>OX090901.1:9954928-12354928 GCA_944319695.1 Tiphia femorata
AGGAAATCGTCAAACTCAACTTCCACCGTTCTCTCGCGTGAGATATCGCTACAGCTTCATTTTCTTAGCTTTTAGCTTCAAATTGGTGAATTTAGCGTAGAATGTGACGCATTTGAGCTATAGCAACAGCCGTTTTCGAGAAAATCGACAAACTCAACTTTCACCGTTCTCTCGCGTGAGATATCGTTACAGCTTCATTTTCTTAGCTTTTAGCTTCAAATTGGTGAATTTAACGTAGAATGTGACGCATTTGAGCTATAGCAACAGCCGTTTTCGAGGAAATCGACAAACTCAACTTTCACCGTTCTCTCGCGTGAGATATCGCTACAGCTTCATTTTCTTAGCTTTTAGCTTCAAATTAGTGATTTTAGCGTGGAATGTGACGCAATTGGGCTATAGCAACAGCCGTTGTCGAGGAAATCGTCAAACTCAACTTTCACCGTTCTCTCGCGTGAGATATCGCTACAGCTTCATTTTCTTAGCTTTTAGCTTCAAATTGGGGATTTTAGCGTGGAATGTGACGCATTTGAGCTATAGCAACAGCCGTTTTCGAGAAAATCGACAAACTCAACTTTCACCGTTCTCTCGCGTGAGATATCGCTACAGCTTCATTTTCTTAGCTTTTAGCTTCAAATTGGTGAATTTAGCGTAGAATGTGACGCATTTGAGCTATAGCAACAGCCGTTTTCGAGGAAATCGACAAACTCAACTTTCACCGTTCTCTCGCGTGAGATATCGCTACAGCTTCATTTTCTTAGCTTTTAGCTTCAAATTAGTGATTTTAGCGTGGAATGTGACGCAATTGGGCTATAGCAACAGCCGTTGTCGAGGAAATCGTCAAACTCAACTTTCACCGTTCTCTCTCGTGAGATATCGCTAGAGCCTTATTTTCTTAGCTTTTAGCTTCAAATTGATGGATTTAGCGTAGAACGTGACGCAATTGAGCTGTAGCAACAGCCGTAGTCGAGGAAATCGTCAAACTCAACTTTCACCGTTCTCTCGCGTGAGATATCGCTACAGCTTCATTTTCTTAGCTTTTAGCTTCACATTGGTGAATTTAGCGTTGAATGTGACGCATTTGAGCTGTAGCAACAGCCGTTGTCGAGGAAATCGCCAAACTCAACTTTCACCGTTCTCTCTCGTGAGATATCGCTACAGCTCTATTTTCTTAGCTTTTAGCTTCAAATTGGCGAATTTAGCGTAGAATGTGACGCAATTGAGCTGTAGCAACAACAGCCGTAGTCGAGGAAATCGTCAAACTCAACTTCCACCGTTCTCTCGCGTGAGATATCGCTACAGCTTCATTTTCTTAGCTTTTAGCTTCAAATTGGTGAATTTAGCGTAGAATGTGACGCAATTGAGTTGTAGCAACAGCTGTAGTCGAGGAAATCGTCAAACTCAACTTTCACTGTTCTCTCTCGTGAGATATCGCTAGAGCCTTATTTTCTTAGCTTTTAGCTTCAAATTGATGGATTTAGCGTAGAATGTGACGCAATTGAGTTGTAGCAACAGCCGTAGTCCAGGAAATCGTCAAACTCAACTTCCACCGTTCTCTCGCGTGAGATATCGCTACAGCTTCATTTTCTTAGCTTTTAGCTTCACATTGGTGAATTTAGCGTAGAATGTGCCGCATTTGAGCTGTAGCAACTGCCGTTGTCGAGGAAATCGTCAAACTCAACTTCCACCGTTCTCTCGCGTGAAATATCGCTACAGCTTCATTTTCTTAGCTTTTAGCTTCAAACTGGTGAATTTAACGTAGAATGTGACGCATTTGAGCTGTAGCAACAGCCTTGTCGAGGAAATCGCCAAACTCAACTTTCACCGTTCTCTCTCGTGAGATATCGCTACAGCTCTATTTTCTTAGCTTCTAGCTTCAAATTGGTGAATTTAGCGTAGAACGTGACGCAATTGAGCTGTAGCAACAGCCGTAGTCGAGGAAATCGTCAAACTCAACTTTCACCGTTCTCTCGCGTGAGATATCGCTACAGCTTCATTTTCTTAGCTTTTAGCTTCACATTGGTGAATTTAGCGTTGAATGTGACGCATTTGAGCTGTAGCAACAGCCGTTGTCGAGGAAATCGCCAAACTCAACTTTCACCGTTCTCTCTCGTGAGATATCGCTACAGCTCTATTTTCTTAGCTTTTAGCTTCAAATTGGTGAATTTAGCGTAGAACGTGACGCAATTGAGCTGTAGCAACAGCCGTAGTCGAGGAAATCGTCAAACTCAACTTTCACCGTTCTCTCTCGTGAGATATCGCTACAGCTTCATTTTCTTAGCTTTTAGCTTCAAATTGGTGAATTTAGCGTAGAATGTGACGCATTTGAGCTATAGCAACAGCCGTTTTCGAGGAAATCGACAAACTCAACTTTCCCCGTTCACTCGCGTGACATATCGCTACAGCTTCATTTTCTTAGCTTTTAGCTTCAAATTGGTGAATTTAGCGTGGAATGTGACGCAATTGAGCAATAGCAACAGCCGTTCTCGAGTAAATCGTCAAACTCAAATTTCACCGTTCTCTCGCGTGAGATATCGCTACAGCTTCATTTTCTTAGCTTTTAGCTTCAAATTGGTGATTTTAGTGTGGAATGTGACGCAATTGGGCTATAGCAACAGCCGTTTTCGAGGAAATCGACAAACTCAACTTTCCCCGTTCTCTCTCGTGAGGTATCCCTACAGCTTCATTTTCTTAGCTTTTAGCTTCAAATTGGTGAATTTAGCGTAGAATGTGACGCAATTGAGCAGTAGCAACAGCCGTTGTCGAGGAAATCGTCAAACTCAAATTTCACCGTTCTCTCGCGTGAGATATCGCTACAGCTTCATTTTCTTAGCTTTTAGCTTCAAATTGGGGATTTTAGCGTGGAATGTGACGCAATTGGGCTATAGCAACAGCCGTTTTCGAGGAAATCGACAAACTCAACTTTAACCGTTCTCTCGCGTGAGATATCGCTACAGCTTCATTTTCTTAGCTTTTAGCTTCAAATTGGTGAATTTAGCGTAGAATGTGACGCATTTGAGCTATAGCAACAGCCGTTGTCGAGGAAATCGACAAACTCAACTTTCACCGTTCTCTCGCGTGAGATATCGCTACAGCTTCATTTTCTTAGCTTTTAGCTTCAAATTGGTGAATTTAGCGTAGAATGTGACGCATTTGAGCTATAGCAACAGCCGTTTTCGAGGATATCGGCAAACTCAACTTTCACCGTTCTCTCGCGTGAGATATCGCTACAGCTTCATTTTCTTAGCTTTTAGCTTCAAATTGGTGATTTTAGCGTAGAATGTGACGCATTTGAGCTATAGCAACAGCCGTTTTCGAGGAAATCGACAAACTCAACTTTCCCCGTTCTCTCGCGTGAGCTGTCGCTACAGCTTCAATTTCTTAGCTTTTAGCTTCAAATTGGTGAATTTAGCGTAGAACGTGACGCAATTGAGCTGTAGCAATAGCCGTAGTCGAGGAAATCGTCAAACTCAACTTTCACCGTTCTCTCTCGTGAGATATCGCTACAGCTTCATTTTCTTAGCTTTTAGCTTCAAATTGGCGAATTTAGCGTAGAAGGTGACGCAATTGAGCTGTAGCAACAACAGCCGTAGTCGAGGAAATCGTCAAACTCAACTTCCACCGTTCTCTCGCGTGAGATATCGCTACAGCTTCATTTTCTTAGCTTTTAGCTTCAAATTGGTGATTTTACCGTGGAATGTGACGCAATTGGGCTATAGCAACAGCCGTTTTCGAGGAAATCGACAAACTCAACTTTCACCGTTCTCTCTCGTGAGGTATCGCTACAGCTTCAATTTCTTAGCTTTGAGCTTCAAATTGGTGAATTTAGCGTGGAATGTGACGCAATTGAGCAGTAGCAACAGCCGTTGTCGAGGAAATCGTCAAACTCAAATTTCACCGTTCTCTCGCGTGAGATATCGCTACAGCTTCATTTTCTTAGCTTTTAGCTTCAAATTGGGGATTTTAGCGTGGAATGTGACGCAATTGGGCTATAGCAACAGCCGTTTTCGAGGAAATCGACAAACTCAACTTTAACCGTTCTCTCGCGTGAGATATCGCTACAGCTTCATTTTCTTAGCTTTTAGCTTCAAATTGGTGAATTTAGCGTAGAATGTGACGCATTTGAGCTATAGCAACAGCCGTTGTCGAGGAAATCGACAAACTCAACTTTCACCGTTCTCTCGCGTGAGATATCGCTACAGCTTCATTTTCTTAGCTTTTAGCTTCAAATTGGTGAATTTAGCGTAGAATGTGACGCAATTGAGTTGTAGCAACAGCTGTAGTCGAGGAAATCGTCAAACTCAACTTTCACCGTTCTCTCGCGTGAGATATCGCTAGAGCCTTATTTTCTTAGCTTTTAGCTTCAAATTGATGGATTTAGCGTAGAATGTGACGCAATTGAGTTGTAGCAACAGCCGTAGTCCAGGAAATCGTCAAACTCAACTTCCACCGTTCTCTCGCGTGAGATATCGCTACAGCTTCATTTTCTTAGCTTTTAGCTTCACATTGGTGAATTTAGCGTAGAATGTGCCGCATTTGAGCTGTAGCAACTGCCGTTGTCGAGGAAATCGTCAAACTCAACTTCCACCGTTCTCTCGCGTGAGATATCGCTACAGCTTCATTTTCTTAGCTTTTAGCTTCAAATTGGTGAATTTAGCGTGGAATGTGACGCAATTGAGCAATAGCAACAGCCGTTGTCGAGTAAATCGTCAAACTCAAATTTCACCGTTCTCTCGCGTGAGATATCGCTACAGCTTCATTTTCTTAGCTTTTAGCTTCAAATTGGTGATTTTAGCGTGGAATGTGACGCAATTGGGCTGTAGCAACAGCCGTTGTCGAGGAAATCGTCAAACTCAACTTTCACCGTTCTCTCGCGTGAGATATCGCTACAGCTTCATTTTCTTAGCTTTTAGCTTCAAATTGGTGAATTTAGCGTAGAATGTGACGCATTTGAGCTATAGCAACAGCCGTTTTCGAGAAAATCGACAAACTCAACTTTCACCGTTCTCTCGCGTGAGATATCGTTACAGCTTCATTTTCTTAGCTTTTAGCTTCAAATTGGTGAATTTAGCGTAGAATGTGACGCATTTGAGCTATAGCAACAGCCGTTTTCGAGGAAATCGACAAACTCAACTTTCACCGTTGTCTCGCGTGAGATATCGCTACAGCTTCATTTTCTTAGCTTTTAGCTTCAAATTAGTGATTTTAGCGTGGAATGTGACGCAATTGGGCTATAGCAACAGCCGTTGTCGAGGAAATCGTCAAACTCAACTTTCACCGTTCTCTCGCGTGAGATATCGCTACAGCTTCATTTTCTTAGCTTTTAGCTTCAAATTGGGGATTTTAGCGTGGAATGTGACGCATTTGAGCTATAGCAACAGCCGTTTTCGAGGAAATCGACAAACTCAACTTTCACCGTTCTCTCGCGTGAGATATCGCTACAGCTTCATTTTCTTAGCTTTTAGCTTCAAATTAGTGATTTTAGCGTGGAATGTGACGCAATTGGGCTATAGCAACAGCCGTTGTCGAGGAAATCGTCAAACTCAACTTTCACCGTTCTCTCTCGTGAGATATCGCTAGAGCCTTATTTTCTTAGCTTTTAGCTTCAAATTGATGGATTTAGCGTAGAATGTGACGCAATTGAGTTGTAGCAACAGCCGTAGTCCAGGAAATCGTGAAACTCAACTTCCACCGTTCTCTCGCGTGAGATATCGCTACAGCTTCATTTTCTTAGCTTTTAGCTTCACATTGGTGAATTTAGCGAAGAATGTGCCGCATTTGAGCTGTAGCAACTGCCGTTGTCGAGGAAATCGTCAAACTCAACTTCCACCGTTCTCTCGCGTGAGATATCGCTACAGCTTCATTTTCTTAGCTTTTAGCTTCACATTGGTGAATTTAGCGTAGAATGTGACGCATTTGAGCTGTAGCAACAGCCGTTGTCGAGGAAATCGCCAAACTCAACTTTCACCGTTCTCTCGCGTGAGATATCGCTACAGCTTCATTTTCTTAGCTTTTAGCTTCAAATTGGTGAATTTAGCGTAGAATGTGACGCAATTGAGTTGTAGCAACAGCTGTAGTCGAGGAAATCGTCAAACTCAACTTTCACCGTTCTCTCTCGTGAGATATCGCTAGAGCCTTATTTTCTTAGCTTTTAGCTTCAAATTGATGGATTTAGCGTAGAATGTGACGCAATTGAGTTGTAGCAACAGCTGTAGTCCAGGAAATCGTGAAACTCAACTTCCACCGTTCTCTCGCGTGAGATATCGCTACAGCTTCATTTTCTTAGCTTTTAGCTTCACATTGGTGAATTTAGCGTAGAATGTGACGCATTTGAGCTGTAGCAACAGCCGTTGTCGAGGAAATCGCCAAACTCAACTTTCACCGTTCTCTCTCGTGAGATATCGCTACAGCTCTATTTTCTTAACTTTTAGCTTCACTTTGGTGAATTTAGCGTAGAATGTGACGCATTTGAGCTGTAGCAACAGCCGTTGTCGAGGAAATCGCCAAACTCAACTTTCACCGTTCTCTCGCGTGAGATATCGCTACAGCTTCATTTTCTTAGCTTTTAGCTTCAAATTGGTAAATTTAGCGTAGAATGTGACGCAATTGAGTTGTAGCAACAGCTGTAGTCGAGGAAATCGTCAAACTCAACTTTCACCGTTCTCTCTCGTGAGATATCGCTAGAGCCTTATTTTCTTAGCTTTTAGCTTCAAATTGATGGATTTAGCGTAGAACGTGACGCAATTGAGCTGTAGCAACAGCCGTAGTCGAGGAAATCGTCAAACTCAACTTCACCGTTCTCTCGCGTGAGATATCGCTACAGCTTCATTTTCTTAGCTTTTAGCTTCACATTGGTGAATTTAGCGTTGAATGTGACGCATTTGAGCTGTAGCAACAGCCGTTGTCGAGGAAATCGCCAAACTCAACTTTCACCGTTCTCTCTCGTGAGATATCGCTACAGCTCTATTTTCTTAGCTTTTAGCTTCAAATTGGCGAATTTAGCGTAGAATGTGACGCAATTGAGCTGTAGCAACAACAGCCGTAGTCGAGGAAATCGTCAAACTCAACTTCCACCGTTCTCTCGCGTGAGATATCGCTACAGCTTCATTTTCTTAGCTTTTAGCTTCAAATTGGTGAATTTAGCGTAGAATGTGACGCAATTGAGTTGTAGCAACAGCTGTAGTCGAGGAAATCGTCAAACTCAACTTTCACTGTTCTCTCTCGTGAGATATCGCTAGAGCCTTATTTTCTTAGCTTTTAGCTTCAAATTGATGGATTTAGCGTAGAATGTGACGCAATTGAGTTGTAGCAACAGCCGTAGTCCAGGAAATCGTCAAACTCAACTTCCACCGTTCTCTCGCGTGAGATATCGCTACAGCTTCATTTTCTTAGCTTTTAGCTTCACATTGGTGAATTTAGCGTAGAATGTGCCGCATTTGAGCTGTAGCAACTGCCGTTGTCGAGGAAATCGTCAAACTCAACTTCCACCGTTCTCTCGCGTGAAATATCGCTACAGCTTCATTTTCTTAGCTTTTAGCTTCAAACTGGTGAATTTAACGTAGAATGTGACGCATTTGAGCTGTAGCAACAGCCTTGTCGAGGAAATCGCCAAACTCAACTTTCACCGTTCTCTCTCGTGAGATATCGCTACAGCTCTATTTTCTTAGCTTCTAGCTTCAAATTGGTGAATTTAGCGTAGAACGTGACGCAATTGAGCTGTAGCAACAGCCGTAGTCGAGGAAATCGTCAAACTCAACTTTCACCGTTCTCTCGCGTGAGATATCGCTACAGCTTCATTTTCTTAGCTTTTAGCTTCACATTGGTGAATTTAGCGTTGAATGTGACGCATTTGAGCTGTAGCAACAGCCGTTGTCGAGGAAATCGCCAAACTCAACTTTCACCGTTCTCTCTCGTGAGATATCGCTACAGCTCTATTTTCTTAGCTTTTAGCTTCAAATTGGTGAATTTAGCGTAGAACGTGACGCAATTGAGCTGTAGCAACAGCCGTAGTCGAGGAAATCGTCAAACTCAACTTTCACCGTTCTCTCTCGTGAGATATCGCTACAGCTTCATTTTCTTAGCTTTTAGCTTCAAATTGGTGAATTTAGCGTAGAATGTGACGCATTTGAGCTATAGCAACAGCCGTTTTCGAGGAAATCGACAAACTCAACTTTCCCCGTTCACTCGCGTGACATATCGCTACAGCTTCATTTTCTTAGCTTTTAGCTTCAAATTGGTGAATTTAGCGTGGAATGTGACGCAATTGAGCAATAGCAACAGCCGTTCTCGAGTAAATCGTCAAACTCAAATTTCACCGTTCTCTCGCGTGAGATATCGCTACAGCTTCATTTTCTTAGCTTTTAGCTTCAAATTGGTGATTTTAGTGTGGAATGTGACGCAATTGGGCTATAGCAACAGCCGTTTTCGAGGAAATCGACAAACTCAACTTTCCCCGTTCTCTCTCGTGAGGTATCCCTACAGCTTCATTTTCTTAGCTTTTAGCTTCAAATTGGTGAATTTAGCGTAGAATGTGACGCAATTGAGCAGTAGCAACAGCCGTTGTCGAGGAAATCGTCAAACTCAAATTTCACCGTTCTCTCGCGTGAGATATCGCTACAGCTTCATTTTCTTAGCTTTTAGCTTCAAATTGGGGATTTTAGCGTGGAATGTGACGCAATTGGGCTATAGCAACAGCCGTTTTCGAGGAAATCGACAAACTCAACTTTAACCGTTCTCTCGCGTGAGATATCGCTACAGCTTCATTTTCTTAGCTTTTAGCTTCAAATTGGTGAATTTAGCGTAGAATGTGACGCATTTGAGCTATAGCAACAGCCGTTGTCGAGGAAATCGACAAACTCAACTTTCACCGTTCTCTCGCGTGAGATATCGCTACAGCTTCATTTTCTTAGCTTTTAGCTTCAAATTGGTGAATTTAGCGTAGAATGTGACGCATTTGAGCTATAGCAACAGCCGTTTTCGAGGATATCGGCAAACTCAACTTTCACCGTTCTCTCGCGTGAGATATCGCTACAGCTTCATTTTCTTAGCTTTTAGCTTCAAATTGGTGATTTTAGCGTAGAATGTGACGCATTTGAGCTATAGCAACAGCCGTTTTCGAGGAAATCGACAAACTCAACTTTCCCCGTTCTCTCGCGTGAGCTGTCGCTACAGCTTCAATTTCTTAGCTTTTAGCTTCAAATTGGTGAATTTAGCGTAGAACGTGACGCAATTGAGCTGTAGCAATAGCCGTAGTCGAGGAAATCGTCAAACTCAACTTTCACCGTTCTCTCGCGTGAGATATCGCTACAGCTTCATTTTCTTAGCTTTTAGCTTCAAATTGGTGATTTTACCGTGGAATGTGAGGCAATTGGGCTATAGCAACAGCCGTTTTCGAGGAAATCGACAAACTCAACTTTCACCGTTCTCTCTCGTGAGGTATCGCTACAGCTTCAATTTCTTAGCTTTGAGCTTCAAATTGGTGAATTTAGCGTGGAATGTGACGCAATTGAGCAGTAGCAACAGCCGTTGTCGAGGAAATCGTCAAACTCAAATTTCACCGTTCTCTCGCGTGAGATATCGCTACAGCTTCATTTTCTTAGCTTTTAGCTTCAAATTGGGGATTTTAGCGTGGAATGTGACGCAATTGGGCTATAGCAACAGCCGTTTTCGAGGAAATCGACAAACTCAACTTTAACCGTTCTCTCGCGTGAGATATCGCTACAGCTTCATTTTCTTAGCTTTTAGCTTCAAATTGGTGAATTTAGCGTAGAATGTGACGCATTTGAGCTATAGCAACAGCCGTTGTCGAGGAAATCGACAAACTCAACTTTCACCGTTCTCTCGCGTGAGATATCGCTACAGCTTCATTTTCTTAGCTTTTAGCTTCAAATTGGTGAATTTAGCGTAGAATGTGACGCAATTGAGTTGTAGCAACAGCTGTAGTCGAGGAAATCGTCAAACTCAACTTTCACCGTTCTCTCGCGTGAGATATCGCTAGAGCCTTATTTTCTTAGCTTTTAGCTTCAAATTGATGGATTTAGCGTAGAATGTGACGCAATTGAGTTGTAGCAACAGCCGTAGTCCAGGAAATCGTCAAACTCAACTTCCACCGTTCTCTCGCGTGAGATATCGCTACAGCTTCATTTTCTTAGCTTTTAGCTTCACATTGGTGAATTTAGCGTAGAATGTGCCGCATTTGAGCTGTAGCAACTGCCGTTGTCGAGGAAATCGTCAAACTCAACTTCCACCGTTCTCTCGCGTGAGATATCGCTACAGCTTCATTTTCTTAGCTTTTAGCTTCAAATTGGTGAATTTAGCGTGGAATGTGACGCAATTGAGCAATAGCAACAGCCGTTGTCGAGTAAATCGTCAAACTCAAATTTCACCGTTCTCTCGCGTGAGATATCGCTACAGCTTCATTTTCTTAGCTTTTAGCTTCAAATTGGTGATTTTAGCGTGGAATGTGACGCAATTGGGCTGTAGCAACAGCCGTTGTCGAGGAAATCGTCAAACTCAACTTTCACCGTTCTCTCGCGTGAGATATCGCTACAGCTTCATTTTCTTAGCTTTTAGCTTCAAATTGGTGAATTTAGCGTAGAATGTGACGCATTTGAGCTATAGCAACAGCCGTTTTCGAGAAAATCGACAAACTCAACTTTCACCGTTCTCTCGCGTGAGATATCGTTACAGCTTCATTTTCTTAGCTTTTAGCTTCAAATTGGTGAATTTAGCGTAGAATGTGACGCATTTGAGCTATAGCAACAGCCGTTTTCGAGGAAATCGACAAACTCAACTTTCACCGTTGTCTCGCGTGAGATATCGCTACAGCTTCATTTTCTTAGCTTTTAGCTTCAAATTAGTGATTTTAGCGTGGAATGTGACGCAATTGGGCTATAGCAACAGCCGTTGTCGAGGAAATCGTCAAACTCAACTTTCACCGTTCTCTCGCGTGAGATATCGCTACAGCTTCATTTTCTTAGCTTTTAGCTTCAAATTGGGGATTTTAGCGTGGAATGTGACGCATTTGAGCTATAGCAACAGCCGTTTTCGAGGAAATCGACAAACTCAACTTTCACCGTTCTCTCGCGTGAGATATCGCTACAGCTTCATTTTCTTAGCTTTTAGCTTCAAATTAGTGATTTTAGCGTGGAATGTGACGCAATTGGGCTATAGCAACAGCCGTTGTCGAGGAAATCGTCAAACTCAACTTTCACCGTTCTCTCTCGTGAGATATCGCTAGAGCCTTATTTTCTTAGCTTTTAGCTTCAAATTGATGGATTTAGCGTAGAATGTGACGCAATTGAGTTGTAGCAACAGCCGTAGTCCAGGAAATCGTGAAACTCAACTTCCACCGTTCTCTCGCGTGAGATATCGCTACAGCTTCATTTTCTTAGCTTTTAGCTTCACATTGGTGAATTTAGCGAAGAATGTGCCGCATTTGAGCTGTAGCAACTGCCGTTGTCGAGGAAATCGTCAAACTCAACTTCCACCGTTCTCTCGCGTGAGATATCGCTACAGCTTCATTTTCTTAGCTTTTAGCTTCACATTGGTGAATTTAGCGTAGAATGTGACGCATTTGAGCTGTAGCAACAGCCGTTGTCGAGGAAATCGCCAAACTCAACTTTCACCGTTCTCTCGCGTGAGATATCGCTACAGCTTCATTTTCTTAGCTTTTAGCTTCAAATTGGTGAATTTAGCGTAGAATGTGACGCAATTGAGTTGTAGCAACAGCTGTAGTCGAGGAAATCGTCAAACTCAACTTTCACCGTTCTCTCTCGTGAGATATCGCTAGAGCCTTATTTTCTTAGCTTTTAGCTTCAAATTGATGGATTTAGCGTAGAATGTGACGCAATTGAGTTGTAGCAACAGCTGTAGTCCAGGAAATCGTGAAACTCAACTTCCACCGTTCTCTCGCGTGAGATATCGCTACAGCTTCATTTTCTTAGCTTTTAGCTTCACATTGGTGAATTTAGCGTAGAATGTGACGCATTTGAGCTGTAGCAACAGCCGTTGTCGAGGAAATCGCCAAACTCAACTTTCACCGTTCTCTCTCGTGAGATATCGCTACAGCTCTATTTTCTTAACTTTTAGCTTCACTTTGGTGAATTTAGCGTAGAATGTGACGCATTTGAGCTGTAGCAACAGCCGTTGTCGAGGAAATCGCCAAACTCAACTTTCACCGTTCTCTCTCGTGACATATCGCTACAGCTCTATTTTCTTAGCTTTTAGCTTCAAATTGGTGAATTTAGCGTAGAACGTGACGCAATTGAGCTGTAGCAACAGCCGTAGTCGAGGAAATCGTCAAACTCAACTTCCACCGTTCTCTCGCGTGAGATATCGCTACAGCTTCATTTTCTTAGCTTTTAGCTTCAAATTGGTAAATTTAGCGTAGAATGTGACGCAATTGAGTTGTAGCAACAGCTGTAGTCGAGGAAATCGTCAAACTCAACTTTCACCGTTCTCTCTCGTGAGATATCGCTAGAGCCTTATTTTCTTAGCTTTTAGCTTCAAATTGATGGATTTAGCGTAGAATGTGACGCAATTGAGTTGTAGCAACAGCCGTAGTCCAGGAAATCGTGAAACTCAACTTCCACCGTTCTCTCGCTTGAGATATCGCTACAGCTTCATTTTCTTAGCTTTTAGCTTCACATTGGTGAATTTAGCGAAGAATGTGCCGCATTTGAGCTGTAGCAACTGCCGTTGTCGAGGAAATCGTCAAACTGAACTTCCACCGTTCTCTCGCGTGAGATATCGCTACAGCTTCATTTTCTTAGCTTTTAGCTTCAAATTGGTGATTTTAGCGTGGAATGTGACGCAATTGGGCTGTAGCAACAGCCGTTGTCGAGGAAATCGTCAAACTCAACTTTCACCGTTCTCTCGCGTGAGATATCGCTACAGCTTCATTTTCTTAGCTTTTAGCTTCAAATTGGTGAATTTAGCGTAGAATGTGACGCATTTGAGCTATAGCAACAGCCGTTTTCGAGAAAATCGACAAACTCAACTTTCACCGTTCTCTCGCGTGAGATATCGTTACAGCTTCATTTTCTTAGCTTTTAGCTTCAAATTGGTGAATTTAGCGTAGAATGTGACGCATTTGAGCTATAGCAACAGCCGTTTTCGAGGAAATCGACAAACTCAACTTTCACCGTTCTCTCGCGTGAGATATCGCTACAGCTTCATTTTCTTAGCTTTTAGCTTCAAATTAGTGATTTTAGCGTGGAATGTGACGCAATTGGGCTATAGCAACAGCCGTTGTCGAGGAAATCGTCAAACTCAACTTTCACCGTTCTCTCGCGTGAGATATCGCTACAGCTTCATTTTCTTATCTTTTAGCTTCAAATTGGGGATTTTAGCGTGGAATGTGACGCATTTGAGCTATAGCAACAGCCGTTTTCGAGAAAATCGACAAACTCAACTTTCACCGTTCTCTCGCGTGAGATATCGCTACAGCTTCATTTTCTTAGCTTTTAGCTTCAAATTGGTGAATTTAGCGTAGAATGTGACGCATTTGAGCTATAGCAACAGCCGTTTTCGAGGAAATCGACAAACTCAACTTTCACCGTTCTCTCGCGTGAGATATCGCTACAGCTTCATTTTCTTAGCTTTTAGCTTCAAATTAGTGATTTTAGCGTGGAATGTGACGCAATTGGGCTATAGCAACAGCCGTTGTCGAGGAAATCGTCAAACTCAACTTTCACCGTTCTCTCTCGTGAGATATCGCTAGAGCCTTATTTTCTTAGCTTTTAGCTTCAAATTGATGGATTTAGCGTAGAACGTGACGCAATTGAGCTGTAGCAACAGCCGTAGTCGAGGAAATCGTCAAACTCAACTTTCACCGTTCTCTCGCGTGAGATATCGCTACAGCTTCATTTTCTTAGCTTTTAGCTTCACATTGGTGAATTTAGCGTTGAATGTGACGCATTTGAGCTGTAGCAACAGCCGTTGTCGAGGAAATCGCCAAACTCAACTTTCACCGTTCTCTCTCGTGAGATATCGCTACAGCTCTATTTTCTTAGCTTTTAGCTTCAAATTGGTGAATTTAGCGTAGAACGTGACGCAATTGAGCTGTAGCAACAGCCGTAGTCGAGGAAATCGTCAAACTCAACTTTCACCGTTCTCTCTCGTGAGATATCGCTACAGCTTCATTTTCTTAGCTTTTAGCTTCAAATTGGCGAATTTAGCGTAGAATGTGACGCAATTGAGCTGTAGCAACAACAGCCGTAGTCGAGGAAATCGTCAAACTCAACTTCCACCGTTCTCTCGCGTGAGATATCGCTACAGCTTCATTTTCTTAGCTTTTAGCTTCAAATTGGTAAATTTAGCGTAGAATGTGACGCAATTGAGTTGTAGCAACAGCTGTAGTCGAGGAAATCGTCAAACTCAACTTTCACCGTTCTCTCTCGTGAGATATCGCTAGAGCCTTATTTTCTTAGCTTTTAGCTTCAAATTGATGGATTTAGCGTAGAATGTGACGCAATTGAGTTGTAGCAACAGCCGTAGTCCAGGAAATCGTGAAACTCAACTTCCACCGTTCTCTCGCGTGAGATATCGCTACAGCTTCATTTTCTTAGCTTTTAGCTTCACATTGGTGAATTTAGCGAAGAATGTGCCGCATTTGAGCTGTAGCAACTGCCGTTGTCGAGGAAATCGTCAAACTGAACTTCCACCGTTCTCTCGCGTGAGATATCGCTACAGCTTCATTTTCTTAGCTTTTAGCTTCACATTGGTGAATTTAGCGTAGAATGTGACGCATTTGAGCTGTAGCAACAGCCGTTGTCGAGGAAATCGTCAAACTCAACTTCCACCGTTCTCTCGCGTGAAATATCGCTACAGCTTCATTTTCTTAGCTTTTAGCTTCAAACTGGTGAATTTAACGTAGAATGTGACGCATTTGAGCTGTAGCAACAGCCTTGTCGAGGAAATCGCCAAACTCAACTTTCACCGTTCTCTCTCGTGAGATATCGCTACAGCTCTATTTTCTTAGCTTCTAGCTTCAAATTGGTGAATTTAGCGTAGAACGTGACGCAATTGAGCTGTAGCCACAGCCGTAGTCGAGGAAATCGTCAAACTCAACTTTCACCGTTCTCTCGCGTGAGATATCGCTACACCCCTCCAATGCTTCGGGTGCCTGGAGCGTGGGCACGTGAGGACGACGTGCCCGGGGACAGCTGACCGCGCCGATAAATGTTATCGGTGCGGCGCCCCAGGACACGTGGCGAGAAGCTGTGCGGCGGCCCCCAGGTGCCCCGTATGCGCGGACCTAGGGCGAAAGGCCGACCACGTCCTGGGGGGCAAGAACTGCGCCCCCCCGGGGAGGAAAAAGCGGGCGCCGACCCAGCAGGCCCCGCCCGCGGGCGCAGCTAAGAGGGTGCAGGGGGGGACGGCTGTCCCGCCCCTGACATCGGCTCCTGAAGGAGCCAAGGAGGTGCAGGTTGGGGCGGTAGTCCCGCTCCCGACATCGCCCCCAGAGGGGGCAATGGAGGTGGAGCCTCTGGAGGAGGGTAATGCCGCGCCCCAGTAATGGGGCACGCCCTCCTCCAGGCGAATTTGAACCGCTCCCGCGGGGCGCAGGATCTTCTCCTTCACAGCCTCGCGGAGAGCGGCTTTGAGCTCGGGATCGCCGCCGAGCCGAACCGGGTCCCACCCGGCCACCCATTCTGGGCGGGAGACACGGAAGACTCGGTGGCGATCACGTGGAGATGGGAGCCGGGCAGGTGGCCTTGCTCCCGGGTGGAGAGCGGCAACCACTTTGTGGTGGTCCAGTGGGGGCCTATCGCGGTCGTGGGGGTCTATCTCCCCCCGTCCGGTGGCCACGCCCTGTTCGAGGAGCGGCTCGACGGCCTCGGGGCCTGTGTTAGGCGCCTCGGGCCGCGGCCGGTGTTGGTCCCCGGGGACTTCAACGCCTGGTCCACGACCTGGGGTTCCCGGCGTACCAACGCCAGGGGCGTGATCCTTGAGGAGTGGGCGGCGGCGCTCGGCCTTCTGCTGTTAAATCGAGGCCGAGTTAGCACGTGTGTGCGGAGGCGGGGGGAGTCGATTGTTGATTTGACATGGGCTACCCCCCCTGCCGCAGCGATGGTGCAAAGCTGGGGGGTGCTACAGGGTGTTGAAAACCTGTCGGACCACCGTTATATAAAAACGGTGGTCCGAGCCACCCCCCAGGAAGGTAGCCGCCGCCGGGGGACAGACCCCCGACCGCGATGGGCCCTGAAAAGGCTCGACGAGGACGCGCTGATGGCCTCGATCATCTCGGCGGCGTGGTCCAACGATTGGACCACTCCTAACGAAGAGGAGGACCCCTCGTGCGAGGCCGAGCGCCTGACCAAGGCCCTCCAAAGGGCATGCGTCATTTCGATGTATTATGGTGTAGTCGTACTCCAGTAAAGATAGCGCCATCGTGCTAGTCGTCCCGTTGGATTTTTCAAATTAGTTAGCCAACGTACACTACTGTGGTCCGTAATTACCGTAAATGAATAGCCCTCAAGATACTGTCGAAATTTCTGTATTGACTAGACAACCGCTAAGCATTCCTGCTCCGTTACCGTGTAATTCTTTTCCGCGGCAGACAGCGCACGACTCGTGAAGGCAACCACGCGTTCGATCGAATCTACGACTTGAGTCAATACTGCACCCAAGCCTACCGAACTAGCGTCTGTCTGTAACGTAAACGGAAGCGAGATATCTGGACAAGACAGCGTAGGCGCGGTTGCTAATTTCGCGCGAATTTCCTCGAAGGCCTCCTGCTGCGCGTTTTCCCATTGCCATCGCTGGTCTTTACGCCGTAAGCGGGTCATCGGCTCGGCCCTCGTAGCAAATTGCGGTATAAAACGACGGTACCAAGAAGCCATTCCCAAAAATCGTCTCAGTTGTTTAATATTTCGGGGTGCAGGGTATTCTAGTACCGGCGCGATTTTATCCGGATCAACTTTTAATCCGTCCCGATGAACTAAAAATCCAAGGTAGCGGACTTCCGAGAGACAAAATTCGCATTTGTCGGGATTAATTGTCAACCCGGCCTCCCGAATCTTGGATAGCACAAGCTGCAGCCACTGCAGATGTTCTTTAAATGTTCGCGTTACGATCACAATAACGTCTAAATACACGAACGCGTGTGGCTCCATTTCCGGACCGATTATTCGATCTAGCAACCGTTGAAAGGTACCGGGTGCCCCTGTTAGACCGTAAAGCATGCGCGTGAAATGAAATAGTCCTCTACCAGGTACAGTAAAGGCTGTAATTTCGCGACTGTCCTTCGCCAAAGGTATTTGGAAGTACGCTTGGCTCAAATCAATCGTGGAAATGTAATGCGCGGCCCGCAATTTATCTAAGATAGCTGTCATATTCGGAAGTGGGTAGGCATCCTTCTTCGAAACACTATTCACTTTACGGAAATCTAAGCAAAACCTATAGGTACCGTTTGGTTTCTTGACCATGACTATCGGTGTGGACCATGCACTATGAGAAGGCTCGATTATACCGTCTTTCAACATTTTATCGACTTCCCCGTAAATCGCTTCCTGTACTTTCGGAGATACCAGATAACATCGTTTAATAGGTGAGGCACCTCCGACATCGATACGGTGTTCCGTTAAATTCGTCATCGACGGTTTGTCTGGCGGTGGTGTTATTTCGCGCGCGAGGAACTCTTTTAATTCCTTATCCTCGTCCGTTGTTAAATCCAGAATTCCGCAACACCGGCTCACCCCCTCTAATTGAAAGGTATTTCTCTCCTTCCCTCCCTGAACCCACCATTCGGCTCGCGCGAAATCGATAACCATTTCAAATTGTTTCAAGAAATCCATTCCTAAGATACACGACAATGCCAAAGAAGATAACCGAGAAGCTTTAATTATTCTACTCCGTCCCCAGAATGTAATAGGTAACTCTACGTATCCCCCGGCCTCTTCCCGTTGACCAGTAGCTGTCATTATTCGGCAGGTACGCCCCCTCCGCACCTCTAGCCCGAGCTGCTCTACTACCGACCACGCGTCGGCTCCTAGCAGCGTACGGGTAGAACCCGAGTCCACCAAGGCGCGTAGCGTATGCCCGCGAATATCGATATCAATGTAAAACAGCGAGCGCTCTTCCGCTCCGTAATCGCGAATACTATATGAGTAATCTAAAATAGGGACCTCGGGAGAAATCGTAGGAGTCACCGGGGTCCGTTTCGGCAACTCCCTTAAGCGTTTCCCGTGCAGTCGCAATCGAGGAATCTCACGCCTTCTTTACCGCATCCGTGACACTTTTCATTACGCGGTGCTGTACAATCACGCGCTATATGTCCCTCCCGTCGACAGTTCCAACACCTCGCGGAGCCGCGAGGCGTCTGCGAGCGGCGGTCCCCCCTCCATCCTCCTGACGACACGGGTTCGGACCGCTCCGGCGCGGCTCGGCTGCTTCCGCCCCTTCGGGCCACTCGCGCGAGTTACCCCCTCCACGCGGCTTATCGCGTCGTCCGTTCCACACGTTCGTTCGCCCGCCGTCGCGCGGTTGCTCCGTCGAACGTGATTTCGGAGAGGTAGCTTTTGCGTTTTCAGGTAACTCAATTGCGGCAAATGCTTTCTTCGGCCGTAAGTTCTTTTTCGACCGGTATGCTAGCTCGGGACCTCAGGTAGCGGCGGTGCTTTAAAATTATCGGCGGCTCTTATGGTCGCTTCGGCCCGTCGCGCAAGCAATTCTAAATCGCGAAATACCGTACAGGAACTTCGCGCTACCGCGAGCTGTAAGCGCGGCTGTAGGTTACGGTGAGAGTAGGTAATTTCGTCCTCGCGGTTTAGCGCGGGGACGAGTCGATCTAACAGCGCTCGATAGCAAGTTAAGAAATCGGCAACGGGTTCGTCTTCCCCTTGCGTACGTCTCAACAATTGATCACGCAACGCGAATTGCAAATCCGGGCTACTGAAGCGATTGCGCCATTCGCACACGAAACCCTCCCATGTATCCCAGGTAGCTCTGTGTCCGCGATACCAATGCAACGCGAGTCCCGTTAGGAAGAAGGGAACGCAACGAAAGATTTCGTCGTCCGAGGTCGGAAATAACCCGCGACCCTCCTCTAATCGGAGTAAGAAAGCTTCCGCGTCCTCCCCCGCAGCGCCAGAGAATTGAACATTGCACAATTTGCAAATAAAAGGGTTCTACTGCTTTTTTGTTAAGCAGATTAAAAGACTACCGGTCGGTAAGCGTTGGGGACAAAAAGCCGATTAATAGGGTACCGGTCGGTAATGTGCATTCAATATAATTGAAGTGCGGTTAATATAAGGACGAGCCACGAATCGAGAGCGTCAACCTCCCAGCCTCGTCCAGTGCCACCTAGCGCGAGTAGATCGGCAGGCTGCTCCCCTCCACGCTCTCTTGTCGGTCAGAAGAGCGAGCGCCTGCAGATTTTTGGATAGGCAACCCGTCGTACTGCCGCGTATGTATTCGCAACACCCTGTACATCCTGTTAAGGGATTATAAATGGCACTACCAGCACTGATTTTCGATCATTCTAGTCTCAGTCTTTCTTCAGTTCACTTTGCCGATCATTCGAGTTTCATCATTTCTTCAGTTCACTTCGTCGAACCGTATTAGAGCAATAATATCCAACGTCTACTTGAGTTAGTCTTTTTCACTTCAGAATTATAAATCTACAATCAGAGTTTATTTCAATTTCAATTATATAAATTAACTAACCGCGACCAAACTATAAGGGTCTCCTACTTGGGTCCAATATTTGCAGTTCAAAAGTAAGTATCCAATTCAAACCGTCTTGAAATCCGACCAGATTTTTGTCAGAGTTTTCAATTCTATATAATATGTTTTGTGCTTGGACACCATTTGATATCTCATCCCTTTTCTTCCATATTTAATTATTTCCGATCCTACTCCTCTCACATTTACCCTCCATGTCTTTCCATTAATTACCATTCAAGTAACATGCTCTTTCACTCATTTCATCCTTACCCTTCCTGTTCTTACTTTCAAGCAACGTGAGGCGTTTTTCGCAGACGCCTCTCTTATTTGACAGCATTGACACCAACATACCTCCGTAATCCGACTCTCCTATTCCCTTTGATCGCAGTACCTAAACATCTTGTCACCATACCTCTTGAGTCGACCACTCGACCGTACCGAGAACCTTCCCATTGACTAAAATTCGAAACTCGCTTCAAATCACTTTACGACCTTGCACCCCTTAAGTTTTTCCTTACCAGCTTTATTTTTCCGTCTTGGATTCAGCCACACTCTGGTCACCAGATCATTCGATCAGTGACCGTAGACTCAGACGTATCCTCTTGTGTTCAACAGTTATTAGCATTTCTCATATATTACCTTTTTGTGTACACCAGTTTTTCTTCTTATAATATACGTGCCATCGATTTATTTCATCATCAACGTTCAGTGTGTTTTTTCTACCAATCCTCACCCAGCGACATTCAGGCTACACCTACCTCTACACTCGTATATATATAGATACATATCAACCGAAAGGTAAGACCACAGTTGAATTAAATCCTCTTGTCTACTCTCTGTCCCTCGCTCACTTTCTCACTTTCTCTTCCTTTGTGATACTGGTTGCTATACGTTCCACCTCCCTAACCACGTACCCTATCCTCATAAGACATCGACAACCTCCCTCTTAACGATCGACGATCATTGACTTTCTGCCCTATCCCGAGTTATAGCGCGTATCGTGTTGACTCAAAAAAGGGTGCCGTTCGACCGTCGGATAAACGCGAGTAAAGTTTCGACTGACCGCCCATCTGGCCTCCAGGTCGAGCGAACGATTCTTCGGGAATCGTACTGTCGACGCCTCGCACGCTTCGTTCGGGACGTAACAAAGTTAACGGAGCGCAATTTCAATAATCGACCACCGGGAAGATAACGCAAAATAGAGTTTGAAAAATAACAGAGAAATAGGATAGTAAAATAGGAAGCAGAGCGATAGAATTGTTTGGCGAAGTAGCGGTGCAATCTCACGAAGTAACGTACGCGAGATCGGGAGGCCTAATGTAGCACCCCTGAGCAAGGCCTCGCGGCCTTGCTGGCGGTCGTTCAAAGTCGCCGCTACGGTGTCGGTGTTCGGTGGTTAAACCTTTGAACAATTATCGTTCCTAAACGGAATTTACTGAGCTGGTATGGTCGGTATGGGTTACAATGAATACGAAACGACGTTTTACTTCCGATCTCGGAAAACTATTACGGACAAGAAACTACGCGAATAAAAGAGATCGGAAGGACCTGCGTAACGAGCGGTACGAATAGAGCCCCCCATGATGAGTCTTACGCTAATTATTACCAAAATTTAAGTAACGGTTAGATATCGGGAAACACAGAATTTATGAGAAATCGGTCTAGCTTTCCCCAGTGGTGGTCACTCGCCTCTACCTGGGAAACGTCCCTGCGTCCAACTCGCCTACCTCCACCGGCCCTATGCAACGGTGGGAATTACCGCGGTCCACGTCCCCTGCCCAGCCACCCGTGGCTATCACCAGCAGAACCCGTGCCCCCGAAGACGGTTCCTCGAGGAGGACTCGACGAGTCCCTTTTGTGACCACCACAGAGGATCTTTGGAGTAGAATTCGCACTCACCACTCTTAGAGGAGGTAACTCGTCCGGTCTCTTAGTGGCTACGGCGGCACTCGTTTCCCCTTTCTCGGCTGGCTTTTATAGAGAACGTAAGATAGCACACTGATTTCAAGTTGACTGCAATAAGGTAGCTCCGGTACGCAAGTGCCGTGCCCTTCTTGCGAGTGCCGCTCCGTAACCACCGATACCCCCTCCACGCATCCTTAACCTAACGCACGTTAATTCTAATTGGGGAAATCGCCGATGACGTTGACGGGTCCTAGCTGCTCGATGGCGGTCTCGGCAGGAGGCCGGTAGAGTTGAATCCTGGCGTGGCGTGCTGTCCCGGTGTTTGGCGAGGTAGCGCTGGTTGCTGGTACCCAGGGGCCGTGACAGCTAGTTGTAGGGAAGTAGGCATCTTCGGGGTGTCCTTCTCCGTCACCAACCCGCCTCGGTGCGCTCCTCCTCCACTCTCCAGGCCTCGCCAAGGTTAGGGGACGCGTCTTACCCGAGCCCGGGGCAGGCAGACAGCTTCCCCAGGACCGTGCCACGTCTGACACGGTGCGGGCTCCGAGGACCTCCGTGGTCCTCGGGGACGGTGGATTCACCCCTCCAGCGATCGGCCGTCCTTGTGGACGTCAGCCTGGCGGAGCTCGTCGGGCCCCGACGGTTCGGGCTCGCCTCCTTGACTCGATGTAGGGTGCTCCGCCCGCATCGGCCGCTGGTCCCCGTGGTGTTGTGGGGTCGCCTCGACCTCCCCTCCATGGCTGCTCTCCGGCCCGTCCCTCCTCGGCTGCATCATTTGGCGGCGCGGACGGCTCGACGGCTCCTCGCCTCCGCCACTCGGCCTTGGCTCGAGACGCCGCTGCTTCGTCGATGCAGCCGGGGTACGCCGTGGTCCAGATGTTCGGGCTGCGGTTGCGCCACGCCGGTTCGCCTCCCCGTAGCCTCCACAGTCCTTCCAGATCTCGTTGCAGTCTCGTTGGTGCAGGTTAGGATGCTCGTGCGATTTTGTCGTGAAAAAAGTTACATGCTTTACTTAAAGATATCGATTACAAAATACGCGGCGTGACTCTAAATCAAAAAGGAAACGGTATTACATTTTATAGTTTCGCGGCTAGGTAACGGTTAAAACTATTGACTCTAAAAATGGAATTAATTTGACCCATCCTGGGCGTGCTCGATCTAAGTGTGCTCTTTTCCCTCTTTTCGAGGTGCCGCCCCGGGGAAATTGTGCGTTGCAATATGCAACGTCACAGCATATACAGGGTGAGTTTTAAGGGCTGGACCAACCATTTACCATCGGAGTAAGTTACCTACCGATTCCAGTCTGTTAGTATTCGTGATCGCCACCAAGGTCGCCACTTGAATCTTCCATGCGTCCTGCAAAACCGGATTTTAGGTGAGTTTTATTAACATTATGACATACATCTTTTGTAAATGTTTTGGAATTGATACTTCATAACGGGATTACGTAATATAAGTTTAACGTTAAATTACAGCGTAGAAATATTATTTTTACCGTTTTACTGAAATATTTTACATTATTATAACATTAAGAAGTACTTATTTGATAACGTTACATGTTATAAAATATGAAGATAAGAATAATATATACAAACGATTTCAAAGAGGTACCACCTCAACCCCTGCTAAATGCTCTAAAGCAGTGCTCTAAATTCTAACCTATTGTAAGTTCTATCCTAGGTCTAATCTTATTATACACGTACAAGTTATTAAAGTTATAAAATATAAATAACCTTATCCTATTCTAAGTTCTACCCTAAGTCTAATCTTATCATACACGTACAAGTTGTTAAAATTATAAAATGTAATTAACCTAATCCTATTCGAAGTTCCATCGTAAGTCTAGTTCTACTATGCACATACAAGCTACTAAAATTATAAAATATAAATAACCTTATATCCTATTCTAAGTTCTATCTGCTAATAACTGAAATACTACTACAGGGAAAAATCCAGGTTCTATTGGAATTCTGCCCAAGACCTTGCGCAATGTTTCCGTACTTGGCAAACAGAAATTAGTTGCCAAAAAACGATAAGCACTTGCATTGCGTTTGTAAAGTGCCAATGCAAATATAATATCGCTTATGGTATACTGTCGCTTATATTTATTAATATTATAATTTCGCAAATTATTTACCACAAAGTTCTTCATAATTTCAGGTAAATCTTTTAAAGAATTCCAGTTGCCCTCGTTCAACCAATCCTCTGCGTGCTTGAGCCTTGTCTTCATAAAGTCTGCTTTCCTTCTAAACTTTTTCAGCGAATGTTTCAAACTAACCACTGTGTCGTAGAGTGCTTTCTCCCCCGAAGTAAAATAGGATTTCCTTGTTAATCCTAATTGTGTCAGTGACATATCTAGAGACAAAAAAAAGGATTATAAGAAACTAACATTCATGCAAACATATTACTATAAATTATCAAATATTGGCATTATTAGCATCTGTATACTCCCTGCTTTCAGTTTTTAAAAAGACCATTGTGGAAATTGCAACTTTTAAGAAAGGATATTCCTCTGCCGAACTTGTAATTTCACGGATTGTGAAAATTCCACGTTTACACTAAATATCACAACAATAATAATATTAATATAAAATCTTGACACCACTGAACACATCTATTCACTGTACAAAATCGCCAAAAATCGCACAAGACTGACGCGACGCGACCGTGCAAAATGGTGGCGCATCCTCTCTCCTTCCTTCTTGTGCTACTAGCACTCCAAGCGGTCAATTCACTACCTGAAGACCAAGCATCCCCACCGCTCCTGGTTTCAGCGACGCAAGCGACCTCTACCACCGGGTCGCGCGTAACTGTGGGCTCACTGAGTGCATTTGAGATTGTGGCCCCTGGTGGTGAGTCGCAAGTGCTGCTGGCTTTTCGCGTAGTCGCGTGCGTGCCCGGCGTTATCCCCTCCCCTATTGATCGCGGATCGCTCGCATCGCTTATTGGTTTCCCACGTTGTCGATCATCTCTATTGGGGAATAAGCTCCTCGCCGTTCGGGATTGGGTGACAGTCCTTCACGTGGTGGTCAGCGCGGGCCCCGGGAAGTTCAAACGTCGTCGGCGGTACGGATCGTTGTTGACGGGGCGGCTCCTCCTCTCGGGCCAAGTGCAGGAGGGGTGTCTCTTGGCGGAGGACACCCTGCTCGTCTCTCGCCCGCCACGGTGCGCCCTTCCATCCGGGGGTTTTGGCCGGAGGAAGGCGTCTTACCCGCTCCGGGGACTGCAGTTTCCCCGAGCGATGTCCCGACCTCGTGTCCAGGGACTCGCGCGGACGCCGTTCGCCTCTTGCTCCGGTGGACGGCAGGTGCCCTCCGCGTCTTCGGCTCTGCTCCACGCCGTCTGTCCAGCTATCCCTTCAGGGGATCGCCCTTGGGTGCTGGCCCTGGTGTGGAGTGGCTCGCGGACGACTTGGCCGCTCCCTGATGTACGTGGGTGTTCGACTCCCTCCTCTGTCGAGACCCCGCGTCTCCTTCGTGGCGAGGGACCCGGCTGGGACGCGGTCTCCGTCGCAGCGCGGTATCCCTTTCTCCGCCAGGACCGGCTGTTGCCGCCTCGCTCCGATAGGTGTAGTTGCTCGTACCGCTCGACGGGTTCTCCCGACCCAGGTCCGCGCTGCCCCCTGCGGTCTTCTTTCTTCCTGATGTTTCCTTTTATGCGAGCGATGTGCGATCGGGGTAAGGGCAACGCTTACTTATGCCTAATGCCGCTGGTATTAACGGTTTTGGTTGGTTCGTGGGGGCAATATGTCTCAATAGGGTGGCTCTTATTTACTTTTGATGAAAATTTTTCGAGAGTTTTTTTTCACGCTACCCTCCCGTTTGGTTCCATTTCATGAAAAAATAATCTGTGTAAAATTGTAGCTCAATCGGATAATGAAAAAGGGTACCCCTGGGACCTTGAAAACTGAAAAAATCAAAGAAAAAATCAATTTTATTTGTTTATCTTCCGAAATATTAATTATACACAAAAAAATGTTATACAAAAGTTATAGATCTATTCAAAATGCACATATTATCATGTATCACTTTTTCTCGTACGACTAACGATTTCTGAAAAAAAGTAATGCCATGAATCAAGCGTACTTAGTATAGTATTTATGGTATAGTAAATTCAGTTTGCGTATTACAGATACATTTTTGTGTAAGTAGTGATGCTTGCACTTCTATTCTCATTCTATCTTGCATTATTTATATTTTAAGGCCCTTTCTTAGGGTGGGTTCACGGAGCACGCTAACAACGTTATCGCGTTCTTCTATCTTTATTGCTCTTTAGATCTGCAATGTACAACAAGAATAGAATGACGCGATAGCGCTAGATAACGCTAAATTGCGTTTCCCTGAACACAATCTTAATCCTAGTCGTGACGTAGTGACGTCTGAGACGTGAACGAACGTGCGTGAGCAACGGTATGAGAGCAAACGTTCGTCTTAAGTCCAACAGTTTTCTCTCGGGATTCGGACAAGTGAAAACAAAATTTCATGTCACAATGTCTTCTGTTCGTTTGCGTGAGAAAGTTTATTTACTGGGATATTATTCGCATGATATAACTGGAAGTAAATTACCATCAAATAAACAAGCGTTAAGTGTATTATTTTTCAATCTTCGTGTGGTGAAGTTAACTTTACGTGAAAGTGCCAGATTAGCTTTGCAGGAAGTGATGATTTTTTGGGAGAAAGTGCGAATTCCAACTCAGGAGATGAAAAACTGCATCCCAAAATTAGAAGCTTTGTACCAAGAATGGAGGCAACTACAAAAACACGTTGGGAGGTCATCGAAGGTTCATAAGAAAAAAGAAGCAGATTTTGAATTGAAATTCGATGATCTCTTTGACATTGCACATGCTAACGCTTTGGACATAATTTCTATTGAAGAAGATAAGCAGTTTTTGATTCATCAAAGATTAAAAGGACGGCCAGGATTTATGTACGGAATCGATTACGAGGAACTTGAAAGAGAAACAAAAGCTATGGAACGAGAAGAGGCAGCCTTGATGAGAAAAGAGCGAAGCGACCATGAAACTGTACAACTAAGTAATATTAAAAAAAAACTTTCAATCATTCAATAGAGATAATTTTTGCACATTTCTGTCGTTTTATTTGATTTTGTATCATTGAAACTCTTCTTTTTTTTTAAGAGCAAACTATCCAATTGATGTTGTCAACTTCAAGCAGCAATTCAGAATCAGATAGCAATATAGTACCAGTTGCTGGAAAATCCACTGATAATATTGTGATAGAACATCCTTTCCTAGAGGATACGGAAGTTGTATCACCAGAAGCAAAAAGGAAGAGAGGACGCCGTAAAATAATGACTACTAAGCTTGCCGCGGCCTTAGATAAATGTAAAATTAGTGACAGGGATGCAGTTCATATTCTGATTGCTACTATCGAGGCATTGGGTTATGATGACCAGGATTTTGTCATCAATAGGTCATCCATTCACATTTCTAGAGAAAAAATACGTGAAGAGAAGGCAAATGAAATTAACAAACACTTCAAGGACACTAAATTACAAGCTGCTATCGTGCATTGGGATAGTAAATTACTTCCAGCGTTAACAGGCAAAGAGACCGTGGATAGACTTTCTGTGATTCTTTCGAATGGCGATACTGAGCAACTTCTTGGAGTGCCTGTATTGCAATCTGGAACTGGAAAAGAGCAGGCATCTACTGTTTGTGAAACTCTTTCTGAATGGGGTCTTCAGAATTATGTCAAAGCATTAGTTTTCGATACGACTGCAACGAATACTGGAAATTTTAGAGGTGCGTGCGTTTTGATAGAAACTTTTTTAGAAAAAGATCTTTTGTATTTTCCTTGTAGACACCATATATATGAAATCATTCTTAGAAGCGTTTTCGAAGAAAAGATGGGTAAAACTACAGGTCCGACTGTATTAATCTTTAAAAAAATTCAAAATGCTTGATCTGGAATTAATGTTCACAATTTTCAATCCGGGATTGAAAACGAAAAGGTCAACAGACATTTGAATCGGGGCGATGTATCTCGAATTCTTGACTTTGTCACAAATACTTTGAGGGAACAGCAGCCTAGAGAGGATTATAGGGAATTTCTAGAATTAACAACAATTTTCCTTGGCGAAACACCATTTCGTAGAATATCTTTCCGTGTTCCAGGGGCCATTCATCATGCGAGGTGGATGGCAAAAGCCATTTATTGCTTTAAAATATTTCTATTTCGCGATGAATTTGCATTATCACTACAAGAAGAGAATGCGATCTGTGATATTTGTATTTTTCTTGTCAGTGTGTACGTCGAAGCATGGTTTTGTGCGCCTTCTGCTGCCAAAGCACCGTATCTGGATTTCAGGGTTCTAGCAAAACTTTTTGAATATGAAGCTATCGATCGTGGTATCTCTCGTGTTGCTTTACAAAAAGTAAGTAACCATTCGTGGTATTTGAGCCCTGAAGTTGTCGCATTAGCTTTCTTTGACCCAAATTTGTCATTTGAATTGAAAATGAAAATGGTCAATGCTTTGGGTCGCGAAACAAAATCATCAAATGAAAATGAGAAGCGTATACAGGTACAAATCGACGAAGTCCCAGAAATTATTAGCAACGGAATTGAACAATTCGTTTCCGCCAAAACTATACAATTTTTCAAAAGGTTTAACTTAAATGATGAATTCCTTAAGACAGAACCATTGACGTGGCAAAAGAATAAACATTTTATACAAGGCCTAGAATTAGTAAATAAATTGAAAGTTGTAAATGATTCGGCTGAGAGAGGGGTATGCTTATGGAAGATTACAATAAATTATTTTCGAAAAACGAGCAACAGGCACAGTATGTGATTCAGATTGTAAATGATTATCGCCGAAAGTTTCCAAGTTATAAAAAAGAGACTTTATCTCACAGCCAAGATTCGTAGTAAAAACAAGAGATTTTCACTTTTTTTCGGAAATCCTTAGTCGTACGACAAAAAGTGATACATAATAATATGTTCATTTTTAATAGATATAGAACTTTTGTATAACACTTTTTTACGTATAATTAATATTTCGCAAGATAAATAAATAAAATTGATTTTTTCTTTGATTTTTTGATTTTTTCGATTTTCAAGGCTCCAGGGGCACCCTTTCCCTTTATCCGATTGAGCTAAAATTTTACACAGATTATTTTTTCATGAAATGGAACCAAACTGGGGGGTAGCGCCAAAAAAATTTAAACTTTGAAAATAAGAGCCACCCTAATGTCTCATCCTGGGTTGCACTGGCTAGCTGCATCTCTAAAATAATACTTCGTTAATAATGTACTCTTTTCGTCGTGCGCGCCCGATGGGGAAAATTGGGACAGGTAAATTACCACGTCACAATGAAAATGCGAGAAAATATTGAATTCGTATTGCCTGCGAAAACAACCTTAAAAAATTGGTTTGGCACTGTCAAATTATGGCCAGGTATTTGCTCGTCGATTTTAGAAGCACTGCGTATAAAAGCCTCATGTATGTCCACAACAGAACGTCAATGCGTTTTATGCATGGACGAAATGAAAATTAAATATGGGCTCGAGTTTCATGAAACTTTACAAAAAAACAAAGGCTTCGAGGATTTCGGTACAATAGAGCATAAGAATAATACCGTGGCAACTAGTGTTTTAGTTTTCATGATAAGGGGGTTGATTTTTAACTGGAAACAACCCATTGCATACTTTTTGAGTGCCGGTCCAGTGCTTGGTACAAAACTGGACGATATTATCGACTTAATAATAAAAACGGTGTTAGAAACAGGTTTTAAAATTCGGGCAATTGTATGCGACGAAGGTGCCAACAATCGAAGCGCTCTAAATCGAAGGATTTTTGATGCCGAAGACCCATATTTCTTGGCTCACGGTGAATATGACTCACCTAAAATTTATATAATATATGATGTTCCGCACATTTTCAAAAGCATTCGGAATCAAATGCTTTTATATGATATTTGTATAAACGGCGTTACAGTTGCTTCATGGAACGATGTCAGAAGTTTGTGGAATTTGGAAAAAGGTAAACTTATTAAAGCTGCGTGTAAATTATCCGAAAAACATATAAATCCAAATACTTTCGAAAAAATGAAATGTCCTTTGGCTTTACAAGTTTTCAGTCGGGGAGTAAGCGCAGCTTTAATGACTGCGGCAACCATCGGAGACATTAAGAGCAACACGACAATGCACACATCGGAATTCTTCATGGAACTGAACGATTTATTTGACAATTTAAATAGTATTCAAGCAAATGATCATAATCCGCATAAGTGTGCATTATCGGATTTAAATCCACACATAGAAAAAAATATGAGACGAATGTTAAATTCTATTAAAACTTGGAGAACGAACACTGGCAGAAAGTTCAGCATTCCGCCGTGTTTCCAAGGTTTACAAATTTCAATGAATGCAATTTTACGATTATGGGCAGATTTGAAAGTCGAAGGTATCAAATATTTGATGACGGCTAGATTCAATCAGGATCCTTTGGAAAATTTATTTTCTATAATAAGAGAATATGGTAGTACGTATAATCAGAATCCAACAGCAAAGTCATTTCGTTTAATACTGCAGAAAAATATAATTATTAATTTAGAAAAATCGTCTTGTACGGCCAATTGTGAAGTCGATAATAATGAGCTTCTGTTGTACAACGAAGTGACTTGTCCGCCAACTGATTATACAAATCGTTCCACAAACTCAACCGTCCATGACGAATGATACGAAAATATGTTTAATAATATGGACGAATTAGAAGAAATTGTGATTGATGCCTCTTTTATACAAACGCCGACGCTAGAAATTTGTGCAGTTGAATTTTTTGCAGGTTATGTGGCCAGGCACATATGTAAAAAATATAGTTGCACAAAATGTCAGCAGACTTTAATTGACGAATCGCAAATACTGTCAGACGAAAGGCAGATGTTAATTTTCTATCGCGCATTTGAGACATTAGATAGGAAGGAAATGGGACATCTTTGTGTCCCTAATTCTAACTTTGCTGTTATTTTCCGAATAATAAATGCCGTTTTCGATAAAATATATACCAATATAAGGGGTGAGTATCATATACTGGATATGATATTTCCCACTCTAGAAGAAGCTGTGCACATGTACAGGGTGTGGCGAATACATACAGGGCAGTAGATCGGGTTGCCTATCCATCGATCTGTCAGGCGCTCGTTCTGCTGACCGGCAAGAGAACGTGGATGGGGACAGGTTACCTACCGATTTACCCTAACCCAGATATAAAATTAAATTATTGAGTGTTACTTCTATGTAACGGAACATTGCAAAATTTGCAAACACAAAAGGTTCTCCTTCTTTCTTATTAAACCGATTAATAGATTACCGGTCGGTAAGCGTAGGGGACAACAAGCCGATTAATAGGTTACCGGTCGATAAACTGCATTTAATATAATTGAAGTGAAGTTAATCTAAGGACGAGGTACGACTCGAGAACATCAACCCCCCACCCCCGTTCAGTGCCATCTAGCGTTAGTAAATCGGTAACCTGTCCCCATCCACGCTCTCTTGCCCGTCAGGAGAGCGAGCGCCTGACAGATCGATGGATAGGCATCCCGATCTACTGCCCTGTATGTATTCGCCACACCCTGTACACACCTGAATGGTTCAACGATAGTACATGTAGTTTTCATAGAAAAGAACTTGCGTATTTTTTTATGAAAGTAAAAATTTGCAACGACGTCAAATGGCTAGGAGAAAAATTGCGGCATCCGAGCGCGAGACGAAGCGAGAACGTTCAAAGCAAACGAAAATGGCAAATATTACAAAGTTGTTGAATTATGATAAAATAATTCACAAATGTCAATCCCATTTATAGCTTAAAAACGAATATTATTCGCGGCCTGGTGGCTGAGCATTGCTGAATACTATTCGCGACCTGGCGGCTGAGCATTGCTGTATACTATTCGCGGCCTGGCGGCTGAGCATTGCTGAATACTATTCGCGGCCTGGTGGCTGAGCATTGCTGAATACTATTCGCGGCCTTGCGGCTGAGCATTGCTGAATACTATTCGCAGCCTGGCGACTGAGCATTGCTGAATACTATTCGCGGCCTTGCGGCTGAGCATTGCTGAATACTATTCGCGGCCTAGCGGCTGAGCATTGCTGTATACTATTCGCGGCCTGGCGGCTGAGCATTGCTGAATACTATTCGCGGCCTGGTGGCTGAGCATTGCTGAATACTATTCGCGGCCTGGTGGTTGAGCATTGCTAAATATTCAGAAACCTGGATTTTGAAGCAAAATAATGATGAACCATTACAGCACTGTACCTCTCCGAGACTTGCAACCTTGACGCGGTGGAGAGGCTTACGGATTCTCAGTAATCGTATTGTTACGTCCGTGACGTAACGAGGCTCGATATCAAAGGGACGCTGCGACAATCCAGCCGTCGGTAGGCAGCAGTGAATGGTAACACAAGATAAGACGAATTCTCTTACGCACTCAAAGCGTAACTTGGGACTTTATTTTCGGGATACTCTCTTTGACATCGAACCAATTATTAATAATATTACGAATACGTAATAAGGTTTGACGATGCATATACGCTATGAGAATTCCCCACAATTGAAAAGTAAAGTAAAATAACATAATTTATAGCTGTGCCAAGTATGTAATATTCACTTCAACCACCGGGATTTTAATGTCACAAGCATAGCGAATATGTATGACTCATTCCCGTCACCGCATTTCAATCTCACGCTTAGCAGCGGATCGAACATATAGAAATCATTCTGACCATGGCCAATTTCTGGGAAGTGACGTCGAATGCAAACGCACATATTGGTAAAATACGCAGGGAGAGAAGAATTGTTTAGACTACTCTGGACTCTGAAACGCACAGCGACCTGTCATCGGAAACTCACGAAACGCCTGACTCAAGGGTAGAAGGCCACTGCGCGGCCTGACCTGATTGGCCGACGAAATGTGACGTTCCTAAGATGAACCTACCCATCTTATTCTTTCTTATGTTCTTATCCTTCCCTAATTATCCCACTTCTGTATCGATCCGCCCATGCATGCATCATCCTAAAGAAATTATAAAAAGGCCACCAATGCCCATTTTCCCTCATTATTATTCGGGCTCGCATTATTATTCTTTCTCTCAAACGTCGTTCGATTCACACCTTAATCCGTTCTCAATTAAATCAGTTCGTAGTCTTTTCGGTTCACTCTTCAATTTACGTGGTCAAAGCAACCAACCAAGATTCAAAGTCTATTTCAATATATCCTGACCAATTCAATTGTGCAATTAATCAATCGCGTACTACCAAAAGGGTCTCCTACTTGGGTTGTAATCGTCAATCGAAAGTAAGTAGTCATTTGATTTGAGCTGCCTTGAATATCAACCGAATTTGTCAGAGCTCCTTCATTTTCATTTCTCCTTCGTTATTAACATGTTTCCTTGTGCACCACTATTTCACAGCGCATCCCTTTTGTGCATCGCATCCCTTTCGATCCTACTTCTATCCCATTTCTGTTGTACACTTTCCTTTTGATAATTCCCACTCAAATCACCTACTTCGTCGCCCTGTTCTTACAGTTTCCAATCCTAACTCTTCCTGCTCTTTTCCTTGAGGAACCGTGTGTTAATTAGCACCAACAAGAGACGCAGATCCCTTTTTGACAGGGCCTGTGCGAACATACTCCCTCAATCAGATCCTCCCATTCCTCTCTATCTCGATACCTAAACACGCTGTCACCAAACCACTCGTCCTCTCCTCAAGTCCTTTTCTTCACAGCTTTATTTTACGATCCCTCCTTCAAGTCACAATTTCGCTGCCAGTTCATTCCGACAGTGACCATTGAGCTAAAAAGACATTTTTATTTCAATTTTGTATTCACCAGTTCTTATTTTCAATATATATATATTTTTATTCCCACGTTTCTTTGTGTTCAATTCAGTGTCTTTTTTTATTTAAATCACACCTACCTTTCTACTACATCGACCAAGGATTAGTTCCAGAAAACACCGAAAAGTAAGAGCTAGTGGATTAAAATCTTTCTCTGTCTCCTTTCTCTCTCACTCTCTGTCTCTCTCTCTCTCTCTCTTTCTCTTTGACTCGGGTCGTTGTTTGACTTCACCGTTTTCACTACGCATCCTACCCTCTCGAGTCATCGACAATCTCCCTCCAAACGATCGACGATCATTGACTTTCTGCCCTATCCCGAGTTATAGCGCGTATCGTGTTGACTCAAAAAGGGGCGCCGTTCGACCGTCGGATAAACGCGAGTAAAGTTTCGACTGACCGCCCATCTGGCCTCCAGGTCGAGCGAACGATTCTTCGGGAATCGTACTGTCGACGTCTCGCACGCTTCGTTCGGGACGTAACAGGATAAAAATTGGGGGCTCGTCCGGGATTAAAAGAAAGTTAATGTAACTCGATTGTTATGACTACCAGATCCCACTCTGACAAGACGGTTATTCAATCAAATTACGATCAGGCAATCGCCTCTGGTCCCACTAAGTCAAATCCTCCACCGAAAACCCCCTCTGATAAGACTGGTACCGAGACTTTGGACGATACTATTATTTGTCAAAATTCTGCGAGTGATTTTGAGGACACTCAAATCGCTAGTAGTACCCCCTTTTTAAAGAAACTTAACTTTCAAAAGAAACCAGAAATTATAGCAATGTCTTTAAACAACGGTCAAACGATATCTTTGAAAAATGCTTTGGAAATTGTACCTTATTTTGACGGAAAGAATATTCCGCTTAGTTCTTTTGTGCGAGGATGCAAGGAAGCATTGTCTATGCTTCCTCCTGAAGCAGAAATAAATTTAGCAAAATTAGCGCGCACTAGATTGTTAGGCGAACCGAGAGAAACAAGTGAAGGGTTAAAAATTACTAAGCTATCTGACTTACTGAGTCATTTAGAACGTATTTACGGGTCAAACAAAACTGTTTATCAATTATTTGGAGAATTGGGAACTTGCTATCAGCAAGAAGGAGAATCTGTTGCTAATTTCGCGAATAGAATTCGAAGGATAGGAATACAAATTTTTGAAGCACATTCCTTAGCCAACACTGGTGGAAATGGTATAACAGTTCAAACAATAGAACAAGATCAGGTTAAATGTTTTATACGAGGGTTGAGACCTGAAATCGAGCAAAAATTAGGAACCTACGGCAGTATTAACGAAACAGTAAATAAAGCTATAGAAATAGAACGGGATGTGATAGCTCGTCATACGTTGAGAGACGCAAAATCACAAATAAGCCAAGTAGTTTCTCCGGAGGAGCGGATCTTATGTCAAATTTGCCAAAAGGCAGGACATATGGCTGTGAATTGTAAAAATCGATACTCTACGCCATTCGCTCTTCAATCGAATAATTTGGGAACCGAAATCCTTGTCTGCCAAATTTGTAACAAACGCGGGCACGACGCATCTAAATGTCGACAAAGAGTACCGTATTATCAACAACTACCGCGATTAGGAGTAAATTATGTTGCGAGTAACATTTCGAAATGTCAATTATGCTCAAAACCCGGTCATACTGCTGATAATTGTTTTAGTAGAAACGTTAGGAATAGTAGCAACTTAATTTGCCAACTGTGTAAAAAACCAGGGCATTTTGCGGATAAATGTTTTTCGAGAACCAATAACATCAATGTTGGCGGAAATAAGGAAACGTGCCAATTATGTAGGAAATTCGGTCATACAGCTGACAGATGTTTTTCAAGGAATACTCCTGCCAACGTTAATATGAATAGAGAATTGTGTCAGCTATGCCAGAAATTCGGGCATACAGCGGAAAGATGTTGGGTGAGACCGCAAACTCAATCCGTAATGAATTGTCAACTTTGTAAAAGACCTGGTCATACAGCCGACCGGTGTGGTTCTTCCAACACCTTTTACTCAGCCAATAAGACGCAAAATAATCAAGTATTCTGCCGCTATTGCAAAGCCGAAGGACATGAGATAGATAATTGTATACGAAGACGCGAAAATAATAATCGAACGAATCAGGGAAATGGAATCGGTCCCTCAACGTCGGGCGCGAATCGAGAGACCAGTACACTACCGCGCCCTACAGCTATGAAATCGCTCAATCCGCAATAAGAATTAGACAAGTATACATAAACCTCACCAGGAGGGGCACTGTCCCATCGGTATACCTGGATTGTAGCGGAACAAAACCGCCCACCGAACTAATGATCGACACGGGAGCAGCTCCCAATTTAATGAAAAAGAGCCTAATCCAAAACACAATAGGCGTAAAGACTAATGAGATTTTACAATTAAATGGGATCACCTCGCAGCCTGCTTATACTCTAGGCTCAGTAACTTTGTATCTGTTAGGGATTCCCGTAATTTTTCATTTAATTCCCGACGACTTTCCGATCATTCATGACGGAATTCTGGGAAGCGAGTATTTTGACCAAACTGGAACGCAAATTGATTACGCATATAGATGCATGTACGTTAATGGAGTAAAAGTTCCTTTCGTAAATCCGGAAGTAGATTCAAAATACGTATTCACGACAAGTATTAACCCATTGTTGGAAGAAAATAATCAATTGAGTCAGATTAATAATGAAATCGAAGAGATAAATGTTGTTCAAATAGAAGGAAATCCGATATATTATAATGATAATCAAGAAAATGTTTCGTATAACTTCATGGAAGAAGAGACGTATTCAAATGGTTTTCTCTTAAATCCGGAAGATGAGGATTGTAATTCCGTCCAAAGGGAAGTGGGAATTCTTTTTCAACCCACTCCTGAAATGGTAAATCCCATCACACATCCCGTAACAGAGAACATCGATAAGCAGCGTCTCGAAATTTATGAAGAATCTACATTAACTTTCCCCGAGAGATTAAATGTTTTTGATTATGAAAAAGAAGAAATAAATTCAGGTAATTTCCTCCTAAATCCGGAAGATGAAGACTATAAACCCGTCCAAAGGGAAGTGGAAAATTTTCAGCCCACTCCTGAAAGGGAAGGTCCCATCGCGCATCCCGTAATGGAGAATACCGAACAGAGTTCTTTTAATGTTTATAAAGAAATAGTATCCGAAGTTATCTCTCGAGATGAAGTAAATATTGTTAAAATTCAAGAAGAAAGGGAAACCCAAGAGTATTTAAAAGAAAATTGTTTTAATGTTGAAACAAAAGGAAATTATATTAATGAAAATGAAGCAATCGAACAAATCAAAGAAATCGAAGAAATTAAAGAAATTAAAGAAATTGAAGAAATTGAAGATCATGAAACGGGAAGAATTTTTTTTTACAATCAAGCTAATAGCTATCATATTAACGATAAAATTAAAGAAATAAAAGAAGAAAAATTATTTGAAGACAATATTGTAAAGCATCCATTCAATGAAGTTTTTATTTGTAATAAGGAAAAAGAAAATGAAAAAGAAAAGAAATCTCAGCTTAATGAATACTTTATAAATCATGCAAATAATATAAAGAGCCTACACACGGGAAACAAGAAAGAAGAAATGAAGAAAGAAGAAAAGAAGAAGGAAGAATCAAGGGAAGAAGAAATAAGGAAAGAGGCAAAAACAGAAATCAATCCATATAAAAATTCCAGTAATACAATTAGAAAAGAAGAATGCACCAAACAAACAGTGGAAAATGAAGAGCACAGAATAACAAATGCAAAAATAGAAAATAGGAATGCATCGAATGAGGAGGACGGGGTTCCCGGAAGAATTACCAGGCAAGGCCATCGCTCTCCGACCGACTGCATACCACCAACACCTGATATTGTAAACAAGAGAGGCGACCCTCCAGCTGAGCTCAAGAAGTGCTCACGGTCAGGGCCAATGGTAGACACCATGCTCGAGATCAGCTGTTGTCCCATTGACACACTCTCAAACGAGTCGCCAAATATTCCTCAAGTCATCGATACTGGGTGGACTTCCAATCAAGACTATAATGAAATGCATAATAGTAACAATGGAAGAAATGACAATTCAGAAAGAATAAGGGATATTAGGAATTTATTACACTGGGATCATCTTAACCAAGAAGAATGTAATAGCCTCGAAGAATTAATTTTGGAAAATCACGATAGATTCTACTTAGCTGGTGAACTACTACCTGCCACTACTGTACTCCAACATTCTATACCAACCATCGACGAATTGCCTATTAATACCAGACAATATCGCTTTCCGCAAATTCATAAAGACGAAATAAATCGACAAGTACGGGAATTATTAGAAGGACGAATAATCAAGCCTTCTCAATCACCATACAACACACCAATTTGGATAGTACCAAAGAAAGCCGATTCACAAGGAAATGCACGTTGGAGAATGGTACTGGACTTCCGCCAATTAAATGAGAAAACAATAGGAGATGCATACCCTCTACCTAACATAATCGACATATTGGATCAATTAGGGGGAGCTCAATATTTTTCCGTTCTTGACCTGGCATCTGGTTTTCACCAAATACAAATGACCCCGAAAGACAGTCATAAAACTGCATTTACTACACCGTTTGGACACTACGAGTTCGACCGAATGCCATTTGGACTAAAGAACGCACCAGCAACCTTTCAACGCTTAATGGACTTAGTACTTTCCGGACTACAGGGGCACGAATTATTCGTCTACCTGGACGATATTGTAGTTTATGCCGCTAACCTCGCGGAACATAAACGAAAATTTAATATATTAATGCAACGTCTTAGGAATGCTAATTTAAAATTACAAATAGATAAATGCGAATTTTTCCGTAAAGAAGTCACGTACTTAGGCCATATAATAGGAAGGGACGGATTACGACCCGATCCTAAGAAACTCGAAGCCGTTAGAAATTTTCCGCGTTTACAAAAGGCAAAAAACATTAAACAATTTCTAGGACTAGCAGGCTATTATAGAAGATTCATACCTAATTTTTCACATATTGCTCGTCCTTTAACTAATTTATTAAAAAATGACGTTCCATTTATTTGGACCGACGCACAAGAAGAATCTTTTGAGACTTTAAAACAGAAACTTTGCGAAAGCCCAGTCCTACAGTACCCTGACTTTAAGGAACCATTCATCCTAACCACAGACGCCTCTGGCTACGCAATAGGAGGAATCTTATCGCAGGGCGAAATAAACAAAGATCATCCGGTAGCATACGCCTCACGAACGCTTACGGACAACGAAATTAAATACGACACGTACGAAAAGGAAGCTCTTGCTATACTCTATTGCGTAAAACACTTCAGACCATATTTATACGGACGAAAATTCACACTTGTGACTGACCATAAACCCCTTATGTGGTTTAAAAACGCACAAGATGCTAATGCACGAATATTGAGGTGGAGATTGAAACTCGCAGAATACGACTATGAAGTTATTTACAAAGCAGGAAAAACGAATGTTAATGCTGATGCACTTTCACGAAACCCACCCGATATAGTGCATTGCAACCCAATGCGTACAAAACAAATGACAAAACATATAGATCCGGAAAACGTAGAATATATTAGATCTCTGTTAGAAGAAGACCCGTTGACCGACGACGACGTAGACGAATCTGACTGTGATTCCGAGGATTCTTTTCAGTTACGATTTTCGGACGATGAATCTCTACCGTCGGACAACGAAAACGGAGACTCCGTTCCACTTACGATTGAAGAATTGACCGAGCCTACGCATTATGACATAGAGACTCGCGCTTTGATTCACACCAACGACTCGAAAGATAATCATGATCTTACGATAGACGAGACAATTGACGAAACGCCTTTAGTGGAACGAATGCAACCCCATTGTAATAACAACACAACCGTGAACGATAACGGAACCGATGATGACAATGACAATCCGATTACTGCAACTCCACGCATTACACAAATAGAAAGACTTGATACGAACATATTAGAATCCAGAGATTTGTTTTTCTTACGCAAGGACCACTTGACCTATTTCATCAATCTAGACAATAAACCTTTAGATAAAGGAGCTGACAAACTGTTCGAACGTCAACAATTACCCCCGTTGACAAATCCAAAATCAGGCGAAATAAATACAGTAAGAAAGGGAAAAATTTATTATTTCGGATTAGTTATTGATAATGAAAACGGCGATGGACCCACAACATTATTAATAATCATTAAAAATTTATTAACTGAATTACGGAACCTTTCGGAAAAATTAAATACACTTAGCATTAGTATTGCCGAAAGCACTCACATACTTAATATTCCATGGTCAGATATTTTGTCAGCCATACGATTAACATTCTTGAGATCACCTACTAAGATTATTATTTGCAAAGGATTAATTAAATATCCACCAAAAGATTTACGCCCATCAATTCTCCAAGAAATGCATAGTTCACCTATAGGAGGACATCGAGGAGTAAGCAAGACTTACAACCGGATAAAACAAAATTATTATTGGGAAAATTTGAAAGAAGAAGTCCAATACTTTATTCAACAATGCTTACAATGTCAACTAAAGAAATTAGTAAGAATTAAAACAAAACAGCCCATGGTAATAACCGATACACCTGGTGCTGCCTTTGATAAAATCGCCATGGATATAGTAGGACCGTTGCACCAAACTAAGAAAGGCAACGAATACATCTTAACCATCCAAGATCAATTAACAAAATTCTGCTTAGGCATACCTCTTCCTGATCAAACTGCCGCCACTATAGCAGATGCATTTGTTCGTCGATTTATTTGTATATTCAGTGCACCTAAAGCAGTACTCACTGATCAAGGCAGAAATTTCGTTAGCGATTTACTCAGGAAATTAGCAAAACAATTCCGCATCAAGAAGTTCCGAACCACCGCCTTTCATCCACAATCTAACGGTTCATTAGAAAGGTCTCACCATGCCCTTGCAGAATATTTAAAACAATTTGCCACTGATCGGCATGAATGGGACGAATGGGTTGATTTGGCTATCTATAATTATAACACTAACGTACACGAAGGAACAAAACATACACCATACGAATTAGTTTTTGGTAGAATTGCGAGAATGCCATCGAGCGAACCTTTGCCCTCAACTGAAAAACTCAATACGTATGACGAATATCTGATCAATCTTGTTACTCAGTTACACGAAATACGGCAGATCGCCCGTGATAATTTAATATCTTCCAAGGAGAAATCTAAAGAATATTACGATAGGAAAATACATCCTCAAACTTTCAAAATAGGGGACCATGTTTTCCTATTAAAGGGACCTAAACCAGGAAAATTCGGTGATCATTATTCAGGACCGCACGAAATATTAGAAATCCTTAACAAAGGAAATATCAGGATTCGGATAAATAAGAATTCACGTGTAGTACACCCTAATAGACTCCGAAAATCCTATATACGGGATCAATAAAAAATATATATATCAAGAAGTCCAGGATGCCTGCACCTCGTAACCTGTTTCGATGGACTGAAAATAAGGATGAAGAATTTTATGGACCAATGAACGAAGTCCCACCAATCCGACACCTTGAGATCTATCGACTCCTTTTACAATTACTATGCCTTATCTCACCCGCAGAACCTTTATATTCTAACCAATTCTCGCGGATATGTTCACTACGCTACTGGAAATTGACTGACGATCGGAGGCTACCGTACGAAGCACACTCGATATGGCATTCCTTGGATACTCATCCTGCATCCAGAGACAGACATACTAACAAGACGGACAGCCAACCAGCACTTTGCTATTTCTGATTTAATCTACATTTCTTTTCAAATTCAATACCACATTGGCTTTACTCTCGGAACATGACTTTAAACAGGATGCCAGTACCAAACAAGCAGCCTGTATTCGATATAACACAAGCATTCTCCGGACCGATTGATGGGGTGCTCCCGGAACATTATCCGGAAACGTACCGGATCCTGTTACGAATGGTGTGCTTAAAATTCGATCGGGCCCCCTTCACCGTCCACAAAGTTATACCTGCTGTACGATTATGTCTCACATGCTGCGAGTATCACACTCCGGAGGAAAGAGAGGAACTCAGAACCCATAATTCGTGGCACTCTATGGTTCTGGCCGAGAGAGTAGGGCGGTACGCGGAGTGCACTCGTTGTGGTCGGGAGCTCGTGCGAGTGCGACCAGCAGCAGCCTGCCACTCCTGCGTCGAGACATACCTCATGACCCCGCCTCGTGAGCTCATGAACGGAAGAGAAACGTTGGTCTCCCAACTGTGGGATTAACTATAAAATTCATATTTTTCTTTTTTTTTTCTCTCTCTTTCGTTTTTTTTCTCTTTATACAAGTACTCATTTATATAAATAATCAATTATATAAATAATCACATATATATATATTATAAAAAAAAAAAAAAAAAAAAACAAGCTTACTTAATAAAGCATATAATCTCTTGTTAAAACCTCATACTCATCCACTTTGCGTTAGTAATTTATCAATTCTCAAAGTAATCAGTAACACCTATTCATGACTAATTCATTTTTTTTTTTTCGAGGATTGATTAGTTTGACAAATTTTTACAACTAAGTACACATTATAATGTCAATTATTTTTTTTACTATTACTTCAATATCTTTTATCATAGAAACACATACACTCCAAAAAACAAACATTTCACTAAAAACACACTCTTCCTAACAGAACACCATAGAATTAAGAAATTCTAGACGGTTTAATGAGTAACACCCAAACATTATTAAATGCTATACAAAAATTAACAATAATGGGATTTTTAAACCATCTACATAGATATTATTCAAGTACGTGCACTTCGACAAAGAAACAATTTTCAGAATCAATTCAAACCTAATAAAACATTTTTCCAGGTACACGTACGAAGTAATCACCACGTAACGGTCCTGCCGGACGACGACCGTCATGTTACCCATAACGCTCGTCTATGGGGGGAGGTGTTACGTCCGTGACGTAACGAGGCTCGATATCAAAGGGACGCTGCGACAATCCAGCCGTCGGTAGGCAGCAGTGAATGGTAACACAAGATAAGACGAATTCTCTTACGCACTCAAAGCGTAACTTGGGACTTTATTTTCGGGATACTCTCTTTGACATCGAACCAATTATTAATAATATTACGAATACGTAATAAGGTTTGACGATGCATATACGCTATGAGAATTCCCCACAATTGAAAAGTAAAGTAAAATAACATAATTTATAGCTGTGCCAAGTATGTAATATTCACTTCAACCACCGGGATTTTAATGTCACAAGCATAGCGAATATGTATGACTCATTCCCGTCACCGCATTTCAATCTCACGCTTAGCAGCGGATCGAACATATAGAAATCATTCTGACCATGGCCAATTTCTGGGAAGTGACGTCGAATGCAAACGCACATATTGGTAAAATACGCAGGGAGAGAAGAATTGTTTAGACTACTCTGGACTCTGAAACGCACAGCGACCTGTCATCGGAAACTCACGAAACGCCTGACTCAAGGGTAGAAGGCCACTGCGCGGCCTGACCTGATTGGCCGACGAAATGTGACGTTCCTAAGATGAACCTACCCATCTTATTCTTTCTTATGTTCTTATCCTTCCCTAATTATCCCACTTCTGTATCGATCCGCCCATGCATGCATCATCCTAAAGAAATTATAAAAAGGCCACCAATGCCCATTTTCCCTCATTATTATTCGGGCTCGCATTATTATTCTTTCTCTCAAACGTCGTTCGATTCACACCTTAATCCGTTCTCAATTAAATCAGTTCGTAGTCTTTTCGGTTCACTCTTCAATTTACGTGGTCAAAGCAACCAACCAAGATTCAAAGTCTATTTCAATATATCCTGACCAATTCAATTGTGCAATTAATCAATCGCGTACTACCAAAAGGGTCTCCTACTTGGGTTGTAATCGTCAATCGAAAGTAAGTAGTCATTTGATTTGAGCTGCCTTGAATATCAACCGAATTTGTCAGAGCTCCTTCATTTTCATTTCTCCTTCGTTATTAACATGTTTCCTTGTGCACCACTATTTCACAGCGCATCCCTTTTGTGCATCGCATCCCTTTCGATCCTACTTCTATCCCATTTCTGTTGTACACTTTCCTTTTGATAATTCCCACTCAAATCACCTACTTCGTCGCCCTGTTCTTACAGTTTCCAATCCTAACTCTTCCTGCTCTTTTCCTTGAGGAACCGTGTGTTAATTAGCACCAACAAGAGACGCAGATCCCTTTTTGACAGGGCCTGTGCGAACATACTCCCTCAATCAGATCCTCCCATTCCTCTCTATCTCGATACCTAAACACGCTGTCACCAAACCACTCGTCCTCTCCTCAAGTCCTTTTCTTCACAGCTTTATTTTACGATCCCTCCTTCAAGTCACAATTTCGCTGCCAGTTCATTCCGACAGTGACCATTGAGCTAAAAAGACATTTTTATTTCAATTTTGTATTCACCAGTTCTTATTTTCAATATATATATATTTTTATTCCCACGTTTCTTTGTGTTCAATTCAGTGTCTTTTTTTATTTAAATCACACCTACCTTTCTACTACATCGACCAAGGATTAGTTCCAGAAAACACCGAAAAGTAAGAGCTAGTGGATTAAAATCTTTCTCTGTCTCCTTTCTCTCTCACTCTCTGTCTCTCTCTCTCTCTCTCTTTCTCTTTGACTCGGGTCGTTGTTCGACTTCACCGTTTTCACTACGCATCCTACCCTCTCGAGTCATCGACAATCTCCCTCCAAACGATCGACGATCATTGACTTTCTGCCCTATCCCGAGTTATAGCGCGTATCGTGTTGACTCAAAAAGGGGCGCCGTTCGACCGTCGGATAAACGCGAGTAAAGTTTCGACTGACCGCCCATCTGGCCTCCAGGTCGAGCGAACGATTCTTCGGGAATCGTACTGTCGACGTCTCGCACGCTTCGTTCGGGACGTAACAGTATACAGGATGATTGTATGAGAATCCAACAAATAGCAGGCACGCGCGATATTACAACGCGGCATAATAATTTTTTCACTGGCATGTCGTTGAAATTTGTCACATAAGTATGAATGATGTATGAATGAATGCACCTGCAGGCTAGTTCGATTCGAAGGGAGTGGAGCATGAGAGAGAGAGAGAGAGAGAGAGAGAGAGAGAGAGAGAGAGAGCATGCGAAACAGTGCGCCCCAGAAAGAGAGAGCGTATAAGATTGAAAGGGTGTGTAAAAGAGAAGGAAAGAACAAACTGCGATTGGCCGTTCCGAACAGTATTACTACAAAGTAGGGGACAGACCATCGAAACTACGCCCTCCAGGCCTCCACCTTGCTCTTCTCCTTCAGTCAGCGTTGCAATACGCAGGGAGAACATGACGGCGTAGGATCAAGGTGGCAACATATCACTGTGACGCAACGAATGATGATACTGAACCTCACCGAGGTCAAAAGTAAGAACTTGGAACAAGCCGCAGAAACGCACCAAGAGGATCGAACCCAGGTGATAAGGTACTTTATCTTTCATTTATATTACACACTTATACTTTATACACTGCTTGACAAATCTGTAATTTCCATTTACTTTAAATATTCTTAATTTTATGGATAAGTTGGCCACAATCATCAAAAGCATCACTCAGAAATCTGCGGTAAAACAAGGCAGAGAAAGCGGGCCACCAGATACAGATTTACAATGAAGGGAGTCAGATGGTACGGATCTACACGCATTGCTCTATATATTGTAAACACAAAATTGTTCTATATATTGCTAATGCGTAGCTTCCCTGGATGAAAGTATGTAATTATTTGTATTATTTTACGGGAGCGCTTTCTGAAAAAGTAGTATTATGGAAGACACATGGACTAGTCTATACACAGAACGACTTACCGCACATATATTCTTGTAAATTATTTATTTATAAAATTGCTGCTATTGATTCCCTTAAACATAATTCCACAGTAATCGTAGGATACAACTTTAACAAACGTAACATTTTTATACTAATACCGTGAAAGTAAACTTTGTATACATGTGTATAATACTGTGAATAAAAAAATAAAAGGGATAAAATATGGATATTTATTAAACAGTACCAAAATAAGACAGAGTAAATAGTACAATTAGAATGTGCTTCATACAATCGAATACGATATCCAATGCAAACGTACACTTATGAATTGTTCAATTTAGTATTGACAAGTTCGTGGAACTGCGCCACAGGTAGTATTTCGCATATAACTGAAAATCTTTGAATTTAAGGGGTCGTCTGGTGTAAAGGGTCAAAAAAATAGAATTTTTTTTTCCCCCTTCAATCGATGGTTTAACTATTAGAGAACATGTTCCTAAAGTCCTAGAAGTAAACTCGAAATATTTTCGAAGATACAGACCCGAGAACAGGTAAGCATCGAGAAAATGTGCGAACGCCTGGCTAGAGCGGGCTCAGCCGCACGCGCAGTAAGATATGGAGAAGTATTTCAGTTCGTCTACAAATTGTAATGCTTAAAAAAGGCACAAAGCGGCTCTCTGACAATGTATTGGGTTCGTAGTAACACCACATTGACCTGTTACAAGGTCAAAATTTAACCCTTATTGGACACTAGCTTTTTATACATGATTCTCACTAGGTTGCAGTTGATTTCGGGAAATATGCGAAAAATTATCAGTATTATAAGAATAACATTTTTGTTAGAAATTATAACTGTTCAAAGAATCATCATTTGTTATTTTTGATTAATTAGAATACAGTGTAAATGTATTTTAAAGCCCTCTTCCAATATAAAAACGTCGGTACACCGATATCCGGCTTGTCATCTGTGTCACTGTTGTCATGGTGACTTACGACCGTTAAAGTCTGTGTGAATTTTGTGTACGTTCGCACTTTCAACTGTTCCTAGTGTAAGAAAAATACGGTCAGTATTGTTTCGATTTTTGTCGAATACAGATCGTGATTTCCACATTATGTATCCAAAAAGTACCAAATCGAGCAATGTCCGGGCTACGAAGTCGCGTAAACGTACGTTTCACGGTAACCAATTCACGCAAAAGAACGACGATGAAGATTTGGCTCAGAGCGTTACTGCGAAAAAATTAAGTACTGCCAGTAGTGAAAATATAATTATCAATGTTCTTCATAATTACAGAATAATTGAATTTTTGACTGTTTTTGGTGCGATTGCAGAAATTCTTATCTGCAAAACGTGTAAACAAAACGTGAAATTTGAAGAAAGCGGTCATCGATTCTTAGGTTTCAAACTTATCGTTTCGTGTATGTATGTGTGGTCGCAAGGAGATACGATCAGGGCCAACAATCAACAACGGATACGAAATAAACAGAAGGATTGTGTTTGTTATGAGATTAGTTGGTGTTGGACGAGAAGGTGTAAACATATTTTGTGGCCTTATGGACCTGTGTAACGGAATATCAAAATCAACGTACAATTCTATAATGCAGCACATTCACTCTGCGGCGGCATCAATGTTTGAAACGTTAAGCAATAAAGCTGTTAAAGAGGAGAAGGAGAAAAATGCCGAAGAAGGAAGACCCGAAACACATTTAAAAGTGTCCGGCGATGGATCCTGGAAAAAACGCGGCTTTACTTCATTGTACGGTGTAACAACGCTCATCGGGTATTACACCGGCAAAGTAATCGATGTAGTAATAAAAAGTTTGTACTGCCAAGCATGTACTTCATGGAACACGAAAAAAAGGGACCGACGAATATACAGAATGGTATGAACAGCACGAAACAGAATGTACTGTAAATCACGAAGGTTCATCGGGCAAAATGGAAGTGGATTCTATCATCGAAATGTTTTCGAAGTCCGAAGAAAAATTCGGGGTAAATATGCCGATCAGGGGACCAGGCTCCTACGACCTTGACCTTGATATATGTTATCAAGGACACCCTCCCGACTAACGTGCAAAAGGTTTTAGGCGTCGCTCGTTGTTGATTAAAAAGTTATTAACTGAAGAACTACTGAAATTGATCCTACTTTCACAACGTTCACACACTTTCCTAAATATGGTATGTGTCGGAAAATGTTATGTTTAGCGGAGCATGCTCTTTAACTTTTCCCTAAGACAAAATTGGCGGTCTCCTCTCCAAAAAAAGATATTCAATGTTAAAGTTGAAATATAAATGTGATGAATGAAGATTGATCTAACCAGAAACGATTACCACGCTCTGAAGTTTACATTATTTTTTTATTGCGCGGACGGGCGCGTGAGCGCCCGTGCCGTGCCTAACCATCCCACCGGCCTTTTTTTTTTTTTTTTTTTTTTTTTTGTTTACGCGGAGGAAATGCTTTACGCATCCCCTGGGCCTCAGGGGTGTGATGGCCCAGGGGTATGTGGGACTCCTCCCCCATTGGATGGGGGCCCTACCCACTAAAACCTCCGCGGGTGTCCTACCCAGCGCATATACGGGCGGGCCGGGACCCGCTGCCGCATTTCTGCCGGCCCGCCCTGCGCTCCGCGCCGCAATTAGTGCGGCGCCCTTCAGGGCCGAAGCCACCGCGAGTGGCGCGGGGACTCCGGCAGCCTCCCTTTGGCGGGGAGGCTCACGTCACTCCTCAGCGGCGGCGCGAGGACACCACTCGCACCGCCGCTCCATCCCGTCGGGGTGGGGCTTTACCGGGGCCGACTACCCCGTCGACCCCTTGCCCCACCCCCTTCTCGCTCCCGCCTTGTATGCGGGAGCGCTTTCTCGTTTGTTGCTCCGGGTGCGAGTCGGTGAGTCGCACCCGGAGCTCATCCCCGTTGACAAGGGGGGGGGAGGGGAGGGGCTCAACGCCCCTATGACGCCCCTCCCCCCGTTTGTCATCTGCCCGGCGGAATCGAGGGGGGTGCAGCGACACCTCTGTGGCGCCACGGAGGGAGGACGGGTCGCCTGAACGGCCCGCCTCCCCCCACCGCTGCCCCCCCAATTGCTCCACCTCCCCCGCTAGGAGGGAGGAGGTTCCGCCGGGCACGGGGCGCGGCGATCCGGCCGCGCCCCCTATTCGCCGTACGCCTACGGGGGGGGAGAGCGAGAGACTACGACTGCGTCGCCGTCGCCCGGACCGCTCCCTCTCCCTTTCGGCCTCCTCCTTCTGCGACATTACCTGTTCGCAGAAGGAGGAGAAAACCTCCCACTTCTCCTCGCACTCGAGGATGGCCGGAATTATCCTGGTCAGGGATACTCCGGCCCCACCGCGTCGACCAGGACCCCGCGCAAGTCGGCCCACGCTGGACAAACCTCCAGCGTGTGCTGCGCGGAGTCCCGGTCGCTCTCGCAGTGTCGGCACTGCGCTGTGCGCTCCTTCCCGATGCGACACAGGTAATCACCGAAGCAACCGTGCCCGGTGATCACCTGTGTCGCCCGGAACGTCAGTTCCCCCCGTGCCCTGGTCGCCCACCGGGTGAGCACGGGCTGGACGGCCGAGAGCACCCGTTGGCCAGGCAGCGTCGGATCTAGTAGGTTCTCCTGCCACCTGGCCACGAGCTCGCCCTTCGCCGCGACCCTCGCCATGGTCTTGGCCCTGTCCGTAAGCCGGACCCCCCCCTATCCGCAGCTGGCGCGAACGCTTGTACGTCTCGGCGTACATGCGCGCCAGCTGCTCGATGGGGGGGATCCCAGACAGGGCCGTTGCCGCCTCGTACGCCACCGTGCGGTACCCGCGCGCAGCGCGCAGGGCGACTCGCTTGTGCACCGCGCGCATCCGCGCGATGCTACGGCGAGTCGCCCATAATCTTCCCGCCCACGCCGGGGCTCCGTAGAGCGCCACGGCGTGGACTACCGCGGCGTAGAGGCGGCGCACTTTCCCGCTGGGTCCCCCAAGGTTGGGCAGCAGCCGCGAAAGCGCGGCCGCCATCCGGCTGACCCTGGGGGCCAACTGGGAGAAGTGCTCGGCGAAGGACCACCGGCCGTTCAGGTAGAGGCCCAAGTATTTGATGTGGGCCCCTACGGGAATTCTCGTCCCTTCAACCAGGACATGGGCCGTCGGGGGTGCCCCGCGAAGGCCGTCGTGGAAAAACACGGCCTCCGTCTTCTGCGGGGACACCCGCATGCCCATGCCCTGGATCCCACCGGCCTAACTTAACATAACCTAACCTAACTCTTTTAAAGCTTGGGCGGGTTAGGTTAAGTTAGGCCGGTACGATGGTTAGGCACGGCACGGGCGCTCACGCGCCCGTCCGCGCAATGAAAAAATAATCTAAACTTGAGAGCGTGGTGGACCTTTCTTGTTAGATCAAATTCCATTTATCACACTTACAATTCAACTTTAACATTGAATATCTCCGCCCCCCCCCCCTCCCCCCGGACCGAAACCTGTCTATTGTTACTCATGGTGGGTTCTTACAAATATCTATCAAGATCTCCATAAGTGAGTGGCGTGGGATAAATTACCCTGATATACTCACACTTTTTAGGCACGACCGTAAAGGGAGTGACTTATGCTATCGCCATCGCAAAAACCGTTCGTATGTGTGTGTGTGTGTGCGTATGTATGTATGTATGTGTGTGTATGTATGTGTGTATGTCTGTATGTGTGTGTGTGTGTGTCCGTGTATATCCTCGATTTCGAGAAAACGGCTGAACCGATCGGGACGAAATTTGGCACAAAAATCAAGTACACTACTGTGAGTTGACAATAAGGTTTGTGAGCCGCCATCTTGAACCGGTACAAGATGGCGGGAAATTCAAATTTCGAATAAAATTTAATTTTGCCGGTATTTCGAAACGGTTGAAGATGGCAATACATAAAGTTTCCTGGCACCAAATGGGTATATACTCCACGTGCATGCCAAATTTCATCCAAATCCGTTCAGCCGTTTGGCCGGAATACTGGATTAAAGATTTTTATTAAGCAAATTTAAGTCTTTAATCCAGTATTCCGGCAAAACGGCTGAACGGATTTGGATGAAATTTGGTATGTATGTGTAGTATATACCCATTTGGTGCCACGAAACTTTATGTATAGCCATCTTCAACCGTTTCGAGATGGCGACAAATTTAAATTTTTTAAGCAAATTTAAGTCTTTAATCCAGTATTCCGGCAAAACGGCTGAACGGATTCGGACGAAATTTGGCATGTACATGATGTATATATCCATTTGGTGCCACGAAACTTTATGTATAGCCATCTTCAACCGTTTCGAAATGGCGGCAATTTTAAGTTTTTAAATAAATTTAAGTGTTTAATCCAGTATTCCGGCAAAACGGCTGAACGGATTCGAACGAAATTTGGCATGTACATGGAGTATGTGCCCATTTGGTGCCACGAAACTTTATGTATAGCCATCTTCAACCGTTCCGAAATGGCGGAAAATTTAAATTTTTTAAGCAAATTTAAGTCTTTAATCCAGTATTCCGGCAAAACGACTGAACGGATTCGTAGAGAAGTTGTAAAAAATGAGGAGAATATATTAGAAAGTAATAAAAATAATTAAAGATTTCAATTTCCGTAATTTCTGAATGGTTAAAGATAACCATGCATAAAGTTTTACTGCAGCAAAGGGGTATATACTTGATGTACATGTAAAAGTTTGGTTCGGATGCATTTAATTGTCCGGTTTCGATCACTTGCGCGTATTGCCGAAATGCTGCATTTCACGGGCGAGCGCGAAGCGCGAGCACCCGACGTTCCCAGGGGGTATGGCGCTTAAGCGATGCGAAAGCGCAGAGGACTCTCTAGCATAGTTTAATATCTTAATACTTGAATTTTCAACAATTTCGAAACGGTTTGAAATTCGTGGGCGAGCGCGAAGCGCGAGTGCCGCGGTCGTGCCTATTGCAGAAAAGCGAAGCTTTTCTGCACCCGGTAAAGCGAGCGCGAAGCGCGAGCAAAGGCGATCTGGGGGGTTGGCGCTTGAGCGAAGCGAAAGCGCAGGGGGTTTACCCCCTAGTTACTCTCATAACTTTTTAACGAACTATGAGCGACGGCTAAAACTTCTTGCACGTTACTCGGGAGGTTGTCCTTGATAACATATGTCAAGGTCAAGGTCGTAGGAGCTTGGTCCCCTGATCGGCATATTTACCAAATTCGGAGTTAAATACATGGATTATATTGGAGACGGCGATTCGAAAACATTCTCGAATATTTTAAAATCAAATCCGTATGGTGACGATTGCCAACCCCCCAGATCACCTTTGTTCGCGCTTCGCGCTCGCTTTTCTGCAATAGGCACGACCGCGGTACTCGCGCTTCGCGCTCGCCCACGAATTTCAAACCGTTTCGAAATTGTTGAAAATTCAAGTATTGAGATATTAAACTATGCTAGAGAGTCCTCTGCGCTTTCGCTTTGCTCAAGCGCCATACCCCCCCCCCCCCCCTCCCAAAGTCGTCGGGTGCTCGCGCTTCGCACTCGCCCACGAAATGCAGCGTTTCTGCAATAGGCCCAAGTGATCAAAACCGGACAATTAAATGCATCCGAACCAAAATTTGACATGTACATAGAGTATATACACCTTTGCCGCGGTGAAACTTTATGCATAGTCATCTTCAACCGTTTCGAAATTACGGGATTTTCAAGCTATAATTATAAAATAGTGGAATAAAGATTTGAAACTGGCACCATTTCGAAATGGTTGAAGATGCCCATACACAATGTTTCGTGGCACCAAATGGGTATATACTTGATATGCATGCCATATTTTGTCCGAATCCGTTCAGCCGTTTTGCCGGAATAGTGGACTAATCAACTTTCTTGCTGAAATAGTGGATTAAAAATTAAAATTTGCCGCTATTTCGAAACGGCTGAAGACGGCTATACATAAAGTTTCCTGGCACCAAATGGGTATATACTTGATGTACATGCCAAATTTTGTCCGAATCCGTTCAATCATTTTGCCGGAATAGTGGACTAATCAATCGTTTTCCTGGAATACTGGATAAAAAATTTGAATTTGCCGCTATTTCGAAACGGCTGATGATGGCTATACATAAAGTTTCCTGGCACCAAATGGGTATATACTTGATGTGCATGCCAAATTTTGTCCGAATCCGTTCAGCCGTTTCGTCGGAATAGTGGACTAATTAATCGTTTTCCTGGAATAGTGGATAAAAAATTTGAATTTGCCGCCATTTCGAAACAGTTGAAGATGGCCAAACATAAAGTTTCATGGCACCAAATGGATATATACTCGATGTACATGCCAAATTTTCTTCGGATCCGTTCAGCCGTTTGGCTGGAAAACTGGACTAATGGATTAATGAATTTTGCACTATTTCCGTTAGTCCAGTATTCCGGCCAAACGGCTGAACGGATCGCAACGAAATTTGGCATGTACTTTGAGTATATATCCATTTGGTGCCAGCAAACTTTATGTATCGCTATCTTCAGCCGTTTAGAAATGGCAGCAATATTAAATTTAAATTACATTTTTTTCAAATTTTGAATCTCCCGGCATCTTGTACCGGTTCAAGATGGCGGCTCACAAACCTTATTGTCAACTCACAGTAGTGTACTTGATTTTTGTGCCAAATTTCGTCCCGATCGGTTCAGCCGTTTTTCCGAAATCGAGGATATACACGGACACACACACATACATACTGTGACGTTTTTCGCCCGGACGTTTTTAATACGGTCAGATTTTCCCCGGGGAAAGTAAGGGAATGCGGATTTACGGCGCCTCCACACGCGAGTGGAGGAATCTTAACGGGTTTAGGGCGTCACACGATTGAATTACTGAAATCCCACGCGATATCACCCGAGTCTCGTCTCGCGGTTAGCCCTTCGGAACCGAACGTTTGTTGGGCGACAGACGCCACTGCGTCGTTTTTAACCGTTCTCAATAACCTGCGGTCCCTCCCTTACCCCGCGAGCCGGAGTGATACCGCGACCCGTAGCTCAGGATGCGAATCGCAACGGAGAGGGGCGGGGTTAGGAAGCGTGAGAATAAGCGGTAGAAATTAGAGCAGAGATTAGGTAACAAAAGAATTAACAATTTATTGAAAGAAAAGTGTAAGAGAAAATGTTGAAGTTAACGAAAGGGTTGTCTCGCAATACGTATCGCGCGATTAGGCTCACAAAGATCGAGGTAGTGCGGGCGTACAGGCGCGGTACGCAATTACAACGGTAATCGCGAATCGTACATGCTTCGCGATAGTTTCAGGTAACTTTACGCCGCGAGTTTTCAGTCGAGCGCGTAGTACCGGCAACTGTCCCGAATTCGCCCGTTGGTCATCGGCGCATTACAGATTTTAAAAGATGGTTCGCGAGCGAGATGCAACCCGGAGATAATGAATGAAATACAGTTGAGAAATAATAAAGATTGAAATAGCAGTAGAAAACATTGAATAAAGCGCAAGCGAGCGTTAAGCCAAGGTAGTAGTAGGCAGTGCAATTAAACAAGCGCAAGGTAAAGATGGTACAGTAAGCTCGGATGGAGCACCCCTGCGCAAGGCCGCGCGGCCTTACGCCGCGGTCGCTTGGAGATCACGCAAACTAGATGTTCGGATTCACAATAAAATTCCTATTTTCTAGCGATACGGTATGTAAGGCATCCGGAGTTGAATTAACAATTTTACGTCCGATTCAAACAATTAAAATTACGATGACAAGGACGCGGACAAAAGAATCGGACGGACTTGCGTACGGACGGTACGGAGAGTCCCCCACAGGATGCGACACACGATAATTAGGCATAAATTAAATAAAGAAAGCAAAATAATATTGAGAATGTGATAAATCGGTCTGATTGTCCTGGGTGGCAGTCGCACTCCTCTACAGAAAACGCCCCTATGTCCGGCTCGCACCCCCTCGGTCTGCCCCCTGGCAGTGACCGGAATTCAGCGGCCTACGTCCCCCGCCCAGTCGCTCGCGACTATCCCTCAGCGGGACCCGTACCCTCGAGGACACTTCCCCGAGGAGGACCAGACGAGTCCTTCGCGACTGCCACACAGAACAAGAGGGAATTAAAAATGAGGCACACACTCACCACTCGTTCGTGAGACCCGAGGTCACTTCCTCTCTATCTCTCTTTCCTTCTCTCTCGGTCTCTCTCTCTCTCTCTCTCTCTCTCTCTCGCTCAGACAACTTGGGCACGGCTCGGGTATACGTTCTCGTTTTAATTAGGTTAACTTTTACAACAGTTAAGCGCGAGATACTCCGGAACGCAAGTGCCGGGCCCTTCGTACCCGTGCCGTGCCGTACCCGCGGTTTCCCTCTCCACACTCACACCTAGCCTAACGCACGCGATTCATGATTGGTTATTCGCGGGTGACGTTGACGGGTCCTGGCTGCTCAGTGGAAGTATCGGCAGGGGCTAAGAGATTTGATTTTCCGGCGTGGCGTGCTGTCCCGGTCTTCGGCAAGGCAGCGCAGGTGATCCTTTCCAGGGGTCGAGGTAGCTGGTCGAGGATGAGGTAGAGATCTTCGGGGTGCCTCTTTCTCCGCCACCAACTCGCCTCGGTGCGCTCCTCCTCCACCCTCCAGGCCTCGCCAAGGTGAGGGGCCGCGTCTTACCCGAGTCCAGGGCAGGCAGACAGCTTCCCCGGAACCGTGTCACGTCTGACACGGTGCGAGCTCCGAGGACCTCCGTGGTCCTCGGGGACGGTGTAGGCACCCCTCCAGCGGTCGGCCGTCCTGGTGGACGTCGGCCTGGCGGAGCTCGTCGGGCCCCGACGGTTCGGGCTCGCCCTCTCGACGTGGTGTTGTTGGCTCCGCCCGCACCGGCCGCTGGTCCTCCTGGATGGTGTTGGAGCTGATGTGACCTCCCCTCTCCAGTTGTCTCTCGATCCGGTCCCTTGAGCTGCATCCCTTTGGTGGGGCGGACGACTCCACGGCCCTTGCCTCCGCCCTCGGCCTCGGCTAGAGGCGCCGCCACGTCACCGATGCAGCTTGAATACGCTGGTCCCCTCAGGTAGCAGTGGTCCGGTTGCGCCACGCCGGTTCGCCTCTCCACGACCTCCTCCGATCTCCTGGTTGTTTGTGCGGGCTCGTTCCCCCGCTAGGCTGGTGGAGCTCGTCGTGCGTTTTTCCATGAAAAATTCATTCGTCTCAGGCATACTGTTGTTTTACAAAAATCAAGGGATCCGCGACGTGACTCTAAATTCTAACAAACGGTTCACAATTACTTAGGTACGCGATCCTCTTCGGCTTTTAATTATTGACTCTAAACTCGGTTATCGTGTGTCTCCCGCGGACTCGATATTAGGTACCTTGTCGTCCCTTTTTAGCATTTCCTGATTTTACTGAGCAATGTGGCTCTTAGGGACCCGATTTCCCTTGGTACCCGAGCCGCCCCTGGGGAGAATTGTGCGGTGCAAAATGCAACGTCACAATACACACACACACACACACACACACATACATACGCGCGCGCGCGCACACACACATACACACACACATACGAACGGTTTTTGCGATGGCGATAGCATAAGTCACTCCCTTTACGGTCGTGCCTAAAAAGCGAGTGCGTGGGACACGTACAAGAACGGATGGGTACGCGACTCAGGAATATAAAAAAGAAAGAGAAACTCGCGAAAAAGGACAGTTGACTGATGTTCTCATAAAAAAATTAACAACTTATTATGGCTTGGCAATAAGAAGAAGTTTGGATTCTGTTGCAGAAATGAAAAAAGTTATCATGGCAACGCTATATCATTATTGCTCAACAGATGTAACGCCGAAGCACGAGATTTGTCCCTCGGGCGTTGACAGCTGGTGTGAGTGGCGCAAAGCCGAAGCTACGAATCAATTGGAATCATTTACGCACCCTCCTCGTGTTATTCAACCGAATATAGAGGAACATATTCTTCCGATTTATGAAGATCTCTCCAACGACGAGCTTTTATCGAGATGTTTGGGAGGACACACCCAAAACTCCAACGAGAGTTTTAATTCAACAGTATGGCGTATGGCTCCAAAACACTTGAATTCGGGGCCTAAAATCGTAGAAATTGCCGCCTATACAGGGTGTCCCACAACTGGGGTCGCACCCGGAAATGGGCGATAGCTGAGGTGATTCTGAACGACTATTTCCTTTGCGAAAATGTTGTCCGAGGCTTCATTTTTGAATTATTAAGAAGAAACTGTGGCGAATGAGAGCGCGCGTAGAGCCCGCGCTCAGGGCCGTGCGCTCTCCAATCACTGCGCCCGAGCGTGGTCGTGGACGGGCGCACCGCGGTGGTATGGCACGAAGCGTCGGTCGAAAATTATGTCGACCAACAAATAAAAATTTCAGAATGACCTCAGATATCCATTACAATAAATAAAAGAATGCACAATAAAAGAATTAGTCATTATTCGTGTAATGGTAACAAATCGATTAAGTAATAATTAACATTCGATTGAACAAATCGAAATATGCTCAAAAACTTTTATTCGTTATTTAAAATCAACGCGAAATGAGATCTCGAAAATGATTTTTTTTAATTATTAAGAAAAAGCTTTCCGAATCAAACAAGAATTGTTTTCTATTAAACGAATAATGATTAGAATAGAATAATGTAGAATGTTATTACTCACAGTCGTCGATGAAAGCAGATCGCTGTCGCAGGATCATTCGGCCGATCCCGACCTTTCCAAGAATACGTAGCGCGGAACAGCTGATCCGAGCAGAGTGCCGGGCGGGTCACAGAACTCGCGTCACTACACACTCACTATCGCTCTCGATACTCCTGTCGAGTGATTCGTGTCTCACGTGTGAATTATTGATAATCCATTGTTTAATCCTCAAAGAGGAGGCTTCGCGCGGGGGTCCTCCCGCTTCACTTCGCGCGGGTTGCACCGATCCGTTAGAATGAAGTCTTGACGCTAAACGTCGAAAACTTTTCGCACTTGGAGGTATTTGATCGGGATACCTCTCACAGTACCGCTGTGCAGCAAGCACAGCATTACCGTCACACTGCGCAAAGACGAAGAACATATAATATTCCGCATTCGACCGATTCATCGTAAACTAGGGGGCAGAGCCCCCTGCGCTTTCGCTTCGCTCAAGCGCCAACCCCCTCAAGATCGCCTTTGCTCGTGCTTCGCGCTTGCCCACGAATTTCAAACCGTTTCGAAATTGTTGAAAATTCAAGTATTAAGATATTAAACTATGCTACAGAGTCCTCTGCGCTTTCGCTTCGCTTAAGCGCCATACCCCCCCCCCCCCCCGGTGGCGGGTGCTCGCGCTTCGCGCTCGCCCACAAAATGCAGCATTTCTGCAATAGGCCCAAGCGATCAAAATCGGACAATTAAATGCATCCGAACCAAAATTTGACATGTACATAGAGTATACAGGGTGTCCCGCAATAGGTGTAATCCCCGCGAAGGGGTTATAGCTGAAGTAATTCTGAACAAGATTTTCCTTTGCGAAAATGTTGGATGAGGCTTCATTTTTGAATTATTAACGAAAAACACTGGCGAATGAGCGCACCCGTAGAGCCCGCACGCAGGACCGTACGCTCGCCGCTCACCGCGCCGTGACCATGGTCGTGGACGGGCGCGCAGCGCGATGCTTCGGCACGAAGCGACGGACTGAAATTATGTCAAATGACAAATAACATTCAGAGATTCATTAGTCTTGAGTAATGAATACCCCAATTACTAGTTGCGTAGATTTAACAGATTGTTTAAGTACTTTAACATTGGACGTAACTACTATTTCCTTTTGATTTGACAATTCAAAGTGTTTAATACCTTTATTTTTCATTTCAATGTAACACGGAATAAGATCACGAAAATAATTCCCGTCAATTATTCCGACCAAAAAGTTTTTAGAAATAACAAATAATTTTGAGAAACGACTTTTTTATTCAACGAATAATTATTGAAATAGAATATTAAAGAAAAATATTACTCACAGCCTTGGATGAAATTGGATCACTGTCACTGGGCCACTCCGCCAATCCAGACCATTCGTAGAACACAAGAATACGTAGCGCGCCGCCGAACAGCTCATCCAAGCGAGGCCCCGATGGGGTCACTGAACTCGCGTCGTTGCACAGTCACTAATACATTCCCTATGTTTACATGCGACAGAGTTGTTTTACGCAATAGTAATTGGTGGTCCAGAAAAAGACCGATTGTTCTCCTCTTCAGAGAAGAGGCTCGATGTGCCCCTCCCCTTTATTCCTGGGCACATTCTCGCGTATTTTGTAACAATTTTCTGTTTCTTGCAAAAAATACCCGTGGCAAATTGTTCATGAGGAGAACAATCGGTTTTTCTCAGGACCATCAATTACTATTGCCTAAAACAACTCTGTCGCATGTAAACATAGGGAATGTGTTAGTGACTGTGCAACGACGCGAGTTCAGTGACCCGATCGGGGCCTCGCTTGGATCAGCTGTTCGGCGGCGCGCTACGTATTCTTGTGTTCTACGAATGGTCTGGATTGGCGGAGTGACCCAGTGACAGTGATCCAGTTTCATCCAAGGTTGTGAGTAATATTTTTCTTTAATATTCTATTTCAATAATTATTCGTTGAATAAAAAAGTCCTTTCTCAAAATTATTTGTTATTTCTAAAAACTTTTTGTTCGGAATAATTGACGGGAATTATTTTCGAGATTTTATTCCGTGTTACTTTGAAACGAAAAATAAAGGTATTAAACACTTTAATTTATCAAATCGAAAGGAAATAGTAGTTACGTCCAAAGTACTTAAACAATCTGTTAAATCTACGCAACTAGTAATTGGGGTATTCATTACTCAAGACTAATGAATCTCTGGATGTTATTTGTCATTTGACATAATTTCGATCCGTCGCTTCGTACCGAAGCATCGCGGTGCGCGCCCTTCCACAACCACAGTCGGCGCGGTGAGCGGCGAGCGTACGGCCCTGCGCGCGGGCTCTATGGATGCGCTCATTCGCCAGTGTTTCTCGTTAATAATTCAAAAATGAAGCCCCATCCAATATTTTTGCAAAGGAAAATCTTGTTCAGAATCACTTCAGCTATAACCCCTTCGCGGGGATTACACCTATTGCGGGACACCCTGTATACACCTTTACTGCGGTGAAACGTTATGCATGGTTATCTTCAACCATTCAGAAATTGCGACAAATTGAAATCTTTAATCCAGTATTTCGGCGAGACGCTTGCGCGGATTCAAACACAATTTGACATATAGTTTAACTAGGGGGTAAACCCCCTGCACTTTCGCTTCGCTCAAGCGCCAACCCCCCAGATCGCCTTTGCTCGCGCTTCGCGCTCGCTTTTCTGCAATAGGCACGACCGCGGCACTCACGCTTCGCGCTCGCCCACGAATTTCAAACCGTTTCGAAATTGTTGAAAATTCAAGTATTGAGATATTAAACTATGCTAGAGAGTCCTCTGCGCTTTCGCTTTGCTCAAGCGCCATACCCCCCCCCCCCCCTCCCAAAGTCGTCGGGTGCTCGCGCTTCGTGCTCGCCCGCGAAATGCAGCATTTCTGCAATGCGCGCAAGTGATCGAAACCGGACAATTGAATGCATTCGAACTAAAATTTTACATGTACATCAAGTATATACCCCTTTGCTGCGGTGAAACTTTATGCATGGTTATCTTCAACCATTCAGAAATTGCGACAAATTGAAATCTTTAATCCAGTATTCCGGCGAGACGCTTGCGCGGATTCAAACACAATTTGGCATATAGTTTAAAAATATACCCATTCGGTGCCACAAAACTTTATGCATGGTCATCTTCAACCGTTTCGAAATTACGGGATTTTCAATCTATGATTATAAAATAGTGAATTAAAGATTTGAAACTGGCACCATTTCGAAATGGTCGAAGATGCCCATACACAATGTTTCGTGGCACCAAATGGGTGTATACTTCATGCACATGCCATACTTTTGTCCGAATCCCAGACACGGGGACGGGAAGTCCAGTTTCCTTTGTGCGTCGTAGCGTATTCGAAGAATTTATTAGCCCCCGTGTCTCTGTAATGAAACCGGCATATAGAAATTTAAGAAATCTTAGTGATCGTACGCTAGATATTCTAGGCACAGTTAATATTAAATTAGCATTAACGGCATGTCCGAATTTAGATTTCGATATTGAATTATACGTATTTAGCGGAAAAGGTATTTATACGTTCGAAGGGGATTTGATAGTTGGTCGAGAATTCCTGGAGAAACAAAAACTTACTTTGATTTACACTCCGTCGTCAAGAGACGACCACGACCGCGTTAGTTTATTTTCATTTCTACCTCTTTGCGTGGAGGAGAATCGGTCTCAGGAATCCATAGAAGAAATTATTCGAAACAGCGAAATCGACTACGGGGAAAAAGCAAAAAATGTACGGGACGTTATACCAGATGTATACAATAGCTCGATCGTTCCGGCTAAGGACGACTACGCCGTTCGTATCAACTTAAAGGACACGTCGGTATACGCATACGCCCCACGTCGGTTTGCCTATGTCGAGCGTATCCAAATAAGAGAAATAATCGACGACTTATTAGAAAGAGACATAATGCAGCTCAGCGTCTCACCATATTGCGCTCACGTAGTACCTGTGCGCAAGAGAAATGGCCAATTAAGATTGTGCGTTGATTTGCGACCTTTAAATAGTAGAGTCGAGAAATAGAAGTATCCGTTTCCTATTATAGAAGATTGCTTATCACGTCTAAGCAATAAATATGTCTTTACGCTTCTTGATTTGAAGGACAGCTTCCATCAAATAAGGGTACATCCGGATTTTACAAAATACTTTGCGTTTGCAAGACCTGATGGGCAACACGAATATAGATGCCTACCATTTGGTTATTGCGAAGCCCCAGCAGAATTCCAAAAAAGATTAGTCCAAATTTTGAATTGCTTAATTCGCAAAGATGAAATATTAGTTTACATAGATGATGTGTTGATTCCCACAGAAACCGTGGAAGAGAACCTTAGGATTCTCAAGGAGGTTCTAAGTATTCTGAAGAAATATAAATTTGAACTAAATTATAAGAAATGTCAATTTTTAAAGGATGAAGTAGAGTTTTTGGGTTACATAGTATCGGCAAATAAAATTACTTTAAGTCCGAGACACACAGAAGCCGTTAGATGTTTTGCACAACCTACCAACGTCGTAGAAGTCCAACGTTTTCTAGGACTGACTAATTATTTTAGGAAATTTATAAAGGGATATTCAATGAAGGCAAGAGCTTTATATAATTTGCTAAAAAAATCTGTAGATTTTACTTTCGATACAGCTTGTATAGATTCTTTTCAGCTGTTAAAAAAAGAACTGACGTCATCACCAGTTCTTCACTTGTATAATCCTTCAGCAAAATCCGAACTGCATACAGATGCAAGTCGTCTAGGCCTCGGTGCAATTTTGCTACAAAAGCAAACAAATAATCTATGGGCACCAATAGCGTACTTCAGTCAGGCAACAAATAATGCAGAAACAAAATATCATAGCTTCGAATTAGAAATGCTAGCAATTGTTAGAGCTGTAGAGAGATTCCATTTGTACTTGTACGGTTTAAAGTTTACCATAGTAACAGATTGTAATGCGCTAGTCTATGCAATTAATAAAGCAAGTTTGAATCCGCGTATTGCCAGATGGACACTAGCTTTGCAAAATTATGATTTTAAAGTAGCTCACCGACCGGGGAAGACCATGTCTCATGTAGACGCGTTAAGTCGCAGCGTAGCTTACGCCAATGCGATGCCTCTGGAATTAGAGTACCGGCAACTTTCAGACCCTAGAATTAAAGAAATCAGCATTGAACTAGAGAATCAAGACAATAGTGAGTTTAAGTTAGTTGATGGTTCAGTTGTGACGTTTTTCGCCCGGACGTTTATATCAGATTTTCCCCGGGGAAACAAGGGAACGCGGATTTTCGGCGCCTCCACACGCGAGTGAAGGAATCTTAACGGGTTGAGTGCGTCACACGAATTGGTTCTCGAGTTTGAAGTCCCACGCGATATCACCCGAGCTCGTCTCGCGGTTAACCCTTCGGGACCGAACGTTTGTTGGGCGCCAGACACCGCTGCGTCGTTTTAACCGTTCTCTATAACCTGCGGTCCCTCCCTTACCCCGCGAGCCGGAGTGATACCACGACCCGTAGCTCAGGATGCAGTTGCGACGCAGAGGGGCGGGGTTAGGAAGCGTGAGAACAAGCAACAGAAATTGAAGCAGAGATTAGGTAACAAATAAAATAACAATTTATTGAAAGAAAATAAGGAGAGTCGAATGGAAGTTAGTTGAATGGTTGTCTCGCGATCGAAAATAACGTGATTCGCCTCTCAACGTTCCCGGTAGCGTGGGCGTACTAAAGCCCTCGGAAATGGATGACGTTTCTTGTTCGGTATGTCGACCCTCAGACTTTGGATGTTCGAACGGAATTATTTGAATTAATTCAATTAGACGCGAGTGATTGTTGTGCCGATAAAATGTTTACAACTTTTAGAGACATAATGTGGAAAAAAGAAATTCCGTTCCAAAATGTTCTCGCTCTTTCTTGTGATAACGCCTCCATTATGACAGGAAAGCATAAATCTTTTAAAACAAAATTGGAAAACTATTGCAAAAAGTTGATAACTATGCCCTGTCCGTGCCACGCATCAGGATTAGTAGCTAATGCTGCATGCAGTGCAATTCCTGTTGCATGCGAGGAACTTATGCGGAAAGTGGCATCTTTTTCTCAAGCAGTCCCAAACGCGAAAGTATTTTTCGGTAGTTTGAGATTTCTTTTAATTATGAGGACAAATGTAGAAAGATGTTTAAATTGTCTGACACGCGATCGCCCTCACGCCATTCTTGCGTGGCAAGCCTAAACGAAAATTGGGAGGCACTGCTGAAATTTTTACAACAGGAGCAATTGTGCGAGAAATCAAAGACTGTGGCGACTTTGTTTTCAATGATGCAAAATCCAGAGATTCAAGCATATCTTTTTTTTTTTTAATATATTTTAAACATATTTAACAAATTTAATGCATCATTTCAAACTCGCGAAACAAAAGTTTATGAATTGCAATCGGCCGCGGTAAATTTGTTGAGAACCGTCCTAAGTAACGTCGTTAAATCTCCGTTGTTAAATTTTGTTAAGGACGGTATGATTAATCCATTATTAGAATCAAATCAGCTATCTCCTAATCGTGTAATGGTTGGACAATCTTGCCAAGATCTTCTTGATCAATTAGATGAAGATGGTCAGAGGGAAATTGTCAAATCAGTTTACGTTAATTGTTTGGCCTTTTACGACATCGCTGCAAAAGAAATTCGTCAGAGACTTTTTGTCAAAGAGGAATTTCTGAGGAAATTGGCGGCTTCTGAACCAACCATTGCTCTGCAGCAATTTCAACAAAATGAACCGAACACGTCGGTTCAGGATGTTTTAATAGTTGTCAAACGATTCGGCGGGTTCGATGAGGAGATTTTAACGAAAGAATGGCAATCCTTAACTCTGGATTTCTCATTAGAGCAAAAAGCAAAAATTGCTGCTTTAAAATTTGACGATGGATGGAAAACCATAATGGCGGTTAAAGACGCGAATGGAAAATTTAAATATGCTACATGTGCTAAATTAGTTAATCCAGTGCGATCACTTCCGAATTCTAATGCCGATGCCGAAAAATTGTTTTCCATGTTGACAGACATTAAGACAAAGAAACGAAACTCACTTTCTGCGATCCATGTTCAAGCTCTGTGCGTGATCAAATCATGTCTAAGGGCAAGAGGAGAAACGGCTCGGACCATGAGAGTTGATGCACGACATTTATCTCTTATGTCATCCGAAAATTTATATAAAATTAGAGTCGCGCATGATACCAAGTTTTTACATTTATTTGCTAACGATGACGAAGAATTTCCCTGTACGTCCTCAGACTTGTAACTGAGTATCTCATAAGTTAAAATGATTAAATCAACGTTTAGTTACTCTCTACACTTTAATTTTACAGTATATGCTTATTGCTGTGACATTAAAATGAAGAAAGTTGCAATAAACCGAGTTAATATGTTTAACGTATCAAATGTTCATTTATTGCTTCACTTGCTTGGTGGCTGTAATATTGCTTTAGTAGTGACGTACATACTTCTTGGGATTCTTTCTTTTTCTTTTTTGCAAATGCATGCGCAATGGCAGATACTGTATAGCTTTTTCTTTTGCTGCGTAAAGTGCCTATATTTTTTTTATTTCTGCTTCGCATTTCCTTTAATTTCGCCATTCCCCCATTCCCTAGGAAATGTAGAAAATTGTCAATAAGAGCTCTATTTTGTAAGCGAGTTATTAGACGATTTTCAACATTTCCGCCTGATGGAAGAAACCACCACCTTCTCGCGGTTTCCATCGAGCAGTAATGTGGATTGCTATATTTTTTTCTTTTCGTAGCAAAACTCTATAGAAAATATGCACAACAGTTTTATTACACTTTACAATATACCTGAGAATGTTTTTCGTATAATTTCAGTTGTGATATTAATTAACGAGTGTTTACTACTTGCAAAATTTTATTCCGTCCACGTTTCTGGCAAAGAGTGGGATTTGTATTAACAAGGCAACTGGATGGTCATATTTTTAGTTCAAATGTAATAATTTCACAAATTATTCCAAAAGAATAATATTCTCACACACAAATATCGAAATAGAAAATCAATTATTGACTCTCCAGTACCCTTTCACTTCAGCTTATTCCGAGTATTGATAGAGAGTAGAGGTTAATTGCTAAATGATATAAATTAAAGTTCCTAATTTAATACGACATTGTTAGAAAATTTTATCATCAAGAATTTTAATGTGGATATATATTTGATTCTTTCATATACTTGACATGCCTCCACTGAAAAAATATCGTAATATTAGAAAAATATGTTTTAAATGTATGCAATGCAATTATTTATTTAAATTAAGTATTTATTTAAATAAATAAAAATACTTATTTTAAAAGAATAGATGCATTGTACACATTCGAAAAAATATTAATAATTACGATATCTTTTTTCTGTGTATAGCTTGCGCGTCTGGGACTTAGAAAATTTACAGACGGCCGAATCGCGGGCCTTGGAAAATTCACGCCTGTTCGCGCGAGAGGCGAGACGACGGAAACGAAACAAGCGTGGGTTGCTTTAGTGAGGAGTGAGAAGGGCGGGAGATACTCTCCCTCTCACTCGGCGACCCGAGCGCTTCCGAGCTCACCGACGAGCGCTGCGTCTGTATGCGTGAGCGTGCTGTGGCGCCCGAAATCGCAGCACTGCCCTTGATCATCGCTGGCATAGTTTTGCATGAAAATGGATCGAACAAACGCGGATTATTACAATATGTTTTATCTGTACGCGCAGTGTGACAGCGATCCTGTGGCTGCTGTACAAAGGTACAGGGAAATGTATCCCGATCGAATACCCCCAAGCGCAAACTGCTTTCGCCGTTTAGCGTCGCGACTTTATACGGGTGGATCGTTGCAACCCATGGGTCTTCGGCCATCAAATGAACACGTTGTTTTAATAAATCAGAGAAGCCATTCTTTCGCTCATTATTTTTGTACTTCATTTCGTACAAAGATACGAATAACGAGAAAACAGTCAGTGGACCACAGCATTTTTATTTAAATAAATAAAAATACTTATTTTAAAAGAATAGATGCATTGTACACATTCGAAAAAATATTAATAATTACGATATTTTTTTTCTGTGTATAGCCTGCGCGTCTGGGACTTAGAAAATTTACAGACGGCCGAATCGCGGGACTTGGAAAATTCACGCCTGTTCGCGCGAGAGGCGAGACGGCCGTAACGAAACAAGCGTGGCTTGCTTTAGTGAGGAGTGAGAAGGGCGGGAGATACTCTCCCTCTCACTCGGCGACCCGAGCGCTTCCGAGCTCACCGACGAGCGCTGCGTCAGTATGCGTGAGCGTGCTGTCGGGCTCGAAATCGCAGCACTGCCCGTGCCGTGCCGTACCCGCGGGTTCCCTCTCCACACTCACACCTAGCCTAACGCACGCGATTCATAATTGGTTATTCGCGGGTGACGTTAACGGGTCCTGGCTGCTTGGTGGAAGTATCGGCAGGGGCTAGGAGATTTGATTTTCCGGCGTCATCTCGAGACGAGATCTCGAAAACGATTCGAAGCGTCATCGCTCTCATACGCCGGTGTTTTTCCTTAATAATTCAAAAATGAAGCCTCGGACAACATTTTCGCAAAGGAAAATGTCGTTCAGAATCACCTCAGCTATCGCCCATTTCCGGGTGCGACCCCAGTTGTGGGACACCCTGTATATGTACTTTAACTAAAAAGTTAATTGTTAAATAAATAATTGTTGAATCCACTTTCCGAAAGATATTACAAAAACTTTATGAACAAATTTCGTCCCACTACCGAGACAGTAGCATTTTACATGTTCACCTCGGCATCCTATCTACACCGAAAAATATTTTAAAATTTTAGGGGCCCTTCCTGGTACCCGATTTTCGGCACGACCCTAACAATGGGAGCTTCACGAGACTCCCGTCTGGGAGCTCTTGCTCGAGCCGGTGATGTGCGATTAATTGACCCAGTGGCCGCACTGCGGGCGGCGCTTCGATCGATTCGGAGAGAGCCCGGTGCTACCGTTTCCCCTTAAGGGGAAACGGCAGAGGATAGCGACCTAAAAGTAACTAGCCCGAGAGCCAATAGAAATCGCGGAAATTACAGAAAAGTTCGTTGCGCGCCCAGCCTCTTATATTACATTATTTCTCAACGAGTCGCATACATATTGAAAGCTTGAACCTTTTTGTACGGGCGCAGATACTCGCACGGATGGATAAAAGAACAATAAATGAATAATTACACTCGAAAGAAGCGGTGGTCACTTTAGCTGTCAACGTCCATCCAATATGGCCGGTCTTACGGCTACATTTTCTTTAATTTCTTCCATATGACGACACTACGGTCGAATACGAGTATCTGCTCCCGTCCGCACTATATCCCGTTTGTCACAAAAATTGATTTCACTCTATGCAACCGCAAAAAAAAGGCGTGGGCGCGCAACGAAATTTCTAACTGCTTCTCGCTGTCATTTCGCCGTATATTAGTTCACGGCTTTGGTGCTGGCGGCGTTCCCATCAATTCTTTGCTCAGGTGCAGCTTGAACCACAGTCTTGGGGGGCCCTGTGCCCATCTGTGCCCTCGGACCACCTCGGACATGCTCGACAATGCCCGATCGCCGCGCTCATTCAGATTGATTCACATAACCTGACATAACCCCGCTAAATCGAAAACGAGTCTGTTTTGAAATACGATGCCACTATGAATTGTGGAAAATTAAAATAAAAAAATGAGCTGAAATAAGGAAAACCTGGTTTACTATCGTGATCCGTATAACTTTCCCGTTTTTATTCTTTATTCAAAATCCGTTCTTATTTCAGATGAAGTCAATAATTAAATGAAAGGGGGAATGAAAGGGGGTTTGTGGGAAAAGGATGAAATGTAGGTTAGGCACGCACGAAAAATGTACTTCTCACTTATTTTACGATCTGTTCTTACGAAAAGTATACTTTAAAACTAATTCATAACCATATTATTATAATTACATTATAAAGGAATTGGGGTTATTAGAAAAGCATGAAACGTACTTAGGTTAGGTAGGCAGGAGAAAATTTGAATGGAATTTGTAAGGTTATACCGAGGGCTTAGACCGAGAAAAAATTTACTTATTACTTATTTTATGTTTTGTTTTTACTAAAAATGTATTTTAAAACTAAATTCATAATTATATTATCTCAATAATATTATAAATGAAAAAGAATTTCTCCGTAAAGGATGAAACATGTAAGCAAGGCAGGCAGGAAAAAATTGAATTGACTTTGTTAGAGTACGGCCCGGAGTGCTTACACCCAGAAAAAAATTCTTACTTATTATTTGTTTTTTCTTTATTATAAATATATTTCAAAGCGAGATTTACAGTTATATTATTATAATTATAATTCTAAATAAAAAAGGGGTTTGGAAAAGCAAATTAACTACTCATCCAGACAATTTTATTATTAAAAATATTTTTTAAAACGATTTGGTTTCGGAATGGAATGGATCAGAGGAACTCTAGCCCAATTTGATACTTTTTTATGAATAATCCTGTCAATAATAGCTCCGTGTCTAATAAGGAGAGGCCGTCGCGCGCCGACACCGGCTTGAATCTCTCCAAATTTAAAATATATTCCAGCTGTCCAAGCCTACAGATTAGTGGCAATCTATAAAGCGCATTTAGAGTTTCTGAAAAAATTTCAGTCAAATTTTGCAATATGTCCGTCTATAATCATGTTGTGGCAAAGTCGCGCGTATCGCCAAGAAAAAGAGTTCCGTTGACTCGCCGGGAAAAAGAGGCACATATCGCTCAGAAAGAGACGCACTGATCCAATGGGAGAGAGAAGCACGTGTGGACGAGCAAAGACAATCGATTCTCTCTAGGCTCTCCTTGCTTTTCGCCGTCGAGCGCTCGGAAGCTTCGACTACGAAGGGAGAAAGAATCGTGCGTTTCCTTCTCGGCGATACGTGCCTTTCTTTTCCGTTGAGAGAAGCACGAGAAAGAGAGAAACGTATCGCCCAGAAGGAAAGGCACTGATCTGATGGGACAGAGAGACGCATATCGACGAGACAAAGACATTCGATTCTTTCCAATTCTTTCTCACCTTTCTCTTCCTTTCGTTGTCGAGCACCGACGAGCCACGAGCCTACCACTTCGTGAGGAAAGGCGGTAGGTGGGGAATAAAATATACACATATTTAAAAGATATTTTATAGTTTATTATAATAATATTGGATTATACAAATTATTATATAATTAGCTACCGCGGCCTCTTCCGCGGTCTCGGCCAGGGGGGTTTTGGCCCTCCCCATCCTGGCCATAAATTTTTGTGAGAGCCAGCAGGACCTGCAAAGGTTAATAAACTTTTAATATTTGAATATTTGAATATTAGTATATTAAAATATTGATATCAGTCAAACTGATTTTCTACATAAAGTGTGATAAAAAAAGGAAAGCATAACGCGATATAACACTTACTCTGTGACACTCCGCCACATCGCCCCCTTCGGCCATCGCCGCCACCACGTCCTCCGACGCTTTCAGAATAATAGCACGAGTCTGAAAAATTAAAAAAAGTAATTTTTTACAGATTTGAAGGTACATTTATGCCGAGTAGAAAGTGAACGAAGTACATTGAGAATGCCCAACGTTAGAGCAATTTTGTTCCGTTACTGAAAGCGAAACATTTTCGAAATATTAAAATAGGGTCCTAATTTCCGATGTACTATTGAATTTTAATTCGTGAGTAAATATAAAATTTATTCATACATTCATTACGCGGCAACTGTTTCGTTATGTACAGAACAAAAATTATCCATTAGTAAAAATACTTACGACATTCGACTCGTGAGGCGGCGCCGCAGGGGCCGTGGTCGTGGCCGTGGTCGTGGCCATGGTCGGGGCCGTGGTCGGGGCCGTGGTCGTGGTCATGGTCGGGGCCGTGGCCGTGGTCGTGGCCGTGGTCGTGGTCGTAGCCGTGGTCGTAGCCGTGGTCGTAGCCGTGGTCGTAGCCGTGGTCGTAGCCGTGGTCGTAGCCGTGGTCGTAGCCGTGGTCGTAGCCGTGGTCGTAGCCGTGGTCGTAGCCGTGGTCGTGGTCGTGGTCGCGGCCGTGGTCGTGATCGTGATCGTGGTCGCGGCCGGCGCCCTCCCCTCTGCCACTGTTTGTTTCTGTTCTTTCTGCAAAAACAATTTAAAATTTACATAAGAGCATACTTCCTAAAACATGACTGTCTTTTTTTTTTTTAAAACAGTATACTTTTGTAAGTAAAACGTAAATACTTACTGCGGCTGGTGGCGCGCCGTCTCCCCCGCCCGTGCCTGGCGTGTCACCTGGTATTTTTCTCTATAAAACAAAAAAAGTAAAATTTACATAATAGAATACTTCCCAAAACAGACTGTTCATTCTTATCACTATACATTCTCAAAAAAAGTGTGAATACTTACCGACAATGGTCCCGGGGCTCCCGCTACACGGGCATACGTGTTTTTCTTTTTCTAAAATCGAAAATGATTCGATACAATATTTTTCATATTATCACAGGAATGTTTCATTACATATTATATTAGAGGCTGAATACACCAAGCGTATTTGCATCTAACAGAGGATATTCACGAAATTACAAAAGCCCTTTAGAAAAGTGAATATATGTTTTAATGGTGGTCGCTGAGACAAATTATACGGTATATTTTGCGGGTGTCCGAAATGAACATGACGGTCGACATTTGGGACGCAAAATTTTGGTGCAAAATCACGGTTTGCTCGTTTACGCGCGTATGACTGAAGTTATAGCTAAAACAAGGGTACATTTTAACTCTGCTCGTCAAAGGCTATCAAATGAGGCTAACAAAGGGAAGACCAGGGAGGGTCCCCACCAATTTCGCTGAATTTGAAATATATCACAGTTCAGCATCCCTAGATGCTCGTGGTAACGAATTAGGATACAATGGGCCCCTGTTTTCGAGAAAATTGCAGTTGAATATTGCGATTTTTCGGCCTAAACTGAGGATGTGGCAACAGTACAATGACGGACTCGAGACTCGAAAACGAATGACTGAAAAGACCGAGAAAGAGTCGAATGTCTTTATCTCGTCGATACGCATCTTCCTCTGTCCCGTTGGATCAGTGTGTCTCCTTCTTCGCAATACGTTCTTCTCGTTCTCGTGCTTCTCTTGACGGAAAAGAAAAGCACGTATCACGGAGAAGGAGGTCTCATTACATTTTTTCCCGTTACCACGACTCTCTAGGGGTGCTGAACTATCATGTATATCAAATTCAGCAAAATTGGTGGCGACCCTCCCGGGTTTTCCCTTTGTTAGTCTCATTTGATAGCCTTTCACGAGCAAAGTTGAAATATACCCTTATTTTAGCTATACTTCAGTCATACGCGCGTAAACGAGCAAAATGTGATTTTTGACTAAAATTTTGCGTCCCGAATTTCGACCGTCATGTTCATTTCGGACACCCGCGAGATATACCGCACAATTTGTCTCGGAGAGCACCATTAAAACATGCATTCACTTTTCTAAAATGTTTTTGTAACTTCGTGAATATCCCTTATAACAAGAATAATGGGTGAACGTGCAATACTTACGTTGTTATTCATCTTGCTCTTCGCGAAGAACTAACCACGGCGTGCCAGGGATGGTATGCCAAGCCTTGCAGCTTCTCCCTCTACCATCGTTACGTGACGTCACATTATCCCCCACTACCATCGCGAGAGATGTGGACTGGCTGTCGCGTACGGATTCTCCTCATACGGATAGCCGCTGAAGGAGAAGTTACTGGTAGAGAGGGAAGATTTTTCCATAGTGGGGGCATCGCTGACCATCCCTGGCCGCAACGCACGTGCATGGAGCCCGCGGCGGGAGGAGTGGGGGGAGAGATCGCGAGATCAGAGTATCGCACACGGGAGCGCTCGCGTCAACGGGGCCCCCCGTCGCCACCATCATGTTTTTCAATCAAATTTTTTTCTAATAGCCAAAAAATAAAAACCTAATTAATTCGCATTTCTAGAAATTGTAACCGTATGTACAAATAATGAAAAGAACAATTTGAACAGGCGCGAGGGGGGGGGGGGCAATAGAGTGCACGTGGTCCTGTAAATATCCGCGGTCAGAACCGACGTACGCATGCGTAAATGATCGAAGGCAAGTTATAAAACGAATGTGGACGTTGCCTCTGGGGGCCATTGTGCCACAAACAACGGACAGGCAAGTTTCTACGTTTCTTGCAAAAAGGAATCTTTACGCTTTCCGTTGTTCGAACAGTACGTGCGCGTGTGCTACACATTATTATACCTCGCGAACGTATTTGTTACTAATTTCAATAAATTTCATTGGTTTTTTGTTTAAAAATGGAAATTGCGTGTGCCACAAATTCGACGCGTGAAAGAACGTGTGAAAAAAGAAGAGGCAATCCAATTGGAAAATACACGCTTACGGCGCGGCGGCAGAGTCGTTTGAAGAAGCATACTCAGCGGTAAGTTAATCTCTTCTATAAACCGATTATCATTTACGGGTTCATTATAAGTTTGAGTAACGGACACGTAAGTAAAATCTTGACCAGGCGCGAATAACTGTAGGTGATCGTATGGTATCGTACTGACGTATCTTACTGACGATAGATTTGTAGGCGGTAATATGATATCGGTAATATTCGGCACATCCTCAGGTGTATCGTAATTTGCGAATTACCGCACAAAGAGTGCGAGGTAATACGTTGCTTGCGGTGCAAGAGCGTCGTCGCGAGCGCAACACCGAGCGCGAAGAGCGAGAGAACGTGACGAATGACCTAGTGACGCGTAACCGTAATAAATGTGACGGTTTGAAGGAATACATACAACCGCGTTACAGTCTATCAAGATTTTCATTAGATTTTGTTCGTACAGCATGACCGATATCAAAAAACCATATCGAACCCTTAATTCCTACATGTTCAAAAATTTGAGTCGGATTAACGCCAACTTTGAGAAAAGTGTTCTTCAATGAAAAAACTTCGGAAAATGTACGGCCTCAAATATCGAACACTTAATTTTTGAGTAGACGTGCCCCCTTTTAATTGTTGAAAGCTAATATTTGAATGTGTACCGAAGGAAGTGTTAGGCTATCGGTGGCAACCACTCGGTGCACCTGGTGACCACTCAACGCTGTGTGTGCGTCAGTGTGGGCCAAGATGCTAAAAATAGTAGCAAATTTTTTCGATCAACCGTTCCACTGATTCTCGGAGTTTCGTTCGACTGCTGCTTCTCGGTAATTCCATAGTTTGTTACGCTTTCGCCGTTTTCATGGGCTCAGCGCAACGAAACGAATTATACGTGTGGTTTCTGTCGAATAAATACAATGTATTAGAACGAACGTATTAAAAATAGAATTCTTTAAGATTTTTTTGTAACCAACCTACTTGTAATAAAATATATGTAGATGCAATGATAACTGCAAATTGCCGACTTCGTATTGAAAGAGTCACCAACGTAAATGTATAGTTTTCCATTATTATAAAAGGAAATACAGTCAACAGCAAAAGAACTAGTACACTAAAAATTTAAGAAAAAATTACCAAATTTCAAATGATCATAACTTAGTAAATAATGAAGATAAAAATATGCGCAAAAATGCAAAATGAAGCTTGAAATGTCCTCTTCAGGAATATTTGAATAGCAATCATGCTCGGTCACTTTTTTCAAAATAGCGGATGATAAAGTGAGAGGATGCAAAATTGATAATCATAGGTTCGTGTTTGCGATGGTCCATGGCGTGAATCAGATATCGCAGCCTAATGAGACCAAATGCACATGAAACTGCAGAGCACAAATTTCGCTAAAAATGCGGTTTTCATGTAAAATTGGCATAACTCGGTGAATAATAATCGCATCAAGCTCTATAACGAAGCATTTTAAAGAAAACATTCTATACTTTCCCCATGCACCGTTGCAAGCTCGGACCTTTTTTTAGCAAGGTTTTATGTTTTCCTTTTTATCATTCGCCATTTTGAAAAAAAATCGTCGCGCACAATTTCGATAGATCTTTCGAAAAGTACGGTTTCAAAGCTTTCAAACCGTTTTTGAAATTTGGTGCTAGGATATTTAGGTGCCGAGATATTCAATTTCGAATTTGCAACAAGGTCGATTCAGCGAGGCCTAAGGGGCTAAGAGGCTCTGCGTTTGGTTTTTTCAAAATTTCAATAATTTCAAAAATTCAATAGCGCGTACTTTTCGAAAAATCTATCGAAATTGTGCGCGACGATTTTTTTTCAAAATGGCGAATGATAAAAAGGAAAACATAAACCAGGACCATCGCAAACACGGACCTGTGATTATCAATTTTGCATCTTCTCATTTTATCATCCGCCATTTTGAAAAAAGTGACCGAGCATGATTGCCATTCAAATATTCTTAAAGAGGACGTTCCAAGCTTCATTTTGCATTTTTGCACATATTTTTATCTTCATTATTTACTAAGTTATGATTATTTGAAATTTGGTAATTTTTTCCCAAATTTTTAGTGTACTAGTTTTTTTGCTGTTCAGTGTATATTACAGTGAGGAGCTATCGCATGACCCATCGCACGTCAATTTGGTTTTGGGGTCACTTCTGATTTTCTTATCTCCGTACACTTTTCGTGATTTTCATTGTGAAATGACAATAGCTTCGATTGTCTCGTGGCTCGTCAGCGGTAGGCAGTGATCAACAGAGAAGCTTCTGTCTCTTTCCCGACGATCAGTTTCCCGCTTTTGTCAGTCTACAAAGCCTTTTCGTTTCATCTCCTCGTTTTTCCAAACCTTATTTTTTATGAATTTCAAGGAAAAAATGTTCGCCCCAGAATTATAATTAACCCTTTACACTCCGAACGATTCTGGACGTTGGCTATCAGCTACTCAGCGCCACTTTACGGCAGAAACGAACATTTACAGACCCTCGTATTATTTATTATAATTTTGGAAATAAGTAACGTATTATAATGATATTGGACTTATATGAATTGGTTGAAATCGAGGAAAGTATATTTACAACAAAATCAATATTTTATTGTTTATAATTTTCTACAATATGATACGTTTTGAAACACTCCCCAATATGCATTGCAGGCTGATTAGTGCATGTTTGACAATAATAAGTTGTTTGACGCCTGCCACCAGATGTTTTCCTGTTAGAACACACAATGCAGTCCCGTTTTCTTTGTCTCACATCGGGAATATGTAGTTTATTGTTTAATCTATCGTCCGCACAAGATGTGGATGGACGCGTTCCCGATACACGAAAATCGCCCTTCAATTGGTCAATGAGTGTCTTGACAAGCTTGTGGTGTGTCATTGGCGTTTCATTATTTTTTTCTTTTGAGATGCGATACAATATGTATGAGTTTATCACACATTTCCAACCCCCAAAAAAATAACTTCCTCCACCATTTCAGCGATTTACGGAGGAAACAATACGTCGAAGCGTATTGATCCGCACGATCCACACCACCCATATTTGCCGTATATCCTAACACCATTTCAGGCTTATTGACTGTTACGACATGTCCACCGCGTAATGTTCTGTGGTTAGATTGTAGTGCGTGTTATAATAATTAGTGAGCATGGTAATAATTCTTTTGTCTTTCCACGCAAGAATCGTAGTATTATTCTTCCTGTATGCAACTGTTTTATTTGTTGAAATTTTCGTTTTTTTTTTACTTGTGTCGGTACGCCTTTTCGATTTATTTTTATGGTGCCAGTAAGATGACAATTCATCTTTAGCAGTTCTTCCGCTAAAAGGATGCTGGTATAGTACCTGTCGGTGAACATGTGGTATCCTTTTGCATCAGGAACTCTTTCTAATAATTTCTTATACATATATATATCTCACTATACAACAGGCCTGGGCACGTATGGGCTCTCGGGGCTCTCCAAGGCCACCACTGGCCACCGCCGAACGAAGGAGAAACTTCCCTTATCGCTCTTCTCAAGTTACATAACAGAAGCGCTCGGAAAGTCGCGAGCGCACTTCGTTGTTTTCTTTCGACGTAAAACCGATTGATATTTTTTTTTTATATACATAGTAATTGTACGATATTTTGATTTGATTTTTTGTGCCCTTTCAAGATAAAACTTCAGGGAAACATACATGTCTCAAAAAGTTGCGCTGAAATAACTCAATTCCCCGTAATCACTAATAAACTTGAATTTCCCCTGAGAGGGGACAGCGGAGTGCAAAGGGTTAAAAACTTACAAGGGGAAACTCAACTTCATCGTCTTCAATCTCGCTAAATTTCAAATACATTATATAGTTGACAAATCTCCAGAAACTCCTGATATCGAGAAAATCTGACTATTGCATAGTTTTCGAGAAAATTGCAGACACAGTTGATGATTTTTTGGTCCGAAATGATAATGAATCAATGTCGCAGTGATAAGCTGGCTCGCCAGTGCTCAACGACGAAAAACAGAGAAAATCGAGAGAGAATCGAGTGTCTTTGTCTCGCCGATACGCGTCTCTCGGTTCTATCGGATCAGTGCGTCTCCTTCTCGACGATACGTTCCTCTCTTTCCCGTGCCTCTCTCAGCAGAAAAGAAAGGCACGTATGGGCGAGAAAAAAACGCACTGATTCGACGGAACAGAGAAGCACGTATGGAGGAGACAAAGACAGTCGATTTTTTTTTGCCCATCTGACTTTCGCCGTCGAGCGCTGGCAAGCCTCGAGAGAGAATCGATTGTCTTTCTCTCGTCCATACGTGCTTCTCTGTCCCGCCAGCCAGTGCGTCTCTTTCTCAGCGATACGTTCCTCTCTTTCTCGCGCCTCTCTTGGCGGAAAAGAAAGGCACGTATCGCCTAGAAGGAGACGCACTGATCTGACGGGACAGAGAGATGCGTATCGACGAGACAAAGACACTCGATTCTCTCTCGCTTTTCTCTGCTTTTCATCGTCCTCGAGCCTGCGATTTGTGATGTTGTCTCATCGTGTATTTAGGGTTAGGGTTAGGGTTAGGGTACCGCCGTTTGTTTAGAGGGGAAGAGGAGATTCTAAAAAAATGGTACAAAGTGATACGTTCCATTTTCTAAAAATACCGATTACATCACAGTTCGGATTGCACTGACATCGCGAAAAAACGGATGACACTGAAAAATTTATTTTTAAAAATCTTAATCAACGTGTTTTTGCGTTTTTGGAATAAAACATTTTTTTGAAAATTATTACTTTATCCGTTACTTTTACAGAACTCTATATAAGCAATATGCATATACATACAGGGTGTTTGGCATAAGATGTCGGAGCCGAAAGTTGGAGATAGATTGAGTAAAACCGAGAAGGACAGTCCTATACCATAATGTAAAATTCGCAATAGTTATCGTGATATTAATAAAAACGCGTGTGCCAATGAGCGGTAAGACGGCCGCGGTAGCCAGGTATCAACTTGGCGAGGCGGAGTCAGTGAACGGCGATGGACAGGTGGGGCAAGCGCGATAGACAAGAGGCGCGCGCGCGCGGCGAACCACGAGAAAAAAATATTACATCGTAATACACATTGCAATATTACAGTGTAATACTTGTACTTATGGTTCGCCGCGCGCGCGCCTCTTGTCTATCGCGCTTGCTCCTCGTCGCGCGCCTCTTTCTCGTGCCTCTCTCAACGAAAAAGAAAGGCACGTATCGCCGAGAAAGAGACAGTTGATTCTCTCTTGGTTTTCTGTATCTTTCGTCATAAGCCCCGTCACATTTTCTTTCCTGTTATCACGAGTTTGTAGGGCTGCTAATATTTCAAATTCAGCTAAATTGAAGGCTTTGTAATCACTCAGTCAGTGCCTTCAAAATGTCAACAAAAATTAACCTTTTGCACTCGTGGTCGTTTTCGTATAATTCCTTTCGATTTCAAAATGTACATGTGAGGGAAAAATACTTTATTATATTGTTTTTTAACATTAACATTATTGGTTGCAGGAGAAAGCAGAGAGCTGATTTGCGAGACGCTGAGATGGAACCGAATGAAGAGAATAACAATATATCGGTTCCATGCGAAGTCGAGAATTCTGCACTCAACGATGAGCAGCATATGAATATAGAAGAGCTCCTTCTGCCAAGCAACAATGATGAAGTGGGCACAACGGAGACGTTCCCAGAAGAAGAAGGTAATGCGGGAACATCGAACTCCCATAATGAGGATTTTTCATCGAATGCCCCCATGGACGTAACACCCGAGGAGGATGATGAAAACCATCCACTGCCTCCTTTGCTTACGAATGACAATGTCGACGTAGAATGTATCGAAGCGGTACATATCGAAGGACGTCGCATTGTGGATATTTGCTACATGTTTGGAGCAGCGACGCAGGCGTACCTCCAACATAAAGACCCCTTGGATTGTCCATGGCAAGATTTCGTCATAATTGCCTCTCGCCGTAAGGGACTGAAGACCTATATGCATATGCAATGTCGGATGTGTCGCTATAAAGCAATTATATGTAGTGAACCGGAAGACGATAATGTATTAGATGTCAATGAAGGAATTGTGACTGCTACAATTACTTCTGGCATAGGGTACTCGCAGCTCGAAGAAATACTGGCAGGTGCTCATGTTCCCTGCATGACAGAGAAAACGTATTCGAAGATTCATGGAAACATTACGGAACACTTCGAGAAAGCTGCTTTAGAAGAAATGAAGGCAGCTGGTAGGGAAGAACGCAAATTAGCGATTGAGCGAGGAGACCTTATTCAAGGCATCCCCCACATTCCCGTCGTAGCGGATGGAAGCTGGATGAAGAGGTCATACAAATCCGGAAAATATGATTCTCCGTCTGGTGTAGGTGCCATAGTAGGTTACCACACGAAGAAAATTCTGTTCATCGGCATAAAGAACAAGTATTGCTCCATGTGCGATGCCGCGGCAAGAAGGACAACGCCAGTAAGACAACATAGGTGTTTCAAAAATTGGGAACACTTCAGATCGTCTACCGCTATGGAAAGCGAAGCAATCGTCGAGGGCTTCAAGAGCAGTACAGAAATGCACGGTCTGATCTATTCAACATTAATCGGAGACGGAGATAGCAGCGTGTACAAGAAGATTTTAGACAACAATCCGTACGATGAGACGACAGTGCAGAAAATCGAATGCACGAATCACCTACTGCGAAATTTATGTCGCAAAGTTAAGGAGATTTCTAAGACGAAAGGCCGACTAGGAACTTGGCGGAAAATTATTGAAGATAGTACGATGAGAGTACGCAATGCGGTAAAAAAGGCTTCCGAATATAGAGCAAGGGAAAACCGTCCAACGGATGTAAAAGTGCAACTTCTGAAAAAAGATATACGAAATGTTGCAAGTCACATTTTCGGAAACCACGACAAATGTGAAGAATATTACTGCAATCCATCGAACGGAGGACAAAATTTCATTCCGCAGTTAAAAGCGTTGGGCGTATATGATAAATTCGAAGACGCTCTAAATCAATTGAGTTGCAACGCTGAAAGCTTGCTGTATAATTTGAATAGTAACTGCGTTGAGTCCTACAACTCAATAATCTGTAAATTTATTGGTGGCAAACGAATCCACTTTGGAAAACGTGGGTCGTACGAAACCAGATGCTGTGCAGCAGCTGTTCAATATAATACTCACCGTTCTTTGAGTACTCTCTGCGCGGCCGCGGAAAAGGACGTGTCAAATATAGTGAGCAAATTGGAGGACAAACGCATACGAGGAAATATGCGAACGAAGAAGTCGAAGGAAGTGGCAAAAAAGAAACGACGCCAAAATACAAGTACGTCGAGACAACGAGGCAACGATGCAAACTACGGACCTCACGCAACAAAGCCCGACATAGAGAAGGAAGACTACATAGCATTCGTGGAAATGCACGAAGGTCGTATTTTGGAATGGCAGCAACGACGAGCAGCCATCGAAAGCGAAACTATGGAAGGACCATCCAGTGCAATGTGGATGACCTATACGAAGAAAATATTAATTGCTGAACACTTTGGAGCAGTTTGCAGTATAAAAAACAATACATCGCGTAGCAAGCTAATAAAAGACATATTGTATCAAAAACCTTTAAAACTTTCTGTTGCAGAAGTTGATCGTGAATGCGAAGAGTCTGCACTGCGACAGTTGCAGGAGATGTTACCTACGCAAATTAGACGATGTGGGCTCATAATAGATGAAGAGACACCTTATCTGGGCGCACGTCCTACAGGACTCCTGGCTGAGGATGGTATCTGTCGAGTAAGCTGTTATGGCGCGCTGAAGGACTTGACACCGCAGGAAGCAATCGCGCAACGCATCGACAAAATGCATCTTCTCTTTGACCGGGACGAAGATGATACGGTAAATATGCGGCATGCCCTTTATTACCAAGTGCAAGGAGAATTGCACATTACGAAAAGAGAATATTGCGTGGTAGTAATATGGACCCCGAAAGGTGTACATGTTACACACGTGTATAGAAATAATAGATTTTGGCAAGAAAAAATGGAGCCATTGTTAGCTACATTTTATCGCAATTGTCTGGTACCTGAAATTATAGACAGCAGACACTTGCGAAATATGCCAATTAGAGGAAATTAGAAGTGCGAAGAACAAAACCTTATGTAGTATCCGTCGTTAGCACGATGCGCTATTTCTTATCAGATCGGCACCTAAGCCGATAGATTTGTACGAAGTAGCGGACAGTAGTTGCATTACAGGACAAATGCAAGAAAAAGCATAGAATTATTGTCGACTGTTATGAAAAGGCGCATCGTGTAGCTTTTACCATCAGGATAAAAGCGCGACAAAACTCGGTTGCTTTACTCCAACGTACATACCTACATACAAGTGAAAATCTAATTTACATATGACAATAAAAAAGCTTGTATCATAACAAATTATACATAGAGGTATGTACAGAAATTTACAAGAAACAAACATATAGTACTCATGCAGTACACCTGTAATGTGATTGCTGTGCGTTTCTTCGTGCAAGTCTATCGGCTGACAATAACAAAAAATAATGGAGTAAACAACCTGTAGAATAGATGTAAAAATGTACTAAATGGTCTACAATGTTTCGCACTTCATATTTCTGTTCACAGAAAATATATATAAATAATTAGGGGTATAGAAGGAAAATATATTAGTATTAATTAATATGGTATTTTTCAGATATTCAAAATCAGGTATGGAAAATCTACAAAATATAAATGTAAATTGATGTTGACCAGTCACATGTAGGAATAGGTTGTAGATCAGGGACATTAGGATTCTCCTACTCGAGGGATTGCCTTGAAGCAGTCGAGCTTTCTTTCATTCAGTGGTAAGAAAGGATGGGGAAGGTTCGCCTTCAGGTGCTGAATCCTGGCAGGGAAGACACTGGCCATGGCGACAACCAGGCGTACAAGTCTGAGGAGAATTAGGAAAAGTATGAATGTTCTTGTTTTGTGTGTAAGAGTCGAATGTATGTTTAGTTTAGTTCTTACATTAGGGCATGAAACAACCTACATGTGACGAAAATTTTTTCCTCCCCGATGGTACCCTCACCTTGACGTAGCTCTTATGAGCGGGTGGGGAGGCTTGCGTACATCAGTGAACTCCAAGACTGGACTGGCAATACCAAAATAATTATCGATAATAATTATTTTTGTAGTGGTCTACTTGAGGGGGAGATGTCACACTAAGAAGGGTACCATTATGTACTGTGTTAATTGTCAAAAAATAAATTGTATAATATCTTCAGTTTGTTGCAGGGATATCATTTACAAGAAGTATCAAATTTTAAGCGGTTGAAATTCCCATTCCAAGCTGCATAGATACAGCAAGACGGTTAAACAATCTTATATAAAAAAGAAACAGCTGCGATATCTGATTCAAATGATAAGTTATCTTACTTTTCTTATATATTTTCACACTTTATACATTGTTTAACAAATTTGTAATTTCTCTTTATTCCAGATATTCTGAATGTTCTCTGTGGGTTGTCTGGAATCAAAGCTTGCACATCAAGGAAATCTATTTAAGGACAAAATTAAGGCCAAAGGTGACAAACCACCGACTACAGATTAGAATGGAAACATTTCAACGTTAAATATCCATTGATATTATCAGGTAAGAGTAGATTCAATTTTTCCATATATTGCTTACTGTGTACATAGTTCAATGAAAGTGTTAAATCATTCATTTTTTGTACAGCAGCAAACACTGCATTCCAGAAATTAATGGAACAAAATGGCGATGTCAGCAACAAAATGCCAATTACACTAATGATAAAGTACATATAAGCCAACATTGGCTCCATCGTTGAATTCAGGTACGCACAGAAACCAATATTATCAAACTTATAGAATATAGTTTAGACTTATAATAACGAACTGACTGAATATGCAAGATGAATATATGCTGAGTGTTTGAATATATGAAACTCTTTGTTTTTATTTATTGTTTACACTAGTACTCAATGGAATACTAATTCAGTTATTGTTTCCTCCTTTTTACAGCTACACTTCGTGGAAGATTTGGCAAAGTTTTAAATTTGGGGCTGTGAAACGTATTTCAGCAAATATCTCGGAAACTATTAGACATAAAGTAATTGTATAAATACATAAAATTAGTACCTTCTAACGATGAATTTGATTCTGTAAAATATTTTGTAAAAAACTATTTGTTCAAATAAATTATTAACTAATATTGTATATTTGTAACAATGCAATGTGTCATTTATAAATGTAACAATGCCAATGTATTTCATTTAAATTAAAATAAACAGTTCTTTTTATTTTAAAAGTCACTATTTTGTTTGAAAGTCACTTGAAGTACTTACTCATGCATGTTATTTGAATATAAAATTATTTAATAAAAACATTACAAAAAGTGAATTATTTTATATTTGAACATCTCTCTCTCTCTCTCTCTCTCTACCTCTCTTTATCTCTCACTACCTCTCTCTACCTCACTCTACCTCTCTCTACCTCTGTAGCATGCATATTATCAAATGAGAAAATTTTTAAATTTTAGGGACCCTTCGTAGTACCCGATTTTCGGCACGACCCTAACAATGGGAGCTTCACGAGACTCCCGTCTGGGAGCTCTTGCTCGGGCCGCTTGATGTGCGATTAATTGACCCAGTGGCCGCACTGCGGCGCTTCGATCGATTCGGAGAGAGCCCGGTGCTACCGTTTCCCCTTAATAGAGCAAAAGCGAGAAATTAATTCCCGGGAAGACTGCATTAAAATACAGTCTATAGTTCATCATCAATTGTCATCTCCAATATTCTCCAACATGATAAAATATGCTTGGTATGCCTCAAAAGTATCAAACGATAGAACCATATTTATGAATGTTAATGAAGTGTGCTTTTCATCCGATCTCTTGAAAACACAATGTTCGTGCACAAAAACATCTTTTATTTGCTGTGCGAGGTGTCGGGACATATTTTGTTTTCCGTGTTTTTATGACAATTATCATTCTGGTGCGTGTTAATTGTGGAATTATCCCTTCGGGTCTCGTCCGGATGGAAAACTATGCAGCCATGCTTCTGCTTGGATCGTCAACAGAGTTTACATCTCCCGCTCAAACAAAAAAGGCGTGCCTACGCCTTCATGTTGTTCAGCGCTACGTTCACGTCTTCAGGCTCCGCTCGTCTGTCATCTCATTGTGTTTCTGTTCTTGGCAGAATCGACAGAGTTTTTCTTTTGTATCTTCTTTTTGCGGTTTCTTCAATCTCCACGTCCCGCTAATATGCCGCGGCATAAGAGAGGCAGATCACCACGTTCAACGAGGAAGAGTAAGCGTGGGCATCGGGAGAGGTGTCCTCGCAGGCGGTCCCACTCAAGATCGCGTTCGCAATCTAACCTCCCTCGTCGATCGCGTTCGCGTTCCGACGTCTCATTGTCAGGGAGCTTACACTGGCGACGTGGTCCCTCTCTTCAATCAGCGGCATACCTCGAGGGAACCCTCTGCATGTCGTGCCTTCCTTCCCAAAGCCTTATCTCAGGCTCTACAGGATTTTCCTGAACCACATGGGGCGTCATGGGGCCCCGACACTCAGCGAAGTGTCGGTGGAACGAGAGAGACCAGCTACCGACCCAAAGACCTGACGACGCCGAACGGACCCGGCGAGGTTTCCGTTCCATCTACCTTCCCTACCGACGAGTAAGGGGCTAAAGGAACTCAGGACGGCGATGCGGCGACATCCCGCCCCCGAACAGGATGTCGGCGAACACCGTGACATTCGCAACTCCCATGGTCACCGATCGGCGAATCTTGACTGGGTGAGCCTTATCCGGAATCAGAGGTATTTATCTTACAATTCCTTAGAGAACCTACTTGATCACTGTCCCGATCTTGACCTACTCCCCACCGTTAGATCAAACTCCTTTGGCTCGTCACCTAGCCCTGCTCGCTGACAGATGGTACGAGATAACCTACAAACATCAGGTATTGAAAGCAATTTCGGAATATAAAATTCCCTTCTCTACGCCACCCCCTCCCCGCCCCCGTTAAGGCGAGCCAGCCTTCTACTCATCAGGGGTGCGACGAGGGGGTTGTGCTCTCGGACGAGGAGCAAAAGACTCGCGCCGGGAAGGCCGCACGCCATCCACGACCGAAAATGTGATGAGGCCGTGTTATTAGGAGAGCGCCTAGGTCAACGTATCCTCCACCTGTCTCGTTCCTCTTCGGACGGACCACTGTTTCTTAGAGACCCAGCGCTTATGCCAGAAGGGAGCTCGAATGATAGTACCTCCCTCCGAGGACCATTTTCTATCCTCCTTTTTCCTCATCAAGGAACCCGCGGGAAAAATGCGCTTTATCCTAAATCTGCGAGATCTAAATACGCATATTTCCCCTCCATATTTTAAAATGGAAGATTGGCGAACGGTGATTCGTCTAATGACGCATAATTGCGGCATGGCTTCGATTGACCTCGAAGACGCATACTTTTTAGTCCCGGTGCACCCATCCTCTCGCAGGTTCTTCGCTTTCAGCGGAAGGGTGTAACCTACGAATTTACATGCTGACCCGTTGATCTCTCGACGGCTCCATATACAGGGTGTTTGACATAAGATGGATAACCCGAAAGTTGGTGATAGATGGGGTAAAACCGAGAAGAAAAGTCATGTACCATAATGCAAAATTCGCAATAGTTATCGAGATATTAATAAAAACGCGTGAGCCAATGAGCGGAGCCGGTGAATGGCGATGGACAAGAGGCGCGCGGTGAGAGGCAAGCGCGATAGACAAGAGGCGCGCGGCGACGGGCAAGAGCGATGGACAGGTGGGGCTAGCGCGATGAACAAGAGGCGCGCTTTCCCCTCGCCGCGCGCCTCTTGGTGAGCCTATTGCCAAATTCACCGAGTTTTTCCTCTTAAATCGGAAATCGACCAGGTTCTTACCTCTTTATCTCAAGAGTTACCGAATATCGGTTCCTACCTCACCATCAATACTATGCGCTCGGCAAATTCCTTATCTGAACCAATAAAATCGGTAGTCATCCCCTAGTTAAGCACTTTTGTAAAGGTGTCATGAAACCTTCCAAGCTCCGATACGATTTCATTCGGGATCAGGCGCCTGTAGTTGTGAACTTGCTGGATATCTTCCCCTATGATAATCTACCTCTTAAGGCTGTCTCTATGAAATTAGCCCACCGGATAGCTTTAAGCCCAGGACAACGCCCTCACTGGCATCAAAGTATCAGAAATTCTTTTCTCAAATGATAATCGGCCGTCGGCTTCGCGCCGACAGTCGGGAAGAGAAGAGAGAAAAGTTGACACTCCAAACTTCTCATTCCCATTCCAGATCGCGTTAAAACTTCCGCCCCGGATTACTTTCAACCGCTACGCACCTCCTCTCGTTTCCACAATCCCCCCGAGCTTTGCATCATTTCTCTTCTAGAACACTACCTACGCCGTACCAGGGACTTACGTCCAGTTCACTGCAAGTCCTCGTACATACCTCAAGCCTCACAGACCCTTAACCGTTTTAGCGCCACGCGCTGTTCGCGTACTGCGATGAACTGTGTTTGATCATGATCGTTGTTAATTGTCCTTGTCGATTAATTCGCAACGCGCTCGGTTCCGAATGTAGATCGTCGCGAGTCATATCAGAGCTTCCTTTCGTAATTACTGTTTCCTTTTCAAACAAACGTAAACTTTTGAGTATTTAATATAACGTCTCTGATATGATTGATGAAATGAAGCGCGAGTGCGTCGAACGGCATACTTCGACGAAAGAAAAGAGCAGCGCGATCGCGTCAATCGGCATTTCTCCCAGATAAATGAAGGAAGCGTCATCGCGCTGCATGGCACAGTCCGACACGGATTCCTAAAAACCTCTGGCGCTAAAGCGGTTGAGTGTTCAGACGATGAGCCGTTGGCTCTGTATAGGCTTAGAAGAGTGTGGAGTGCGGGGCGAACTGTTCACGGCCCACAGCGCCCACCACGCTTCCACATCTTTTGCTGCTAGAAACGAAGTCACTACAGACCTTATTAAACGTGCCGCAAGTTGGTCCGGAGACTCCCCTCTCCTCGCTCGCTTCTATAGTCACCCTATAATCGACCCCGCCGTTTTTAACAACTCTATTCTGTTAGCGTGAGCATCTCAGGCGGCTGTCAGAGGACATATACTATGAGATCCCGTTTACCTTCTTTGATTAATTACTATAAATAATTCCCCTGCCATACGTTAGTACTAGCTATTATAACACTTTGGTTCTTTCCGTTCTCACCAACTAATCTTAATGTTTTCAAGGCCTTCGTCTTGCCTTTCTCCCCGTTACAAATACGTTACCCTACGAGTCCGAAGGCTTATCTTTACTCGAGCAAAAAAAAAAAAAAAAACTCACACTATGTTTAACGGAAAATCGTAATTTGAACAACTGCATACTTTTCCATCCGGACGAGACCCGAAGGGATAATTTTAAGATTAAACGAACCTAAATGGTGAAGTTCGATCTTAATTATCCTTCGGGTCTCGTCCGGATGGACTTCCACACCCAAGGTCCCGCAGACCTCTCTCCCGCCCCCGATTTCTCCAATAGGCGATTTCCCTCCAACCTGTGAAATAATGAGATGACAGACGAGCGGAGCCTGAAGACGTGAACGTAGCGCTGAACAACATGAAGGCGTAGGCACGCCTTTTTTGTTTGAGCGGGAGATGTAAACTCTGTTGACGATCCAAGCAGAAGCATGGCTGCATAGTTTTCCATCCGGACGAGACCCGAAGGATAATTAAGATCGAACTTCACCATTTAGGTTCGTTTAATCTTAAAATTAAGAAATCTATGTTTTTCTATTACAATATATGTGCAAACATTGTTAAAAACATCAGTACACAGATTTTTAAAATAAAACGTTAAAATTGAAAAGATATACCATTATATTTTTTACACCAATAACAAATTAGAATTAGTAAATTTATAATTATAACATGTAAGAATGTCCTAAATATTAATTTAGAATCAAAAAAGGAGAAAAAAAAATGTAGATTCGGGGGATCGAACCGGAGACTTCAAAATTAGAAGTCCACCGCGCTACCGCCCCAGCCACTCGACTGGTTGAAATTATCGGGACATTTCTTGCATACATAGAAATACAAAATTGTTCACATTTCTCCAAGCAATTTTCTCGAAATTGGCTAACAGGTGCGCTTTCTCCGTTATACATAGTTCACCATTCAAGGTGTACTATCAACACATGGAAGCTCATCCCGAACTTCATTTCCCATGTGCCGTGGTCTCCTTGTTAGCTAAGCGGAGGTTCGGGAAAACACAGCCTTTGTCTTTGCCTGAGCCTCTGAAGTGTACTGCGTAATTGATTTTCTAGTGTGTAATTCGTGAATTACGGGCTCAGTGCTTTTGTCAATTATTTATTTCATTTCTGTTCGAGACCAATCGCAAGTCCTTCCGGCGAATTATTCGTGTTCTCTCTTTTCGCCGGAAGTAAATTACCGCGTGCATTTTGTATGGTCCGTTTTGCGTGATTTTGTACCGTCGTATCGAGAACGTAGCGTGCGTACGCCGAACCTTACGCGAAGGTGACCGACGACATCGACAGGGGTTTCTCCTCGCGTTGCAGGACAGCGAGTCGTCCTCGCTGGCGAATTATTCGCGTAATTATTGTATTCGGTCCCTTCAGGACCCCCGCTACTCTTATTAATTCTCATTTTCTCTTTGTTACGCGTTATTACTGTTCCCTCTTATTTATCTGATTGTTGCGCTGCCTTCTCTGAGGCATTGCTGTAATTCCGGCGGAGAGCCCCTCGCGAAGCATCGCAGAATTTACGCCGCGTGCAGACAAGCCGCGAGTTTACTTTTTGTCTTGCCTCATCGGGAGGATCTTACGGAATTCTTGCACGCTCCGGCGTGACCACTGGACGAATCGTTCGTCCAGCGGTCTTGCTTTTGTTACCTGTACCTCAGACGCGCGATAGTTGAATAAATTACTCTTGGAATGCTTATTTTCTGTTAACAATCGTGTCTTACTTTAATCGTTGCCTACTCTCATTTTTCCTCTGCGTTCGACCCTGCCCCTCTCCGTGGCCGAGGCCTTTTTCTGAACTAGCCGGTGTTCATCCACGAGCGTATCTTCGCGGGTCGTACCTTCTCAAAGCGGAGACGTGTCTCCGCGACGCATTCGCGTCTGGCGCCCAGCTAAAACCATTTTTCCAGAAGGTCGTGTATTCGAGTCGCGAAAGAAACGGTCGTGTGGAGGCAACGTGCGAGGCCGAATTTTGTAATACCAACCCGATTTCCATCCCGCACCTTCGAGGGCGAAGCGGCGGGATCGCCAGTCCATCGGGCGTCTCCAGTCCCCTCCGGAGAGGAAATCGGCGTGAGGTCTTGCCCTCGGGGAAAATACGTTACAGTACATATATATATTTGTTGCCAATGTCAATGACCGACATCCATGCGTCAAAATGTTTAAACAGTTAATTGTTAAATAAAAAATCGATGAATTCACTTTCTGGAAGACATTTATCTTTTTTTACATATTTGTTACATTTGCTGGATAAATCAAAAGAAAAATCATTACTCTGACGTAGTTAGAAACAGACGGAGAAATTCATTTCCTAACAAAGCTGCTCAAATTTTGAATGTAGAATATTTTAATTAATTTTACATTTTTAAAAAAATTCTGTTGGACAACGATCTAATTCTCCGAGCATTATCAATAACATACAAAATATATCTGACAAGGAATGGTAAAATGTGTTTCAATTTAGAAAAATTTGAAACATAGTATTGTTCAGACTTGTGGTAAAGAGAATAACTGTCATGGGGCTTAATTTTAGAGAAAATTGTAATGAGATATCGTGATTGTTCGATCTAAAGTCACGAAGTGGTTGGCTCGTGGCTCGTCTGTTTCTCTCTTTCTCGTGCTTCTCTCAACGGAAAAGAAAGGCACGTATCGCCGAGAAGGAGACGCACTGATTCGACCGAACAGAGAAGCACGTATGGAGGAGACAAAGACAGTCGATTCTTTCTTGCCTATCTGACTTTTGCCGTCGAGCGCTGGCAAGCCTCGAGCTCGAGAGAGAATCGATTGTCTTTCTCTCGTCCATACGTGGTTCTACTCCCGTCGGATCAGTGCGTCTCTTTCTGAGCGATATGTGGCTCTCTTTCCCGGCGAGTCAATGGACTCTCTTTCTTGGCGATACGCGCGCCTTTGCCACAACATGATTATAGACTGACATATTACAAAATTTGACTGTACTTTTTTCAGAAACACTAAATGCGCTTTATCGATTGCCACTAATCTGTAGGCTTTGACAGCTGGAATACAGGGTGGTCCGTTATAAGTTGGCACTAGCAAACATGCTTATAGAGCGGCTTAAAACAAACACAAAAGTCCTGGACCATTATTCAAAATTCGCAATATTAATCGAGTTATTAACTGTTAAAGATCAAAGGAAAGGGCGTCCGCCAAAACGGCAGCGGGAGGAGCGCTAGAGCCTCTGCGAGCTGTAGGACGGCCCAGTTTGCCTACAAACAAATGCGGGGTGCGGTAAGGGGAAGAATAACGAAAAAGAAGCCGGCCGTGCAGCGGTGTTTCAGTCTTCCCCTTACCGCGTCCCGCGTTTGTTTGTAGGTAAACTGGGCCGTCCTACAGCTCGCAGAGGCACCAGCGCTCCTCCCGCTGCCGTTTTGGCGGACGCCCTTTCCTTTGATCTTTAACAGTTAATAACTCGATTAATATTGCAAATTTTGAATAATGGTCCAGGACTTTTGTGTTTGTTTTAAGCCGCTCTATAAGCATGTTTGCTAGTGCCAACTTATAACGGACCACCCTGTATATTTTAAATTTGGAGAAATTCAAGCCGGCGCACAGTGGGGCGAGCCTTAAGAAAAGCCCGCCATTTAGGTGAAAATCCAACTTTTCTAAACATGAAAGAAAATACCACTAGTCGATAGAGAAATGATCCTACTATATCGTACAATAGAAATAAATTCAAATATGTAGCGCATTATGAAGATACACGGCTTTAAAGTCCGAAGTAACGAAGGGTGAAATTTACTTATGTTACCATGACCTACTTTACGGTTGTTTTTTATGCACGAATCTTTCATATTGCTACACTATATTAAATAAGCTGTTAATATACATCCTAAGGTACACAGAAAATGCATCAAATGTTACAAATACTTAGTAACAATTAAATAAACCTACCGTCATTTTTACACTGCATTTCAGTAAAAGTTCTACACATTCCTAGAGTTTCAAAAAAATGTCCAAATATGTCTGCTTTGCGACTTTCACCATATGAAAGAAGAATCCTTTCTGCATCTATTCCAGCAAAAACCGCATCCTACTCTGTCCTACACCGCGTTTTATATGCAATTAAACATTTTACCGTAAGGTGCCAGTTGCGCTTAAAATTCAAGAAAATCACGCGGTGACTTCTAAAAAATTCCTAACAAGCTGAATTTTTGCGTGTAGCTTTGTTTTAATATTTTAAAGAAAATGTTAATGTTAATGTTAATGTTTTCTGTAAACATCGCAGGCAGTTTCAACATAACTGTACGGTACATTATTTAAACATACTTTTCTCATTATTGTGGCCATTTACAACCTTTACAACAATATTAAGCAACTTATAACTTATAACAATCCTAACTTATAACGTTCTATTTATTATCTTTTTATAATTCTAAATATATGTTCATATGACGTACCAAGCGCTTATAATGTAGCACTTAATATGCGTAAATACACCACAACGTAAATGCTATTTAAGCAGATAAATACTATCGTGGATATTTATACCATTTAAAATAATATCGACCAACATTACAATCTTTTAAACCACGTAAAAATATTGCTACTTTATATTTGCAGCTCTAATAAATCAAGAGTCAAAAAAGTGTCGGTTATATTTCGAATTTGGTACGAGATAAAAGAAAACTGTTAAGAGAAAAGTTGAACGGCATGGTAATGTCTATTTCCCTACAACTTCAGTTTTTTCACAAGTGCAACAATGCACCCAAAAAATACAATTGCATATTTTTTTTATATGGAATTACATTTTTTTTTTTTTCTTTCGAATAATCGGAACATCCTGCATAAAAAGTATTAGGGTATAATGTTTGAAAAACTAATATTTCGTGAGATATCTTGCGTGTCGCAGTTTCGACCGTTTCGCCCCACTGTGCGGCGTCGGCGCGCGACGGTCCCTCCTTATTAGACACGGAGCTTTTATTGACACGATTATTCATAAAAAAGTATCAAATTGAGCTACAGTTCCTCTGATCCGATCCATTCCGAAACCAAATCGTTTTAAAAAATATTTTTAATAATAAAATTGTCTGGGTGAGTAGTTCATTTGCTTTTCCAAACCCCTTTTTTATTTAGAATTATAATTATAATAATATAACTGTAAATCTTATTTTAAAATATATTTGTAATAAAGAAAAAACCTAAAATAAGTAGGAATTTTTTTCTGGGTGTAAGCACTCCGGGCCGTAATCTAAAAAATTCAATTCAACTTTTTCCTGCCTGCCTTGCTTAAATATGTTTCATCCTGTTCGGAAAAATTCTTTTTCATTTATAATATTATTGAGATAATATAATTATGAATTTAGTTTTAAAATACAGTTTTAATAAAAACAAAACATAAAATAAGTAAATTTTTTCTCGGTCTAACAAGGGGACCATCAGACCTGTTAATGAAGAATTTTGATGGCTTTCAAATATGTTGCAGAGGGACCCCCCCCCCCCCCCTCTGCTCACAAGGGTAAAAGGATTTTCTCCAATGGCCCCTGGTTTTCGAGAAAAACGATTTTAAAGTTTCCCACCTACTATGTATAACCGTACGTTCAAGTCATTCCAAGGGAATCGAGGTAGCGCAGTTGAGTAGGTGGATGGCTCAAACGGCAGTAAACCGGAATAGGTCCCGGTTGTTCTTTTTTTTTTTCTACACTAATATCGCGATATTCGTAACAAATAGAAACATTGCTGTGATTACGTAGTATCTAATCTGTACGTAATCACAGCAATGTTATAGCGAAATACAGGGTGTTTGACATAAGATAGATAACCCGAAAGTTGGTGATAGATGGGGTAAAACCGAGAAGAAAAGTCATGTACCATAATGCAAAATTCGCAATAGTTATCGAGATATTAATAAAAACGCGTGAGCCAATGAGCGGAGCCGGTGAACGGCGATGGACAAGAGGCGCGCGGTGAGAGGCAAGCGCGGTAGACAAGAGGCGCGCGGCGACGGGCAAGAGCGATGGACAGGTGGGGCAAGCGCGATTGACAAGAGGGGCAAGCGTGATTGATTTGAGGCGCGCGGCGAGGGGGAAGCGGGATAGACAAATGGCGCGCGGCGAGAGGCTAGCATGATAGACAAGAGGTGCGCGGCGAGGGGGCAAGCGCGATAGATAAGAGGCGCGCGGTGAGGGGCAAGCGCGATTGTTTGAGGCGCGCGGCGAGGGGGAAGCGCGATAGAGAAATGGCGCGCGGCGAGAGGCAAAGCGCGACAGACAAGAGGTGCGCGGCGAGGGGGCAAACGCGATTGACAAGAGGCGCGCGGCGAGGGGCAAGCGCGATAGACAACAGGCACGCGCACGCAGCGAACCACGAGAAAAAATATTACATCGCGGCGTCGCGTCTTTTCGGAGGCAATAGAAAAGTGATGCGGTATCATTTCCACACCACCTTGCGGTAGATACCTTGGTGCGTTTTTTTTACAGTGGTTTCCCCGGTAGGCCTAATCCACTCTTACAAACTAATGTAAGAATTGTTCGAAGTGCCGTCCTCTCTCCCGTATGCAGAGTTCGGCCCTTCGAACAATATTGCGCGTTGCACGGTGCGCCATGTCCGGCGTAATGGTATCAAAGGCCGCAACAATGGCTTGACGTACCTCGTTTTCTGTACCATTACGCTCATTCTCTATTAAACTTTTTACATAACCCCATATAAAAAAGTCTAATACATTTAAATCTGGCGACCGTGCCGGCCAGATGATTGGGCCACCACGACCCATCCACCTATCCGTAAATTGCGCGTGAAGTACCTCGCGCGCTTCCCGACAAAAATGAGCCGGTGCTCCATCGTGTTGGAAGACGAGCCGCGCTCGTATATTTAAAGGAACGTTTTCAAGAAGTACGGGCAACTTATTTTCCAAAAATTGCTTATAAATATTGCCCGTTAAACGCGGTGGCAGGAAATGTGGACCGATCTAGAAAAAAAACAAACAAAAAAATGTTTCAGTTAACCAGTAGGAAAAATTATTTTCTTTCTACTTACCACTTGATCCCCGATTATTCCCGCCCAAACGTTGATTGACCAACGGTATTGAAAAGCCCCTTCACGAATTGCGTGAGGATTTTCGTCGGCCCAATACAAATAATTATGTGAATTCAACACTCCATTTGGCGTAAATGTAGCCTCATCCGTCCATAAGATGGTATCCGGAAAGGAAAGATTCCGCCGGCATTGCGCGAGAAAGCCTGAGTATGTTTCCCAACGATTATTACACTCTTCAGTTAAAATACTCGCGAATACGAAAAGTTGTTTACAGTACCTTCGCAAAAGTATAGCCATTGCTCCATATCCCGCGGTAAAAGTTGTTGTACCCGCTGATAGTGGAACGGACGGATTTGGTTTTCTTGCAAAGTGCGATGCACGGTGTACACCGACACATTAAGCTCGCGTGCCGCACGACGCACGCTGTTCCCCGTGTTTTCCGAAAACGCGTTCAAGATCCTTTCTTCGTCTCGAACATGACGGCGTACTTCTCTTTCTCTCCAATTATGTACGAGACACCCTGTCTCTCGTAATCTTTGCACGGTATGTAATATTGTGCGATAATCTGGATAATGCGAACGCCCGGGAAATTGTTCGGCGTAAGTTCGTGCCGCGGCAAAGGCATTTTGGCCTGCTAGCCCATAGGCTATTATCATGTCAGTGTATTCTTCTGCTGTGTATCTCATTTTTGTCGTCACTATTGGTCACTATGCAAGACCGACTGACATAGGAAGACGGCGTGTTCCCAAGGAAGACAGAAACAATAGACAGTCGATATCGAAAAAGGTATCCTTGGAAACACGCCGTCTTCGTATATCAGTCGGTCTTGCATAGTGACCACAAAAATGAGATATACAGCAGAAGAATACACTGACATGGTAATAGCCTACGGGCTAGCAGGCCAAAATGCCTTTGCCGCGGCTCGAACTTACGCCGAACAATTTCCCGGGCGTTCGCATTACCCAGATTATCGCACAATTTTACATACCGTGCAAAAATTACGAGAGACAAGGTGTCTCGTACATAATTGGAGAGAAAGAGAAGTACGCCGTCATGTTCGAGACGAAGAAAGGATTTCGAATGCGTTTTCGGAAAACACGGGGAACAGCGTGCGTCGTGCGGCACGCGAGCTCAATGTGTCGATGTACACCGTGCATCGCACTTTGCAAGAGAATCAAATCCGTCCGTTCCACTATCAGCGGGTACAACAACTTTTACCGCGGGATATGGAGCAACGGCTATACTTTTGCGAAGGTACTGTAAACAACTTTTCGTATTCGCGAGTATTTTAACTGAAGAGTATAATAATCGTTGGAAAACATACTCAGGCTTTCTCGCGCAATGCCGGCGGAATCTCTCCTTTCCCGATACCATCTTATGGACGGATGAAGCCACATTTACGCCAAATGGAGTGTTAAGTTCACGTAATTATTTGTATTGGGCCGACGAAAACCCTCACGCAATTCGTGAAGGGGCATTTCAATACCGTTGGTCAATCAACGTTTGGGCGGGAATAATCGGGGATCAAGTGGTAAGTAGAAAGAAAATAATGTTTCCTACTGGTTAACTGAAACATTTTTTTGTTTGTTTTTTTTCTAGATCGGTCCACATTTCCTGCCACCGCGTTTAACGGGCAATATTTATAAGCAATTTTTGGAAAATAAGTTGCCCGTACTTCTTGAAAACGTTCCTTTAAATATACGAGCGCGGCTCGTCTTCCAACACGATGGAGCACCGGCTCATTTTTGTCGGGAAGCGCGCGAGGTACTTCACGCGCAATTTACGGATAGGTGGATGGGTCGTGGTGGCCCAATCATCTGGCCGGCATGGTCGCCAGATTTAAATGTATTAGACTTTTTTATATGGGGTTTACGTAAAAAGTATAATAGAGAATGAGCGTAATGGTACAGAAAACGAGGTACGTCAAGCCATTGTTGCGGCCTTTGATACCATTACGCCGGACATGGCGCACCGTGCAACGCGCAATATTGTTCGAAGGGCCGAACTCTGCATACGGGAGAGAGGACGGCACTTCGAACAATTTTTACATTAGTTTGTAAGAGTGGATTAGGCCTACCGGGGAAACCACTGTAAAAAAAACGCACCAAGGTATCTACCGCAAGGTGGTGTGGAAATGATACCGCATCACTTTTCTATCACCTCCGAAAAGACGCGACGGCGCGATGTAATATTTTTTCTCGTGGTTCGCTGCGTGCGCGTGCCTGTTGTCTATCGCGCTTGCCCCTCGCCGCGCGCCTCTTGTCAATCGCGTTTGCCCCCTCGCCGCGCACCTCTTGTCTGTCGCGCTTTGCCTCTCGCCGCGCGCCATTTCTCTATCGCGCTTCCCCCTCGCCGCGCGCCTCAAACAATCGCGCTTGCCCCTCACCGCGCGCCTCTTATCTATCGCGCTTGCCCCCTCGCCGCGCACCTCTTGTCTATCATGCTAGCCTCTCGCCGCGCGCCATTTGTCTATCCCGCCTCCCCCTCGCCGCGCGCCTCAAATCAATCACGCTTGCCCCTCTTGTCAATCGCGCTTGCCCCACCTGTCCATCGCTCTTGCCCGTCGCCGCGCGCCTCTTGTCTATCGCGCTTGCCTCTCACCGCGCGCCTCTTGTCCATCGCCGTTCACCGGCTCCGCTCATTGGCTCACGCGTTTTTATTAATATCTCGATAACTATTGCGAATTTTGCATTATGGTACATGACTTTTCTTCTCGGTTTTACCCCATCTATCACCAACTTTCGGGTTATCTATCTTATGTCAAACACCCTGTATATATGGAGGGATAAGATAACGTTAAAGGAGTAATTCCGGTCATAAGCACCATCGGTCTCTGTAGCTGTCAAGGACATTCCAATATGGCTGCTCTCGTGGCTGTATTTCCTCGAATTTCGCCGATCTGCGCGCACAACGCACGTATCTCGCTATTTCACGCCCTACAATAAACTTCAAGCTTTCGATACATACCCTTGCGGTTAGAAAATAATGTAAAACGGAGACGAATGCATCGCGCGCAGAAGTCGGTCATTTCCGCGGTTTCTATTGGCTCTTGGGGTATTCCCGAGAAGAAAGCCTAGGAAGGTTGGATCCCCTTAACCTCTAGTCTCTATCAATACTCGGAATAAGCTGAAGTCAAAGCAGGGTACTGGACAGTCAATCATTGATTTCCTATTTCGATATTTGTGTGTGAGAATATTATTCTTTTGGAATAATTTGTGAAATTATTACATTTAAACTATAAACCTGACTATCCAGTTGCCTTGTTAATACAAATCCCACTCTTTGCCAGAAACGTGGACGGAATAAAATTTTGTAAGTAGTAAACACTCGTTAATTAATATCACAACTGAAATTATACGAAAAACATTCTCAGGCATATTGTAAAGAGTAACAAGTGCAATGCAATAAAACTGTTATGCATATTTTCTATAGAGTTTTGCTACCAAAGAAAAAAATATTTGTTTCTTCCAACAGGCGGGAATGTTTAAAATTGTCTAATAATTCGCTTACAAAATAGAGCTCTTATAGACAATTTTTTACATTTCCTAGGGAATGGGGAATGGCGGGAATAAAGGAAATGCGAAGCAAATATAAAAAAAATAATAGGTACTTTACGCAGCAAAAGAAAAAGCTACAGTATCTGCCAGTGAGCATGCATTTGCAAAAAAGAAAAAGAAAGAATCCCAAGAAGTATGTACGTCACTACTAAAGCAAGCCACCAAGCAAGTGAAGCACTAAAGGAACATTTGATAAGTTAAACATATTAACTCAGTTTATTGCAACTTTCTTCATTTTAATGTCACAGCAATAAGCCCAAAGAACACCGTACGTCTTATGGACGTCCGTTTTATGTCCATTTTACTACCATACGTCCATGGACGTAATATGATCATCCAGTACATTCAGCGGACGTCTTTACATGGACTTATTTTGGACTTATCATTATTCCATTATTTTTTGTCTTAAAACAAAGTTTTGTAAGGCATATAGCGTTACACTTTTCTGTCACGTAAAACAATCTTATTTTTTCGTCATCATGTTTATAAAATTATTATTATAATAATAATAATGCGGTGGAGCAGCGGCACGCACCAGCTATGTTGTTCATGTACATATCGGCGACCACCGGCAACTCTCCTTTGTCGTTGAGGGTGGTTGAAGGCTCTATTTGTATTAATTAATTAGTTGAGCTACTTATCAGTCGTCACAACTGCATACCACTGCATACTGAACGGAGAATTAACAATGTAAGTATACATGTACAATTTTATATGTATTTAATATACAGGGTGGTCCGTTATAAGTTTGCCATAGCAAACATGCTTATAGAGCGGCTTAAAACAAACACAAAAGTCCTGGACCATTATGCAAAATTCGCAATGTTGATCGAGTTATTAACTGTTAAAGATCAAAGGAAAGGGCGTCCGCCAAAACGGCAGCGGGTGGAGCGCTGGAGCCTCTGCGAGTTGTAGGACGGCCCAGTATGCCTACAAAGAAATGCGGGGTGCGGTAAGGGGAAGGATTATACTTCACTTGACGCGGCCAAGCCGTCGTTATTCTGTGGTGGGGGCGATCACTATCGCTTCCGAGTAGCGACACTCACAGGTAGCACGCGTGGACAATTTTTCGAAGTTGCCTCTTTGTTACGCATGCACGCTCGAACGCTGGCTCTCTCTCTCTCTCTCTCTCTCTCTCTCTCTCTCTCTCTCTCTCTCTCTCTCTCTCTCTCTCTCTCTCTCCTCTCTGTCTCTCTGTCTGTCTGTCTCAGGACGCGAGGCATCTGCACGTAAAAACCATCACGCTGGAACTAAACAGAGAGCAACGCGCAATATTGTACAAAGGGCAGAAATCTGTGTGCGGGAAGGGGGAAGGTATTTCGAACAATTATTACATTAAGGCCCTATGCTTTGATGTACATACAGTGGATTAGGCCTCCTGGAGATACCACTATAAAAAAAACGCACCCTGTTATCTACCGCTAGGTGGTGAGAAACGGATAGCGTACGTAATAATTTTCGCGAAGGATACACGTAGCGAGAACACGCGTTTATTTTTACGTGCAGAATGTCTCGCGTCCTGAGACAGAGAGGGAGAGAGAGAGAGAGGCCAGCGTTCGAGCGAGCGAGAGAGAGAGAGAGAGAGCCAGCGTTCGAGCGTGCATGTGTAACAAAGCGCACCTTCGAAAAATTGTCTACGCGTATACCTACCTCTGCCTGTTGAGTGTCGCTACTCGGAAGCGATAGTGATCGCCCCCACCACAGAATAACGCCCGCTTGGCCGCGTGCAGTGACGTATGATCCTTCCCTTACCGCACCCCGCATTTCTTTGTAGGCAAATTGGGCCGTCCTACAGCTCGCAGAGGTTCTAGCGCTCCTCCCGTTGCCGTTTTGGCGGACGCCCTTTCCTTTGATCTTTAACAGTTAATAACTCGATCAATATTGCGAATTTTGCATAATGGTCCAGGACTTTTGTGTTTGTTTTAAGCCGCTCTATAAGCTTGTTTGCTATGGCAAACTTATAACGGACCACCCTGTATAACGATACATTTTTTTATCAGGCGAGAATAGAATGTATAAAGCAAATATGTAACGCAATTATAATTTCTTTTTAAAATAAAATGTATCGATATATTTTATGGAAATGCACGTGGTTCTACTTCGATATTGAAAATCTGCTTCAAAATATAATTGTACAATGTGTATGTTCATAAAAGATATAAGTCTATTTTACAATATGGCAGAAGCAGCTATAAGCTATAAGTTACATGGGTTGGATTTTGGCCAATCTTTTATGACTGCGTTCCAACTTATGAATGCTTTAAAATAGGCTTGTGACTCGCTTATATCTTATGATTGCTGACTTCTGTCTCATTGTAGAATACGCTATATACATACATTTTCCTACATCTAAAATTAATTTATAATTATAGATAATATTTTTAATAAAATAAACTAACTTTTTAATGAACTAATAATATTCATCTATGTATAATACATATTTCTGATATTAATATATTGTATGTACATACAACCTGTTAATCATGAATGCTGTCCAACTACGACACAGTATCATTCTTTATTAAAATCATTCTTTCTTTGTAGATTATTAAATATACAAATATACGATTACTATTTACAGTTTTACTATTTACAATTACACTAATTACAATTTTCTAATTATTTTTTATCCTGTTTTTAGGCACGACCGTAAAGGGAGTGACTTATGCTATCGCCATCGCAAAAACCGTTCGTGTGCGCGTGTGTGTGTGTGTGTGTGTGTGCGTGCGCGCGCGCGCGTGTGTGTGGGGGGGGGTGCGTATGTGTGTGTGTCCGTGTATATCCTCGATTTCGGAAAAACGGCTGAACCGATCGGGACGAAATTTGGCACAAAAATTAAGTACACTACTGTGAGTTGACAATAAGGTTGTGAGCCGCCATCTTGAACCGGTACAAGATGGCGGGAGATTCAAAATTTGAAAAAAATGTAATTTAAATTTAATATTGCTGCCATTTCTAAACGGCTGAAGATAGCGATACATAAAGTTTGCTGGCACCAAATGGATATACAGGGTGTCCCACAACTGGGGTCGCACCCGGAAATGGGCGATAGCTGAGGTGATTCTGAACGACATTTTCCTTTGCGAAAATGTTGTCCGAGGCTTCATTTTTTAATTATTAAGGAAAAACACCGGCGTATGAGAGCGCGCGTAGAGCCCGCGCTCAGGGCCGTGCGCTCTCCACTCACTGCGCCCGAGCATGATCGTGGACGGGCGCACCGCGGTGGTATGGCACGAAGCGTCGGTCGAAAATTATGTCGACCAACAATTTCAGAATGACCTCAGATATCTATTAGTCATGCACAATCAATAAAATAATTAGTCATTATTCGTGTAATGGTAACAAATCAATTAAGTAATAATTAACATTCGATTTAACAAATCGAAATATGCCCAAAAACTTTTATTCGTTATTTAAAATCAACGCGAAATGAGATCTCGAAAATGATTTTTTTTAATTATTAAAAAAAAGCTTTCCGAATCAAACAAGAATTGTTTTCTATTAAACGAATAATGATTACAATAGAATAATGTAGAATGTTATTACTCACAGTCGTCGATGAAAGCAGATCGCTGTCGCAGGATCATTCGGCCGATCCCGACCTTTCCAAGAATACGTAGCGCGGAACAGCTGATCCGAGCAGAGTCCCGGGCGGGTCACAGAACTCGCGTCATTACACACTCACTATCGCTCTCGATACTCCTGTCGAGTGATTCGTGTCTCATGTGTGAATTATTGATAATCCATTGTTTAATCCTCAAAGAGGAGGCTTCGCGCGGGGGTCCTCCCGCTTCACTTCGCGCGGGTTGCACCGATCCGTTAGAATGAAGTCTTGACGCAAAACGTCGAAAACTTTTCGCACTTGGAGGTATTTGATCGGGATACCTCTCACAGTACCGCTGTGCAGCAAGCACAGTATTACCGTCACACTGCGCAAAGACGAAGAACATATTATAATATTCCGCGTTCAACCGATTCATCGTAAAAAACACGCGATCCTTTGCTTATGAGGACGAAGAATCGACTAACTCGTCGTTTGTTTCTTCCAAACGCATCTTTATGGCAATGCTGCTGTTGATGTGGTAGAGAAAGTTTCTAAGTGTGGAATATGCGATAAGATTGTTTGATCCGCGTCGAGCCTGATGCGGCGAGTTTAAATGCGCTACCGTCGAATCGACGACGCAGTCGATTCCTTGAAATTTCTGCCGAACGCCGAGTCGCGACCCCGACGTGTGTGCGTAACGTGTGAGCGAGCTAATGTTCTGTATGATGTGTGTGTACGTACACCAGTGTACAAGGACAGACGCAGTTCTCCTTCGGTCATTCGACTGAATACGTCGTTTTAGTAAATCGCAGTGCCAAAAAATGTTATAAAATGCGTTACAGTGCGTTTGCTGAGATAGAAATCGCACACGTGGAGCCTCCTCTTTGAAGATTAAACAATGGATTATCAATAATTCACACATAAGACACGAATCACTCGACAGGAGTATCAAGAGCGATAGTGAGTGTGTAGTGACGCGAGTTCTGTGACCCGCCCGGGACTCTGCTCGGATCAGCTGTTCCGCGCTACGTATTCTTGGAAAGGTCGGGATCGGCCGAATGATCCTGCGACAGCGATCTGCTTTCAGCGACGACTGTAAGTAATAACATTCTACATTATTCTATTGTAATCATTATTCGTTTAATAGAAAACAATTCTTGTTTGATTCGGAAAGCTTTTTCTTAATAATTAAAAAAAATAATTTTCGAGATCTCATTTCGCGTTGATTTTAAATAACGAATAAAAGTTTTTGAGCATATTTCGATTTGTTAAATCGAATGTTAATTATTACTTAATCGATTTGTTACCATTACACGAATAATGACTAATTATTTTATTGATTGTGCATGACTAATGGATATCTGAGGTCATTCTGAAATTGTTGGTCGACATAATTTTCGACCGACGCTTCGTGCCATACCACCGCGGTGCGCCCGTCCACGATCATGCTCGGGCGCAGTGAGTGGAGAGCGCACGGCCCTGAGCGCGGGCTCTACGCGCGCTCTCATACGCCGGTGTTTTTCCTTAATAATTCAAAAATTAAGCCTCGGACAACATTTTCGCAAAGGAAAATGTCGTTCAGAATCACCTCAGCTATCGCCCATTTCCGGGTGCGACCCCAGTTGTGGGACACCCTGTATACTCAAAGTACATGCCAAATTTCGTTGCGATCCGTTCAGCCGTTTGGCCGGAATACTGGACTAATGGAAATAGTGCAAAATTCATTAATCCCTTAGTCCAGTTTTCCGGCCAAACGGCTGAACGGATTCGAACAAAATTTGGCATGTACATCGAGTACATATCCATTTGGTGCCATGAAACTTTATGTATGGCCATCTTCAACCGTTTCGAAATGGCGGCAAATTCAAATTTTTTATCCATTATTTCAGCCAAAGAGTTGATTAGTCCACTATTCCGGCAAAATGACTGAACGGATTCGGACAAAATTTGGCATGTACATCAAGTATATACCCATTTGGTGCCAGGAAACTTTATGTATAGCCATCTTGAGCCGTTTAGAAATAGCGGCAAATTCAAATTTTTAATCCACTATTCCAGCAAAAAAGTTGATTAGTCCACTATTCCGGCAAAACGGCTGAACGGATTCGGACAAAATTTGGCATGTACATGAAGTATATACCCATTTGGTGCCACGAAACATTGTGTATGGGCATCTTCAACAATTTCGAAATGGTGCCAGTTTCAAATCGTTAATTCACTATTTTATTTATAATTATAGTTTGAAAATCCCGTAATTTCGAAACGGTTGAAGATGACCATAAAGTTTCGTGGCACCAAATGGGTATATTTTTAAACTACATTGCACTTTTATTTTGAATCCGCGCAAGAGTTTCGCCGGAATACTGGATTAAAGATTTCAATTTGTCGCAATTTCTGAATGGTTGAAGTTAACCATGCATAAAGTTTCACCGCAGCAAAGGGGTATATACTTGATGTACATGTAAAAGTTTGGTTCGGATGCATTTAATTGTCCGGTTTCGATCACTTGCGCGCATTGCAGAAATGCTGCATTTCGCGGGCGAGCGCGAAGCGCGAGCACTCGACGTTCTCAGGGGGTATGGCGCTTGAGCGAAGCGAAAGCGCAGAGGACTCTCTAGCATAGTTTAATATCTCAATACTTGAAATTTCAACAATTTCGAAACGGTTTGAAATTCGTAGGCGAGCGCGAAGCGCGAGCAAAGGCGATCTGGGGGGTTGGCGCTTGAGCGAAGCGAAAGCGCAGGGGGTTTACCCCCTAGTTATATTATAGGTTCTGTCAAGAAAAGCATCCCTGATTCCACTAATAAAGAGTGCCAAGAAGCAATCCAAAAATGGTTAAGAAGAGCCAAAGAACGCAGTGATAATAATAATAATAAGAATATTAGATTATAAAAGAATTTGATTATACAAAATATAATATAAAATTATATAAAGTTATATAAAATAAAACTATTTCAGTTTTTCACTAAATTGTTATTAACTTTATTACCCTTAATTAAAAGCGTATAAATTTCGTCCATAAGAGGTCCAAAGTACGTCCGTAAGGTTAATAATTTATGTCCATTTAAGGGGCAGCAGGACCCGGCTAGTAACGTTCAAAACCCGTCAGTAACTTGTCCAAAAAATATTTTTTGCTAGGGAAATGCAGAGGTTTGTGGGGCCACTAAATTCGTCGCCGTCGTTGATTATTTTTCGCTGCGATACGAAGGAAATGATAGCTTAAACATCGTTACAGGATCTGAAATCTTTATTGACGGTCGCACTGGCAGGATGGTATTTATAAATCGAGATTGAAATTGCGAGTGTCAAAACGGCGATTTGCACGAACAAACCTGTTTGCCGTCCAGCATCAGTTTTTCACAATTTTCGCACATATCGCACTCGAACGATCAACACTCTCTATTTCATGGCCTATCAACCGTATCACAGAATTCAACAAAAAGTAGTTTTATGGGTTTAGATACGGAAATAACGCGAATTTAGTAGCCTACGATTCCAGCTGTCAATTCACTCTCTCGTCACCACTAATAGTTGAGGCGTTCGGCAACCGGAGGCGTGCCAATCGATGCATCGCTGTAACATTGCTCCAACGAGGGCCCCGCACCATCGCGAAACAGTGTGACGACGAAGGCAGTGACCGGTTGTGACAGCCAGTAATAGCTGTAGCACAATACCGCACGCCTTGTTATTCCTTGTCACAATATTCGCATGTATCGCGAATTTTTGGTGCCCTACACGGCACCCTATTTTCGGCACGGCACTAATTCTAGAGAATTTTCAGACAACTTCACTTCTTCCACTCGCCGCCGCTGGCCGAGCGCCTCGATCAGTTTCAACGTTACTAGCCCGGCCCTGCTGCCCCTTAAGGGGAATCAACCCCGTATAGTGACCTAAAAGGAACTAGCCCGGGAGCCAATAGAATTTGTAGAAACTATGAAAAAGTCCTGAGGATATGTCGTCTTCGTAGTACGTCAATTCCTCATGAGAGTGGTATTTATTGAAAGCTTGAACTCTGCTGCACCCCGCTCTGGTCTCGTATAGAGGGACAAAGCCGCGATAAACGAATAATTGCAGTCGAAAGAAGCATCGGTCTCTGTAGCTGTCAACGACAGTCCAACATGGCCGCTCCAGCAATCGCATTTTCTCTTATTTCTCCGATTTAACGACACTACACTTCAATATCGGACCAGAGCGGGGTTGGCACTTCATCACAGATATTAGGAAAATTCGTTTCACTGTACTTTGTTCCCGTAATAAGCTGTGATTTCTAAACTACGAATCCAGCTGTCACATCGCCGAAAAATAGCGTATGATAGTTCCCGAGTTTGGAGCCTGGCGGCGTTCCCATCGATTCTTCGCTCAGGTGCTGCTTCAACCACAATCTTGCGGGGCCCTGTGCCCACCTGTGCCCTCGGACCACCTCGGACATGCCCGACAATGCCCGATCGCCGCGCTCATTCAAATTGATTCACATAACCTGACATGACCTGACATAACCCCGCTAAATCGAAAACGAGTCTGTTTTGAAATATGATGCCACTATAAATTATGGAAAATTAAAATAAGAGAATGAGCTGAAATGAGGAAAACCTGGTTTACTATCGTGATCCGTATAACTTTCCTGTTTTTATTCTTTATTCAAAATCCATTCTTATTTCAGATGTAGTCAATAATTAAATGAAAGGGGTTTTGTGGAAAAGGGATGGATTGCAGGTTATGCACGCACGAAAAATTTACTTCTTACTTATTTTACGATCTGTTTTCATTGAAAGTATAAATTAAAACTAATTCATAATCATATTATTATAATTACATTATAAAGGAATTGGGGTTATTAGAAAAGCATGAAACGTACTTAGGTTAGGTAGGCAGGAGAAAATTGGAATGGAATTTGTAAGGTTATACCGAGGGCTTAGCCGAGAAAAAATTTACTTATTACTTATTTTATGCTTTGTTTTTATTAAAACTGTATTTTAAAACTAAATTCATAATTATAGTATCTCAATAAATTATAAATGAAAAAGAATTTTTCCGAAACGGATGACACGTGTAAGCAAGGCAGGCAGGAAAAAATTGAATTGAATTTTTTAGATTACGGCCCGAAGTGCTTACACCCAGAAAAAAATTCTTACTTATTTTAGGTTTCTTCTTTATTACAAATATATTTTAAAATAAGATTTACAGTTATATTATTATAATTATAATTCTAAATAAAAAAGGGGTTTGGAAAAGCAAAGGAACTACTCATCAAGACAATTTTATTATTAAAAATATTTTTTAAAACGATTTAGTTTCGAAATGGATCGGATCAGAGGAACTGTAGCCCAATTTGATACTTTTTCATGAATAATCGTGTCAATAAAAGCTCCGTGTCTAATAAGGAGAGACCGTCGCGCGCCGATGCCGGCTTGAATCTCTCCAAATTTAAAATATATTCCAGCTGTCCAAGCTTACAGATTAGTGGCAATCGATAAAGCGCATTTAGAGTTTCTGAAAAAATTACAGTCAAATTTTGCAATATGTCAGTCTATAATCATGTTGTGGCAAAGTCGCGCGTATCGCCAAGAAGGAGAGTTCCGTTGACTCGCCGGGAAAGAGAGGCACATATCGTTCAGAAAGAGACGCACTGATCCGACGGGAGAGAGAAGCACGTGTGGACAAACAAAGACAATCGATTCTCTCTAGGCTCTCCGTCGAGCGCTCGGAAGCTTCGACTACGAAGGGAGATAGAATCGAGTGTCTTTCTCTCGTCGATACGCATCTCTCTGTCCCGTCGAATCAGTGCGTCTCCTTCTCGGCGATACGTGCCTTTCTTTCCCGCTAGAGAGGCGCGAGAAAGAGAGGAACGTATCGCTGAGAAAGAGACGCACTGGTCCAACGGGACAGAGAAGCACATATGGACGAGAGAAAGACAATCGATTCTCTCTCGAGGCTTGCCAGCGCTCGACAGCGAAAGTCAGATAGGCAAAAAAGAATCGACTGTCTTTGTCTCCTCGAACGCGGACCTAATTGTAGTAACACCGAAGAGATGTTATTAAAGAGGGTCAGCGCTTAGCATCTAGGAACGTCGGCCTCTGGACGAGGCGGGCGCGGGGATAATTGCAGTACCCTGTTCGATCAACGAACTATGTTGATTGGCTATGTAGTTATACCAAAGTGGCGCTGACCACCCAAAATTTACTAAAAGTTTTTTGACGTCCCTAGATCGGCATGCGCTGACCCTCTTTACACATCTCTCCTCGGTGCTTTAATCGAACAATCACGATATCTCATTACAATTCTCTCTAAAATTAAGCCCCATGACAGTTATTCTCTTTAGCACAAGTCTGAACAATACTATGTTTCAAATTCAGCTAAATTGAAACACATTTTACCATTCCTTGTCAGATATATGTATTTTGTAAGTTATTGATAATGCTCGGAGAATTAGAACAGAATTTTTTTAAAAATGTAAAATTAATTAAAATATGCTACATTCAAAATTTGAGCAGTTTTGTTAGGAAATGAATTTTTCCGTCTGTTCTTAACTACGTCAGAGCAAGGATTTTTCTTTTGATTTATCCGGCAAATGTGACAAATATGTAAAAAAAGATAAATATCTTCCAGAAAGTGAATTCATCGATTGTTTATTTAACAATTAACTGTTTAAACATTTTGACGCATGGATGTCGGTCATTGACATTGGCAACAAATAAATATATATATATGCACTTTAACTAAAAAGTTAATTGTTAAATAAATAATTGATAAATCCACTTTCCGAAAGATATTACAAAAACTTTATGAACAAATTTCGTCCCACTACCGAGACAGTAGCATTTTACATGTTGACCTCGGCATCCTATCTACACCGAAAAATATTTAAAAATTTTAGGGGCCCTTCGTGCTACTCGATTTTCGGCACGACCCTAACAATGGGAGCTTCACGAGACTCCCGTCTGGGAGCTCCTTCTCGGGCCGGTGATGTGGGGTTAGTTGACCTACTGGCCGTACGGCAGCGTTTCGATCGATTCGGAGATAGCCCGTTGGGGTTGATTCCCCTTAAGGGGATCCAACCTTCCTAGACTTTCTTCTCGGGAGTACCCCGAGAGCCAATAGAAACCGCGGAAATGACCGACTTCTGCGCGCGATGCATTCGTCTCCGTTTTACATTATTTTCTAACCGCAAGGGTATGTATCGAAAGCTTGAAGTTTATTGTAGGGCGTGAAATAGCGATATGGAGGGATAAGATAACGTTAAAGGAGTAATTCCGGTCATAAGCACCATCGGTCTCTGTAGCTGTCAAGGACATTCCAATATGGCTGCTCTCGCGGCTGTATTTCCTCGAATTTCGCCGATCTGCGCGCACAACGCACATATCTCGCTATTTCACGCCCTACAATAAACTTCAAGCTTTCGATACATACCCTTGTGGTTAGAAAATAATGTAAAACGGAGACGAATGCATCGCGCGCAGAAGTCGGTCATTTCCGCGGTTTCTATTGGCTCTCGAGGTTTTCTTCTCGGGATTACACCGAGAGCCAATAGAAATCGCGGAAATGAGAGGAGATTTGGACCAAATTGTTCGGCTCCATTTTACATTATTTCCTAACCGCAAGGGTATGTATCGAAAGCTTGAAGTTTATTCTATTGACGATGACAGCGATATATGTGCATTGAAGAATGTTAAATGAGTAATTACACTCACAAGCCCCATCGGTCCCTCTAGCTGTCAAGGACATCCCAATATGGCCGCTCTCGCGGCTGTATTTTCATGAATTTCTGCAATCTGCGCGCACTACGTACACATATCGCTGTCATCGTCAATAGAATAAACTTCAAGCTTTCCATATACAGGGTGAGTTGAAATAAACAGAACATTTTGTTTATTTTATTGTATTATTTTATTGTTTGTACAGAATTGAATATTTCTGTTGGATTTAAAGATACGAAATATGGATGAATCAGAATTATAATGGTTTGGAAGGACTCACATTACCATCATAATATAATTTTTTTCAAGGTCATTTTTTTCGTGTTTTCAAGGTCACCGAGGTTTTTTTAAATGGAATCGCATATTTTTTTTCATTGCATATTGTAGCCGACATTTAAAGGAGTTCAGCAATGTAACATACCTATGACCTTCAACCCAGAAATATGGAATAAATCGAATTCAATATGTAAGGTTTATTTGCTTTATTGTCGCTACGCTAAATGTTCAAAATTATTCCCTTGAGCTGCGATACATTTATTTAACCGTGAAGTAATAATACAATGTATTGCTCTGTCATTCATTTCTGAGGGAATCGACGCACAAGCCCTAATGATTCGTTCTTTCATGTTCTCTGCAGTGGTTGGTTTTTCATGATAAACTTCATCTTTCAGTTTTCCCCACAGATAAAAATCCAGAGGTGTAAGGTCTGGTGAACGAGCAGGCCATAATACGGGTCCGTTACGTCCAATCCAACGATTTGGAAACTTATCATTTAAAAACTGTTTTGCGACACGGGAAGAATGGGCTGGACATCCATCATGTTGATACCACATTTCTTGACGAATGTCCAAGGGTACATTTTCTAACAGAATAGGCAACGATTCTCTTAAAAATGCGGTGTATTTTTCTGCATTTAACGTTCCGCTGATAAAATGAGGCCCAATTATTTGATTATTCAAAATTCCGCACCAAACATTGACAGACCATGGTCTTTGTTTGTCAACTGTCCGTAACCACCGCGGATTTTCAAGAGACCAATAATGCATGTTCCTCAAATTAATCTGCCCATGGTTTGTAAATGAAGCTTCATCGGTAAATAATACTTTATTGAAAAAAGCTCTGTCATTTATTAAGGGGATCCAACCTTCCTAGGCTTTCTTCTCGGGAATACCTCGAGAGCCAATAGAAACCGCGGAAATGACCGACTTCTGCGCCGGGTGCATTCGTCTCCGTTTTACATTATTTTCTAACCGCAAGGGTATGTATCGAAAGCTTGAAGTTTATTGTAGGGCGTGAAATAGCGATATGGAGGGATAAGATAACGTTAAAGGAGTAATTCCGGTCATAAGCACCATCGGTCTCTGTAGCTGTCAAGGACATTCCAATATGGCTGCTCTCGCGGCTGTATTTCCTCGAATTTCGCCGATCTGCGCGCACAACGCACATACATCGCTATTTCACGCACTAGAATAAACTTCAAGCTTTCGATACATACCCTTGCGGTTAGAAAATAATGTAAAACGGAGACGAATGCACCCGGCGCAGAAGTCGGTCATTTCCGCGGTTTCTATTGGCTCTCGAGGTATTCCCGAGAAGAAAGCCTAGGAAGGTTGGATCCCCTTAAGGGCATTCAATAGCTGGCGATGACCAAAAAGTAACTAGCCCGAGAGCCAATAGAAATCGCAGAAATTACAGAAAAGTTCGTTGCGCGCCCAGCCTCTTATATTACATTATTTCTCAACGAGTCGCATACATATTGAAAGCTTGAACCTTTTTGTACGGGCGCAGATACTCGCACGGATGGATAAAAGAACAGTAAATGAATAATTACACTCGAAAGACGCGGTGGTCACTTTAGCTGTCAACGTCCATCCAATATGGCCGGTCTTACGGCTACATTTTCTTTAATTTCTTCCGTATGACGACACTACGGTCGAATACGAGTATCTGCTCCCGTCCGCACTATATCCCGTTTGTCACAAAAATTGATTTCACTCTATGCAACCGCAAAAAAAAGGCGTGGGCGCGCAACGAAATTTCTAACTGCTTCTCGCTGTCATTTCGCCGTATATTAGTTCACGGCTTTGGTGCTGGCGGCGTTCCCATCGATTCTTTGCTCAGGTGCAGCTTGAACCACAGTCTTGGGGGGCCCTGTGCCCATCTGTGCCCTCGGACCACCTCGGACATGCCCGACAATGCCCGATCGCCGCGCTCATTCAGATTGATTCACATAACCTGACATAACCCCGCTAAATCGAAAACGAGTCTGTTTTGAAATACGATGCCACTATGAATTATGGAAAATTAAAATAAAAGAATGAGCTGAAATAAGGAAAACCTGGTTTACTATCGTGATCCGTATAACTTTCCCGTTTTTATTCTTTATTCAAAATCCGTTCTTATTTCAGATGAAGTCAATAATTAAATGAAAGGGGGTTTGTGGGAAAAGGATGAAATGTAGGTTAGGCACGCACGAAAAATGTACTTCTCACTTATTTTACGATCTGTTCTTACGAAAAGTATACTTTAAAACTAATTCATAACCATATTATTATAATTACATTATAAAGGAATTGGGGTTATTAGAAAAGCATGAAACGTACTTAGGTTAGGTAGGCAGGAGAAAATTTGAATGGAATTTGTAAGGTTATACCGAGGGCTTAGACCGAGAAAAAATTTACTTATTACTTATTTTATGTTTTCTTTTTACTAAAAATGTATTTTAAAACTAAATTCATAATTATATTATCTCAATAATATTATAAATGAAAAAGAATTTCTCCGTAAAGGATGAAACATGTAAGCAAGGCAGGCAGGAAAAAATTGAATTGACTTTGTTAGAGTACGGCTCGGAGTGCTTACACCCAGAAAAAAATTCTTACTTATTATTTGTTTTTTCTTTATTACAAATATATTTCAAAATGGGATTTACAGTTATATTATTATAATTATTATTCTAAATAAAAAGGGCGTTTGGAAAAGCAAATGAACTACTCGTCCAGACAATTTTATTATTAAAAATATTTTTTAAAACGATTTGGTTTCGGAATGGAATGGATCAGAGGAACTCTAGCCCAATTTGATACTGTTTTATGAATAATCCTGTCAATAATAGCTCCGTGTCTAATAAGGAGAGGCCGTCGCGCGCCGACGCCGGCTTGAATCTCTCCAAATTTAAAATATATTCCAGCTGTTCAAGCCTACAGATTAGTGGCAATCGATAAAGCGCATTTAGAGTTTCTGAAAAAATTGCAATCAAATTTTGCAATATGTCAACCTATAATCATGTTGTGGCAAAGTCGCGCGTATCGCCAAAAAGGAAAGTCGCGGGCTCGGCCGAAAAGAGAGGCACATATCGCTCAGAAAGAGACGCACTGATCCGACGGGAGAGAGAAGCACGTGTGGACGAGACAAAGACAGTCGATTGTCTCTAGGCTCTCTTTGCTTTTCGCCGTCGAGCGCTCGGAAGCTTCGACTACGAAGGGAGAAAGAATCGAGTGTCTTTCTCTCGTCGATACGCATCTCTCTGTCCCGTCGAATCAGTGCGTCTCCTTCTCGGCGATACGTGCCTTTCTTTCCCATCGAGAGAGGCGCGAGAAAGAGAGGAACGTATCGCTGAGAAAGAGACGCACTGGTCCAACGGAACAGAGAAGCACGTATGGACGAGAAAAAGACACTCGATTCTCTCTCGAGGGCCTCGAGGCTTGCCAGCGCTCGACGGCGAAAGTCAGATAGGCAAGAAAGAATCGACTGTCTTTGTCTCCTCCATACGTGCTTCTCTGTTCCGTCGAATAAGTGCGTCTCCTTTTCGGCGATACGTGCCTTTCTTTTCCGTTGAGAGAAGCACGAGAAAGAGAGAAACGTATCGCCCAGAAGGAAAGGCACTGATCCGATGTGACAGAGAGACGCGTATCGACACAAAGACATTCGATTCTTTCTCACCTTTCCTTCCTTTCGTTGTCGAGCACTGACGAGCCACGGCCACGAGCCTACCACTTCGTGACTTCAGATCGAACAATCACGATATCTTATTACAATTCTCTCTAAAATTAAGCCCCATGACAGTTATTCTCTTTAGCACAAGTCTGAACAATACTATGTTTCAAATTCAGCTAAATTGAAACACATTTTACCATTCCTTGTCAGGTATATGTATTTTGTAAGTTATTGATAATGCTCGGAGAATTAGAACAGAATTTTTTTAAAAATGTAAAATTAATTAAAATATTCTACATTCAAAATTTGAGCAGTTTTGTTAGGAAATGAATTTCTCCGTCTGTTCCTAACTACGTCAGAGTAATGATTTTTCTTTTGATTTATCCAGCAAATGTAACAAATATGTAAAAAAAGATAAATATCTTCCAGAAAGTGAATGCATCGATTTTTTATTTAACAATTAACTGTTTAAACATTTTGACGCATGGATGTCGGTCATTGACATTGGCAACAAATATGTACTTTAACTAAAAAGTTAATTGTTAAATAAATAATTGATAAATGCACCTCCCGGAAGATATTACAAAAACTTTATGAACAAATTTCGTCCCACTATCGAAACAGTATCATTTTACATGTTCACCTCGGCATCCTATCTACACCGAAAAATATTTAAAAATTTTAGGGGCCCTTCGTAGTACCCGATTTTCGGCACGACCCTAACAATGGGAGCTTCACGAGACTCCCGTCTGGGAGCTCCTGCTCGGGCCGGTGATGTGCGGTTAGTTGACCCACAGGCCGTACGGCGGCGCTTCGATCGATTCGGAGATAGCCCCTTGGTATTGATACCCCTTAATTGCCTCAGTCCCCACTGGCAAAAGTTAAGGCGATTTTCAAAATCTGTACCATGAAGTTCTTGGTGAAGTGAAAGGTGAAAGGGGTGAAATTTTTGAGCATGGAGTATTTGCACTACACTCGATTGGCTGATACCACTTCCTCGTGCAATTTGCCTGGTACTAATATGAGTATTTTCATTAACTGCAGCCAGCACATTAATTGTGTTTTCCTCATTAGTTACTCTCTTCACCATTATTTTTTTTTCATTGTTAACGCTACCAGTTTCGCGAAATTTATTTATCAAATTAAAGTAAACAAAAACTGATGGACTGAATTACGATCAGGAAATCGGTCACTGTACAGTCGCACTGCTTCCCTTAAACACTGTCCACTTTCTCCATAAATGAAAATCATATCAATCTTATCTTCTTTCGAGTAACGCATGGTGAAATGTTTATCGATAAACTGATAGATCAGAAATCTTGAGAACCTAAGGAATCTAATCGCAAGAAGGTCTTCAGAGTAATTGCTTGTTGATAAACACGATTATGTACACACGCTGAGATGATCGCAGCTCAAGGGAATAATTTTGAACATTTAGCGTAGCGACAATAAAGCAAATAAACCTTACATATTGAATTCGATTTATTCCATATTTCTGGGTTGAAGGTCATAGGTATGTTACATTGCTGAACTCCTTTAAATGTCGGCTACAATATGCAATAAAAAAAAATATGCGATTCCATTTAAAAAAACCTCGGTGACCTTGAAAACACGAAAAAAATGACCTTGAAAAAAATTATATTATGATGGTAATGTGAGTCCTTCCAAACCATTATAATTCTGATTCATCCATATTTCGTATCTTTAAATCCAACAGAAATATTCAGGTGTTCTGTTTATTTCAACTCACCCTGTATAACCTTGTCGTTAGAAAATACTGTAAAATGGAGCCGAACAATTTGGTCCAAATGTCCTCTCATTTCCGCGATTTCTATTGGCTCTCGAGGTATTCTCGAGAAGAAAGCCTAGGAAGGTTGGATCCCCTTAAGGGGAATCAACACCTTATAGTGACCTAAAAGGAACTAGCCCGGGAGCCAATAGAATTCGTAGAAACTATGAAAAAGTCCTGAGGAAATCTCGTCTTCGTAGTACGTCAATTCCTCATGGGACTGGTATTTATTGAAAGCTTGAAATCTGCTGCACCCCGCTCTGGTCTCGTATAGTGGGACAAAGCCGCGATAAACGAATAATTGCAGTCGAAAGAAGCATCGGTCTCTGCAGCTGTCAACGACAGTGCAACATGGCCGCTCGAGCAATCGCATTTTCTCTTATTTCGCCGATTTAACGACATTACACTTCAATATCGGACCAGAGCGGAGTCGGCACTTCATCACAGATATTAGGAAAATTCATTTCACTGCACTTTGTTCCCGTAATAAGCTGTGATTTCTAAACTACGAATCCAGCTGTCACATCGCCGAAAAATAGTGTATAATAGTTCCCGAGTTTGGTGCCTGGCGGCGTTCCCATCGATTCTTCGCTCAGGTGCTGCTTCAACCACAATCTTGGGGGGCCCTGTGCCCACCTATGCCCTCGGACGCCTCGGACCACCTCGGACATGCCCGACAATGCCCGATCGCCGCGCTCATTCAGATTGATTCACATAACCTGACATAACCCCGCTAAATCAAAAACGAGTCTGTTTTGAAATACGATGCCACTATGAATTATGGAAAATTAAAATAAGAGAATCAGCTGAAATGAGGAAAACCTGGTTTACTATCGTGATCCGTATAACTTTCCCTTTTTTATTCTTTATTCAAAATCCATTCTTATTTCAGACGAAGTCAGTAATTAAATGAAAGGGGTTTTGTGGAAAAGGAATAGATTGCAGGTTATGCACGCACGAAAAATTTACTTCTTATTTATTTTACGATCTGTTCATACAAAAAGTATACTTTCAAACTATTTCATAATATTATTATAATTACATTATAAGTGAAAATGGGTTTATTAGAAAAACATGAAACGTACTTAGGTTAGGTACGCAGGAGAAAATTTCAATGTAATTTGTAAGGTTATACCGAGGGCTCAGACCGCTCAGACCAAGAAAAAATTTACTTATTATTACTTATTTTAAGTTTTGTTTTTATTAAAAATGTATTTTAAAACTAAATTCATAATTATATTATCTCAATAATATTATAAATGAAAAAGAATTTCTCCGTAAAGGATGAAACATGTAAGCAAGGCAGGCAGGTAAAAATTGAATTGAATTTGTAGAGTACGGCCCGGAGTGCTTACACCTAGAGTCCCTATACACAGAGTCTGGCCACTAAAACGGTTTTGTAATAAAATGGCGTATCTGTTGCGACGTAAACACGTGCTTGACTGTGTGTGTAAAATTCTTGACTATTTTCCAGGTAAATAAATAATAGATCAATCTGTAAGGTAAATAAAACTATTATATTGTTTCTGGTTATATGAAATGGATGTATATTAAATTATAAATTATATAAATCAAAGAAATGTGAAATTAGAGTTCTAACCTTAAAAAATTATGAACAAATTATATGATTATAAATAATTTAAATACAAATGTAAATAGACAGGAGTTAAAATGCCGAGCTGCTGTGTTATTGGGTGCAAAAATTATTACCAGAAAGGATTTTCTATGCGACCACTTCCAACAAATCCTACAAAGAGAATGTTATGGATATCAAAAATTAATAGGAAGGATTGGGAAGAATCAAAGAAATGGTTTATATGTGAAGTAAGAAATTTAATATTAAATATTATTAATAAATAAATATACAATACTAATTGGATTAATACTTTGTAGGTGCATTTTTCTGAGGACATGTGGGAGAAGCCTCGTGTCGATGGAAAACGAAAATTGAAACAGAATGCAGTACCAACAATTTTTAATCAATTACAGGTACAAAAACATATTCATTGAATTAAATAATGAACAAGATAATGTTGTGCTTATGTAGATAATTGTTATTTATAATTGTGAATTACAAAAAAAATAATCAACTTTAAAATATCTTTAAAATAATCATCTTGTTATATATTTGCAGATTGAAGGAAATATAAATGAAGCACCTGTCCCATCAACATTTGATACTACTCTAAAGAACATTCAGAATAAAGCTCATTACCAAATAGAAACTGGTATTCAGGAAGACTTTGATAATGTTGAAACTTTCCAGACATATCATGAAATACAACATAACAAGAGTAATAATCCAGAACAATCGATAACACTACCGTTAGAAAACATCTTGGAGCAATGCACAGAAAGAGTTACGCAGTTAACAACACAAGGTACACCGCAATCATCTGTGATCCCATGGAAAGAGACATTACAAACTAATATAAAAAACCTTGAAGAAGCTGAATCAAATGCTCGACAAGCTATAGTAAAAGCAGAAGAAGCTAACCAAAAACTTCAACGTGCAAACATGGTTCTGTGCAGAATGAACAAGTCCAGACGTTTACTACAAAAACACGTAAAAAAATTAAATGATGAAAAGAAGATGATCGTAAAACAAAATTTAAGATTAAAATCATTATTGAAATTAAATAACATATTCAATGAAGATCAAATCCAAGTTCTCGCTGGTAAAAATCCACGCAGTTGTAAATGGTCCGACAGTACTATTATGAAAGCTCTTCAATTAAAATTTTCATGTGGAAGCAATGGATACAACGAATTATTAAAACAACGAGTTCCTTTACCATCTGAACGTACTTTAAGAAGGAAAAAAGAGCATATTAATTTTCAAGAAGGAATATTATATGAAGTATTTGATATTTTACAAAAGCAAGTATCACATTTTAAAGATGATCGTGAGAAAGATGCTGCAATGGCTGTTGACGAAATGAGTATCGTTTCTGGTGAACAATTTGATCCATCCACTCATTCCCGTATTGGTTATGCGAGTATTCCTGACAACTATGGTAAAGAATTGTCCACCCAGATAGCACAGAGAGTTGAAAAAGAATTCAGTCTTATGTCACCAATTATGAATTCATCTTCAGATACAAAAAAATTCTTGCTATGAAAAGAATTATTTTTGTATCTTAAAATAAACTCATAATTGGTGACATACGACTCAATTTTTTAAAAATCTCTATGCTATCAGGGCATCCTTTTTGAGATTACAATTCCCCTGAATTCATGTTTACATTGACTAATTAGCAAGATAATTATTATATATTTGTCATATATGACAAAATTGTATAGTTAGATGATTTTCTGTCTGAGTATAGGTATAATTATTAAGTAGTTAATTAAATTAAAAATTAACTTACTCAACTGTCATAATCAGTAGAATTGTTAATACATGCATACTATATAAATGCATAATGATTTTTTTCAACGTCTATTTAACGTAAGAAATAAGAATTTTTTTTAAATAAAAATTTAATTATGTTAAATGATATTTTTAGCTTAATATTAATATTAAATATTTTTATATTTCTTTGATAATGTAGGTTTAATGCATGCTTATTTTCTCTTTGTTTTTACATAAAATTACAGGTAAAATACAAGAAGCCACGCATGCTTTGGTTATCATGCTTGGTGGTATTTTTTCAAGATGGAAACAAGTTGTTGCATATTATTATACTTCCAATGGATTCCCAGGTTCTCGTTTAAAATCTATTATAGAAGAAGTCATTTCAAAAGCAGAATCTATTGGTCTCATAATACATAGTGTTACTTCTGATATGGGACCTGTTAATCAGTCAATGTGGAAAACGTTTGGAAATATTTCTGCAAATAGATATTCGACAATAACTAATTCAATACCTCATCCTTTGGATAATAATAGAAAGTTATTCTTTTTTGCTGATGGACCACATCTGTTGAAAAATCTGAGAAACTGTCTTCAAAATAATAAAACCGTTGTACTTCCAACGACATTTCTTCATGTACACAATCTATCATTTAATACAGTTAAATGTCAACATATAGTAGATTTAGTTGAAATACAAGAAAATATTGATTTAAAATTAACACCACAACTTCAAAGTAATGATATTGTTCCTGGACAATATAACAAGATGAAAGTTAGCAAGGCAAAGCATGTATTAAGTACAAATGTCAGTAGTGCTTTGAACTTCTTAGCCGAAGAGAAAGGCAAAACAGAATATCGTACAACAGCAGCATTTATAGAAATAATTTCCAAGTGGTTCACATTGATTACATCACGATCCCGAAAATTGGCTTTAGGAAAAATATCAGGAAATGAAAATACCGAAAAAAAATATAATGACAGCATACAGTTTTTATATTCAGTTATAGAATTATTCAGAAATCTTGAAGTTGGTGGACAGACACGTTTTAAACCTATTCAGTGTGGTATTATGATTACGACTAAGTCTATTATCGAATTAGTAGATTATTTAATAATAAAAAGAAATTATGAATATGTTTTAACAAGTCGTTTTACACAAGATTGCGTAGAAAATGTGTTCTCGCTAATTAGAGCAAAACATCAAATTCCAAATGCATTGCAATTTAAGCAAAACTTGAAACAACTCTGTATATCCCGATATATCAAACCATCTAAAACTTCAAATTATGAAGAAGACGATAGACAATTTATTTGCAATTTTTTAAGTAAACCAAAAAAAATTGAACAAAGTGAACCATTCCCAAACATTCCTATTACACCGAAAACTAATATACATTTGTGTAATATTCAAATGAATATTCTGTACAACATTGCTGGCTATATTGTTTCCAATATTATTAAAAGTAATATTGTAACTTGTGAACTATGTTTAACGTCAGTAGGATCTAAAAAATATACTGGCATAAAATATTCTAGACTGGTCCACTTGAAATGTTTTAGGACAAATACTTTATTTTTTGTTAGTGAACCAGTTTTTGAATTTTTTTTGCAAATGGAGATTGTTCTTCGTCAATATCTTCCACAGATAAAAAATAGTAAATGTAATCTTATTCAATTTTTTTTAGATAAAATGTCAACAATAAATTGTATAACAATCAGAGATTGTCATTCTTTATCTTATAAATTAAAAAAACGTTTTATTCAATATAGAATGAAAATCTCATGTCCAAAAAATCGATTTAAGAAAGTAATATTTAACAGCAAAACGATGGGCATGCATTCACTTACCTGTAATTAAGCGATTTTGTATTATTTTTTATAATAAATAAATATAACAAATAAATATTCTTGTATAAAAATATTTTTGTGTTATAAATACTCTTATGTAAAAAACTCTTATTTGTTACGTAATTTATGTATTATTATGAATTAATAAAACGATGTTAATGACAAATTAAACTTTTATTATTATAATTATTGTCATTTATATTTTTCCTGTTTAAATTTCGTTACTTTTTAGATTATTTCTTATTGGTTCCGCCATTTAATTACAAAGTTTGAAGACAGCCAATAGAAAAATAGACGATCAGTGGCCAGACTCTGTGTATAGGGACTCTACTTACACCCAGAAAAAAATTCTTACTGATTTGTTTTTTTCTTTATTACAAATATATTTCAAAATGAGATTTACAGTTATATTATTATAATTATTATTCTAAATAAAAAGGGGGTTTGGAAAAGCAAATGAACTACTCGTCCAGACAATTTTATTATTAAAAATATTTTTTAAAACGATTTGGTTTCGGAATGGAATGGATCAGAGGAACTCTAGCCCAATTTGATACTTTTTTATGAATAATCGTGTCAATAAAAGCTCTGTGTCTAATAAGGAGAGGCCGTCGTGCGCCGACGCCCGCTTGAAACTCTCCAAATTTAAAATATATTCCAGCTATCCAAGCCTACAGATTAGTGGCAATCGATAAAGCGCATTTAGAGTTTCTGAAAAAATTACAGTCCAATTTTGCAATATATCAGCCTATAATCATGTTGTGGCAAAGTCGCGCGTATCGCCAAGAAAGAGAGTTCCGTTGACTCCCGGGAAAGAGAAGCACATATTGCCCAGAACGAGTCGCACTGATCCGACGGGAGAGAGAGGCACGTATGGACGAGACAAAGACAATCGATTCTCCTTGCTTTTCGCCGTCGAGCGCTCGGAAGCTTCGACTACGAAGGAGAAAGAATCGAGTGTCTTTCTCTCGTCGATACGCATCTCTCTGTCCCGTCGAATCAGTGCGTCTCCTTCTCGGCGATATGTGCCTTTCTTTCCCGTCGAGAAAGGCGCGAGAAAGAGAGGAACGTATCGCTGAGAAAGAGACGCACTGGTCCAACGGGACAGAGAAGCACGTATGGACGAAAGAAAGACAATCGATTCTCTCTCGAGGCTTGCCGGCGCTCGACGGCGAAAGTCAGATAGGCAAGAAAAAATCGACTGTCTTTGTCTCCTTCATACGTGCTTCTCTGTTCCGTCGAATCAGTGCGTCTCCTTCTCGGCGATACGTGCCTTTCTTTTCCGTTGAGAGAAGCACGAGAAAGAGAGAAACGTATCGCCCAGAAGGAAAGGCACTGATCCGATGGGACAGAGAGACGCGTATCGACGAGACAAAGACATTCGATTCTTTCTCACCTTTCTCTTCCTTTCGTTGTCGAGCACTGACGAGCCACGAGCCTACCACCTACCACTTCGTGACTTTAGATCGAACAATCACGATATCTCATTACAATTCTGTCTAAAATTAAGCCCCATGACAGTTATTCTCTTTAGCACAAGTCTGAACAATACTATGTTTCAAATTCAGCTAAATTGAAACACATTTTACCATTCCTTGTCAGATATATGTATTTTGTAAGTTATTGATAATGCTCGGAGAATTAGAACAGAATTTTTTTAAAAATGTAAAATTAATTAAAATATTCTACATTCAAAATTTGTGCAGTTTTGTTAGGAAATGAATTTCTCCGTCTGTTCTTAACTACGTCAGAGCAATGATTTTTCTTTTGATTTATCCGACAAATGTGACAAATATGTAAAGAAAGATATAAATATCTTTCCAGAAGTGAATTAATCGATTGTTTATTTAACAATTAACTGTTTAAAGATTTTGACGCATGGATGTCGGTCATTGACATTGGCAATAAATATGTACATTAACTAAAAAGTTAATTGTTAAATAAATAATTGATAAATGCACCTCCCGGAAGATATTACAAAAACTTTATGAACAAATTTCGTCCCCCTATCGAAACAGTAACATTTTACATGTTCACCTCGGCATCCTATCTACACCGAAAAATATTTAAAAATTTTAGGGGCCCTTCGTGGTACCCGATTTTCGGCACGACCCTAACAATGGGAGCTTCACGAGACTCCCGTCTGGGAGCTCCTGCTCGGGCCGGTGAAGTGCGGTTAGTTGACCCACAGGCCGTACGGCGGCGCTTCGATCGATTCGGAGATAGCCCGTTGGTATTGATACCCCTTAAAACTCTTTGAGTTCTGAATACTTGCGGCCTATTAAAATTACCTCATTGAAATTACTGTATTTTATTGAATTTAAATAAATAAAAATACTTATTTTAAAAGAATAGATACATTGTAGACATTTGAAAACATATTTCTTAAGGGGGAGCACTACCGAGATAGCGCCCCCGGCCTGTGGCCGTTTCGAGAAACACAAAGCGAGGAATTTAGCGGTTTACGGGGACACAATTCGTTCCCTCAAAAACTGTTTATTTTTCATTTTGGGGGTGGGCAAATGAAAGCTTAAACCTTCCGGCGTGCCATGAAACTTTCACAGGTAGCCTTCGAAATACTGATCACAGCTTGAATTGCCTTCAAAATAGAGGTGTGCATTTGAGGCTTCTCATCGACACAAACATGGCTGCTATGGCAAAACGTTTTTCACTGTTTTCATTCATTACACTACTCAGCGGTCACAAACAGAAGTTTCATGGCACGCCTTCCACATCACGGATGTCGAGAAAATTCTCCTTTTCCACTTTATATACAATAATAACGCAAAAGTAGTGTCCGCGCGGTGTAGCTGTCAATGCCCCGCCTAGTAATTCACATTTCTGCCGTTAGGCGCCGACTCCATCGATTTAGCGTACAGACCCTGTAAATATGAGGATTCCGAGGGTCCCGTGCCAGCAGGCGTCTATTATCGAAATGTTATATACACGATTAAAAAAAATTGCATAAGCATTTATAACTAATACTGCCTTCTGTGGCACATTTTACAGAGGCTGAAACATATTACAATTGCATATACATTTAATATCCGAAAATTTAAAACGTTGATAAATTTTGGGGTCCCCCTCAACCTCATTCAATATTTCGCACGGCTCTGACATTCTGGCCGCGCATGCTTTCTACCCGCTTTGTACTTCTCGAAATGGCCACAGGCCGGGGGGCGCTATCTCGGTAGTGCTCCCCCTTAATAATTACGATATTTTTTTTCTGTATGTAGCCCGCGCGTCTGAGACTTGGAAAATTTACAGACGGCCGAAACGCGGGACTTGAAAAATTCGCGCCTGTTCGCGCGAGAGGCGAGACGGCCGAAACGAAACAAGCGTACCTCGTTTTAATGAGGAGTGAGAAGGACGGGACAAAGAATTAGAATCGGACATTCGAAGAAAAAAAAAATGTCTATATTTCAAAAATACATGTATTTTTAGTTAAACAACTAAGTAATGTATGCCGCTAATGAAACAAAGAGTGTCGATCGTTCGAGCGTGGTTTATGCGAAAATCGTGAAAAACTAATACTCGAGGGCAGCCATCTTTGTTCGTGCAAATCACCGGTTTTCCACACTCGCAATTTCGATCGTAATTTAAAAATACCATCCTGACAATTGGATTGCATCTAAAATATTCATTAGGTGGCTGGGTTTTTAAGCTTTCGTTTCGTTCGTTTCGTACCGGGAAATAATCAAGTACAGAGCCGTAGTTTCTGATATTGTAATGTACTGCAAATTCTCCGTAGAAATGGTACAGTCAAAGCTGCAAGTATCGCCCCAGTCGCTACATGCCAAAGGGGCAGTATCACCCCTAAGGGGCAGTATCACCTTTGGCATGTAGCGACTGGGGCGATACTTGCAGCTTTGACTGTACCATTTCTACGGAGAATTTGCAGTACATTACATTATCAGAAACTACGGCTCTGTACTTGATTATTTCCCGGTACGAAACGAACGAAACGAAAGCTTAACGAATATGTGCGTTATGCAACGTTACAGTCGGTGCGACTTGTTGCCCACTGACTGGTCATGCTAGTGACCAAAACAGCACCTGAAGAATTGATACTTTTAGGGTTAAGAAAAAAATACTTGCAAATAAATTGAAAAATATCCATTTCTATATTTATTTTAAGCAGCTTTTTAAGCTATTTTAATTTACTTAACTTAATTTGTACATTTCGTCAATAATAATTGGCGATTAACCCTTTCGCGGCGGTGCGCTCTAGGCAGCCGACATATGACGGTGGAAGATTCTCCCCGCGCACGACTTGATGGACATTACTGAGCAGTTACTGATAACAATAATAAACGGCGCCAAAAGGCACTTTTGTATTTGTTTTAAGCATTACATATGCAATAATCAAACTAAAAATGTGCTTGTACATACATGACATAGCAGATTACATTTACTGGAATTTTCTTATTTCTTGAATAAAGATCTCTTTGAAGTATGGTCCCAAAATAGGATGTTGCTTAAAGACCTTATAGTAAGAAACCCAAAATATTTGCATTATGATGACACACCATTGTTGTCCTGCGACGCTGGCCCATGATGGATTTTCTAAATTAACAAACATTTGTAATTTACCATTGCATAATGTCAAAGAATTTTGTTATGCATATCAATAATACGGTACCTAAACAATTGTAACGCATAATAATGCTTAATATGTTTTTGTTGGACTTGTTTATAACCCAATATATTTTCTGGACTTTGTTTTCAATATTGTCAAATAACGACAAAATTAAGCACATAGTTCGTCTTGCTTGAAATAAACTTGCATCTTTTAAAATTTGTTTTATCGTATTCATTGAGTTTATTACTTGACTTAATACAATTCTTGATAATTTAAGAATTGCAATATTCTGTACTTTCGTCTTAAAGACCCTGTAGACATAGTTTTCTGTTATTTTCAATAAGGTACGTGAAACATTATATGTTTTATTTGTGTTAAGGGGGAGAATCAACGATATAGCGCCCCCGGCCTGTGGCAGTTTCGAGAAACACAAAGCGAGGATTTACGAGGAATTTAGCGATTTACGCAGACACAATACCTTTCCTCAAAAATTGTATATTTTCCATTTTGGGGGTGGGCAAATGAAAGCTTAAACCATCCGAGGTGCCATGAAACTTTCACAGATATCCTTCGAGATACTGATCATAGTTTAAATTGCCTTCAAAATAGAGGTGTGCATTTGAGGCTTCTCATCGACACAAACATGGCTGCTATGGCAAAACGTTTTTAACTGTTTTCATTCATTGCACTACTCAGCGGTCACAAACTGAAATTTCATGGCACGTCTTCCATATCACAGATGTCGAGAAAATTCTCGTTTTCCATTTTATATACAATAATAACGCAAAAGTAGTGTCCCCGCGGTGCAGCTATCAATGCCCCGTCTAGTACGCACATCACTAGTATCACATTTCTGTCGTTAGGCGCCGACTCCATCGATTCAGCGTATAGACCCTGTAAATATGACGATTCCGAGGGTCCCGTGCCAGCAGGCGTCTACTATCGAAATGTTAGATACATTATTAAAAAAAATTGCATAAGCATTCATAACTAATACTGCCTTCTGTCGCACATTTTGCAGAGCCTCAAACATATTACAACTTCATATACATTTAATATCCGAAAATTTAAAACTTTGATAAATTTTAGAGCTCCCCCCATCCTCATTTAATATTTCGCACGGCCCTGATATTCTGGCGGCGCATGCTTTCTGCCCACTTTGTACTTCTCGAAACGGCCACAGGCCGGGAGGCGCTATCTCGTTGATGCTCCCCCTTAAATTTGTTGAGAATCCCTTAAAAAATTTTTGAATGTCTATTATGATGAGTTGTCGCAAGAATTTTGCTAATAAACTTGTTGATCTTTTATAAACTAACAATAATCGCAAAAATATACTTTAGTAACATATATATGTATATATTTTTTTAAATTCGGATCGTCCAATGTGGCGCGTACGGCGACACGAGTAAACAGTGCAATACGAAACACTATCTTTAATAAATAATGGTTTCATTATTATCTGTTCTCTTCTTATGGATTTTTTAAATCCTCATGATATACTAAAATAAAATGCCAAATAACAAGTTTGTAGCTTCTTTAGTTCTCCGGCAGTTCATACTCAAAAAACGGCAATTTTTGCGGCTGATTATACTGCCCATACCACTTAACTGTTAAATATGAAAACTACATATGGTACACAATACTTACGAGAAAGAATCCATTTTGTGGGTGTTAAGATACGAAATAGTATAACGGGGGTGTACATCTCTATAATTGGGTAGCATTTCCAGTGTATCACAATTTATAAAATGTCCTACGTAACGTATATCACTGACGACATTCTTCTTATTATTATTACTAAATAATGCATTTGTTTGTGTCTTTGATTTTTGAAATTTGCAATTATAATTTTGGAATCCATTTTTAGTTAACTGATAAAATCTGAAATGTCGAATGCGATATTAAATCTGTGAATGAGAAATTGGTCTGAACGAGTTAAATATTTCTCTATACATACATATGTGCATTTGAAATGTCAGTGGTAACATATAAAATATCATCCACATATCTCAACATTACACCAGTTTTGCCAAAATGTGATAAATTTTCTTTTATCATAAAAGTGTAATATATATTAGATAGAATAGATGATAGTGGACTACCTTGCGGAAGTCCTTTGACAATCCTATATTTTGTGCTGTTTATTTTTACCTAAATTATAATTTACTGTATAAACAATTTACTTTAGGTACTGGCGATTACGTGAAGATAATTCAGATTTAGTACCGTTTGAGAAAAAATGTGCTGTTTAAGTCTGTTGAGTATCCATGATTTCTGAATTAGCTGTGAGCACGGAGTAGGGTGGTGGTATTTGATATGCAACGTATCCCGAGAGAATGCCAGTTTTAAGTGTTCTTCAGAAAAACATTGTATAGTACGCATTGGCCACGCAGAGGACACATTTTTTGACAGTACTTTATACCAGTCTAATGTTAATACATTAGGAAAAGAATCACATAAACTTTCAATAATACTGTATAGTTTATCTGTTTACAAAAGCAAAAGTAAATGAATTAATCACCCATTTGCATGTATAAATATAGAACTTGAAAATATGTGATACCCTGAATAACAGATCCAAACGCATCACTGATATCACATGAGACAAATATAAAATTTTCATGTGGATTGTTTGATTTTTGTGTGCATATTTCTTTCCATTGTTTGTACAACAATATTTCTGAAGGGGTTCCATATGTGGTTACATAAAGTTGCTTTAAGAATTCTTTTAGGATTAACAGAATAGACCTGTCTTCATTTTCATAACTATAACAAACCACTTTTCCACAATTAAATTGCTCTGCCGTATATCAGTGCTACACAATATTCTATTGTTTACCTTACTTGCAGCAGTACTCTCAGTTTTGAATATTTAGGCTTTATTTTATAAGCACCGGTCGGGGGATCCTTATCCTTCTGTTCGGTCACTGGTTTAATAATACCTGCTCTTTTCATTTGTTTTACATGGTTCTTTTGTTTTTTTTGCCAGTCTATTCTTGCAATAAAAACCCTATGCAAATGACTAGCTCTACCAATAGTAATGTGAAAGAAGTTACGTAAAAGCTTTATAAGATATTGTTGAAAGAACCATTTGACTAATTTAGCAATCATAATATACTGCAAATTGCTATCTTTAAGTAACTGCAACCATGCAATCTTTGAGAGCTGCAATTAAATAATGTACAATAAGCAGCAGAAAAAAAGTTATTGTATTACTTGAACTTACATCTAACTGTGCAATAAATGGTTTTAAACTTAGATTCTCAAACTGTGATGTCAATAGAAGTCTGTGTAATCCTCTATAAATGTGTTTTCTATTTTGATTATCCCCGAATATGGGTAGTGGCACAACCTTTGATATAAGCATATTAAAATACTGTTCTATTAGCTTTAATGAAACTCCAAATTTGCAGGTTTTATCTTTATATTCTTCCCTCTGACTTGTTACATAACTTTTCAAAGCTGAAAAGTACGAAAATCGCTTGTGTCGTTTTTGAAACCCTTGCAACAAAGATGCCAAAGCTGCATTACTAACTGAAGAATTGTGTATTTTGTGACCAACATTGGTTTTTAAGATGTTTTCACAAATTTGTGTTCCAGATGTCGAAGTATTCAAGATATGAAATTTTGGTAAGGGATATAGTACACCATGGTTCATTATGTTCTGTGAGGTGTTAGGCAAAAACACATTTAATGATAAAACATCTACTGCCTTAATACTGTTAGTTTTTTGTTCAGTTTGTTCTGTTCCTTTTTTATCATTATGTTTTACTCCTGGAGATAAATTTGACATTTACTTAAATTATTTACGAAAATTCAGCTATGTGATCAGAATTGGACAATAACAGACTGTTTTTTGATCATTTGTGAAATCAATTGTTGAATCTAATTATGACTGAAATCATTAGTAAGTTAATCGGTGTTTAAAAATTTATGTACAAACTGCAAAACCATGTACTAGATCGTATTGCTTAAATTACTTCGTAGTGTGCAATTTAATAGTACTCAATCTTATTATTGGTATTCGTTCTAGAATACAGTTACATTCAAAAACGTAACATATGTAATATTTTTGTGATTAATAAGTCACAAAAATGAATTAATTTTAAATCATTAATAAATCATGATCATTAGAGCAAGTTTACGTAGTTCTTTCATCCAATTCTGTTTAAGAATAATAAATATTTGATTGCACGGAAAATTAAATCACTGTACCTGGTCGGAGAAGTTCTTCTGACCTGCGACATACCGATGTAGGTCGTCTTCGCACGCAAGCATTAGTCACAAATTTCACGTGACGTTTAACATTTTCTTGAATTTTTCGGTATTCTTCGAGAACTGAAATGTCCGATGCCTTAAACGAGCCGCATGTTGTGTCAGTCAGGAATATTTCTTTTTCTCGGAGGTGCCTGATTTGGCAAATTTATAAATAGATTTTATTCATTATATTAAAGACTTAGACTACTTTTGACAGTTAATAAATATACAAACCGTTCAACTTGTGAACCAAATCTTTCTTTTATGGCTTCCGAATTACTCATGTCGAAACGTGTATAACAATTGATAACAATTCAGTTCGTTCAGCTCCTAGACCATATAAATATGGACCGCCAGTTGCTTACTTCAGAGTGGTTCCAACATCTAGCGCCGCCAGACAGCAACGGTAAAAGGGAAAACTACTGCTTTAAGCCTGGGAGTCCAAGGCAGTGTTACGACCCGATGGGAAGAACGTCGATTGGTAGAGCGAGGTGTTTTTAGTAAGGGATTCGACCTGTCGAGGTTACGACGCACTCACGTCTAAGAAGTTCCGGTAATTCTTGTAAATAGGGAAATAGTTCTTTTTCGTAATTGGCGGTGCGTTACTGCAGCTAGTTTCTCTCGAGCGAAAGGAACCGAGCCTCTTGATTGGCTGTTGTGCCTGAGAGCGATGGAACCTTCTAATTGGCTGATCGTTCAGTCTCGGGTTATGTGACACACTAGATGCTCGTGAAGATTCTTGTGGACTACGAGGTACGTCTGGTTCCAATGGGCCTTACTCTCACCCTAACTTTAGCAGCGCTCTAGACTTTAGATACGTTTTATAAATGATGCCGTACTCTCACCCTCTATTTATCGCCTATTTACGAAGCCCATCTAAGGCTCATCTAGCAGGCTCGCCGGGAACCACATTTAGGCGAAATCCGTACTCTCACCCCTATTTAACGTGACTTTAGCGCGACTTTAGGCTAAAGTTGCGCGTGGAATCGAAAATGTGGGTAGGGGCACATTTTCAGCGACTTTAACGTGATTTCACGAGCCTCATAACCTCACAAACATAGAAATATGGAGGACATATATGAACTATATAGTCAAACGTTTGGAAAAGGTTCGCGAAATACGCGAAATGAGACAATTACGAGAAAAACAGCCACGAGTATATAGAAAGCGGATAGATCCGTTCCAAGTATACAACGATGTAAATTTCGAATGCGCTACCGATTGTGAAACGAGTGTGTGCATTATTTGCTGGGTCTTGTGGAAGACAAATTGGCATTCAAGGTAGATGAAAGGGCGACGGATATAACACCTTCTCTGCAGCTCCCCATTGTCCTGCCCTATTATGCGAAGGGGAGTTACCTAATAGAATGTGGTAAGTAATTTTTTGAAAAAAGTACATGACAACTCATAGAAATGTACATAGTACAGTGTCGTCGATTTAACATATTCCTGTACTCCACTAATCCAACTTGTTATTGTTACAGGTGATCTGCATGGTGTTTCCTGGGATCGTACATATTGTATTCTGCATACTTGTTACTCGTTTGCCACGTATTATTGGGCTTTCAAAGTGAGTGGAAACCCTTCAGAATGCATTATACCACTTGGCACATTTTCCTGAACTTATAGGCTGTATTCATAATACACATGTACCGATCAAGAACCTAAATAAGAAGATTGCCCAGCTGTATATCAGTCTCAAGAGTTTTTACTCTTGAAACATACAAGTGGTATGCGATGCAAAGGTGCATATGCTCGCTCAAACAGAGTTGCAGGATATGAATAAATAATAATTATCATAAAAAGTATTATCCTATGCAGGTAATTTATAGTATTATTCTACATATGTTGTATAACATATCCTTTGATTTCTTTATAAGTACATCGCATAAAGGTAGTTTTGTTCAGAGATTCCAGGTATCGGTACAAAACTTACCTCGTAACATGAATCTGCAACTGTCAAAACATTATTGAAGAGTGCGACAATGTAGCACATGTGCGTACCGAGAATGCCGTGGAACGCTGCTTTGGCCTTTGAAAGAATATCTTCCGTGCACTGGGGAACGGCATGCAAATTGGGGACACCATTCCATGGTACTGATGATCATATTTTAAGTTTGTTACCTGTAGTGTGAAAATAGTAACGTACATTTTTCTTAATTTCCATCTCAGACACAAATGATATGGAACCCAAGCAAAACAGGAGTTGGGCAAAGAGGTGTCATCGAGTACAACCCAGCTAGCAGCTACTGCTGGCTCTCTTTTCTACCAGTAATTCATCCATTGCCACTTTGCCTCAGGCGTCCCTTTCTTCAGCAGGCCAACCACAAGACACACTCTTTGAGCAATTGGTAGCAATTTCAATGTTCACTACTGTTGTACGGTGCAAATATATTTATCAAACCTTTTCGAACTATTTAATTGTAATTCTACAGAAAAAAATAAACCTTCCTATTTTTTGTATGCAACTGTGTTATTATCTTTTTTTAGTATACATGTCGAAATCTACCTACTTATTATTTTATTGAGTTATTATATTGACATCATTATAAATTTGGAGTGTTCATGCAGGAATAATAATAATTGTAAGAAATTGTAAAAGTGCTTTTTCAGTGTAAAACAATAGTAAAAAATAGCAGCCAATGTATTCTACCATAAAGTTTCATTTTGCGCTATTAACTTTAATTAATAGCGATTATTACCTTCCGAACACAATTGAAATATCCAGTCGTATGCTCGATGTTAATAAATTGTTAAGCATCTGCAGCCGTATCATTAATCATCTGAAAACTAAAGTTGGAGAGTTTGTATTGCCTGCATTTCAATTCAAGTTCCCCGCATTTTCATTAGTAGGACGCATGCGCAGTATTGGCCAGACGTGATTTTGCAACGTTGCCATATCTACTTCCCAAGATGAGCGTGTTTTGCTAAAAGCGCTGCTAAACGTGGATGAGAGTACGACCATGTTTAGTCGCGCTCGAATCGACTTTAGGTAAATAGGGTTTAGATGGGCTCATAAAGTACGGGTGAGAGTAAGGCCCAATGTGTATTACCTTGTGCATATAATATTAACCTTTCCTTTATTTCAGACGATATTCTTATTCGTGATTCTGGAGACAATTCTCTCCTTTACCTTCCTTCTAAGAGTCTTGTAAGGTATTTATATCATTGAATAATCGGACATAGATTACATAGGTTTATTAAGGTTATGTTTACAGTGGTGAAAATTTCAATAGCTTGATTCTTGGTTTCAGGTGTGAATTGCGATTGGTCGTAGTACAGCGAGACAGTGTCCTTTCTCCAGAGACAATGTATCTCTTACGAGAGTCAGACAATAATACACATATAGATATTTCCAGCTTAGGCTCTTGGCCAAGATTCAAAGTCCCGACGTCTGTCGATTTGGACACAAAAATGTATAAGATTCAAAAAGGGTATACCTTGTTCCTTGTTGGCTGGACACTGACTCTAACTGACTAGACTATCGCGGAGTATCGTCGCTAGTGAAGAACTGAACTCTACTGCAGAACTAACTCAACTAACTTTCGGGGCTCGCAGGCTCCCTTTTTATACTAAAAAATCTAATAGTAGGTGCTTTCCTTTTACAAGTGATCTGATATGATCTGATATTTTGTGATCTGAAATATTCACATCACTTCAGTAAGTGAATGGAACAAGCATGTATCAGATCGATCAGATCTGGCATTCATATTTCTCTTCACCTTGTAATTGTTTCGTGGATTTAGGTTCACACCAGTTCATACCAAAATATAAGTAACCTCAAAATTTGTATGTACGCTCGCATTAGTTTGTATGATTGATAAGTCACTTCTTTGTTACAATCTGTGTTTATTAATTGCGCCGAGATTGCACAAATGCAACGCGAAAATAACCATCTCGTAGTTTTCAAAATAATTTCCTAGTATGAACCAATAGGAAGCGAGTAACCGCAAGTGATACGAAAATATCACCTACTGATCTTAGTCCGTCGGTAGATCAGCAGCGGTAAGGGGGGAAGTGATCTGATCACTTCAGTTTAGCTAAAGGAACATGCTAGTTTCTGAACTGATGTGATCTGATCTGATCTGATCTGATCAAAGCGGTAAAAGGAAAGCACCTAGTGTATGGGACTTGCGTGTGATCAAATTGTAAGCTATAAAAGTCTGCCCTAGATGTATAGACATCTTCCTGGCTGCTAATGGTCAAATTGCAGGTTATAAAAGTCCGTACTAGATTTATAGACATCTTCCTGGCTGATAATGGTCAAATCGCAGGTTATAAAAGTCTGTACTAGATTTATAGATATCTAATGGATGCGGGCCTTAAGTGTCATCTCAGGGTCAGGCCTTATCTCTCCTCGTGCCTTTGGGCGTCTCCTCAGCACTCGTGGCGTCCACAGGAAGTCCGGTGATGGGTGGATTAGGCCACATCTCCTCATGCGTTTTGGTTACTATCTGGATTCCTTGGGGAGTCACATAAGTTGGCGAATCAGGCCACATCTCCTCATGCATTCTGAGTGGATCTCCTGCTTCTTCCGGCTAGGGTTGCTTCTATAGGGAGCTCGATGCGTGGCGAATCAGGCCACGTCAGACCTTTACTTTGTGAGACTGTGTGTGTGTGTGCGTTATCTTGTTTCCTAGGCGTATATGTCTATCTCTTAAGGGGCAGTATCACCTTTGGCATGTGGCGACTGGAGCGATACTTGCAGCTTTGACTGTACCATTTCTACGGGGAAATTGCAGTACATTACAATATCAGAAACTACGGCTCTGTACTTGATTATTTCCCAGTACGAAACAAACGAAACGAAAGCTAAAAAACCCGGCTACCTAATGAATGTTTCAGATGCAATCAAATTGTCAGGATGGTATTTTTAAATTACGATCGAAATTGCGAGTGTGGAAAATGGGTGATTTGCGCGAACAAAGATGGCTGCCCCTGAGTATTAGTTTTTCACGATTTTCGCACAAATCACGCTGGAACGATCGACACTCTTTGTTTCATTAGCGACGAACTATATCACAGATATTGGTAAAAATTATTTTTTTGGGTTTCTATGCGAAAATAAGCCGTAGTTTCTGAGCCCGCGATCCAGCTGTCAATCCGCTCTCTAGAGCTGACAATAGTTTAGGTATTCGCCGACGGGCGGCATCCCAATCGAGAATCTACCGCTGAATGATACAACAACCAATCACAGCGGAGGATCTCGATTGGCACGCCGCCCGTTAGCGAATACCTAAACTATTGTCAGCAACTAGAGAGCGGATTGACAGCTGGATCGCGGGCTCAGAAACTACGGCTTATTTTCGCATAGAAACCCAAAAAAATAATTTTTACCAATATCTGTGGTATAGTTCGTCGCTAATGAAACAAAGAGTGTCGATCGTTCGAGCGTGATTTGTGCGAAAATCGTGAAAAACTAATACTCAGGGGCAGCCATCTTTGTTCGCGCAAATCACCCATTTTCCACACTCGCAATTTCGATCGTAATTTAAAAATACCATCCTGACAATTTGATTGCATCTGAAACATTCATTAGGTAGCCGGGTTTTTTAGCTTTCGTTTCGTTCGTTTCGTACTGGGAAATAATCAAGTACAGAGCCGTAGTTTCTGATATTGTAATGTACTGCAATTTCCCCGTAGAAATGGTACAGTCAAAGCTCCAAGTATCGCTCCAGTCGCTACATGCCAAAGGTGATACTGCCCCTTAAGGGGAATCAACCCCGTATAGTTACCTAAAAGGAACTAGCCCGGGAGCCAATAGGAATCGTGGAAACATTGAAAAATCCAATAAGATCTGACGTCTTTATAATACGTTTATTCCTCATGAAACTGGTATTAATTGAAAGCTTGAACTCTGTTGCACCCCGCTCTGGTCTCGTACAGAGGGACAAAGCCGCGATAAACGAATAATTGTAGTCGAAAGAAGCATCGGTCTCTGCAGCTGTCAAGGACAGTCCAACATGGCCGCTCGAGCAATTGCATTTTCTCTTATTTCTCCGATTTAACGACACTACACTCGAATATCGTACCAGAGCGGGGTCGGCACTTCTTCACAGTTATTAGGAAAATTCACTTCACTGCGCTTTCTTCCCGTAATAAGCCGTCAGATCTTATTTACGAATCCAGCTGTCACACCGCCGAAAAATAGCGTGTAATAGTTCCCGGCTTTGGTGCTTGGCGGCGTTCCCATCGATTCTTCGCTCAGGTGCTGCTTGAACCACAATCTTGGGGGGCCCTGTGCCTTCGGACCACCTCGGACATGCACGATCACCGCGCTCATTCATATAACCTGACATAACCAGACATAACCCCGCTAAATCGGAAACGAGTCGGTTTTGAAATACGAAGCCCCCCATTATGCATTATGGAAAATTAAAATAAAAGAATGAGCTGAAATGCGGAAAATCTGGTTTACTATCGTGATCCGTATAACTTTCCCTCGTGTATTCTTTATTTAAAATCCGTTATTATTTCAGATGAAGTGAATAATTAAATGAAAGGGGGCTTGTAGAAAAAAGATGGAATGTAGGTTAGGCACGCATGAAAAATTTATTTATGACTTATTTTACGATCTGTTTTCATTGAAAGTATAAATAAAAACTAATTCATAATCATATTATTATAATTACATTATAAAGGAATTGGGGTTATTAGAAAAGCATTAAACGAACTTAGGTTAGGTAGGCAGGAGAAAATTTGAATGGAATTTGTAAGGTTATACCGAGGGCCTAGCCGAGAAAAAATTTACTTATTACTTATTTTATGTTTTGTTTTTATTAAAACTGTATTTTAAAACTAAATTCATAATTATATTATCTCAATAATATTATAAATGAAAAAGAGTTTGTCCGAAAAGGATGAAACATGTAAGCAAGGCATGCAGGAAAAAATTGATTTGAATTTTTCAGATTATGGCCCGGAGTGCTTACACGCAGAAAAAAATTCTTACTTATTTTAGGTTTTTTCTTTATTACAAATATATTTTAAAATAAGATTTACAGTTATATTATTATAATTATAATTCTAAATAAAAAAGGGGTTTGGAAAAGCAAATGAACTATACTCATCCAGACAATTTTATTATTAAAAATATTTTTTAAAACGATTTGGTTTCGGAATGGATCGGATCAGAGGAACTGTAGACTGTAGCCCAATTTGATACTTTTTTATGAATAATCGTGTCAATAAAAGCTTCGTGTCTAATAAGGAGTGACCGTCGCGCGCCGACGCCGGCTTGAATCTCTCCAAATTTAAAATATATTCCAGCTGTCCAAGCCTACAGATTAGTGGCAATCGATAAAGCGCATTTAGAGTTTCTGAAAAAATTTCAGTCAAATTTTGCAATATGTCAGTCTATAATCATGTGGAAAAGTCGCGCGTATCGCCAAGAAGGAGAGTTCCGTTGACTCGCCGGGAAAGAGAGGCACATATCGCTCAGAAAGAGACGCACTGATCCGACGGGAGAGAGAAGCACGTGTGGACGAGACAAAGACAATCGATTCTCTCTAGGCTCTCCTTGCTTTTCGCCGTCGAGCGCTCGGAAGCTTCGACTACGAAGGGAGAAAGAATCGAGTGTCTTTCTCTCGTCGATACGCATCTCTCTGTCCCGTCGAATCAGTGCGTCTCCTTCTCGGCGATACGTGCCTTTCTTTCCCATCGAGAGAGGCGCGAGAAAGAGAGGAACGTATCGCTGAGAAAGAGACGCACTGGTCCAACGGAACAGAGAAGCACGTATGGACGAGAGAAAGACACTCGATTCTCTATCGAGGGCCTCGAGGCTTACCAGCGCTCGACGGCGAAAGTCAGATAGGCAAGAAAGAATCGACTGTCTTTGTCTCCTCCATACGTGCTTCTCTGTTCCGTCGAATAAGTGCGTCTCCTTTTCGGCGATACGTGTCTTTCTTTTCCGTTGAGAGAAGCACGAGAAAGAGAGAAACGTATCGCCCAGAAGGAAAGGCACTGATCCGATGTGACAGAGAGACGCGTATCGACGAGACAAAGACATTCGATTCTTTCTCACCTTTCCTTCCTTTCGTTGTCGAGCACTGACGAGCTACGGCCACGAGCCTACCACTTCGTGACTTTAATCGAACAATCACGATATCTCATTACAATTCTCTCTAAAATTAAGCCCCATGACAGTTATTCTCTTTAGCACAAGTCTGAACAATACTATGTTTCAAATTCAGCTAAATTGAAACACATTTTACCATTCCTTGTCAGATATATGTATTTTGTAAGTTATTGATAATGCTCGGAGAATTAGAACAGAATTTTTTTAAAAATGTAAAATTAATTAAAATATTCTACATTCAAAATTTGAGCAGTTTTCTTAGGAAATGAATTTCTCCGTCTGTTCCTAACTACGTCAGAGTAATGATTTTTCTTTTGATTTATCCAGCAAATGTAACAAATATGTAAAAAAAGATAAATATCTTCCAGAAAGTGAATTCATCGATTGTTTATTTAACAATTAACTGTTTAAACATTTTTACGCATGGATGTCGGTCATTGACATTGGCAACAAATATATATATGTACTTTAACTAAAAAGTTAATTGTTAAATAAATAATTGATAAATGCACTTCCCGGATGATATTACAAAAACTTTATGAACAAATTTCGTCCCACTACCGAAACAGTAGCATTTTACATGTTGACCTCGGCATCCTATCTACACCGAAAAATATTTAAAAATTTTAGGGGCCCTTCGTGGTACCCGATTTTCGGCACGACCCTAACAATGGGAGCTTCACGAGACTCCCGTCTGGGAGCTCCTTCTCGGGCCGGTGAAGTGCGGTTAGTTGACCAACCGGCCGCACGGTGGCGCTTCGATCGATCGGAGATAGCCCGTTGGGGTTGATTCCCCTTAAGCTATTGAAATTGTCACCACTGTAAACATAACCTTAATAAATCTATGTAATCTATGTCCGATTATTGAATGATATAAATACCTTACAAACTCCTAGAAGGAAGGTAAAGGAGAGAATTGTCTCCAGAAACACGAATAAGAATATCGTCTGAAATAAAGAAAAGGTTAAAATTATATGCACAAGGTAATACACATTGGACAGACGTACCCCGTAGTCCACGAGAATCTTGACGAGCATCTAGTGTGTCACATAACCCGAGACTGAACGACCAGCCAATTAGAAGGTTCCATTGCTCTCGGGTACAACAGCCAATCAAGAGGCTCGGTCCCTTTCGCTCGAGCAAGGCAAAACTAGCTGCAGTAACGCACCGCCAATTACGAAAAAGAACTGTATTTCCCTATTTGCAAGAATTACCGGAACTTCTTAGACGTGAGTGCGTTGTAACCTCGACAGGTCGAATCCCTTACTAAAAACACCTCGCTCTACCAATCGACGTTCTTCCCATCGGGTCGTAACAAGAGGGTCAGCGCCCGTGTATTTGGAGGGGCCGTTTTGCCGGATCCCGGAGATAATTGCAGTGCTCTATTCGATCAACCGTACTTATGGAGTTGTAATGTAAGCTATGTTGCTTTGCTATGTAGTTACGCAAAAATGGCGCTGAAAGCAGTGAAAATTTTCGGCCTCCGTAGACGCATAAGCGCTGACCCTCTTGTTACGACCTCACCCTAGGTCGTCTAGGGGAATTTCACGCTTAAACATATAAATTCATATTTATAGTATTATCTTATTAAGAAATTCATGTTACTGAAGGAATAACTTACGAAATTCAAAACGCATGCTTACACGCTCACAAAACACACACACACTCGTACAGAATAGAGACCTAGGAAATAGTGGCCTAGTCCATCTACATATCGAACTTCCTGTGGAAGCAGTCCCAGCCTAGAGAAGCAAGGGACCCCACCCAGTTTTAGAGGATCATGTGTAAAACTTCTAGAATGTAGAAGGAGACTCCACCAGCTTGTACAGCTTCCTAATGGTATAAGCGAAGAACCGAAGAGCCGTGTGCAAAATCCTAGCGTGCACGCGCAAACCCATCCCACTACTTGAGAGGCACGAGGAGAGATGCCGCTGACCCTGAGATGCACGTGGAGATGTGGCATGACCCTGAGAGGAGCAGAGATGCCACCTGACCCCAAAATGCACGTGGAGCGTGGCCTGACACGAGGCACCAACCCACGCAAATCTCCTATGGAAGTCGCACGTGCAACCTCTAAACGTCCTCTACACAGCTGCATCAAGAAGACCGCCTAGCAAACTAGGGCACCTCTTTTATCGCTTTTTAGCGAGGCGAGCACACATAAACCCCATACACTGTTAGATTTTTGGTATAAAAAGGGTGCCTGCGAGCCCCGAAAGTCAGTTCTAGTTCAACTCATCAGTATTCGATCAGTTCTTCATCACCAGCGTCTAGTCAGTTAGAGTCAGTGTCCAGCCAACAAGGAACAAGGTATACCCTTTTAAGTCTTATAAATTTTGTGTCCAAATCGACAGACGTCGGGACTTTGAATATTGGCTAAGAGCCTAAGCTGGAAATATCTATATGTGTATTATTGTCTGACTCTCGTAAGAGATACATTGTCTCTGGAGAAAGGACACTGTCTCGCTGCACTACGACCAATTGTAATTCACATCTGAAACCAAGAACCAAGTCATTGAAATTGTCACCACTGTATAAACATAACCTTAATAAATCTATGTAATCTACGTCCGATTATTCAATGATATAAATACCTTACAAGACTCATAGAAGAAAGGTAAAGGAAAGAATTGTCTTCAGAATCACGAGTAAGAATATCGTCTGAAATAAAGAAAAGGTTAAAATTATATGCACAAGGTAATATACATTGGAACCAGACGTACCTCGTAGTCCACGGGAATCTTGATCAACACACTTATCGAACATCTAGTGTATCACATAACCCGAGACTGAACGATCAGCCAATCAAAAGGTTCTATCACTCCCGGGCACAACAGCCAATCAGACGGCTCAACTGCCTACGTGTGTGATAGCCAATAAAGAGGCTCGATTACTTTCGTTCGAGAAAGGCAAAACTAACTGCAGTAACGCACCGCCAATTATGAAAAAGAACTGTATTTCCCTATTTGCAAGAATTACCGGAACTTCTTAGACGTGAGTGCGTCGTAACCTCGACAGGTCGAATCCCTTACTAAAAACACCTCGCTCTACCAATCGACGTTCTTCCCATCGGGTCGTAACATAATATAGGTGAAGCAAGAGGTGGAACAATTGAACAAAAAGAAAGAAAACTTTTTGATTCAATTTTCTGGTGGCAGCGGTGGGATGTTCAAATCTGTCACGGAAACTGAGGTATTCCGTAAAGGGGAAGGAAAGGAATTCTGCATCTAGGAGAAAGGAAGAGGAAAACGTGAAATACGTAAACTACCAAAAGGGTTCCAAAGATAGAAGATCAAAGAGGATTGAACAGTGATAATCCAAGATTTCATACAGTAAGCCAACTATCTAAAATTCAACATGCCAATCGTTGGAAAAGATGGAAAAGACGGCGGTTTATCACCACCAACTACCACTACTACACATATTCAAGCGCGACATGATTATCAAGGGATCACAACTACTGCTTTCACGACAGAAAGCCCTAATACGACGTTTACAACATCAAATCCTACACCAACTACCAGTATGATAGTACCTGCAGATGCCATACTATTACCACAAGTATCAATAAAAGATGCACTCGAAGCTGTACCATATTTCGACGGACGTAGTTCGCAGTACCATGCTTTTGCAGAAGGATGTAAGAATGCAGTTGATATGGTACCCGACCGAGCCGAAGCCAATTTAGTAAAGCTCATACGAAACCGCTTGAGAGGAACAGCCAAAGACAGCATCGAAGGAGCATCGTTCAATACCGTGAAAAATCTATTAAAATTTTTGGAAGATTTATTTTCACCACCTCAATCATTGTCATGTTTACAAGGACAGATGGGCCGTGCCATACAAGGACGTACCGAAAACGTAATAGCATTCGGAACACGAATAAGGCACTTATACAATCTGATTATAGAGGCGCACGAAAGATCGATCGGACAGAACAACCCTCAATTTCAAGGAGACACGGAGAAAGAAGCTATAAGATGTTTCGCCAGAGGTCTGAAGAAAGGTATCTTCCTTAACCATCGTAAACACAATAATTTAAATGAAGCCATACGCGCAGCAATCGAGTCAGAAGCCGAAAGAACGTTATACGACGAACTCCACGAGAAAGCATATGCAATGGAAAGAAGCATAACGAAATGGTCTCGATTCCAAAGGAACGAACCAGACGACGCATCAAAATCTCCGCCAAGACAAGCGAATCATGTACAAGCAAAACCACTTCCAAACTGCACCTATTGTAGGAAGAACGGACACGAAGAAACGAATTGTTGGGCAAAGAAGAGACAAGAACAAACCAACACCGATCGCGACAGAATAATATGCAACTACTGCAAGAAATCGGGACACGAAGAGGCAACATGCTGGTCGAAAAATAAACAAAGTAATGCGAATAGAAACGATGGTCTATGCCGTTTTTGTAAGAAACCAGGGCATTATGAAAAAGGTTGTTGGGAGAAACAATCCTACGAGATAGCTAAATATCCATGTTCATTTTGTAAAAGGTATGGTCATTCAATAGAATTCTGTACAAAGAAAAGACAACTCGACGAACAGCAACGATACGCTTCGGGAAACGGGGTTCCCCTCCGATCGAACGACGCACGACAGGAGGACCAAACAAGGAAGCGCGTCGCCAATGTACAGATGGAAGAACCCGAATATATTTAATTCATGACCCGCCTGACGATCCCCCATCTATCTCTATAACCAGCACTAGGTACGCACCCGTACTGCTCATGATAGATACTGGAGCACAAATAAACCTTATCAAGAAAAGTACAATCACGCCAAACTCGTATGTGGATCACGATGTAAAACTAACGATCAGGGGAATCACGAAAACGGAAACCAGCACGCTGGGAAGCGTTATTCTGGATATACACGGAGAACTTACACCCTTTCATTTAGTCGCTGATGACTTCCCAATTCCATATCACGGAATCTTAGGATCACCGTTTTTCAAAGCCACAGGCGCTTTGATCGATTATGAAAAGGAATGTCTTATCGCGCGCTCAAAGGAAATCCCGTTCTTCAAAGAAAACGCTATAAAGTTACCAGCACGCTCAAAAATCCAAGTCAGCATTTTGTTGACAAAAGATTCGCCCGACGAAGGATACATGCCACAAGTAAAAGCAGCTTCCGGAATATATCTCGGAGGTGCGATTGTTACAAACAATGAGGGAAGAGCTCAATTATATGCAATCAACAGTACCGACAGACCCACATTGCTAGTTTTCCCGTACGTGAAGCTACAAGCTGTAGATCTACCAGGGCAGAGCAATGAGAGAAGAGGGAACGATAATGGTACAAGACACGGTTGCGAAACTGTTACAGAAGAGACTCCTAAAGGAAATTGCCACAAGGAGAAAAGTACTTCTCATATGCAAACGCAACGAACGCTGGACGATACCAAGTTGGATTCAAAAAGGGTACGATTTCCTTATATGTTGAAGCCGAGGCCAGAAACAGGAACTTCATCCCCAACGAACCACAGTGTATCTGCAAGCTGCAACAATGAAGATATTGTTAAAAAAGGCAAAAGAAATGCCAAGGAAAACTTTAAGTCTACAGAGACGAAAGAAGGACACGTTGAAATAAACGCAGAGTCCGCTAAGCATAAAAGAAATGCTGAATTTAAATACGGCAAGGAAAATGACAAAAGGACAAATGGAAATAAAGCCGAGGAAAGTACGGAAATTAAAAAGAAAAATGTCGAAAAGACAAACGGAGATAAAGTTAAAAAGAATACAAAGGTTAAAAAGGAAGTTGCCAAGGAGAATAAGCAAGAAGGTGAAAGATTCGTTGGAAATGAGTCAGCCTTAAAAGAAGAAGAAATCATAAAAAGTATGAAGATGCTTAATTTAAACGAAGGTGACATTCATGAAGCGTTACCATTCGATTGTAAGGTACTTACCTTAACACGTGACGGTTCATCAGAAAACACTTTTGCTGCAAAGAACGTTGAACCTAAAACAAAGAGAACGCATAAGTTATTGCCACTCTTGAGACTTGATCACTTAAATCCGGAGGAAAGGAACGAAGTGATACAGATGGTATCAGAGAATTCAGATCGGTTCCATTTACCAGGAGAACCACTGGACGCAACCACGAAAACGAAGCATAGAATAATAACAGTCGATGATTGCCCAATAAACACAAAGCAATATCGATATCCGCCTGCTCATAGGGACGAAATCCATAAACAAGTAACGGAAATGTTAAACGATGGAATAGTTCAACAATCAGAGTCACCCTACAATTCACCACTTTGGGTTGTACCGAAAAAACCCGACAGTCAAGGAAACAAAAGATGGAGACTCGTTATAGATTTTCGATCATTAAATGAGAAAACGAAAGGCGATGCATATCCATTACCGAATATAACGGAAATATTGGATCAACTTGGAGGAGCAAAATACTTTTCCATATTTGATTTAGCCTCAGGGTTCCACCAAATTCCAATGCACGAAGAGGATAAACAAAAGACTGCATTTTCAACCCCGCACGGACATTTCGAATATAATCGTATGCCATTTGGACTTAAAAATGCACCCGCTACATTCCAACGTCTTATGGATCAAACACTCACTGGGTTACAAGACCGAGAAATGTTCGTATATCTTGACGATATTGTCATATACGCAAGATCACTTCAAGAACACAGAATAAAATTTCGGAAGTTAATAGAACGATTAAGGGAAGCAAACCTGACATTACAACCAGACAAATGTGAATTCTTACGACGTGAAGTCGCTTACTTGGGACACATTATCAGCGAAAACGGAGTTCAACCAGATCCAAACAAGACTAAAGCTGTAAGAGACTTTCCACGAATAGATACAGTCAAGCAAGTTCGACAATTTTTAGGACTCACCGGATACTATAGAAGATTTATTCAAGATTACGCAAAGATTTCGAAACCACTTACCAATTTATTAAAGGATAAAGTACCATTTCTATGGACATGGGAACACGACAACGCATTTCATGCACTGAAGAATATTCTTTGCGAAGAACCCATATTACAATATCCAGATTTCGAAAAATGTTTCAACATCACTACGGATGCATCAGGATACGCCTTAGGCGCAGTTCTCAGCCAAGGGGAAATCGGAAAAGATTTACCAATAGCATACGCTTCAAGAGTACTTAACGGAGCTGAACTAAATTATTCCGTTATAGAAAAAGAACTTCTAGCAATTGTTTACGCAGTCAATCATTTCAGACCATACATCTATGGAAGGAAATTCATACTCATCACGGACCATCGACCATTGATATGGCTACATAGAGTAAAAGATCCTACATCAAGATTACTCCGCTGGAGATTCAAATTAGCTGAATACGAATATACGATAGTGTACAAAGAAGGGAAAGCAAATTGCAACGCAGACGCGCTCTCAAGAAATCCACCTAAATGTCAAGTTTTACCAATCGACCTTCCGTCCGATGACGACTCATACCACTTCAACCCTTTAATCTCTCATGACCGTAAAACAGAGAGTCCACCATCAAGGACACCATCCATAAATTTTGACTCCATATTAACCAACTTTCCTGTTCCACCTATAATCAGTCCTCTACCCGTCAGAGAAGACCCGGCACCACTAGATGCCTTGCCAACATACAACATGCAAAACGAACCAATAAACGATTATCCAGATCAAGAACAATCAGACAACGAAAGTCAAGAGGAAAATATATTAGCCGAGGAAAGACGTTCAATAGTAGAGCAAGACGAGAATTTGCAACAAGAAGAATCGCAAGAAGACATGACCAACACACTTAGTCCAGGATTCAACGAGACACGCCAGAATATCCTCACTACTAGCAAAAATATTATTTGTTTCATTAACAAATACGGATTACCAGTAGATAATGGAAGCAGACTTTTACGCGACCATAAAATTTTCTCATTTCCCATTCAGGACAGAAGAGAATCTGGGGAAGTTACTATAAAGAAGAAAGCAAGAAAGACTTACTATTTCTTAACAGTCGATAGCAAGGAAAGCTTCCACAAAGCTTTTGGCACACTAATGGAATTACTTGAAACTCAAGAACGAAGAGAAGTATCAATATCAAAAACACCTCACGGAATATACACTACATCATGGAATGAAATTATGAACGAACTCTTTACCATAATTTCAAATAACTTTCTTGTAACCGTCCACAACAACGAAATAATAATTCCAGAGAAAGATGAAATCCCTAATATATTACGCGAAAATCACGACTCTATTACCGCTGGACATAAAGGAATCACGAAGACGTACGAAAGAATCAAGCAGAATTATTATTGGGAAGGAATGAAAAACGATATCACAGAATATGTCAAGAGATGTGTCAGTTGTCAGAAGAAGAAATTAACCAGAATAAAGACTCGACAACCCATGTTAATTACCGATACTCCACCAGAACCGTTCTACAAAATCGCCATGGACATAGTTGGACCACTTCCACGAACTTCTAAGTCAAATAAATATTTACTGACAATACAAGATAATCTTACGAAATATTCGCTCGCCGTACCATTAAAAGAAGCAAACGCAACACAAATCGCAGACGCATTTTTAAAGAGATTCATCGCACAATTCGGTGTACCCCGTTACATACTCACGGATCAAGGAACGGCATTTATTGGACAACTAATGCGAACCTTAACAAAGAAGTTGGGAATAAAACAATTACAAACTACAGCCTTTCACCCACAGACAAATGGATCAATTGAAAGAAGCCATCATGTATTTATGGAATATCTAAAACATTATATAGAGAAACACGCAGAATGGGATGAATTAATTGAACTATGTATGTTCTCATACAACACCAGCGTTCATGAAGCAACTCGATTCACTCCACACGAATTAATATTCGGAAGAGCAGCTAACTTGCCAACAAGCAAACCTGTACAAACAACTGAAGCATACGAATCTTATGTCAGTGATATGATCGACAAGATGAAAGCAATCCGAGATATTGCTATAGACAACCTGAATCGCTCCAAGGAAAAATCGAAACAATATTACGATCGTAAACAGCACGTACACGATTTTCAAACTCACGATTGGGTATTCCTACTCAAAGGAAACCGATTGGGAAAATTTGATGACCAATACGAAGGTCCCTATGAAATTCTACAAGTATTAGACGATGGAAATGTAAAAATTCGAATTAATAACAGAGAGAAAATAATACACCCTAACAGACTAAAACCGTCTTATGGGCACTCTTCACAACAGAACTAAAGTGGAAAAATTGTTATTTTCGTCATTACGAATGACGCTTCACAACTTACTAATTCTGACAGTCATTATGACATACATACTTGCAAGAGCACAAGCATTGATAGCGTACGATTGTAGATCATCACCCAATATGAATATTACTACAATGTCTATTAACGAAGTCGGGGAATGCAATATCCCGAAACGAGAAACACCAAGGTACAGACCAGCCAAGAGCTGAATAAAATAAAACATGAAAAAATCAAAACGAAGCATAATAAAGGAAAGAGGAGAAAGATCACCGCACGGCATCGAATTTCATGGCCTAAACAACACACTTCAAACCCGGTGCCAACATCACCAGTAGAGGAAGAAGTTGCCACTCAGAAGACCCCAAAGAAGCTATGTGCAACTACCGACGGAAAGGAAGACGACGCACACAAGGAAGGAAGGGAGATAATAAGTTACTGTACCACACCAAAGCACTATACCAAAAGAGTATTTAAACACATCATTGCACGTACAACTTATTCACCTTGCACGTTCGTGAGGGACCACGAACATCTCCAAGTAGGGGGGTGTTACGACCTCACCCTAGGTCGTCTAGGGGAATTTCACGCTTAAACATATAAATTCATATTTATAGTATTATCTTATTAAGAAATTCATGTTACTGAAGGAATAACTTACGAAATTCAAAACGCATGCTTACACGCTCACAAAACACACACACACTCGTACAGAATAGAGACCTAGGAAATAGTGGCCTAGTCCATCTACATATCGAACTTCCTGTGGAAGCAGTCCCAGCCTAGAGAAGCAAGGGACCCCACCCAGTTTTAGAGGATCATGTGTAAAACTTCTAGAATGTAGAAGGAGACTCCACCAGCTTGTACAGCTTCCTAATGGTATAAGCGAAGAACCGAAGAGCCGTGTGCAAAATCCTAGCGTGCACGCGCAAACCCATCCCACTACTTGAGAGGCACGAGGAGAGATGCCGCTGACCCTGAGATGCACGTGGAGATGTGGCATGACCCTGAGAGGAGCAGAGATGCCACCTGACCCCAAAATGCACGTGGAGCGTGGCCTGACACGAGGCACCAACCCACGCAAATCTCCTATGGAAGTCGCACGTGCAACCTCTAAACGTCCTCTACACAGCTGCATCAAGAAGACCGCCTAGCAAACTAGGGCACCTCTTTTATCGCTTTTTAGCGAGGCGAGCACACATAAACCCCATACACTGTTAGATTTTTGGTATAAAAAGGGTGCCTGCGAGCCCCGAAAGTCAGTTCTAGTTCAACTCATCAGTATTCGATCAGTTCTTCATCACCAGCGTCTAGTCAGTTAGAGTCAGTGTCCAGCCAACAAGGAACAAGGTATACCCTTTTAAGTCTTATAAATTTTGTGTCCAAATCGACAGACGTCGGGACTTTGAATATTGGCTAAGAGCCTAAGCTGGAAATATCTATATGTGTATTATTGTCTGACTCTCGTAAGAGATACATTGTCTCTGGAGAAAGGACACTGTCTCGCTGCACTACGACCAATTGTAATTCACATCTGAAACCAAGAACCAAGTCATTGAAATTGTCACCACTGTATAAACATAACCTTAATAAATCTATGTAATCTACGTCCGATTATTCAATGATATAAATACCTTACAAGACTCATAGAAGAAAGGTAAAGGAAAGAATTGTCTTCAGAATCACGAGTAAGAATATCGTCTGAAATAAAGAAAAGGTTAAAATTATATGCACAAGGTAATATACATTGGAACCAGACGTACCTCGTAGTCCACGGGAATCTTGATCAACACACTTATCGAACATCTAGTGTATCACATAACCCGAGACTGAACGATCAGCCAATCAAAAGGTTCTATCACTCCCGGGCACAACAGCCAATCAGACGGCTCAACTGCCTACGTGTGTGATAGCCAATAAAGAGGCTCGATTACTTTCGTTCGAGAAAGGCAAAACTAACTGCAGTAACGCACCGCCAATTATGAAAAAGAACTGTATTTCCCTATTTGCAAGAATTACCGGAACTTCTTAGACGTGAGTGCGTCGTAACCTCGACAGGTCGAATCCCTTACTAAAAACACCTCGCTCTACCAATCGACGTTCTTCCCATCGGGTCGTAACACTCTTTAACAATCTCTCCTCGGTGCTATAAGTATCACTGAACTAGGGTAGTGCAGCTCAATCGAACACATTTTTACTAGCACTCGTCTTCGGTGCACTATCAATCGAACACGCGATAGATCCTGAAGCAGTCGAGTGTAAGCCAATCGAATACTAAACACTGGGTATGTTTTGCCGAACCTTCGCTAGCTAAGCAGTCGCTCGTTTGGTAGCGGTTTCCGCTTAGCGATTCAAGGTGTGGGGATGGCGAACACCACGGTGGCGGAGCCGTAACGGGCTCAGGCCGGATCCCCACGCGTTCTCCACCCATACAGCACAGAAGCTTGTAGGAACATTGCTGCGACGTTGCAATATTGCACATTACAGTACAATGTTGCAGAGACATTGTAGAAACATTGAATTGTAATATTGTGTGAACAATGTTATAGCAACATTTCACACGTATCGTAAAAAAAATATATTATAATTATACATATAATTGTATATATGTATATATACACAGCAAAAATATACAACATAAATGATAGGGATAAATGTAGAAAAACTTACGTTTATAATTTACACATAAAGTCGAAATTACATAAGCATTTATGAATGCATGTGCGTTTCATGCGACGCTCGTAATGTTCGTGGTATCATATTCTATCTTTATTTATCATCCAATGAGTAATAAAGACAGAATGACACCGCGGTAAGTGAAGAAACAGAAGTAATGCGCGTGAACAAAAGCAAGAGCAACCAAAGGCAACCAGAAAGAACCAGAGAAAACAGAATCGTGATACGCTGTGATAATTGTGCTATACATATAATACTAAAGTATATAAAATTATTATATACAAATATTTAAAGGGAAAAGAAAAGTAGAGGAACATAAATAAGGTAAGTAATGGCTATATTCTTTTAACTAAATTAATTTGTATCGTGGAACGATATGTACTTCATTTAACCTAACAAAATGTAATCTTCAGCTCATTCTTATGTGAATACTTCGTTATTTCTGATTATTTTTCTAATCATCTATGTGTACTAGTCGATAGAATTCACTTTACCATTGTAAATACAACATCAGTGGATAGAAATTGTAATTAGAACATATGCATTTTTAATATTTAATAATAGTTGAAATAGTAAGACATTCATATGTATGTGTATACTTGGTCATACATTATTTTTTTAATACAGGCTGTTTCCAAATTGTGAATGTAAATTATTGGACATTCTGTACGTTCTGTGTATGTTTGATAATATGATATTTGAAAATTAAACTATTTCTTTCAGCTGCATTGTTTGAAGCTTGTCGGTGGTACCACTGCGTATATAATGATAAGAAATATATTAAAAAAATCGCTAGCGGATAATGTAGCCGTACAGTTCAGTTGGTGTGGGCGAAAAAATAAAAAAAGCTTTAGCAATTTAAAACTTTCCAAAGTCATCATACGTAAGTATTGCTTCTATTAAATAACGTGTATATATATATATAATTTTTATATATTACAGAAGCTGTTCGTATGATGTACAAAGATATATCCGACAGCGATATTGCGGAGTACAGTTCCAAATGGTTTGCTCAGGCAAAAGTTCGAATAGACCGAATAAAAACTTAAATGAATCGTTTTATTTACCTGTATATATATTTTATTAAATATTCTTAATTATTGACATATATATATATATATATTATTATTATATATATTATGTAGAAATGTGATAAATAAATATAATTATAATGCTTTTTTTGGTTTTTCATTTACATCTTATACTTAGGACGGAATTCATAGATGTGTTTCGAGTTTCAAGACGATCTTCAGTTCATCTTCAGATGCTATACGAATCGTTTTCTTCGTTACGCAACATCTGCAGATAAATTCAAGGCCGTATTGAAACTCAAGACATGTCTATGAATTCCGTTCTTAGAATATGCATAAATATACGTTATCAGTAACAATATTTATAAATATTACGATACAATCATTGCATATATATTGTATTGCATTGTTGCTGTATTGTTGCGTTGCAATATTTCTCGGGGCGGACATTTTACCATTGCTGCAGTCTTGTAGTAATCTTGCGGCAACATTTCGCAACATTCGTGCAATGTTGCAATCTTGCGGCGTAATGTTATCACAATGTTGTTGCAATCTAGTTGTGCTGTATGGGCACTCACGCCGCTGTAAGTCCCGCCGTTGTGGTTTTTTAGGAGAAATAAAAGAATATCTGAATCACCAACACTGTTTAATGTTAGAACCTTTAATACAAGACCACCGCGGTACGCGGAAACGCGAGAGACGATGCCGATAGATACCAATGGAAGATAGGGTAACACGCGGTAAGACAGGACTGCACCGGCATGTCCGGAAGAGCGGGAGTCCCGTAGAGCGAGCGGACAGGGGAGATCATAAACACGGCCATCTTTACGTATGGGCCTTCTGGGCCCGGGCCCAGGGCCCCGGGTTCCAGGGAGCCCCGACTGACGAACAGTTGGTTAGGGGTAGAATAAAGAAAACTTACGAATTCAATAACAATTTATCTACCAAATGAAAAATATTTTACCAGACCCTTCATAGTTTTACTTCTTTCTGGCCTACACGGTATCTTCTTTTCTTCATTTAACAAGACAAATGTTCAGAAGACGTTCAAAGAATCTATACATAGATATAAAATACCCATATAATGTTATAATATTCTATGGATATTCTCTGAACGTCTTTCGAACATTTGTGCTGTTTTTCAATTTTGTGTCGGTCTCGATATTTGAATCCGAATTGCGATCACGAGCAACTGTCAGATTTTTATTTATCTCATTTTCTTAAAGCATTCCACTGCTTTGTGACTTTGTAAGAGTAAAAGGTACATACATACGTCCACCGATCATCATTTTAGACTTCGCAATTGTTTCGAGATTGTTCTTGTTATTAAGGCCCGATACACACTATTGCACACACATACGAACAGTTTTGACGATGTCGATAGCATAAGTCACTCCCTTTACGGTTGTGCCTAAAAATAAATAAGGAGCTACATAAACACTCTGTACGTACACGTCGTTAGTTCGGGGTAACGCTAAAGGAGAGCTATATATCATGAAATCCTTAAATTTCTTACAATTTTTAGTACAATAATGAACAGTGGTGTAAGGGAAATAACCGTTCATTGATTGAGTTAAGAAGTACCAGTAACTTTCGTGAAGAGGCCCCCAAAACCAAATGTGCTAGGGGCCACCACATAACTAAAGACGGCCCTGATCATAAACGGTCTCGACACAGTATAGAGAGAACCAGTAGGGACACTCTGTGTCGGCACCTTTGATGTTGGGATATTGCGCGTTCGTGACCTTCGGCCATTTTGGAATTAGTGCACTGCGGGCCATTCGAATTATGATGCAGATAGTCTAATACTTGATAATGCTACAAACAAGTTATTTTGCAGATTTATACTTTTCAATTTAAATTCCCAAATATTATTCACATGTTAATAGTTCCAATTAACTAAATGAATACTAAAACATGTGTATAAACGATAAATATCACAATACATAAATTGTCAAATATAAGCTGAATCTGTAGTCTGAACAGAATAAGCTGTACTCTGTTGTGTACAGGGTGTTGCGAAGACATACACGGCAGTATGTCGGGTTGCCTATCCAAAAATCTGCAGGCGCTCGCTCTGCTGACCGACAAGAGAGCGTGGAGGGGAGCAGCCTGCCGATCTACTAATGCTAGGTGGCACTGGACGAGGCTGAGAGGTTGACGCTCTCGATTCGTGCCTCGTCCTTATATTAACCGCACTTCAATTATATTGAATGCACTTTACCGATCGGTAAACTATTAATCGGCTTTTTGTCCCCAACGCTTACCGACCGGTCTATTAATTTGCTTAACAAAAAAGCAGTTCAAAAAGTTTACCGGTCGAATACCTCCAAGTGCGAAAAGTTTTCGACGTTCAGCGTCAAGACTTCATTCTAACGGATCGGTGCAACCCGCGCGAAGTGAAGCGGGAGGACCCCGCGCGAAGCCTCCTCTTTGAGGATTAAACAATCGATTATCAATAAGTCACACATAAGACACGAATCACTCGACAGGAGTATCGAGAGCGATAGTGAGTGTGTAGTGACGCGAGTTCTGTGACCCGCCCGGGACTCTGCTCGGATCAGCTGTTCCGCGATACGTATTCTTGGAAAGGTCGGGATCGGCCGAATGATCATGCGACAGCGATCTGCTTTCATCGACGACTGTGAGTAATAACATTCTACATTATTCTATTGTAATCATTATTCGTTTAATAGAAAACAATTCTTGTTTGATTCGGAAAGCTTTTTCTTAATAATTAAAAAAAATAATTTTCGAGATCTCATTTCGCGTTGATTTTAAATAACGAATAAAAGTTTTTGAGCATATTTCGATTTGTTAAATCGAATGTTAATTATTACTTAATCGATTTGTTACCATTACACGAATAATGACTAATTATTTTATTGATTGTGCATGACTAATGGATATCTGAGGTCATTCTGAAATTGTTGGTCGACATAATTTTCGACCGACGCTTCGTGCCATACCACCGCGGTGCGCCCGTCCACGATCATGCTCGGGCGCAGTGAGTGGAGAGCCCACGGCCCTGAGCGCGGGCTCTACCCCAGATAGCACAGGACGTCCTATGGATTTCCATTTCATGTCCATTTTACGTTCGTACGTCCATGGGCATGAAATGGACGTCCGTAGGATGTCCGATCTTGGATGTTAATAAATCTTTTATATTACTACACAGAAAGAACTACAGGGTGTTGGGAAATGATACAGGGCAGTAGAACGGGTTGCCTATCCATCGATCTGCAGGCGCTCGGTCTGTTGATCGGTAAGAGAGCGTGAAGGGAGACAGGCTGCCGGTTTACTAGCGCTAGGTGGCACTGAACGGGGGTAGGGGGTTGATGCTCACGAGTCGTGCCAGGTCCTTATATTAACTTCACTTCAATTATTTTAAATGCGCTTTACCGACCTATTAATGGGTATTTTCCAATGCCATCTAGCACCAGTAAACCGGCAGCCCGTCCCCCTCTACGCTCTCTTACCGATCAACAGACCGAGCGCCTGCAGATAGATCGATTACCCACCTACTGCAACCCGTTTTACTGCCCTGTATCATTTCCCAACACCTTGTACATATGTATACAATGATACGTGAGAAGCATACACTCCAACGCAGCTGGTAACGTTTCTTTACGAACTCAATGAAAAACTACGGATTTTTTATACTATTCGGATAACGCGTCGAAATCTACGGATTTTTTTATTCTATTCCGGATTCTTTTAATGTATACTTTTATTTATGTGAAAATAATGTTAATTACATAGTAAGAAATCAAAACTTATATTATAATTCATACAATTACAGAATTACATATAGAGATGAAGGTACGTATGAAAACAGTGTGATTCGTAATTCAATCATTTACGGTATAAGAGGTGCTCGAGTTATATGGCCCATGTGAACCATCTGAAGCCATCTGAAATTGACGCATGTATGCAAACGGCTGGCCACCCCTGCTATAAAATAAAGTATGATAATTTTGTAATGATTTTTTAACGAGTGACAAAATTGATTAAAGGGTCACTTCAGCCAATCGATTATCAATATCAATAACTTTTAGTGTAACGAAATCCAACAGCAAAATTTTTACCTTTATGTATATGCCGTTCTTATCACTCGGGTATGGAAATCCGTTTTTAAATTATCGGTATTTTTGTCCATTTCTAAGCTTGAGTGTACCAAGTGACAGTGTAAAAATGTGCTTTTTTATAAATTGTAAATGCAAATCCTTCTTTTTTGACAATTGCGTAATGTAATTTTGCTACGGAAATTCCCACGGGTTTAACCTTCGATTGCACGGATTTCTACGGATTTTCTGATGCCTTGTTACGGATTTTTGTTGCCCAAAGGTTACCATACCCACAGACAACTGACGGTGCGCTCACATTCGTCGAAACGCGCTCAGCCTTTCGGCGCATGTACGCTCATACGTGAGTTATTTTCCGGTTGGATCTTCCTACAGGACGGATTTGTGGTAAGTAGCACTTAAAATAAATAACCTCTAAATGTGTATTAGGAAGTCGAATCCAGGCACAATAGCATAATCAGGACTGAGGCTGAATAAATAATCAACTACGTTAGGCACAGAATCGTCCGAAGAAAGTGAACGGAAATATATTATCGGCATAAAACAGCGTACTTGGTGGGTAACCACTAGATGAAAACGGAGAATAGCCAGATCCCACGTCGATCACACGCCTCAAGCTTCGCACCAAAAAAGAGGATATGGAAATTCCGATCTAAGCTCCGGCCATAGGAGGAAAGGATTGCCCCTCAACTTCAATCTCAATTTCAATCTCAACTTCAATCTCAACTCCTATCCCAACTCCTATCTCAACTCCTTCCTAGTCTAGTTAGGCTGGACTAAAAACACCTACAGATACACGAAGAAACAAGTACATATACATATATTTAACTCAGTGTTAAAAATGCCAAAAATAAAAAAACAGTATTATCGACAAGCTAAAAAGATGTCAGATGCAGCAATTAATATGATGGAAAGTATTTCTAATTCTGCCTCATTAGAAATAAGCACATCTTCAATGTCACAAAATAATATTTCATTAAATGAAAGTGCGGATTGTGCACAAGTATTAAAACATTTCTCGTTAATACAGAATATCCATAGCAATAATTCAATTCATTCAAATAATGTAGATAATGCGGAACAAATAAATAATAGTAGTTTTGAAGAGAGTCATATTTTAGAAAATGAACCAATTAATCATAACAATTGCGATATTAACGTATTAATAAACAATATTAGTACTGCCCCTGCATCTGATTACCTTGTCGATGATTCTGTTTTTGTACCATGGCTTCAAAAATGGGCTATTAAAAATCACATATCCCATGTTGCATTAAATGAATTAATTACTGCTATAAAATCAAAATATCCGGAATTGCCTTCAAATAGTCGTAGCTTATTGAAAACTCCCAGAAAAATAAATTTGCAAGATATAAAATCAGGCCAGTATTACCATTTTGGTGTAGCTAACTGTATCGAGAAACTAGTGTCGCAATATTCTGTACAACACTTGCAATGTGTAAAAGTAAATATTAATATTGATGGTCTGCCATTATTTAAAAGTACAAGTGCTCAAGTGTATCCCATTTTATGCAATTTAGTAGAAAACTGTAATGCAGTCAATATTGTTGGAATATATTACGGGAATGAAAAACCTACAGATGCAAACGCATATTTGACAGATTTCACGGAAGAAGTAGTAACTTTGACTACTCATGGCATAACGATTAATGATCACGTCTATCCATTTAAAATAAATGCTTTCATATGCGACATACCTGCTAGATCTTTTATTACATTTACAAAGGGGCATTCCGGTTATTATTCATGCACCAAATGTACAGCGAAAGGCGAATATATTCATGATCGAGTGTGCTATCCATATTCAAATACTTTTTCTTTAAGAACAAATGAATCTTTTAAACAAAAATTACAACAAAGTCATCATACAGGTACATCTATCTTGGAATCAATTCCGAATATCAATATGGTACAAGATTTTCCATCAGATCCAATGCATATGCTTTATTTGGGAGTTGTTAAGAAATTGCTTGTCAAATTATGGTGCTTTGGAACACCCCGATCTAAACTATCATTTAATGAAATGTCTACGTTATCGAAATTATTAGAAGATCAAAAAAAGAATACACCATGCGAAATTAACCGGAAGCCACGATCAGTATTTGAATGTAAAAGGTGGAAAGCAAGTGAATTGAGGACCTTTGCTTTATATACAGGACCAGTTGTTCTAAAATCAGTTCTTGATTCTGATAAATACATTAATTTCTTAACTTTGAGCGTAGCTATTACCATATTGTCAAATTCTAAGCATATGGATTCTTATTTACATTTTGCAAAATCGTTACTAATATATTTTGTTAATACCTTCATCGTTCTATATGGCAAAGAAAATGCATCGATCAACGTTCACAACTTATTGCATCTTCATGAGGATACAGTAAAATTTGGAACTCTGCAGCAATTTAGTGCTTTCCCCTTTGAAAATTATCTGCAGTCAATATTACGAATGGTTCGTAAAAGTGATAAAGTATTAGAGCAAATTGTTTGTCGAATAAGTGAACAGAATTTTTGTGGTAATAATAATCAACAATTTGAGGTAGTTAATGGTCAACTTCACAATTTGCATTGTAATGGTCCACTGGTTAATGATATAAATTCAGATTTACATTTCCATACATGTAAACAATTTAGTAAAGTAACGTTTCAAAATTATACACTGAAAACGGAAGAACCTGATAATTGTTGCTGTTTGATTGATGGGACTATCGTAGTTATTAGTAATTTTGCTTCGAGTGATATAAGTACTTTTATAATTGGACGTATAAATATAAGTCAGTAAGTGATTTTTATTCTGAACCTTGCAAGTCGTCCAAATTGGGCATTTATTTAGTTCATGATCTTGGTAACTTAGAAATATGGAATCTAGAACAAATTGCATATAAATGTATTAAATTAAAATATAAACACCGCTATGTTATATTTCCTCTTTTACACACAAAATAGTTGATTTTTGATTAATGGCATGCACAGAGGAAAGTCCTTAATGTTTTGTAACGTTTATTATCTATACAAATAAAATGGTGGTTGTAATATAATTTCGACAGAGGTCACGTTTTAATCAATAAATATAAATATGCAAACAGTATAATGTAATAGCGTTTTCGACTGGACTTGGGTTAATCGCTCCAACATATGCATATCTATACCTTTCAAGCTCTGGCTATCGGAGCTAATGATGTCATACATTTTTGATTAACGCACTTCGGTTCTGCCCAGTCAAAAACGTTATAAACTTGATAAGTAAAGTGTTATTATTTTTGTATGACGTGACTGTTAGCATGTCGTAATTTTTATCTCCCCCCCCCCCTTGCTTTCGTACCTACCCCACACTCCTCCCTCCCTCTTATTCTGTCTCAATGGATTAGAATACTGCTCTCAACTTATTATTTAGGCAAAATGTCGGGATCATCGTGGACTGTGGTGCGATTTAACGATGAAAATTCAGTTGAAGCTGTACCGACTTCATGGATTTTTGATCAACGCTGTTACTGGCCACCATTTCAGCATGATAAGGTGAAAACAGCGATCCGAAGAAATGAAGAGCCAAATACACATTGGCCTTCGTATGAAGTGACTATTTTTCGAAATAGCACTTACCGTAAGTATATATATCCAGGTAGCAAGGTGATGTCTACAGATATATTAATCACGTCTCTGACGTCGATAATACGTCGTTAAGACACACGTCATGTTACTGGGTAATATACCATGTATTGCTTTTTGCTACAATGTGAAATGAAATCTATTGTATATTGCAATTATTATGTTAGTCTGAAACATTTATATGTAAACATGAACACTCGTTATTCAGAATTTTGATTAACAAAATACATGTACCATATTTAAAGATATACGAAGCGTATTTAATACTCAATAAGTATTGAAAATTGTGCAAAATGGTACATGACTTTTATTTTCAGTTCGTCCCCATGTACTTTAACATTTCGTCATGGCAAACATTTTTTGAACACCCTGCATATTGGTATAAATTTAATATTTTTTCCACATGTTTCAGAGAATTATATGACAGCGAGAGAAAAAAGCAGAAAAGCTGAAAGCACGTCAGATTTGAATTCTGACGTTTCAACTGCCTTAGAGAAAAAAAAACGGAAAATTAGAAAAAGGCAGTTTTCTTCTTCAGAAGAGGATGAATACACACGCAGGTCCCTGCAAACGCCTCCCCTTTTAGAAGGTTGGGTTAGGGTTTACCTTTTCTATAAGCATAAGTTCTAAGCAAATAATATGTTAGTATTTATTTATATATTTTAACAGACAATTACGGGGCACGAGAAGATGAAATCGATAAAGACAAAGCAGCAACACATTTCTCGCGTCCTATATCATCAAATTCTCAACACCATTCTCAATCTCGTCAGTCTGTGGAAAAACCATGGTGTATCGAAGGTATGCCCAATCATTAATAGGATTAGTAATAAACAAAGTAATTACAGTATCCTTCCTTCTTTCCTTTGTATTGGTTAAAAGCAGTACTGTCAAATGCCACATAATGACAGTATTTTTATATGTATATATGTATGTATATATATTTACAGAGGCCAGTAAAAAATGCACATTTTGGCCGATTTTCATCCGAGCTCTTACATAATAAATATATACTACATAAACATATGCACAGGGTGCCCAAAAAATGTTTGCCATATGATAGTACGTGGGGTCAAACTGAAAAGAAAAGTCATGTATCGTTTTACAAAATTCTCAATAGTTATGGAGTATGTAATTAAATCGTGTGAACTAATGAACGCGCACGACAGGCTCAACGGAATCGGAAAGCGGCAGGCCGGTTTTGTAGGGGTGTAGAAAAAAATCATGACTTCTAAACTATAAAGAAAATGACTTACTTCATAGCAATTGCTGAAGTCATTTTCTTTATAGTTTAGAAGTCATAATTTTTTTCTACACCTCTACAAAGCCGGCTTGCCGGTTTCCGTTGATTCGCGCTCATTAGTTCAGATGTCTTAATTTTTAACTCAACAACTATTGAGAATTTTGCAAAATGGTACATACATGACTTTTCTTTTCAGTTTCGCCCCACCTACGCGCGTATATAATTTATTTTATTATTGCACAGAGATTCAAAGCGCAGGCAAAGAAGTCGCTGCGCAAGGTGGTACTTGTAACACCAATTTTATCAACTCAAATGAAAGCAATAATTCTCTGCTTAATTCTGTGGAATGCACGTGTCGACTTTGTCCAGCACACGCTCAGATGCAGAATAATATTGGTATATATTTTATCATCAGCTCATCGCGAATAATATATTTGTACAAAAGTATTAATAATTATTGCCTTTTCAGAGAAGTATTTAAAAGAAATAATACGTCAACAAAATTATTTCAAGGCTCAATTGTGGCAAACGTGTGAGGACATACGGGACATAAAAAATGCTGGGACAAATGTAATTCCTAATGACACGACAATTGCACGACAGGAATCAGTTTTTCGTTCTTTTCACCTTCCGATAGAAACAGAACAAGAATTAGGAGATGTTGAGGAATTTTTGATAAACCAGGCTAATTTTAACACATCGGTAATATTGTTTTTATATTAAATAATATTTAATATTAATAATATACAGCGAAATAAAATATTATGCCTTGTAGGCTCAGTACAAGATACAATATTTTATTTCGCTGTATTCCAAATGAAAATAATAACATATAAATATTAATACGTTGATATATCATAATACTTTGGTGCATTATTATGAAACATTTCTCTGAAATATTTTTTACGCACAGTACTTTTTACAGTTTATTTTTATCCATGCCACTTAAAATGCTGTGTTCATAAATATAACAATTCATTCAGCTGTACAATCCATTTTAGAACTTTTTTATTTAAAATTTTCTACATACATAAAAGTTTGTAAAGTATACTGTAATGTATTATGAAATACAAATATTTAATTAACAATTGTATTTTCTCCAGGTTACAGAAGCATCACGTATTGGTGGAAAACATTCCTACGAATTTATTAAACGAAATTTGACCCAAATGCTAAGTGATAAAGTGGCAACAAAATACAGCTGGTTGGGAAAAAAAGGAAAAAAAGTGTTTTCTAAATTGAAATTAAGCGAAATGTTAATTGGTAAATATGCTCTAAATAATTTTAAAATTCGCAGCTATAATCGCTTATCTATTTTTCCACGTCTCTGATTGTTGTTAGTTGTTCAGTTGCTTTTTTATTCGCTGAAATGTTTAAAGATTGTAGCTTGCTTCACTCTTCAGTCTGATAGGCCAAGAAATAAGCTACTCAAAATAAGACGATAACTCGGCAACGTATAATAATAATAAAGAATTATTGGACATAACATGTTTTCGTTTTCTGCTTAAAATATTTTATGTTACAGCTGCAGGGCAGGAATATAATAACAAGTACGCCAAGAAGGACATGGAAGAATCAATAGGAAAATGGCTGAGGAGAGCAAAAGAAAGAAACGATGCATATGAAATCAGACAGGCGCGTAAAGAACATAACTAACGTAATAATAAGCAGTAGATCCGGAGCTGTTGTGATAGTTTTTGGCGCCCTACGCTGGAGTTCGTTTACTTACTAATTGGTTCATCTTGACATTGATTCATAAATTGTAATTTATAAACAATAGAAAAATAAAGAATTTTAATGAAATATGTGTTTTTTAACTGCCTATGTTTCTTAAAATAGCTTTAATTATAACCGAAAAGGAAATCCAAAACAAGTCCAAAATTAGTCCATAATAAGTCCACAACTGGATATATTCTGGACATCTTGTGGACGTCCGAGGTAGTGACTTTTGTACGTCTTATGGATATCCATCGAACGTCCGACGGATCTTATTCGGACGTCATGTGGACGTCCCATTGTCCAGAAGCGGATGGCCATTAAACGTACACTGGATGTCCGTGTGCTATCTGGGTACGCGCGCTCTCATACGCCGGTGTTTTTCCTTAATAATTCAAAAATGAAGCCTCGGACAACATTTTCGCAAAGGAAAATGTCGTTCAGAATCACCTCAGCTATCGCCCATTTCCGGGTGCGACCCCAGTTGTGGGACACCCTGTATATTTGATTCTTTCATATACTTGACATGCCTACACTGAAAAAATATCGAAATATTAGAAAAATATGTTTTAAATGTACGCAATGCAATTATTTATTTAAATTAAGTATTCGTTAATTTAATTAAAATTACTGTATTTTATTTAATTTAAATAAATAAAAATACTTATTTTAAAAGAATAGATGCATTGTACACATTTGAAAAAATATTTCTTAATAATTACGATATTTTTTTTTCTGTGTATAGCCTGCGCGTCTGGGACTTAGAAAATTTACAGACGGCCGCAACGCGGGACTTGGAAAATTCACGCCTGTTCGCGCGAGAGGCGAGACGGCCGAAACGAAACAAGCGTGGATCTCTTTAGTGAGGAGTGAGAAGGGCAGGAGATACTCTCTCTCTCACTCGGCGACCCGAGCGTGCCCGAGCGCTTCCGAGCTCACCGACGAGCGCTGCGTCTGTATGCGTGAGCGTGCTTACTCGAGTTCTAAACGTTTCGTCGATCGAGGCGCACCTAGCAGTAGAAGTGTGAAGTGCTAGGTGGCCAGTGACAGTTGGATAATACTTTCCAAGTTTTCTCTTTATTGTTCCATCCAATGCGAATAAAATTATTTTTCCTGGTAATTGTGATATAGTGTACAATTTCTCGAACTGTCCTTTTGATCGTCAAACGGTTAAATACGTTGATATATTAAATAAATTCTTTCTTATGACAGCCATGTTTGTTTTGGTGAAAAAGCCTCAATAGCCCACCTCTGCTTTAAACATAATTTCTGCAATAATTGATACGTAAGTAGCTATATATGAAAGTGACAGTACTAGTAGAAAGGTTTAAGCTTTCGTTTAGTCACCTCCGTTTCGAGGAAAAGTGATTTCTAAGGCAAGTTAACTTGGAAAGTAAATACTGCTTGATTTCTAGGGTCATCTAGGGTTTTAGCTGACTCAAATGTTGGGTACTAGCCGGTACGGCTCCCTCTTAAGGGGAATCAACCCCGTATAGTGACCTAAAAGGAACTAGCCCGGGAGCCAATAGAATTTGTAGAAACTATGAAAAAGTCCTGAGGATATGTCGTCTTCGTAGTACGTCAATTCCTCATGAGAGTGGTATTTATTGAAAGCTTGAACTCTGCTGCACCCCGCTCTGGTCTCGTATAGAGGGACAAAGCCGCGATAAACGAATAATTGCAGTCGAAAGAAGCATCGGTCTCTGTAGCTGTCAACGACAGTCCAACATGGCCGCTCCAGCAATCGCATTTTCTCTTATTTCTCCGATTTAACGACACTACACTTCAATATCGGACCAGAGCGGGGTTGGCACTTCATCACAGATATTAGGAAAATTCGTTTCACTGTACTTTGTTCCCGTAATAAGCTGTGATTTCTAAACTACGAATCCAGCTGTCACATCGCCGAAAAATAGCGTATGATAGTTCCCGAGTTTGGAGCCTGGCGGCGTTCCCATCGATTCTTCGCTCAGGTGCTGCTTCAACCACAATCTTGCGGGGCCCTGTGCCCACCTGTGCCCTCGGACCACCTCGGACATGCCCGACAATGCCCGATCGCCGCGCTCATTCAAATTGATTCACATAACCTGACATGACCTGACATAACCCCGCTAAATCGAAAACGAGTCTGTTTTGAAATATGATGCCACTATAAATTATGGAAAATTAAAATAAGAGAATGAGCTGAAATGAGGAAAACCTGGTTTACTATCGTGATCCGTATAACTTTCCTGTTTTTATTCTTTATTCAAAATCCATTCTTATTTCAGATGTAGTCAATAATTAAATGAAAGGGGTTTTGTGGAAAAGGGATGGATTGCAGGTTATGCACGCACGAAAAATTTACTTCTTACTTATTTTACGATCTGTTTTCATTGAAAGTATAAATTAAAACTAATTCATAATCATATTATTATAATTACATTATAAAGGAATTGGGGTTATTAGAAAAGCATGAAACGTACTTAGGTTAGGTAGGCAGGAGAAAATTGGAATGGAATTTGTAAGGTTATACCGAGGGCTTAGCCGAGAAAAAATTTACTTATTACTTATTTTATGCTTTGTTTTTATTAAAACTGTATTTTAAAACTAAATTCATAATTATAGTATCTCAATAAATTATAAATGAAAAAGAATTTTTCCGAAACGGATGACACGTGTAAGCAAGGCAGGCAGGAAAAAATTGAATTGAATTTTTTAGATTACGGCCCGAAGTGCTTACACCCAGAAAAAAATTCTTACTTATTTTAGGTTTCTTCTTTATTACAAATATATTTTAAAATAAGATTTACAGTTATATTATTATAATTATAATTCTAAATAAAAAAGGGGTTTGGAAAAGCAAAGGAACTACTCATCAAGACAATTTTATTATTAAAAATATTTTTTAAAACGATTTAGTTTCGAAATGGATCGGATCAGAGGAACTGTAGCCCAATTTGATACTTTTTCATGAATAATCGTGTCAATAAAAGCTCCGTGTCTAATAAGGAGAGACCGTCGCGCGCCGATGCCGGCTTGAATCTCTCCAAATTTAAAATATATTCCAGCTGTCCAAGCTTACAGATTAGTGGCAATCGATAAAGCGCATTTAGAGTTTCTGAAAAAATTACAGTCAAATTTTGCAATATGTCAGTCTATAATCATGTTGTGGCAAAGTCGCGCGTATCGCCAAGAAGGAGAGTTCCGTTGACTCGCCGGGAAAGAGAGGCACATATCGTTCAGAAAGAGACGCACTGATCCGACGGGAGAGAGAAGTACGTGTGGACAAACAAAGACAATCGATTCTCTCTAGGCTCTCCGTCGAGCGCTCGGAAGCTTCGACTACGAAGGGAGAAAGAATCGAGTGTCTTTCTCTCGTCGATACGCATCTCTCTGTCCCGTCGAATCAGTGCGTCTCCTTCTCGGCGATACGTGCCTTTCTTTCCCGCTAGAGAGGCGCGAGAAAGAGAGGAACGTATCGCTGAGAAAGAGACGCACTGGTCCAACGGGACAGAGAAGCACATATGGACGAGAGAAAGACAATCGATTCTCTCTCGAGGCTTGCCAGCGCTCGACAGCGAAAGTCAGATAGGCAAAAAAGAATCGACTGTCTTTGTCTCCTCCATACGTGCTTCTCTGTTCCGTCGAATCAGTGCGTCTCCTTCTCGGCGATACGTGCCTTTCTTTTCCGTTGAGAGAAGCACGAGAAAGAGAGAAACGTATCGCCCAGAAGGAAAGGCACTGATCCGATGGGACAGAGAGACGCGTATCGACGAGACAAAGACATTCGATTCTTTCTCACCTTTCTCTTCCTTTCGTTGTCGAGCACTGACGAGCCACGAGCCTACCACTTCGTGACTTTAGATCGAACAATCACGATATCTCATTACAATTCTCTCTAAAATTAAGCCCCATGACAGTTATTCTCTTTAGCACAAGTCTGAACAATACTATGTTTCAAATTCAGCTAAATTGAAACACATTTTATCATTCCTTGTCAGATATATGTATTTTGTAAGTTATTGATAATGCTCGGAGAATTAGAACAGAATTTTTTTAAAAATGTAAAATTAATTAAAATATTCTACATTCAAAATTTGAGCAGTTTTGTTAGGAAATGAATTTCTCCGTCTGTTCTTAACTACGTCAGAGCAATGATTTTTCTTTTTTGATTTATCCGGTAAATGTGACAAATATGTAAAAAAAGATGAATATCTTCCAGAAGTGAATTAATCGATTGTTTATTTAACAATTAACTGTTTAAACATTTTGACGCATGGATGTCGGTCATTGACATTGGCAACAAATATGTACTTTAACTAAAAAGTTAATTGTTAAATAAATAATTGATAAATGCACCTCCCGGAAGATATTACAAAAACTTTATGAACACATTTCGTCCCACTATCGAAACAGTAACATTTTACATGTTCACCTCGGCATCCTATCTACACCGAAAAATATTTAAAAATTTTAGGGGCCCTTCGTGGTACCCGATTTTCGGCACGACCCTAACAATGGGAGCTTCACGAGACTCCCGTCTGGGAGCTCCTGCTCGGGCCGGTGATGTGCGGTTAGTTGACCCACAGGCCGTACGGCGGCGCTTCGATCGATTCGGAGATAGCCCGTTGGTATTGATACCCCTTAAGATCCATAATTCATCCATAAAAGGTCCAAAATACGTCCATTACATTAACAATTTATGTCCATTTAAGATCCATAAATGCCCAATAATGGATGTCCTGCGGCTGTCCAGCGCAGTGGAAAACGGATTTACAATGGATGTCCAGTGTACAATGAAGTGCAAAGTCGGTGTCCCCCTGAGCAAACGCGTCACTCAGTGAACCGGCCTTCCACCGCTCCGAGCAGGGAGCATTGGGGAGCATTTCGACATTGTCATATGAGAGATTTTTGTAATCTTGTAACCTGAAATTACCATTTCGATGTATTTTATTGCGAATAAAAGCATTCGTAGGCAAACATATGAGATTTCATTGAGAAAATTTGGTGTTTTCGAGGGCTGCTGTCAATGATGATTATACTCGGCCTCCTATTGGCTGTCGGGAGGGGACACCGACTTTGCTCAAACGGCGACCCACCCGACATATGGCTGTCCTTCTCGCACTCACGGGAACCAACAGAGACAGTCGCGCACGGAGCATTCCACTATTGCTAGCGATATTATACTCATGGGTTAGATCTCCCACTTCGGAATTGCTTTTATATTTTCCCTCAAGCGGCCAGGAAATCATATCCTTATGAAAAATTACGTATTTTATTCCGAATAAAAGCACTTGTATGAAAAAATATGATATTTCATTGAGAAAATTTAGCGTTTTCGGGGGCCACTGTCAATGATGATTACTCGGCCTCCTATTGGCCGTCAGCAGGGGACACCGACTTTGCTCAACCAGCGACCAACCTGGCATAAGGCTGTCCTTCTCGCACCCACGGGGACAGACGCGGCGAGCATCCTCGTCTCGCTAAAAGGACGAAGTGTGCGGCAAACCCAGAACCATTCGAACCGTATATGCATATAAAGTAAAGAATACTTAAAGGATCCAAACAACCCAATTATTGTTTTCTACCATTTTTATTAACTGTTACATCGATTCTAATTTTGTAACTTTTTTAAAATCGGACATGGAAGCATAGAAATAATAGCACATTTTTTTATTGCTCGTATTTTGGAAATCTCATATTTTTGACTACGAGAGTATTGATTTGCAATAAAATACGTATTTTCTCCTGAAAATATTATTTTTTGGCCGGTTGAGGGAAAATATAAAAGCAATTCTGAGGTTTGAGATCTAACCATGAGTATAATATCGCTAGCAATAGTGGAATGCTCCGTGCGCGACTGTCTCTGTTGGTTCCCGTGAGTGCGAGAAGGACAGCCATATGTCGGGTGGGTCGCCGTTTGAGCAAAGTCGGTGTCCCCTCCCGACAGCCAATAGGAGGCCGAGTATAATCATCATTGACAGCAGCCCTCGAAAACACCAAATTTTCTCAATGAAATCTCATATGTTTGCCTACGAATGCTTTTATTCGCAATAAAATACATCGAAATGGTAATTTCAGGTTACAAGATTACAAAAATCTCTCATATGACAATGTCGAAATGCTCCCCAATGCTCCCTGCTCGGAGCGGTGGAAGGACGGTTCACTGAGTGACGCGTTTGCTCAGGGGGACACCGACTTTGCACTTCATTGTACGTCCGCCGCACCTAATACGGACGTCTATTGGATATACCACCGAGGAGAGATTGTTAAAGAGGGTCAGCGCTTATGCGTCTAGGGGAGCCGAAAATTTTCACTGCTTTCAGCGCCATTACTTAATCGATTTGTTACCATTACACGAATAATGACTAATTATTTTATTGATTGTGCATGACTAATGGATATCTGAGGTCATTCTGAAATTGTTGGTCGACATAATTTTCGACCGACGCTTCGTGCCATACCACCGCGTGGCATTATCATGCTCGGGCGCAGTGAGTGGAGAGCCCACGGCCCTGAGCGCGGGCTCTACGCGCGCTCTTATACGCCGGTGTTTTTCCTTAATAATTCAAAAATGAAGCCTCGGACAACATTTTCGCAAAGGAAAATGTCGTTCAGAATCACCTCAGCTATCGCCCATTTCCGGGTGCGACCCCAGTTGTGGGACACCCTGTATATCCACATTAAAATTCTTGATGATCAAGCTTTCTCACAATGTCATATTAAATTAGGAACTTTAATTTATATCATTTAGCAATTAACCTCTAGTCTCTATCAATACTCGGAATAAGCTAAAGTCAAAGCAGGGTACTGGACAGTCAATCATTGATTTCCTATTTCGATATTTGTGTGTGAGAATATTATTCTTTCGGAATAATTTGTGAAATTATTACATTTAAACTACAGGGTGTCCCACAACTCAGGGAACATCGGGAAATGGGGGGTAGCTGAGGTGATTCTGAACGAGATTTTCCTTTGCAAAAATACTGTCCGAGGCTTCATATTTGAATTATTAAGGAAAAACACCGGCGTATGAGAGCGCGCGTAGAGCCCGCGCTCAGTGCCGTAGCGCCCGTCACTCACGGGCGCCCGACCGTGGTCGTGAACGGGCGCAGCGCAGTGGTACGGCACGAAGCATCGGACGGAAATTAATATCGAATAACAAATTAAACTTTCAGAATGACCTCAGATATCCATTAGTCATGCACAATAAATAAAGTAAGGCGTGTATTTTGAAAGTGGTCCAAGTTCATTTTTTAAAAAAAATGAGATATCACATAATATTCAATTATTGCACTAAATTATTCACGAATTATGTGATATCTTATTTTTTTTTAAAAATTGACTTACGCCACTTTCAAAATGAACAGCTCAAATAATTATTAAATAAAATAATTATAGTCATTATTCGTGTAACGGTAACATTCGATTTAACAAATCGAAATATTTTCAAAAACTGTAATTCGTTATTTGAAACCAACGCGAAATGAGATCTCGAAAATGAGATTTATCAATTATTGCCAAAAAAGCTTTCGGAATCGAAAAATAGTTGTTTTCTATTGAACGAATAATGATTGCAATAACAAAATCAATTACTCACAGTCCTCGATGGAAGTGTGCGGCTGTCACTGGATCACTGCATCCATCCCGATCGTTCGTCTAATCTCTAGGGCCGAACAGCTGATCCGAGCACAGTCCCGGGCAGGTCGGCGAACTCGAGCCACTACACGGTCACTATCACTATCGGTGTTTGTGTGCGAGCGATTCGCATCTTACGTTAGAATATTCGGTGGCCCTGAAAAGGACCGATTTTGGCCTCATAGGTGAGGCTCGACGTGGCCCCCATTTACCGCTATGCAAAGTGCAGCACGTTTTACTTCACTACACACAGGTTGCACTGATCCGGTCACATAAACTCCCGACGCTAAATTTTTAAAAGTTCTTGCACTTGCAGGTATTTCACCGGGATACGTCTCACGATACCGCTGTGCAGCAAGATTGGCATTACCGTCACATTGCGCAAAGATGAAAAACATTTGGTAATATTCCGCGTTGGAACAATTCATTTTAATGAAACACGACGATGCTGTGGCTTCAAGAACGAATTCTCGACTGACTAGTTCCTCGTTCCTTGCAAAGGAAAATATCTTTATAGCGATGCTACCGTTAGGGTAGTAGATAACTCGCCTCTGGGCAGAAATTCGAAGGAACCGATTGCGTCTTCGATTCGCCGGTATCGCATCAAACAATTTTATCGCATGGATCTTTATCTACCGCACCAACGGCAGCATTGCTGTAAGGATATTTTCCTTCACAAGGATCGAAGGACTAGTCAGTCGAGAATTCGTTCTTGAAGCCACAGCATCGTCGTGTTTCATTAAAATGAATTGTTCCAACGCGAAATATTACCAAATGTTTTTCATCTTTGCGCAATGTGACGGTAATGCCAATCTTGCTGCACAGCGGTATCGTGAGACGTATCCCGGTGAAATACCTGCAAGTGCAAGAACTTTTAAAAATTTAGCGTCGGGAGTTATGTGACCGGATCAGTGCAACCTGTGTGTAGTGAAGTAAAACGTGCTGCACTTTGCATAGCGGTAAATGGGGGCTACGTCGAGCCTCACCTATGAGGCCAAAATCGGTCCTTTTCAGGGCCACCCAATATTCTAACGTAAGATGCGAATCGCTCGCACACAAACACCGATAGTGATAGTGACCGTGTAGTGGCTCGAGTTCGCCGACCTGCCCGGGACTGTGCTCGGATCAGCTGTTCGGCCCTAGAGATTAGACGAACGATCGGGATGGATGCAGTGATCCAGTGACAGCCGCACACTTCCATCGTGGACTGTGAGTAATTGATTTTGTTATTGCAGTCATTATTCGTTTAATAGAAAACAACTATTTTTCGATTCCGAAAGCTTTTTTGGTAATAATTGATAAATCTCATTTTCGAGATCTCATTTCGCGTTGGTTTCAAATAACGAATTACAGTTTTTGAAAATATTTCGATTTGTTAAATCGAATGTTACCGTTACACGAATAATGACTATAATTATTTTATTTAATAATTATTTGAACTGTTCATTTTGAAAGTGGCCTAAGTCAATTTTTTAAAAAAAATAGATATCACATAATTCGTGAATAATTTAGTGCAATAATTGAATATTATGTGATATCTCATTTTTTTAAAAAGATGAACTTAGACCACTTTCAAAATAAACGTCTTACTTTATTTATTGTGCATGACTAATCGATATCTGAGGTCATTCTGAAATTTTAATTTGTTATTGGATATTAATTTCCGTCCGATGCTTCGTGCCGTACCACAGCGCTGCTCCCGTTCACGACCACGGTCGGGCGCCCGTGAGTGACGGGCGCTACGGCCCTGAGCGCGGGCTCTACGCGCGCTCTCATACGCCGGTGTTTTTCCTTAATAATTCAAATATGAAGCCTCGGACAGTATTTTTGCAAAGGAAAATCTCGTTCAGAATCACCTCAGCTACCCCCCATTTCCCGATGTTCCCTGAGTTGTGGGACACCCTGTATAAACCTGACTATCCAGTTGCCTTTTACCTCCGATTGGACTGAATTTTTGAGCAAATGTTCTCCTTAGCTCATATATGAAAACCCCAAAAGGATTTTTGGCGACGAAGCCCCCTTCGCCCTCTACCCTCCCTCCAAGTTTTACCTGTTTTTTTACTGCATCTTCGAAAATATTGATTTTAGAAAAAAAATGTTTCAGACAAAAACTGAAGCCCTTGCAAAGCTCTATAAGAAAGGTCATATACTCTTTTAACGTAAACACAAAACTATATCTGCAAATTTGAAAAAGATCTGTTTTTATCTAAAAGTGGAAATAAACATCCCGTCGCCGTCGCCACATTAGGCTTGTTAGGTTAAAACAAGCCTAAAACTAACCTAACAAGGGTTAGGACGGGTGAGATGGTTAGGCGCGGCACGGGCCCTTACGCGCCCGCCCGCGCAATGAAAAAATAATCTAAACTTGACAGCGTGGTAGGCCTTTATGGTTAGATCAATCTCCATACTTTCTGCTTTTCGAATTGAAATTTATTACATATTTCATGAGTGAATGGATGTAGGATGGAATAGGGGTAGGGATGAGTTTGGGGATGGGGGTGGCGCAACTACGTCCCATAAAGCAGAGCATGGGGATCGTGTTACATTTATGTTTTTATCTTTCGTTTTTTTGGTTAGGGTGTTTATTTCCTGTTTTACATAGAAACACACATTTTTCAAATTTGCAGATATAGTTTTGTGTTTACGTTAAAATGGCATATGACCTTTCTTGTACAGCTTTTCAGAAGCTTCAGTTTTTGTCTGAAACATTTTTTTCTAAAATCAATATTTTCGAAGATACAGTGAAAAAACAGGTAAAACTTTGAGGGAGGGTAGAGGGCGAAGAGGGCTTCATCGCCAAAAATCCTTTTGGGATTTTCATATGTGAGCTAAGGAGAACCTTTGCTCAAAAATTCAGTCCAATCAGAGGTAAGTGCTTTTCGGTACTACACCCGAGAAGATTTTGACATTGTTTCAAGATCTCGCTGAAAATAGGGTTGCCTTGAAAAAAATTTACAGACGGCCGCAACGCGGGACTTGGAAAATTCACGCCTGTTCGCGCGAGAGGCGAGACGGCCGAATCGAAACAAGCGTGGATCCACGTGGATCTCTTTAGTGAGGAGTGAGAAGGGCAGGAGATACTCTCTCTCACTCGGCGACCCGAGCGCTTCCAAGCTCATCGACGACCGCTGCGTCTGTATGCGTGAGCGTGCCGTCGCGATTCGAGCTTCTCGCTATGGCCGTACACCGTGAGGTGCTGTAGTCATTTCAGAAGTCACTAGCTGGTACGGCTCCCTCTTAAGGGGATCCAACCTTCCTAGGCTTTCTTCTCGGGAATACCTCGAGAGCCAATAGAAACCGCGGAAATGACCGACTTCTGCGCCGGGTGCATTCGACTCCGTTTTACATTATTTTCTAACCGCAAGGGTATGTATCGAAAGCTTGAAGTTTATTGTAGGGCGTGAAATAACGGTGTATGTGCGTTGTGCGCGCAGATCGGCGAAATTCGAGGAAATACAGCCGCGAGAGCAGCCATATTGGAATGTCCTTGACAGCTACAGAGACCGATGGTGCTTATGACCGGAATTACTCCTTTAACGTTATCTTATCCCTTCACATCGCTATTTCACGCCCTACAATAAACTTCAAGCTTTCGATACATACCCTTGCGGTTAGAAAATAATGTAAAACGGAGACGAATGCATCGCGCGCAGAAGTCGGTCATTTCCGCGGTTTCTATTGGCTCTTGGGGTATTCCCGAGAAGAAAGCCTAGGAAGGTTGGATCCCCTTAAGGGGCAGTATCACCTTTGGCATGTGGCGACTGGAGCGATACTTGCAGCTTTGACTGTACCATTTCTACGGGGAAATTGCAGTACATTACAATATCAGAAACTACGGCTCTGTACTTGATTATTTCCCAGTACGAAACGAACGAAACGAAAGCTAAAAAACCCGGCTACCTAATGAATGTTTCAGATGCAATCAAATTGTCAGGATGGTATTTTTAAATTACGATCGAAATTGCGAGTGTGGAAAATGGGTGATTTGCGCGAACAAAGATGGCTGCCCCTGAGTATTAGTTTTTCACGATTTTCGCACAAATCACGCTCGAACGATCGACACTCTTTGTTTCATTAGCGACGAACTATATCACAGATATTGGTAAAAATTATTTTTTTGGGTTTCTATGCGAAAATAAGCCGTAGTTTCTGAGCCCGCGATCCAGCTGTCAATCCGCTCTCTAGTTGCTGACAATAGTTCACGCCTTCGCCGACGGGCGGCATCCCAATCGAGAACCTACCGCTGAATGATACAACAACCAATCACAGCGGAGGATCTCGATTGGCACGCCGCCCGTTAGCGAATACCTAAACTATTGTCAGCTTTAGAGAGCGGATTGACAGCTGGATCGCGGGCTCAGAAACTACGGCTTATTTTCGCATAGAAACCCAAAAAAATAATTTTTACCAATATCTGTGATATAGTTCGTCGCTAATGAAACAAAGAGTGTCGATCGTTCGAGCGTGATTTGTGCGAAAATCGTGAAAAACTAATACTCAGGGGCAGCCATCTTTGTTCGCGCAAATCACCCATTTTCCACACTCGCAATTTCGATCGTAATTTAAAAATACCATCCTGACAATTTGATTGCATCTGAAACATTCATTAGGTAGCCGGGTTTTTTAGCTTTCGTTTCGTTCGTTTCGTACTGGGAAATAATCAAGTACAGAGCCGTAGTTTCTGATATTGTAATGTACTGCAATTTCCCCGTAGAAATGGTACAGTCAAAGCTCCAAGTATCGCTCCAGTCGCTACATGCCAAAGGTGATACTGCCCCTTAAGGGGTATCAATACCAACGGGCTATCTCCGAATCGATCGAAGCGCCGCCGTACGGCCTGTGGGTCAACTAACCGCACATCACCGGCCCGAGCAGGAGCTCCCAGACGGGAGTCTCGTGAAGCTCCCATTGTTAGGGTCGTGCCGAAAATCGGGTACCACGAAGGGCCCCTAAAATTTTTAAATATTTTTCGGTGTAGATAGGATGCCGAGGTGAACATGTAAAATGTTACTGTTTCGATAGTGGGACGAAATGTGTTCATAAAGTTTTTGTAATATCTTCCGGGAGGTGCATTTATCAATTATTTATTTAACAATTAACTTTTTAGTTAAAGTACATATTTGTTGCCAATGTCAATGACCGACATCCATGCGTCAAAATGTTTAAACAGTTAATTGTTAAATAAACAATCGATTAATTCACTTCTGGAAGATATTCATCTTTTTTTACATATTTGTCACATTTACCGGATAAATCAAAAAAGAACTAGGGGGTAAACCCCCTGCGCTTTCGCTTCGCTCAAGCGCCAACCCCCCAGATCGCCTTTGCTCGCGCTTCGCGCTCGCTTTACTGGGTGCAGAAAAGCTTCGCTTTTCTGCAATAGGCACGACCGCGGCACTCGCGCTTCGCGCTCGCCCACGAATTTCAAACCGTTTCGAAATTGTTGAAAATTCAAGTATTGAGATATTAAACTATACTAGAGAGTCCTCTGCGCTTTCGCTTCGCTCAAGCGCCATACCCCCTGGGAACGTCGGGTGCTCGCGCTTCGCGCTCGCCCGTGAAATGCAGCATTTCTGCAATACGCGCAAGTGATCGAAACCGGACAATTAAATGCATCCGAACCAAACTTTTACATGTACATCAAGTATATACCCCTTTGCTGCAGTAAAACTTTATGCATAGTTATCTTTAACCATTCAGAAATTACGGAAATTGAAATCTTTAATCCAGTATTCCGCCGAACGCCTGCACGGATTCAGAAAAAATTTGGCATGTAGTTCAAAAATATACCCATTTGGTACCACGAAACTTATGCATGGTCATCTTCAACCGTTTCGAAATTACGGGATTTTCAAACTATAATTATAAAATAAAATAGTGGATTAAAGACTTGAAATTGGTACCATTTCGAAATGGTTGAAGATGACCATACACAATGTTTCGTGGCACCAAATCAGTATATACTCCATGTACATGCCAAATTTCGTCCGAATCCGTTCAGTCGTTTTGCCGGAATACTGGATTAAAGACTTAAATTTGCTTAAAAAATTTAAATTTTCCGCCATTTCGAAACGGTTGAAGATGGCTATACATAAAGTTTCGTGGCACCAAATGGGCACATACTCCATGTACATGCCAAATTTCGTTCGAATCCGTTCAGCCGTTTTGCCGGAATACTGGATTAAACACTTAAATTTATTTAATAAAAACTTAAAATTGCCGCCATTTCGAAACGGTTGAAGATGGCTATACATAAAGTTTCGTGGCACCAAATGGGTATATACATCATGTACATGCTAAATTTCGTCCGAATCCGTTCAGCCGTTTTGCCGGAATACTGGATTAAAGACTTAAATTTGCTTAAAAAATTTAAATTTGTCGCCATCTCGAAACGGTTGAAGATGGCTATACATAAAGTTTCGTGGCACCAAATGGGTATATACTACACATACATACCAAATTTCATCCAAATCCGTTCAGCCGTTTTGCCGGAATACTGGATTAAAGACTTAAATTTGCTTAATAAAAATCTTTAATCCAGTATTCCGGCCAAACGGCTGAACGGATTTGGATGAAATTTGGCATGCACGTGGAGTATATACCCATTTGGTGCCAGGAAACTTTATGTATTGCCATCTTCAACCGTTTCGAAATACCGGCAAAATTAAATTTTATTCGAAATTTGAATGTCCCGCCATCTTGTACCGGTTCAAGATGGCGGCTCACAAACCTTATTGTCAACTCACAGTAGTGTACTTGATTTTTGTGCCAAATTTCGTCCCGATCGGTTCAGCCGTTTTCCCGAAATCGAGGATATACACGGACACACACACACACATACACACTGTGACGTTGCAGATTGCAACGCACAATTTCCCCGGGGCGGCACCTCGAAAAGAGGGGAAAGAGCACACGTAGATCGAGCAAGCCCAGGATGGGTCCAATTAATTTCATTCTTTTAGAGTCAATAGTTAATCGTTATCTAGCCGCGCGAATATAAAATGTAATACCGTTTCTTTTTCAATTTAGAGTCACGCCGCGTATTATGTAATCGATACCTTTAAGTAAAACATGTAACCTCTTTCACGCTAAAATCGCACGAGCATCCTAACCTGCACCAACGAGACTGCAAGAAGACCTGGAAGGACGGTGGAGGCTACGGGGAGGCGAACCGGCGTGGCGCAACCGCAGCCCGAACACCTGGACCACGGCGTACCCCGGCTGCATCGACGAAGCAGCGGCGTCTCGAGCCGAGGCCGAGTGGCGGAGGCGAGGAGCCGTCGAGCCGTCCGCGCCGCCAATGGATGCAGCCGAGGAGGGACGGGCCGGAGAGCAGCCATGGAGGGGAGGTCGAGGCGACCCCACAACATCACGGGGACCAGCGGCCGGTGCGGGCGGAGCACACTACATCAGGTCAAGGAGGCGAGCCCGAACCGTCGGGGCCCGACGAGCTCCGCCAGGCTGACGTCCAAGGACGGCCGACCGCTGGAGGGGTGATCCACCGTCCCCGAGGACCACGGAGGTCCTCGGAGCCCGCACCGTGTCAGACGTGGCACGGTCCTGGGGAAGCTGTGTGCCTGCCCCGGGCTCGGGTAAGACGCGTCCCCTAACCTTGGCGAGGCCTGGAGGGTGGAGGAGGAGCGCACCGAGGCGGGTTGGAGGCGGAGAAGGACACCCCAAAGATGCCTACTTCACCACGACCAGCTGCCACGGCCCCTGGGTACCAGCAACCAGCGTTACCTCGTCACACACCGGGACAGCACGCCACGCCAGGATTCAACTCTACCGACCTCCTGCCGAGACCGCCACCGAGCAGCCAGGACCCGTCAACGTCATCGGCGATTTCGCCAATTAGAATTAACGTGCGTTAGGTTAAGGATACGTGGAGGGGGTATCGGTGGTTGCGGAGCGGCACGCGCAAGAAGGGCCCGGCACTTGCGTACCGGAGCTGCCTACTATTAGTTATCTTTCAAGTGTGCTATCTGATTCTGAATATCTTCGAAAATCCCTCCAGCGACCGAGGAGAGACGAGAGTTGCCGCAACCGCCGAAGCGAGACCGGACTACCTCCCTCCAGGGTGGTGAGTGCGAATTCTCTTCCCCGAAAATTCTCTGTGGTGGTCACGAACGGGACTCGTCGAGTCCTCCTCGAGGAAGCGTCCTCGAGGGCACGGGTTCGGCTGAAGATAGCCAAGGGTGGCTGGGCCGGGGACGTGGACCGCGGTAATTCCCACCATTGCCTAGGGCCGGTGGAGGTAGGCGAGTTGGACGCAGGGACGTTTCCCAGGTAGAGGCGAGTGACCACCACTGGGGACCTCTAGACCAATTTCTCATGTGTTCTGTAATTTTCCGATACCTAACCGTTACCTAATCTTTAGTAAGAATTAGAGTAAGACTCATCCTGGGGGGGCTCTATTCGTACCGCTCGTTACGCAGGTCCTTCCGATCTCTTTTAGTCGCGTAATCTCTTGTCCGTAATAATTCAGCGAGATCGGAAGTAAAACGTTGTTTTCTTATTCAGTGTAGCCCATACCAGTAAATTTTGTCATCTCTGTAAACTCCGCTTGGAGCGAATTGTTAAAAGCATCACCGTCCGAACACCGACACCGTAGCGTCGACTTTGAACGACCGCCAGCAAGGCCGCGAGGCCTTGCTCAGGGGTGCTCCATTAGGGGCCTCCCGCTCTCGCTTACGTTATCTCGCGAGCTTGAACCGCTACTTCGCCAAACAATTTCATCGCTCTGCTTACTTTATTACTATCCTATTTCTCTGTTATTTTTCAACTCTATTACTTTCTGCGTTATCTTTTCGGTGGTCGATTGTTGAAACTGCGCTCCGTTAATTTCCACGACGGCGTTACTGTTATCTTTCCGGCCTATTCCGGTCCGACTTATAAATCGCGTCCTGGAGGCGCCTGGAACCGATATCGGAGCGAATACGACCGGCGATACGCGTGCGAATCGCGGGCCGTAATCGTACGCCCCGCGACTAAGATCTCCGCGGATCCTCACGGATAAATCCGCCTTGCGCTAGTTGACCACCCGCTCATAATTTTTTGTTAACCATCAAAACGCTTTCTTCTCTTCAATAAATTGTTACTCCTCTGTTTTCCAACTCTGCTTTAATTTTATTGCTCTGTTCTCTCGCGCCTTCGACCCAGCCCCTCTCCGTTCGCTTCGGCGCTTCTGAGCTACGGGTCACGCTTAATTCAGCTGTCTTGGAATATTTTCTCGCGGAATCGGTGTAGGAACGGAATCGTAGGTTACTGGTTAAAATTCGACGCAGAGGCGTCTGGCGCCCAACTCCGAGGTCGATTCCGAAGAGTTTTCCGCGAGAAGGGCCGAAGACTAGCGTGCGCGCAAAGGTTATCTGAACACCCAATATCGTGTGGCGCCGGATCCCGCTCGGGTCTCCTCCGCGCTCACGCGCGGAGGCGCCGATCAACCGCGTTCTCTCTTCCCCGGGGAAAGACTCGGGTTAGTCTCACGACCGGGTGAAAAACGTCACAACACATACACACATACACACATACACACACACACACACACATACGAACGGTTTTTGCGATGGCGATAGCATAAGTCACTCCCTTTACGGTCGTGCCTAAAAATCATTGCTCTGACGTAGTTAAGAACAGACGGAGAAATTCATTTCCTAACAAAACTGCTCAAATTTTGAATGTAGAATATTTTAATTAATTTTACATTTTTAAAAAAATTCTGTTCTAATTCTCCGAGCATTATCAATAACTTACAAAATACATATATCTGACAAGGAATGATAAAATGTGTTTCAATTTAGCTGAATTTGAAACATAGTATTGTTCAGACTTGTGCTAAAGAGAATAACTGTCATGGGGCTTAATTTTAGAGAGAATTGTAATGAGATATCGTGATTGTTCGATCTAAAGTCACGAAGTGGTAGGCTCGTGGCTCGTCAGTGCTCGACAACGAAAGGAAGAGAAAGGTGAGAAAGAATCGAATGTCTTTGTCTCGTCGATACGCGTCTCTCTGTCCCATCGGATCAGTGCCTTTCCTTCTGGGCGATACGTTTCTCTCTTTCTCGTGCTTCTCTCAACGGAAAAGAAAGGCACGTATCGCCGAGAAGGAGACGCACTGATTCGACGGAACAGAGAAGCACGTACGGAGGAGACAAAGACAGTCGATTTTTTCTTGCCTATCTGACTTTCGCCGTCGAGCGCTGGCAAGCCTCGAGAGAGAATCGATTGTCTTTCTCTCGTCCATACGTGCTTCTCTGTCCCGTTGAACCAGTGCGTCTCTTTCTCAGCGATACGTTCCTCTCTTTCTCGCGCCTTTCTCGACGGGAAAGAAAGGCACATATCGCCGAGAAGGAGATGCACTGATTCGACGGGACAGAGAGATGCGTATCGACGAGAGAAAGACACTCGATTCTTTCTCCTTCGTAGTCGAAGCTTCCGAGCGCTCGACGGCGAAAAGCAAGGAGAATCGATTGTCTTTGTCTCGTCCATACGTGCCTCTCTCTCCCGTCGGATCAGTGCGACTCTTTCTGAGCAATATGTGCCTCTCTTTCCCGGGAGTCAACGGAACTCTCTTTCTTGGCGATACGCGCGACTTTGCCACAACATGATTATAGGCTGACATATTGCAAAATTGGACTGTAATTTTTTCAGAAACTCTAAATGCGCTTTATCGATTGCCACTAATCTGTAGGCTTGGATAGCTGGAATATATTTTAAATTTGGAGAGATTCAAGCGGGCGTTGGCGCACGACGGCCTCTCCTTATTAGACACGGAGCTTTTATTGACACGATTATTCATAAAAAAGTATCAAATTGGGCTAGAGTTCCTCTGATCCATTCCATTCCGAAACCAAAATCGTTTTAAAAAATATTTTTAATAATAAAATTGTCTGGACGAGTAGTTCATTTGCTTTTCCAAACCCCCTTTTTATTTAGAATAATAATTAAAATAATATAACTGTAAATCTCATTTTGAAATATATTTGTAATAAACAAAAAAACAAATCAGTAAGAATTTTTTTCTGGGTGTAAGCACTCCGGGCCGTACTCTACAAATTCAATTCAATTTTTACCTGCCTGCCTTGCTTACATGTTTCATCCTTTACGGAGAAATTCTTTTTCATTTATAATATTATTGAGATAATATAATTATGAATTTAGTTTTAAAATACATTTTTAATAAAAACAAAACTTAAAATAAGTAATAATAAGTACATTTTTTCTTGGTCTGAGCCCTCGGTATAACCTTACAAATTACATTGAAATTTTCTCCTGCGTACCTAACCTAAGTACGTTTCATGTTTTTCTAATAAACCCATTTTGACTTATAATGTAATTATAATAATATTATGAAATAGTTTGAAAGTATACTTTTTGTAAGAACAGATCGTAAAATAAGTAAGAAGTAAATTTTTCGTGCGTGCATAACCTGCAATCCATCCCTTTTCCGCAAAACCCCTTTCATTTAATTACTGACTTCATCTGAAATAAGAATGGATTTTGAATAAAGAATAAAAAAGGGAAAGTTATACGGATCACGATAGTAAACTAGGTTTTCCTCATTTCATCTCATTCTCTTATTTTAATTTTCCATAATTCATAGTGGCATCGTATTTCAAAACAGACTCGTTTTTGATTTAGCGGGGTTATGTGAATCAATTTGAATGAGCGCGGCGATCGGGCATTGTCGGGCATGTCCGAAGTGGTCCGAGGGCACAGGTGGGCACAGGGCCCCCCAAGATTGTGGTTGAAGCAGCACCTGAGCGAAGAATCGATGGGAACGCCGCCAGACACCAAACTCGGGAACTATTATACGCTATTTTTCGGCGATGTGACAGCTGGATTCGTAGTTTAGAAATCACAGTTTATTACGGGAACAAAGTGCAGTGAAATGAATTTTCCTAATATCTGTGATGAAGTGCCGACCCCGCTCTGGTCCGATATTGGAGTGTAGTGTCGTTAAATCGGAGAAATAAGAGAAAATGCGATTGCTCGAGCGGCCATGTTGGACTGTCGTTGACAGCTGCAGAGACCGATGCTTCTTTCGACTGCAATTATTCGTTTATCGCGGCTTTGTCCCTCTATACGAGACCAGAGCGGGGTGTAGCAGAGTTCAAGCTTTCAATAAATACCAGTCTCATGAGGAATTAACGTACTACGAAGACGAGATATCCTCAGGACTTTTTCATAGTTTCTACGAATTCTATTGGCTCCCGGGCTAGTTCCTTTTAGGTCACTATAAGGTGTTGATTCCCCTTAAAATAAATACATAATTAGTTTTACTTCTGATTAGTATTATTAATAGAATTATATTCAATAATAAAATCAAATGAAATATTAAAAATAGATACATATATAAATAAGGAACAGAATTCAAATAAATCAAGTGATGAAAACCCGGCAACTTGTTTGGCTTGGGTTTGGTGAAATTTATTATTTTTATTTGGCAACACTGACTGAAATTTCAATCAAACCAAACTGAACCAAACGTACTCTACATTCTACATCTACAAGGGCGAAGGCAGGCGAAGGCGCGAGACAACGCGAGAATCCTTTGCGATTCTTTCATCTTTCTCCTCTGGCAACCTCTGGTATCATAACTGTTTTCTGCTGTTTTCCTTTCACGATCGGGAGCTGCCTCTATGGCGCCTTAGGGGAAGTTCCCGCCTGTGAAAGAAAAACACCTAAATAAGTATTCATCAAAGCTCCTTTCCATCATAAACATTCAAATCGACCAACAATTCGTTAACAATATTGTCGAGAATATTTGTTAATATTGAATTACTGAATATTTTAATAGTATTTAGTATATTTGTTGAGAGTAATTTATGCAATAACAATAGTCGGATTTAAGCGTAGCTGAACCCTAGACCATATATACGTGGACCGCCAGCGGTCTATACCGTTGACTGAGTATAATAAGACTCCCCATCATATGGGATTTATTAACCACCCTGTCTCGCACGGGAAAACGCGCCATCTGCAATGGCTGGCTCCTCGCCGTGGAACTAAGAGAGCAAAAAGGTACATAGTCGGTAATTTGGCGAAAGAGATTTTGACGTTACCGTCAATTTTAGACGAGCGAAAGATGCGGTGTTGCCGTCATCCTCTGAACAGGATGGAACGGGAATAGCCGCGGAAGAATGCCCCACGATTTAACTTACGTATCATCTCCATAAGTAATACACACGTAACTTGTAGGATTTTAAATGATGTTTGAATTAAGTAGACTTTATTTTTCAATAATCTGCATCCCTAAATGTATTATAAAAAAATAACAGATCCCAAAAAGACGGTTCTTGGAATTAATTCGTAAGAATTAAATTAATTGCAAAATTATGGGGACCGTTCAATTGTGTAATTTGTACATAATATATGTATACATAAGACTGTAAGTTTACTATATGAAGGTACGGAACAAAATCGACTCCCCTGGCCATAGTACAGTAAGACCTGCCACACTCTCACCTAACTCGGAATCGAAAGGTGACAGTATGGCAATAGGGGAATCGAAATCTGATCCTCTTTGTAGTTCGCCGAACGAAGAAAAGGACAGCGAATACAAGATAAGAATGAAAGGAGGCATTTAAATGGTAGCGCGCCGAATGCTATAATAATAACAACGCTTAAACTTTTTTATTTTCAATTCTTTTTGTTGAAAAATGTGTATATCATATTAATGAGATTCTTCCGATCAAAACGAGACCAAACGTGATATATTTTGGACTATATTTATGTAGTAAATTAAGTATTAAGCAGTTAAATATAAATATGGTCCGAATTATATCATGTTTGGTGTCATTTTGCTCAAAAAATGTGTAGGTACCAAAAAGTAAAATTATAAAGGATATATGAATAATTCATAAACTCGTAAACTTGCATCAAAGGGACCGTGTCGGGATCGGATTCTACGAGTATATACATTGTACACTTGACCGACTCCGCTGGAGATAACATAGGCCAGGCCTGGGCAAATGCTGCTGTCTACGGCGATTGGTTTCTTGCGTATGAATTCGTTATTTTTTGTGGTTTCCAAGATGAATAATTTAGGGTGCTGTGTGCGAAGAAGAGTGTGTCCGCAAAGATATTCTTCGGATGACTTAGAAGGGGAGGACTCGGGAGGGTCCCTACTAATTGCACTGAACTTAAAACATATCTTATTGTTAGTTCAGTACCCCCATATGCTCGTAGCAACGAATTATGATTAGATGGACCCTAGTTTTCGAGAAAATTGCAGTTTAATATTGCGATATTTTGGCATAAATTAAGGATGCGGCAACGGCACAATGCCGGACCCGAGGCTCGAGAACGAGAAGCTTGGAGAAGCTGAAAAGACCGACAGAGAATCCAATGTCTTTGTCTCGTCGATGCGCGTCTCTCTATCCCGCTGGATCAGTGCGTCTCCTTCTTGGCTATACGTTCTTCTCTTTCTCGTGCCTCCCTGAGCGGGAAAGAGAGGCACGTATCGCCGAGAAGGAGACGCACTGATTCGACGGGACAGAGAGATGCGTATCGGCGAGAGAAAGACACTCGATTCTTTCTCCCTTCGTAGTCGAAGTTTCCAAGCGCTCGACAGCGAAAAGCAAGGAGAGCTTACAATTAGAGAGAATCGACTGTCTTTCTCTCGTCCATACGTGTTTCTCTGTCCCGTCGGACCAGTGCGTCTCTTTCTCAGCGATACGTTCCTCTCTTTCTCGCGCCTCTCTCGACGGAAAAGAAAGGCACTTATCGCCGAGAAGGAGACGCACTGATCCGACGGGACAGAGGAACGCGTATCGACGAGACAAAGACATTCGATTCTCTCCTGTTCTTTCCTGCCTTTCGTTCTCGAGCGCTGGCGGGCCTCGAGTCCGCCAGTACGTTTGTTTCCATATCTTGAATTTGGGCCGAAAACTTGCAATATTCAACTGCAATTTTCTCGAAAGCTAGGGCCCACTTAATCACAATTCGTTACCACAAGCAACTATGATGTTTCACATGCAGTGCAATTGGTAGGGAACCTCCCGTGTCTCCTCCTTGTAAATACGCATGGGGATATCCGACTTATTTCTATCATATCTATATTTCTCTTTCCCTTGAAGATTATATGTATAATAAAACGGGTTTAAATCCGTTTCAACAACCGCTTTCAATAATATGTAAAAAAACATAGCATTCCACTTAAAAAGTCGAAGGTCACCGTCGTTTCTCGAACAAATTTGCGAAAATAGAAAAATTCGCGCATGCAGTAATTTTCGTAATAAAGAACACTAAAACTTTTGCCCGTAACATTTTTATTACAGATTTCGCGTTTGGCAGAAAAACACTAGTCCAATATACAGCGATCATCGTGTATAGATTTGTTTAAACCATATGTGTGCTTAAAGAATGTTAATAAATGTGCATATCTATCATTTACCACTATACAATAATCATTATATACTTTTTTCCATTGTCATATGATACCGTATCGCCATATTCTTAACCCTGTAAAGTAAAGAATTATTCGGACAGTCGCTTCCTTTAGCTAAATATGAAGCCAAGCTGTCGATTAATAGACGGCAACGCTGTACAGTACATGTATCGATAATACAGTCACTACTCGGACGGAGTCTGCTTAATGCGTCGCTAAAGGTAATGCAGCGACAGAAAATGGATAAAACAGCGCACTGCATTGGCCGGTAATGGGGTCTGCAGACCTCATTTGGTGGGGTAGCCCAAATACACGGGGATGGGGAGTCTTATTATACTCAGTCAACGTCTATACCTTCCCGTGCTAAGGCCTGACGCCAACATCTAGCTCCGCCAGACAGCAACGGTAAAAGGGGGAACTACTGCTCGAAGCTAGCTTCAGACCCACGAATTCCGACATCTTGGCGTCCTTGTGCGTCTTGTGCATTATTGTAGTGAAGCAAGTGAAGTGATTTGAACAATTTCAGTAAAAATCAAAACAATGCCGCGCTATTGTAGTGTGAAAGATTTGTAATACCACGGATTACTGTGTAAAAACTGAAAAGAATTTTGCAGAAGCGGAAAAATCTCAGATGTTTAAGTAACAAATTTCGTAAGGTAAGTAAATTTATAACCTATCGAGTGCTTATATGTTTTGTGAAATATTTTGTAGACTTCCAAAGAAAGAAGACGTGAAGGAACGGTGGATCAAAATATTATCAACCCATTCCAAAACTGGAAAAATTGGGAATTATTTTAAAATATGTGAAAAGCACTTTGAAAGATCATGCTTCAAGCAGAATGGATTTGACAAAAGGAAATTGATAGAAGATGCAATTCCTACAATTTTTTCAATGTCAACTGAACCTGTAAGTAAGAGTGAGGTTAGAAAAACAGTTATTGTTTAGGCTATGGAAAGAAACTATTTGAGCCATGTAAATGTTACAGGGCATAAGTAATGCAGTAAATACTGAGGTAAAGGAGATCACATCTGCATCATGCATTGAGTAAGTACAAGGTTAAAATCTATATTTTATTTGAAGTTTGGTAGTATTAAACGTACTGCATTTCATGAATCAAAACAGTAAAGGGTAAATATATATAAAATGTTATGTTTTGTAGAAATTCAAATAATTCTTTGGATGAGGAAAACGCATCATTTGTGCAAGATAGCGACAATAGTGCACTAGACCACTCATATAATTGCACCAACATAATAAGATATGCGGGTGATATGTCCGATGAAAAGTTGGAGAATATGTCGCCAAGGAGTTTAAGGAGGTGTATAGGGATATTAAAAAAGAAAACAGCAATGCAAGCAATAAATTTTTGATTTACATTTATTCCTGTCTCCTTTATTCTTCACAAAAACAATTCTTTAAATAATGAAGTATAAACCAAATTGTTATTTTATTTTGAAATATAACACGTTTCAACTGAAATGGAATACCATTTTCTTTGCATCGGATTCGTACAGTAAGATTTTAAATTAGTATTTTATCTGTATTGCTAGAAAAATGTTGGTACGGTTTATTTGAAACATTTCATTCATTTTACACGCGACATTCGAAATAAACTAACCCGGAGGCATATTACACAATTTCATTTCCCAAGCTGCTGTTACGACCCTACCCTAGGTCGTCTAGGGAATATTACATTATATAGAGATAAAAACTATGATTATAATATCACCTTATTTTAAAACTTATTTCATTGGTAGAATAGCTTAAGAGATAGACATATACGCCTAGGAAACAAGATAACGCACACACACACACAGTCTCACAAAGTAAAGGTCTGACGTGGCCTGATTCGCCACGCATCGAGCTCCCTATAGAAGCAACCCTAGCCGGAAGAAGCAGGAGATCCACTCAGAATGCATGAGGAGACGTGGCCTGATTCGCCAACTTATGTGACTCCCCAAGGAATCCAGATAGTAACCAAAACGCATGAGGAGATGTGGCCTAATCCACCCATCACCGGACTTCCTGTGGACGCCACGAGTGCTGAGGAGACGCCCAAAGGCACGAGGAGAGATAAGGCCTGACCCTGAGATGACACTTAAGGCCCGCATCCATTAGATATCTATAAATCTAGTACAGACTTTTATAACCTGCGATTTGACCATTATCAGCCAGGAAGATGTCTATAAATCTAGTACGGACTTTTATAACCTGCAATTTGACCATTAGCAGCCAGGAAGATGTCTATACATCTAGGGCAGACTTTTATAGCTTACAATTTGATCACACGCAAGTCCCATACACTATTAGATTTTTTAGTATAAAAAGGGAGCCTGCGAGCCCCGAAAGTTAGTTGAGTTAGTTCTGCAGTAGAGTTCAGTTCTTCACTAGCGACGATACTCCGCGATAGTCTAGTCAGTTAGAGTCAGTGTCCAGCCAACAAGGAACAAGGTATACCCTTTTTGAATCTTATACATTTTTGTGTCCAAATCGACAGACGTCGGGACTTTGAATCTTGGCCAAGAGCCTAAGCTGGAAATATCTATATGTGTATTATTGTCTGACTCTCGTAAGAGATACATTGTCTCTGGAGAAAGGACACTGTCTCGCTGTACTACGACCAATCGCAATTCACACCTGAAACCAAGAATCAAGCTATTGAAATTTTCACCACTGTAAACATAACCTTAATAAACCTATGTAATCTATGTCCGATTATTCAATGATATAAATACCTTACAAGACTCTTAGAAGGAAGGTAAAGGAGAGAATTGTCTCCAGAATCACGAATAAGAATATCGTCTGAAATAAAGGAAAGGTTAATATTATATGCACAAGGTAATACACATTGGAACCAGACGTACCTCGTAGTCCACAAGAATCTTCACGAGCATCTAGTGTGTCACATAACTCGAGACTGAACGATCAGCCAATTAGAAGGTTCCATCGCTCTCAGGCACAACAGCCAATCAAGAGGCTCGGTTCCTTTCGCTCGAGAGAAGCAAAACTAGCTGCAGTAACGCACCGCCAATTACGAAAAAGAACTATTTCCCTATTTACAAGAATTACCGGAACTTCTTAGACGTGAGTGCGTCGTAACCTCGACAGGTCGAATCCCTTACTAAAAACACCTCGCTCTACCAATCGACGTTCTTCCCATCGGGTCGTAACATAATATAGGTGAAGCAAGAGGTGGAACAATTGAACAAAAAGAAAGAAAAACTTTTAGATTCAATTTTCTGGTGGCAGCGGTGGGGTATTCAAATCTGTCACGGAAACTGAGGTATTCCGTAAAGGGGAAGGAAAGGAATTCTACATCTAGGAGAAAAGAAGAGGAAAACGTGAAATACGTAAACTACCAAAAGGGTTCCAAAGAAGGAAGATCGAAGAAAATTGAACAGTAATAATCCAGGAGTTTGCACAGTAAGCTATTACAAAAAAAAATCAATATGCCAATCGTTGGAAAAGATGGAAAAGACGGCGGTTTACCACCACCACCAACAACTACCACTACCACACATATTCAAGCGCGACACGATTATCAAGGGATCACAACTACTGCTTTCACGGCAGAAAGCCCTAATACAACGTTCACAGCATCAAACCCTACACCAACTACCAGTATGATAGTACCTGCAGATGCCATTCTATTACCACAAGTGTCAATAAAAAATGCACTCGAAGCCGTACCATATTTCGACGGACGTAGTTCGCAGTACCATGCTTTTGCAGAAGGATGTAAGAATGCAGTTGATATGGTACCCGACCGAGCCGAAGCCAATTTAGTAAAACTCATACGAAACCGCTTGAGAGGAACAGCCAAAGACAGCATCGAAGGAGCATCATTCAACACCGTGAAAAATCTATTAAAATTTTTGGAAGACTTATTTTCACCACCTCAATCATTGTCATGTTTGCAAGGACAGATGGGCCGTGCCATACAAGGACGAACCGAAAACGTAATAGCATTCGGGACACGAATAAGGCACTTATACAATCTGATTATAGAGGCGCACGAAAGATCGATCGGACAGAATAACCCTCAATTTCAAAGAGACACGGAGAAGGAAGCAATAAGATGTTTCGCCAGAGGTCTGAAGAAAGGTATTTTCCTTAACCATCGTAAGCACAATAATTTAAATGAAGCCATACGCGCAGCAATCGAATCAGAAGCCGAGAGAACGTTATACGACGAACTGCACGAGAAAGCATATGCAATGGAAAGAAGCATAACGAAATGGTCTCGATTCCAAAAGAACGAACCAGACGACGCGCCCAAATCCCCGCCAAGACAAGCAAATCATGTGCAAGCAAAACCACTTCCAAATTGCACCTATTGTAGGAAGAACGGACACGAAGAAACGAATTGTTGGGCAAAGAAGAGACAAGAACAAACCAACACCGATCGCGACAGAATAATATGCAACTATTGCAAGAAATCGGGACATGAAGAGGCAACATGCTGGTCGAAAAATAAACAAAGTAATGCGAATAGAAACGATGGTCTATGCCGTTTTTGTAATAAACCAGGGCATTATGAAAAAGGTTGTTGGGAGAAACAATCCTACGAGATAGCCAAATATCCATGTTCATTTTGTAAAAGGTATGGTCATTCGATAGAATTCTGTACGAAGAAAAGACAACTCGACGAACAGCAACGATACGCTTCGGGAAACGGGGTTCCCCTCCGATCGAACGACGCACGACAGGAGGACCAAGCAAGGAAGCGCGTCGCCAATGTACAGATGGAAGAACCCGAATATATTTAATTCATGACCCGCCTGACGATCCTCCATCTATCTCTATAACCAGCACTAGGTACGCACCCGTACTGCTCATGATAGATACTGGAGCACAAATAAACCTTATCAAGAAAAGTACAATCACGCCAAACTCGTATGTGGATCACGATGTAAAACTAACGATCAGGGGAATCACGAAAACGGAAACCAGCACGCTGGGAAGCGTTATTCTGGATATACACGGAGAACTTACACCCTTTCATTTAGTCGCTGATGACTTCCCAATTCCATATCACGGAATCTTAGGATCACCGTTTTTCAAAGCCACAGGCGCTTTGATCGATTATGAAAAGGAATGTCTTATCGCGCGCTCAAAGGAAATCCCGTTCTTCAAAGTAAACGCCATAAAGTTACCAGCACGCTCAAAAATCCAAGTCAGCATTTTGTTGACAAAAGATTCGCCCGACGAAGGATACATGCCACAAGTAAAAGCAGCTTCCGGAATATATCTCGGAGGTGCGATTGTTACAAACAATGAGGGAAGAGCTCAATCATATGCAATCAACAGTACCGACAGACCCACATTGCTAGTTTTCCCGTACGTGAAGCTACAAGCTGTAGATCTACCAGGGCAGAGCAATGAGAGAAGAGGGAACGATAATGGTACAAGACACGGTTGCGAAACTGTTACAGAAGAGACTCCTAAAGGAAATTGCCACAAGGAGAAAAGTACTTCTCATATGCAAACGCAACGAATACTGGATGATACCAAGTTGGATTCAAAAAGGGTACGATTTCCTTATATGTTGAAGCCGAGGCCAGAAACAGGAACTTCATCCCCAACGAACCACAATGTATCTGCAAGCTGCAACAATGAAGATATTGTTAAAAAAGGCAAAAGAAATGCCAAGGAAAACTTTAAGTCTACAGAGACGAAGGAAGGACACGTTGAAATAAACGAAGAGTCCGCTAAGCATAAAAGAAATGCTGAATTTAAATACGGCAAGGAAAATGACAAAAGGACAAATGGAAATAAAGCCGAGGAAAATACGGAAATTAAAAAGAAAAATGTCGAAAAGACAAACGGAGATAAAGTTAAAAGGAATACAAAGGTTAAAAAGGAAGTTGCCAAGGAGAATAAGCAAGAAGGTGAAAGATTCGTTGGAAATGAATCAGCCTTAAAAGAAGAAGAAATCATAAAAAGTATGAAGATGCTTAATTTAAACGAAGGTGACATTCATGAAGCGTTACCATTCGATTGTAAGGTACTTACCTTAACACGTGACGGTTCATCAGAAAACACTTTTGCTGCAAAGAAAGTTGAACCTAAAACAAAGAGAACGCATAAGTTATTGCCACTCTTGAGACTTGATCACTTAAATCCGGAGGAAAGGAACGAAGTGATACAGATGGTATCAGAGAATTCAGATCGGTTCCATTTACCAGGAGAACCACTGGACGCAACCACGAAAACGAAGCATAGAATAATAACAGTCGATGATTGCCCAATAAACACAAAGCAATATCGATATCCGCCTGCTCATAGGGACGAAATCCATAAACAAGTAACGGAAATGTTAAACGATGGAATAGTTCAACAATCAGAGTCACCCTACAATTCACCACTTTGGGTTGTACCGAAAAAACCCGACAGTCAAGGAAACAAAAGATGGAGACTCGTTATAGATTTTCGATCATTAAATGAAAAAACAAAAGGCGATGCATATCCATTACCGAATATAACGGAAATACTGGATCAACTTGGAGGAGCAAAATACTTTTCCATATTTGATTTAGCTTCAGGGTTCCACCAAATTCCAATGCACGAAGAGGACAAACAAAAGACTGCATTTTCAACCCCGCACGGACATTTCGAATATAATCGTATGCCATTCGGACTTAAAAATGCACCCGCTGCATTCCAACGTCTTATGGATCAAACACTTACTGGGTTACAAGACCGAGAAATGTTCGTATATCTTGACGATATTGTCATATACGCAAGATCACTTCAAGAACACAGAATAAAATTTCGGAAGTTAATAGAACGATTAAGGGAAGCAAACCTGACATTACAACCAGACAAATGTGAATTCTTACGACGTGAAGTCGCCTACTTGGGACACATTATCAGCGAAAACGGAGTTCAACCAGATCCAAACAAGACTAAAGCTGTAAAAGATTTTCCACGAATAGATACAGTCAAGCAAGTTCGACAATTTTTAGGACTCACCGGATACTATAGAAGATTTATTCAAGATTACGCAAAGATTTCGAAACCACTTACCAATTTATTAAAGGATAAAGTACCGTTCCTATGGACATGGGAACACGACAACGCATTTCATGCACTGAAGAATATTCTTTGCGAAGAACCCATATTACAATATCCAGATTTCGAAAAATGTTTCAACATCACTACGGATGCATCAGGATACGCCTTAGGCGCAGTTCTCAGCCAAGGGGAAATCGGAAAGGATTTACCAATAGCATACGCTTCAAGAGTACTTAACGGAGCCGAACTAAATTATTCCGTTATAGAAAAAGAACTTCTAGCAATTGTTTACGCAGTCAATCATTTCAGACCATACATCTATGGAAGGAAATTCATACTCATCACGGACCATCGACCATTGATATGGCTACATAGAGTAAAAGATCCTACATCAAGATTACTCCGCTGGAGATTCAAATTAGCCGAATATGAATATACGATAGTGTACAAAGAAGGAAAAGCAAATTGCAACGCAGACGCGCTCTCAAGAAATCCACCTACATGTCAAGTTTTACCAATCGACCTTCCGTCCGATGACGACTCATACCACTTCAACCCTTTAATCTCTCATGACCATAAAACGGAGAATCCACCATCAAGGACACCATCCATAAATTTTGACTCCATATTAACCAACTTTCCTGTTCCACCTATAATCAGTCCTCTACCCGTCAGAGAAGACCCGGCACCACTAGATGCCTTGCCAACATACAACATGCAAAACGAACCAATAAACGATTATCCAGATCAAGAACAATCAGACAACGAAAGTCAAGAGGAAAATATATTAGCCGAGGAAAGACGTTCAATAGTAGAGCAAGACGAGAATTTGCAACAAGAAGAATCGCAAGAAGACATGACCAACACACTTAGTCCAGGATTCAACGAGACACGCCAGAATATCCTCACTACTAGCAAAAATATTATTTGTTTCATTAACAAATACGGATTACCAGTAGATAATGGAAGCAGACTTTTACGCGACCATAAAATTTTCTCATTTCCCATTCAGGACAGAAGAGAATCTGGGGAAGTTTCTATAAAGAAGAAAGCAAGAAAGACTTACTATTTCTTAACAGTCGATAGCAAGGAAAGCTTCCACAAAGCTTTCAGCACACTAATGGAATTACTTGAAACTCAAGAACGAAGAGAAGTATCAATATCAAAAACACCTTACGGGATATACACTACATCATGGAATGACATCATGAACGAACTCTTTACCATAATTTCAAATAACTTTCTTGTAACTGTCCACAACAACGAAATAATAATTCCAGGAAAAGATGAAATTCCTAATATATTACGCGAAAATCACGACTCTATTACCGCTGGACATAAAGGAATCACGAAGACGTACGAAAGAATCAAGCAGAATTATTATTGGGAAGGAATGAAAAACGATATCACAGAATACGTCAAAAGATGTGTCAGTTGTCAGAAAAAGAAATTAACCAGAATAAAGACTCGACAACCCATGTTAATTACCGATACTCCACCAGAACCATTCTACAAAATCGCCATGGATATAGTTGGACCACTTCCACGAACTTCCAACTCAAACAAATATTTACTGACGATACAAGATAATCTTACTAAATATTCGCTCGCTGTACCATTAAAAGAAGCGAACGCAACACAAATCGCAGACGCATTTTTAAAGAGATTCATAGCACAATTCGGTGTACCTCGTTACATACTCACAGATCAAGGAACACCATTTATTGGACAACTAATGCGAACCTTAACGAAGAAGTTGGGAATAAAACAATTACAAACTACAGCCTTTCACCCACAGACAAATGGATCAATTGAAAGAAGCCACCATGTATTTATGGAATACTTAAAACATTATATCGAGAAACACGCAGAATGGGATGAATTGATCGAACTATGTATGTTCTCATACAACACCAGCGTCCATGAAGCGACTCGATTTACACCACACGAATTAATATTCGGAAAAGCAGCTAACTTGCCAACAAGCAAACCTGTACAAACAACTGAAGCATACGAATCTTATGTCAGTGATATGATCGACAAGATGAAAGCAATCCGAGATATTGCTATAGACAACCTGAACCGCTCCAAGGAAAAATCAAAACAATATTACGACCGTAAACAGCACGTACACGATTTTCAAACTCACGATTGGGTATTCCTACTCAAAGGAAACCGGTTAGGAAAATTTGATGACCAATACGAAGGTCCATATGAAATTTTGCAAATATTAGACGATGGAAATGTAAAAATTCGAATTAAGAACAGAGAGAAAATAATACACCCTAATAGACTAAAACCGTCTTACGGGCACTCTTCACAACAGAACTAAAGTGGAAAAATTGTTATTCTTGTCATTATACAGATGACGCCTCACAACCTACTAATTCTGGCAATCATTATGACATGCATACTCGCAAAAGCGCAAGCATTGATAGCGTACGATTGTGGATCATCACCCAATATGAATATTACTACAATGTCTATTAACGCAGTCGGGGAATGCAATATCCCGAAACAAGAAACACCGAGGTACAGACCAGCCAAGATGAGCTAAATAAAATAAAATATGAGAAAATCAAAACGAAGCATAATAAAGGAAAAGGGAGAAAGATCACCGCACGAGACACTGCAGGCATCGAGTCTCATGGCCTAAACAACACACCTCAAACCTGGTGCCAACATCACCAGTAGAGGAAGAACTTGCCACTCAGAAGACTCCAAAGAAGCAATGCTGCAACTACCGGCGACAAGGAAGACGACACAAAACAGAAAAAGAGAGATAAGTTACTACACCAAACCAAAGAGTATTTTAACGTATCATTACCTATATCATTTATTCAGCTGTTCATTCGTGCGGGACCACGAACATCTTTAGGTAGGGGGGTGTTACGACCCTACCCTAGGTCGTCTAGGGAATATTACATTATATAGAGATAAAAACTATGATTATAATATCACCTTATTTTAAAACTTATTTCATTGGTAGAATAGCAAGGGGCAGTATCACCTTTGGCATGTGGCGACTGGAGCGATACTTGCAGCTTTGACTGTACCATTTCTACGGGGAAATTGCAGTACATTACAATATCAGAAACTACGGCTCTGTACTTGATTATTTCCCAGTACGAAACGAACGAAACGAAAGCTAAAAAACCCGGCTACCTAATGAATGTTTCAGATGCAATCAAATTGTCAGGATGGTATTTTTAAATTACGATCGAAATTGCGAGTGTGGAAAATGGGTGATTTGCGCGAACAAAGATGGCTGCCCCTGAGTATTAGTTTTTCACGATTTTCGCACAAATCACGCTCGAACGATCGACACTCTTTGTTTCATTAGCGACGAACTATATCACAGATATTGACAAAAATTATTTTTTTGGGTTTCTATGCGAAAATAAGCCGTAGTTTCTGAGCCCGCGATCCAGCTGTCAATCCGCTCTCTAGAGCTGACAATAGTTTAGGTATTCGCTAACGGGCGGCGTGCCAATCGAGATCCTCCGCTGTGATTGGTTGTTGTATCATTCAGCGGTAGATTCTCGATTGGGATGCCGCCCGTCGGCGAAGGTGTGAACTATTGTCAGCAACTAGAGAGCGGATTGACAGCTGGATCGCGGGCTCAGAAACTACGGCTTATTTTCGCATAGAAACCCAAAAAAATAATTTTTGTCAATATCTGTGATATAGTTCGTCGCTAATGAAACAAAGAGTGTCGATCGTTCGAGCGTGATTTGTGCGAAAATCGTGAAAAACTAATACTCAGGGGCAGCCATCTTTGTTCGCGCAAATCACCCATTTTCCACACTCGCAATTTCGATCGTAATTTAAAAATACCATCCTGACAATTTGATTGCATCTGAAACATTCATTAGGTAGCCGGGTTTTTTAGCTTTCGTTTCGTTCGTTTCGTACTGGGAAATAATCAAGTACAGAGCCGTAGTTTCTGATATTGTAATGTACTGCAATTTCCCCGTAGAAATGGTACAGTCAAAGCTGCAAGTATCGCTCCAGTCGCCACATGCCAAAGGTGATACTGCCCCTTAAGGGGATCCAACCTTCCTAGGCTTTCTTCTCGGGAATACCTCGAGAGCCAATAGAAACCGCGGAAATGACCGACTTCTGCGCGCGATGCATTCGTCTCCGTTTTACATTATTTTCTAACCACAAGGGTATGTATCGAAAGCTTGAAGTTTATTGTAGGGCGTGAAATAGCGAGATATGTGCGTTGTGCGCGCAGATCGGCGAAATTCGAGGAAATACAGCCGCGAGAGCAGCCATATTGGAATGTCCTTGACAGCTACAGAGACCGATGGTGCTTATGACCGGAATTACTCCTTTAACGTTATCTTATCCCTTCACATCGCTATTTCACGCCCTACAATAAACTTCAAGCTTTCGATACATACCCTTGCGGTTAGAAAATAATGTAAAACGGAGACGAATGCATCGCGCGCAGAAGTCGGTCATTTCCTTAAGGGGATCCAACCTCCCTAGCCGGTTTCCTAGGGACAACCCCAAGAGCCAATAGAAACCGCGGAAATGACCGACTTCTGCGCCGGGTGCATTCGTCTCCGTTTTACATTATTTTCTAACCGCAAGGGTATGTATCGAAAGCTTGAAGTTTATTGTAGGGCGTGAAATAGCGATGTGAAGGGATAAGATAACGTTAAAGGAGTAATTCCGGTCATAAGCACCATCGGTCTCTGTAGCTGTCAAGGACATTCCAATATGGCTGCTCTCGCGGCTGTATTTCCTCGAATTTCGCCGATCTGCGCGCACAACGCACATACATCGCTATTTCACGCACTAGAATAAACTTCAAGCTTTCGATACATACCCTTGCGGTTAGAAAATAATGTAAAACGGAGACGAATGCACCCGGCGCAGAAGTCGGTCATTTCCGCGGTTTCTATTGGCTCTCGAGGTATTCTCGAGAAGAAAGCCTAGGAAGGTTGGATCCCCTTAAGCGTATATGTCTATCTCCTAAGCTATTCTACCAATGAAATAAGTTGTAACAATCTCTCCTCGGTGCTTATAGGTAATGAAAAGTTACTAGACACTGGAGCGGAGCGAGTGCACGTCAACCGAATTCGCTATAAGTGAAACTCGTTTAACGGAATTTCGGCTTTATTAATTTTTAAGTTCGACTTATGCAACCGGGCGTGTCATAAAAATGACAGCAGCATCCAGAAAAAAGTAGAGTGTGGCATAAACACTCACACTTTCGTGAAACTGTACATATTGCTGGTGCAAGATGCAGTGCTATCTTGATACAGAGCACAATGTACAACTTTTTCTACTTTGAGTTGCCACACTGCGCATCTACTTGCAAATAAATTACAAGTAAGTATTAACAAAGTTTAAATGTTATCAAAATAATCCTTATCCACTTTGTGTAATAGTAATACATATCTTTCATTATTTGATATAGGCTGTTCAAATACGATACTCAAGAAGTATGCACCGCCTGCTACAATGCAAGACACTAGAAACATCAAGTAAGTAGCAACACAATATTTAAGATACAATAAAACAATATTTATAACAACAAATATTAACTTTCTTTTTGATATAGGTCATTCTAACACGACATTGGGCACTCGTGTGGCGATAGAAAAAAAGATACACATGAGGAGCAGTATATACCGCCTAATGCAATGGGGGGTACTACGGAATGCATGAGAAAAACATTTTTTGACAGCCAAGCAAACTGATGTCAAGTTTGCTCAAATCTAGCAAGTTGAAGTTGGTTCCAAGTCTGTTTCGCACAGGAGGAAGGTTAATCTAATATTCTGGTTCCTGTACTGAAACTGACAATGAAATATATGCAAATGATATAATTTTAAGCTACAGCAGGACTCGCTAGTAATGTTCAAACTGATCAAGGCGCTGGGCGAGTGGAAGATGCAAAGTTGAGTGAAAGTTTTTTGGAATTAGTGCCGTGCCGAAAATTAGGTGCGGTGTGGGGCACCGGAAATTTCTAAATTTTAATTTGAATTATTTTATGAATAATGTGCATACTGTTTGTTGAAATATACTATCGCATATCTCAATAAAATTGCTAAACAATCTTTTCGATCTATTCCATTTGTAATCTAAATCTATTTATAATCGGAAATATAGAAGTTGTATAAATTTTTAGATAAATTATAGTGTTAATGCTATTTATTTGAAAAGTACTATTGTATTTCCGATTATAATTGCAAATAATCTTTTTTGTCCATTTTATATACAATCTACCTACAATATATTATAATCTATATGATAAAGATTATTTTCTAAATTTAATAAAAAACATAATAATACATTCTTTACAGCAAAGTAAAATATCAAAATTAAAATTCTAGGACTGAGTTTTATACATTTACATGAACATATAGGAATGACTTTTAAATAAAATAGAAACATTTAATATAAAACAAGGACTCTTTATTGAAATTTTTTGATACAAGACTTATTAATATTGGCATTAATTAGAATAATTTATATAGATAAATCAGATTGCATTATACAAATGTATATACTGCTCACTGAATCCCAGACCTTGCTAGTTTCCCCACGAAGTATACGTATGGACAAAAAACAAAAAAAAGTAGCATTAATATTGAGCACAAATCTGTATTAAACAATATAAAAGAATAATGACTTATATATGAGCCGTTCAGTGCACAAATCGATTAACTCCACTTTTTGCATTTTTCATAAATTTAAGCATTGAAGCACTTGATTAAGTCCCTACTTTTTATATTTGTAACATAATTTTGAACATAATTTATGGAGTTAATCGATTTGTGCACTGAACGACTCATATACATGTACATTTGGTATAGTTTCTTCTTACGTCTCTTCTCAATTGGTAGCTGAGTACAGACTAGTTCTTATGACTTCCATAATATTGGTTTGCCCGTGTAAAAAAACAAATGATTAAATATATTCACACAGCTCCCTACACAGTAAGATGTATATGGAAATATGAAAAAATGTGATGTACCCATTTAATATCAATAGATATTTAACATTCCAATTCTCTCATTCTAATCCGTAGATGGTGGTTAGTTACCTCTGCCCTTACTTTTATTCTTCCATATATTTCCATCATGTGTGCCTAAAAACATAAATATCTAGAATATGAAAACAAAGTAAAATAACAAGAGTAACAAAAGAAAAGTAAAATAGCATCACCATGAATTTTGGCTGTTTCTTTTCCTACAGAAAATTTCATTGTCTTACTACATTTATGCATCACCTATAATGAGATTTTCAACAGCTTCAAATTCGACACAGAATCTAAATTCTTGTAACCAGTATTCCTGAATTAAATAGAAGATGGTACAGAATTTATTTGTTCACACAATGTACAATAGTACTCTTCTTAGTTTAACATCTATCTGTAGACTAGAGCGCTATCGAAATAATTATTATCAGTAATTGTTTTTTACAAAATGAGTCGCGTAACCTTATACCTTTTGTAATTATCAATAACTACTCATTATCTATAATAATGCAGCCCACTGGTTTTTAACAAGATAACCTACAAAGTTGACAGACACAAATGTCATATCTGTAAACATCAAATCCCAGAAGATCAAATCTAAGGGGTGAAGCTCAAATGGGAGGTGGATGATATGTGGACTGCCACCGCTACCTTCAGAACCTGTAACAAACAACCAGCAACATTCCAGCAACAATAAATAAAAAAAAAAATAAATCATTATATTTTGTAGTGATATTCTAATTTCAATACTTGTAATTCAACAGGAATCGCATCCTCTGGATTCTCTGGATAATCTTAAAAAAAATTATGAAGTTTACCATATACCTCCTTTTATTCGACTGTATTTTGAATTTTCCTTATAAACATGGCATTTAAAAAGATATATGACCTTCAGAAGAATAAAAAATTACACTTACCCATAAAGACTCATTTTCGGGTATACTAAATGGATCTAACGCATCCCCTAAATTTCCTTGCATTTTTAACATAATGTTATCACGATTTCGCAGAAATACAGCCACCATTAAATTATCCATTTTCTCACTGGTGGTTTAATTTCACTTTTTCCATAATACTACTATATCGCTAATGGACTGAAGAGGCGACGCAAACACCACGTATACCAGCCTATCCATATATCAATACTGATTGCTGTGACCATAGACATAATATACCTAGACTGCGCGTTCACGGAGTGGGGGTAGAGCTCACGTAGAAAAGGATGCACTCTGTTTTGATCATATACATATGTAATACTACTATATTGCTAGCGGGCCTGAAAAGGCGATGCAAACAGCACGGTGCAGACATATCTCGACCTCTCAGTCTGTACCTGCCCCACAATGCGTATGCGTGCGTTCTATGCAGCTGCATAACCTGACCACAGTATAGAGAGAACCAGTAGGGACACTCTGTGTCGGCACCTTTGATGTTGGGATATTGCGCGTTCGTGACCTTCGGCCATTTTGGAATTAGTGCACTGCGGGCCATTCGAATTATGATGCAGATAGTCTAATACTTGATAATGCTACAAACAAGTTATTTTGCAGATTTATACTTTTCAATCTAAATGCCAAAATATTATTCACGTGTTAATAGTTTCAATTAACTAAATCAATACTAAAACATGTGTATAAACGATAAATATCACAATGCATAAATTGTCAAATATAAGCTGAATCTGTAGTCTGAACAGAGTAAGCTATACTCTGTTGTGTACATAAATACAACTTTATTTTATAATATAATTATAAATTTGAATACATGAACATTATAAGAATGTGTAAGATCCGATCAAACAATTTTGTATACCATCATTTTACTACTCTCATGCAATTTGTTTTAATGTTTTCGGCAAAAAAAAATATTGGTATATAGAAAATGTTCTTAAACTCCTATTCACGATAAGGTCACTAAAATTACAAAAGTGTTTACATATGCATTATTATTTTAAGAGGCAGACAATGAAAATGATGTCTTACACACCACTTTATAGATTACATTTTATAGATTAGACTGATGCATAGCGGATAGCAATTTTAAGCAGGTAAGTGAAATCTTTCCAGTACTCGTCCTGTTTCACATTGCTTAAATCCTTCTGTTTAACCAGGTCATTTGGCTATGATGATATTCCTGAAACAATGATAAATTATGAATAAATCTTGTCTAACTTTGAAATTAACAAAATTATAAAAATCTTGTATATGTATACTTATCTTATATATGAAGTGACGAGGGAAAATCATAAATGGTCTCTATTATAATCTGCAATATATCCCAGTTATCTACCTGAAAAAAAGATATTTATTTAAGTTACATAATAAACATTTATTTAAATAGGATCATGATATAAATAACTCTATTTGTAGAAGGTTCAATTACCAGTATATTATCTAATATTTTGCTAGAAAATATTAATGCTTTTAATTGTGTTTTAATATAATAGATTTCCTATGTCCTTTTTGATTTTTAAATGTCCTATTAATAAATTTCAGTGTATAAAATAGACGCATTCTAGCATATAACTCTATCAAATATTCATGTGGAAATTGTATGCAAGGAAGAGAAAATGGTACAGATTTGTACATTTGTCGGAAAGTATGTATCACATTGCTCTCTGATGTTATAGAGAGATTTTCGAGAAATGTACTTTCTAGAGCTCCTATATACTCGACAAAAGAGTCATGTGGCATCATTAGTGAACCAAATGTATTTGTACCCTCTGTTTCGTATGCTCGGAAATATGTATACAAAGAAGTACTATCCAAATCAGTATGACTATTTGCATATTGTGTACATACAGAACAAGAATGCACTTTTAAACATTTCTGGATTAAATATCCACAGATGTATCTTAGAGCATTCTGTTCTGGTAGTTCCATGTGATGGTAATCACAATCGCTGAGAACAATATCATCTGTAGGACTATCTATAGGCCTAGTTTCCAATTCCAGATTATTAAATTCAACTGCAGCATCTGTAATCTTGTGCAATATACTATCAAAATCTGTTTCACAATTTCCTGTACCTGTACTTAAATAGCTTATGGAAAACAACTTTCTGAAACTATTATAAAATTGAATGGGTGTTGGGTTGAACGCATTACCAATCTGTGCCCTAATAGTCCCAAAAAAATTTTCAAGACAATCTTGATTCAAGCGCCTCGTTAACAAAAATTTTACACCCTGATGCTTCAAAGTGTCCCATAATCCTATAACTGCATTAATCGTAATAATCCAACATTTCAGAGATGTTACATTATTTGTTATATCTTTTCCAGTGTTAGAAATTACTTTTAAATTGGTAATATATGTTTTCATTTTATTTAAAAATTCTATTTGAAATTCTTTTCCTTGAAATGCTCTTCTAAACTGTTTTGAACTATTAATTGTTGAAGCGTTTAATAAGTCAAATAAAGAGTCAAAATTGTCAATACATTGGACAGTTGTCATAACTGCTGCTGGCAAAACACCTACACTGACGTATGTATTCAGCCCTGCAGCTACTGTGTGACTTAAAATTTGAGCTGCATATTTAACTTTCATTTTTTCAAAATTATTAGGACATAAATGTGCATCGGTCAATTTGTGGGCACAGCGGTTCTGCAACTTCTTATCCATTTCATAAAATTTCTGAATATAAGACCATGATGTTCTTTCTTCATCATGCACAAAAGAATGTTTCATTAAATTATTTCTTGTGGTCTTTAATAAATGTGGTGTGTCAAATAGGTAAAAATACTTTTTGGAGTCTATTTCAAAATATGGTTTCTCAGCAGTAACACTTAACAAGTTTGTCAATTGTACGAAATCTTTACCCATGTCTGATACTACTCCTACTACGTTCAACCCTACATCCTTCAATTTCTCTATGCACTGAACTATTGTGTTTTGGAGAATGAATGCAGAAATTGTTGAATGTACAAAAAAGTATGCAATGGCCTGTTTCCATGATTCACAAATGCCTCTAACCATTATCACACAAACATTGGATGCTACTTGATTAGTTTTTTTATCTCCTACATCTTCATATCCTACCACTTCATCACATGTCACGTTATAAAATAAATGTGACTTTATGGACATTTCATCTATACATATCACACAGTGTTTATTAATGTTTTCTAAACTGTTAACTTTTACTCGCAATGCATCAAATACACAATCCTGCAACCCTGGAGTAATTCTCATTTTTTCTATTATTCTATTCAATGATCTCTTACTTGGTAAAAAGAACATAGACTCTAATGTTCTATAAGCCTGTGGTCCTGAAAAGAAGATAGATAAACAAAATTCTTTAAATTTTAATGTAAGCCTTCTGCCTTTTGGTCTCCGTTTATATTGTTTAGCTTGCATCAAAACGAATGCAACAATATTATCAGGCAAGAATTGGTGCAGCGCATTCTCAAATTCCTCAAACGTCATATCCTTCTTGCTATCATTTATTGTCTCTTGTTGTGCATTATGTGTAAGCACATTAATTTTCCTCCTCACTGAATTTAATGCATTCCTCAGTCTATTCTTCCTTGGTGTATATGCACTTAATGTTTGAGAGGTCTGAGTACTTATGTGCTGACACCCAATCAATCCAGTTGAGGGTCCAGGAATTCCTTCAGATGTGGATGGTTCAAAAATGATTGCAGATGTGGAAGGTCCAGGAATTGCTTCTGTATCTTCTGGATTGTTCTCCTCATCAATTACTGGTATTGGAACAGCATGAGAGTGTAATCTGTTCCTTAGATCATTTAAAAACATTCTTTCTGAGAAATGCCTGGCACATATTTTGTAATTTTTGTGCACTTGTTAAGATGGTTTTCCCAACAAATCCAATTTATTACAATTTTTAATCCACACTGCTTGCCTACAATTTATAAATAATATTATCAAAATCTACATAATTAAAAAGGTAAACTATTCTCAGTAATACAACTTACCTTTGAGGATCCTTCGGGAATGAGAAAAAACTAATTTCCGGATTGCGCTTAGTAGTAGTATTGCATGCTTCATATGCGCAATAAAATCCACCTCGATTGCTCATTTTCACACTGGTTATAATATACCACTAAATGAAAAGAAATCACAAACTGCAACCACACTTCCACACAAAATCCTGTAAGAGTAAAATCCTGTAAAACTATATTTCACACAAGGTTCTTCAGCAAAACTTCACTACGTCTGCACAGTTCAAAAATTTGCACTATACTGACGAATTTTGCTTGCTTGTACTGCCTTGTACCGACGCTTTTCTTTCAAAATAAGCCGGGTCAGGTATACGCCGCGCAGGCGCAGGTAGATTTACGCAGGGATGCGTGACGTAACGGCTCACTGCCAAATACCTGACGTGTCCCTATTATGACTCACACGCTTGGAGAAGCGCGCGTGTAATCCTTGGCCGCCATTTTGAGATTAGTGCATTTCGCACATGCGCACAAAAGATAATACTTCGAAAAACGTCGGAGTGTCCCTACTGGTTCTCTCGATACTGTGACCTGACTAAAGTTATCAGTTTACCTGCGTAACTGCCTATAAGTCTTTTTTTATATTAACATCAAATAAAAAAATATAAAACAGTTATTGATTAATACTATATATCAGTCATTGTCATTTCCATTTTCAAATGACATTGTGCATAATCATGTATTGTCTCAGGATACACTAGATAATCACAGAACACAACTATGCAAGTGTACAATATCATTGTACATAAACGTCAGATTGTTCCATGAAGCCAAAACCTTGTCTACCAAGCCCAACAATTACATACGGCAAAAATACACAAAACTGATATTATTCCAGCACCAATAAATATAATATCCTCCGTGTACATGAAACTGTATGCTCTTAATACATGTTACAACATTACAGTAATAAAAATGTGTTTTATTTGCATTACATAACATATTTCTATATTCATATTTTATATTATTTCTTCAATCATATTTTTTTCCATTACTGATAAATACATTAATTTATACCCAGTTAGTCGTAAAAGTGGTTTTAGTCTAATAATTGGAAAATTTATACTTAACATTTGTTTTTTATATAGTTACATGTAAGGTCACAATATATCTGAAAATATTATAATATTACATATATGTAATATTATAATAGATTTCTCTGTTATTTTATGCCTACACAGATAATAACCTGCAATGGGCATCCTATGATTTCCAATAATCGTCGGTATATATTCCGAATACTATTTTTGTTATTTTTATATACTTTTTTCGATTCTATATAACTAATTCCATTTATCGTATTAAACGCTGCATGTTTAAATTAGCCTCGCTACGTGGCTGACGCATGCGCATTATGTACCAGGTACATGGTTCTGTCGGTTCTGTCTCACTTTCTCAGCGCGGCTCCCGCTTATGGGAAAGATACGTCGCTAGCAATAGTAGTATTACATATATGATCAAAACAGAGTGCATCCTTTTCTACGTGAGTCTACCCCCACTCCTGAAATTTGGGAGAACGCGCAGTCTAGGTATATTATGTCTATGGCTGTGACTAAACTTCTGTATAAGTTGGCACTTGGCCCGCCCTGTCTAAGCGGTTCATGATTTACATTGGATTATATGGGAGCAGAACAATCCGTCATGTCCGTCTCTCAGATGGAAAGTATCCTTTAAAAAATAAAAAAACAAATAGGAATAGTGTTGTGTATTTTTCATAAAATGCGAAATTTGTATATGTATCGTCATATTCCGTGTATGTTGGTGATGCTGCATCTAATGTCACACTTAACCAAAAATTACAATCATCGCGAAGGTATTTTCTATGTGTGGAGTGTTCAATATAGCGTATCTTTACACACGAAAATATTTTAAAATACATTTTAAACATTAACAATTTCTTACTTTGGTAAGTTTATCGATTATATGCAAATGTTATCGATGCCTTCAAGTGATATGAACTATATGTGTGATTTACGTACTAGTAGTATTATTTTTATTGTTGTATTGCATGTCCTTAACAGCTTACATTAATGATTTCATGAAGCTCTGTGTCATGTAATCATTTTATAGCTTTTTAGTATTTATTTTCTATTGTATATATTGACAGAATTTAAGATTTAAAGTTTGTAAACAGTCGAGGTTGAGATGAGAACTATAGGCACTACTCATTCATTTGCATATTGCCTGGAAGAAGAAATCATATAAACATAAATATTAATGTAAAGAAGCAAAATATTTTCTTAAACCAGGAAATAGAAAACTTGTTCAACTTGAAGTTCGCAGTAAAGGAACTGGAGAGAAACTCTAAGAAATGCGAAAAGGAAGAGAAAATAGAAAAGGCCAAAATAAAGAAGGCTATACAAAAGGGAAATATGGAAGGAGCCAGAATACATGCCGAAAATGCAATTAGACAGAAGAATCAAGCATTGAATTATTTAAGAATGAGTGCTAGAGTTGATGCTGTAGCAAGTCGAGTACAGACAGCATTGACAACTAGAAAAGTCACACAGTCTATGGCTGGTGTTGTGAAGGCAATGGATGCTGCTATGAAGTCAATGAATTTAGAAAAAATATCAGGGCTTATGGATAAATTTGAAAGCCAATTTGAAGATCTAGACGTTCAAAGTTCATATATGGAAAACGCTATGTCGCAAACTACAACAACAAATGTACCTCAAAATGACGTTGATTTATTAATGCAACAAGTTGCAGACGAAGCTGGGTATGTTATATTTGAAGTATAATTATAAATTTTCTACGTTTACATAATATTTTTATGTCTCGTGGGAATTTTGTTTCTGTGTCACATCCTAACATTTTAAGCATGTTCATTTTTTCAGTCTGGAGTTAAATATGGAATTACCATCTGGTCAGTTGGGTAGTATCGGTACATCTACTGTTGTGAGTCAAGACCATGATGAACTAACACAACGTTTAGCACGTTTAAGAGAGTAATTGTACACAATATATATGGATCATTTCATATGCAAAAGCAAATACCTGAGTCCACTACAAGTTAGCGACTTTTTAAACCAGTGAAGGCTCGAATTACAGCACATAGAATTGAATACCGCCTGGTAGTTTTCAAAATTTTCAAAATGGCGGCCAACCTCATTTGCGAAAGAACGTCACGGAAATTATGGAAAAATCTACAATTTGTTAGAATTAGTTAAAAGTAGGTCGTGACTAATTTGAATTCGTGGAAAACTCCTTGCGCTTTATTCAATCATCTCCTTACTCCTTTGCGTTATAATAAAAAAACCGAATATTTTTTATATTCATTTTCGCCCAATTTTACAATCCTACGCGGAAATATGGCAAGCGAAGCGCGCGAGAACTCGCAATGTGAGATTAGTGCGTCCGAGTATTCCGATGATATTCGGTGCGGATCAGTGCATCTTACACATGACTATTTTGTGATAAATGGTCAAAGGATGACATTTTTGGTAAGTCTATGAATTTGCCGAAAAAGGATATAAGAAATATAAATATTCGGTTTTTTATTATGACGTTAAATATGACACCATTGGAAAACGAAGTGAGAAGACGGTTCGATAAAGTGCCAGTAGTTTTTCACGAATTCCAACTCATCACGCCTTTATACCAACATCGGATAAAGAATGGTTGATCAAAAATTTCTTTACATCAAATGAAACTTTTACTTTTAAATAGTAGTATACTAATCGTAATGAATTGTTAACCAATTTTACCAAATTTTAGATTTTTCCTCAATTTCCGTGATGTTCCTTCGCAAACGAGGCTGTTTTGGCCGCCATTTAAAAAATTTCGAAAGTACCACAAGGCATTCAATTTTATATGAAACATGCTGAAATTCGCGCCTTTACTCATTTAGAAAATCGCTAAATTGTAGCGGACTTAGCCTTTTCATATGCAATTACCCATATGTATGTACGTATAGACCATTTAAGTATATATATAGGTATATACCATTTTCATTATGCAAGCACTATGAACACACATTGCATACGATTCATATTGCTTGTATAATAATTTAAGGAACATAATAACTAAAACCTTACTTTAATGTTATTCTATAGGTACAAGAAACTTAATTCTTTTTACTGTAACTGTAATTAAAAGCATATAGACATAAAAGTGTTAACAGGTGTATATTCTTCAATGTCTATAAATATTTTTCAACTTGTCATAAAATCAATTATTTTAAGTCATTATTTTCGTTTATGCAGAGTGTCTCAGACCACCCGAACAATCTCTCGTGAGGACGTAGTGCGGCTTAAGATAAACACAAAAGTACTGTGCCGTTATTCGAAATTCGCAATAATTATCAATATAATAATGTTAAAAGATCAAAGCGTACGCCAAGCGAAAGGGCGGAGCGCTCGTTGGCTCGAGCTATAGTCGGCCCAGCTTACTCTTGTCCAGGGGGAGACAACTCTTATATAGGAATTTGGATTCGGAATAGTACTCTATTTAGTCGGAACTGTTATAGATGGCAGCACGTATCTGAGCTCACGGATATAGCGATTTCCATAAGTGTGGCACAAACACAAAAGTGCTGTGTTACATAGGCTGGCATAGCATAAATGGACATTATAAGTAATTAAATAAATAGACAGTGCAAGATGCTAGACATTAAGTTCGCATAAACATAGTGATATAGTGCATTTCTATATATATTTCTATATATATTTCTATTTTTATTTATATTTTATATTTATATTTCTATTTATATTTTATATTTATATTTGCACGATACACGGGCGTCGGTTTCCTGCAGTTTTCCTACGCCTTGTGCAAATGCGATGTATACAATTCTGCAGCCATTATTCGCACAATTTATAATAAAGCATATTAACACTTTATAATGTCTTATCTCTTAAACATCCATATTAAATGATATTAATATTAAAGTTTGGGCAGGTTAGGAAAGCCCCTGTGGTTCTTCCCCCCTGCCCTCTGCTGTAACCCCCCTTCCCTACAAATTTTCTTTTTGTGCTGCCATCTACAACAGTTCCGACATTTATACGAACTAAACTTAGTCCGCAAATTATATATGGGAGTTTGCACTCCCTGCTCTTGTCAGTAGTAGTAGTAGCTGCAGCGTGCGACAAGGAGAGGTGTCGGTCTCCTAGGAGAACAATAGGCTGTTGTTTCTGTCCGCACAAGCCACTCCTAATAAATTCTCGAAAACTTATTGAAAAGAGACAGCGGCTTGATAATTATTACGAATTTCGAATAACGGCACAGGACTTTTGTGTTTATCTTAAGCCGCCCTACGTCCTCACGAGGGATTGTTTGGGTGATCTGGGGCACCCTGTATAAATAAATTAATTTAGTGATATAATCTCTGAATTCTTGTATGATAAGAGACCACTGTGCTTAATACATATAAATTATTATAACTAATAGAATTTTCCAGAGCATTTTCTAAAACTGAAGACCGATTTTGTGATGCGAGCTCGCTTTTTAAACAGAATGCATTATACCATTACTATACAATATGTCCCACGACTGGGATCACATTCGGAAATTGGCGGTAGCTGACGTGATTCTGAACGACTTTTTCGTTTGCGAAAATATTATCCGAGGCTTCATTTTTGAATTATTAAAGAAAAACACTGGCGAATGAGCGCGCGTGTAGAGCTCATTCAGGTTTGCAGCGCTCGCCATTGCTCGCCATTCACCTCTGTGTCGGCACCTTTGATGTTGGGGTATTGCGCGTTCGTGACCTTGAACGTGTTCGGCCATTTTGAAATTAGTGCGCTGCGGGCCATTCGAATTAAGGCCGATTCTCACCTAAGCGGCATCGAGCGGCGCGGCGCGACGCGAGGCGTAGCGTCATTTCATATAGGATATTCCCACCTAAGCGGCATTTGGCAGCGGCAGAAACGAAACAGTAGAACTTCGTTACCCGGTCCACCCCACCAGCACTCCGCCACAAGCTTAGCCAAGCACCTCTACCTACTCGGAAAAGACGTTCGCACACGGCGGAACCGTGGAGCGGGCAGCTTGCTTTTGACGTGTTGTGATTCACACTTGGCCGTCGGCAGGCGATCACGCGCGTGTCGAAGCATGCGTGCCGCCAGCCAACGCTTCGGGTCGCGTTTAAAAGTTGCCGCGTCGCGCCCCAACGCCGCCCTTCGCGCCGCTCTGCTTAAAGGTCGATTCTCACCTAAGCGGCATCGAGCGAAGCGGCGCGGCGCGACGCGCCGCTACAAAATTACGCTTACAATTGTTTGCGTGTAATTAAATGATACAGTCCTCATTTAAGCAGAGCGGCGCGAAGGGCGGCGTTGGGGCGCGACGCTGCAACTTTTAAACGCGACCCGAAGCGTTGGCTCGCGGGACGCATGCTTCGACATGCGCGTGATCGCCTGCCGACGGCCAAGTGTGAATCACAACACGTCAAAAGCAAGCTGCCCGCTCTACGGTTCCGCCGTGTGCGAAGGTCTTTTCCGTGTAGGTAGAGGTGCTTGGCTAAGCTTGTGGCGGAGTGCTGGTGGGGTGGACCGGGTAACGAAGTTCTACTGTTTCGTTTCTGCCGCTGCCAAATGCCGCTTAGGTGGGAATATCCTATATGAAATGACGCTACGCCTCGCGTCGCGCCGCGCCGCTTCGCTCGATGCCGCTTAGGTGAGAATCGGCCTTTAATTGTGTGTTTAAAATGCGCTTTAATTAATGCGATATATACGCACTTGATCAATAACACCAGAATGGCTACATTCCGAAATTCATTGTCGGTGCTGAAATATAGATTTTCAGTACTGATAGTGAATATCGGAACACAGCTAAAGCGGAGAGAATATATATCTGCATGAGCGCATAAAGGCCGATTCTCACCTAAGCGGCATCGAGCGAAGCGGCGCGGCGCGGCGCGACGCGAGGCGTAGCGTCATTTCATATAGGATATTCCCACCTAAGCGGCATTTGGCAGCGGCAGAAACGAAACAGTAGAACTTCGTTACCCGGTCCACCCCACCAGCACTCCGCCACAAGCTTAGCCAAGCACCTCTACCTACACGGAAAAGACGTTCGCACACGGCGGAACCGTGGAGCGGGCAGCTTGCTTTTGACGTGTTGTGATTCACACTTGGCCGTCGGCAGGCGATCACGCGCGTGTCGAAGCATGCGTGCCGCCAGCCAACGCTTCGGGTCGCGTTTAAAAGTTGCCGCGTCGCGCCCCAACGCCGCCCTTCGCGCCGCTCTGCTTAAGTGAGGACTGTATCATTTAATTACACGCAAACAATTGGAAGCGTCATTTTGAAGCGGCGCGCCGCGCCGCGCCGCTTCGCTCGATGCCGCTTAGGTGAGAATCGGCCTTAATGCAGAAGCATAAGAAAACGAACTAATCAGAATCTTCAATTTCATTGTGGAGATATTAGGTGTATAAATTAATTCTCGGCCTTTTTGATCAAACTTTGGTCTTTATTATAAAAAAAACTAGATATCTTTTAATCTTCAAAATAATGTCCCTCACTTTTTATACATTTTTGCCACTTTTCAGGCAACTTTCGTATTCCGTGTCGGAAAAATGACGGTGGTTTGTCCAGGGCGTTCTTTATCTCGGAGATCAAAATTTCCATTCTGAAAATTTTGGAACCATTTTTTACACGTACTGTAGGACACAGCATTTTTGCATAAGACGGAACAAATCAATTCTTTAGCTTCAGCAGCACTTTTTTTCAATTGAAAGGAGAAAAGAAGGCAATGCCTCAGGTGCTGCTTTTCGAACGAGATAGCGTTTACTATTTGGTTTTTGAGGTTATATTATCAACAACATTAAGTATGATAGCTCGTTTTGAAGCCAAAGGATGGCGCTTCAAAATAACTATACGGCGGGAAGGACATGCAAATTTAAATAGATACTCTCTTCAAATGAAGTGAGGGGCCGAGAATTAATTTATACACCTAATAGAAATAAAGGACTCTGATTGATTCGTTTCCTTATATGCTTTGTGCATTATGCCGTTGTGCAAGAGTGTGTGCTTCCTGCTTTAACTACCGGAGTATCGGCCAGACGGCACCGAATCACTGGCATACTTTCCATTTAGCACGTAAGCATCATTCTATTTTTGTTACTCCCTGTATGTGAAATAAAGGTAGAATGATGTTTGCGTTGACTTGAATCGCTAAATAGAAAACATCCAATGACGCTGCGGGGAATTTTTAGCGACGGCCTTTGGTTGTCAAGAAAATCGATTTTAAATGTTTAAGGTTTATTAAGGTGTACATGTATACCTATTATATTCAAGTCCATGGAAGCCAATGAGTGTAGCGCAGTAGACTAGGTGGACGGCTCGCACGCTAGTGACCCGCGTTCGAGTCCCACCACCGACGATATGGGTTTTTTCGAAATCACATCACTACTGACCAAGCCATTAATTATTAGCCACCGATTTATGGATAATTGTTCATTAAACAAAGCAAGACGTGTAATCCCCTCAATAAGCGTACGTACATTTTTTGAAATTCGCATTCTGGTTTGCATAAAATGCGCTTTTAATGCGGGACAAAAATGTGCTTTTTATGCGCATTTATAATGCACTTTTAATGCTAACTATAATGCGCATTCAAAGCGCATTATGCGCACTTCGGCGCTCCTTGGGCGTGGCTATGCCGGTATTTCTGGAACAATGATAAATTATGAATAAATCTTGATGAATCTAACTTTGAAATTAACAAAATTATAGAAATCTTGTATATACTTATCTCGCATATGAAGTGAGGAGGGAAAATCATAAGTGGTCTTTATGATAATCTGCAAAACATCCCAGTTGTTATCTACCTGAAAAAAGATGTTTATTTAAGTTACATGATAATAATAATAATACTGTTACTGGGGGGGCATATTCTGCCCTGCGTCACCTGAACCGTTAGGTCCTTTGTAACTCCCCATATTTCAGGGTTCATTCCATCAGCCCGGCTTGCTTAAAAAAGCTTACCAGGCTATTGACCCTCATTTCCCCCAGGTCCTTAGGGTCTGGGAAAGCTTGTCCCCAGATTTTGAATCTCAGGGACGCTACTGCCGGACATCTGCATAGCATATGCATGATGTCTTCTTTTTCTCCCCACACTTGCAGCACTCACCTTCCGCCACCATATCCATGCGGTGTAGGTGCGCTTTAAGGGTGCTGTGTCCTGTTAGTATGGCCCCTGCCACCCTTAGTTTATTCCTATTCATAGATAGGAGTTCTTATCTTGCTCAGTTGTGGCATCATGGCCCTGGCTTGGCGGCATCCCATACCCGATATCCACCGGGCCTCTTGCTCCTGAGTAATCTTACCTTTTATTATTTCTATCAATAAGGTTTGTGAGCCGCCATCTTGAACCAACACAAAATGGCGGGAGATTCAAAATTTGAAAAAAATGTAATTTAAATTTAATATTGCTGCCATTTCTAAACGGTTGAAGATATCGATACATAAAGTTTCCTGGCACCAAATGGATATATACTCAAAGTACATGCCAAATTTCGTTGCGATCCGTTCAGCCGTTTGGCCGGAATACTGGACGAATGGAAATAGTGAAAAATTCATTAATCCATTAGTCCACTATTCCGGCCAAACGGCTGAACGGATCCGAACAAAATTTGGCATGTACATCGAGTATATATCCATTTGGTGCCAGGAAACTTTATGTATAGCCATCTTCAACCGTTTCGAAATAGCGACAAATTCAAATTTTTAATTCACTATTCCAGCAAAACGATTGATTTGTCCACTATTCCAACGAAACGGCTGAACGGATTCGGACAAAATTTGACATGTACATCAAGTATATACCCATTTGATGCCAGGAAACTTTGTGTATAGCCATCTTGAACCGTTTCGAAATAGCGGCAAATTCATCCATCAATCCATTACTTTATAATTATAGTTTGAAAATCCCGTAATTTCGAAACGGTTCAAGATGACCATGCATAAAGTTTCGTGGCACCAAGTGGGTATATTTTTAAATTACATGCCAAATTTTGTTTGAATCCGCGCAAGCATTTCGCCGGAATACTGGATTAAAGATTTCAATTTGCCGCATTTTCTGAATGGTTGAAGATAACCATGCATAAAGTCTCACCGCAGCAAAGGTGTATATATTCGATGTACATGTCAAATGTTGGTTCGGATTCATTTAATTGTCATGTTTTGATCACTTGGGCCTATTGCAGAAATACTGCATTTCGCGGGCGAGCGCGAAGCGCGAGCATCCGACGACCTCGGGGGGTATGGCGCTTGAGCGAAGCGAAAGCGCAGAGGACTCTGTAACATAGTTTAATATCTCAATACTTGTTAACAATTTCGAAACGGTTTGAAATTCGTGGGCGAGCGCGAAGCGCGAGCAAAGGCGATCTGGGGGGTTGGCGCTTGAGCGAAGCGAAAGCGCAGGGGGTTTACCCCCTAGTTAAGGGGAATCAACCCCGTATAGTGACCTAAAAGGAACTAGCCCGGGAGCCAATAGAATTTGTAGAAACTATGAAAAAGTCCTGAGGATATGTCGTCTTCGTAGTACGTCAATTCCTCATGAGAGTGGTATTTATTGAAAGCTTGAACTCTGCTGCACCCCGCTCTGGTCTCGTATAGAGGGACAAAGCCGCGATAAACGAATAATTGCAGTCGAAAGAAGCATCGGTCTCTGTAGCTGTCAACGACAGTCCAACATGGCCGCTCCAGCAATCGCATTTTCTCTTATTTCTCCGATTTAACGACACTACACTTCAATATCGGACCAGAGCGGGGTTGGCACTTCATCACAGATATTAGGAAAATTCGTTTCACTGTACTTTGTTCCCGTAATAAGCTGTGATTTCTAAACTACGAATCCAGCTGTCACATCGCCGAAAAATAGCGTATGATAGTTCCCGAGTTTGGAGCCTGGCGGCGTTCCCATCGATTCTTCGCTCAGGTGCTGCTTCAACCACAATCTTGCGGGGCCCTGTGCCCACCTGTGCCCTCGGACCACCTCGGACATGCCCGACAATGCCCGATCGCCGCGCTCATTCAAATTGATTCACATAACCTGACATGACCTGACATAACCCCGCTAAATCGAAAACGAGTCTGTTTTGAAATATGATGCCACTATAAATTATGGAAAATTAAAATAAGAGAATGAGCTGAAATGAGGAAAACCTGGTTTACTATCGTGATCCGTATAACTTTCCTGTTTTTATTCTTTATTCAAAATCCATTCTTATTTCAGATGTAGTCAATAATTAAATGAAAGGGGTTTTGTGGAAAAGGGATGGATTGCAGGTTATGCACGCACGAAAAATTTACTTCTTACTTATTTTACGATCTGTTTTCATTGAAAGTATAAATTAAAACTAATTCATAATCATATTATTATAATTACATTATAAAGGAATTGGGGTTATTAGAAAAGCATGAAACGTACTTAGGTTAGGTAGGCAGGAGAAAATTGGAATGGAATTTGTAAGGTTATACCGAGGGCTTAGCCGAGAAAAAATTTACTTATTACTTATTTTATGCTTTGTTTTTATTAAAACTGTATTTTAAAACTAAATTCATAATTATAGTATCTCAATAAATTATAAATGAAAAAGAATTTTTCCGAAACGGATGACACGTGTAAGCAAGGCAGGCAGGAAAAAATTGAATTGAATTTTTTAGATTACGGCCCGAAGTGCTTACACCCAGAAAAAAATTCTTACTTATTTTAGGTTTCTTCTTTATTACAAATATATTTTAAAATAAGATTTACAGTTATATTATTATAATTATAATTCTAAATAAAAAAGGGGTTTGGAAAAGCAAAGGAACTACTCATCAAGACAATTTTATTATTAAAAATATTTTTTAAAACGATTTAGTTTCGAAATGGATCGGATCAGAGGAACTGTAGCCCAATTTGATACTTTTTCATGAATAATCGTGTCAATAAAAGCTCCGTGTCTAATAAGGAGAGACCGTCGCGCGCCGATGCCGGCTTGAATCTCTCCAAATTTAAAATATATTCCAGCTGTCCAAGCTTACAGATTAGTGGCAATCGATAAAGCGCATTTAGAGTTTCTGAAAAAATTACAGTCAAATTTTGCAATATGTCAGTCTATAATCATGTTGTGGCAAAGTCGCGCGTATCGCCAAGAAGGAGAGTTCCGTTGACTCGCCGGGAAAGAGAGGCACATATCGTTCAGAAAGAGACGCACTGATCCGACGGGAGAGAGAAGTACGTGTGGACAAACAAAGACAATCGATTCTCTCTAGGCTCTCCGTCGAGCGCTCGGAAGCTTCGACTACGAAGGGAGAAAGAATCGAGTGTCTTTCTCTCGTCGATACGCATCTCTCTGTCCCGTCGAATCAGTGCGTCTCCTTCTCGGCGATACGTGCCTTTCTTTCCCGCTAGAGAGGCGCGAGAAAGAGAGGAACGTATCGCTGAGAAAGAGACGCACTGGTCCAACGGGACAGAGAAGCACATATGGACGAGAGAAAGACAATCGATTCTCTCTCGAGGCTTGCCAGCGCTCGACAGCGAAAGTCAGATAGGCAAAAAAGAATCGACTGTCTTTGTCTCCTCCATACGTGCTTCTCTGTTCCGTCGAATCAGTGCGTCTCCTTCTCGGCGATACGTGCCTTTCTTTTCCGTTGAGAGAAGCACGAGAAAGAGAGAAACGTATCGCCCAGAAGGAAAGGCACTGATCCGATGGGACAGAGAGACGCGTATCGACGAGACAAAGACATTCGGTTCTTTCTCACCTTTCTCTTCCTTTCGTTGTCGAGCACTGACGAGCCACGAGCCTACCACTTCGTGACTTTAATCGAACAATCACGATATCTCATTACAATTCTCTCTAAAATTAAGCCCCATGACAGTTATTCTCTTTAGCACAAGTCTGAACAATACTATGTTTCAAATTCAGCTAAATTGAAACACATTTTACCATTCCTTGTCAGATATATGTATTTTGTAAGTTATTGATAATGCTCGGAGAATTAGAACAGAATTTTTTTAAAAATGTAAAATTAATTAAAATATGCTACATTCAAAATTTGAGCAGTTTTGTTAGGAAATGAATTTTTCCGTCTGTTCTTAACTACGTCAGAGCAAGGATTTTTCTTTTGATTTATCCGGCAAATGTGACAAATATGTAAAAAAAGATAAATATCTTCCAGAAAGTGAATTCATCGATTGTTTATTTAACAATTAACTGTTTAAACATTTTGACGCATGGATGTCGGTCATTGACATTGGCAACAAATAAATATATATATATGTACTTTAACTAAAAAGTTAATTGTTAAATAAATAATTGATAAATCCACTTTCCGAAAGATATTACAAAAACTTTATGAACAAATTTCGTCCCACTACCGAGACAGTAGCATTTTACATGTTGACCTCGGCATCCTATCTACACCGAAAAATATTTAAAAATTTTAGGGGCCCTTCGTGGTACTCGATTTTCGGCACGACCCTAACAATGGGAGCTTCACGAGACTCCCGTCTGGGAGCTCCTTCTCGGGCCGGTGATGTGGGGTTAGTTGACCTACTGGCCGTACGGCAGCGTTTCGATCGATTCGGAGATAGCCCGTTGGGGTTGATTCCCCTTAAAGCGTCGCCTCGCGGCTCCGCTTACAAGGGGAGGCTACGACGTTTGGAACGCGGATTTTCTTCAAACTTCGTACACTCGTAGTACTCCATTAGGACAACATAATGTGCAAGTAGCAGCGCGTACTTCTCAAGCGTTATTGAGAAATTCGCAAGATAATTTCGGTTGTTATGTATACATACCTGTGCGTTGCTATTCTTGCCATAAAGCGGCGGCAGTTGAGTGGTTAGCGTTCAAGTCCCGTAATCGCTGGATTGCTGGATCGAGTCCCACTCGTCAGTTTTTTTTTTTTTTTTGAACACCAGTCATATTCATGAATATATATTGCAATTGATATAACGGGAAAAGTACGAAATACAAAAATACGAATTTCCAATGTTATTTGGCAGTCTACAAATTTTTATTATTACAAAAAATACAATATTCATAACTATCGACTAGTAAACGACCAAACGCATAAAGTCATACAAAATGTATGCCTGTCCGTGATTTGCGAAATCCCTTATACCTGGAAGGAGCCCGAAACTACTTGTTACCTGCACGTTTTGACCGGCACAGACAGGCTCCGAAAGAATGAGGGGAGGGCCAGGCTCGAACCGGGATAGAATAGGGATCATTCGACAGTTAACTCGCATAGCGGTGAGACGTTGCTTACGTAGCAGGAAGAAATAACGTACGTGCGAATTTGTCGTGAACATAAAACTTACATTGTGACTGGAAAAATGGAAGTGACACCCGGTTCGTCGAAAACTGTGGACGAGGAATGCCATAAAGATTCAATCCATAGTGCAGTTTCAAAACGTCGGTTGAAAGATGCGTTCGTGTACTGTGATAGTCTTCTTCAAGAAGCGGACGTCGTTGATACAGAAGCATCAGCAACGATTTCTGCCGATGCAATGGCGATTGGAGAAGAACTGTATCGGTCTACGGTGGAAATGTTAGGAGAAAAAATACTCATCACCGACGAGGACCTCATTCATTTTGATGAAATAGACGAAGAAGGTCAATTCCGTGAAGTCGAAGGAAATTTTTCCGACGAAGAAGATTATGAGCCAGCGGAAAAAGCGACAAAAGGGGTATATATTTCGTTGGAGACGAAAATAAAAGTTGTTAAACTGGCGAAAGAACACCCCAACTGGAGTCTCCGAACTCTTCAGATAAAAGGGTCTAGAAGTTTAACAAGAAAAGACGAATTGAAAAGATGGGAAGAAAACATAAAATCTGGAGGAACAACGATCGATAAATATTCGATAATTGATTCGTGGACCAATGACCGTTTCGTGGAGTCTCGCAAAAATTATCAGCAAGTAAGTGTTCCTTTTTATCACTCTACATCTAATTTCTATATTTTTAACAACCTTATTCGAAGAAATAATTATATTAATGAAATGAAACTTTGATTTTACTTTTCAGGTAACAACCAGGACCTTACAGCAGTGGGCTCTGGCTGCTGCAGGCCAATTTCAATCGGAGAATTTCATCTTCAGGGCATCGCTTTCATGGGTTAAAAAATTCAAACTACGGCACAGAATTCGGCAGAGGAAGATCACGCGGTATGTGAGTTTGAAGGAATGTGTGTCTGCGGAAGAAACGGTGGAAGCCGCGAGAAAGTTTCAATTGCAGACGAGGGCAATCATCCCGAATTTCGAAACAAAATTTGTAATTAATACGGACCAGACAGGTTGCCAGTACCAGTCCACATACAACAGAACTCTCGCCGAAAGAAATTCGAAGAGCGGGTTTGTCAGAAGGCGCGATATGAATAAGGTGACGCACTCGTACACGGCACAATACGCGATAACGTTATCTGGCGTATTATTACCGCAAGTATTTTTGTGTTTGCAAGAAGCCACGGGGAAGTTTGGACCAATAGTTCAGAAAACCGTTGACAATTTAACGAAAGATCTCCCGAATGTCGTCGTAACGAGTTCGAAATCTGGGAAACTTACCACGCAATTATATTGTTCATTTTTATCTAGGGTCATGCTCCCCTACGTGAAAAAAGAAAAATTTTTGTTGATAATCGATTCTTGGGGGGGTCAAACGAATCCTGGTTTGTACGATGACATTTTCACCGATGACGAAGGTCTTGGAACATGCACGGTTAAAGTCATACCTCCGAAATGCACACCAGTTTGCCAACCTTGCGACGTTTATTTCTATAGGCAAGTTAAGAACTTTATCAAGCGTCTCCAAAATTGTTCTTATTTGATCGAAAGAGAACGAGAAATTGCTTCTCGTGAAGACGCTATTAAAATACATTCGTTACTGCATGACCAATTATCAGCGCCAATATTCAAGGAAATGTTGCGTTATGCATGGTTTGCTTCCAAATTATCGGCTGATAGAGAGATTTTTGAAAATGTTAACGACGTTTGTTTTTCCATGGAAAACCTCAAGAATCCTTGCGCATGCGAAAACATAGCATTTATTCAATGCAGCTGGTGTCGTATAACTTTATGTTTTCCGTGTTTTTATGAAGAATACCATCCTGCAAATTGTAACCGTTAGGTCGAAAGCGACAATTAATTGTATATCTTTCGAGAACCGTTTACTAGTCGATAGTTGTGAATATTGTATTTTTTGTAATAATAAAAATTTGTAGACTGCCAAATAACGTTGGACATTCGTATTTTTGTATTTTGTACTTTTCCCGTTATATCAATTGCAATATATATTCATGAATATGACTGGTGTTCAAAAAAAAAAAAAAAAAAACTGACGAGTGGGACTCGATCCAGCAATCCAGCGATTACGGGACTTGAACGCTAACCACTCGACTGCCGCTGCTTCATGGTAAGACTGGCAACGCACAGGTATATACAGGGTGTCCCGTAATTAGTGTAAGAACCGAAAATGGGGGGCTTCTGGGCTGATCAGAAACAACTTTTTCCTTTGGCAAAATATCGGACGCGGCTTCGTCTTCGAGTTATTAACGAAAAACCCAAGCCAATGAGCGCGCGAGTAGGGCCTGCTGTCCGCCACAGTAGCGTTGGCGGTCCACCGCGCTCAGCCGTGATCGCGAACAAATGCACCGCGGCGATACAGTTAGGTCGAATGATGAATAAAAAATTAATAAAAATTAGAATTAGTCATAAATAATGAATAAAATAATTCGTTAATATCCATATCAAATAAACAAATCGGTCTTCCGTAATACCTTTATGCGTCATTCAATGTGAACGCGGAATGAGATCGCGAAAATAATTTTTGACAATTATCGGAAAAAAGAAAAGGAAGAAAACCATTTGGAATGAATAAATAAATGAGAAAATAAGCGACGTGTACTTCAAAGTTGAACTGTCCAGAGGTTCTGCGGTAGGAGCCGTAATGTCCACGGTCCTCTTATCGGAAAGACTTGTCACTTTATCCATTTTATTGTTACAACGTACGCACACAAGACATTCCGCCAGCCAGGGCTATTCCCTGTTTCTTCCGACAGGCTACAACGCGTCGAACACGATTTCCGTCCTACCCGGGGACTAATAATTGACGACACGCAAGTATCACGCCTTTTAGAATAATCTGAGGTTCTGTTTGAGAATCGAAAGCCCTTCGACAGATTTATCACCTCCCGCAGTTGTCTGGCGCAATTGAAAATGCATCGCGATTGCCCCACGTGTCAATCCAGGCACGTAGCTGCTTTAGAAAATTATTTGACGCTAACAAATAACTTTACGAAAAAGTGCTTCTCAAATACGTTTACGAAAAACTACTTTCCGAATAATTTACGAAAAAGTATTTTCCGAATAAATTTATGAAAAAGGATTGGTGGATTACGGAATATCCACGGAATATCAATATGAAACCGAAATTACTCACAGTCTCCGATAAAAATGGGCCGCTATCGCTGGATCCCTGCATCGATTCGATCGAAAAATCCGTGCGAACAGCTGATCTCGGGAGGGTCACTGAACTCACATCGCGGCACGGTCACTAATACTATCGACGCCTGTGCGTGAGGATTTCGGTGCCAACCTCCAAACTTTCAATAATTATCGTTCCCGATAGGACCCATTCTTCTCAACTCGCGGCGGTTTCACGAGAAAGCTGGGCGCCGATACGACTCTTTTCTATCGCGAAGCACGTCCTCGCACGCTTTGCATTCATTTTTTGTACTTTCCGAAAATTATGCACCCACGCTTTGACATAAAGCGCGCGGTCCTTCAGAAATGATCCAAGATGGAATGGCTTTCAGGTTATAAACGGTCTTATTAGCAGCGATGTTCGTTGCGGTAGGAAAGGACGTGACTGTGTGTAACGCCGACGCTACACGAGGACGGTCAGATGATGCGCGACAAACACGTTGAAAGGTGGCCGGCCGTATCGCGGAGCGCCGGCATAAGAGACAAATGACGAACGAGCTGGCAGTCGATCTCGTCGAGAACGGTGAACGACGCCACGCTCGTAGGTCAATAACGAATTTATCGCGAATAATTTTCGGAAAGTACAAAAAATGATTGCAAAGCGTGCGAGGACGTGCTTCGCGACAGAAAAGAGTCGTATCGGCGCCCAGCTTTCTCGTGAAACCGCCGCGAGTTGAGAAAAATGGGTCCTATCGGGAACGATAATTATTGAAAGTTTGGAGGTTGGCACCGAAATCCTCACGCACAGGCGTCGATAGTATTAGTGACCGTGCCGCGATGTGAGTTCAGTGACCCTCCCGAGATCAGCTGTTCGCACGGATTTTTCGATCGATTCGATGCAGGGATCCAGCGATAGCGGCCCATTTTTATCGGAGACTGTGAGTAATTTCGGTTTCATATTGATATTCCGTGGATATTCCGTAATCCACCAATCCTTTTTCATAAATTTATTCGAAAAATACTTTTTCGTAAATTATTCGGAAAGTAGTTTTTCGTAAACGTATTTGAGAAGCACTTTTTCGTAAAGTTATTTGTTAGCGTCAAATAATTTTCTAAAGCAGCTACGTGCCTGGATTGACACGTGGGGCGATCGCGATGCATTTTCAAGTGCGCCAGACAACTGCGGGAGGTGATAAATCTGTCGAAGGGCTTTCGATTCTCAAACAGAACCTCAGATTATTCTAAAAGGCGTGATACTTGCGTGTCGTCAATTATTAGTCCCCGGGTAGGACGGAAATCGTGTTCGACGCGTTGTAGCCTGTCGGAAGAAACAGGGAATAGCCCTGGCTGGCGGAATGTCTTGTGTGCGTACGTTGTAACAATAAAATGGATAAAGTGACAAGTCTTTCCGACAAGAGGACCGTGGACATTACGGCTCCTACCGCAGAAACTCTGGACAGTTCAACTTTGAAGTACACGTCGCTTATTTTCTCATTTATTTATTCATTCCAAATGGTTTTCTTCCTTTTCTTTTTTCCGATAATTGTCAAAAATTATTTTCGCGATCTCATTCCGCGTTCACTTTGAATGGCGCATAAAGGTATTACGGAAGACCGATTTGTTTATTTGATATGGATATTAACGAATTATTTTATTCATTATTTATGACTAATTCTAATTTTTATTAATTTTTTATTCATCATTCGACCTAACTGTATCGCCGCGGTGCATTTGTTCGCAATCACGGCTGAGCGCGGTGGACCGCCAACGCTACTGTGGCGGACAGCGGGCTCTACTCGCGCGCTCATTGGCTTGGGTTTTTCGTTAATAACTCGAAGACGAAGCCGCGTCCGATATTTTGCCAAAGGAAAAAGTTGTTTCTGATCAGCCCAGGAGCCCCCCATTTTCGGTTCTTACACTAATTACGGGACACCCTGTATATGACGACCGGAATTATCTTGCGATTTTCTCAATAACGCTTGAGAAGTACGCGCTGCTACTTGCACATTATGTTGTCCTAATGAAGTACTACGAGTGTACGAAGTTTGAAGAAAATCCGCGTTCCAAACGTCGTAGCCTCCCCTTGTTAGTCTGGTTCTGGGCCTTTCCGGCCCATCCCCATTTCCACCCTTCGCCAGTTGTTCGCCTTTGCAGGCCTCCCCCGATTTAGGGTCCTCCCTGGTCTCTATTACTTTGTCTGTGATATTTACGTTCATTTTAAGTCCCACGAGTGTGCGGGTGAAACGGTCCGCCCCCGCAGAGCCCGCTATGCGAGGGTAAGTCGAATAACCATAAATGTAATTAATAAGCGAAATTATGTCGAATAACCATATACAGGGTGTCCCACAACTGGGGTCGCACCCGGAAATGGGCGATAGCTGAGGTGATCCTGAACGACATTTTCCTTTGCGAAAATGTTGTCCGAGGCTTCATTTTTGAATTATTAAGGAAAAACACCGGCGTATGAGAGCGCGCGTAGAGCCCGCGCTCAGGGCCGTCCGCTCTCCACACTCACTGCGCCCGAGCATGATCGTGGACGGGCGCACCGCGGTGGTATGGCACGAAGCGTCGGTCGAAAATTATGTCGACCAACAATTACAGAATGACCTCAGATATCCATTAGTCATGCACAATCAATAAAATAATTAGTCATTATTCGTGTAATGGTAACAAATCGATTAAGTAATAATTAACATTCGATTTAACAAATCGAAATATGCTCAAAAACTTTTATTCGTTATTTAAAATCAACGCGAAATGAGATCTCGAAAATGATTTTTTTTAATTATTAAGAAAAAGCTTTCCCAATCAAACAAGAATTGTTTTCTATTAAACGAATAATGATTACAATAGAATAATGTAGAATGTTATTACTCACAGTCGTCGATGAAAGCAGATCGCTGTCGCAGGATCATTCGGCCGATCCCGACCTTTCCAAGAATACGTAGCGCGGAACAGCTGATCCGAGCAGAGTCCCGGGCGGGTCACAGAACTCGCGTCACTACACACTCACTATCGCTCTCGATACTCCTGTCGAGTGATTCGTTTCTTACGTGTGACTTATTGATAATCGATTGTTTAATCCTCAAAGAGGAGGCTTCGCGCGGGGGTCCTCCCGCTTCACTTCGCGCGGGTTGCACCGATCCGTTAGAATGAAGTCTTGACGCTAAACGTCGAAAACTTTTCGCACTTGGAGGTATTTGATCGGGATACCTCTCACAGTACCGCTGTGCAGCAAGCACAGCATTACCGTCACACTGCGCAAAGACGAAGAGCATATTATAATATTCCGCGTTCGACCGATTCATCGTAAAAAACACGCGATCCTTTGCTTATGAGGACGAAGAATCGACTAAACTCGTCGTTCGTTTCTTCCAAACGCATCTTTATGGCAATGCTGCTGTTGATGTGGTAGAGAAAGTTTCTAAGTGTGGAATATGCGATAAGATTGTTTGATCCGCGTCGAGCCTGATGCGGCGAGTTTAAATGCGCTACCGTCGAATCGACGACGCAGTCGATTCCTTGAAATTTCTGCCGAACGCCGAGTCGCGACGCCGACGTGTGTGCGTAATGTGTGAGCCAGCTAGTGTTCTGTATGATGTGCGTGTACGTACACCAGTGTACAAGGAACAGAACAGTTCTCATTCGGTCATTCGACTGAATACGTCGTTTTAGTAAATCGCAGTGCCAAAAAATGTTATAAAATGCGTTACAGTGCGTTTGCTGAGATAGAAATCGCACACATGGAGCCTCCTCTTTGAGGATTAAACAACGGATTATCAATAATTCACACGTGAGACACGAATCACTCGACAGGAGTATCGAGAGCGATAGTGAGTGTGTAGTGACGCGAGTTTTGTGCCCGCCCGGGACTCTGCTCGCATCAGCTGTTCCGCGCTACGTATTCTTGGAAAGGTCGGGATCGGCCGAATGATCCTGCGACAGCGATCTGTTTTCATCGACGACTGTGAGTAATAACATTCTACATTATTCTATTGTAATTATTATTCGTTTAATAGAAAACAATTCTTGTTTGATTCGGAAAGCTTTTTCTTAATAATTAAAAAAAATCATTTTCGAGATCTCATTTCGCGTTGATTTTAAATAACGAATAAAAGTTTTTGAGCATATTTCGATTTGTTAAATCGAATGTTAATTATTACTTAATCGATTTGTTACCATTACACGAATAATGACTACTTCTTTTATTTATTGTGCATTCTTTTATTTATTGTAATGGATATCTGAGGTCATTCTAAAATTTTAATTTGTTGGTCGACATAATTTTCGACCGACGCTTCGTGCCATACCACCGCGGTGCGCCCGTCCACTATCATGCTCGGGCGCAGTGAGTGGAGAGCGCACGGCCCTGAGCGTGGGCTCTACGCGAGCTCTCATACGCCGGTGTTTTTCCTTAATAATTCAAAAATGAAGCCTCGGACAACATTTTCGCAAAGGAAAATGTCGTTCAGAATCACCTCAGCTATCGCCCATTTCCGGGTGCGACCCCAGTTGTGGGACACCCTGTATGTAATACTACTATATTGCTAGCGACGTATCTTTTAGTGAGACAGAACCATGTACCTGGTACATAATGCGCATGCGTCAGCCCACGTAGCGAGGCTAATTTAAACATGCAGCGTTTAATACGATAAATGGAATTAGTTATATAGAATCGAAAAAAGTATATAAAAATAACAAAAATAGTATTCGGAATATTGTATACCGACGATTATTGGAAATTATAGGATGTCCAATGCAGGTATTATCTGTGTAGGCATAAAATAACAGAGAAATCTATTATAATATTACATATATGTAATATTATAATATTTTCAGATATTGTGACCTTACATGTAACTATATAAAAAACAAATGTTAAGTATAAATTTTCCAATTATTAGACTAAACCGCTTTTATGACTAACTGGTATAAATGTATTTATCAGTAATGGAAAAAAATATGATTGAAGAAATAATATAAAATATGAATATATAGAAATATGTTATGTAATGCAAATAAAACACATTTTTAGGCACGACCGTAAAGGGAGTGACTTATGCAATCGCCATCGCGAAAACCGTTCGCGCGCGCGCGCGCGCGCGTGTGTGTGTGTGTGTCCGTGTGGATCCACGATTTCGGAAAAACGGCTGAACCGATCGGGACGAAATTTGGCACAAAAATCAAGTACACTACTGTGAATTGACAATAAGGTTTGTGAGCCGCCATGTTGAACCAACACAAAATGGCGGGAGATTCAAAATTTGAAAAAAATGTAATTTAAATTTAATATTGCTGCCATTTCTAAACGGTTGAAGATAGCGATACATAAAGTTTGCTGGCACCAAATGGATATATACTCAAACTACATGCCAAATTTCGTTGCGATCCGTTCAGCCGTTTGGCCGGAATACTGGACGAATGGAAATAGTGAAAAATTCATTAATCCATTAGTACACTATTCTGGCAAAACGACTGAACGGATTCGGACAAAATTTGGCATACACATCAAGTATATACCCATTTGGTGCCAGGAAACTTTATGTGTAGCCGTCTTCAGCCGTTTTGAAATAGCGGCAAATTTGAATTTTTTATCCGTTATTTCAGCAAAAGAGTTGATTAGTCCACTATTCTGACAAAACGGCTGAACGGATTCGGACAAAATTTGGCATGCATATCAAGTATATACCCATTTGGTGCCAGGAAACTTTATGTATAGCCATCTTCAGCCGTTTTGAAATAGCGGCAAATTCAAATTTTTAATCCACTATTTCAGCAAAAAAGTTGGTTAGTCCACTATTCCGGCAAAACGGCTGAACGGATTCGGACAAAATTTGGCATGTACATGAAGTATATACCCATTTGGTGCCACGAAACATTGTGTATGGTCATCTTCAACCATTTCGAAATGGTGCCAGTTTCAAATCTTTAATTCACTATTTTATAATCATAGTTTGAAAATCCCGTAATTTCGAAACGGTTGAAGATGACCATGCATAAAGTTTTGTGGCACCAAATGGGTATATTTTTAAACTACATTGCAAATTTTTTGAATCTGCGCAAGCGTTTCGCCGGAATACTGGATTAAAGATTTCAATTTGCCGCAATTTCTGAATAGTTAAAAATAACCATGCATAAAGTGTCATCGCGGCAAAGGTTTATATACTCGATGTACACGTCAAATTTTGGTTCGGATGCATTTAATTGTTCGGTTTCGATCACTTGGGCCTATTGCAGAAATGCTGTATTTCGCGGGCGAGCGCGAAGCGCGAGCATCTGACGACCTCGGGGGGTATGGCGCTTGAGCGAAGCGAAAGCGCAGGGGGTTTACCCCCTAGTTATTACTGTAATGTTGTAACATGTATTAAGAGCATACAGTTTCATGTACACGGAGGATATTATTTATTGTTGCTGGAATAATATCAGTTTTGTGTATTTTTGCCGTATGTAATTGTTGGGCTTGGTAGACAAGCTTTTGGCTTCATGGAACAATCTGACGTTTATGTACAATGATATTGTACACTTGCATAGTTGTGTTCTGTGATTATCTAGTATATCCTGAGACATTACATGATTATGCATAATGTCATTTCAAAATGGAAATGACAATGACTGATATATGTATAGTATTAATCAATAACTGTTTTATATTTTTTTATTTAATGTTAATATAAAAAAATATTAATAGGCAGTTACGCAGGTAAACTGATAACTTTAGTCAGGTTATGCAGCTGCATAGAACGCACGCATGCGCATTGTGGGGCAGGTACAGAGTGAGAGGTCGAGATATGTCTGCACCGTGGTGTTTGCATCGCCTTCTCAGGCCCGCTAGCAATATAGTAGTATTACATACATATATGAGAATAACGAAGAAACTTATCACAGTCTTCGACCTAGACCATATACAGGATGTCCCTCAATAGGTGTAATCCCCACGTAGGGGTTGTAGCTGAAATAATTCTAAAAAACATTTTCCTTTGCGAAAAAGTTGGATGAGGCTTCATTTTTGATTTACTAAGGAAAAACATAGGCGAATGAGCGCGCCCGTAGAGTCCGCGCTCAGGGCCGTAATGCTCGCCACTCGCCGCGGTTGTGGACGGGCGCATCGCGGTGGTACGGCACAAAGCGTCGGACGGAAATTATGCCGAATAACAAATTAAAATTTCAGAATAACTTCAGATATTAGTCCTGCACAATAAATAAATCGATTAGTCATTGTTCGTATGAATTTAACAAATCGACACCGCCCTCTTATGAGCATGACCATGACCATGAGCATGACCGAGATGAGGCTTCATTTCTGAATTATTAAGAGAAGTAAGCAGCGCGTGCTCTGTGAGCACGCTCGTTCGTCTATATTTTTCCTTAAAAATTCAAATATGAAGCCTCATCTCGGTCATGGTCATGGTCATGGTCATAAGAGGGAGATGTTGATTTGTTTAACACTAAACCCAGATAGCACAGGACGTCCTATGGATTTCCATTTCATGTCCATTTTACGTTCGTACGTCCATGGGCATGAAATGGACGTCCGTAGGATGTCCGATCTTGGATGTTAATAAATCTTTTATATTACTACACAGAAAGAAGTGCAGGGTGTTGGGAAATGATACAGGGCAGTAGAACGGGTTGCCTATCCATCGATCTGCAGGCGCTCGGTCTGTTGATCGGTAAGAGAGCGTGAAGGGGGACAGGCTGCCGGTTTACTAGCGCTAGGTGGCACTGAACGGGGGTAGGGGGTTGATGCTCACGAGTCGTGCCACGTCCTTATATTAACTTCACTTCAATTATTTTAAATGCGCTTTACCGACCTATTAATGGGTATTTTCCAATGCCATCTAGCACCAGTAGACCGGCAGCCCGTCCCCCTCTACGCTCTCTTACCGATCAACAGACCGAGCGCCTGCAGATCGATGGATTACCCACCTACTGCAACCCGTTTTACTGCCCTGTATCATTTCCCAACACCTTGTACATATGTATACAATGATACGTGAGAAGCGTACACTCCAACGCAGCTGGTAACGTTTCTTTACGAACTCAGTGAAAAACTCTACGGATTTTTTATACTATTCGGATAACGCGTCGAAATCTACGGATTTTTTTATTCTATTCCGGATTCTTTTAATGTATACTTTTATTTATGTGAAAATAATGTTAATTACATAGTAAGAAATCAAAACTTTTATTATAATTCATACAATTACAGAATTACATATAGAGATGAAGGTACGTATGAAAACAGTGTGATTCGTAATTCAATCATTTACGGTATAAGAGGTGCTCGAGTTATATGGCACATGTGAACCATCTGAAGCCATCTGAAATTGACGCATGTATGCAAACGGCTGGCCACCCCTGCTATAAAATAAAGTATGATAATTTTGTAATGATTTTTTAACGAGTGAAAAAATTGATTAAAGGGTCACTTCAGCCAATCGATTATCAATATCAATAACTTTTAGTGTAACGAAATCCGACAGCAAAATTTGTACCTATATGTACAGGGTGTTGCGAATACATACGCGGCAGTACGACGGGTTGCCTATCCAAAAATCTGCAGGCGCTCGTTCTTCTGACCGACAAGAGAGCGTGGAGGGGAGCAGCCTGCCGATCTACTCGCGCTAGGTGGCACTGGACGAGGCTGGGAGGTTGACGCTCTCGATTCGTGGCTCGTCCTTATATTAACCGCACTTCAATTATATTGAATGCACATTACCGACCGGTACCCTATTAATCGGCTTTTTGTCCCCAACGCTTACCGACGGTAGTCTTTTAATCTGCTTAACAAAAAAGCTGTAGAATCCTTTTATTTGCAAATTGTGCAATGTTCCATTACATAAAAGTAACTGTTTTGAGCGATATTACTGTTTAAAAAGATATTAAATTATAGCTTATTTTAAGAAGATTATTATATGAACTATGGAATCTTATATAAACATTAATCAGTAAACATTGCTAATAGAGCAAATTCACGTCAGTTAACACACTTTTAGTAAAATTATAAGAACAGCACGAGAAAGCTACGCGTATCGACCAGTTTTCAAACTTTGATGCTAATTTACGACCTTTCAGAATTGTAAACAATTATACTTATGGACGCTGCCTTATTCAAAAATTTCTCCTCTCCAGTTCACGATTACACCGAACTCTCTAGCGCTTGCAGTTTTCACGCAATGCCTCATTTTTGCCAGAAATTGGCAGTTACTTTTATGTAATGGAACATTGCACAATTTGCAAATAAAAGGGTTCTACTGCTTTTTTGTTAAGCAGATTAAAAGACTACCGGTCGGTAAGCGTTGGGGACAAAAAGCCGATTAATAGGGTACCGGTCGGTAATGTGCATTCAATATAATTGAAGTGCGGTTAATATAAGGACGAGCCACGAATCGAGAGCGTCAACCTCCCAGCCTCGTCCAGTGCCACCTAGCGCGAGTAGATCGGCAGGCTGCTCCCCTCCACGCTCTCTTGTCGGTCAGAAGAGCGAGCGCCTGCAGATTTTTGGATAGGCAACCCGTCGTACTGCCGCGTATGTATTTGCAACACCTATATGCCGTTCTTATCACCCGGGTATGGAAATCCGTTTTTAAATTATCGGTATTTTTGTCCATTTCTAAGCTTGAGTGTACCAAGTGACAGTGTAAAAATGTGCTTTTTTATAAATTGTAAATGCAAATCCTTCTTTTTTGACAATTGCGTAATGTAATTTTGCTACGGAAATTTCCACGGGTTTAACCTTCGACTGCACGGATTTCTACGGATTTTCTGATGCCTTGTTACGGATTTTTGTTGTCCAAAGGTTACCATACCCACAGACAACTGACGGTGCGCTCACATTCGTCGAAACGCGCTCAGCCTTTCGGCGCATGTACGCCCATACGTGAGTTATTTTCCGGTTGGATCTTCCTACAGGACGGATTTGTGGTAAGTAGCACTTAAAATAAATAACCTCTAAATGTGTATTAAGAAGTCGAATCCAGGCACAATAGCATAATCAGGACTGAGGCTGAATAAATAATCAACTACGTAGGCACAGAATCGCCCGAAGAAAGTGAACGGAAATATATTATCGGCATAAAACAGCGTACTTGGTGGGTAACCACTAGATGAAAACGGAGAATAGCCAGATCCCACGTCGATCACACGCCTCAAGCCTCGCACCAAAAAAGAGGATATGGAAATTCCGATCTAAGCTCCGGCCATAGGAGGAAAGGATTGCCCCTCAACTTCAATCTCAATTTCAATCTCAACTTCAATCTCAACTCCTATCCCAACTCCTATCTCAACTCCTTCCTAGTCTAGCTAGGCTGGACTAAGAAGACACCTACAGATACACGAAGAAACAAGTACATGTACATATATTTAACTCAGTGTTAAAAATGCCAAAAATAAACAAACAGTATTATCGACAAGCTAAAAAGATGTCAGATGCAGCAATTAATATGATGGAAAGTATTTCTAATTCTGCCTCATTAGAAATAAGCACATCTTCAATGTCACATAATAATATTTCATTAAATGAAAGTGCGGATTGTGCACAAGTATTAAAACATTTCTCGTTAATACGGAATATCCATAGCAATAATTCAACTCATTCAAATAATGTAGATAATGCGGAACAAATAAATAATAGTAGTTTTGAAGAGTGTCATATTTTAGAAAATGAACCAATTAATCATAACAATTGCGATATTTACGTATTAATCAACAATATTAGTACTGCCCCTGCATCTGATTACCTTGTCGATGATTCTGTTTTTGTACCATGCCTTCAAAAATGGGCTATTAAAAATCACATATCCCATGTTGCATTAAATGTATTAATTACTGCTATAAAATCAAAATATCCGGAATTGCCTACAAATAGTCGTAGCTTATTGAAAACTCCCAGAAAAATAAATTCGCAAGATATAAAATCAGGCCAGTATTACCATTTTGGTGTAGCTAACTGTATCGAGAAACTAGTGTCGCAATATTCTCTACAACACTTGCAATGTGTAAAAGTAAATATTAATATTGATGGTCTGCCATTATTTAAAAGTATAAGTGCTCAAGTGTATCCCATTTTATGCAATTTAGTAGAAAACTGTAATGCAGTCAATATTGTTGGAATATATTACGGGAATGAAAAACCTACAGATGCAAACGCATATTTGACAGATTTCACGGAAGAAGTAGTAAATTTGACTACTCATGGCATAACGATTAATGATCACGTCTATCCATTTAAAATAAATGCTTTCATATGCGACATACCTGCTAGATCTTTTATTACATTTACAAAGGGGCATTCCGGTTATTATTCATGCACCAAATGTACAGCGAAAGGCGAATATATTCATGATCGAGTGTACTATCCATATTCAAATACTTTTTCTTTAAGAACAAATGAATATTTTAAACAAAAATTACAACAAAGTCATCATACAGGTATATCTAACTTGGAATCAATTCCGAATATCAATATGGTACAAGATTTTCCATCAGATCCAATGCATATGCTTTATTTGGGAGTTTTTAAGAAATTGCTTGTCAAATTATGGTGCTTTGGAACACCCCGATCTAAAATCATTTAATGAAATGTCTACGTTATCGAAATTATTAGAAGATCAAAAAAAGAATAGACCATGCGAAATTAACCGGAAGCCACGATCAGTATTTGAATGTAAAACGTGGAAAGCAAGTGAATTGAGGACCTTTGCTTTATACAGGGTGTCCCGCAATAGGTGTAATCCCCGCGAAGGGGTTATAGCTGAAGTGATTCTGAACAAGATTTTCCTTTGCAAAAATGTTGGATGAGGCTTCACTTTTGAATTATTAACGAAAAACACTGGCGAATGAGCGCACCCGTAGAGCCCGCGCGCAGGGCCGTAACGCTCGCCACTTACCGCGCCGACCGTGGCACGAAGCGACAACCGAAATTATGTCAAATGACAAATAACATCCAGAGATTCATTAGTCTTGAGTAATGAATACCCCAATTACTAATTACGTAGATTTAACAGTTTGTTTAAGTACTTTAACATTCGACGTAACTACTACTACCTTTCTATTTGACAAATCAAAGTGTTTAATACCTTTATTTTTCACTTCAAAGTAACACGGAATAAGATCTTGAAAATAATTCGCGTCAATTATTCCGAACAAAAAGTTTTTGGAAATATCAAATAATTTTGATAAACGACTTTTGTATTCAACGAATTCAACTTTTGTATTCTTTCGCTCATTATTTTTGTAGTTCATTTCGTACAAAGATACCAATAACGAGAAAACAGTCAGTGGACCACGGCACTTGTAGGCCAATGAATTGTTTGCCACGGGTATTTTTTGCAAGATACAGAAAATTGTTACAAAATACGTGAGAATGTGTCCAGTGATGAAGGGGGCGGGGGGACCTCTTCGAGCCTCTTCTCTGAAGAGGAGAACAATCGGTCTTTTTCAGGACCCCCAATTACTATTGCCTAAACAACTCTGTCGCATGTAAACATAGCGAGTGTGTTAGTGACTGTGCAACGACGCGAGTTCAGTGACCCGATCGGGACCTCGCTTGGATCAGCTGTTCGGCGGCACGCTACGTATTCTTGTGTTCTACGAATGGTCTGGATTGGCGGAGTGGCCCAGTGACAGTGATCCAATTTCATCCAAGGCTGTGAGTAATATTTTTCTTTGATTTTCTATTTCATTCATTATTCGTTTAACAAAAAAATCGTTTATCAAAATTATTTGTTATTTCTAAAAACTTTTTGTTCGGAATAATTGACGGGAATTATTTTCGAGATCTTATTCCGTGTTACTTTGAAATGAAAAATAAAGGTATTAAACACTTTGATTTGTCAAATAGAAAGGTAGTAGTAGTTACGTCGAATGTTAAAGTACTGAAACAATCTGTTAACTCTCCGCAACTAGTAATTGGGGTATTCATTACTCAAGACTAATGAATCTCTGGATGTTATTTGTCATTTGACGTAATTTCGGTCGTCGCTTCGTGCCGAAGCATCGCGCGGTGCGCGCCCGTCCACGACCACGGTCGGCGCGATGAGTGGCGAGTGTCACGGCCCTGCGCGCGGGCTCTACGAGTGCGCTCATTCGCCAGTGTTTTTCGTTAATAATTCAAAAATGAAGCCTCATGCATCATTTTCGCAAACGAAAATCTTGTTCAGAATCACTTCAGCCATAACCCCTTCGCGGGGATTACACCTATTGCGGGACACCCTGTATATGGCGCTTGGCTGGTTTAGTGATAACGGCCAACTCAAGAGGGCAGGTCAGTTCGGCAATACCATTTGGAGTGCGTTCGAAAACCCCACCCGGGTGCACTCGATCTGCTCGATCACCCAGTTGCCGTTCGAAAATGTCCAGAGGCCACCTGGGTGTATCGTTCGGAAACACCTTTGGGTACATCCGGTGGAGAGACTTTTCCACCCATGTTTTTGGCAGGGTGGTCGGGTGCACCCACCCATTTCCCGCGCGAATTCAATTACTCAGCTACAAGAAGTATGTATAGGCGATATTGCTCACACATCAGTCACATCAAATACAAGGGAGTAATGTAATAAAGTAAATTAAGTAAAATGAGTAATCTAATAAAGGGCTAGGGTAGGATTAGGGTTAGGGTATATGCTGTGTACAGATTCAAATGGTTCTTTAATAATACAGGATAAAAAATTGGCAGTGTGGAACACCAAAAAGACTGTGAAAAAATAGATAAGTATTAATCTACAGCGAGTTCAAAAACAACGAATAACATTCTATCTAACAATTCGAGCATGATCCGTCATTTTTTGCATATATTGTGATTGTACTATGATATATTGTTGCACGGTACTCTTTTCCAAAGTCGTTCGAAAACGTCGTCACCCGAGTGCTCCCCCGAAGAGTTTTCCCTATCACCCAACCAGATTCACCCGAGGTAGTTTTCGAACGCACCCTTGAATACATGGAAATTTCCTCCCCCTGGGAAGAACGTCGATTGGTAGAGCGAGGTGTTTTTAGTAAGGGATTCGACCTGTCGAGGTTACGACGCACTCACGTCTAAGAAGTTCCGGTAATTCTTGTAAATAGGGAAATACAGTTCTTTTTCGTAATTGGCGGTGCGTTATTGCAGCTACCTTTGCCTTTCTCGAACGAAAGGAATCGGGACTCTTGATTGGCTATTGTACACGTAGGCAGTGGAGCCTCTTTATTGGCTGTTGTGCCCGGGAGTGATAGAACCTTCTGATTGGCTGATCGTTCAGTCTCGGGTTATGTGATATACTAGATGTTCGACAAGTGTGTTGATCAAGATTCCCGTGGACTACGAGGTACAATGAAGTGCAAAGTCGGTGTCCCTCTGAGCAAACGCGTCACTCAGTGAACCGGCCTTCCACCGCCCGAGCAGGGAGCATTGGGGAGCATTTCGACATTGTCATATGAGAGATTTTTGTAATCTTGTAACCTGAAATTATCATTTCGATGTATTTTATTGCGAATAAAAGCATTCGTAGGCAAACATATGAGATTTCATTGAGAAAATTTGGCGTTTTCGAGGGCTGCTGTCAATGATGATTACTCGGCCTCCTATTGGCCGTCAGCAGGGGACACCGACTTTGCTCAATCGGCGACCCACCCGACATACGGCTGTCCTTCTCGTACTTACGGGAACCAACGGAGACAGTCGCGCACGGAGCATTCCACTATTGCTAACGATTACTCATGGTCAGATCTCCAACTTCAGAATTGCTTTTATATTTTCCCTCAACCAGCCAGGAAATCATATCCTTATGAAAAATTACGTATTTTATTGCGAATAAAAACACTTGTAGGATACAAGTGCCCCAAGAGCAAAGTCGGTGTCCCTCTGGGGGAATGTGAACCGGCCTTCCACCGTTCCGAGCGGGGCGTTGTAATATAATAGATTTTTGCCATTTTGTGATCAGAAACGATCATCCGATGTATTTTATTGTGAATAAAAGGATTTTTAGGCAGAAATACGAGATTCCATCCCGAAACTAGACTGACCGCGGTCTCCGATGATTACTCAGCCTACTATTGGCTGTTGACAGGGGACACCGACTTTGCTCTTGGGTGTACAATGAAGTGCAAAGTCGGTGTCCCCCTGAGCAAACGCGTCACTCAGTGAACCGTCCTTCCACCGCTCCGAGCAGGGAGCATTGGGGAGCATTTCGACATTGTCATATGAGAGATTTTTGTAATCTTGTAACCTGAAATTACCATTTCGATGTATTTTATTGCGAATAAAAGCATTCGTAGGCAAACATATGAGATTTCATTGAGAAAATTTGGTGTTTTCGAGGGCTGCTGTCAATGATGATTATACTCGGCCTCCTATTGGCTGTCGGGAGGGGACACCGACTTTGCTCAAACGGCGACCCACCCGACATATGGCTGTCCTTCTCGCACTCACGGGAACCAACAGAGACAGTCGCGCACGGAGCATTCCACTATTGCTAGCGATATTATACTCATGGTTAGATCTCAAACCTCAGAATTGCTTTTATATTTTCCCTCAACCGGCCAAAAAATAATATTTTCAGGAGAAAATACGTATTTTATTGCAAATCAATACTCTCGTAGTCAAAAATATGAGATTTCCAAAATACGAGCAATAAAAAAATGTGCTATTATTTCTATGCTTCCATGTCCGATTTTAAAAAAGTTACAAAATTAGAATCGATGTAACAGTTAATAAAAATGGTAGAAAACAATAATTGGGTTGTTTGGATCCTTTAAGTATTCTTTACTTTATATGCATATACGGTTCGAATGGTTCTGGGTTTGCCGCACACTTCGTCCTTTTAGCGAGACGAGGATGCTCGCCGCGTCTGTCCCCGTGGGTGCGAGAAGGACAGCCTTATGCCAGGTTGGTCGCTGGTTGAGCAAAGTCGGTGTCCCCTGCTGACGGCCAATAGGAGGCCGAGTAATCATCATTGACAGTGGCCCCCGAAAACGCTAAATTTTCTCAATGAAATATCATATTTTTTCATACAAGTGCTTTTATTCGGAATAAAATACGTAATTTTTCATAAGGATATGATTTCCTGGCCGCTTGAGGGAAAATATAAAAGCAATTCCGAAGTGGGAGATCTAACCCATGAGTATAATATCGCTAGCAATAGTGGAATGCTCCGTGCGCGACTGTCTCTGTTGGTTCCCGTGAGTGCGAGAAGGACAGACATATGTCGGGTGGGTCGCCGTTTGAGCAAAGTCGGTGTCCCCTCCCGACAGCCAATAGGAGGCCGAGTATAATCATCATTGACAGCAGCCCTCGAAAACACCAAATTTTCTCAATGAAATCTCATATGTTTGCCTACGAATGCTTTTATTCGCAATAAAATACATCGAAATGGTAATTTCAGGTTACAAGATTACAAAAATCTCTCATATGACAATGTCGAAATGCTCCCCAATGCTCCCTGCTCGGAGCGGTGGAAGGCCGGTTCACTGAGTGACGCGTTTGCTCAGGGGGACACCGACTTTGCACTTCATTGTACGTCTGGTTCCAATGTATATTACCTTGTGCATATAATTTTAACCTTTTCTTTATTTCAGACGATATTCTTATTCGTGATTCTGGAGACAATTCTTTCCTTTACCTTCTTTCTAGGAGTTTGTAAGGTATTTATATCATTCAATAATCGGACATAGATTACATAGATTTATTAAGGTTATGTTTACAGTGGTGACAATTTCAATAGCTTGATTCTTGGTTTCAGGTGTGAATTGAGATTGGTCGTAGTACAGCGAGACAGTGTCCTTTCTCCGGAGACAATGTATCTCTTATGAGAGTCAGACAATAATACACATATAGATATTTCCAGCTTAGGCTCTTGGCCAATATTCAAAGTCCCGACGTCTGTCGATTTGGACACAAAAATGTATAAGATTTTAAAAGGGTATACTTTGTTCCTTGTTGGCTGGACACTGACTCTAACTGACTAGACGCTGGTGATGATGAAGAACTGATCGGATTGAACTGATGAGTTGAACTGACTTTCGGGGCTCGCAGGCACCCTTTTTATACTGATAATCTAACAGTGTATGGGGTCGGCATGTGCTCCCCTTGCTAAAAAGAAATAAAAGAGGTGTCCTAGTTTTCTAGGCGTATTTCCTGTGCAGCTGCGTTGCGGCCCTTGAGTCCGCATCAAGCCACGGGAGTATGCGTGGGTTGACGCCTCGCGTCAGGGTCAAGCCATGACTCATGACAGTACATCTAAGTAGTGGGATGGATTCGCTTGTGTATGCTGGGTTTTTGCACGCGGCCCTTCGGTTCTTCGCTTATACGAGGGGGCCTTAGGAAGTTGCGTAAGCTGGTGGAGTCTCCTTCCCTTCGGTTCTTCGCTTATACCAGGGGTTCTTAGGTAGTTGCGTAAGCTGGTAGAGTCTCCTACCTCCCTCAGGTTGAGACTGCTTTCACCGGAAGTCGATGCGTGGGTGGATCAGGCCACTATCCCTAGTGTGACTGTGTGTGTGTCTTACCATATTCCTATCTATTAAGTTATGAACTAACTTTTATGTGTTTGTCTATCTCCTAAACTATTTTATCGATGAGATAAGTTTTAAAATAACGTCATATTATAATTATATGTAGATATTTGTCTTACTACGGTGCAAAATTCCCTAGACGACCTAGGGTAGGGTCGTAACAGAGGGTCAGCGCTTATGCGTCTAGGGGGGCCTAAAATTTTCACTGCTCTCAGCGCCATTTTTGCGTAACTACATAGCAAAGCAACATTGCTTACATTACAACTCCATAAGTACGGTTGATCGAATAGAGCACTGCAATTATCTCCGGGACCCGCCAGGACCCGGCAAAACGGCCCCTCCAAATACACGGGCGCTGACCCTCTTTAACAATCTCTCCTCGGTGCCAGTTGATACAAGATGGTACAAGCAGGCAAAATTGGTCAGTAAGTAAACATTTTTGATAATATACTGGTAATTGGACCTACCAGAAGTAGAGTTATTTATATTATGATCCTATTGAAATAAACACGTTTATCATGTAACTTAAATAAACATCTTTTTTCAGGTAGATAACAACTGGGATGTTTTGCAGATTATAATAAAGACCACTTATGATTTTCCCTCCTCACTTCATATACAAGATAAGTATATACAAGATTTTTATAATTTTGTTAATTTCAAAGTTAGACAAGATTTATTCATAATTTATCATTGTTTCAGAAATACCGGCATAGCCACATGACGCTGTTCAACAAAATGATTTAAACAATGTGAAACAGGACGACTATTGGAAAGATTTCACTTGCCTGCTTAAAATTGTTATCCTATGCATCAGCAGTCTAACCTATAAGATGTAACCTACAGGGTGTCCCACAACTGATGGGGTCGCACCCAGAAATGGGCGATAGCTGAGGTGATTCTGAACAACATTTTCCTTTGCGAAAATGTTGTCCGAGGCTTCATTTTTGAATTATTAAGAGGGGGCCGTACCGGCTAGCACCCAACATTTCAGTCAGCTAAAACCCTAGATGACCCTAGAAATCAAGCAGTATTTACTTTCAAAGTTAACTTGCCTTAGAAATCACTTTTCCTCGAAACGGATGTGACTAAACGAAAGCTTAAACCTTCCTACTAGTCCTGTAACTTTCATATGTAGCTGCTTACGTATCAATTATTGCAGAAATTATGTTTAAGGGGCAGCAGGACCGGGCTAGTAACGTTGAAACTGATTGAGGCGCTCGGCCAGCGGCGGCGAGTGGAAGAAGTGAAGTTGTCTGAAAATTCTCTAGAATTAGTGCCGTGCCAAAAATAGGGTGCCGTGTGGGGCACCAAAAATTCGCGATACATGCGCATATTGTGACAAGGAATAATAAAAAACATTCCAAGGCGCGCGGTATTGTGCTACAGCTATTACTGGCTGTCACAACCGGTCACTGCCTTCGTCGTGACACTGTTTCGCTTTGGTGCGGGGCCCTCGCTGGAGCAATGTTACAGCGATGCATCGATTGGCACGCCTCCGGTTGCCGAACGCCTCAACTATTAGTAGTGACGAGAGAGTGAATTGACAGCTGGAATCGTGGCCTACTAAATTCGCGTTATTTCCGTACCTAAACCCATAAAACAAATTTTTGTTGAATTCTGTGATACGGTTGATAGGCCATGAAATAGAGAGTGTTGATCGTTCGAGTGCAATATGTGCGAAAATTGTGAAAAACTAATGCTGGACGGCAGCCATGTTTGTTCGTGCAAATGGCCGTATTTGAGGCTCGCAATTTCAATCTCGTTTATAAATACCATCCTGCCAGTACGACCGTCAATAAAGATTTCAGATCCTGTAAAAATGTTTAAGCTATCATTTCCTTCGTATCGCAATGAGAAATAATCAACGACGGCGACGAATTTAGTAGGCGCGCAAAGCTCTGCATTTCCCTAGCAAAAAATATTTTTTGGACAAGTTACTGACGGGTTTTGAACGTTACTAGCCGGGTCCTGCTGCCCCAAGGGGCAGTATCACCTTTGGCATGTGGCGACTGGAGCGATACTTGCAGCTTTGACTGTACCATTTCTACGGAGAAATTGCAGTACATTACAATATCAGAAACTACGGCTCTGTACTTGATTATTTCCCGGTACGAAACGAACGAAACGAAAGCTTAAAAACCCGGCCACCTAATGAATATTTCAGATGCAATCCAATTGTCAGGATGGTATTTTTAAATTTCGATCGAAATTGCGAGTGTGGAAAACCGGTGATTTGCACGAACAAAGATGGCTACCCCTGAGTATTAGTTTTTCATGATTTTCGCACAAATCACGCTCGAACGATCGACACTCTTTGTTTCATTAGCGACGAACTATATCACAGATATTGGTAAAAATCATTTTTTTGGGTTTTTATGCGTAAATAAGCCGTAGTTTCCAAGCCCGCGATCCAGCTGTCAATCCACTCTCTAGTTGCTGACAATAGTTCACACCTTCGCCGACGGGCGGCATCCCAATCGAGAATCTACCGCTGAATGATACAACAACCAATCACAGCGGAGGATCTCGATTGGCACGCCGCCCGTTAGCGAATACCTAAACTATTGTCAGCAACTAGAGAGTGGATTGACAGCTGGATCGCGGGCTTGGAAACTACGGCTTATTTTCGCATAGAAACCCAAAAAAATAATTTTTACCAATATCTGTGATATAGTTCGTCGCTAATGAAACAAAGAGTGTCGATCGTTCGCGCGTGATTTGTGCGAAAATCGTGAAAAACTAATACTCAGGGGCAGCCATCTTTCTTCGTGCAAATCACCGGTTTTCCACACTCGCAATTTCGATCGTAATTTAAAAATACCATCCTGATAATTTGATTACATCTGAAACATTCATTAGGTGGCGGCGTTTTTAAGCTTTCGTTTCGTTCGTTTCGTACCGGGAAATAATCAAGTACAGAGCCGTAGTTTCTGATATTGTAATGTACTGCAATTTCTCCGTAGAAATGGTACAGTCAAAGCTGCAAGTATCGCTCCAGTCGCCACATGCCAAAGGTGATACTGCCCCTTAAGGGGATCCAACCTTCCTAGGCTTTCTTCTCGGGAATACCTCGAGAGCCAATAGAAACCGCGGAAATGACCGACTTCTGCGCCGGATGCATTCGTCTCCGTTTTACATTATTTTCTAACCGCAAGGGTATGTATCGAAAGCTTGAAGTTTATTGTAGGGCGTGAAATAACGGTGTATGTGCGTTGTGCGCGCAGATCGGCGAAATTCGAGGAAATACAGCCGCGAGAGCAGCCATATTGGAATGTCCTTGACAGCTACAGAGACTGATGGTGCTTATGACTGGAATTACTCCTTTAACGTTATCTTATCCCTTCACATCGCTATTTCACGCCCTACAATAAACTTCAAGCTTTCGATACATACCCTTGCGGTTAGAAAATAATGTAAAACGGAGACGAATGCATCGCGCGCAGAAGTCGGTCATTTCCGCGGTTTCTATTGGCTCTTGGGGTATTCCCGAGAAGAAAGCCTAGGAAGGTTGGATCCCCTTAAGGGGAATCAACCCCAACGGGCTATCTCCGAATCGATCGAAACGCTGCCGTACGGCCAGTAGGTCAACTAACCCCACATCACCGGCCCGAGAAGGAGCTCCCAGACGGGAGTCTCGTGAAGCTCCCATTGTTAGGGTCGTGCCGAAAATCGAGTACCACGAAGGGCCCCTAAAATTTTTAAATATTTTTCGGTGTAGATAGGATGCCGAGGTCAACATGTAAAATGCTACTGTCTCGGTAGTGGGACGAAATTTGTTCATAAAGTTTTTGTAATATCTTTCGGAAAGTGGATTTATCAATTATTTATTTAACAATTAACTTTTTAGTTAAAGTACATATATATATATTTATTTGTTGCCAATGTCAATGACCGACATCCATGCGTCAAAATGTTTAAACAGTTAATTGTTAAATAAACAATCGATTAATTCACTTCTGGAAGATATTCATCTTTTTTTACATATTTGTCACATTTACCGGATAAATCAAAAAAGAAAAATCATTGCTCTGACGTAGTTAAGAACAGACGGAGAAATTCATTTCCTAACAAAACTGCTCAAATTTTGAATGTAGAATATTTTAATTAATTTTACATTTTTAAAAAAATTCTGTTCTAATTCTCCGAGCATTATCAATAACTTACAAAATACATATATCTGACAAGGAATGATAAAATGTGTTTCAATTTAGCTGAATTTGAAACATAGTATTGTTCAGACTTGTGCTAAAGAGAATAACTGTCATGGGGCTTAATTTTAGAGAGAATTGTAATGAGATATCGTGATTGTTCGATCTAAAGTCACGAAGTGGTAGGCTCGTGGCTCGTCAGTGCTCGACAACGAAAGGAAGAGAAAGGTGAGAAAGAATCGAATGTCTTTGTCTCGTCGATACGCGTCTCTCTGTCCCATCGGATCAGTGCCTTTCCTTCTGGGCGATACGTTTCTCTCTTTCTCGTGCTTCTCTCAACGGAAAAGAAAGGCACGTATCGCCGAGAAGGAGACGCACTGATTCGACGGAACAGAGAAGCACGTATGGAGGAGACAAAGACAGTCGATTCTTTTTTGCCTATCTGACTTTCGCTGTCGAGCGCTGGCAAGCCTCGAGAGAGAATCGATTGTCTTTCTCTCGTCCATATGTGCTTCTCTGTCCCGTTGGACCAGTGCGTCTCTTTCTCAGCGATACGTTCCTCTCTTTCTCGCGCCTCTCTAGCGGGAAAGAAAGGCACGTATCGCCGAGAAGGAGACGCACTGATTCGACGGGACAGAGAGATGCGTATCGACGAGAGAAAGACACTCGATTCTTTCTCCCTTCGTAGTCGAAGCTTCCGAGCGCTCGACGGAGAGCCTAGAGAGAATCGATTGTCTTTGTTTGTCCACACGTACTTCTCTCTCCCGTCGGATCAGTGCGTCTCTTTCTGAACGATATGTGCCTCTCTTTCCCGGCGAGTCAACGGAACTCTCCTTCTTGGCGATACGCGCGACTTTGCCACAACATGATTATAGACTGACATATTGCAAAATTTGACTGTAATTTTTTCAGAAACTCTAAATGCGCTTTATCGATTGCCACTAATCTGTAAGCTTGGACAGCTGGAATATATTTTAAATTTGGAGAGATTCAAGCCGGCATCGGCGCGCGACGGTCTCTCCTTATTAGACACGGAGCTTTTATTGACACGATTATTCATGAAAAAGTATCAAATTGGGCTACAGTTCCTCTGATCCGATCCATTTCGAAACTAAATCGTTTTAAAAAATATTTTTAATAATAAAATTGTCTTGATGAGTAGTTCCTTTGCTTTTCCAAACCCCTTTTTTATTTAGAATTATAATTATAATAATATAACTGTAAATCTTATTTTAAAATATATTTGTAATAAAGAAGAAACCTAAAATAAGTAAGAATTTTTTTCTGGGTGTAAGCACTTCGGGCCGTAATCTAAAAAATTCAATTCAATTTTTTCCTGCCTGCCTTGCTTACACGTGTCATCCGTTTCGGAAAAATTCTTTTTCATTTATAATTTATTGAGATACTATAATTATGAATTTAGTTTTAAAATACAGTTTTAATAAAAACAAAGCATAAAATAAGTAATAAGTAAATTTTTTCTCGGCTAAGCCCTCGGTATAACCTTACAAATTCCATTCCAATTTTCTCCTGCCTACCTAACCTAAGTACGTTTCATGCTTTTCTAATAACCCCAATTCCTTTATAATGTAATTATAATAATATGATTATGAATTAGTTTTAATTTATACTTTCAATGAAAACAGATCGTAAAATAAGTAAGAAGTAAATTTTTCGTGCGTGCATAACCTGCAATCCATCCCTTTTCCACAAAACCCCTTTCATTTAATTATTGACTACATCTGAAATAAGAATGGATTTTGAATAAAGAATAAAAACAGGAAAGTTATACGGATCACGATAGTAAACCAGGTTTTCCTCATTTCAGCTCATTCTCTTATTTTAATTTTCCATAATTTATAGTGGCATCATATTTCAAAACAGACTCGTTTTCGATTTAGCGGGGTTATGTCAGGTCATGTCAGGTTATGTGAATCAATTTGAATGAGCGCGGCGATCGGGCATTGTCGGGCATGTCCGAGGTGGTCCGAGGGCACAGGTGGGCACAGGGCCCCGCAAGATTGTGGTTGAAGCAGCACCTGAGCGAAGAATCGATGGGAACGCCGCCAGGCTCCAAACTCGGGAACTATCATACGCTATTTTTCGGCGATGTGACAGCTGGATTCGTAGTTTAGAAATCACAGCTTATTACGGGAACAAAGTACAGTGAAACGAATTTTCCTAATATCTGTGATGAAGTGCCAACCCCGCTCTGGTCCGATATTGAAGTGTAGTGTCGTTAAATCGGAGAAATAAGAGAAAATGCGATTGCTGGAGCGGCCATGTTGGACTGTCGTTGACAGCTACAGAGACCGATGCTTCTTTCGACTGCAATTATTCGTTTATCGCGGCTTTGTCCCTCTATACGAGACCAGAGCGGGGTGCAGCAGAGTTCAAGCTTTCAATAAATACCACTCTCATGAGGAATTGACGTACTACGAAGACGACATATCCTCAGGACTTTTTCATAGTTTCTACAAATTCTATTGGCTCCCGGGCTAGTTCCTTTTAGGTCACTATACGGGGTTGATTCCCCTTAAGAGTCCCTCGGGTCGCCGAGTGAGAGAGAGAGTATCTCCTGCCCTTCTCACTTCTCATTAAAGAGATCCACGCTTGTTTCGATTCCGGCTGTCTCGCCTCTCGCGCGAACAGGCGTGAATTTTCCAAGTCCCGCGTTTTGGCCGTCTGTAAATTTTTTTCAAGGCAACGCTATTTTCAGCGAGATCTTGAAACAATGTCAAAATCTTCTCGGGTGTAGTACCGAAAAGCACTGATTGGACTGAATTTTTGAGCAAAGGTTCTCCTTAGCTCACATATGAAAATCCCAAAAGGATTTTTGGCGATGAAGCCCCCTTCGCCCTCTACCCCCCTCAAAGTGTTACCTGTTTTTTCACTGTATCTTCGAAAATATTGATTTTAGAAAAAAATGTTTCAGACAAAAACTGAAGCTTCTGAAAATCTGTACAAGAAAGGTCATATGCCATTTTAACGTAAACACAAAACTATATCTGCAAATTTGAAAAATGTGTGTTTCTATGTAAAACAGGAAATAAACACCCTAACCAAAAAAACGAAAGATAAAAACATAAATGTAACACGATCCCCATGCTCTGCTTTATGGGACGTAGTTGCGCCACCCCCATCCCCAAACTCATCCCTACCCCTATTCCATCCTACATCCATTCACTCATGAAATATGTAATAAATTTCAATTCGAAAAGCAGAAAGTATGGAGATTGATCTAACCATAAAGGCCTACCACGCTGTCAAGTTTAGATAATTTTTTCATTGCGCGGGCGGGCGCGTAAGCGCCCGTGCTGCGCCTAACCATCTCACCCGTCCTAACCCTTGTTAGGTTAGTTTTAGGCTTGTTTTAACCTAACAAGCCTAATGTGGCAACGGCGACGGGATGTTTATTCCCACTTTTAGATAAAAACAGATCTTTTTCAAATTTGCAGATATAGTTTTGTGTTTACGTTAAAAGAGTATATGACCTTTCTTATAGAGCTTTGCAAGGGCTTCAGTTTTTGTCTGAAACATTTTTTTTCTAAAATCAATATTTTCGAAGATGCAGTAAAAAAACAGGTAAAACTTGGAGGGAGGGTAGAGGGCGAAGGGGGCTTCGTCGCCAAAAATCCTTTTGGGGTTTTCATATATGAGCTAAGGAGAACATTTGCTCAAAAATTCAGTCCAATCGGAGGTAAAAGGCAACTGGATAGTCAGGTTTATAGTTTAAATGTAATAATTTCACAAATTATTCCAAAAGAATAATATTCTCACACACAAATATCGAAATAGGAAATCAATGATTGACTGTCCAGTACCCTGCTTTGACTTCAGCTTATTCCGAGTATTGATAGAGACTAGAGGTTAATTGCTAAATGATATAAATTAAAGTTCCTAATTTAATATGACATTGTGAGAAAGCTTGATCATCAAGAATTTTGATGTGGATATATATTTGATTCTTTCATATACTTGACATGCCTACACTGAAAAAATATCGAAATATTAGAAAAATATGTTTTAAATGTATGCAATGCAATTATTTATTTAAATTAAGTATTCGTTAATTTAATTAAAATTACTGTATTTTATTTAATTTAAATAAATGAAAATACTTATTTTAAAAGAATAGATGCATTGTACACATTTGAAAAAATATTTCTTAATAATTACGATATTTTTTTTTCTGTGTCTAGCCTGCGCGTCTGGGACTTAGAAAATTTACAGACGGCCGTAACGCGGGACTTGGAAAATTCACGCCTGTTCGCGCGAGAGGTGTGACGGCCGAAACGAAACAAGCGTGGATCTCTTTAGTGATGAGTGAGAAGGACAGGAGATACTCTCTCTCACTCGGCGAGCCGAGCGTGCCCGAGCGCTTCCGAGCTCACCGACGAGCGCTGCGTCTGTATGCGTGAGCGTGCTTACTCGAGTTCTAAACGTTTCGTCGATCGAGGCGCACCTAGCAGTAGAAGTGTGAAGTGCTAGGTGGCCAGTGACAGCTGGATAATACTTTCCAAGTTTTCTCTTTATTGTTCCATCCAATGCGAATAAAATTATTTTTCCTGGTAATTGTGATATAGTGTACAATTTCTCGAACTGTCCTTTTGATCGTCAAACGGTTAAATACGTTGAAATATTAAATAAATTCTTTCTTATGACAGCCATGTTTGTTTTGGTGAAAAAGCCTCAATTGCCCACCTCTGCTTTAAACATAATTTCTGCAATAATTGATATGTAAGTAGCTACATATGAAAGTGACAGTACTAGTAGGAAGGTTTAAGCTTTCGTTTAGTCACCTCCGTTTCGAGGAAAAGTGATTTCTAAGGCAAGTTAACTTGGAAAGTAAATACTGCTTGATTTCTAGGGTCATCTAGGGTTTTAGCTGACTCAAATGTTGGGTACTAGCCGGTACGCCTCCCTCTTAAGGGCATTCAATAGCTGGCGATGGCCAAAAAGTAACTAGCCCGAGAGCCAATAGAAATCGCAGAAATTACAGAAAAGTTCGTTGCGCGCCCAGCCTCTTATATTACGTTATTTCTCAACGAGTCGCATACATATTGAAAGCTTGAACCTTTTTGTACGGGCGCAGATACTCGCACGGATGGATAAAAGAACAGTAAATGAATAATTACACTCGAAAGAAGCGGTGGTCACTTTAGCTGTCAACGTCCATCCAATATGGCCGGTCTTACGGCTACATTTTCTTTAATTTCTTCCGTATGACGACACTACGGTCGAATACGAGTATCTGCTCCCGTCCGCACTATATCCCGTTTGTCACAAAAATTTATTTCACTCCATGCAACCGCAAAAAAAAGGCGTGGGCGCGCAAGGAAATTTCTAGCTGCTTCTCGCTGTCATTTCGCCGTATATCAGTTCACGGCTTTGGTGCGTGGCGGCGTTCCCATCGATTCTTTGCTCAGGTGCAGCTTGAACCACAATCTTGGGGGGCCCTGTGCCCATCTGTGCCCTCGGACCACCTCGGACATGCCCGACAATGCCCGATCGCCGCGCTCATTCAGATTGATTCACATAACCTGACATAACCCCGCTAAATCGAAAACGAGTCTGTTTTGAAATACGATGCCACTATGAATTATGGAAAATTAAAATAAAAGAATAAGCTGAAATAAGGAAAACCTGGTGTACTATCGTGATCCGTATAACTTTCCCGTTTTTATTCTTTATTTAAAATCCGTTCTTATTTCAGATGAAGTCAATAATTAAATGAAAGGGGGTTTGTGGGAAAAGGATGAAATGTAGGTTAGGCAGGCACGAAAAATTTACTTATGACTTATTTTACGATCTGTTTTGATTAAAAGTATACTTTAAAACTAATTCATAACCATATTATTATAATTACATTATAAAGGAATTGGGGTTATTAGAAAAGCATGAAACGTACTTAGGTTAGGTACGCAGGAGAAAATTTGAATGGAATTTGTAAGGTTATACCGAGGGCTTAGACCGAGAAAAAATTTACTTATTACTTATTTTATGTTTTGTTTTTACTAAAAATGTATTTTAAAACTAAATTCATAATTATATTATCTCAATAATATTATAAATGAAAAAGAATTTCTCCGTAAAGGATGAAACATGTAAGCAAGGCAGGCAGGAAAAAATTGAATTGACTTTGTTAGAGTACGGCCCGGAGTGCTTACACCCAGAAAAAAATTCTTACTTATTATTTGTTTTTTCTTTATTATAAATATATTTCAAAGCGAGATTTACAGTTATATTATTATAATTATAATTCTAAATAAAAAAGGGGTTTGGAAAAGCAAATGAACTACTCGTCCAGACAATTTTATTATTAAAAATATTTTTTAAAACGATTTGGTTTCGGAATGGAATGGATCAGAGGAACTCTAGCCCAATTTGATACTTTTTTATGAATAATCCTATCAATAATAGCTCCGTGTCTAATAAGGAGAGGCCGTCGCGCGCCGACGCCGCGCCGGCTTGAATCTCTCCAAATTTAAAATATATTCCAGCTGTTCAAGCCTACAGATTAGTGGCAATCGATAAAGCGCATTTAGAGTTTCTGAAAAAATTACAATCAAATTTTGCAATATGTCAACCTATAATCATGTTGTGGCAAAGTCGCGCGTATCGCCAAAAAGGAGAGTCGCGGGCTCGGCCGAAAAGAGAGGCACATATCGCTCAGAAAGAGACGCACTGATCCGACGGGAGAGAGAAGCACGTGTGGACGAGACAAAGACAGTCGATTGTCTCTAGGCTCTCTTTGCTTTTCGCCGTCGAGCGCTCGGAAGCTTCGACTACGAAGGGAGAAAGAATCGAGTGTCTTTCTCTCGTCGATACGCATCTCTCTGTCCCGTCGAATCAGTGCGTCTCCTTCTCGGCGATACGTGCCTTTCTTTCCCATCGAGAGAGGCGCGAGAAAGAGAGGAACGTATCGCTGAGAAAGAGACGCACTGGTCCAACGGAACAGAGAAGCACGTATGGACGAGAAAAAGACACTCGATTCTCTCTCGAGGGCCTCGAGGCTTGCCAGCGCTCGACGGCGAAAGTCAGATAGGCAAGAAAGAATCGACTGTCTTTGTCTCCTCCATACGTGCTTCTCTGTTCCGTCGAATAAGTGCGTCTCCTTTTCGGCGATACGTGCCTTTCTTTTCCGTTGAGAGAAGCACGAGAAAGAGAGAAACGTATCGCCCAGAAGGAAAGGCACTGATCCGATGTGACAGAGAGACGCGTATCGACGATACAAAGCATTCGATTCTTTCTCACCTTTCCTTCCTTTCGTTGTCGAGCACTGACGAGCCACGGCCACGAGCCTACCACTTCGTGACTTCAGATCGAACAATCACGATATCTTATTACAATTCTCTCTAAAATTAAGCCCCATGACAGTTATTCTCTTTAGCACAAGTCTGAACAATACTATGTTTCAAATTCAGCTAAATTGAAACACATTTTGCCATTCCTTGTCAGATATATGTATTTTGTAAGTTATTGATAATGCTCGGAGAATTAGAACAGAATTTTTTTAAAAATGTAAAATTAATTAAAATATTCTACATTCAAAATTTGAGCAGTTTTGTTAGGAAATGAATTTCTCCGTCTGTTCCTAACTACGTCAGAGTAATGATTTTTCTTTTGATTTATCCAGCAAATGTAACAAATATGTAAAAAAAGATAAATATCTTCCAGAAAGTGAATGCATCGATTTTTTATTTAACAATTAACTGTTTAAACATTTTGACGCATGGATGTCGGTCATTGACATTGGCAACAAATATGTACTTTAACTAAAAAGTTAATTGTTAAATAAATAATTGATAAATGCACCTCCCGGAAGATATTACAAAAACTTTATGAACAAATTTCGTCCCACTATCGAAACAGTAACATTTTACATGTTCACCTCGGCATCCTATCTACACCGAAAAATATTTAAAAATTTTAGGGGCCCTTCGTAGTACCCGATTTTCGGCACGACCCTAACAATGGGAGCTTCACGAGACTCCCGTCTGGGAGCTCCTGCTCGGGCCGGTGATGTGCGGTTAGTTGACCCACAGGCCGTACGGCGGCGCTTCGATCGATTCGGAGATAGCCCGTTGGTATTGATACCCCTTAAGGAAAAACACCGGCGTATGAGAGCGCGCGTAGAGCCCGCGCTCAGGGCCGTCCGCTCTCCACTCACTGCGCCCGAGCATGATCGTGGACGGGCGCACCGCGGTGGTATGGCACGAAGCGTCAGTCGAAAATTATGTCGACCAACAATTTCAGAATGACCTCAGATATCCATTAGTCATGCATAATCAATAAAATAATTAGTCATTATTCGTGTAATGGTAACAAATCGATTAAGTAATAATTAACATTCGATTTAACAAATCGAAATATGCTCAAAAACTTTTATTCGTTATTTAAAATCAACGCGAAATGAGATCTCGAAAATGATTTTTTTTAATTATTAAGAAAAAGCTTTCCGAATCAAACAAGAATTGTTTTCTATTAAACGAATAATAATTACAATAGAATAATGTAGAATGTTATTACTCACAGTCGTCGATGAAAACAGATCGCTGTCGCAGGATCATTCGGCCGATCCCGACCTTTCCAAGAATACGTAGCGCGGAACAGCTGATGCGAGCAGAGTCCCGGGCGGGCACAAAACTCGCGTCACTACACACTCACTATCGCTCTCGATACTCCTGTCGAGTGATTCGTGTCTCACGTGTGAATTATTGATAATCCGTTGTTTAATCCTCAAAGAGGAGGCTCCATGTGTGCGATTTCTATCTCAGCAAACGCACTGTAACGCATTTTATAACATTTTTTGGCACTGCGATTTACTAAAACGACGTATTCAGTCGAATGACCGAATGAGAACTGTTCTGTTCCTTGTACACTGGTGTACGTACACGCACATCATACAGAACACTAGCTGGCTCACACATTACGCACACACGTCGGCGTCGCGACTCGGCGTTCGGCAGAAATTTCAAGGAATCGACTGCGTCGTCGATTCGACGGTAGCGCATTTAAACTCGCCGCATCAGGCTCGACGCGGATCAAACAATCTTATCGCATATTCCACACTTAGAAACTTTCTCTACCACATCAACAGCAGCATTGCCATAAAGATGCGTTTGGAAGAAACGAACGACGAGTTTAGTCGATTCTTCGTCCTCATAAGCAAAGGATCGCGTGTTTTTTACGATGAATCGGTCGAACGCGGAATATTATAATATGCTCTTCGTCTTTGCGCAGTGTGACGGTAATGCTGTGCTTGCTGCACAGCGGTACTGTGAGAGGTATCCCGATCAAATACCTCCAAGTGCGAAAAGTTTTCGACGTTTAGCGTCAAGACTTCATTCTAACGGATCGGTGCAACCCGCGCGAAGTGAAGCGGGAGGACCCCCGCGCGAAGCCTCCTCTTTGAGGATTAAACAATCGATTATCAATAAGTCACACGTAAGAAACGAATCACTCGACAGGAGTATCGAGAGCGATAGTGAGTGTGTAGTGACGCGAGTTCGGTGATCCGCCCGGGAGTCTGCTCGGATCAGCTGTTCCGCGCTATGTAATCTTGGAAAGGTCGGGATTGGCCGAATGATCCAGCGACAGCGATCTGCTTTCATCGAAGACTGTGAGTAATAACATTCTACATTATTCTATTGTAATCATTATTCGTTTAATAGAAAACAATTCTTGTTTCATTTGGAAAGCTTTTTCTTAATAATTAAAAAAAATCATTTTCGAGATCTCATTCCGCGTTGATTTTAAATAACGAATAAAAGTTTTTGAGCATATTTCGATTTGTTAAATCGAATGTTAATTATTACTTAATCGATTTATTACCATTACACGAATAATGACTAATTATTTTATTGATTGTGCATGACTAATGGATATCTGAGGTCATTCTGAAATTGTTGGTCGACATAATTTTCGACCGACGCTTCGTGCCATATCACCGCGGTGCACCCGTCCACGATCATGCTCGGGCGCAGTGAGTGGAGAGCGCACGGCCCTGAGCGCGGGCTCTACGCGCACTCTCATACGCCGGTGTTTTTCCTTAATAATTCAAAAATGAAGCCTCGGACAACATTTTCGCAAAGGAAAATGTCGTTCAGAATCACCTCAGCTATCGCCCATTTCCGGGTGCGACCCCAGTTGTGGGTGTCTGTATATCCACATTAAAATTCTTGATGATAAAATTTTCTCACAATGTCATATTAAATTAGGAACTTTAACTTATATCATTTAGCAATTAACCTCTACTCTCTATCAATACTCGGAATAAGCTGAAGTCAAAGGGTACTGGACAGTCAATAATTGATTTTCTATTTCGATATTTGTGTGTGAGAATATTATTCTTTTGGAATAATTTGTGAAATTATTACATTTAAACTAAAGATATGACCATCCAGTTGCCTTGTGAAAAGAAATTATTATTAATTAAAAGAAATCTGAAACTGCCGAAAAATACTTTCGCGTTTGGGACTGCTTGAGATAAAAGATGCCACTTTCGCATAAGTTCCTCGCATACAACAGGAATTGCACTGCATGCAGCATTAGCTACTAATGCTGATGCGTAGCACGGACAGGGCATAGTTATCAACTTTTTGCAATAGTTTACCAATTTTGTTTTAAAAGATTTATGCTTTCCTGTCATATCGGAGGCGTTATTACAAGAAAGGGCGAGAATATTTTGGAACGGAATTTCTTTTTTCCACATTATGTCTCTAAAAGTTGTAAACAATTTATCGGCAGAACAATCACTCGCGTCTAATTGAATTAATTCAAATAATTCCGTTCGAACATCCAAAGTCTGAGGGTCGACATATCGAACAAGAAACGTCATCCATTTTTGATTCGTTATATCCGCGGTTTCATCTACAAAAATCGAAAATTTAGTGTGTCGTAACACTTGAACCAAACGTTCTTGTTCGCGAGCATGCAGAACATTAACTAATACCTGCGATGTCTTTTTGCGATTCATATTCATGTTTTTCAAGACAACGCTATCTTCAGCGAGATCTTGAAACAATGTCAAAATCTTCGCTGCCGTTTGAAACGGAATATTATGTTCGACAATGAAAGCAGCATACTTAATTTCCGCGATTTTTTTCCTATCTTCAAAACCCAGAGACGATTTTTCAGCTCACATGTTCAAATCTGAATCGAGGTTTCTTATCTGACACTCAGAAATATGTTTCTTTCTGTCAGAATGCCGCTTAATTGCATCAAGACCGCGCCGAAGCTTTACATTGCAAAAAGAACAAAAAAAACTGCTTGAATCGCGCGGGATTTTCTCCAGCTATGATTTGAATTCTTCACGTTCAAGCTATGGTTGGAGAAATTTCCTCTGGGTTGATCCATTTGCATTTGATCTTGTTTCTTCGAGGCAATTGTTAAGCATATTTCGATAAGTCATTGTTTCGGCATGCCTCGAAACTCGTTTAATCCAAAATTTATAATTTTCGTTTTCCAGCCAGTCACGAGAAAATGTATACCGTTTCCCAGCAGAAGCCATGCTAACGTTTCGTTACTCTCTACACTTTAATTTTACAGTATATGTTTATTGCTGTGACATTAAAAGTACGAAAGTTTACGCGGTTTCCATCGAGCAGTAATGTGGATTGCAATATTTTTTTCTTTGGTAGCAAAACTCTATAGAAAAAATGCACAACAGTTTTATTGCATTGTGACGTTGCATTTTTGTGCACGTCACAGAAAGGGCATAAAATCAGATACCGACTCGACGCAGACAGAGACGCAGCGAAGGAGAATAATATTAATTAGATTTAGTAGATTTATGTACTGCGGAATTCGTCAGCACGGAGAGAGGACACAGCGCAGACCCACTACCGCCGCGGGACAACACCACTCCGCCCTCTCCTCGTCACCGACGATGCGGAAGACCACCGCCCGCACCGCCGAGACTTGAGGACGAGGGGCTCCGTACCGTCCTGCGCCCTCCTCATCAACAAGCTGCGGGAAGAACACCGCCCGCACCGCCGAGACTTCTGGGCGAGGAGCGCCACGGCACTCCCCGCCCTCCTCATCACCAACGCGTCGCGGGACGAGCACCGCCCGCGCCGCGGAGCTATGCAGGCCAGGGGGGAAACCAAGAAGGACTAAGGCGCCGAGACCAGGCGCCCACCGAAGATCAGGCCTGATCTTCGGTTGCATAAGGGCGAGATGCAGCTGCAGGGAGATGACCAAATCAACATCATACAGCCGTGGGGATGAATGCCAGCGCGAGCGCGGCTCGCCCACGACTTCTCGGCCTCGCGCCGAATCATCACCCACGAGCGTACCGGCGGGAGCGACTGGAGACCACCTCTCGCTATAAGAAGAAGAGGAAATGATCTCGCGGCCAGGCGCCGCTCCAGCCAGCTTGCACTACCGATACCGCAGCCAAGGACATCCGCTAACCTGGGGCAGGCTCGACCCTCCACCCATTGGAGTTTCGGATTTTTGGGATTTGGCCGGGTGGAGAGCGTCGCAGCATCGGCCGTCCAGAGGATGTCCGCGGATCGGTCACGCCATCTAATTAGGCGCCCCTGCAGGAAATCAGCCCACGTCACATCCCTTGGTTTTCCCGCCGATAGCAGGATTACCGAAGAGGATCCGGCGTTATCGCCAATCAGCGAGGAAGATTTTGGCGCGCAAAGGAGGATTTTGGCGCGCAAAGGAGCAGGAGTGGGGGTTCGTCGAGGGAGCTTCAGCACCAAGGACCCTGGACGAAGCCTGTTGCGTTCCACCAACCTTAGCGACGAGTCGAGTAGTACCGAGCCAAAAATTATCGAAATTAAACCGCGTATCGCCCATTTGTCGCGCGTGCCGATACCGGCAACGTTTTGTAAGGAGCGAGCGTGCGAGCCTACCAAGGACCGCTGACCGAGGGAGGCGCCGGAGGAGCCACTCCACCGTCCAGGACCGGTAAGCGATCTCCCGAAGGTTTTACCGTGCAGGGAAAAATACTTGTTATTTAGTACCGCGATAGTTTGTAGCGGGTGGTTGTTGCTGTGTGAGTGTGACTGGAATTCCGAGTAGCGGATCCGCGTTTTAGTTATCACGCAAAGCGCCGCCGTTAGGCCTTGGCGAATTACCGAGCGTAGTAACCGTTCCGCAATCTCCTTCGCTGCTTCTCCGTTCAGGAACGGAGCAGCCGTTAGGGCAGTCGATCCGCCCTAACGTTAGAGTACCGCGTATTCGTTGCCTCACCACTTTTGGTTTGTAGCCGCAGCGTTACCGCCCACGTACGAACAGGGCGGGGGTGTGTGTGGGCGTGCGGGTTGCGTGTGTGACTGTCCGAGGGATAAAACCTGTGGCGGGCGAACTGTCGGAGCCGTCCGACAAAGAACCGCGCCCCTCTACCGTTTGAAGAAAGCTGAGCCACCGGAGCTTTCCGTCTCGGGGGAGTTCGATTCGGGTACCGATTTTAGTAGTTTTGGTTGGGATCAGTGCCAGGATTGTGTAACTCCTTAACGACAATTATCGCTATCGTTAGTTACCGACAATTGTCAATTGTGCGATTGACGACCGTGGCTATTGATGATTCTCTAACATATAGCCTTAATGATTTATAATCGTTGCATAAATCGTTATAAACAAATCGAAATAATATGGTAATTGTACCGCGTTGCCAGATTTTAGAGGTTAAAACCTAGTAAGTTTTGATATCGATAACGATAAGGAGTTACAGAATCCTGGCACAGGTCTGCTCTGTATTGTTGCCGAAGAGGCAACTGGCGCCCATTCCGTAGTCTCCCCGAGTAGATCTCTGGGTACCACAGCTCCCTGACTTGGACCTCTTTGGTCCGTCGGGCGTGAGCGTGGGTGAGACATACCGTCGGGTGCGTCTAGTTAGTCGAATCGCGCTCGACGCAAGCGACCTGACCCGTTTGGTTTGCGATCAGTACCAAGGGCGAGTCGACCTCTCTTGAGCCGAAGTTATAACGTTCGCGTGCGGGATCTCTGTGACGCTCGGAGGAATAATCTGTACCGTTTTGAGTCGACGAATAAAGACCAAGTTCTCGTAATTATTCTTTCCTTGAGCCGGGGTCGTTCCCAGCGAAATTATCGTTATAGCATTGCACTTGTTACTCTTTACAATATGCCTGAGAATGTTTTTCGTATAATTTCAGTTGTGCTATTAATTAACGAGTGTTTACTACTTGCAAAATTTTATTCCATGCACGTTTCGGACAAAGAGTGGGATTTGTATTAGCAAGGCAACTGGATGGTCATATTTTTAGTTTAAATGTAATAATTTCACAAATTATTCCAAAAGAATAATATTCTCACACACAAATATCGAAATAGAAAATCAATTATTGACTGTCCAGTACCCTTTGACTTCAGCTTATTCCGAGTATTGATAGAGAGTAGAGGTTAATTGCTAAATGATATAAATTACAGTTCCTAATTTAATATATGACATTGTGAGAAAATTTTATCATCAAGAATTTCAATGTGGATATATGTATATTTGATTCTTTCATATACTTGACATGCCTACACTGAAAAAATATCGTAATATTAGAAAAATATGTTTTAAATGTATGCAATGCAATTATTTATTTAAATTAAGTATTTATTTAAATAAATAAAAATACTTATTTTAAAAGAATAGATGCATTGTACACATTTGAAAAAATATTTCTTAATAATTACGATATTTTTTTTCTGTGTATAGCCTGCGCGTCTGGGACTTAGAAAATTTACAGACGGCCGAATCGCGGGACTTGGAAAATTCACGCCTGTTCGCGCGAGAGGCGAGACGACGGAAACGAAACAAGCGTGGGTTGCTTTAGTGAGGAGTGAGAAGGGCGGGAGATACTCTCCCTCTCACTCGGCGACCCGAGCGCTTCCGAGCTCACCGACGAGCGCTGCGTCTGTATGCGTGAGCGTGCTGTGGCGCCCGAAATCGCAGCACTGCCCTTGATCATCGCTGGCATAGTTTTGCATGAAAATGGATCGAACAAACGCGGATTATTACAATATGTTTTATCTGTACGCGCAGTGTGACAGCGATCCTGTGGCTGCTGTACAAAGGTACAGGGAAATGTATCCCGATCGAATACCCTCAAGCGCAAACTGCTTTCGCCGTTTAGCGTCGCGACTTTATACGGGTGGATCGTTGCAACCCATGGGTCTTCGGCCATCAAATGAACACGTTGTTTTAATAAATCAGAGAAGCCATTCTTTCGCTCATTATTTTTGTACTTCATTTCGTACAAAGATACGAATAACGAGAAAACAGTCAGTGGAACACAGCACTTGTAGGCCAATGAACAATTTGTCACGGGTATTTTTTGCAAGATACAGAAAATGGTTACAAAATACGCGAGAATGTGCCCAGGGATGAAGGGGGAGGGGGGCACATCGAGCCTCTGCTCTGAAGAGGAGAACAATAGGTCTTTTTCAGGACCACCAATTACTATTGCCTAAAACAACTCTGTCGTATGTAAACATAGGGAGTGTGTTAGTGACTGTGCAACGACGCGAGTTCAGTGACCAGATCGGGGCCTCGCTTGAATCAGCTGTTCGGCGGCGCGCTACGTATTCTTGTGTTCTACGAATGGTCTGGATTGGCGGAGTGGCCCATTGACAGTGATCCAGTTTCATCCATGGCTGTGAGTAATATTTTTCTTTCATATTCTATTTCAATAATTATTCGTTGAAAAAAAAAGTCGTTTCTCAAAATTATTTGTTATTTCTAAAAACTTTTTGTTCGGAATAATTGACGGGAATTATTTTCGAGATCTTATTCTGTGTTTCTTTGAAATGAAAAATAAAGGTATTAAACACTTTGATTTGTCAAATCGAAAGGTAATAGTAGTTGCGTCGAATGTTAAAGTACTTAAACAATCTGTTAAATCTACGCAGCTAGTAATTGGGGTATTCATTACCCAAGACTAATGAATCTCTGAATGTTATTTGTCATTTGACATAATTTCGGTCCGTCGCTTCGTGCCGAAGCATCGCGGTGCGCGCCCGTCCACGACCACGGTCGGCGAGCGTCACGGCCCTGCGCGCGGCCTCTACGGGTGCGCTCATTCGTCAGTGTTTTTCGTTAATAATTCAACTAGGGGGCAGAGCCCCCTGCGCTTTCGCTTCGCTCAAGCGCCAAGCCCCTCAAGATCGCCTTTGCTCGCGCTTCGCGCTCGCCTTAACGGGTGCAGAAAAGCTTCGCTTTTCTGCAATAGGCCCAAGTGATCAAAACCGGACAATTAAATGCATCCGAACCAAAATTTGACATGTACATAGAGTATATATTTGCTGCGGTGAAATTTTATGCATGGTTATCTTCAACCATTCAGAAATTGCGACAAATTGAAATCTTTAATCCAGTATTTCGGCGAGACGCTTGCGCGGATTCAAACACAATTTGGCATATAGTTTAAAAATATACCCATTTGGTGCTACAAAACTTTATGCATGGTCATCTTGAACCGTTTCGAAATTACGGGATTTTCAATCTATGATTATAAAATAGTGAATTAATGATTTAAAACTGGCACCATTTCGAAATGGTTGAAGATGCCCATACACAATGTTTCGTGGCACTAAATAGGTATATACTTGATGTACATGCCAAATTTTGTCTGAATCCGTTCAGTCGTTTTACCGGAATAGTGAACTAATCAACTCTTTTGCTCAAATAATGGATTAAAAATTCAAATTTGCCGCTATTTCGAAACGACTGAAGACGGCTATACATAAAGTTTCCTGGCACCAAATGGGTATATACTTGATGTGCATGCCAAATTTTGTTCAGATCCTTTCAGCCGTTTGGCCGGAATATTGCACTAATGGATTAATGAATTTTGCACTATTTCCATTAGTCCAGTATTCCGGCCAAACGGCTGAATGGATCGTAACGAAATTTGGCATGTACTTTGAGTATATGTATATCCATTTGGTGCCAGGAAACTTTATGTACCGCTATCTTCAGCCGTTTAGAAATGGCAGCAATATTAAATTTAAATTACATTTTTTTCAAATTTTGAATCTCCCGCCATTTTGTGTTGGGTCAAGATGGCGGCTCACAAACCTTATTGTCAACTCACAGTAGCGTACTTGATTTTTGTGCCAAATTTCGTCCCGATCGGTTCAGCCGTTTTTCCGAAATCGAGGATCTACACGGACGGACGGACGGACGGACGGACACACACACACACACACGCGCGCGCGCGAACGGTTTTCGCGATGGCGATTGCATAAGTCACTCCCTTTGCGGTCGTGCCTAAAAATGAAGCCTCATCCAACATTTTCGCAAAGGAAAATCTTGTTCAGAATCACTTCAGCTATAACCCCTTCGCGGGGATTACACCTATTGCGGGACACCCTGTATACTATACTGGAATGTGAACTGCCATACGAGAAAACGGGACGAGAGAGAGGGAGAAATGGGTCCAAGCCTGTCCTTTTCTATTGCCCTACTGTTCGAGCTGGAAACAGTGGCTACGTCGGCGCGTACGTCTATGAGTGAGTATGGGTTGACGAGAGGTGTGGCGGGTAAGTTATATAAATTATGAAAAAATATGTCTAGTAATACAATATATTGATGTAAAATACAAAGTACAAATTATTTAAATTAATATAGAAATATATAAATAATAGGTTTCTAATTTTACAGGATAACTGCAGAAAAAGTTAAGATAACCTATTTCATCTAATAATAATACACTCACCGTAAAAAAAAGTGGTACACTTAGAATTTGGTGAAAAATCACCGAATTTCAAATGACGATAACTTCGTACATAATGAAGATAAAAATTTGTTTCAACAAGGAGAAGAAAGCTTGAAGCCTCAATTTAATGATCCGTATTGTTTAAATATTGCCAGGTGAATTGTTTTAAAATGGCGGATGGCAAAATCGGACCATGCGAAATTGAAAAATATTTTTCCAAGTTTGTCATAAAACGTGGCGTGAGTCAAGTATCGCAGCGGAATGGGATAAAACCCATGCGATAGTACTGAGTTTCTTCTTTAAAATGCTTTTTCAAAACTTCCAATACGATGATTTGTCACCGAGTTATTCGCGCTTGAAGAAAAAAACAGCCTATTGACTTCAATTACGAATAACTCAGCGAACAATTGTCATATTGGAAAATTGAAAAAACCACTGTAAAGAGGAAACTCAGCGCTATCACACGTGTTTTATCCCAATCGATTGCGACACTTAACTTTTGCTTAGTGCCGCCGCAAATTATGGCGATAATTGTCCGAATTTGCATATTTTCGCTTTATTAATTGTCATTTTAAATAAAAAGGTCGCACAGAATTGCGCCATGAGATTTTTAAAAGCAGAAGTCCGAACCTTTAAAATGCTTGTTGCAAGATCTCGCTAACTGTTTTAGGTGCTGAGATATTCAATCTTGAATTTTTAACAACGCCGAAAAGCAAGAATTGGCGGTATTCTAGGGTTCCGAGATGTCTCGTGGTTACGCGCGTATGCTGTGTACGTGCTGCGAAAAAGTACTGTATAGGGGTGCCTCAGCGTGTGTGTGTGTGTGTGCTTGCGCGCGTGCTTGCGCGCGTGCGTGCGTGCGTGCGTACGTGCGTACGTGTAGTTGTGACCCCGTAGTATACGCGATCAAACAAGGGATATTTGCAGGTTCGTTGCCGAATAAAGAGTTAGAACTCACCGAATTACAACAAATATAAGTCTGATTTTATTTAATACTTTAAATCGTCTCACAATTATATCTTTAGACCGTGGCCTTTCCGTCTAGACGGGGAGGACGATTAGTACGTTGTTCCGACAGACTCTACTCGCTGATGATGTTCCATTTAGCGATTGAAGCCCGGAGTCTCCTTTGAGCCTCCTTTTATCTCTGCTGCTTTTCGGTGGCTATTCCGCTATCATGCTGACCTCACGTTATACTTTTCATGCTTACTTCGCTGTGACACTTTTCGGCAAGTGGGTCGCTTACAACATAAATGCCGTCACTCGATTACGGTCATCGAATGCAATGTCTTTGGTCAGCATTGCCACATATAACATTCCTCCCCCCTGAGAAAAGAAAAGTTATCACAGAAAACTTTTCTTCACGGTCTGCGGTCTAGATTTTTTAATACATTGTATAGTTCCCGTAATATAAAGGTGGTTATAATCGTTTGCTTATTATATGTTACATGTTTCGATCGTAAAATTTTGTTCTGACGCTTTCCTTAATTCTCTTGCTCTTCCTTTTTTTGTTCTTGAGCATCTTGGAATTACTATTTCTTCCAGAGGTATGACAGGAGATTTTTTATTACCTATCTTCTTATAAATTACCCAGATCGCAATACTTAATACAATTATAAACGTCACACTGCTGCCCATGACCGGTAATGTTACATGATAAAAGTTGCAGTTGCCTTGATTCATTTCGTTCAGATCCTCTTGTAATTTGATACTCATTTCATGTAAGTCATGTTTGTCGGTAATTATGCTATCTAACTCCGTTTTGTTAGTGATTCGGAATTTATTTTCGATTTTCCGCAGTGTTTCTCCATTATTATTTATTATTGTTAAGTTGATTGGTGGGGTACAGCTGAGTTCAAAGTTTGTTGTTATGTTTGCTTTCCTACTTGTTAATGAGAATTCCGGTGCTGTTACTTTACAGGCATCCATAAGGAAAAGGATCCCTGAATTTTGTAGGGTTATTTGCCGTTTGAAACCAGATTGGCACTGCAGCAAAATCCTTTCGCTAGATGGTGTTACAAATATCCAATTGTTTTCGTCGCTAGTGCTTATCCAAAGTATACTCTTTAGAGTCATTTGTCCCAATTCACAATTTTGAGGAATACTTTTAAGATTGTTGTACATTTTAATTTCGCAAGGTGCTCTTAGCTGAGTTGATCTGAGTGACACGTGCTCATTGCAATAATAATGTTCGTTAATCACTTTACACTTCGCTAGTTGTTGCTTGTTTAGTTTAAGATAATGTTCTGAATCCGGATCTACTACGGCTAGTTGGAGTTTAGTTTCAAGAATGCAAAGATATCGTCTTTGACGGGTGACGGTACATTGTGTATATGGTTGACCTCGTATTTTTCATATGCTATTAAAGGAATCTCCACTACTGTTATTATTTCACGATTTGTGTGATAAGCTTTTAATTCTATTAATTTTTAGGCACGACCGTAAAGGGAGTGACTTATGCAATCGCCATCCTGAAAACCGTTCGTGTGTGTGTGTGTGTGTGTGTGTGTGTGTGTGTGTGTCCGTGTATATCCTCGATTTCGGGAAAACGGCTGAACCGATCGGGACGAAATTTGGCACAAAAATCAAGTACACTACTGTGAGTTGACAATAAGGTTTGTGAGCCGCCATCTTGAACCGGTACAAAATGGCGGGAAGTTCAAATATCGAAAAATTCATATCTTTGGTACTATTCATTGGATCCTGATAAAATTTTACACGTTCATGTACACGTACGCAATGACAATTACTGGAAATTTTCAAATTTTTTGGTTGGCCGAATCAAAAATGGCGACTAATTCAAATCTTTAGTCCATTATTCCGGCGAAATGACTGAACGGATTCGGACAAAATTTGACATGTACATCGAGTATATACCTATTTGGTGCCACGAAACTTTGTGTATCGCCATCTCGAACCGTTACAAAATGGCGGCAATATGCATGGTCATCTTGAAACGGCTGAACGGATTCGGACAAAATTTGGCATGTACATCAAGTATATACCCATTTGGTGCCACGAAACATTGTGTATGGGCATTTTCAACCATTTCGAAATGGTGCCAGTTTCAAATCTTTAATTCACTATTTTATAATTATAGTTTGAAAATCCCGTAATTTCGAAACGGTTGAAGATGACCATGCATAAAGTTTTGTGGCACCAAATGGATATATTTTTTTAAACTATATGCCAAATTGTGTTTGAATCCGCGCAAGCGTCTCGCCGGAATAATGGATTAAAGATTTCAATTTGTCGCAATTTCTGAATGGTTGAAGATAACCATGCATAAAGTTTCACCGCAGCAAAGGTGTATATACTCTATGTACATGTCAAATTTTGGTTCGGATGCATTTAATTGTCCGGTTTTGATCACTTGGGCCTATTGCAGAAATGCTGGATTTCGTGTGCGAGCGCGAAGCGCGAGCATCCGATGACCTCAGGGGGTATGGCGCTTGAGCGAAGCGAAAGCGCAGAGGACTCTGTAGCATAGTTTAATATCTCAATACTTGAATTTTCCACAATTTCGAAACCTTTTGAAATTCGTGGGCGAGCGCGAAGCGCGAGCAAAGGCGATCTTGAGGGGGTTGGCGCTTGAGCGAAGCGAAAGCGCAGGGGGCTTGCCCCCTAGTTCAAGAATCAAATGGCTCTCCTTATGAAGATCTATTGGAAACTTCAGTCCTGGTAGTAAGTAACTTGATGATTCCTTTAATAATTCGACGATCCTAATAGTAGATAATATGTTCGGATTCAGTATTCCTAGCTTAATGTCTATTAAATATGACTCTACGTTAGTGATATTATAACGTAAACATTCTATTAATTGTAGCATTATTACGGCATGCTTTTGCATATCCTGTGCCTTTAAAATTCTCTGAAATGCATCGTTTGTAAACTGCTCTATGTCTTGGATTGCTCCTACTAATTTTCCTTCGTTTCTTTGAATTATGTGTTCAGTGTGTTCTAATTCGGTAACCGTTGCGTTAACTATTTGTATTTGATTTCTCATCGCGTTCTTTAAGACTTGTTGGTTATTCTCTAACTGGCCTAAATGCAAATTAATTTCTTCCGCGTCTTTTGCATCCATTGTTCCGAATAATGCTTTAGATATGCTTCCTACTACATCTAATAGTCCTCGGCATTTGTTTCGCGTTGCGGTCAGATCGTTTACGTGGCTAAGTGCTAACTCAATTTTATGAAGGGTTGGCTCTACAATTTCTGTATATGTTCTACACAAACTTGTTACTTCATCAGTTGCCAGCACGGTTGTACATAATTTTCTAAATTGCTGGTAATATTGTGCCGCTTGATCATATTTAATGAAAAGGTTATTTACATCAAGTTTTACTACGATTTTCCATGTACTTTCAATTACGCTTAAGGTACCTATCCTTTCGAAATGAATCCCCGGATGATTTACAAAAGGTTGTATTCGATACGGGTCTTCTGTCCATTCTGCGTTGCCCGTTGAAAACGCAAATGTGAGGAAAATGTACGAGTACCTACAAGGAGAAAACGATGGAGTGAGAAATTTTTGCCCCTTCTTAGCGATTAATTTCGGAATTGGTATATTTAATTTTCTAAAAAATGTTTTAAACGATTTGCGTGAACTCTGACAACCTTCTTTTTCTGCTTTATCGTATAATTTTCTTTTCCTATTTTCTCGATCACTTCATATGGACCTATCCAAGCAGGCGACAGTTTCTCCGAACGTCCCCGACGAACAGTTTCGTCTAACAATAGTACTTTATCCCCGGTCTCAAATTCCCGAGGTCTTGTTTTTGCATCATAATAAACTTTTGATTTATTCTTGGCTCGTTCTAAGTTTTCTTTCGCGAGTGCATTTGCGGATCGTATACGTTCCTTCAACTCCTGGACATAGTCATCGTATGCGTACAATGGTCGCGGTTCTCGTTTCAACGACGTAGGCAATTCTGCGCGCGTTCCATATACTAGCTCGTGTGGCGTGTAACCTGTAGCTGTATGTGGAGTGGTGTTGTATGTGACATAGCGTAAGGTAACAAATCGTCCCAGTTAGTTTGGTCTTCTTCGATGAAATTTTTTAAGTACTCTGCTAGAGTGCGATGACTCCTTTCTAAAGCTCCGTTTGACTCTGGATGATAAGCAGTCGTTTGTATTTTGTCTATTTTTAGCAATTTACATACGTGCTTAAAGGTTGTGCTCAGAAAATTCGTTCCCTGATCGGTTAGTACTCTATCAGGCATTCCATATTCACAAATTATTCTTTCGACGAATTGTCGAGCTACCGTACTAGAGCTTCCTGATTCTCGAGTGGTATTGCCTTACTGAATTTGGTTAACGAGTCTTGAAAAGTTAATATATATTTATTTCCGCGTGCACTTATTGGTAAAGGTCCAACTATATCCAGTGCCCACTTCTCAAAAGATCTTCGTGGTGTGTCAGTAATTACCATTGGCATTTTAGTTTTCAATCCTAATTTGTTTCTTTGACATTTCTCGCATTTTGTTACATATTCTTCTATGTCCTTTTTCATTCCTGGCCAATTATGGATCTTTTGAATCCTGTCTAACGTTCGCTTAATTCCCTGATGTCCTCCTAATGGTGTGTCATGGTACTCGTATAGTATTTTCTGTTTCTCTTCCTCTGAGTAATTTGTCGTACAGTCGTCGATAGTAACAGCGTTTATGCGACTCAGTGCGTCAGCATTAGTATTGCTTTTCTCTGCCTTGTATTCGATTTCGTAATCATATTCTTCCAGTTTGAGTCTCCAACGCATTAATCTTGAGCCTGGATCTTTAACGTTAAAAAGCCACACTAAAGGTTTGTGGTCCGTTACAATCTTGAATTTGCTTCCATATAGATAAGGTCTGAAGTGATGTACGCTCCAAATTATAGCTAACAATTCCTTCTCGGTCGTGCTATAATTGACTTCGGCCTTGTTTAATACCCTACTGGCATATGCTATGGATAAATCCTTGCCTATTGGTCCTTGTGATATAATAGCTCCTATTGCCTTGTCTGATGCATCCGTGGTTAGAACAAATGGTGAACCAAAATCTGGATACTGCAGTAAAGGTGCTGAGATGAGTTTCTGCTTTAAAACGTCGAATGCTCCTTGTTCTTGCGGAGTCCATACGAATTGAGAATCCTTTTTCAACAACTGTGTTAAGGGCTTGGCTAATTTTGCGAAGTTGTCTATAAACCGTCGGTAATAGCCTGCTAAACCTAAGAAGGATTGGATATCCTTTTGGTTCCTGGGTACCGGAAAGTTCTGTACGGCCTTGATTTTCCCTACATCGGGTTTGATACCGTTTTCCGTTATTAGGTGCCCTAAATATATCACCTCTTTCCTGAGAAATTCACATTTCTCAGGTTGAAGTTTCAAGGAATTCCCTCGGAGTCTATTAAAAACTTCCATTAATCTGGAATTATGCTCTTTCAGAGTAGCTGCATGTATCACGATGTCATCTAAATATACAAAGCATTTTAGTCCTTGTAATCCCGATAGTATTGAATTCATAAGTCGTTGAAAAGTTGCCGGGGCGTTTTTCAGCCCGAAAGGCATTCGATTGTACTCGTAATGACCATAACGCGTCGAAAAGGCTGTTTTACATTTATCTGCTTCTTTCATTGGCCTAGTTTACATCGTGCATTTAATACGCGTATCGGGTACTATATTTGTACCAAATTCGTACTAAAAACTTAGTACGCACGATGTAAACACTGTCGAATCAATTTAGTACGAACGTATTAAATAGGCGTATCGTACTAAACTGATACGCGTACCAAACGATACAAATGACGATGTAAACGCATGAAACTCAGTTTGGAGGATTAACCTGAACTAACAATAAGCTAACCTCAATGCTTGTTATGTTGTTGTTTACTTCTTATGACATTGTAGCTGTGTGAAAACTGTCTTTTGGAAAAGGTTTAAACTGGGGAGAACAGGAAACTCGTATATTTTTAGAATTGTGCATTGATAAAGAAATTATTTTTTTAATGGATGGGAGAAAACATAAACATATAGACATTTTTAATTCACTGGTTGAAAATATATGGAGAAGAAAGGTTTCTGTAAAACGGCGCAACGAATGCAATTAAAGTTAACAAATTTAAAATTAGCCTATTACAAATCATTATTATTACAAATTATTATTCATATTTTCTCGTTTTTATACAACTTAATTTGCAATTCTCCATTGTTCTCCATACCGCCAGTAGTAGGCAATCAACATGAATTAAATTTGTATTATTTTTTTCCCTTAGTACAGGGTATTGCGAAAACATACACGGCAGTATGTCGGGTTGCCTATCCAAAAATCTGCAGGCGCTCGCTCTGCTGACCGACAAGAGAGCGTGGAGGGGAGCAGCCTGCCGATCTACTAATGCTAGGTGGCACTGGACGAGGCTGAGAGGTTGACGCTCTCGATTCGTGCCTCGTCCTTATATTAACCGTACTTCAATTATATTGAATGCACTTTACCGACCGGTCAACTTTTTGAACTGCTTTTTTGTTAAGCAAATTAATAGACCGGTCGGTAAGCGTTGGGGACAAAAAGCCGATTAATAGTTTACCGGTCGGTAAAGTGCATTCAATATAATTGAAGTGCGGTTAATATAAGGACGAGGCACGAATCGAGAGCATCAACCTCTCAGCCTCGTCCAGTGCCACCTAGCGCGAGTAGATCGGCAGGCTGCTCCCCTCCACGCTCTCTTGTCGGTCAGCAGAGCGAGCGCCTGCAGATTTTTGGATAGGCAACCCGACATACTGCCGTGTATGTCTTCGCAACACCCTGTACATGCTTAATACACTCGATGTAAACGCACCCGTACTAAAGCTTTGATGCGCACCAAATTTAATACACGTACCAACGTTTCTACGATGTAAACTAGGTCATTGGAACTTGATGAAATCCTGTTGCTACATCCAACGTCGAAAAGTACTTTGCATGTCCTAATTAATCTAGGATTTCCGAGATATTAGGTAGTGGAAAAGAATCTCCTACAGTTATATTGTTTAGTTTCCGAAAGTCTACTACAACTCGGTACTTTGTTTTTCCTGAAATTCCTGTTTTCTTAGGAACAACTAAAAGTGGTGCATTCCATTAGCTGGTGCTTGGACGTATGATTCCTGCAGTTATCATTTCCTTTACTTGACTGTCTATTTCTAGCTTATGTTTCTCCGGTAGTCGATAAGGTTTAATGTTTACGGGAGCAGAATTCTCCTCAAGAGGTACAGCATGTTCCACTGCGTCTGTGCAACCTAAGCTATCTCCTTTTAGAAAGAATATATCGTTGAATTGTTCGCAAATTTCTAACAGCTTACGTTTTTCCTCGGTATTTAAGTGTAAGGTCCTTATGCTTTCGTGTAAATGTGCTATACGCTGTTCGTAGGATAACGCGTTTTCTTGCGATGGCGTAATTACTGTTTCGTCCCTTTTTTCTAATTTTTCTAGATTTACGAGTGGAGTTCGTATGTGTGCTTCTTGTTCATTCAAATTTAGAATGCTAACTAAGCATTCACCCGCCTCGGGTTTCGTGACACAGCTACTTAATATAACTCCGTCTTTTATTTCGCGCTTCTCCAATATCCCTTTTCACCTGTGCTTCCTGTAATGGCCCGTTTCAGTTCCGGGTTTCAAGATAATTGTTGAACGTTGTGCCCTTAATTTCCAGAAGGTTCCGTATATTTCTACACTTTTTCCTGCCCTAATTGAGACTTTATGCTTGCTTATGAAATCATATCCCAATATTCCTTCCGATTTAAATGGCGCGTCGTCTTTTACGACGTGGAAAGGATGCGATACGATTTGATCGCCTACTTTTATGTTAAGTCTCACTGCGCAAATTGTTTTCATGTCTGGGCTTCCAATTCCTTTAAATGTGACGGATTCACCTACTACTACGGCCTCGTCTTTAATTTGACCCTGCTTAATCAGTGAAATTTGAGCTCCTGAATCGAGCAAAAACAACATTTGCGAATTAACCAGTTCCTTAGCTTCAATTTGTACGTGATTTTTCTCGCTTTCTTCATCTTGTAACGTTAAATGTTCCACCCTACGCGATCCATATGTAGTTACAGCCTGTCCAGTACTACTATTTCGAGCCCTTTCATGTGTGCGGTTTCGATCTTGTTCATGTTCTAAGTTGCTTGATATCTGGTTTCCCGAATAGAAAGCTCTCGAGTCATTTCTATATTCTTGATTTCTGTTAACCTGTGGTCGATGACGACATTCCTGAGTCCTATGCCCTGGTTTTTTGCAATATCCACACGTAACCCGAATTTCTTGTACTACGCGAGAATCATTCGGATTGTTCGATGTTGATTGTCTTATACAGGGTGTCCCATAACTGGGGTCGCACCCGGAAATGGGCGATAGCTGAGGTGATTCTGCACGACATTTTCCTTTGCGAAAATGTTGTCCGAGGCTTCATTTTTGAATTATTAAGAAAAAACTGTGGCAAATGAGCGCGCGCGTAGAGCCCGCGCTCAGGGCCGTGCGCTCTCCACTCACCGCGCCCGAGCATGGTCGTGGACGGGCGCACCGCGGTGGTATGGCACGAAGCGTCGGTCGAAAATTATGTCGACCAACAAATTAAAATTTCAGAATTACCTCAGATATCCATTAGTCATGCACAATAAATAAAATAATTAGTCATTATTCGTATAATGGTAACAAATCGATTAAGTAATAATTAACATTCGATTTAAGTAGTATTAACTTTCGGTTTAACAAATTGGAATATGCTTAATACTTTTATTCGCTGTTTAAAACGAGCATGAAAGGAGATTTCGAACATGAATTTTATTAATTATTACAAAAAAGCTTTGTGAAACGAACAAGAATTGTTTCCTATTAACCGAATAATAATTACAATAGAATAATGTAGAATGTTATTACTCACAGTCGTCGATGAAAGCAGATCGCTGTCACAGGATCATTCGGCCGATTCCGACTTTTCCAAGAATACGTAGCGCGGAACAGCTGATCCGAGTAGAGTCCCGGGCGGGTCACCGAACTCGCGTCACTACACACTCACTATCGCTCTCGATACTCCTGTCGAGTGATTCGTGTCTTACGTGTGAATTATTGATAATCGATTGTTTAATCCTCAAAGAGGAGGCTCCACGTGTGCGATTTCTATCTCAGCAAACGCACTGTAACGCATTTTATAACATTTTTTGGCACTGCGATTTACTAAAACGACGTATTCAGTCGAATGACCGAAGGAGAACTGTGTCTGTTCCTTGTACACTGCTGTACGTACACACACATCATACAGAACACTAGCTCGCTCACACGTTACGCACACACGTTACGCACACACGTCGGTGTCGCGAACTCGGCGTTCGGCAGAAATTTCAAGGAATCGACTGCGTCGTCGATTCGACGGTAGCGCATTTAAACTCGCCGCATCAGGCTCGACGCGGATCAAAGAATCTTATCGCATATTCCACACTTATGGCTCCTGCCCACTGGACGCGGTAACGCTTGCCGCGCGGCGGAAGTGGCTAGGGAAAATAGCAGTAGCCAATCAACGTCTTCCGCCGCGCTGATAATGTTGAACTCGGTCCAACGTTGATTGGCTACTGCTATTTTCCCTAGCCTCTTCCGCCGCGCGGCAAGCGTTACCGCGTCCAGTGGGCAGGAGCCATTACAAACACAGAAATGCTTTTCTACCACATCAATAGCAGCATTGCCATAAGGATGTTGCGTTTGGAAGAAACGAACGACGAGTTAGTCGATTCTTCGTCGTCATAAGCAAAGGATCGCGTGTTTTTTACGATGAATCGGTCGAACGCGGAATATTATAATATGTTCTTCGTCTTTGCACAGTGTGACGGTAATGCTGTGCTCGCTGCACAGCGGTACCGTGAGAGGTATCCCGATCAAATACCTCCAAGTGCGAAAAGTTTTCGACGTTTAGCGTCAAGACTTCATTCTAACGGATCGGTGCAACCCGCGCGAAGGGAAGCGGGAGGACCCCCGGGCGAAGCCTCCTCTTTGAGGATTAAACAATCGATTATCAATAATTTACACGTAAACACGAATCACTCGACAGGAGTATCGAGAAAGATAGTGAGTGTGTAGTGACGCGAGTTCGGTGATCCGCCCGGGACCTCTGCTCGGATCAGCTGTTCCGCGCTACGTATTCTTGGAAAGGTCGGGATCGGCCGAATGATCCTGCGACAGCGATCTGCTTTCATCGACGACTGTGAGTAATAACATTCTACATTATTCTATTCTAATCATTATTCGTTTAATAGAAAACAATTCTTGTTTGATTCGGAAAGCTTTTTCTTAATAATTAAAAAAAATCATTTTCGAGATCTCATTTCGCGTTGATTTTAAATAACGAATAAAAGTTTTTGAGCATATTTCGATTTGTTAAATCCAATGTTAATTATTACTTAATCGCTTTCTTACCATTACACGAATAATGACTACTTCTTTTATTTATTGTGCATTCTTTTATTTATTGTAATGGATATCTGAGGTCATTCTAAAATTTTAATTTGTTGGTCGACATAATTTTCGACCGACGCTTCGTGCCATACCACCGCGGTGCGCCCGTCCACGACCACGCTCGGGCGCGGTGAGTGGAGAGCGCACGGCCCTGAGCGCGGGCTCTACGCGCGTGCTCATTCGCCACAGTTTTTTCTTAATAATTCAAAAATGAAGCCTCGGACAACATTTTCGCAAAGGAAAATGTCGTTCAGGATCACCTCAGCTATCGCCCATTTCCGGGTGCGACCCCAGTTGTGGGACACCCTGTATACTCGATGTACATGCCAAATTTTGTCCGGATCCGTTCAGTCATTTCGCCGGAATAATGGACTAAAGATTTGAATTAGTCGCCATTTTTGATTCGGCCAATCAAAAAATTTGAAAATTTCCAGTAATTGTCATTGCATACGTGTACATGAACGTGTAAAATTTTCACGGGATGTAATGAATAGTACCAAAGATATGAATTTTTCGGTATTTGAACTTCCCACCATTTTGTACCGGTTCAAGATGGCGGCTCACAAACCTTATTGTCAACTCACAGTAGTGTACTTGATTTTTGTGCCAAATTTCATCCCGATCGGTTCAGCCGTTTTCCCGAAATCGAGGATATACACGGACACACACACACACACACACACACACACACACACACACACGCGCGCGCGCGCGCGCGAACGGTTTTCAGGATGGCGATTGCATAAGTCACTCCCTTTACGGTCCTGCCTAACTAAAGCATTCGAATGGACGAGGAGCAAGGGGTGGACTCGCGTAAAAGAAGCACCCCGATTCGCGAGAGGCGAGGGGACTCGCGTAAAACTCTGTAAACGCTTTGCTTGATAATTCAAAAGTTTGTCAGTCATTTTGGGTCAAAATTATGAAATTCTTTTTTCAGATTCATATTCAGCAGTGTCGGAAATCTATGTATACGTAATATCTATTACGTAATACTACGTATACGATGGCTCCGATTGGAAATTCAATAGTTTGTCCACCATTTTGGGTCCGCCATTTTGAAATTTGAAATTTTGACTTCAAATTCATAATCAGCGACATTAAAGACCTATGGAATATTAATTTCAGTCAAATCTAAGAAAATTTTACATTGTGGTCCGCGATGTTGGATCCGCCATTTTGAATTTTGAAATTTTGACTTCAAATTCATAATCAGCGACCCTAAAGATCTCTGGAATATTAATTTCAGTCAAATCCAAGAAAATTTTACATTTTGGTCCGCCATATTGGATCCGCCATTTTGAATTTTGAAATTTTGACATCAGAAATGGAATCAGCGATGCCGAAAATCTTATATAAGTATATATCGGTGTTAGGTATTTTCACATATCTTATGAGATTTTAATTTTGGCCACTTTTTCGGGATTCTATCCCACTGTGCAGTGGTGCAACTCAATATTACATTTTTGGTCGAGCAATTGTTTCCCACAGTCACAAGGGGCGCGGACAGCACAAACTGCGCCAAATTCAGATGCATATATGACATAAGTTGTTTGACAGCTTTAATGCACCGAGGAGAGATTGTTCAAGAGGGTCAGCGCCCGTGTATTTGGAGGGGCCGTTTTGCCGGGCCCTGGCGGGTCCCGGAGATAATTGCAGTGCTGTATTCGATCAACCCTACTTATGGAGTTGTAATGTAAGCTATGTTGCTTTGCTATGTAGTTACGCAAAAATGGCGCTGAAAGCAGTGAAAATTTTCGGCCCCTCTAGACGAATAAGCGCTGACCCTCTTTAACAATCTCTCCTCGGTGTTTAATGCATCCATGTCAAGAACCCAGGATGGAAAAAGTCTATGCAGCGCTGTTACGAAGCATTCAGACATGTCTCCTGGGGTGCGTTCCACGTCACGTTCGCAACACCCACAAGCGGGTTTCACTTAGCGCTCGCGAGCATTCTAGGCTCGCCTTAGGCTACGGTTACTATGGATGCGAGTTCTGACGAAAATATGTTCTGACGAATACGTCCGAAATCCTCGTCAGAACAAGGCGGTTACACTGTGCGCGTTTTCTGATATTCTGATAGTCAGTACGTTTCTGCCACCCAGCAAAGATGGACGAACTTGATGAATTTTATTTTCTTGAAAGACCGTTAATGAAGTCATTGTTGTTAAATGGTGGAAAAACAGAGCATATCAACCAGTTATTTTCTGGAAGAGACGACAAAGGAGAGTTTCAAATGTTATTTCAAGAATTGTGGGACCAACCGGAAAAGTTTTTCGAGTTTTGCCGAGAAATATCTCTGTTATCATAATTTTTGTCTCTCATATCCCACAAACACCTGTTCTCGTACACAAGACTGATCCTTTTATCGCAATCCATGGTGAATTAAGCAAATCACTCAAAATTCAACACACGAAGACACCCAAAATAGACGCAATTCACACGAAAAAATCAAATTTGTTTGATCGCTCGCAGAACGCTCAACTGATTCTGACGACGTCGTGCATGTTCTGGCGTGTTCGTCGTTGCCAGTGTAAACACTCTCATTAGCTGGATACACACGTAAAGATAAATCTTACCGATAAATCGTACCAATAAATCGGCAGATAAATTGATTTAAAATATCGTTAAGATAAATCGGGCCTTTGACACTAACAAGCAAATTTATCTGAGCGATTTGTTGTAACAAATTTATCGGTCAGTTAAGTTGATACATGTGTGCTGGACAAACGATTTATCTTTTAAATTAGAAAGATATTTGTACGATCGCTGATCTTTCGGATTTCCATAAAATTTGACCGATATCAGCTGGGTATAAACTAGAGCTCCCGGTCAGAACCGTGTTTTAAAATACACGGGTACACGTGACACGTGTGTCGTGCTACACGTTATATCTAACACGGATATCCGTAGATACACGTGTACACCGGTCACTATAAGAAATTTTTATCACAGCATCTTACATCTTGTGGCAAATTGTATGTATTTGCATACATAGATATTTTTTGTATCTCTACGACACTTTTTTATACTTCTTAGAAAAAAAATTTTCTCATAATTTTTGAAGTGTTCGTGAAATAAATACACGTGTAGTACGTGTATTCGTGTATTACACGCGAGGTACCCGATACACCTGTTTAAAAAAAAAAGAATTAAATACACGTGCACACATGTACTCGTCTACACGTGTAATAGAGGGCACTAGTATAAACAATTGGTACGATTTATCTGCCACCGTCGCCACTTATCGATCTTCTTGTGTGTATTGCACCACAAATAAATTGGATCAATTTATCTGTCACCATTCATGACCAATTTATCGTTAATCTTTCAGTTTTTATAGACAACACTAACCTGCAGATTTATTTCTAAGATTTGACAAATCAGAGATAAATTGTACTAATTGTACAGAGAAATCTTTACGTGTGTTTCCAGCTATTGGAAAACAGGCGTTTGTTTGTTCGGACGAATTTGTCAGAACTCGTCAGAACACATTTTCGTCAGAACTCGCATCCATAGTAACCGTAGCCTTAGTGAACAATTTCAGATCGTTCAAATGACGCTCACAATCATAGAGCTATTACAGATAGAGGGAGGGAGTCAACGAAAAACGCGATATAGCCGTAGAAAGAGAACGTTGCAATACAGACCGGACTGTCATTGTCTAACAGCGCATGCGTTTTAGGTAATATTACGTACCGCGTGCACTGTAGACGCTGTCACAGTATACGCATTTTTAGGCACGACCGTAAAGGGAGTGACTTATGCTATCGCCATCGCAAAAACCGTTCGTATGTGTGTGTGTGTGTGTGTGTGCGTGTCCGTTATATCCTCGATCTCGGAAAAACGGCTGAACCGATCGGGACGAAATTTGGCACAAAAATCAAGTACACTACTGTGAATTGACAATAAGGTTTGTGAGCCGCCATCTTGAACCGGTACAAGATGGCGGGAAATTCAAAATTTGAAAAAAATGTAATTTAAATTTAATATTGCTGCCATTTCTAAACGGCTGAAGATAGCGATACATAAAGTTTGCTGGCACCAAATGGATATATACTCGAAGTACATACCAAATTTCGTTGCGATCCGTTCAGCCGTTTGGCCGGAATACTGGACTAACGGAACTAGTGCAAAATTCATTAATTCATTAGTCCAATTTTCTAGCCAAACGGCTGAACGGATCCGGACAAAATTTAGCATGTACATCGAGTATATATCCATTTGGTGCCATGAAACTTTATGTATGGCCATCTTCAACCGTTTCGAAATAGCGACAAATTCAAATTTTTAATTCACTATTCCAGCAAAACGATTGATTAGTCCACTATTCCGACGAAACGGCTGAACGGATTCGGACAAAATTTGGCATGCACATCAAGTATATACCCATTTGGTGCCAGGAAACTTTATGTATAGCCATCATCAGCCGTTTCGAAATAGCGGCAAATTTGAATTTTTAATCCATTATTTCAGCAAAAGAGTTGATTAGTCCACTATTCCGGCAAAACGGCTGAACGGATTCGGACAAAATTTGGCATGCATATCAAGTATATACCCATTTGGTGCCACGAAACATTGTGTATGGGCATCTTCAACCATTTCGAAATGGTGCCAGTTTCAAATCTTTAATTCACTATTTTATAATTATAGTTTGAAAATCCCGTAATTTCGAAACGGTTGAAGATGACCATGCATAAAGTTTTGTGGCACCAAATGGATATATTTTTTTAAACTATATGCCAAATTGTGTTTGAATCCGCGCAAGCGTCTCGCCGGAATAATGGATTAAAGATTTCAATTTGTCACAATTTCTGAATGGTTGAAGATAACCATGCATAAAGTTTCACCGCAGCAAAGGTGTATATACTCTATGTACATGTCAAATTTTGGTTCGGATGCATTTAATTGTCCGGTTTTGATTACTTGGGCCTATTGCAGAAATGCTGGATTTCGTGGGCGAGCGCGAAGCGCGAGCATCCGATGACCTCAGGGGGTATGGCGCTTGAGCGAAGCGAAAGCGCAGAGGACTCTGTAGCATAGTTTAATATCTCAATACTTGAATTTTCAACAATTTCGAAACGGTTTGAAATTCGTGGGCGAGCGCGAAGCGCGAGTGCCGCGGTCGTGCCTATTGCAGAAAAGCGAGCGCGAAGCGCGAGCAAAGGCGATCTGGGGGGTTGGCGCTTGAGCGAAGCGAAAGCGCAGGGGGTTTACCCCCTAGTTATTTAGGTTACAGTTTTATATCATAATTCAATTATAATATTTTGTACGAAAATAAAGACATTTAACTTTATATTATGCATGCACATCTGCCTACAAGCTCACACGTTCCGCGCATGCGCGTAACTGTTAGACAATGACACTCCGTACTTTATTGCAGCGCTCTCTTTCTATGTCACTATCGCATCCGCTTACACATCGTCCCATACCTACTTCCCTCTATCTGTAATAGCTCTATGCTCACAATGCTCGCGGTCAGCCCCCCGCTACTCGTAGTTTCAGGTGTCCACTTAATGAAACCGTGGCGCTGGCGACATTCACCGCACTTTGATTGACCGGGGGGGGGGGGGGGGGGTTGCTTTAACCGTTTTGACAGATCTCCAACTTCAAGGGTGCGTTCCGATTCCCCACCCGAGTGCACCCAGACACCTAGAGAGCGTTCAGATTCCTGAAAAATGCTCTTGCCAGGCTGTGTGAACCTGTGTGAACCTGGCACCTGACTTTAAGATATCGACATTTTTTTTTTTGCAATCGAAAGAGCATCGTTTGTACCCGTTTGTACCTCCATTGTTTTCGTTTGTACCTCAAAGGGTTCAGAGATACAGAATTTTCAAAATTTTGCTGGCACCCGACTTAAAGATATCGAATTTCTTTTTTTTGCAATCGAAAGAGCATCGTTTGTACCCGTTTGTACCTCTCTTGTTTTCGTTTGTACCTCAAAGGGTCCGGAGATACAGAATTTTCAAAAATTCACAAGAGATAACTTTTCTGTTTTTTGAGATATCGGAAATCGGCCGACGCCATTCGAAAGAGCGTCGTTTGTACCCGTTTGTACCTCCTTTCTTTTCGTTTGTACCTCAACGGGTTCGGAGATAGAGTTACTTCAAAAATTCACAAGAGCTAACTTTTTTGTTTTTTGAGATACCGGAAATCGGCCGACGCCATTCCAAAGAGCGTCGTTTGTACCCGTTTGTACCTCCTTTCTTTTCGTTTGTACCTCAACGGGTTCGGAGATAGAGTTACTTCAAAAATTTACTAGAGCTAACTTTTTTGTTTTTTGAGATATCGGAAATCGGCCGACGGCATTCGAAAGAGCGTCGTTTGTACCCGTTTGTACCTCGTTTCTTTTCGTTTGTACCTCAACGGGTTCGGAGATAGAGTTACTTCAAAAATTCACAAGAGCTAACTTTTTGGTTTTTTGGGATATCGCAAATCGGCCGACGCCATTCGAAAGAGCGTCGTTTGTACCCGTTTGTACCTCCCTTGTTTTCGTTTGTACCTCAACGGGTTCGGAGATAGAGTTACTTCAAAAATTTACAAGAGCTAACTTTTTTGTTTTTTGAGATATCGGAAATCAGCCGACGGCATTCGAAAGAGCGTCGTTTGTACCCGTTTGTACCTCCTTTCTTTTCGTTTGTACCTCAACGGGTTCGGAGATAGAGTTACTTCAAAAATTTACAAGAGCTAACTTTTTTGTTTTTTGAGTTATCGGAAATCGGCCAACGCCATTCGAAAGAGCGTCGTTTGTACCCGTTTGTACCTCCTTTCTTTTCGTTTGTACCTCAGCGGGTTCGGGGATAGAGATACTTCAAAAATTCACAAGAGCTAACTTTTTTGTTTTTTGAGATATCGGAAATCGGCCAACGCCATTCGAAAGAGCGTCGTTTGTACCCGTTTGTACCTCCTTTCTTTTCGTTTGTACCTCAAGGGGTTCGGAGACAGAGATACTTCAAAAATTCACAAGAGCTAACTTTTTTGTTTTTTGAGATATCGGAAATCGGCCAACGCCATTCGAAAGAGCGTCGTTTGTACCCGTTTGTACCTCCTTTCTTTTCGTTTGTACCTCAACGGGTTCGGAGATAGAGTTACTTCAAAAATTCACAAGAGCTAACTTTTTTGTTTTTTGAGATATCGGAAATCGGCCAACGCCATTCGAAAGAGCGTCGTTTGTACCCGTTTGTACCTCCTTTCTCTTCGTTTGTACCTCAAGGGGTTCAGACATTCACCATGCACTCACTAACCCACACATCCGACCACACATACACGCTTAATTATTCAATTAGTAGATATTATACATTTATATTGTAGGGGCTTTATTTCGGGGGCTACATATTCAAAGCGCCCGCGCGCGACGAACGCGGGAACGCGCTTTGGTATCGCGCGCTCATGTAAATAAACTAGCGCTTCTGACGAGCGCGCAAAGAGACGCTCGATCGACGACGACGGGCAGTCGGGAAAAGGTCCTCGTGTAATAAACATATGATTCCCATCGATCTTCTAGTATTCGCCTATAATATACAGGGTGTCCCACAACTCAGGGAACACCCGGAAATCGAGGGTAGCTGAGGTGATTCTGAACGAGATTTTCCTTTGCAAAAATACTGTCCGAGGTTTCATATTTGAATTATTAAGGAAAAACACCGGCGTATGAGAGCGCGCGTAGAGCCCGCGCTCAGGGCCGTAGCGCCCGTCACTCACGAGCGCCCGACCGTGGTCGTGAACGGGCGCAGCGCAGTGGTACGGCACGAAGCATCGGACGGAAATTAATATTCAATAACAAATTAAAATTTCAGAATGACCTCAGATATCCATTAGTCATGCACAATAAATAAAGTAAGGCGTTTATTTTGAAAGTGGTCCAAGTTCATTTTTTTTTAAAAAATGAGATATCACATAATATTCAATTATTGCACTAAATTATTCACGAATTATGTTATATCTTATTTTTTTTAAAAAATTGACTTAGGCCACTTTCAAAATGAACAGCTCAAATAATTATTAAATAAAATAATTATAGTCATTATTCGTGTAACGGTAACATTCGATTTAACAAATCGAAATATTTTCAAAAACTAATTCGTTACTTAAAACCAACTCGAAATGAGATCTCGAAAATGAGATTTATCAATTATTACCAAAAAAGCTTTCGGAATCGAAAAATAGTTGTTTTCTATTAAACGAATAATGACTGCAATAACAAAATCAATTACTCGCAGTCCTCGATGGAAGTGTGCAGCTGTCACTGGATCACTGCATCCATCCCGATCGTTCGTCTAATCTCTAGGGCCGAACAGCTGATCCGAGCACAGTCCCGGGCAGGTCGGCGAACTCGAGCCACTACACGGTCACTATCACTATCGGTGTTCGTATGCGAGCGATTCGCATCTTACGTTAGAATATTGGGTGGCCCTGAAAAGGACCGATTCTGGCCTCATAGGTGAGGCTCGACGTGGCCTCCATTTACCGCTATGCAAAGTGCAGCACGTTTTACTTCACTACACACAGGTTGCACTGATCCGGTCACATAAACTCCCGACGCTAAATTTTTAAAAGTTGCAGGTATTTCACCGGGATACGTCTCACGATACCGCTGTGCAGCAAGATTGGCATTACCGTCACATTGCGCAAAGATGAAAAACATTTGGTAATATTCCGCGTTGGAACAATTCATTTTAATGAAACACGACGATGCTGTGGCTTCAAGAACGAATTCTCGACTGACTAGTTCCTCGTTCCTTCAAAAGGAAAATATCTTTATAGCGATGCTACCGTTAGGATAGTAGATAACTCGGCTGTGGGCAGAAATTCGAAGGAACCGATTGCGTCTTCGATTCGCCGGTATCGCATCAAACAATTTTATCGCATGGATCTTTATCTACCGCACCAACGGCAGCATTGCTGTAAGGATGTTTTCCTTCACAAGGATCGAAGGACTAGTCAGTCGAGAATTCGTTCTTGAAGCCACAGCATCGTCGTGTTTCATTAAAATGAATTGTTCCAACGCGGAATATTACCAAATGTTTTTCATCTTTGCGCAATGTGACGGTAATGCCAATCTTGCTGCACAGCGGTATCGTGAGACGTATCCCGGTGAAATACCTGCAACTTTTAAAAATTTTGCGTCGGGAGTTTATGTGACCGGATCAGTGCAACCTGTGTGTAGTGAAATAAAACGTGCTGAACTTTGTGTAGCGGTAAATGGAGGCCACATCGAGTCTCATCTATGAGGCAAAAATCGGCCCTTTTCAGGGCCACCCAATATTCTAACGTAAGATGCGAATCGCTCGCACACAAACACCGACAGTGATAGTGACCGTGTAGTAGCTCGAATTCGCCGACCTGCCCGGGACTGTGCTCGGATCAGCTGTTCGGCGCTAGAGATTAGACGAACGATCGGGATGGATGCAGTGATCCAGTGACAGCCGCACACTTCCATCGAGGGCTGTGAGTGATTGATTTTGTTATTGCAGTCATTATTCGTTTAATAGAAAACAACTATTTTTCGATTCCGAAAGCTTTTTTGGTAATAATTGATAAATCTCATTTTCGAGATCTCATTTCGCGTTGGTTTTAAATAACGAATTAAAGTTTTTGAAAATATTTCGATTTGTTAAATCGAATGTTACCGTTACACGAATAATGACTATAATTATTTTATTTAATAATTATTTGAACTGTTCATTTTGAAAGTGGCCTAAGTCAATTTTTTAAAAAAAATAGATATCACATAATTCGTGAATAATTTAGTGCAATAATTGAATATTATGTGATATCTCATTTTTTTAAAAAGATGAACTTAGACCACTTTCAAAATAAACGTCTTACTTTATTTATTGTGCATGACTAATCGATATCTGAGGTCATTCTGAAATTTTAATTTGTTATTGGATATTAATTTCCGTCCGATGCTTCGTGCCGTACCACAGCGCTGCTCCCGTTCACGACCACGGTCGGGCGCCCGTGAGTGACGGGCGCTACGGCCCTGAGCGCGGGCTCTACGCGCGCTCTCATACGCCGGTGTTTTTCCTTAATAATTCAAATATGAAGGCTCGGACAGTATTTTTGCAAAGGAAAATCTCGTTCAGAATCACCTCAGCTACCCCCGATTTCCGGGTGTTCCCTGAGTTGTGGGACACCCTGTATAACGGGGATTCCTTTTTTTTTGTGTTTTTTGTTATTATTATTGTTGTTGTTGTTATTATTATTATTATTAATATTATTATTCGCTAGACCTGATATATATTAGCGTTGAAAATTTTCTTTTTTGCAATAATGTACGAGTTGACGCATCAATTTGTCTTTTATCCCGACATAAATCATTATGGACTTCCCACTTACCCGATAATCTGCGGATGAAGGCAACATAATGTCCTATGGCGTTTGATGTCTCATCGCCAATAAATTCGATGGCAGCGACGATTTTATACTCATTATTTGCGCACTGTAGTGCAAGAGGGAGTTGTTCCACCGTAAACTGACCCGTCCAGTCATGGTGTCCCATATTTCTGGCCATTTCACACCATTGCAAACATTCTACATCTATCGAAATAATTTCTCCGGACATGACAGTTTGGTCTAATAATTGCGTGTTACAGTAAGAACAGGTATTGAATTTGCACAGCTTTATTTGTTCATTGACGGCTTCTTCAAGGCCTTGCATATTACGCGCGTAAAACGGTCGAGCTGAAACCTCTATGGTTACTACCTTTTTCTCCTTCGTACCGTTGCAATTAACACACTTTTGCCGTATTGCAAATGAATATTCATTTGGCAATAAGTGTTCCGAAAGTAATTTGTTTATATTAAATGCACAATCGACGGTACCTTGTATCGGAGGAATTATTCTGCTCATTATTTGTGCACGGTGTTTATAAATTTTACCCGTGGATCCTGAAATAGAGAATGATTTAATAAATTCGTACATTTCGCACATAGTTCCATTTACGTAATTATTAAACCTTATCCAATCGCGGTATGCCGCCAACAGTATCTGCGCGACCGAATCAAACGGACACGTATTCATACATTTTATTAGTTTGCCACCAATTAATTGTTTATGAATATTTTCGACATCGGGGCAAGCCGTTAAATATTTCCCACGTTTTCGTGGTGGCATATTTAAACCCCGCCACGTTTCTTTTTCGTTTAAAAAGTGACTTTCTATATTGTTAGAAATTGTGTGATCTTTACCTTTACTTTTATCTGTGTTATGAATATTTTTTTCTGGTTGCTCTACATCCGTATAGGTTTCATTCCCCTTACAGGCAACATTGTGTCTGTATTCCAAATCCAGAGCATTTAGAATTTTCATGGTGCCTGATAGCGACCGCATGTGCCTTATTAGGAACTTATCTGCGCGTATATTTTTGGTTCCTTGAAAACATAAATTTTTCACCTCCCTAAAATATTCTTCACTGCAAGCAGATGAAGCGGCAATGCTTGTGTCTCGTGCCATAAGTGCAGACCATAAAGGGAAATGTTTGCATATCCGAATTAAATTATCACCAAAATCGGGACAAAAATACGGATTCGGCCTTGGACCAACATACGAGGTATAAAGTTTAACCTCAGACTGAATATTTTCTAAAAAATCGATGACTGGTCTTTTAGGCTGTGTCGCATTGCTCTCAAATAATTCCATGTCTGTAAAACTGTTATCTAAAGGGACTTGGATGTTGTCCGCGTCCTCGAACTGATACGCGTCTTCCGTGTCAGTTTTTATAATATTTATTAAACGTTCTTGCGCGTTAAAACAATAATTGTAGACTGATGTGTCCGTATTATTGATGTCTTCTGTTTCGGAAAGGGCGACTACAAGCACATCCTTAAATATACGGCAAAATGTTTCGACATTCACACATTTTGTTAACATTCCAACGCAGCGTACAAAAAAATCTTTGATGCGCTTGTGCTTGCCTTGGAAGCATTTCCATCGACACACTAATTTTATTAAATGCGCGATATCAATTCGTATAATTGTTTTTGGTTTGTAATGTATTTTTGACTGCAAAGATAATACACAATTATCGATGTACGCATCTAAATGTACGTTATTGAAGGAGAGAGCTGACGCGTGCAATAATGCCAAACTATAGTCGGTGACTACTTCTGGCGGTGCAACTGCACCACAGCGTAGCCACTCCCGAATCCAATACGTTAACATATTTGCATCATGTTTTTCGGAAAGCATTTGGAAAACCGGCAGAATTTTGTTGCAGTGCGATCCTCTAACCACTGCCTGGTAAAAAAATATGACATTCTTTGAATTGTCGGATTTTTTTATTTTTTTGACTATAGATCCTGTGGCATCAATGCATAAAGCGCCGAAAGTGTTAGATTTAATGAATTGTTTATATAAAACAATTTGTTCGGGACTGAAATATACAACAAAAAACTTGTCAACTCCGATTTCTCGTATGTATCCTGCAAATTCCGCTTTATATTTTAAATCTATAATTGATGCTACAGGATCTCGTTGATTCTTAATGCCGAGTGCAATATCCTGTTGCTGCTGCTTTGCCTTACGCAGTACATTTTCCCCGTATAAGTGGGCAGGTTCTACATCCCCGAAATCCATTGTTGCATCAGCTTTTTGACGCCGCCATGCATACGTCGAACTTGCAAGAAGTTCTTTGGCTACGGCGCATCTTTCCGTACCCTTTAATTGTCTCTTTCTTTTGTGAGCGACTCCTCGTGTATCTACCGTAGATACGATTAATTCCAAATCGTCATTTTTGGGTTCTGTCATTGCATAGAGGTTTATGCGAACATTGCATTCAGTACATTTACCTTTTATTTTTAACCAGATGTCACCAGGTGTATTGTTGATTTTTGCATTTTTAAACGCATAACAGCATGGCAACTTCAGTTGTTTCCACAACTGCTGATGTATGACATCTGTCCAGCCATGCTTTAAAACTTCATATTCTCTATCACCGTAGGTTACCGGATGCGGTGTAATAGAAATCCAAATCTCCATCGGTATGTTAAGGGTGGTACGGAAAGCTGGTAACATATTCCTCGATGAGTCCATGGACCAATTTACATCGACGGTTTGATTCGCTGGCGTATTAGATCTTGGGGATAAAGGAGCAGCATCGATACCTTTATATTCTCTTAATTTGTCTAAAATACCATTTCTATTTTGTGACACGTATAAATATGCATACTTTTTAGACATTTCATAATCGGATTTTGTACTAATATCTTCCCAAACCCTACTGGAAAGTGTTAATACATTTGCTTTATTATCAAAAAGGACAAAATCATTTAAAAGTTCAAATATATCTTCAACGCTTCGTTTCGCTTGTCGAGGCATATTCACGGTATATGACGTACTCTTTTATAAAAGCCTACCAAATGTGGGAATGTTTATCAATGCGTATTAATAAAAGAAACAGGATAACGCTTTATTGAACAGTGTACGACGTAAGACGTAAGATCTTTGCGAGTTCGACGCGCAGTCAGTGTTGCCAGGACAGAAAAAAAATTTGTACCAGAAAAGGTACCATATTAGGCCAAAAAGTACCAAAAATTTAAAATACTGATTTTAACGTATTTTATCGCATTTTTTGATTGTTTAACGTATTTTATTGCATTTTTTCATTGTTTTACAGAATTTCGATAATGTTGTAACATTAAAATATTGACTGTGGCAATATTATATATAATTTTTGTACTATCGGCACCGAGGAGAGATGTGTAAAGAGGGTCAGCGCATGCCGATCTAGGGACTCCGGTTTGCGGGCGAGGCGGGCGCGGGGATAATTGCAGTGTTCTGTTTGAGCGACCGGACACCCATATACAGGGTGAGTTTTAATGGATGGACCAACCATTTACCATCGGAGTGAGTTACAGATTGCAGTCTGTTAGTATTACTATAGAGGTGAGTCGGTAACTCACTCCGATGGTAAATGGTTGGTCCATCCATTAAAACTCACCCTGTATTTTATAAGCAAAATTTTACTTTTTGCACTTGGACCGAACACGGACCTAATTGTAGTAACACCGAAGAGATGTTATTAACCCTTTCGCTACGGGCGACTCCTCCGCCACGGCGCTCCCGCTGTACGCCCGTAGTATCTGAGTGGCATCTTATGCAGGGCGACTATAGTCGCCCGTAGTACGTCGGTGGCATTCTATGCAGGGCGACTATAGTCGCCCGTAGTAGCGAAAGGGTTAAGGGGCAGTATCACCTTTGGCATGTAGCGACTGGAGCGATACTTGCAGCTTTGACTGTACCATTTCTACGGAGAAATTGCAGTACATTACAATATCAGAAACTACGGCTCTGTACTTGATTATTTTCCGGTACGAAACGAACGAAACGAAAGCTAAAAAACCCGGCCACCTAATGAATGTTTCAGATGCAATCAAATTGTCAGGATGGTATTTTTAAATTACGATCGAAATTGCGAGTGTGGAAAACGGGTGATTTGCACGAACAAAGATGGCTGCCCCTGAGTATTAGTTTTTCACGATTTTCGCACAAATCACGCTCGAACGATCGACACTCTTTGTTTCATTAGCGACGAACTATATCACAGATATTGACAAAAATTATTTTTTTGGGTTTCTATGCGAAAATAAATAAGCCGTAGTTTCTGAGCCCGCGATCCAGCTGTCAATCCGCTCTCTAGTTGCTGACAATAGTTCACGCCTTCGCCGACAGGCGGCATCCCAATCGAGAACCTGTGGAGGTGTTGGGGTGGATTTACACGCGAGGATCCATCGGCAGTTTCTACGAAACTGAATGGGACAAGTCCGGTGGATCACGATGTAAACGCTCAGAAGGATCGATCGCGAACGAGCTATGACATAATAGGTTATGTTCTCGCGAAGAGGTTATGTCGCGGAGAAGTGATCTCGCGAAGAGGTTATGTCGCGGAAAAGTGATCTCGCGAAGAGGTTAGGTTGGCCGGTAAAAGCGCCTCCACGTCCGCTTTACCGGCGAGCGTGATATAGGTTATGAACGCGTTAGTTCTAAGTTAAGCCTGAAGGGCGGAACGCTCGTGCGTCACGATGACGTCACGAGGACGGGTCCGGACAGGAACAAGATAAGGAAGGATAATGGCCAACAAAGCACGTGCGCGACGCGCGCGCAAACTAAGCCTATATTTACAGTAATCACAGCGATCGGCGTCTAAGCCGATTAGGATGATAGTTAGGACTATCGTGAATCGCGCACAGGCGATTGTATCGAGCGCGGCGAGCGCTATATATTAAGCGTCGGACAACGGCCGACGTTGACAATGAACAGGTCGTGAAAAGGTTACACGAAATAATCGCGTCGTAGCGATATTGACAAATTAGGATAAGCTAATGGTAAACACAGCGAGAAAGGGCGTGAAAGTTAGGTACACGCACTGGTTCACTCACAAGCGAGGCTCGAGACGAGCACGTGGAATTGTCGGGCGATAAGGATCGCGGTTGCACGTGGCATGGCACGGTACAATGAATTACGCGCGGAAATACGTCGCGGTAAAAAGAGGTGCGAGTGCACGTCGCGGTGCTTGACGTTACGCGGAAAAGCGTCGCGGTAACTTGGTCGACACGCGGAAAGCGAAAACGCAAAAAATGAAGGAACAAGATCCTTTGTTCAGGCTTGAGAGCCGTGGAATTGAAACGTTAGGTACTCGCGTATGGTCGCGGAACGAATGAACAAAAAACGCGCGGAGGCGCGTGAAGAACGATGAGCGTTCTTCGTGAGATAGGTGACTCGACCTAGGACAACGCTTGTCCCTAGGGAATTTAAGAATGTGCGGTTGGCACAACCGCCACATCATTCCCCCCCTGGGAGAAGACGGCAAGTCTAAAGAGAAACTTAATAACTAAACGCGCGCCTAAGGCTAATAACATTAATATTAAGGTATTTACAAAAGTGCTTTCGAAGAAAGTCTATTTAAGCAAAACGCACACGATGCACTTGCGACGAGCGGGTGCGCTCGTACGTCTTCAAGATGCCACTAGGGCGATGTACGCTGTCAGGTGAAGAAGACACAGCGCCGGGAGCCTGGGAAGGACCAGCTGGAGCCTGGGAAGGACCAGCTGCGGGAGAAGAATCCTCTTCTGTGTCAGCCGCTGTATAAGCGGGTTTAAGACGCTCGATGGAGACGTGTTCTATTCGGCCATGGTAGTCGATGGCGAAAACTCGGTCGGAGATCCTCTCGACGACCTTATGAGGTCCTGTGTACGGCTGGTGCAACGGTGGCTGAACTGCGTCAACACGCAGGAAAACGTGTGAACAGGTGTACAGGTCCTTGAACAGGAAGACACGACGTTTATTGTGATGCGCCGTTGGCACTGGGCGCAGCTTACGCATTAGGATGCGGAACTCCTCCAGGAAGATTTGAGGGTTTGAGTCCAGTTCTTCAGAGTCGAAGAACTCGGCCGGAACGCGGAGAGTGGTTCCATACACCATTTCGGCTGGAGAGCCCTTGAGATCCTCCTTGAAGGAAGTACGGAGTCCTAGCAGGACTACCGGGAGGACAGAGATCCAGTCTTCGGTTTGGTGGCACATGATGGCCGTTTTAAGAGAACGGTGCCATCGTTCAATGATGCCGTTGGACTCAGGGTGGTAAGCTGTCGTGCGACATCTGCGACCGCCAATTAGTTTGACCAGCGCGGCGAAGAGAGCTGCCTCGAATTGGGATCCACGATCCGTAGTGATGAGGCGAGGCGCACCAAAGCGGGCGACCCAATGGGTGAAGACTGCCTTCGCGACGGTGTCGGCTGTGGCTTCAGCGATGGGAACGGCCTCCGGCCAGCGAGTGAAGCGGTCGATCATGGTCAGAATATATCGGTACCCATGAGACACTGGAAGCGGGCCTACAATATCCACGTGTATGTGGAAGAACCGGCTGTCTGGAACAGTAATCTTTTCAGGTGAAAGGTGGTTATGGCGCGACACCTTGGAGCGCTGACACGCGAGACAAGTTTTGGCCCATTGTGAAATGTCCAAGTTCATCGAAGGCCACACGAACTTGTCAGCTATCGCGGCGCGAGTTGCTCGAACACCGGGGTGTGAGAGTTGATGTGCCAAGTCAAAGACGGTTTTGCGTAAAGACGCGGGCACGTAAATGCGAATAGGATCTTTCGACGTGTCGCAGTACAGCACACGGTTTGATCCAGTAAAAGTGCACTTCTGAAGCTTGACCGACGCGGTAGGCGCGTGTAGCAGCTCTTGCAGCTGAGGGTCTTGAAGCTGTTCACGTGCAACGTCGTCCAGGTCCAGGGAGACAGGTAGAGTCACGGCGTCGACGCGAGACAAGGCATCGGCGACAACGTTCTCTTCACCGGGAATGTGGCGAAGATCCGTCGTGAACTCGGAAATAAAGGCAAGGTGTCTGGCCTGACGTGGCGACGATTGATCGGCTTTTTTTGTAAAAGCATACACCAGTGGTTTGTGATCAGTGACCACATGGAACTCTCGACCTTCAAGGATGTGACGGAAATGGTGGATGGCCCGGAAAATCGCTAACAGTTCGCGATCGTACGTGCTGTAGCGCTGCTCTGTAGGAGAAAGCTTGCGCGAGAAAAAGCACAAGGGCTTGCGTGCACCATCTTCAATTTGATGAAGTACCGCGCCGACGGCAGTATCTGATGCATCCGTCTGAAGGGAGATGGTACCGTGGTGTGACGGAAAGGTCAAGAGCGTGGCAGAAGATAAGGCATCCTTCAGGCCCTGGAAAGCTTGCTTCCGTACATCTGTCCAAGGGACGGGTAAACGGGATTTCCTCTTCTGTCCAGCGATGGCATCTTGTAAGGGTGCCTGAAGAGAAGCAGCATTCTTAATGAAACGATTGTAGAAGTTAATCATCCCTAAGAAACGTCGAAGGCCGGCGATGGTATCCGGAAGCGGTAGATCACGGATAGCCTGCACCTTCTCGGGACGTGGCTGCAGTCCATCTGCACTGATCCTGTGACCCAGGAAATCGACGGAAGAAGCGCCAAAAACGCACTTGTCGATGTTGATCGCGAGGCCGTAATGTTGTAGGCGCTCGAACAGGATGGCGAGATGTGAGCGGTGCTCCTCTGGGCCTCTGGAAGCGATGAGCAAATCGTCCAAATAAGCGAAACAAAAATCAAGCCCAGAAACAACCTCGTTTATGAAACGTTGGAATGTTTGCGCGGCATTGCGCAATCCGAACGTCATAAACGGGAATTCGAAAAGCCCAAAAGGCGTAATGATCGCCGTTTTGGGTATATCTTCGGGTCGGACGGGAATCTGTTGGTAGGCCCGGACCAAGTCTATCGTGGAGAAGGTATCCGTCCCATGTAGGGTAGTCACACTGTCCTGAATGAACGGCAGTGGATAACGGTCCGGAACGGTGACGGTGTTGAGTCGACGGTAGTCGCCGCATGGACGCCACTGGTTGTTCTTCTTTGGAACGAGGTGGAGTGGGCTGGCCCACGGGCTTTTCGAGGGGCGACAGAGACCCTGCTCGAGCATAAAGTCGAATTCCTCCTTGGCCGCCTTCAATTTGGCGGGGTCCAGGCGACGGGCCTTGGCAGTGAGTGGAGGACCGGTCGTCTCCACGAAATGCTGCACCGAGTGAGCCGGCACAGGCGATACAATGGACGTGCGCGTCAGCGACGGAAACTTCGCGAGGAGGTCCCCGAACGGCTGGTCTGTAGAAAGTCTACGCACTTCGGGCGTTTGCACAGTACTAACCGGGACGCGCACTTGAAGCGAAGTCACCTCGTCTATCAATCTCCTGTTACGGATGTCCACCAGGAGTTGATAGTGCGATAAAAAATCGCTGCCTATGATAGGTTGATCTAACTCGCTGACGAGGAAAGACCATGTGAAAGGACGTCTGAGGCCTAAGTCGAGCGATAAGGTGCGCCGGCCAAATGTGCGAATGCGCGAACCATTGGCGGCGTGCAGAGTGATGTCCTCTGGATTGCGACGTTCGGTCCGGTTGGCAGGTATCACGGACACGTCAGCACCGGTGTCGACGAGGAATCTCAGGTCCGAGCGTCTGTCGTGGACAGTTAGGCGACGTCGGGCAATGCCTCGAACGTCGGACGTCGGAGACATCCGAGGCATTAGTTTTCCGCCTTGGGATTCGTTGGCCAAGTGCACGGAGCGATACAGTTGCGGGCGTTTGGCCCATAACGATCATGATAATGGCAGAGGCCATTCCCGGACGGCCCTCGCTTGGATCGTGATGACGAGCGGTCACGTCTTGGACGACGGCGGTCAACATGTGATTGGCGAGGAGCGCGCCTGGTCTCCATGCGGTCCAGACGAGAAGTAAGCGCGGCTACCTGGTCTGAGAAGGAAGAGACGGCGGTGGCGACAGCACTCAGCACTGCGTCCCCGGGCGGCTGCGGTAAGGCAGGATTGATTGCGCGCTGATCTCCTGGGGTGTCACTCGCCATGGGCGGACAGGCAGCGCGCCGAGTATAGCCCTGTGTGGTTGAGACGGCGTTAAGCGACGGGCTTGAGACTTCCTGGACGCGATCGGCCAAGGATGCCAGCTCGTCCAAAGAAAGGTGGGAAGCCGCGGCCAGAATCGCTTTGGTCTGCCTGGGTAAACGCTTTATCCAGATAGACTTGAGGATAGCGTCGCTGACGCATTGTTGACCGAGGCCCCGAAGGTGCCCCAAGAGCAACGAAGGTTTGTCGTGAACCCGGTCATCTGCGTCGAGGAGATTGTCCAGGCGACGCTCCTCGGAATCCGCGTAGACATGGATCAGGCGGTCCTTTAATGTTTTGTATTTCTCCTTGAGAGGCGGACGAGCAACCAGGTCGCCGATGATGGAGATTGTTTGTTCATCCAGGCCTTGAATGGCGTAGGCGAACTTGGTGTCGTCAGCCGTGATGCCCCCAGTGAGGAACTGCGTCTCGAGTCTGGCGAACCAGAGTTCTGGGGAAGTCTTCCAGAATGGCGAGACTCGGACTCCTACCCGGGCAAGGATGCCCGCGGCCAATGTAGCGGATTGGGTAGTATCCATGGTGAGCGGCGGAGTGGTCTCCTGAAGGTGAGTAACACCTTCCTCGAAATCGAGCAGAGGAGGTGTGGATTCAGTCACCGAAGGTGGCTGCTGGTCGGGAGACCTGCCAGGCGAGTGGTCGACTGGCATGAGGAAAACACTTAACGGGAGTTCAACCCGGATGACACGCGCGACGCGTACAAAAAGATACCGACGCGGCACCGACGGTCGGCGCGACGCGCAACGAGAAAGGCACTCGGATACCGCACTGTAGTTTGCGCGGCACTATGCACGCGCACGCGAGTAGAGGCACTGCACAGTAAAAAACGCAAAAATGCACAGAATAAGGGTAAACACTGTGATTGCCATACAGCACACAACGTAAATGCCGACGGAACGCGCGGTTTTACATTCAAATGATTGCATACTGTACGATCACACGCAGGTGATAAAAGGAATCACGCATAACCCAAACAGTGATGCGTTACGCAGAACGCAGAACGCATAAAATAAACGGGAGCGCAAGCGAGTGTTGGCGCAGTGGGTGGGGTTAGGATCCGAAAATAAAAGTTAAGGATAAAAGCAGGAGCCAATTTTGCGCGAAAACCGGTATAGTCCCGTGGCCAAAAAAAAAAATAAATAATCAAGAACGAAGTGAACGCGTAAAAAAGGTTCGGGGTCACCAGTTGAGAACAAAAGTGTGAAAAAAAAGAAAAAAAAAAAATAACGGAATACGTCCGCGGAACAGCGAAAAAATATAAACAATTAAAAAGAAAATTCGCGAAAAACTTAGAGAAATAATTAATCATAGAACTGTTATATTCAAATCGCGAACGAAAGTGATTAAATAGGCCGTAGAGAAACTTAGCGAACTCATGTGTAAAAGCAACCGGCAAACAAGAACGAAAGTCGTCAGGGAAGTAACGCGTTAAAAAACGGTTCGGGGTCACCAGTTTATGGAAGTAACGCGTTAAAAAATCACGTCGGGGTCACCAGTTTGTGGAGGTGTTGGGGTGGATTTACACGCGAGGATCCATCGGCAGTTTCTACGAAACTGAATGGGACAAGTCCGGTGGATCACGATGTAAACGCTCAGAAGGATCGATCGCGAACGAGCTATGACATAATAGGTTATGTTCTCGCGAAGAGGTTATGTCGCGGAGAAGTGATCTCGCGAAGAGGTTATGTCGCGGAAAAGTGATCTCGCGAAGAGGTTAGGTTGGCCGGTAAAAGCGCCTCCACGTCCGCTTTACCGGCGAGCGTGATATAGGTTATGAACGCGTTAGTTCTAAGTTAAGCCTGAAGGGCGGAACGCTCGTGCGTCACGATGACGTCACGAGGACGGGTCCGGACAGGAACAAGATAAGGAAGGATAATGGCCAACAAAGCACGTGCGCGACGCGCGCGCAAACTAAGCCTATATTTACAGTAATCACAGCGATCGGCGTCTAAGCCGATTAGGATGATAGTTAGGACTATCGTGAATCGCGCACAGGCGATTGTATCGAGCGCGGCGAGCGCTATATATTAAGCGTCGGACAACGGCCGACGTTGACAATGAACAGGTCGTGAAAAGGTTACACGAAATAATCGCGTCGTAGCGATATTGACAAATTAGGATAAGCTAATGGTAAACACAGCGAGAAAGGGCGTGAAAGTTAGGTACACGCACTGGTTCACTCACAAGCGAGGCTCGAGACGAGCACGTGGAATTGTCGGGCGATAAGGATCGCGGTTGCACGTGGCATGGCACGGTACAATGAATTACGCGCGGAAATACGTCGCGGTAAAAAGAGGTGCGAGTGCACGTCGCGGTGCTTGACGTTACGCGGAAAAGCGTCGCGGTAACTTGGTCGACACGCGGAAAGCGAAAACGCAAAAAATGAAGGAACAAGATCCTTTGTTCAGGCTTGAGAGCCGTGGAATTGAAACGTTAGGTACTCGCGTATGGTCGCGGAACGAATGAACAAAAAACGCGCGGAGGCGCGTGAAGAACGATGAGCGTTCTTCGTGAGATAGGTGACTCGACCTAGGACAACGCTTGTCCCTAGGGAATTTAAGAATGTGCGGTTGGCACAACCGCCACAAACCTGTGGCGGTCGCGCAACTGCGCGCAACCACACAGCCCTGATTTCCCTAGTCACGCCCAACGTCACATCGAGTCGCCTCTCTAGTTTTCGCGCTACTCCTGCCTTACGTCTTTTGCCCGCGACTTTTGTTTATCTCTTCGCTCTTCCTCTTTCTTCTCCGGCTTTCAAAGAGACAAGACGTAATTATTAGTATCCTCAATCGTAAACTACACGCCATTACTGCGCGTCCTTATCCGCGACTTTTCCCGAGTCAGACAAAAAGTGTACATTCATTTTAATGTTTCCGGCTATCTTTCGCGAGTTTCCTAATTCCGCGGGTTGAGCGAATTCCTGCAACGATCTTACATCTCCAACATAGGTGATCGTATTTACCCTTCTCTTTTGTAAATATTCAGACTCTCTGAGTCTTTCTCTAATCTCCTCGCTTCTCTGAGGTTTTGTAAATATTAACGATTGGTTTAAATATACGCTCTTCACCCTGAAGAACGTTTAGTACGATCTTCCCGGCTATCTTCATTCCCATCGTAGTCAACTTCTTTAATGGCCGCCGCGCGAACCTAATTTGAAATTCTTACACGCACCGACATCGGTGAGCAGTTAAACCGACGTAGTCGGGTGGAGGGCTGCCTCTCCGACCTCGCGTTCTCATCAACGCGAATCCAGTAATCTCACCTCACACGAGACCATCTTAAGCGGCGTTCAGATAACCAGTGAGGCGTGACGTTGCTCGTGGCGTATTGCAACGTGCGGTGTAACGCGTTGCTAGAGCGTTCACATAGCGTGCAGTGTTGTCGATTTCATCTCTTTATGCTTCTTTTATTATATTATATTATTTTAATCGCTTCCTTATGTGCCTTGATACGTCTTTGTATTCGTTGTGACTTGTGACTGGCAGTGACCAGCAACGGTCCTTGTTTACGAGATTTTCGAACTTTTATTTTGATTACAGTCTCTCCTCATTGGTCGTTGCATCTGCGATTGCTCGCGTCTGATTGGCGTGTTGCTTTCGTGCGTTGTATTGCAGCGTAGAAGCTTAGACCTTCCAAGCTTTTGGTTACTAGCAACGACCACTGCACCAGCGCTAAGTCGAATGTGAACGCTCTCATTTGATTCAATGGTGCCAAGCTCCCTGCAATGCAACGCACCACGAGCAACGTCACGCCTCACTGGTTATCTGAACGCCGCTTTAACCTCCACAAACCTACCGCTGAATGATACAACAACCAATCACAGCGGAGGATCTCGATTGGCACGCCGCCCGTTAGCGAATACCTAAACTATTGTCAGCTCTAGAGAGCGGATTGACAGCTGGATCGCGGGCTCAGAAACTACGGCTTATTTTCGCATAGAAACCCAAAAAAATAATTTTTACCAATATCTGTGATATAGTTCGTCGCTAATGAAACAAAGAGTGTCGATCGTTCGAGCGTGATTTGTGCGAAAATCGTGAAAAACTAATACTCAGGGGCAGCCATCTTTGTTCGCGCAAATCACCCATTTTCCACACTCGCAATTTCGATCGTAATTTAAAAATACCATCCTGACAATTTAATTGCATCTGAAACATTCATTAGGTAGCCGGGTTTTTTAGCTTTCATTTCGTTCGTTTCGTACCGGGAAATAATCAAGTACAGAGCCGTAGTTTCTGATATTGTAATGTACTGCAATTTCCCCTTAGAAATGGTACAGTCAAAGCTGCAAGTATCGCTCCAGTCGCTACATGCCAAAGGTGATACTGCCCCTTAGAGGGTCAGCGCTTAGCATCTAGGAACGTCGGCCTCTGGACGTGGCGGGCGCGGGGATAATTGCAGTACCCTGTTCGATCAACGAACTATGTTGATTGGCTATGTAATTATGCCAAAGTGGCGCTGACCACCCAAAATTTACTAAAAGTTTTTTGACGTCCCTAGATGGGCATGCGCTGACCCTTTTTACACATCTCTCCTCGGTGCTATCGGTAAAGACAAAGGGCCTTACTCTCACCCTAACTTTAGCAGCGCTCTAGACTTTAGATACGTTTTATAAATGATGCCGTACTCTCACCCTCTATTTATCGCCTATTTACGAAGCCCATCTAAGGCTCATCTAGCAGGCTCGCCGGGAACCACATTTAGGCGAAATCCGTACTCTCACCCCTATTTAACGTGACTTTAGCGCGACTTTAGGCTAAAGTTGCGCGTGGAATCGAAAATGTGGGTAGGGGCACATTTTCAGCGACTTTAACGTGATTTCACGAGCCTCATAACCTCACAAACATAGAAATATGGAGGACATATATGAACTATATAGTCAAACGTTTGGAAAAGGTTCGCGAAATACGCGAAATGAGACAATTACGAGAAAAACAGCCACGAGTATATAGAAAGCGGATAGATCCGTTCCAAGTATACAACGATGTAAATTTCGAATGCGCTACCGACTGTGAAATGAGTGTGTGCATTATTTGCTGGGTCTTGTGGAAGACAAATTGGCATTCAAGGTAGATGAAAGGGCGACGGATATAACACCTTCTCTGCAGCTCCCCATTGTCCTGCCCTATTATGCGAAGGGGAGTTACCTAATAGAATGTGGTAAGTAATTTTTTGAAAAAAGTACATGACAACTCATAGAAATGTACATAGTACAGTGTCGTCGATTTAACATATTCCTGTACTCCACTAATCCAACTTGTTATTGTTACAGGTGATCTGCATGGTGTTTCCTGGGATCGTACATATTGTATTCTGCATACTTGTTACTCGTTTGCCACGTATTATTGGGCTTTCAAAGTGAGTGGAAACCCTTCAGAATGCATTATACCACTTGGCACATTTTCCTGAACTTATAGGCTGTATTCATAATACACATGTACCGATCAAGAACCTAGATAAGAAGATTGCCCAGCTGTATATCAGTCTCAAGAGTTTTTACTCTTGAAACATACAAGTGGTATGCGATGCAAAGGTGCATATGCTCGCTCAAACAGAGTTGCAGGATATGAATAAATAATAATTATCATAAAAAGTATTATCCTATGCAGGTAATTTATAGTATTATTCTACATATGTTGTATAACATATCCTTTGATTTCTTTATAAGTACATCGCATAAAGGTAGTTTTGTTCAGAGATTCCAGGTATCGGTACAAAACTTACCTCGTAACATGAATCTGCAACTGTCAAAACATTATTGAAGAGTGCGACAATGTAGCACATGTGCGTACCGAGAATGCCGTGGAACGCTGCTTTGGCCTTTGGAAGAACATCTTCCGTGCACTGGGGAACGGCATGCAAATTGGGGACACCATTCCATGGTACTGATGATCATATTTTAAGTTTGTTACCTGTAGTGTGAAAATAGTAACGTACATTTTTCTTAATTTCCATCTCAGACACAAATGATATGGAGCCCAAGCAAAACAGGAGTTGGGCAAAGAGGTGTCATCGAGTACAACCCAGCTAGCAGCTACTGCTGGCTCTCTTTTCTACCAGTAATTCATCCATTGCCACTTTGCCTCAGGCGTCCCTTTCTTCAGCAGGCCAACCACAAGACACACTCTTTGGGCAATTGGTAGCAATTTCAATGTTCACTACTGTTGTACGGTGCAAATATATTTATCAAACCTTTTCCAACTATTTAATTGTAATTCTACAGAAAAAAATAAACCTTCCTATTTTTTGTATGCAACTGTGTTATTTTCTTTTTTTAGTATACATGTCGAAATCTACCTACTTATTATTTTATTGAGTTATTATATTGACATCATTATAAATTTGGAGTGTTCATGCAGGAATAATAATAATTGTAAGAAATTGTAAAAGTGCTTTTTCAGTGTAAAACAATAGTAGAAAATAGCAGCCAATGTATTCTACCATAAAGTTTCATTTTGCGCTATTAACTTTAATTAATAGCGATTATTACCTTCCGAACACAATTGAAATATCCAGTCGTATGCTCGATGTTAATAAATTGTTAAGCATCTGCAGCCGTATCATTAATCATCTGAAAACTAAAGTTGGAGAGTTTGTATTGCCTGCATTTCAATTCAAGTTCCCCGCATTTTCATTAGTAGGACGCATGCGCAGTATTGGCCAGACGTGATTTTGCAACGTTGCCATATCTACTTCCCAAGATGAGCGTGTTTTGCTAAAAGCGCTGCTAAACGTGGATGAGAGTACGACCATGTTTAGTCGCGCTCGAATCGACTTTAGGTAAATAGGGTTTAGATGGGCTCATAAAGTACGGGTGAGAGTAAGGCCCAAAGTTCATTGAACAAAATTTTTTTTTTTCTCCCAATTAGTTAAATTTTAATCTAAAAAATATAAATTCCTTTAAATTAATGTAAATAAAATATGTATCATGATTTATTAATTGTATTAAACATATAAAACAATTATTAAAATAATGAAATTGCTTACATTTGTATTTTACGTATATAATAAAAGTCCGTTATTAATGGCGGTCGCATATATTTTATTTTATAACGTAATTCATGTTTATACATGAGAAGGTCGATCGGTCAAGCAAAAAGTACCAAAAGTTCCAAGTCTAACACATTTAGTACCAAAAAGAGGGCATTTCATGCATTGTAGTACCAACGTACCAAATGCGATAAAATAGTTCCAGATCTGGTACAAATGTACCAACCCTGGCAACCCTGCGCGCAGTGATTCGGTTTCGATCAGCGTTCTCCGTCGATTCGCTCGCCGCCGAAAATCCTGCCATCTGATTGGCTGTGCGCAGGAAAATCTCGCCTGGAGGGGGACAATCGGCGTTTCGCCGAAATCGACTGTCGGCGCCTCCATTCGGATCCTGAAACGCCGCCGAGAGATCTCGCCTGAGGGGCGACACTCGGGGTTTCGCCAAAATCGACTGTCGGCGCCTCCACTCGAATCGTGAAACGCCGCCGAGAGATCTCGCCTGGAAGAGGACAATCGGCGTTTCGCCGAAAAAGTTAGCTCTTGTGAATTTTTGAAGTAACTCTATCTCCGAACCCCTTGAGGTACAAACGAAAAGAAAGGAGGTACAGTAATTCCTCGATTTAAGTCCCTTTTCTGGCTTTCGATTTAAGACCCCAGTGCTGGCCCTACGCCAGGCCTGGGCACGTATGGGCTCTCGAGGCTCTCCAAGGCCACCGCTGGCCACCGCCGAACGGAGGAGAAACGTCCCCCTCCATGTACCCATCGCTTCGTCCGGCGATTGTCGCTTCCTTACGTCGTAATGCGCTTCCTTACGTCAAGGCGCGATGGGTAGATGGAGGGGGACGTTTCTCCTCCGTTCGGCGGTGGTCCTGGAGAGCAGCGGGAGAAGGGGTTTGCCCAGGCCTGTCCTACGCCACGGCATCAGTGCTGCGATTTCAACAGCGGCAGCACGCTACGCACACAGACGCAGCGCTCGTCGGTGAGCTCGGAAGCGCTCGGGTCGCCGAGTGAGAGGGAGAGTATCTCTCGCCCTTCTCACTCCTCACTAAAGCAAGCCACGCTTGTTTCGTTTCGGCCGTCTCGCCTCTCGCGCGGACAGGCGTGAATTTTCCAAGTCCCGCGATTCGGCCGTCTGTAAATTTTCTAAGTCCCATACGCGCAGGCTATACACAGAAAAAAAATATCGTAATTATTAAGTAATATTTTTTCAAATGTGTACAATGCATCTATTCTTTTAAAATAAGTATTTTTATTTATTTAAATAAATACTTAATTTAAATAAATAATTGCATTGCATACATTTAAAACATATTTTTCTAATATTACGATATTTTTTCAGTGTACGCATGTCAAGTATATGAAAGAATCAAATATATATCCACATTAAAATTCTCGATGATAAAATTTTCTCACAATGTCATATTAAATTAAGAACTTTAATTTATATCATTTAGCAATTAACCTCTACTCTCTATCAATACTCGGAATAAGCTGAAGTCAAAGGGTACTGGACAGTCAATAATTGATTTTCTATCTCGATATTTTTGTGTGTGAGAATATTATTCTTTTGGAATAATTTGTGAAATTATTACATTTGAACTAAAAATATGACCATCCAGTTGCCTTGTTAATACAAATCCCACTCTTTGCCAGAAACGTGGACGGAATAAAATTTTGCAAGTAGTAAACACTCGTTAATTAATATCACAACTGAAATTATACGAAAAACATTCTCAGGTATATTGTAAAGTGTAATAAAACTGTTGTGCATATTTTCTATAGAGTTTTGCTACGAAAAGAAAAAAATATTGCAATCCACATTACTGCTCGATGGAAACCGCGAGAAGGTGGTGGTTTCTTCCATCAGGCGGAAATGTTGAAAATCGGCTAATAACTCGCTTACAAAATAGAGCTCTTATTGACAATTTTCTACATTTCCTAGGGAATGGGGGAATGGCGGGATTAAAGGAAATGCGAAGCAGAAATAAAAAAAATATAGGCACTTTACGCAGCAAAAGAAAAAGCTATACAGTATCTGCCATTGCGCATGCATTTGCAAAAAAGAAAAAGAAAGAATCCCAAGAAGTATGTACGTCACTACTAAAGCAATATTACAGCCACCAAGCAAGTGAAGCAATAAATGAACATTTGATACGTTAAACATATTAACTCGGTTTATTGCAACTTTCTTCATTTTAATGTCACAGCAATAAGCATATACTGTAAAATTAAAGTGTGGAGAGTAACGAAACGTTGATTTAATTATTTTAACTTATGAAAATGTCTCGTTGAATTTCGTTCGTTATATTGCACCGTTTGAACGAATTCTCATGTCTAACTGCCTTTCTCGATCGCGCTGTTCACTTGTTTTCTGCCAGACACGCTGTTCTTAATCGTCATCCGTTATTCCCCTGCTTGTCTCCAGCTTGTGCACGTCGCCTATTCTTTAAATTGTCTGCTGCTACTTTGGTGAGCTTCTGGATTTATATTGCGTATATTCAAAAATATTAAGTAGCCACTCGCTACTTTGAAAAAACTTTTTTTGTGTTCGAACGGTGCAGTATACCGAACGAAACTCAACGAGGCATTGTCTTCTACTGCTTAATAATTATTAGAACTTGTGTACGTCGCCTATTTTTCGCATTGTGTGGTTGCTACTCTGGTGAACTTTGTGAGCTGTATTGTAAAAATTCCGGTGGCCTTGGAGAAGGTGTAAGTAGTTACTCGCTATTTTTTCCATTTTATAATTTAGCATGGCTTCTGCTGGGAAACGCTATAAAGTTTCTCGTGATTGGCTGGAAAACGAAAATTATAAATTTTGGATTAAAGAGGTCCTCGATGACGATTGTTCTTACTTTTGTAATATTTGCAACAAAACGTTTTCTTGCTCATCACGAGTTTCGAGGCATGCCGAAACGATGACTCATCGAAATATGCTTAACAATTGCCTCGAAGAAACAACATCAAATGCAAATGGATCACCCCAGAGGAAATTTCTCCAACCATAGCTTGAATGTGAAGAATTCAAGCCATAGCTGGAGGAAATCCCGGGCGATGCAAGCAGTTTTTTTTGTTCCTTTTGCAATGTAAAGCTTTGGTGCGGTCTTCATGAAATTAAGCGGCATTCTGACACAAAGAAACATATTTCTGAGTGTCAGATAAGAAACCTCGATTCAGATTTGAACATGTCAGCTGAAAAATCGTCTCTGTCTTTTGAAGATAGGAAAAAAATCGCGGAAATTAAGTATGCTGCTTTCATTGCCGAACATAATATTCCGTTTCAAACGGCAGGGAAGATTTTGACATTGTTTCAAGATCTCGCTGAAGATAGCGTTGTCTTGAAAAACATGAATATGAATCGCAAAAAGACATCGCAGGTATTAGTTAATGTTTTGCATGCTCGCGAGCAAGAACGTTTGGTTCAAGTGTTACGACACACTAAATTTTCGATTTTTGTAGATGAAACCGCGGATATAACGAATCAAAAATGGATGACGTTTCTTGTTCGATATGTCGACCCTCAGACTTTGGATGTTCGAACGGAATTATTAGAATTAATTCAATTAGACGCGAGTGATTGTTCTGCCGATAAACTGTTTACAACTTTTAAAAACATAATGTGGAAAAAAGAAATTCCGTTCGAAAATATTCTCGCTCTTTCTTGTGATAACGCCTCCGTTATGACAGGAAAGCATAAATCTTTTAAAACAAAATTGGAAAACTATTGCAAAAAGTTGATAACTATGCCCTGTCCGTGCCACGCATCAGCATTAGTAGCTAATGCTGCATGCAGTGCAATTCCTGTTGCATGCGAGGAACTTATGCGGAAAGTGGCATCTTTTGTCTCAAGCAGTCCCAAACGCGAAAGTATTTTTCGGCAATTCCAGATTTCTTTTAATTGTGAGGACAAATGTAGGAAAATTTTAAAATTGTCTGACACGCGATGGCTCTCACGCCATTCTTGCGTGGCAAGACTAAACGAAAATTGGGAGGCACTGCTGAAATTTTTGCAACAGGAGCAATTGTGCGAGAAATCAAAGACTGTGGCGACTTTGTTTTCAATGATGCAAAATCCAGAGATTCAAGCATATCTTTTATTTCTTGAATATATTTTAAACATATTTAATAAATTTAATGCATCATTTCAAACTCGCGAAACTAAAGTTTATGAATTGCAATCGGCCGCGGTAAATTTGTTGAGGACGGTATGATTAATCCATTATTAGAATCAAATCGGCTATCTCCTGATCGTGTAATGGTTGGACAATCTTGCCAAGAACTTCTTGATCAATTAGATGAAGATGGTCAGAGGGAAATTGTCAAATCAGTTTACGCTAATTGTTTGGCCTTTTACGACATCGCTGCAAAAGAAATTCGTCAGAGACTTTTTGTCAAAGAGGAATTTCTGAGGAAATTGGCGGTTTTTGAACCAACCATTGCTCTGCAGCAATTTCAACAAAATGAACCGAATACATCGGTTCAGGATGTTTTAATAGTTGCCAAACGATTCGGCGGATTCGATGAGGAGATTTTAACGAAAGAATGGCAATCCTTAACTCTGGATTTCTCATTAGAGCAAAAAGCAAAAATTACTGCTTTAAAATTTGACGATGCATGGAAAACCATAATGGCGGTTAAAGACGCGAATGGAAAATTTAAATATGCTACATGTGCTAAATTAGTTAATTCAGTGCGATCACTTCCGAATTCTAATGCCGATGCCGAAAGATTGTTTTCCATGTTGACAGACATTAAAACAAAGAAACGCAACTCACTTTCTGCGATTCATGTTCAAGCTCTGTGCGTGTTGAAATCATGTCTAAGGGCGAGAGGAGAAACGGCTCGGACCATGAGAGTTGATGCACGACATTTAGCTCTTATGTCATCCGAAAATTTAAATAAAATTAGAGTCGCGCATGATACCAACTTTTTACATTTATTTGCTAACGATGACGAAGATATTCCCTGTACGTCCTCAGACTTGTAACTGAGTATCTCATAAGTTAAAATGATTAAATCAACGTTTCGTTACTCTCCACACTTTAATTTTACAGTATATGCTTATTGCTGTGACATTAAAATGAAGAAAGTTGCAATAAACCGAGTTAATATGTTTAACTTATCAAATGTTCATTTACTGCTTCACTTGCTTGGTGGCTGTAATATTGCTTTAGTAGTGACGTACATAATACTTGGGATTCTTTCTTTTTCTTTTTTGCAAATGCATGCGCAATGGCAGATACTGTATAGCTTTTTCTTTTGCTGCGTAAAGTGCCTATATTTTTTTTATTTCTGCTTCGCATTTCCTTTAATCCCGCCATTCCCCCATTCCCTAGGAAATGTAGAAAATTGTCAATAAGAGCTCTATTTTGTAAGCGAGTTATTAGACGATTTTCAACATTTCCGCCTGATGGAAGAAACCACCACCTTCTCGCGGTTTCCATCGAGCAGTAATGTGGATTGCAATATTTTTTTCTTTTCGTAGCAAAACTCTATAGAAAATATGCACAACAGTTTTATTACACTTTACAATATACCTGAGAATGTTTTTCGTATAATTTCAGTTGTGATATTAATTAACGAGTGTTTACTACTTGCAAAATTTTATTCCGTCCACGTTTCTGGCAAAGAGTGGGATTTGTATTAACAAGGCAACTGGATGGTCATATTTTTAGTTCAAATGTAATAATTTCACAAATTATTCCAAAAGAATAATATTCTCACACACAAAAATATCGAGATAGAAAATCAATTATTGACTGTCCAGTACCCTTTGACTTCAGCTTATTCCGAGTATTGATAGAGAGTAGAGGTTAATTGCTAAATGATATAAATTAAAGTTCTTAATTTAATATGACATTGTGAGAAAATTTTATCATCGAGAATTTTAATGTGGATATATATTTGATTCTTTCATATACTTGACATGCGTACACTGAAAAAATATCGTAATATTAGAAAAATATGTTTTAAATGTATGCAATGCAATTATTTATTTAAATTAAGTATTTATTTAAATAAATAAAAATACTTATTTTAAAAGAATAGATGCATTGTACACATTTGAAAAAATATTACTTAATAATTACGATATTTTTTTTCTGTGTATAGCCTGCGCGTATGGGACTTAGAAAATTTACAGACGGCCGAATCGCGGGACTTGGAAAATTCACGCCTGTCCGCGCGAGAGGCGAGACGGCCGAAACGAAACAAGCGTGGCTTGCTTTAGTGAGGAGTGAGAAGGGCGAGAGATACTCTCCCTCTCACTCGGCGACCCGAGCGCTTCCGAGCTCACCGACGAGCGCTGCGTCTGTGTGCGTAGCGTGCTGCCGCTGTTGAAATCGCAGCACTGCACGGCATACGGCGTGTCTGCGCCAATGTTATCTCCAGCGGAGTCGGTCAAGCGTACAATGTATATACAGGGTGTCTCAGACCACCCATACAATCTCTCGTGGGGACGTAGAGCGGCTTAATATAAACACAAAAGTCCTGGACCATTATTCAATATTCGCAATATTTATCGAGTTATTAATTGTTAAAGATCAAAGGAAAGGGCGTCCGCCAAAATAGTAGCGGGAGAAGCGATGGAGCCTCTGCGAGCTGTAGGACGGCCCAGTTTACCTACAAACAAATGCGGGGTGCGGTAAGGGGAAGAATAACGAAAAAGAAGCCGGCCGTGCAGCAGTGTCTTAGCCTTCCCCTTACCGCGTCCCGCGTTTGTTTGTAGGTAAACTGGGCCGTCCTACAGCTCGCAGAGACTCCATCGCTTCTCCCGCTGCTATTTTGGCGGACGCCCTTTCCTTTGATCTTTAACAATTAATAACTCGATAAATATTGCGAATATTGAATAATGGTCCAGGACTTTTATGTTCAGCGCAAGCCGCTCTACGTCCCCACGAGAGATTGTATGGGTGGTCTGAGACACCCTGTAGAACCCGATCCCGACGCGGTCCCTTTGATGCAAGTTTGCGACTTCATAGTTTATAAAGCACTGATATAACCTTTATAATTTTACTTTTTGGTACTCACACATTTTTTAACATATTGATGACATTTTTCCGAGCAAAATGATACCAAACATGATATAATTCGGACCATATTTATGTTTACATGGTTAATACTTAGTGGCCCAATTTACTACATAAATATAGTCCAAAATATATCATGTTTGGTCTCGTTTTGATCGGAAGAATCTCATTAATATGTTATAAACATTTTTAAACAAAAAAATTGAAAATAAAAGAGTTTACAGATTGTTATTATTATAGCTTCAGCGCGGTGGCATTTAAATGTTTCCGTTGCGTCGGCTCTCCTTTCATTCTTATCTCGTATTCGCTGTCCTTTTCTTCGTTCGTCGAACTACAAAGGTGGGCCCGAGGATCGAGTTTCGATTCCTAGCTTTCCATATATGTCCCTTTACGATTCTACTTTCGGGACTTAAATCGAGGAATTACTGTACAAACGGGTACAAACGACGCTCTTTCGAATGGCGTTGGCCGATTTCCGATATCTCAAAAAACAAAAAAGTTAGCTCTTGTGAATTTTTGAAGTATCTCTATCTCCGAACCCGTTGAGGTACAAACGAAAAGAAAGGAGGTACAAACGGGTACAAACGACGCTCTTTCGAATGGCGTTGGCCGATTTCCGATATCTCAAAAAACAAAAAAGTTAGCTCTTGTGAATTTTTGAAGTATCTCTATCTCCGAACCCGTTGAGGTACAAACGAAAAGAAAGGAGGTACAAACGGGTACAAACGACGCTCTTTCGAATGGCGTTGGCCGATTTCCGATATCTCAAAAAACAAAAAAGTTAGTTCTTGTGAATTTTTGAAGTAACTCTATCTCCGAACCCGTTGAGGTACAAACGAAAAGAAAGGAGGTACAAACGGGTCCAAACGACGCTCTTTCGAATGCCGTTGGCCGATTTCCAATATCTCAAAAAACAAAATAGTTAGCTCTTGTGAATTTTTGAAGTAACTCTATCTCCGAACCCGTTGAGGTACAAACGAAAAGAAAGGAGGTACAAACGGGTACAAACGACGCTCTTTCGAATGGCGTTGGCCGATTTCCGATATCTCAAAAAACAAAAAAGTTAGCTCTTGTGAATTTTTGAAGTAACTCTATCTCCGAACCCGTTGAGGTACAAACGAAAAGAAAGGAGGTACAAACGGGTACAAACGACGCTCTTTCGAATGGCGTTGGCCGATTTCCGATATCTCAAAAAACAAAAAAGTTAGCTCTTGTGAATTTTTGAAGTATCTCTGTCTCCGAACCCCTTGAGGTACAAACGAAAAGAAAGGAGGTACAAACGGGTACAAACGACGCTCTTTCGAATGGCGTTGGCCGATTTCCGATATCTCAAAAAACAAAAAAGTTAGCTCTTGTGAATTTTTGAAGTATCTCTATCTCCGAACCCGTTGAGGTACAAACGAAAAGAAAGGAGGTACAAACGGGTACAAACGACGCTCTTTCGAATGGCGTTGGCCGATTTCCGATATCTCAAAAAACAAAAAAGTTAGCTCTTGTGAATTTTTGAAGTATCTCTATCTCCGAACCCGTTGAGGTACAAACGAAAAGAAAGGAGGTACAAGCGGGTACAAACGACGCTCTTTCGAATGGCGTTGGCCGATTTCCGATATCTCAAAAAACAAAAAAGTTAGCTCTTGTGAATTTTTGAAGTATCTCTGTCTCCGAACCCCTTGAGGTACAAACGAAAAGAAAGGAGGTACAAACGGGTACAAACGACGCTCTTTCGAATGGCGTTGGCCGATTTCCGATATCTCAAAAAACAAAACAGTTAGCTCTTGTGAATTTTTGAAGTATCTCTATCCCCGAACCCGCTGAGGTACAAACGAAAAGAAAGGAGGTACAAACGGGTACAAACGACGCTCTTTCGAATGGCGTTGGCCGATTTCCGATATCTCAAAAAACAAAAAAGTTAGCTCTTGTGAATTTTTGAAGTATCTCTGTCTCCGAACCCCTTGAGGTACAAACGAAAAGAAAGGAGGTACAAACGGGTACAAACGACGCTCTTTCGAATGCCGTTGGCCGATTTCCGATATCTCAAAAAACAAAGAAGTTAGCTCTTGTGAATTTTTGAAGTATCTCTATCCCCGAACCCGTTGAGGTACAAACGAAAAGAAAGGAGGTACAAACGGGTACAAACGACGCTCTTTCGAATGCCGTTGGCCGATTTCCGATATCTCAAAAAACAAAAAAGTTAGCTCTTGTGAATTTTTGAAGTATCTCTATCTCCGAACCCGTTGAGGTACAAACGAAAAGAAAGGAGGTACAAACGGGTACAAACGACGCTCTTTCGAATGGCGTTGGCCGATTTCCGATATCTCAAAAAACAAAAAAGTTAGTTCTTGTGAATTTTTGAAGTAACTCTATCTCCGAACCCGTTGAGGTACAAACGAAAAGAAAGGAGGTACAAACGGGTACAAACGACGCTCTTTCGAATGGCGTTGGCCGATTTCCGATATCTCAAAAAACAAAAAAGTTAGCTCTTGTGAATTTTTGAAGTAACTCTATCTCCGAACTCGTTGAGGTACAAACGAAAAGAAAGGAGGTACAAACGGGTACAAACGACGCTCTTTCGAATGGCGTTGGCCGATTTCCGATATCTCAAAAAACAAAAAAGTTAGCTCTTGTGAATTTTTGAAGTATCTCTATCTCCGAACCCGTTGAGGTACAAACGAAAAGAAAGGAGGTACAAACGGGTACAAACGACGCTCTTTCGAATGGCGTTGGCCGATTTCCGATATCTCAAAAAACAAAAAAGTTAGCTCTTGTGAATTTTTGAAGTATCTCTATCTCCGAACCCGTTGAGGTACAAACGAAAAGAAAGGAGGTACAAGCGGGTACAAACGACGCTCTTTCGAATGGCGTTGGCCGATTTCCGATATCTCAAAAAACAAAAAAGTTAGCTCTTGTGAATTTTTGAAGTAACTCTATCTCCGAACCCGTTGAGGTACAAACGAAAAGAAAGGAGGTACAAACGGGTACAAACGACGCTCTTTCGAATGCCGTCGGCCGATTTCCGATATCTCAAAAAACAAAAAAGTTAGCTCTTGTAAATTTTTGAAGTAACTCTATCTCCGAACCCGTTGAGGTACAAACGAAAAGAAAGGAGGTACAAACGGGTACAAACGACGCTCTTTCCAATGGCGTTGGCCGATTTCCGATATCTCTAAAAACAGAAAAGTTATCTCTTGTGAATTTTTGAAAATTCTGTATCTCCGAACCCTTTGAGGTACAAACGAAAACAAGGGAGGTACAAACGGGTACATACGATGCTCTTTCGATTGCAAAAAAAAGAAATTCGATATCTTTAAATCGGGTGCCAGCAAAATTTTGAAAATTCTGTATCTCTGAACCCTTTGAGGTACAAACGAAAACAATGGAGGTACAAACGGGTACAAACGATGCTCTTTCCATTGCAAAAAAAAAAAATGTCGATATCTTAAAGTCGGGTGCCAGGTTCACACAGGTCTCTTGGGTAGATCGTTCAAATTGTTAATGTATTCACCCGGGTGAGTGTAAAAACCACCCGGGTCTATGAGCCGGGTGGAATGGGTGTTGACGTCATACAATATCTATATCTCTAAATCCCTAGTAGTCAGGTATCGGATTTGTTCTGTCCGGTTTGTTTATGTCCATTTTTAGTATATTCATAGAATTCATACATATTCATATATCATGGCAAGCCAAAGAATTACTTTAAATACTAAAAGGCACGAATTGTGCACATCTAAAAATAATGAAGCGATTATGTTGAACGGCGCATCATTTGTCATTCGTGATAAAATTAGTAACTAATTATATGTAAATATATGACTTACACATAAGTAAAGAAGAGGTTAGGACTTTTTGTGGAATTTCTTATATCATTAAAACTATTTAGTTTCAATCTGATCTATCATAAAATATATGTAAAAGTGTAAAAAAATTGTTAATTGTTTGTATGCATGTATTATTAATATATTATATTCTTAATAAGAAAAAATGTGTCACACAATAATCACCTCATATTTAAAAAAATATCTCATATCGTAGCTCATATACGTGCTGCCATCTATAACAGTTCCGATTAAATAGAGTACTATTCCGACTTATAAGAGTTGTCTCCCCCTGACTTCCTGTCGGGTCAGGGGAGTGCGTTCGGATTCTATAACCCTCTCGGAAATTTTTCGTTTGGCTCCGCCTATCACCCACTCACCCGACGGTCACCCATTAGGTGGAGAATCGGAACGCACTCCAAGGGCGGTATTCATAGTCCGGTCTCAAGGCGATGCTCAAGACCACCTTAGTCAAGATCATCTTATTGAATGAAGACCGCCTTAAAATCAATATAATTCATAGACGTGTATTAAGATAATCTTAGCGAAGAAGTCTTTCCCTAAGGAATTCTTGTTCTATTTGAGATTATCTTGACGAAGATGTGCTTGAGGTAATACTTATTGATCATTCGTGATCATTCGGCTACTTCCGTACTAGTTCTTTTAGGCTAACCAATGAAAATGGTTCTTTTGAAATCTTTCATCTGTTTGTTTCAACCCGCAGTAAGGTAATTAGTTCCACATGCCAACAAAAACCTTTAACGTTACAACCTGTTACAACCTGTCGTATATTAATAAACATGTCGAAAAGTAAGCACTATACTCCAATAGAAAAAAAACTTTTTTTAGAAATATTAAAAGATTTCAAACATATTATTGAGATTAAAAAAAGTGATTCTTCAACACTTGAAGACAAAGAACTTGCGTGGAATCAAATTTGCAAACGGTATAACGATTCTACCATGGTTATGCACGAGGTAAGTATTAAAGTGTGTATCTTAACACTAGTTGCTTGAAGAAGTCATTTTGACTGCTGTTTAATTTCGTTTAGAAAAAAAATTATATTTATGATGATATTTCTTAGAATTTTGAGACTGCATACATTATACATATAAATGCATCTATTAATAATTGTATTTACCTTCCTCCCCTTTTTGTTTCTGCTATAGGTATATACCAAAGTACAGTCTTTCTATATAGTGTTAATTTTGCATATATACTCAGTAAACATATATTGTTTTGCAGCGTACAGTTCAACAGCTAAAGAAATTATGGACAAATCTAAAACAGACTCAAAGAGAAGCATTGACCAAAGAAAAACAAGCTCGTTTAGCGACAGGTGGTGGTCCACCACCATCACCAGTAAATATTGATCCTGATGTTGCCATAATAGCTCCTCATCTTCTTGAAACAGCTCCTGTTCTGTTTACGTCGAATATGACAGCAAGTGAAATGAATGGTAAGTAACTTCAAAAGGAAATAAAGAAATGGATATATGTACATGTGTAATATATATACATATATATTATAATTTATAATTCAGAGAAAAGAGAACAAGTTTTACTTGCAGTGAGTGGTGACATCGCAACATTATATGAAAGTAATGATGAGTCTTATGATAAAGAAATTGACAAAATGCAAGGTATGTAGGATTGATATTAATAAAAAATGAAATATGCATGTACTGAAACGTCTCCAAGAAAGTACAGAAATGTTTTGTTATTATAATGATCTTATTAATATGTTTATATTTATTCAATTCTAAGTAGCAGAGAAAATAAATACGTTTATTATATAATATTGTCAAATAATGTAGATGTATTATTAATGATTTTCAGATATAATAATGGAAGAGATGTATGACAAAGAGAACAAAGATACTAATTTTTCTAAGGAAGGTAGTATTAACAATAATGTTTTGTTAATAGAAATAAAGAACTAAACACAATTCTGTTTACAGCATTTTTGCCAAAGGAACATGAAGAAAGTAATTTTGTATGTACGCAACCAGTAAAAATGACAAAAGGAAAGAAAAATACCAAAGAGTATTTTGTTAGGGAGGAAGATAGTGTAAAGGTTAAAAGATTAAAACAAATAATGGAGCAAGAGAAAGACATATCAGAAATAAAAAAACTACATGAGAAAAATATTGCTACCATGAAAGAAAATTTTCAAAAGGAACTTCATGCTTTACAAATCCGAGAAGCTACTGCGAAAGCGGAGTTAGCTGAACTACGATTAAAAGAAGAGAAAAAGAAAATGTGTTTTTAAAAGAAGGAAAGTCTTTAAAGGAAAATATTAAAATCTATTTAATCAAAAAACATAAATAATTTAAAAATATAGAAAATTACCTTTCTGTGTTAAAATTAGAAATGTTAAAGATTGACGTTATTATTTTATCATACTGTTGCTTTGTTATTTGAAAAACGTTATGTTTGAGTTTACTATAAGTTTTTTTTAGTAATTATAAAGAAAATTACAATTTTATTTTGCAGGCATTAAAAGTATAAAAATGTGCAATAAAATATGTACAAGACTGATTAATATTATTTTTTAGTTTAATTACATTTATAAGTTTGTATAAAAGGGATATAAAAGGGATTGAATTAATATTCATTTCTATTGTATTTTTTTATTTATTGTATGACAATAAATTATCTATACAATCTTTCAATAAGTGCTTGTCGTATTATAAAACCCTCTCCTGGCTGCCAGTGTGGCTCTTGAGTTGACATTTCTATTTCATTATTTTGTTCTATTTCTTCTTCTTGTGGTAACACATCATTGAAAATTAAGGACATATTATGCAGCACAGTACACGCAACTACAATTGTGGTTGAACAAATTAACTTGTTGCTTAATCCTCTGGATAAGCACGGGAACCTGCGTTTCCAAATCCCAAATGTTCTCTCGACAATCTGGCGTGTTCTTCTATGAAGTATATTATAACTGTAAAAAGAAATATATCCATGTAGTGATCATTTATAAATATATTTTCAAAGAATTCTACTTTACAAAGAATTCTACTTTAAATTTCGATCTTTACCTGCGTGATAAGAAATAATTGTAGTAAATTATAAGTAAAAAGAGAGAATTACATTATGGCGTTTATTATAAATTAACGTTTCAACTAGTACAAACCTTATAGTTTAATATTAGTTTATATACGCACATGCATATATCTGCGTAAAATACATATAAAAATCCCTGATCTTATGTTATTAACTATTAATATATTTACAATTAATTAATGTGTTATCCACTATTAACATATAATTCAGTGAAAAAGTCGTTCTATAAGTGCTTCTCTCATAAGAAAACCATCTCCCGGTTGCCAGTGTGGTTGATCGGCAGGTACATCATCATCTGCATTGTGCACTTCGTCATCTTCTGGCACAATATCATTGAAATTGAGTGATAAATTATGCAGAACAGCACACGCCACTATTATTGTAGTTGAACATAATAATTTTGTGGTAAGACCTCTCGATAAACAGGGAAATCGACGTTTCCATATACCAAAAGTTCTTTCCACAATACGTCGTGTTCTACCATGAATGATGTTGTACCTGCAGAAATAACAAAGTATGTATTGCAATATTTAGGTATTCTAGGTTTGTCATTAAAATAGCAATATATTAGAACTATATATAGAGATATTATAAATATTATAATATTTCACTTACTGTCTTTCTTCATCTGTCCGTGGGTTGCCAATAGGGGTTAAAAGAAATGGCAGACATGGGTATCCAGCATCGCCTACCAAACACCCATTTAACTGTCGTTGCATGTAACGCATGTAGATGCGAGAATTTTGGAATATCCTGCTATCATGTTGTCCGCCAGGCCATTCTGGTACAATATCTAAGAATTCTGTTTTAGGTCCAACTACTGCCTAAAAGATATTATAAAGCAACGTAATTTTTTATGCGACAGACTACATTATTTTAAATAATTTTAAAGTTTTAAATTAGGAAATATATACCTGGACATTCAGAGAGAAATAGCCTTTACGGTTTCTGTACACTTCTTCAATATTTTGTAACTTTGTACCAACCAAACGGATATGTGTACAGTCAATGGCTCCATCGATGCTAGATAACCCAATACCTCCATTTCCACGACCAAGGTCTTTGAACAACTCTCGATTAATAGTTTGTGTTTCAGCAGAGACAGGCATTTTTATATATCGATTAATAAGACCAGCTAGTAATAAAGAGACTCGAAAGACAACTCTTGATATTGTTGGTTGCGAGACAGTTATCACATCTCCGAGGATGAGCTGCAAAATATTTACGTCCTATTTATATTTAGATATTTTAACAATTTATTAAAAAGAATGAAAATGTTATTTTATATTTTCAAGATACTATATATGTTTTTGTAAAAGTTTAAATAATGTATATATATATATATTTGTTTTGAAAATTTTCTAACCTGGAAACTTGCAGTTGCATAAAATCGTAGGCAAATTAACAGCTGCATTATGGGTGGAATAGGTAAACCACGATTGTTTACTTTCATCAATCCAGCTTCTATCATCGGCAATATTCCATGTACAACCGATTCTTTAGAAAATCGGAAACGTTTTTTAAATTCATCTTCACAGTAGAATTCCAAAGGATTTTGTCCATCACGGATATATCTTTTTGGACGTCGTATTATCACGTAATCCTCCTCATCGTCACTGTAGTTTACGAATTCAATATTATTTTGAAGTTCCATTATATTCTCACTTTCACTAGTCAAATTACTCGTTTGGCAGAGTTTGGCTTCCTTTATACGTTTGAGATCATCTCAAGTCGTCTCTGGAGACGACTTGATGAAGGTGCCCTTATTCGTATCCTTAAGATTGTCTTATTCGACTATGAATACACGCGATCTTAAGCTATTGCTTATTTCAAATAAGACGCCACTATGAATCAAGTTGAAATAAGATGGTCTTCGCGAAGGTTGTGCTTAAACATTTATCTCAAGATCTGCCTCAAGTAACGACCATGAATCAAAGTGCCACCTTAAGATGCCTCTTAAGACCATCTTAAATATAAGACCGGACTATGAATACGGCCCCAAGTCACTGAAGTTACAAGACGTAAATGATGGTGAATGTTGCCAGCGCCGCGTAGCAGCTTGGCGTCATTAAGTGGACCCTCCGTAATAGAAGATATAATAGGAAGTGTCACAGGCCTGCTCGCGGTAAAGAGGTAGGTAGATGTGAGCGTTTACCCAAAATGTATTGTTTTTGCGCGCTTTTTGTAGTTGACATGTAAAGTTAGGTTAGGTTGCATTAGTTATTATTCTAAGTTTTTTATAAGTCTGAAATTTTTGTACGACGTTTAAAATGGAAAAAATTTCTTTATACGATGAAGCAAATGGAAAAGTATATGATGTAATGCTATCTGCCGGAGATGCACATGCGTCGTGCTGCTTCAGGTAAGACAAAAAATTTAATTACAACATAATTGCAACGATTTAATAATAGATAACCTTATTGACTTTCTACTATATACATATATGTATGCTTTAAAATATATTACTTTAAAAGAAGTTTATTCGAATAATTATAGTTGAACTATACTATTACCAACCAGCTACTCTGTACGAGATCCATTGAGATCCCAAGGGGAAGTCAAATTTTGCGCCATGTAACACTCGCAATGCTCACAAGTCATTCCACTTGCGTGGCATGCTGACACTTGTGGACCGGGCGTTCGCGGCGTTGCAAGCGTGAGCGTAGTGAACGTGAAGTGGAACGCACCCCTGGGGTGCGTTCGAAAACCCCATCCGGGTGCACTCGATCACCCAGTTGCCGTTCGAAAATGTCCAAAGGCCACCTGGGGTGCGTTCGAAAACTACCTCGGGTGAATCTAGTTGAGTGATAGGGAAAACTCTTCGGGGGAGCACTCGGGTGACGACGTTTTCGAACGACTTTGGAAAAGAGTGCCATGCAACATATCATAGTACAATCACAATATATGCAAAAAATGGCGGGTCATGCTCGAATTGTTAGATAGAGTGTTATTCGTTGTTTTTGAACTCGCTATAGATTAATACTTATCTATTTTTTCACATGCTTTTTGGTGTTCTACACTGCCAATTTTTCATCCTGTATTATTAAAGAGCCATTTGAATCTGTATACAGCATATACCCTAACCCGAATCCTACCCTAGTCCTTTATTACATTACTCATTTTACTTAATTTGCTTTATTACATTACTCTCTTGTTCTTGATGTGACTGATGTGTGAGCAATATCGCCTATACATACTTCTTGTATTTCAAGTAATTGAATTCGCGCGGGAAATGGATGGGTGCACCCGACCACCCTGCGAAAAGCATGGGTGGAAAAGTCTCTCCACTGGGTGTACCCAAAGGTGTTTTCGAACGATACACCCAGGTGGCCTTTGGACATTTTCGAACGGCAACTGGGTGATCGAGTGCACCCGGGTGGGGTTTTCGAACGCACCCCTGGGTGTATCGTTCGGAAACACCTTTGGATACACCCGGTGAAGAGACTTTTCCACCCATGTTTTTGGCAGGGTGGTCGGGTGCACCCTCCCATTTCCCGCGCGAATTCAATTGCTCAACTACAAGAAGTATGTATAGGCGATACACATGTATGTACAAGAAGTATGTATTGCTCACACATCAGTCACATCAAGAACAAGAGAGTAATGTAATAAAGTAAATTAAGTCAAATGAGTAATCTAATAAAGGGCTAGGGTAGGATTAGGGTTAGGGTATATGCTGTGTACAGATTCAAACGGTTCTTTATAATAATACAGGATAAAAAATTGACAGTGTGGAACACCAAAAAGACTGAAAAAATAGATAAGTATTAGTCTACAGCGAGTTCAAAAACAATGAATAACATTCTATCTAACAATTCGAGCATTATCCGTCATTTTTTGCATATATTGTGATTGTACTATGATATGTTGCACGGTACTCTTTTCCAAAGTCGTTCGAAAACGTAGTCACTCGAGTGCTCCCCCGAAGAGTTCCCTATCACCCAACTAGATTGACCCGAGGTAGTTTTCGAACGCACCCCAGGTCGGCGTGTGCAGTCGGTAGTCTGATACGGGCTTTAACAAACGCACGTGCCAAAACCACTGGTAAAATCGTTGTTGCTCGCGCTAATTACTCCGCATTTTTGTTTTGACACGAATCAGCGCGACTTCTACTGTTGTGCACGTGGACTGCTGTAATAAACTGTACAATGTCATCATTGGCATGAGTCAGAGATGCTTTCGGATTCGTATCAAAATAGTGTACAGAATTTAAATATTGTCAACAGTTAATAGATTTGTACAGTTATTCCAGCATTCATGTTTGCTATTGGCATAATGACATCCATCGAAATTAATTCTACGGTAGTGTAAAACTTCACGAAAGAATTAACCATTACTTCTTATATGCACGTGAGCGACTTGTCACATTGACGCGAGTAGTACGGAACGCGGAAAACAAAAAATTCATATTCTACGACTGTTTACTATTTTATTTGGTTTAGCGCAGATGTACACTTTGAATGCTTATCTGACACCCAAGTCACGTTGGATGACTCGAATTTACAATGAACTTGGCTTATTTAAAGCCATTTGCATAGGTACTTGGCGTAAACGGCACAGTGTATTTACATAATATTGCACCGACGTACAACTGCCGTACGTAAACGAGAAAAGAAATATTTATCAGTACTATATAGCTAAGCTCTAATTTTATGCGCAATTTGTCTCTCGTTCATTTCGAACAGGGGATGTTAGCGAATATGTTCATTTATTTCGCTACACTTGCAGGACCCTTGTCAAAATAATATATACACACGTAAAAACTTATTCATTAGCGCATGCGTTATTATCCACACGCATCCAGGAACCAGCATTTTCATCTTCTTATCTACAGAAAGTTTTCTTACCAAATATACAAAGATACTTTTGACTTTTCAAGCACCATAAAAATTCCTCGAATTTCTACTGATTTCTTTAGACGCACTTTTTAGGCACGATCGTAAAGGGAGTGACTTATTAATATATCCATTCGCGGGTATTCATACCAGTGCCCGATATGTATTGATCCATTGTAAATGTAGAGACCAGTATTTATTTTACCATTATACCTTAAGACGAGTCATGAGACTTTTCTCGTGGAACAATGTGCACCCAAAGGCCACCTTGTGCTCTCATCGTTATACGAAACTTGGGACGCACTTCTTCCTTTCCGGAAACTGGTTCCAATCTACACTTCCTCAGAACGGCGCTTACCATTGCTTTTATCTCGAACATGGCGAATTTGTATCCTGCAAAGAAAAAAAAAAGTTTTCTATGTTCCTGTTTTTCGCCCCATTTATCTCCAAATCTCGTCTCTTACCGATACAATTTCTAGGACCAGCACTGAACGGAAGAAAGGCATAAGGGTGCCGATTTTCCGAATTCTCTGCTGTAAAGCGTTCCGGTTTGAACGAATGCGGATCGGGAAAGAGATGTGGCAAACGATGAGTGGAATAAGGAACGATGAAGACTCCACAGCCGGCTGGTACCACGTACTTCCCTGTAATACAACCACGTTAAACAATTTGTAGTTTCTTAACACTTAGGCCTAGATGTTTGCACAATAAAGCTTGTGCATGCTCCTGTGCTCTTCTTTGTTCCACCGAAAGAATTTGATCGTACGATATTTTTCCGTACTATCGAAATCGATGCGTATGCACTAGGCCTTACAATTAGTCGACCGATCGGGGAGATCTCCCCACTTTAAAGTAAGGCCTAGCGCACACGCATCGATTTCGATCGTACGGAAAAATATCGTACGATCAAATTCTTTCAGTGGAACAAAGAAGCTTGTGCACGCTCCTATGCTCTTCTTTGTTCCACTGAAAGAATTTAATCGTACGATATTTTTCCATACGATCGAAATCGATGCGTGTGCGCTAGGCCTAATTCGGTGCACGACCGATCGAGGAGATCTCCCCACTTTAAAGTAAGTCGGTACACGACCGTCCGGGGAAATCTCCCACTTTGACCTTAGCAACGCGTTTCTCGTTTTCTGTTATTATTAACTACCTTGATCTGGACTTGTTCGCAATTACTGACGAATTGGCCTAAAATCGTCTATAATTGATCACATAAATAATTTTCGGACTTTTCTGATTTCAAATAGTGGATTTCAGTCCGTACAGTTCGCTGTGTTATAAGTATAAGTGTAAGTGTAAGTCTGTTATAAGTACAATTGTAAGTGTTACCATATCGTTGATGGGCAATTTTACACAGAATTTATCTCATGTCATCGGCTATTATTTCGTAATTGGATCCGGAAGTGAAACACTCGATCACGAGCCTATGTTTTCCGAGAACGCACCGACCCAACGGCTCCGATGCTAAAAGACAGCGCATCGATCACGAGTATACTCGTGGCCGGTCAACAACGTTTGGTCATGTAAACACGAGTATACTCGTGACCGGTCAACAATGTGTTAAAAGAGACGAAAAGAAGCAGACAAAGAGCCTCGGCAAAAGAAAGAATTCTGAACCCACCGAGCTTCACGTCTTCACCAAGAGTCCTGCCGAATACAGGCACGCTTGGATATAACCTGAGGGTCTCCTTGATGCACATTTCCAAGCATCTCATGTCCTTGAAGTCTTGCATGCTAGGAGATCTGGAGTCATCTCCGAATATGTGATCGAGTTCTTCTACACACTTCTCCTGCCAATCGATGTGAGTGGCCAAATGGAAGAGGGTCAGGGCCGTAGCAGTGCCAACGGAGTCTTGGCCAGCCAACATGAAGGTGCAACACTCGTCGACGATGTCCTCGTCGGTGAAGCACGGGTTTCTCTCGTTCACCTCTACCATGTACTCCAGCAGGGATATCTTCTTCGTCGCATTTTCAGGGTTGCCGTTGATCGTGGATCCATTCTTACGGATCATTTCGCGCTTGGCCCTCATCATTTTGCGACACGCGTTGAACAACTTCTTCTCCTGCCTCCGCTCGGTTCTTCCGTCCTTGGTCAGTGCGTAGATCCACTCTATCAGCAACCAGGGCCTCGTCAATCGATAAGGCACCGTCACTTGACCCCTGTTTTCACGAACAATTTCACGTTAACGTGTACATCCTCGAATAGCAACTGTACATGCTTAACACTTTGATTGCCATGTCACCCGAATTCGTTTCAATGCCTGATTATACATGATTTAACCCTTTCTCTACTACGGGTGACTATAGTCACCCGCCACAAAACGCCGCCTATACACGACGGGCAATTGTTTGCGAACAGAGAAAAACGAGTCGATATATGTAAGGCGAGACTTTAGTCACCCGTCGCCTTTTTTACAGAAATTGAGCCAAAAATCAAGCCAAATGCTATCGACTCGCTTTTCTATGTTCGCAAACAACTGCAAGCGCTGTTGTAACGTTCATTTGTTTCGAGATTGTTTCGTCATTGGCCTCTGGCACTGAAATGTGTAATAATAGTTAGTCGTAATTTAGATGCGTCAGAATGCTGAAAACTGCGCGTGCTTAATGCTCGCACTTTCGGCACGGTGCTCCGTTCCACGCAAAGCACTCCGCGGTGAGGACCGCCGCACAGTGGTCAAAAAGGCTCTCTCGGTGGACAAATTAGTCTGGACCGCGTAATTGTTACCCGATTCTAATCCTTTTTTTTTAATTTGCTCGTTATGAATTGCTCTATAAGTTTGCCGATTCGATCTTTTCAGTTAAAACTTCAAATCAAAATGGCGGACTCAGAGTTGTTATCAAAATGTAAAAAGATAAGATATTAGATATTCTTGCACCGGATAAATTTTTACGTATTCTGCGAATCATACGTATTTTGCGAATTCTTAATTGCATATCTGACACCAAAAGTTTAAATTCTTGCCATTTAAGAAGATCTGAAACGATCCAAAATGTTTTATGACTTTCTTATTCATGTCACTTCTTTCCCTAAAAACGAACCAATTTTGGTATAAGAATTTTATTCCAGGATCTGCACTCCAGTGTTGCTAGGACTCTTCTGACTCTCTACGCGCAGTAGGGCTATAGTGCTCGCCTCGGTGCGATCCTCAAATTTTTATTATGTCTAATATCTTATCTTTTTACATTTTGATAACAATTCTGAGTCCGCCATTTTGATTTGAAACTTTAACTGAAAAAATCGAATCGACAAACTTGTAGAGCAATTCATAACGAGCAAATTAAAAAACTAGGGGGCAGAGCCACCTGCGCTTTCGCTTCGCTCAAGCGCCAACCCCCTCAAGATCGCCTTTGCTCGCGCTCGCCCACGAATTTCAAAAGGTTTCGAAATTGTAGAAAATTCAAGTATTGAGATATTAAACTATGCTACAGAGTCCTCAGCGCTTTCGCTTCGCTCAAGCGCCATACCCCCCCAAGTCGTCGGGTGCTCGCGCTTCGCACTCGCCCACGAAATGCAGCATTTCTGCAATAGGCCCAAGTGATCAAAGTCGGACAATTAAATGCATCCGAACCAAAATTTGACATGTACATAGAGTATATACACCTTTACTGCGGTGAAACGTTATGCATGGTTATCTTCAACCATTCAGAAATTGCGACAAATTGAAATCTTTAAACCAGTATTTCGGCGAGACGCTTGCGCGGATTCAAACACAATTTGACATATAGTTTAAAAATATACGCATTTGGTGCCACAAAACTTTATGCATGGTCATCTTCAACCGTTTCGAAATTACGGGATTGTCAATCTATGATTATAAAATAGTGAATTAAAGATTTGAAACTGGCACCATTTCGAAATGGTCGAAGATGCCCATACACAATGTTTCGTGGCACCAAATGGGTGTATACTTCATGTGCATGCCAAATTTTGTTCGAATCCGTTCAGCCGTTTTGCCGGAATAGTGGACTAATAGATTAATGAATTTTTCACTATTTCCATTCGTCCAGTATTCCGGCCAAACGGCTGAACGGATCGCAACGAAATTTGGCATGTACTTTGAGTATATATCCATTTGGTGCCAGCAAACTTTATGTATCGCTATCTTCAGCCGTTTAGAAATGGCGGCAATATTAACTTTAAATTACATTTTTTTCAAATTTTGAATCTCCCGCCATTGTGTGTTGGGTCAAGATGGCGGCTCACAAACCTTATTGTCAACTCACAGTAGTGTACTTGATTTTTGTGCCAAATTTCGTCCCGATCGGTTCAGCCGTTTTTCCGAAATCGAGGATCTACACGGACGGACACACACATACACACACACGCGCGCGCGCGCGAACGGTTTTCGCGATTGCGATTGCATAAGTCACTCCCTTTACGGTCGTGCCTAAAAATTCAAGTTTACCGCTATTTCGAAAAGGCTTAAGATGGCCATACATAAAGTTTCCTGGCATAAAATGGGCATATACTTGATGTGCATGCCAAATTTTGTCCGAATCCGTTCAGCCGTTTTGCCGGAATAGTGGACTAATCAACTTTTTTGCTCAAATAGTGGATTCAAAATTTTAATTTGCCGCTATTTCGAAATGACTGATGATGGGTATACGTAAAGTTTCCTGGCACCAAATGGGTATATACTTGATGTGCATGCCAAATTTTGTTCGAATCCGTTCAGCCGTTTTGCCGGAATAGTGGACTAATCAATCGTTTTGGTGGAATAGTGGATAAAAAATTTGAATTTGCCGCCATTTCGAAACGGTTCAAAATGGCCATACATAAAGTTTCGTGGCACCAAATGGATATATACTCGATGTTCATGCCAAATTTTGTTCGGATCCGTTCAGCCGTTTGGCCGGAATAGTGGACTAATGGATTAATGAATTTTTCACTATTTCCATTCGTCCAGTATTCCGGCCAAACGGCTGAACGGATCGCAACGAAATTTGGCATGTACTTTGAGTATATATCCATTTGGTGCCAGCAAACTTTATGTATCGCTATCTTCAGCCGTTTAGAAATGGCAGCAATATTAAATTTAAATTACATTTTTTTCAAATTTTGAATCTCCCGCCATCTTGTACCGGTTCAAGATGGCGGCTCACAAACCTTATTGTCAACTCACAGTAGTGTACTTGACTTTTGTGCCAAATTTCGTCCCGATCGGTTTAGCCGTTTTTCCGAAATCGAGGATTTACACGGACACACACACACACACACACACACACACACACACATACGAACGGTTTTCGCGATGGCGATTGCATAAGTCACTCCCTTTACGGTCGTGCCTAAAAAGGATTAGAATGGGTTAACAATTACGCTGTCCAGACTAATTTGTCCACGGAGAGAGCCTTTTTGACCACTGTGCGCCGTAGCGAAAGGGTTAAATATGTATTTGGAAATAGAATTAACGCTTTCCATAGTTAACTAAGCAGTCACCAAAATTCAAGGTGACGTGGTAGTCAACGTGTTAAGCTGGATTTATAAACTTTCGCCACGGTTCCACCACCGTCGCATGGTTAACATAGATAACGTAGTTACCATTGTTCATTCTCATAGATTTATGTATACAGATACTATGAAAATCAACAACGGTTAGAGTTAGAGTTAGTTGTGAACGGCAACGGTGACGGAACGGTGGAGAAAGTTTATAAATCCAGCTTTAATATGGAACTCACAGTCTAAACGGCATGTCTTCCGCTGCCATGCCATCCTTCCTTTGTCTGTTGTTCTTCAAGCCCAACACGGTTTCTGAAATCATCGTGGACAATTGTAAGACGGCAGGTTTCCAGGTGATAAATCGATAGTATTTTCTCCAATGAGATTATTCGATTTCGGAGTCGTTCGAAGTCACGGTTTGGTTTATAGTCACGGATTAATGTGACTTTCGAGGAATGACGACAACAAAAACAACGATAACACGCTACATCACAATTAGAAACGATTTCGTTCATCCATGCTAATTTTAACCCTTCTTCGGTGGCGGTGGTGACGCTCTAAAGCATTTAGCATATATACGCTATTTGAAACCTGGTTGGGGGTACAGCGCGAGGCGCGAATAAATAACGAGTGCCCGTCTGACCGATTCTCATGCATGTCGCGCGTTCTTCCATCGCTCGATCCCTGGATCGCATCTGATTGCGCGTGCACACACGCGAGAGCGCGAGACGAGGGAGCGGGCACGCGCACGCAGGATGAATCATTTTTTGGCTAAATTTGCCGAAATTCAATCTGGTGCTATTATATGAAGAATCGCGCGAAAGATCGCGGAAGATTCTTTTCTTCCTCTTTTTTGTTTCGAAGGCACTTGTATAAGAAAGAGAGGGGGGGGGAGGGGGGGGGGGAGAGAGAGAGAGAGAGAGAGAGAGAGAGAGAGAGAGAGAGAGAGAGGAAATCTTCGCGGTGATATTGTAAAAGGTGTCGCGTGCATACGACGCTTTTTTGTTTAGTATAGTACGTAAAGAGTGATTTTAGCGACGGACGGCACGAAGCGGTAGTTAATGCGGACTTTTTTCCTCTTTGTTCTCACGTGTTCTGGAATTATGAACATACTGATTTTTAAATGGAAATCCGTCAAATGGTACGCACGCGAGTGAGAGAAACTGGCGGAAGGAATCTTTGCCGCCTTTTGTTTCAAGAGAGAGAAGAAACGTTTTTGAGGTGGTATTCTAAAAGGAATTGACACGATCCTCGTTATTAATTAATCTCGATTACGAATTAATTTTTGTACCGTCTTCTCGAATTCTCAAGGTGCGAATCCACGATGAGATATTCTTGAGTCTCACGAGACAAGGATTTCCACGGTCACTATGGAGATAGGTACCTATTCTAGGTAAACCTAATAAATAGGTAGTATTCTCGTACACTATTCCAAAATAACTGTTTCCATAAATGACCGTTGAAATTTTGATTTCGCCTAAGATAAATCTCTTAAGAACGAGATCATCGTGGATTCGCATCTTTATTCTACGTATCCATTCGTGAGTAAATCTATCTGCTAGAATCTAGATGCTGCTGAGAACGTTCACGGTTCACTTGCGAGAAACATTCTCGAGTCTAACTCCCGGATAATTTGACTCTCAAATGGACACCTGCTCTCAGCCTATTTACCCTTCTTTCAAATCGCGCGTCTGTCTCTTTCCACCATCGTGCATTCATCCTCCTCTGCTTTTTTAATATTCTCCTCGTTCTTCCGTCGCTCGCGGGAGCAAAGAATCTCACCCGTCAATATGTCGTAAACCGTGTCGTTGACCAATGGCGTGATGTTGAACTCCTTGCCCATCCTCTCGACGAAACTAGTCGCCAAGCTGTCCGCGCATTCCGCGAACGTCTTCGTGAATCTCTCGAGCATGTGAATATGAAAAGCCGGTTGTAAAATTCTTCTATGGGCCTTCCAGGTGTCGACCTGCATGGTGATGAGACCCTTGCCGAGAAAGTTGTCGAGCATCCTGTAGAAGAAGACCTTCTCGGTGTGCTTCGAACTGTTGAGAATCGCTCGAATGTCCTCGGGCTCGATTATCACCACGTAAGGAAGAACGCTCAGCCATATTCTAAAGATCCTCCCGTAATCCTGCGCCTCGTGTCCCATTCGGTAGACCACTGTGAAAGTGAAAATCAAATCTTTACATTTATCCTCTCTTACATTCTCCTCCACTTACTCGAACATTCACCTTTATCCAAGATAAAGTCATCTCGAATCTACCCTATGGCAAATCCAATTCCACGAATTGTCGTGCATAAACTGGCCACGAGTAAAAAAGAAAAGAAGGAAAAGAGAAAAAAAAAGGGTACTCGAAGTACCGGTGACGTAATCGAGCTCTTTCATTATATTCAGCAACGAGGAGGATTGAATAGCCGCGCATTACGGATAAGCGTCCGAGTCTCAACGGGCACTCGACGTCGCACTCGACATAAATGAAAAATCTAAGGGAATCGGTGTGCCCACTCGCGTCGTTTCACGCGGTCAAGACGATCGGAGGAGGAAGAGGAGAAAAAAAGGAACTCACTATTATCCTCGAGCACGATATTTGCATTGCCGAGGATCGGCACTGCGGCCGGCCCGTCGAGGCTGAACGCGAATCTGACATTCCTGATGTAATCCCTCAGGACGTAAAGAACGTAAATAAAGGCCAGACCGATGACGTAGACCCACAGCTCGCTAGACGCGCGGTCCCACTGAAAAGGAGCAAAGAGCACAAGTTGATAGAGGCTGAGTGCGCACGCGATATGCAATTCGAGTTGCCAACTTGTTGGTCGGCCTCTCATGGATGTTGGAGGTGCGAGTCTGACGCGCACGCGTCTCCGAGAATTTGCATTCGTCGATGCTAAAGACCCCCATGAGTCTTTGCTTTTGCAGATTCTCACGTTTCCAGACACTTTCGCGTTTCCGGAGACTTGCGCACACTTTAGACCGAAGACGCGTAATCACGTTTGATAATGAGAAGATTATTCTTTTCTTTTTTTAGGGATTTCGTTAACCCTTTGCAATGGACGACCTTTTCGGTCGGGCTAAGTAGCAACTCGAGACGATTTTGAGTATATGTGACGAGTGTCTTGTAGGTAAGATTAAATGAGTTTACGTACAAATTAATATGACAAGGTATATAATGGTGAATGAGTAGCTAAGTTTCTGACCAGTTCAAAATTAAGCTCATCTTCTTTTGAGTTAAATTCATTGCTGTTTTCCATTTTTAAAGGGCCTAGAAACTTTGAAGTGTGTGATGAAGAACCTTGTGGTACTCTTGCTACGATCGTCGAATTTCAACTAACACTGGATACATTGTCAGGAGCACAGTTGTAGAGGAAGTTTAGATTAATTCTATCTTAATCTTCATTTTAATCGCTTCACATCCTCCTTCTTCTAAATTGAACTATGGAGTCAGGTAGTGACGTGATTGTGACAGTATTAAGATATATTATTTTACACTTCTTAAAAAAAAGAATATAAACAGCTAAGGAATCTATTCACGAACTAATATTAAACTTTTAACAATTTGAGATAAACGAAATTTAGAATAAACAAAAACTGTCGCTTCTCAATCGTCACTCGAGTTACCACGCGAAAAGCCGTGCACAAAGGGTTAACATTCACCCAAGTGCAATCGAAACTTTGTCAACCTTGTGCGAAAAGTTGCTAAACGATCGGTAAAATGGAGAAGGTTTCGAGAAACACGGGGAACGCATTCGAGAGCACCGGTCGAAGGCACGTGTTGATTTAAAGCATTATTACGCGCTCGTCTCGTTGCTTCGACCCTAACGAGAGTTTCGTTAGCACGTCTCATTGCCGTCCGAAAATAAACGTGTACATTTATTTAAGACGATTGTTGGAGAGATCGGAGGAACCGTGAAGAAAGGAGAGCGGAGCACGATGGAGTCAGTCATTGTCAATGCTTAATGTTATTGCTTTCTCTCATCGAACGCCTGTGGGCGCACCTGCGCGATCCTCTTTGTCGACGAGCTCGAAAGGAAAATTCTCGCACGTGCAGAATAACAGTCGAACTCTTCGACAGGCACGTTCGATTTCGTTCATTAGACATTCCAGCTGATACACTTGCTGATCAGCTTATTGAAAGGTAGGGATCGAACGTGCCGTTTGTCCGCGCGTGCTGGCCGAATAATAATATCGTATCACAACGAGGAACGAATTCGATATGTCGATAGTCGCGATCGGACCCTTCGGTATCGCGTTTCCTCGACGCGGAAGGTCGTAAATTTGTCCAAAAATTATTATCGACGATGAGCAAGGAATCGTTTACGTCGAGAACAATTGTTCTCTTCAGAGTAAACTAACGTGTTCCGTTGTTCTCTCTTTTAAAAAATGAAAAAAGAAATTCACCGAGGTACGAGGAATAGAAAGTAATCTCACTGTTAGATGAAAAGGAACGCACTCGAAACACTTACGTTCTGCATAATCTCTATCCCCATCACACGTCGCGTGCGCTCTACCAGTCTTCTCGCGGGTTTCGGAAGAGATGCGAGACGAGAAAGAAGAGACAAGTAGAGAAGGAGCTTCACTTATTGGCCTCCCTATAGATACTTCTCCGAACTCACGCATCTCCTACGTATTTATACGCGTGGCAGGAGCGGCCGAGGAGATTCACCGCTTCGTTATTTCACGTCCCTCCAGAACACCATTTGGCGAGATTTGCTCAATGCGCCTCTCGAGAGCAGATAATGCGCTGCACTTTGCCTCGCACCACGCGCTCCTTTCCACTGCCATCCGCTTCCCGTCCTCTCGTTGTCCTGCTCCGCGCGATCGATGGATCCTCCTTGCAGATTCTCTCACGAGTAATGGAATTTTTCGTCCCACGTCTCCGCGCGCACCTTTCCTTCCGGAACACAGAAAAATGTCACCTGTTCGCGTTAATTAACGACCACACGAGGAAACTATGAAGTGGAACGATTCTATCATACTCGATTATAAAATCCAATTCGGTCGATGGACCCTTCTTAAACGTCTTGCTCTCTGTCAATTGAAATTTTCCGACGATCGTCGGTCATCAAGAGGACGAATTCGTGATATCACCTTGACAAGAAACTGTGGAAAATAAAGTTTCTTCTTTTTTGTTTTTTATGAAATTTGCATTGATTTCTGTCGAAGCGGCGCACTTTGGAGAAACGAGAAGGAGACAAGGTGCACTAGGGAATTTTAGTTCTCTCCACGATTTTAGATCCCTGAGAATTTTGAATCCTTGGTTGCTTCGAGTGTCCTCGTGATAGCGCACAATCGATACAGACGGTCAGATCGACTAAAACCTTCTGGCCGGTAGGATCCGCAATTTATATAGGAAGGAACGCGACGTGTTACATCGCAGCAGGAGCGATTAGACGGCAATTTGTAAGCGGAACACGATCGGCCGATGCGTGCCGCATCGCTTTTCAAATCGACAGCTCGCACGCTCTCTCCTCGACGACTCCTGGGAGGTGCTCGCCAAAGATGATGCCTCCAGCGTGTGCCCCGTTCCTCTTCTCCTTCTGCTAATAATAATAATCATCTTGGAAGGACGAGCTAGTGGGAGGTCAAATCCAAGGGCGTTCCATTGATGCTTGGGTCAATGTAATAAGTCGTGTGTAACATGTCGGGCATATTTTGTCATATGGTCGATGGACGTGTCGTTCACGATGCGAAGATACCTTTTTCCACAACTTTCTCTCCTACGTGGTTGAATTCAACGACAGGTTAGATCTGATAGAAAAAGATGTCAATGAGTGATTATTTGAATTGGGAAAAATAATGAATTTCAAGGTGTTGATTTTTTACTGCGGCACAATTTTCAAGTGGATACTGGGGAGCAACAGTTTCACTAGAGTGCGCCACCATATGCTGACATCGTCCAGAAGAGAGGACGTAAAGCTGTTCTTTTCCTTGCATCGGTAATTCAGTTTTGTAGGAAAATCAGAAGGAAGTAGGTTCAGAGCACTAATTTTCGTTTTTCAACCGCTGATAACGGTTACAGCCTCTAAAGATTCAGTAGAACGTTTGAAACCACTAATTGATAATAATTAGGAAACGATAGAGATATCGAGACGAGGAAAATAATCAATTTTCTCGACTCTGGTAAATTAATCGACGGACTCTGTGCCTTGTTACTTTGGTAACTTCGTATTACAGGATTATCAGTAAATTAGAATATACGAGCCATTATGCACGCCACAATGTGGGATACATATTTAGCTATGACACGTGACAATTGCGCATTATACACGTTTGCGCACTGTTTGCTGACGATTACATATGCGCGTTGCGCTTTGATAAATACAGAGAATTTACATCGCCATTTGCACACAGATGATCCGTTCTCCGATCTCCGTTAGCTTGTAGCAAGGCACATCTGCAATCGAAACACTACGTGTTGCTTGCAGTACGTGTCAGAGCCGATTGTAACATTCGCTTTGTCCTAGAGATGGACCGTTACCGAAACGCGTTTCAGGGTGATTTTAATGAAGAGTGAGCCAAACGAATTTACGTGGTGTAATTGATAGAGCGGATAAATAACTCAAAGGGATGCGGAACGGATTCGCTTGCGTGCTAATTGCACGCTTAAGAACGTAAAAGTATAAGGTGGAAAAATAAATTCCACTGACATTTAAACAGCGCCACGAGTGCGCGAGGGGTCGAATAATTTGTCACACTTAATACTCTCTTCTCGGTCTAACTTCAAAGAGCATAATCTCGTGCCTATAGCTTGAATTCCGACAAACAAAGCCGCGTGGGAAATCACAAAGAGAGGAGTCTAATTAACGCGATGCAAGGAAATTAATAAGCCGAGTGTAACGCGCTTGTTTATGTCTTTCCTTTCCGTAACGCGTGTCTCCGCCCGCGGTGCCGAAACAACTGAATCTCATTAGGATGACGCGAGTTTATATTGCGGCCAGTGCAAATCCAACTGCGAAATAGTTGACGGTGCGAATTGTTTAATTAGCAGATCCGCCTGCCGGACACGTGATAGTGAATAATTGGAATGGTAAAGTTTTATTCATCCGATATACACGAAATTCTGTTTCTACGCGATAGACACGTTCCCAGCAGATTCTTGTAGGAAAAAAATCATGTAAAAAAATATACGATATTCGGTAAAACTCCTGTTTAGGGGAGGCAGCTCCGATCACCTCGACCTTGATATATGTTGTCAAGGACATCCTCCTGAGAACGAATCCGCAATTTTTAGCCGTCGCTCATTGTTCGTTAAAAAGTCATTAACAGAAAAAGTTTTCACGAATTATGGAGAATTTCCGACGTTGAGTCACACACAACACGAATTTCTGACGTTGAGTCAGAAGTTAGGTAAAACAGCAGAGGCTACAGAAATTGATCTAACCAGAAAGGCCTACCACGCTCTCAAGTGTAGATTATTTTTTTAATGCGCGGGCGGGCGCGGAAGCGCCCGTGTCGCGCCTAACCATCGCACCGCCTAACCCTTATTGAATTAGACGGGTTAGGTTTGGTTAAGCGGGTGCGATTGTCAGGCGCGGCACAGGCGCTTTGAGAGCGTGGTAGGCCTTTCTGGTTAGCTCAATTTCTGTAGCCTCTGCTGTTTTACCTAACTTCTTAACAAATAATGAGCGTCGACTAAAACATTTGGATTGTTACTCCGGAGAGTTACCTTGATAATATATGTCAAGGCAAGATTGTTGGAGCTGCCTCCTCTATTCTAAATATCGAAACACGCAGAAAATGCCAACTCGAACCGGTGACTTCATTTGTAAATAACTTTTTAACGAACAATGAGCGACGGCTAAAGATTGCGGATTCGTTCCCAGGAGGATGTCCTTGACAACATATATCAAGGTCAAGGTGATCGGAGCTGCCTCCCCTAAACAGGAGGTTTACCCGATATTCATCTACAAACACGTTTTTCCGACAAAAAATGATTTTAAACCGAAATTTCTTGAACCGCGTAAAAAATGTTCACGTAAAAACAGAATTAGGTGTATTTTTTGCTAGGAGAAATCGCAAATTGAACACGAATTTTCGAGTACGCGCGAATGACCGAGTGACCTGCTTAATATCTAGTGACATCAAAGTAAGTGATATTTGAAGCTTACTTTCCACAGGACTCCACGTAAATCTTTGAAAGTCAGTGATCGATGGATAGATAATATCGACGCAAATTACACAGGCCAACAGTGGTTTTGGTGCCTAAGTTTTGAGAGCTAATCTTAAGTATATAGGGGGCGCTGAATCCAAATATGGTAGTAGTTTCCCCCTGTCAGCTCTAGTTTTCAAGATGACGTAAGTGATATGTTGGTACTTGCGCGATAAAGCAATAATATGCTGGTATGGATATATTGTAATAAAATAAAAAATCAGAGAAATAATAAAGACGTATATTTACACAGCCATTTAACGACATCAAACCATAATAAAACCTTATAGTACAGTTAAACGTATGCAACATTTTTTGAGAAAACAAAACTCATTTAATATCAAAATTACAAAACTTCACTCAACGCAACGGAAGCTTCTTTTGTGAGATTTTCTTGAATGAACTTTCAAACAGTCTCGTTTTAAACTCCAGCAGTAATCTGCCATCATATGAGATTACGTTATTTTTTCCGGTTTTCCTAGAAAAGGAGGCTGAATGGGATTACCAGTATGAAATACCTCATTTTAAAAGTTTTAAACTGTCTTATGGTGTGGTATTTGCTTACAAAGTAGTAATATACGTGACATTTATTGATAGTTTGTTGTATATATAAGGCATAATACAAAGAAACAACAAAATTAGTTAGAAGTAGTTTCTTTGTGAATTTATTTTACTTTGAGTAATCTATTCCTCAATATAACAAATATTAAAATAACTAATTACAGGATGTGCCATATCTATAAAAGGAGAGCTGATACAAAAAAACGGATTTCATATTTGAATTCAGTACCACAAATATAGTAATAATCAGCTCAAAGACTCCTGGCACCAAAACAACTTTTTTTTTCTGTAGGCCTGTGTTATCGCCTGTCTTTCAATTTCGTGAATGCGTTAATGCGACCTTATTGCGGGATATGATTTTAATTGCAGTTTATACTGTGTGCACGATGATGGATATGCTAAATAATTGGATAAACAGGGGTGAAGGCTCGTATTATTTCGATACGCGTACCTGCTGCTCCTATTTTCAGTTGCACATTTGTCGTAAGCATTATTGAAAGAAACAATTCCGGTTTCGACTAAGACCATTTTTCAGCAGCCTGCGATGCGCCTTTTTCCAGCACCTCTTATTATATCTCGACACTCCTCTCACGTACTTCTTCCTTTCGCAAACGGCATAAAACTTTCGAACATCCACGAAACGGGCTCCGTGCCGCATTTTCCTCGCACTCCGTGGAATATATCAATGCGACGTTACGAGAAAAGCTTTTACACGCCACTTCGTATATCTCTTCCGTATTTTCGGAAGCGTAACCTACGAGCGCGGGAACACGGACGAAGTTTACCCTCGCATTGCAAACGCCTTTACCATAGCTCGGAACGTGACGGGTCGAAATTGTAAGATCAAATTAAAGTTGTTGATAGAGAGTAGAGGGTGGTAGAGTGTCGGAGGTAAGCAAAGAATCGAATCATCGTATAATTCGTTTCACGCTATAAGCGCGGGTCCGTTGTTATGGCGTAATAGAATTTGCCCTGGAAAATAGAATCGACCGCGCGTAAATATGTCGCCGGTAGTAACGGCGCGCAAATCTTCATCCACTTGGGCTCGCAGTTTGGCCAATGGCGGACTAAATTTCCATTTTCCTGCGACGTAATCGATTAAGTGATTCGAGAATCCAAAGTGTCCAATTTATGGGGACCATTAGCATACGCTGTCATCGCGTGCAAAATTACTGCCCCTGCGCGGACGTGAAGCTCTCCTGGGACGACAGGGAGAAGCGAGTCGAGGTAATTAACCGATTAGATTCATTGTGCGCAATTATGCATACTCTGAAAAAGAGAAAAATAACATCGGGAGCAAGGAACCTCAGTAAACAATTATTCCATCCGACTACAAAAGCTTCGTTTCCCGATCATCAACACCTCGACAAAATTTATTCCAAGCAGCTTCTCGCGTATTCCTCGCAATTGAAAAGTAATCGTGTCCGGTGTTTACTTCAACTTTCATACCTGTCTCGCGCCACTCGTCATTCGACGACCAGTTTCTCGCATAAATCCTTTCCCCCGCATACTCCGTTGCGACTACACGACCGCGCAAATGTGGAACCATAGCTCGTGTAAAATAACGGCGAGCACACCGAGGGGTAAGTGCATCGGACGCGAAGATAAGGCGCGTCCTGGCATGGGCGTAAAATTATTCATGACGAATCCGAGCAACTAACGTCGACCTTGTCTCGGGCCCAGAGGAACGGGGCTCCTGCTTTCGCTTCCGTACACGTAGAGAAAAGTGGTCGCGTATATACAAGACGGTGCCACTGGGGTGCACGAGGACGATGATGCATCGACGGTGCATTGTGGAGGTGCGTTCGAGTGTGTCGTAGTTGCATAATCGGTGGGTCTCGTGTGTATCGGGGATGGTGGGTGCATCGAAACGCAGAGAGCGTCGAGTCGAGCTCCATCGCTCTAGTAAATGACACCACGTTGACATCCTCGCGTGCAATATGGTGTTAGAAGCGTGACTTCCGGATGGTGTAATATCGAGAAGCATCGAGACGCACTCGAAATTTTTCCATAAGCTGAGTATCGTGCTTGGAAAATATTCGACGCGTATTTTTCGAGAAGGTCGCGGACTTGAAATTTATACGACCTTTAAATGATCGTTCTCGAGAATTAAGTCGTGAGGTTTAATGGAACGAATTCGTCAGATCGGATCTCTGGATATTTTTGGAACCTCGTCCCTCTCGTGTATTGTTTTTACCGTTGTTCCTTCGCCGCGACTTATTACTTCCGCCCGACCACTTCTTCGGTTAGCTACCACACCGTAACCACGCCCCCTGCTTACTTCTTATCTCGCGATGATTTCTCAAATGCGTGACAGGAGCTGATCGTCGAGGGGTGCCTGATCCTTCTCGTTGTTCGACCAACCGTTCGCCTTTAATTCACTTTTATTATCCGCACGTATTCACATCCTTCGTCTCGGCGGCCTCTTGCTCTGCGATTTATTGTTTCCGACTGACCTTGCGTTTTGTCCACGCAGCTAATCGCGTTTTCTTTGTACGGATGTTCTGTGGATTTGTCAGTAGGAGATGACAGGACTCGCGTGGTCCAAATGCATTCGGGTGATTCCTGAATCATGGTAATAATTATTAGGACGTCCATCCTGGAATAAAATAGATTTTTGATTGTTAAATTATTTTTTCTGGAAGAGTCCTCTTTTTCCTTGAAGACTTTACGCAATTTATTACGGTTGAAAGTTTTAATTCTAATAGTTCTATTCCCGTTGATAATTATTAAGATGTTGGTCCTGAAATATAAAAATATTTAAGTCCTAAATTATTTTTCTACAAGACTCATCCTCTCTTTTCAAAAGCAATCCATTGTGCAATTTATTACTGGACACAGTATTGTTCGCTTCATTCCATACTTCACGATCGAAAGAAACAAATACATAGTTTATTCACGTTCATAATTCTTAGAACGTTCGTCCAGGAGTAAAATAAAATGTTCAACTCCTGAATTTTGTTTTCAATAAAAGTCCTCCTCTTTCCTCAAAGGCTATTCCTTACGCAATTTACTACTGGGCACAGTATTGTCCGCTACACGCCATACTTTGTCAGCCCCTATCTTATCCAGGGGTGAAATTGCGTGTAGGTGTCGTCGGAGCACGATAGCCGCCTTCTTGTTCTCGACGCTTCGTCGCACGCAACTAGCCCCGTACTTTGACTTCCGCTATTTCGAGCCTACGATTGTTTCGTGACTACACGAATGCAATTACCGCCGGCCACCGAGCGAGCTCAAGCGTCCCCAGGAAAATTGGAAAAAAAGAAGTAGGAATCCGAGCGTGGGCGTCGCGGTAATACTGAATTCTCTCCGTGGAAATAATATTCTTCTGAATTCTTACGGATGAATCAGTCTCGAGGGGTGGAGAGATGCTTCTGAAAATAAATTGAATTAATGAAAGTACGAGAGTACAGGAAGTCGCCGCCATTTCCGACCGATTGGAATTCTTGCCGGTATAACAAACTGCGCGCACTCCATTGCCGAGGAATTTATCAGACTCTCGTTATTGAATTTGTTGAAGATCAGTGGTCTCGGATATTTTACTCAGGGACGAAATCTATCGAAATCCGATATATTAGCTTGGAGACTTATCCCTCGTCCCGTAATAGCGCCTGCTCTCGATTCTAAGCAAAATCGATTCGAGGACCGCGCGACGTTTGCGGTCCTGCAATAACGATTCCACGAGGCGCACTGCACCTCGCGTAAACTCCTTCACCAATCCTCACGATTTATATAGCACGATAGTAATTACACGCGCTTAAAGCTCCGCCCGTTGCTTACTCGACAAACAAAGCTCCAAAAGACAAGAATGCTTTCGCGCTGGTGAACAAAGGATAGGAAAGCGTGGCGAGAGGATAAGCGCTTCGTGATCTTTACGGTGACAGCAGCACCCTCGAGCACTCGTATAGTATATTAACACTTTGAGTGTATTATTTGTGTGTTCCTTTTTTTGTTGTTAACATATGATTTTTCAAGTGGTGTAAATTGCGGGTAGTATAATCATTTTTGAAATAATTTTTCTTGAGGTTTCTGGTGACCATCGTGGTGGCACAGGAAAAACAATTTGGGGTCACATATCACTACCGTGGCAGTCAAAATGTTAAACAGTTTGAAACATTCGTAGTGACAGTTCGGATAACTCACGTCGCAGAAGAACGCACCCCAAAGTTAATAACGATCCCATCGCAATTTCCTTTTCATCCGTGCACCGTCGAAACTTCCGTACTCGATGGAACAAAGCACGAACTGAACAGGTATCGTCGAAGAATCGATTAGGCCTCGATGGACTTTTGTTAAACGCGGTCCTTTCGCGGAGATAAACGTGTCATGCCCGCGGACAGGAAGTTAGGGGTGACATTCTATCCGTACGAGATACCGGTGGCAATTTCTTCTCTCGGCCCGTTCACCTTCCGCATTCGTTCCTTCTTATTGCGGGTGGCCTTGCGCCGGATCGTTTTGTCGAATCTCTCTCGTCTCACGAGAAGGGTGGACGAACCCTCGCGGATTTCGAACGAGCGATTCCCTTCTACCCTTGCACGCCCACGCGTTTCCGTCGCTTCGAGGGTCAGTAAGACAGGCGGAAAGGTCGAGGGGAAGCGAGGGACATGCTTTCACGACACAATTAAGCCTCTACGCTACTCCGCAGATCCCTCCTTCTCTCCGTTATTAGGGAATAATATACCGGCCACGTCTGTGGGAAACAAAAAACGAAGAGATCGTGGAACTTATACTCCGAGCTTTATCTTCTCTCCTCTCATCCGTCCGATTTGTATGTATCACGCGAGCAAACCTGCGTCACGCGGTTCACTCACCCTCGACGGGTTAGGCTTCTCTTCCACTTTTACGTATCTGCGAGGATCCCCGTAGGAGCCCGGAAAATAAAAGTTCGACGAGGAACCCATCCTCTCGTCCCGAATTTCTCTCACTTTTCTAAGAAAGTTTCGCGGCGGTGAAAAAAATATGTTTCTTTATCGGTAGCCTGCTCTCTTGTTAAGGCTCGATAAGAAATGCGAGATACGTAAATCTCTCGGGGAAATTTCGAGAGTTTTTAGGGTGAGCTGGTTTCCTGGATGGCGGTGAGGGATGAATTTTTTGAGCTAAAGTTTAAAAAGAGGAAATAAACTGTTCTTTTTACGTAGGTCGGACACGACCTCTCACCGTCCTCGTTACATTTTCATTAGAATGAGAATTGTGCGTCGACGCTTGTGATTGTAAGTAACGAGGTCAGGACTGCATTGACTTTTACCACGATTTGCAGTGAGCTCCGAAATTTCCCTTTTTTTTTTCGTGCACTCTCGAGCTTCGTTTCGAAAAACTGTCCAGTCGACTGAACTTCTCGCAATAGTCCACTACGTATGAGCACTATGACTGTATTCTGGCTTTCAATGTCCCTGGGACGAAGTCAACGTTGCAGAGGAACGACGATAAATGCACGGTCTATTCCATTTCCATGGAATTTCCAGGCCACCACTCTATTCGTAGATCCATTCGCCACTTGCCTTTTCTCGCTTTTCGGCACGCGACAGAGAAAGTCGCATTTCCACGCGTCGTCGTTCGAGTAAACCGAAAAGTTTCGCGCGCGCTATTTCTCCGTGCGAGCGACTTTGCCCTCGCATTTGAAAGTCTCCTCGTTCAACACCGGCGCGGCGCCACGTCTCTGTGACTGACATAATTTCATTGTCCGGATTTACAGGAGCTCTATGGTACCGTGCCGCGGTCGGCGCATCCGTTTTGCCAGGCAGAAGATATGCGGCCCGCTGAATTACACGGGACGAGATTGCAGGACTAGCAGAGGCACACGACACGATCCAGGAGGAGAGTAGGGAGCACGATGATGTAGAGCTTTACGAGAAGCTCATTCTTCACGGTCGTTCAAGGAAGAGGATTCCAATCCTTTTTAATAATTGTCAACGAAGCTCGACGATCTTCGTCATTGAGGAGGAATTAACCCTCTGCACTCGAGGGCTCCGATGCGGAGCCATTTAAAATTTCCCTTTAAACTCAAGGGCTCCACTTTGGATACAATACAAATAATTTATTGTTCATGGAGTTTATTAAAAGCTTCGAGTGCAAAGGGTTAAAAGTGTTTTTCAAAGTTTTATACTCGTGTCGGCATAATTGACCGAAATTTATTGTTCGTTCGGTCTCTCGAGGAAATTAATCAAAATTTTTCTAATTAACTACAGTTTTTGTCACCGGAGTTCCTCCAGTGTCTTGTCAAAAACGTCGCTGTTCGGCCGCTCGTGAATTGCCAATGAGCGCAACTTTCGTCCACGGTAAATTAATAAATAAGCCCCGCGAAAAATCGGCTTACCCGCGTACGTGGAATCCAGCTTAATCCTCGTGACGCGCGGTCTCTACACACCGGCGTGGACAAAAGGAAACTAGGGGGTAAACCCCCTGCGCTTTCGCTTCGCTCAAGCGCCAACCCCCCAGAACGCCTTTGCTCGCGCTTCGCGCTCGCCCACGAATTTCAAACCGTTTCGAAATTGTTGAAAATTCAAGTATTGAGATATTAAACTATGCTAGAGAGTCCTCTGCGCTTTCGCTTCGGTCAAGCGCCATACCCCCTGAGAACGTCGGGTGCTCGCGCTTCGCGCTCGCCCGCGAAATGCAGCATTTCTGCAATGCGCGCAAGTGATCGAAACCGGACAATTAAATGCATTCGAACTAAAATTTTACATGTACATCAAGTATATACCCCTTTGCTGCAGTAAAACTTTATGCATGGTTATCTTTAACCATTCAGAAATTGCGGAAATTGAAATCTTTAATCCAGTATTCCGGCCAAACGGCTGAACGGATTTGGATGAAATTTGGCATGCACGTGGAGTATATACCCATTTGGTGCCAGGAAACTTTATGTATAGCCATCTTCAACCGTTCCGAAATGCCGGCAAAATTAAATTTTATTCGAAATTTGAATTTCCCGCCATCTTGTACCGGTGCAAGATGGCGGCTCACAAACCTTATTGTCAACTCACAGTAGTGTACTTGATTTTTGTGCCAAATTTCGTCCCGATCGGTTCAGTCGTTTTTCCGAAATCGAGGATATACACGGGGACACACACACACACACACACACACACACACACACGAACGGTTTTCGCGATGGCGATAGCATAAGTCACTCCCTTTACGGTCGTGCCTAAATACACGAGCTCGCTCCTCTTATCGGATTTGATTCTACTCCACGCACCAAAAATTGACCGGTTCAATGTGTTTTCCCGTGATCAGCTTTAAGAGACCCCAAATTCACGGCCGCTTTTGATCGACCACTCGAAGAATTCGGATTTTATCTTTCCACGTGGGCGATAATGGCCCGAGGAATAATGGAGGTAGATTTTGGGAGGAGTAGAAAGGAAAATTGCAGGGATCGTGGGAATAATTCGATATCGGTGGGTCGTTAAATTATTGTCGTTCCTCTCGACGTTTGATGGAATTACGCGATAGCGCTCAGTGTTCCGAAAAGGCATAATGAAATTCTATGACCCCTGGATTTTATATCCTCTCGTTCATGGAATTTTCAGTTGCAAATACGTCGACGAGGAAGCTGAAAGAATTTTTAAACGACGCATTATGATGCGAGCATAGATTATTTCCACGCTTCACGGAATCCCAAAGCTCGACAGGTTTACAGTGCGAATGATAAAATTATCATTTTATTGCCTCTCCACGTGTCCTACGAGGCGCGTGCTAAATTACTATTCCTCGTTCGCGGCTCGATAATAATTGAAGGTGCTACGGAGAACCGTGAGAACTGCTTGAATTCTCAAAGCAGCCCGCAACTGCAGGGCCGTCTTTAGTTATGTGGTGGCCCCTAGCACATTTAGTTTTGGGGGCCTCTTCACGAATGTTACTGGTACTTCTTAACTCAATCAATGAACGATTATTTCCCTTACACCATTGTTCATTATTGTACTAAAAATTGTAAGAAATTTAAGGATTTAATGATATATAACTCTCCTTTAGCGTTACCCGGAACTAACGACTATAGATAAATTGTTACACTGAAAATATTGTATTCTTATCTTAAGAATTTACCACTCAAGTTTAGAATATTTCCCACTAAAATAAGCAACAAGAGGATCTTCTTAATTTAAGAGTAGAATGTTCTAAACAGACTCCCCTAATAAAATATTCTTAACAGATATTTTTATCAGATATTCTTAACGTAACCTGGTAAAAAATTTGTATGGATATATTTCGTATATAATTATTGGAAACAAAACTCTTAATGAAATGCTTCACTCTTTATATTGTCGAAAATTACATTATCCGTATCTTGAAATCAGAATTGGCTGAGAAATGTAGTCACGGCAGAAGGTTACAATTCATATACATATACATGTATTTCTATCACTTGTAAATATCTACATTAAATCGCCCAAATCCTCTTCTTCTAGCCACTTCGTCATTTCCTTATCCACACTTTTTGCACAACACAGCACACAAAATAATATAGCACTCAAAATTACGCAGAATTGCAAGAGGAACGAGATACAGGCATCGACATGTGCCGCATGCGTTGTGTAACCTAACTTAACCGAATACTGACACACATTGTGTGGCGACATTCAGATGGATTATTAAAAATATATTCCAAAAACCGTCATATCGATAAGAAAATATGCTTATGTATTAAGAATATCTATTAAGATGAATTATTAAGTTTGTGTTTTAAGAATACAATTTTGTCAGTGTATTGAATTCGTAAGTTTTCTTTATTCTACCCCTAACCAACTGTTCGTCAGTCGGGGCCCCCTGGAACCCGAGGCCCTTGGCCCGGGCCCAGCAGGCCCATGCGTAAAGATGGCCCAGCCCGCAAGCAAACGGAAACTGCGAGTTTGTACGTTCTCGGCTTCAGCCTTTCGTGGTACGTGAATGACGTAACGATCTTGCAAATAAAAGATTCTCTTCGACAAACTCGAAGATCCACTCCTCGCCCCATTTCTAATTGCGACGTGTCTCCGGCTCGTTTCGAACTTTCCCCATCGTTGGAACATTAACCAGGCCTGATCTTTAATTTACCCCAGTAATTACACCATGCCCGTCACTGTCCCTCACAATTACCATTAGCGGGACGCGTTCGATAAATCGTATGGAAGGGCTTGCGCGTGTCACTGTGCCTTACACCACCTTGCCAAGAGGGGAACGACGTTCATAAATCGGTCTTTAGGACACGATCAAAAATTTACACCAGCAATTTTTCCTTAACGTTCAACGGCTGCTGGTGGCATCCTATAAATACTTGTTGATCGAGGAGAAGCGGATTTTTCTTATAAAAAAGAGGCGAAAACCGAGAGCTTTCGCTTCGTGCACATTCCTCTTCGAACCCTTTCACGATCCATTGAAATACTTTGGATTTTATGGGTGACGAGTATTCCTGAAAAATTTGATTTGCAGCTGCGGAAGCTTATCGAGACTAGAAACGATTGCTCTCTGAAAACGAGTAACAAAGAAGTGAAAGAAAAAGAGAATCGACGTAAAGCGAGTGTTTTCGCTCGTCCCTTTTTGTCAGCTTCACTTTAGACGCTTTTTACCTTTCGAGTTCTCTCTCTTTTTAAAAAAAAAACTTCCTTCTCGAATAGCTGGAATTCCTGAAATCGTCGTGTTCCAACCCACGCGCGCTAATGAGTACCAATTGCCTTCTCTATGGACTGAATCAACGGTGCGCGGTGGCTCGATCGAAAATGGGTTCGGCGCTTAATCCAAGCTAATCTTCACGGAAGATCAGTGTCGTACGTGGAGTAACAGGGTGGTCGATAATACGCGACACTCGCGTACAAACGACGCGCGAGAGAGGCGGAGGAGTTGTTACAGGAGAGGACCTTGGAATTCCAGAACGTTTCTGTCGTGCGCGCAAACCCCTGTGGATCGATCGATCCTTCGGCCTTTCTCGAGCGCGAGACGAAACGCTTCCGCGTAAACGGAGCTTTCGTGGAGGGATGAGAGAGAAAAGAAGGGCGCGTAGAAGGGGCCGAAGCCTCGTACGTAAGCAACCCTTCTCGAATCAACTTTCCTTCTGACAATGAGAGGGGGACGTGGAAAAAAAGGAAGCAGCTTTTGTACAATATCCTCGTCGAGCACTAATTAGAAAGATAATGGACATCGTAATAGGGAGCGATAATGGGAGGAGAAACAATCGAGGGTACGGAAATGACAATCCACTGTCGAGGATGGAAATCGATTTCGGCGTAAATCCCTAGATATCCAAGAGCTCTCCTTAAGAACTTCGTTATTACGTAATGATCCAGCAACACTTATCCGTGGAGAGTCTTCGGGTGCGATGACGGGACTCCAACCACGCCGTTGAAAGTTTTTCCACGCGATACTTACGAAAGTACTTGAGAGAGGAGAGGTCCAGAGGGCGGGAAGTGACGGGCGCTGAAAGAAGATAATTGATTCGACGAATTATGAATTGTAATAACGATGACAATTTATTATCTCAATAAATTAACGCGCCTGCTCCCAAGTTCTCCTTCTCAGTCCTTCTTTTTCCTTTGCTTTGGAGCAGAGCATTACAGAACACTCAGGAGACACCTTTCCAATTCGATTAAGTCTGGTCCTTAAGTCGGTGTGCGCGACACCGATGGCAATTGTAATTTTGATCGAAGTACCTAGTCGTGCATCGAAGTTCGTTAGGTCGACGCAGATGTCTTTACCACACGACATCTCGTGAGATCCGCTTGCGCGCGTGCTGTGAAATATTCCTTCGATTTAACACGTAGCAACGAGCGACGGTAACGAGATCACACGCCAGAGAGGACGCGCTTTCTTTCGTAATTGGAATTAAACGTGCTTCGATGTTCCACGCAATAATTATCGACCGATGTCGTTGAACTTAAAGACACTTGTAACGGAGAGTCCGCTGCGATAAATTGAAAAATAATTCGCAGGAGGGGCTCTCTAATTTCTCTTTTCCGATTATGAAGCACAGGCAGCCACGATTACACGCTTTATGTACAATTAAATCTAGCATCTCGAATCGAACATAAAAATGGCAAGAGAGTACGCGGACAACTTTGCGAATTTTTCTTGCCTCTTTTTTTATACTTGCGAATTCATCTACTTTGAGCATCGAAAAGGTCGAAGAATCCGGTGAACGATCGAATCTGTAAACTTGCACAAACATCGTTCACGATCGGACTCGATTAGAAAGTCGATTGCAAAATTCTCGTTTGCTCGGGGAATGTAGTTTTCTATTTCAGGAAATAGAATCTCGTGAATTCACCCCTTCCAGCCCTTTAATGTTCCTATTCGAGCTTTTATCGCGCACGTAGCACGTTTACCGCTCGTTACGAGGGACGAGTCGCAGGTGAGAGAGCACGAGACGCCGGAAATTCAAACGAGAATTTTACAAGGCCCACTAATCGACCGATCGTAATTTTAATCGCGCGAGGATAATTCCCGCGCGCTTACATTTACGATTGGCGCCAAGCTTGGTCTTCACTTTTAATCGCACATGAAGATTTTATCACGATTATTGCCGTGTTTCCGCTCACTTTACTTTCGTTTACGACTTTCGTTGCTTTCTCTTTTTTATTTAAAACTGTCAACGAGAGTGTATTTCGCACGTAGAGTAGGTACCAACGGTAAGGAGAGTCGCCTGATAATCGAGAAATGCAAACGAGAATTTTTGCAGGAGCGTAATTGTAATCGTGCGAGGTTAATTGTCGCGCGTTTACAACTAATACGATTACATTTGCAATTGGTACCAGGGCTCGGTGCCCTTGTTTAATCATCGAAGAAAATTTCCTCGTGATTATCAGTACGTTTCTACTTATCTCACTTCCGTTTGCGATTATCCGTTGCTTCCACGTTATCGTTAAACATTGTTCTCCGCAAACGAGAAGATATTTCGTCTGCAAGATACCACCGGCAAGCAGGATCATGCAACGATCTGGAGAAATACCTATGAGTCTCCAGGGACGAAAGAACCCGGTTGTCAGAAGTCGAGGGAGCATATTTTCTCTCGACAAAGATCGCGACGTCCCTCTTGTCCGCTTTCTCGACGCTTGAATATGTCATTCGTCGGGAAGAGACACCTCACGCACACGCGAGCCACGAGCCTGAGCGTATTAAATACGTCCTGCCAGGTGCAACTTTCTCCGGTCCAAAGTTAGCGGAAAAAGGAACGTTCTGCTTCAAACGAATTCCGTAACGAAATTTCAAGCCACGAATGCCCTAGATTAACAGGAAGGAGAAAATTTGACGAATAAAATTTTACGCAATTTACGCCACGATAACGGTCAGAAAGAATCAAAATGAATCACTCCCTTTACGGTCGTGCCTAAAAATCTGAAAAGGAGAGACCGTCTATTAGTACTCGATGTTTCGTCTTTCGTTCAGAGTCCTCGAACGAGAGTCCTGGGACCCTATAATCTTTGGATTTTCAACTCACTGAAAAAATTCATGTTCTTCTTTCTTTTTCACCAGAAAGTCATCTGGAAATTTTGCCACGAGATTTTGCTATCGATAAGTGTCGACCACTCCCCGCACTGAATTTTTTGTTCGCTCACGATCGTTCTTCTCTACGTCCTCCTCCTCCTCCTCCTCGAATTATCCTTGCTTCGCCATTGCCTTCTCGGCGAAGGGAAGAAGATGGACGAGGCCCGTTGCGATGCGCCTCGGCGATTCTACCCGCGATCACCTTCGAGAGATATTCATTACGATGCGTAATCACCGGGTCGACTCAAATTATGGCCACGTCCGCCTTCGACTGGAGCTTCTCGCAGACGGACCGTGTTCGCATCCTAAATGTCTCCACTTGGCTCTCCGCGGTGCTGTGCCGCCATCGAATCGACGCTGTCTTCGCGCGACCTGCAACGTACAATAGAAAACTGGGCTGAACTTCCGTATCCGAGCCTTGTCCGATCTTAATAAAATTTTACAGGTAAGTGGCGCATTTACTAAATCTAGTCGAACGCCATAAGTGCGAATTTAAGGAAACGCCTGGTTTCCGAGATATCGAATCTTTAATTACGTTTAATTTTTTCGATCTTTACGTAAAAAAAAGACTAAAATTCAAAAATGTTTTGCTAAAATGTTTTATTTTATTAATATCTTGCAACATTATAAATACTAATTTAGCAAAATAGCATTAGCATACATATTAAAAACAAGAAATATAGAAAAGAATTTTATGTTTTTTTGGTAATTATTCACTTATGGGGAGCCACCTCGGATTTCAATATCCTTCACATATGTTATCAAGGTCATCACCCTGAGTAATATTCTGAAGGTTTTAAGTTGCGCTTGTCATTTATTAAAAAGTTATTAACAGAAAAAGTTTTTCCAGAAATAACTTTTTCCTCTGACAAAACTGGCGGTCTTCTCTCCGAAAAAAGATATTCAATGTTAAAGTTGAAATATAAATGTGATAAATGGACATTGATCTAACCAGAAAGGCCTAATACCACGCTCTCAAGTTTAAATTATTTCTCTATTACGTGTGTGTAGTTGTAATTTTAATTTGTACATGTAATTTTAAAATTGAACATCTCGGAAACCAGGCGTTTCCTTAAATTCGCACTTATGGCGTTCAACTGCAATTAGTAAGTGCTACGTACCAGTAAAATTCTATTAAGATCGAACGATGCTCGGGTATGGAAGTCTTACCGAAAACTGTTCGCGCGAACAATCCACAACCACCGATCAATCCTTTCAGTACGATGCTTAGAGAGTGCGAAGAAGTGACGCGATATGAAGTAACGACGTGTTGACAAAGGCGACGGCGCGTGTAGGTCGACAAGAGAAACGTGTAAGGAGAATTTTGGATAATGATAACGCGTTCGCAGGATGTGCGCTCGAGTTGGATTTCCACGACGCAGAGACATCGATTGTGCGACGGCAATCGTCGAGGTCTGGTTCAAGGTGAAATTCACGATTACCGAATAGACGACTTACGTATTTAGAAAATTTCAATAAACCGCCGTTTCATTCGGCACGATGGCGATTACGAGCGGCATATATTAACGATAAAAAGCCGAATGAGTAATTGGGGTGTAAAATTTCAGCTGGGGTAGGAAGAAGGTAAAAGAAAGTAGGGTAGTTAAAATAAATCGAGGGTTTGCCAAGGGCCACAGAAGCCTGCCTCTGTTACCACGAGTTTACACGATTTATGCATTAGAGTGCGGTCTGCACGCGAACAACGCGCGCCAAGGATCATGTAACTTTCGGCTGGAGAAAAATCTGTTTTTCTCGGTGTTTCCGATCGTACGACGTCGTAAACCTATCGTTCGAGGAAAAAAAAAATACGGCAATAGTATCGCGATAAAACGCGCGCACAAAAATCGATCAAAGGCGCGTAAAATCGTTTCACTGGCGGAAACTTTTCCATTCACAAAATTGCGAACTCGTATCAGGGCTTTGGAAAAGATCGGAGAGGGCTTTCGAGGGTGAATGTGGCGCTGGTATCGTTACGCGGGGCAATAAATTAAAGGCGAGTTCGGGTATTAATCTCAATTAATCAACTTCGTTCAACTTCGAACTTCTCTCTCTTTCTCACTCACCCTCGCTCTTCTTCTTCCACCTATCTTTAGACGCGCATAATTCATTCATCCAGAAGCGTACCTCGTTCGAAATCGAATTAACATCTATATTCCACCTAGGTCGCGATATTACGTGCGCGTTTCATCACAATGAAAAGGAACTATCCAATTCCGAAGAAAATCTCTCGGAACCTTATCCTTCGTAATTTCGTGGAACTAGCCATCGCATTTCTGTATGCAATAATATTCGAGCTACCGGGCAACCCACTTTATTAACATGCCGCTTACATTCGGGTCGAGATACGAGCGGATCGCATCGGTTGAAATTACATTCTCGTGACACGAAAATTCTCGTGTCGCCCCCCCCCCCCCCCCCACCTCCCTCTCATACTCTCGCAGCGATCATCGGGCATCGCAATAATTTTCGGTGCAACGAGCTGTCCCGGATTGTTATCGTCTTCTGCACTTTATCCGATTTGGCACTACCGAAATCGGATTAAGCTCCGATCCTGCAACACAGGAGCCGAGAAAAAATATACGAGGAGCCTTTACCAGACGTAAGAGCAAAAGTTCGTCAATTGTAACGAATCCCGTGAAATCTACCCTCGTCCATTAAAAAAATCTTCTTCCGGATAGAATTGCATAATTTTATCATGATAAAAGAAAAATTCGGAGGGCGCATGAAACTTATGGAAATGCGAGAGGCGCGGAAACTCGGGGAAGTCAAGTATGCCAAAGTTCCAGGACTTTTTTAAATCTCTCAGTGGTGAGCGCGCGTCCGTGCACGGCTCGAAGATTTTCTTTGTGCCATCAGGCTCCGGCATGCGCTACGGCGAACTCCGTGGCACGAGGCTTTTTGCCCACGCTGCTGCTGGCTATTTCGAATAATTTCATTGGAATCGCACAGCTCGCTTATATCACACCGTCCGGATCACATTCTTTCGTGCTGCATAAAACTAACCCGACTTTACACAGCGGTACACCCATCTACATTGCACACGCACACGCTCATACACGCGAGGTTGCACTGATAATAAATTTGGTAGTACGTTCTACCGCGGAACTAAAAGTTTACGCGCAGTCCTGCCGCACCGAGCAGACCATTATTCTCTTCCGCTCGGAGAAGGGACTACGTGCCACGGTGTTACTTAACATTTATTTGTTTTATCGACAACTCGAGCTTTATTCTTTGCTCCTGTAAGAAACACCTATCGACATTTTCTCACGAGCTTTTTCCAGATACACGACGCACAGTGTGAGAATTCGCCAAACTAGCGGGACAAAAGTCAAATTTTCAACCTACACCAAAATCTTTGGTAACTATCGGTTTTATTTGTTAAATACACAGTTTACAGAAACCCGAAAGCCATTTTTTAATATCTGGTGTCCACAATAAATAATAAACATTGAAAGTGAGGGTATATGATCGAAAGACATGTTTTTCTGTGATTTTGTGCGTTGAATTTTTGTAACTTGCAGTCATCTGACGTTCTTCATTTATTTTTTTACATTTAAAGCACATTCTCTAGATTAGCATAACATATTTGGCAAAGTCAGATATTTGTTTTTTACCACATAAAATATTTTTTCTAGTCGGAAGGTGAAAAAGTGAAAATGTTAGATATAAAACAGTCATAAAAAATGTGTTGGCAGCGAGTGGCAGGTTTGGGTCCACGCAGAGATTAAAGGTGAAAGTATTGGCTTTCAGAAGAAACAAAAAAATTCTGCGGGTTTTTGCGGGTTTGGGAGATTTTGTAAATTTTATTGTTACGCGCTTCAAATCAGGCGTATAATACTACCTACAGACATTGGGCCGAAATCGTAAAATTGTTTATTTCTCTACCATTAAACAAATTTTCTGATTCCTCTACCCTTGTACAGTAAATATACAATGAAATTTTGTAAGAATTTTCAAAATCTATTGTATTTGTGTAGTACACGAGCATCGAACTAATGACTACAGTACAATAGGCAGAACGGTTGAGATTTTGAATTGGGCAGAAACATTATCTTTGTTATACGAACAGGTAAACTTTTCTGAGAGTAACATGGATACTGATTCTCAGATGAATAACCAGAACCCCGTATTTTTTTAATATAAGCCATATCAGAAATTTGGATTAGGTTAGGTTTGGATTAGGTTAGAATATCTATCTATTGCGCAATATGTTGTGTCTAATCGGGACGATATTTGGCAGCAAAATCAAGTATGTAATAATTTAGTAAAAGTAAAGTTTCTGTGCCACCATCTTAAATTCTTTGGAAATTTTCCTGCGATTTTAAGAGAAAAAAATTGTTATGAAATTTTGCATTACTTTCATTTTTTACATGCTTTGGACTCTTCATAATAAACTATGATTAGAAGCAACGTTAATAGATAGATTATTCATCCAAATTTCTGCTATGGCTTATATTAAAAAAATACGGGGTTCTGGTTATTCATCTGAGAATCAGTATCCATGTTACTCTCAGAAAAGTTTACCTGTTCGTATAACAAAGATAATGTTTCTGCCCAATTCAAAATCTCAACCGTTCTGCCTCTTGTACTGTAGTCATTAGTTCGATGCTCGTGTACTACACAAATACAATAGATTTTGAAAATTCTTACAAAATTTCATTGTATATTTACTGTACAAGGGTAGAGGTATCAGAAAATTTGTTTAATAGTAGAGAAATAAACAATTTTACGATTTCGGACCAATGTCTGTAGGTAGTATTATACGCCTGATTTGAAGCGTGTAACAATAAAATTTACAAAATCTCCCAAACCCGCAAAAACCCGCAGAATTTTTTTGTTTCTTCTGAAAGCCAATACTTTCACCTTTAATCTCTGCGTGGACCCAAACCTGCCACTCGCTGCCAACACATTTTTTATGACTGTTTTATATCTAACATTTTCACTTTTTCACCTTCCGACTAGAAAAAATATTTTATGTGGTAAAAAACAAATATCTGACTTTGCCAAATATGTTATGCTAATCTAGAGAATGTGCTTTAAATGTAAAAAAATAAATGAAGAACGTCAGATGACTGCAAGTTGCAAAAATTCAACGCACAAAATCACAGAAAAACATGTCTTTCGATCACCGTCTCATATACCCTCACTTTCAATGTTTATTATTTATTGTGGACACCAGATATTAAAAAATGGCTTTCGGGTTTCTGTAAACTGTATATTTAACAAATAAAACCGATAGTTACCAAAGATTTTGGTGTAGGTTGAAAATTTGACTTTTGTCCTGCTAGTTTGGCGAATTCTCACACTGTGCGACGGCACGATGGCTCTACCGAAAGCCGCAAAACTCGCGAACCACACGGACATCTTTAATCTCGCGCCTCTCTGGGGCATTCGCTCTCGTTCAATTTAGTTTCGAATAGAGCTGTCGGCGAGGAGAGCAAATTCCGTGGAACCGTTGCAGGGGATATTGCGAGAGCGATAAATACGTTAGGAGGAATAATGCAGAGGGTAAAAAACAGATGGTTATTTTGAGAGAGCCGGCGCAACAATGTGGAAGGATTCTGTTCCGAATAAGAGGAATCCACTTTTAATATTATAATAATCTGCTTTGGAAATCGCATAAGCCCATGCGAACGGCGCGCGTGGAATAAAACTTACCGACGAATCCTCGAACGTAAGCTACTTAGGGAGGGTTTTTTTTGCGTCGACCAATAAAGTTGCAAAAAGTAGCCTCGTTTACTTTTCAAACACCGCGATACACTTTCGGGCATAAACGTATTTTTTTTTAAGCTCGATTCACGAGTTCGTAATTGACATCTGTTTACTCTTCGGGCTAAGAAAGACAAACAGACGAGACGAGAGTTTCAATCTTCACGCGAACAGATCGATTACGGCGTGTCAACTGTTATAAGCGAATTATGGTGTTGGGTACTTTGTTTTGGAGGATAAAAAAAAATTAAACACAACATAACACGTAGATTCGCAAGTGTGTGAGGAGGGAAAGTCGCGGATACGAAAAGATGATTGAGACGTGAATTACCATAAGAAGAGGGGTGCATAACTTATTGTTAGTGGGTTTCGACTTACGAGAGCTTGCACTTAACCCGAGTGTACGATGTTACAGGAGTTTCTAGAGAATGCTCGTAGGAATCGTGATTTCGAGTGAGTGATGGAGGATGAAATATTTGATGATACGCGTGAAATATTTAGATTGCAACGGTGAGGAGAGAAAAATTTGGGACTCGATGGAATGATGCGCGACATGGCGTGAAATTACGCGGCATTTTCGCACTTTGTCTGTAACAAATGGCACGCGGCGTCATCAATTGTCAAGCTTCAAACTGCGAGCCTGTTAAATTGCAAGCCATCGTGTGGAAAGAGAATGCACGCGCACACGGTGGAAAATTTGAAATATGAGCCGTGTCTTGAATATTTCCACGCGAGAAAATTAATTAAAGAGAAATTAAAACTCGCAAAATATCGTGCATTGGATCCAAGAGAATTGGTATAAAAAAATACGTAGGTACGCGCAAATACGATTGTGCAACTGTGTTCGTGTTTCTGTAGCTGCGATTGAACAATGAAAAATTTACTTCATGGGGTATACGAGGCTCGATAGGCGAAGAAGCCGTAAATAAAAGGGCAAAGTGACTAATAAATACGCGGGTAAAGATCAATCTTCTAAAATCAATCTTCTCGCTATCTTAACCGGGAGAAATATTTGTACGCGTGGGTGTCAGTCAAAGAGACTTTCTTCCACTTACCTGAGGTATAGCGTACGAGGTCGGAGCGCTGAAATCCTGCCAATTCTTGCATTTGACGAGCTCCCACGTTTGCACGACCCACCGCGCAGCAGCACTTACAGATGACCAGTTGAAAATACAATCGAAATCTGAAACAATTCGTCTCACTTTACTTTCACTCGAGGATATCATCAACACCTTTATTAATCTTCCTCCGACGAAAAATGGCATTTATCTTGGACGAAAGCGACAATTATGAACTTTCCACGAGAAGCAATTTGCGAAATAGAACGTGAAAAGCATCTAGACGATAATGATTCGAGAAAGAAATGTCTGGCACGTGTTCACGCGTACCATTAGACCTGTGCGTCTGCTTTACCCTTCCATTAACAACCCTCCGTTAAATACCGTCCACGAGAAAGACGATCGTTGCCGAATGTCAGGCCTAATCGGGGACCAGAGCGCGATGGTCTGTGCTGATAAAAAAGTCCGATTACCTGATACCTTTCGGGACACCCGCGAGCGCGCGAAACGAGAAAATTTAGCCTGACGTGGATCGAGTGACGCTCGTATGCTGACTGACGATGATTCTCGTGGCGTGGCACGAAAAGGGTCCGATGATAATTGAAGCTGACGGATTTGGATAACCGGTGACATTCTTGACGATGTAAATAAACACGTAGACGGGTGTAGAGAGTGAAAGTGATGTTTAGGCGAAGAAGAAAATTAGAGCATCTCCAGAGAATAAGAATAAATTGGAACCCTTTTCGTCCCGGTGGATCCCAGGAGGCGAGGAAACGACAAAACATCGTTTTTCATCAGACTTCGCCTACCAAGATCATTCTCCGTGAGAAATGTCTCAAACTCGCTTTCTTCCAGGATACAGAGGCCGTGTTCATCCAGATCGTCTCCACGCGGTGATTAACTTCGGCCAGTGTCGCACCTCAGCCAGGGCTTCGACTAAGTCGCTCCTCGTCGTGAAAAGCGCGCTAAATTGCTTTGTCCAATCTCGTGGAGCTATCAATCTTGGGCACGTTAGGACCGAGTGAAGGGTAGTGGGCCGGTGATTGAGACTTATTTAAATCGAGGATGATCGAGAAGGTCTTGGAGGCCGAGCAGCACGCCGCGGCATATGTTTGCCGACGCTTCCTTTCGCTCCTTTGGATTTGCCTGAGGATTTGCACGACGCGTCGCGTCGACCTGGATTTGAGCGCGAGATATCGAAGAACGATGAGAAACATCGACGTGGACGGACCTTCGCGCCACGCGAAGTGATTGATACGCGCGAGAGCCGGAAAGATAAACGACACGGGAGCGTATGAAATTTTTCTCGGCGAAGAAAGAAAAAAAAAAAAACAAGCAGCAAATATTAACCTGTTGTTCATCCAGTAGTAGATAATCGGATTCACCATCGCGTTCGACATGGCGAGCCAGTAGAAGCTCAGGTACACGTGCTGCACGTAACTGGTTTCCGTGAAGTGGCGGTGATGGTAAACAAAGATGAAAAATCCCTGATAGGGCAGCCAGCAGACCGCGAATATTATCACGACGATGATGAACATCTTCACTACCTGCGAACAGGGAGATTGAAAAATTAATGAGGATAATCGAGCTGTAGAGAAATTCTCGTGCACCGAACAATCGCGATTAAATCCTTTCACGATCCACGTGTAAGAAGAATGCCAATCTTGATTTCCTTCGGTGTCTAACCCTGCTCTTGGAAAAGGCACGAGACCTGTGGTGCTTGTGCATGCAGGAGCCCATCTTCGTGTACTCGCTCTAATCGATTGAGTGCACCCAAGAACCCGAGTCTCATGAATTTCCGCGCGATTCCATCACTCGCATGGCTAATGACCGAACGACGTGCATTTAACTCTCTCGTCTTCGGTCAAACGCGAATAGCACCATGGTCCTTCCAGTCTCCCGTGCAATTCGTCCAATGGAAACTCTCGATTTCCAAGTATAAGGACCCATCGATACCGCGCGAGTGAAGCAAAGACGAGAAGGGTAAAGCGGAAACACCGAATCGAGAAGGAGAGGAAACTTAACTCGATTAAGGGTAAACAACGAAGTCTACGTATTTGGGCAACGGCTTTAGGTGGCTCCGGCGGACGGTTCAGTGGATTAGTACAAGACTGGCCAGACGAAAGGAGAAAATTCCTTCTGGTGGTGATTCTCTCCGGAACCGTCTGATTTTTTTTTTCCCTTACCGCACTTCGTTCCAACGAGATTTATACATAGTGTCGTAAAAACTTCGGCCGGCTATCGTTCGGTGAATTACGTTGTAACGGAGAGATTAATCCGCTCATTTTTAGCGGCGCTTCGAGTCCGCGAGTAAGCGCGCCACGGTCATCGACGACCCAAGCAGGACTCCGCCTCCCCCATTTATCGACGTATTTATGTCTTCCACTGTGCATTATGGGAGCGACCCTTGATCCGCGTCCCACTCACGAGATTCGAGGGAAATTCGAGCGCAGGTCGAATAGTATCGAGGGCTTCGCCAAATGGCAATTTACTAATGCGCGTTAACCTAAAACTTTAATGTACATTTCGCCTACTGTTTTTTCCTTCTTCGGTTTCGACGATTCCTGCTCGATTCGACGCTCCACTCGACGCTTAACAATGTTACGCGAAACCGTGGACGCATAACAATTACGTATCGTGCTAAAGCGAAATCCATTCGCGCGCCTGCCCTTACGGCACGATGCATCACACGCCTCTCTAACTGCGCGCGCATCACGGGCGAGTAATTTCGTATTATCTTACGGACTTTGGCGAACTATAATGTAGCGGTGTCCAGGGTGCAGAGCGCGTTAAGGGGCCCTATAGCGCGGGATTCGACCACCCACCCCATTGTTCGGAAGTTTCGTTAATCGGTCAATCTCACGGACATCGGCCACTCTATTCATAATACTTGCACCCAACTGCGCGTGCCCGATCCTCTCAGTGAAGGATGGCAATTCGAGTACACCTACTTCACCCCTTCAATTCAAACTATAGGGTCGCCGGGGTGTATCGTAAACTCAACAACTTCGTGTTTCGTAAGTTGTAGTGTGGAACACCGTGATGGTAATTTTACTCGATTCAACTATGTAACTACTGTATAGAACGGACAGAGACGTGCCTCGAAGAATTCCTCATTGGCATCCGGGGGACTGTGTTGCTCGGTGACGCGTCTGTCGTCCTTGAGCCGAGCCCTGGCGTATCAAGGGGATCTTTCTCGAGGGGTGTTTTAAATATGCTAAGGATCCAAGGTAGTTAAAAATTTTTTAAGTGAAATCGGGAGGGTCTGAACTCGAAGATAAAAATGGGGAATTTTTAGCGGTGTATAGAGAAGTTTGTTCCGGGAAGAGAGACACTTGGAAGGTACGTAGTGGTAAAAGAAAACTGGGTAAACCGCAGGAAGACGTAAATAGGCTGCGCCCAGTTTCCTGCTCTGCAAATTGGTGTAGGATTGCTCGTGTCATTCACGTCGCATTCTATTCGCGTCAAAGAGTATACACGAAAGCGCACAGTTATGATAGGAGTTATTTTGGAGCGTAATACTTTTCAGTATCACACCGTTTTCGGAGGTGAGTTTGATATATCAATCTAATTCGTTGTTGGCACGACACGGGCTCGGCCAGACGAGACAGGGAGAATATCCTCCTTCACATTCGACATGGAAAAAAATACTAACAATAAGTCCGTTAGGTGAAACGAAACAAGAGATAATATCGCGGACGATCCAATTTGGGGAGAGAGTTTAGCACGGGTATAATTTTTTCGACCGCATTTAGGGGTGCAGGTAGCGTATAAATAGAGCCTTCGTGCCTGCCCGCTAACTCGAAGGATATCCTTGCTGCGCTGAAATAGCACGCTCGATCGATAACGTCCTGCCTATTGACACGCGAAATGACTGGCTCAAGGGGCGCCCGTACCTTGCGTTTCGATTTCATCGATTCCTTTTGATACTGCGTCAGCTCTCCGATCGACTTCGAGCCCCAGAGCTTGCGTCCCATCAGCGCGTAACAAACGGTCATTGCTGTCATCGGTATGAGATACGTCACGCCGAGAAATACCAGGTTGTAGCTGAAAGGTGAAAAACATTATCGATACAACGATAGAATCGATCGAATTTCATCGAATTTAACGAATTCAAGGATCTCGGAAGATTTTTTGGTAAGACTTACGTATCCGACCCTCGTCCGATCTTAATAAAATTTTACTGGTACGTACTTTTACTAGCACTTACTAAATGCAATCGAACGCCATAAGTGCGAATTTAAGGAAACGCCTGGTTTACGAGATATTGAATTTTTAATTACGTTTAATTTTTTAGATTTTTACGTAAAAGAAAGACTAAAATTCAAAAATGTTTTGCTGAAATATTTTATTTTATTAATATTTTGCAAGATTATGAATACTTTGACATAATACTTACATTAAGATCAGACAAGGGTCGGATACGGAAGTTCAGCCGTAGGTTCTTCTTCTTCTTTCAAAAAAAAAAAAAAAAAAAAGAATTCATCGAATTTAACGAATTCAAGGATCTCGAAAGAGTTTTTAATATGCCTCGTAAGAGGAGAATCCTTAATCCGCCCTCTAGACTAAGGAATCTCAATGTGCACCGTGCAATAAATAGCATCGCAGGGTGCACCCTTGGGTGTGCATGGAAAGGCGCGTGGAGTATTTATGTTGCCGGTGGAGCAATAATTTATACGGCAAGACGCTTGAGAGTAACTTACTTTAATACGAGGGTGGTGATACTATAGAATCGTGAGTCGTCGGGGCTGGATTCATCGCGAGTCACATCCCAACCACGTAGCATCCGTCCGTATCGCGGCACATTTATATTCAGAATTCGAAGTGCGCGCTTGTTAGACGACGTCGCAACCCGAATCATTTTTATGAACGTCGCATCCTCGTGTAACGTCCTTCCGCCGATAAGCTCTCGCTTCGGAGTGCTTCGATGATCTACGACTACGTTCTCGGTATCTGAGCATCCTCGAATCGAATTCGTGAAATATTATTACGGCCTTTCGAGCAGACAGCATGGATTGAGACGAATGTACCTCACGATTTTATGACCTGGTATCAAACACCAGAAACAATTCGCGACTCCAGTGTAGTGGGAATTTTGAAACTTTCTCGGGCCGCGACTAACAAGAAGAAAACTCCTTCAACCGGGTACTTTAAACTTTCATTCCACTAACGTTTTCATTCGTCTCGTTGAGCACTGTGTCTTCGGGCTCGTGGGGTTGAATTCTTCGCGGTTACTTTGCCGGTGAGCGTGAAGAATTTATTTATTGCGAAATGTCACGGAGAATAGGGTAAAGGGCGCTCTTGTCGCGACGAATGGTCGAGGTTAGTGGTTCGATTGTTAATGATTCGTAATTGGATTGAAAGACGCGCGTGTCCGGAAGTTACAAGGGGCTCTAATTACTTCAGGCATCTCTTATTATTGGCCGACGCGCGACGGTGCGTCGAGGCCCCATTCACGTAAGAATTTCCTTTTCAAGCCTCCTCGAGCCGACGCAGATTTACTGTCTTCCCATTTGTGAGTTTTCTCCCCTGATTGATCATTCCGATCAATCATGCCCGCAGACTCCACTTCCTACGCTTGCCTCTTACTTCGACTTTGAACAGCGACCATTTGTTCGGCCTCATTGGACTCGCATCCTTGTAAATATTTCCGCGCCTTGTGCGATTCTCACATACCGAGGGAGCACGTTTCACGCGCCTACGTGACTTCCAATACCTCATTCCTGATCGTTGCAATTAACGAGTATATGCAGCCTTTAGAGAAACTATTTCTGTCTTTCAACTCTCTAACATAATCTGTTTTTCCCATACTCACAAATATTCCGTTCTACTGTTCAAATATCCTCCGTCGGGCCACGACAAATAACAGGAGATTCTTATTTTCCCGTTGGAATATCTGAAAATCATTTCATCGTCGTTAGTGTCGTCCCTGATCGTCACGTTAAAAAAATATCTTTAATAAACAAACCAACACGATCGGCCATACAATTTTACATAAGCGGCATCGTTATCTTGCAAATGCGCGCAAGAATATTGGCAAAGTTTCCGCGGGTGGCCTTAAACTATATTAAACTATTTGCAGCTTTTACGTCGCATTATCACAACCATCGTAGATTCTGCGTCGAAGTAGCGCAGGAGTTTACGGACTTATTATCGCGCATGCATCTCGTTCGTTACCGTAAACGCACAACTCGCGCCGTGCCGCCTGCGATTTGCACCGATTAGAACAAAGAGAATAAAAACAAAAAAAGGAAAAAAAAATGCGGACAATAGTACTGTGAAAAAAGTGACTTTCGAGCAATTACGATTATTGCGCAAGAACGAACAACATCGACGAAAATGTCGAACAAGTATTCGGAATTGCGCAACCTCTGCTTTACTCGTGACGTTTTAAGTATCATCGTCAAACGACCTTTGATTCTCCAAGGACGAGGGATCGATAGCAATACATCTTGAGCAAGTAACTCGACTCGATGTACTCGGCGTATTAATCTCGAGAGGTGAGCCATCATGTGTCATGCTCGGGGATAATAACGTTCGTTACCTTCGTGATTTGGTGGTCGAGTACAATAGGCAAGGCGTCGCCAGCACGGATGAGATCGCCCAGATTAATATTAAAGTGAGCACGGTTCGCCTCCGGGACATGTGATGCTTGAGGGGGCTCATTATAGCCGTATACCTGAAACAAAAAGGGAAAAGGTCTCTTGAATTTGTGACATTCGATCTGGCCAGGTCCGTTATCCGCCAAGAGTTCTCCGACGTCGCACAATGGCCAATATACGTGTATTTGCGGAAAAAAGTCAATATCTTTTGATTGGGTTGGAATTTTAGGACGATTTTTTTTTTTACTTATAGAGAAAGATTCCCCGCACATGGAAAATAGGCGAGACATTCAAAATAATTAATATCTATTACGAAAATTAACAAAAATGTTATACAAAAAATTCTTTTCTCTTTCAAATATAAAATAAACACAGCAGAAGTTATTTTCTAAACTGAAAATAGATATTTATGTCGCCTAAAACAATGTGGTTAAGTTAGTTTAGGGTGGGGGCAAAAAAGTACACAGATAAATACCGGGTTATTAGTTACGATGTTACTTTCTGTTATATTGGACAATTTACTTACAACGTTCAATAGATTTTTTTTACCACAATGGATACAATTGCAATAAGTTATAACACTTCCTCTTGTAAGTTGTTTAAGTCTAACCAGAAAGTCAGAGATTGTAAAGGTCTTTTCAGTAAAAGCACACATCTTAAAAACCAAACTAAAAACGTGAAAGGCAATATTAAAACAAATTGGGAATTAAAAGTTTAATATGTTAGAAACCACGTAAAGAAATGACCTCAATTAAGCTAGCACCCCCACCACTTCCAACGAAATTTTCATTAGTACAGGAATTTGTTCCTTTTTTGTTGCTATTTTGTTCCCGCAACCGCGATTTTGTTGCTCTAACGGTTTAGCAGGAAAAGCGATTTTTCTGTGGGGGTGCTAGCTTAACGTTAACCACTCGCGAAAAACAGACTTCCCGTAGGAATTTTTTAAATCGGTTTGGACAGGAATTTGTTGCTTTTTTGTTGCTTTTAGAAAAACCAAGTCTCGATTTTCTAACTCAAAAATTTATGTTCGAAAATCGAAAAAAACGAAAATGACGGGCGCGCCACAAGAGTAAAGTACCAGTTATAATTGAGACCCCGAGCTCGTTTTGGTCTTAAATTACTTCTAGAATTTGTTCCCCTCCGAATATGCAATCTCGATTTTGTTCCCCTCACGGTTTAGCAGGAAAAGCGGAAAAACATAAAGTGACCGTTACGCGCGACAAGAGTAAAGTACCACTGATAGTCGAGCCACCGAGCTCGTTTTGGTCTTAAATTACTTCTAGAATTTGTTCCCCTCCGAATATGCAATCTCGATTTTGTTCCCCACGCGGTTGAGCAGGAAAAGCGAAAAAAGGAAAGTGACCGCTACGCGCCACAAGAGTAAAGTACCACTGATAGTCGAGCCACCGAGCTCGTTTTGGTCTTAAATTACTTCTAGAATTTGTTCCCCTCCGAATATGCAATCTCGATTTTGTTCCCCAAACGGTTGAGCAGGAAAAGCGAAAAAAAGAAAAGTGACCGTTACGCACGACAAGAGTAAAGTACCACCGATTGGCGGTCCACAGAGTTCGTAAACTACGCCGTAAATATTTTCGGCCGCTCATTGTTACGTAATCTAAAGCAAATACAGGCCTGGATTGTTCATCGCCTCATTGTCTGCAATCAAGAATCTACGAGTGCAATCGGGAGAAAATAAAGCTTAGTGGAAAAGAAAGGAAATTCCCCCCGGTATGCGGCACAGAACACGACGTTCCATTTTAGTTTTTTAATATAAATAGTGGAGCAACAAAATCAAGATTGCAAATTCGAAGGGGAACAAATTCTAAAAGTAATTTAAGACCAAAACGAGCTCGGGGGATCGACTATCGGTGGTACTTTACTCTTGTCGTACGTAACGTTAAGCCAGCACCGTCATAGAAAAATCGCATGTCTCGAAAATTTCCATATGAAATAACGTCGTTAAAAAATTTGTTGCTCGGACGTGCTTGGTATCAAAATGTTCGCAATGAAACATAGTTTCAGAAACTATCGGTCCCGATTTTGTTGCTCGTCGCAAAGTACTAAAAAAGTGGCTCGAAGTCGCCAGACTTGTACGCCGAAATGTATATGTCTCGTAAACTTTAACAAGCAATCATTTCGTTAAAAAATTTGTTGCTCGGACGTGTTTGGTATCAAAATGTTCGCAATGAAACATAGTTTCAGAAACTATCGGTCCCGATTTTGTTGCTCGTCGCAAAGTACTAAAAAAGTGGCTCGAAGTCGCCAGACTTGTACGCCGAAATGTATATGTCTCGTAAACTTTAACAAGCAATCATTTCGTTAAAAAATTTGTTGCTCGGACGTGCTTGGTATCAAAATGTTCGCAATGAAACATAGTTTCAGAAACTATCGGTCCCGATTTTGTTGCTCGTCTCAAAGTGCTAAAACAGAGGCTCGAAGTCGCCAGACTTGTACGCCGAAATGTATATGTCTCGTAAACTTTAACAAGCAATCATTTCGTTAAAAAATTTGTTGCTCGGACGTGCTTGGTATCAAAATGTTCGCAATGAAACATAGTTTCAGAAACTATCGGTCCCGATTTTGTTGCTCGTCTCAAAGTGCTAAGACAGAGGCTCGAAGTCGCCAGACTTGTACGCCGAAATGTATATGTCTCGTAAACTTTAACAAGCAATCATTTCGTTAAAAAATTTGTTGCTCGGACGTGCTTGGTATCAAAATGTTCGCAATGAAACATAGTTTCAGAAACTATCGGTCCCGATTTTGTTGCTCGTCGCAAAGTACTAAAAAAGTGGCTCGAAGTCGCCAGACTTGTACGCCGAAATGTATATGTCTCGTAAACTTTAACAAGCAATCATTTCGTTAAAAAATTTGTTGCTCGGACGTGCTTGGTATCAAAATGTTCGCAATGAAACATAGTTTCAGAAACTATCGGTCCCGATTTTGTTGCTCGTCTCAAAGTGCTAAAACAGAGGCTCGAAGTCGCCAGACTTGTACGCCGAAATGTATATGTCTCGTAAACTTTAACAAGCAATCATTTCGTTAAAAAATTTGTTGCTCGGACGTGTTTGGTATCAAAATGTTCGCAATGAAACATAGTTTAAGAAACTATCGGTCCCGATTTTGTTGCTCGTCTCAAAGTGCTAAAAGAGAGGCTCGAAGTCGCCAGACTTGTACGCCGAAATGTATATGTCTCGTAAACTTTAACAAGCAATCATTTCGTTAAAAAATTTGTTGCTCGGACGTGCTTGGTATCAAAATGTTCGCAATGAAACATAGTTTCAGAAACTATCGGTCCCGATTTTGTTGCTCGTCTGAAAGTGCTAAAACAGAGGCTCGAAGTCGCCAGACTTGTACGCCGAAATGTATATGTCTCGTAAACTTTAACAAGCAATCATTTCGTTAAAAAATTTGTTGCTCGGACGTGCTTGGTATCAAAATATTCGCAATGAAACATAGTTTCAGAAACTATCGGTCCCGATTTTGTTGCTCGTCTCAAAGTGCTAAAACAGAGGCTCGAAGTCGCCAGACTTGTACGCCGAAATGTATATGTCTCGTAAACTTTAACAAGCAATCATTTCGTTAAAAAATTTGTTGCTCGGACGTGTTTGGTATCAAAATGTTCGCAATGAAACATAGTTTAAGAAACTATCGGTCCCGATTTTGTTGCTCGTCTCAAAGTGCTAAAAGAGAGGCTCGAAGTCGCCAGACTTGTACGTCGAAATCCATATGTCTCGTAAACTTTAACAAGCAATAATTTCGTTAAAAAATTTGTTGCTCGGACGTGCTTGGTATCAGAATGTTCGCAATGAAACATAGTTTCAGAAACTATCGGTCCCGATTTTGTTGCTCGTCTCAAAGTGCTAAAACAGAGGCTCGAAGTCGCCAGACTTGTACGCCGAAATGTATATGTCTCGTAAACTTTAACAAGCAATCATTTCGTTAAAAAATTTGTTGCTCGGACGTGCTTGGTATCAAAATGTTCGCAATGAAACATAGTTTCAGAAACTATCGGTCCCGATTTTGTTGCTCGTCTGAAAGTGCTAAAACAGAGGCTCGAAGTCGCCAGACTTGTACGCCGAAATGTATATGTCTCGTAAACTTTAACAAGCAATCATTTCGTTAAAAAATTTGTTGCTCGGACGTGCTTGGTATCAAAATATTCGCAATGAAACATAGTTTCAGAAACTATCGGTCCCGATTTTGTTGCTCGTCTCAAAGTGCTAAAACAGAGGCTCGAAGTCGCCAGACTTGTACGCCGAAATGTATATGTCTCGTAAACTTTAACAAGCAATCATTTCGTTAAAAAATTTGTTGCTCGGACGTGCTTGGTATCAAAATGTTCGCAATGAAACATAGTTTCAGAAACTATCGGTCCCGATTTTGTTGCTCGTCTGAAAGTGCTAAAACAGAGGCTCGAAGTCGCCAGACTTGTACGCCGAAATGTATATGTCTCGTAAACTTTAACAAGCAATCATTTCGTTAAAAAATTTGTTGCTCGGACGTGCTTGGTATCAAAATATTCGCAATGAAACATAGTTTCAGAAACTATCGGTCCCGATTTTGTTGCTCGTCTCAAAGTGCTAAAACAGAGGCTCGAAGTCGCCAGACTTGTACGCCGAAATGTATATGTCTCGTAAACTTTAACAAGCAATCATTTCGTTAAAAAATTTGTTGCTCGGACGTGCTTGGTATCAAAATGTTCGCAATGAAACATAGTTTCAGAAACTATCGGTCCCGATTTTGTTGCTCGTCTGAAAGTGCTAAAACAGAGGCTCGAAGTCGCCAGACTTGTACGCCGAAATGTATATGTCTCGTAAACTTTAACAAGCAATCATTTCGTTAAAAAATTTGTTGCTCGGACGTGCTTGGTATCAAAATATTCGCAATGAAACATAGTTTCAGAAACTATCGGTCCCGATTTTGTTGCTCGTCTCAAAGTGCTAAAACAGAGGCTCGAAGTCGCCAGACTTGTACGCCGAAATGTATATGTCTCGTAAACTTTAACAAGCAATCATTTCGTTAAAAAATTTGTTGCTCGGACGTGTTTGGTATCAAAATGTTCGCAATGAAACATAGTTTAAGAAACTATCGGTCCCGATTTTGTTGCTCGTCTCGAAGTGCTAAAAGAGAGGCTCGAAGTCGCCAGACTTGTACGTCGAAATCCATATGTCTCGTAAACTTTAACAAGCAATAATTTCGTTAAAAAATTTGTTGCTCGGACGTGCTTGGTATCAGAATGTTCGCAATGAAACATAGTTTCAGAAACTATCGGTCCCGATTTTGTTGCTCGTCTCAAAGTGCTAAAACAGAGGCTCGAAGTCGCCAGACTTGTACGCCGAAATGTATATGTCTCGTAAACTTTAACAAGCAATCATTTCGTTAAAAAATTTGTTGCTCGGACGTGCTTGGTATCAAAATGTTCGCAATGAAACATAGTTTCAGAAACTATCGGTCCCGATTTTGTTGCTCGTCTGAAAGTGCTAAAACAGAGGCTCGAAGTCGCCAGACTTGTACGCCGAAATGTATATGTCTCGTAAACTTTAACAAGCAATCATTTCGTTAAAAAATTTGTTGCTCGGACGTGCTTGGTATCAAAATATTCGCAATGAAACATAGTTTCAGAAACTATCGGTCCCGATTTTGTTGCTCGTCTCAAAGTGCTAAAACAGAGGCTCGAAGTCGCCAGACTTGTACGCCGAAATGTATATGTCTCGTAAACTTTAACAAGCAATCATTTCGTTAAAAAATTTGTTGCTCGGACGTGCTTGGTATCAAAATGTTCGCAATGAAACATAGTTTCAGAAACTATCGGTCCCGATTTTGTTGCTCGTCTGAAAGTGCTAAAACAGAGGCTCGAAGTCGCCAGACTTGTACGCCGAAATGTATATGTCTCGTAAACTTTAACAAGCAATCATTTCGTTAAAAAATTTGTTGCTCGGACGTGCTTGGTATCAAAATATTCGCAATGAAACATAGTTTCAGAAACTATCGGTCCCGATTTTGTTGCTCGTCTCAAAGTGCTAAAACAGAGGCTCGAAGTCGCCAGACTTGTACGCCGAAATGTATATGTCTCGTAAACTTTAACAAGCAATCATTTCGTTAAAAAATTTGTTGCTCGGACGTGCTTGGTATCAAAATGTTCGCAATGAAACATAGTTTCAGAAACTATCGGTCCCGATTTTGTTGCTCGTCTGAAAGTGCTAAAACAGAGGCTCGAAGTCGCCAGACTTGTACGCCGAAATGTATATGTCTCGTAAACTTTAACAAGCAATCATTTCGTTAAAAAATTTGTTGCTCGGACGTGCTTGGTATCAAAATATTCGCAATGAAACATAGTTTCAGAAACTATCGGTCCCGATTTTGTTGCTCGTCTCAAAGTGCTAAAACAGAGGCTCGAAGTCGCCAGACTTGTACGCCGAAATGTATATGTCTCGTAAACTTTAACAAGCAATCATTTCGTTAAAAAATTTGTTGCTCGGACGTGTTTGGTATCAAAATGTTCGCAATGAAACATAGTTTAAGAAACTATCGGTCCCGATTTTGTTGCTCGTCTCGAAGTGCTAAAAGAGAGGCTCGAAGTCGCCAGACTTGTACGTCGAAATCCATATGTCTCGTAAACTTTAACAAGCAATAATTTCGTTAAAAAATTTGTTGCTCGGACGTGCTTGGTATCAGAATGTTCGCAATGAAACATAGTTTCAGAAACTATCGGTCCCGATTTTGTTGCTCGTCTCAAAGTGCTAAAACAGAGGCTCGAAGTCGCCAGACTTGTACGCCGAAATGTATATGTCTCGTAAACTTTAACAAGCAATCATTTCGTTAAAAAATTTGTTGCTCGGACGTGCTTGGTATCAAAATGTTCGCAATGAAACATAGTTTCAGAAACTATCGGTCCCGATTTTGTTGCTCGTCTGAAAGTGCTAAAACAGAGGCTCGAAGTCGCCAGACTTGTACGCCGAAATGTATATGTCTCGTAAACTTTAACAAGCAATCATTTCGTTAAAAAATTTGTTGCTCGGACGTGCTTGGTATCAAAATATTCGCAATGAAACATAGTTTCAGAAACTATCGGTCCCGATTTTGTTGCTCGTCTCAAAGTGCTAAAACAGAGGCTCGAAGTCGCCAGACTTGTACGCCGAAATGTATATGTCTCGTAAACTTTAACAAGCAATCATTTCGTTAAAAAATTTGTTGCTCGGACGTGCTTGGTATCAAAATGTTCGCAATGAAACATAGTTTCAGAAACTATCGGTCCCGATTTTGTTGCTCGTCTCAAAGTGCTAAAACAGAGGCTCGAAGTCGCCAGACTTGTACGCCGAAATGTATATGTCTCGTAAACTTTAACAAGCAATCATTTCGTTAAAAAATTTGTTGCTCGGACGTGTTTGGTATCAAAATGTTCGCAATGAAACATAGTTTAAGAAACTATCGGTCCCGATTTTGTTGCTCGTCTCAAAGTGCTAAAAGAGAGGCTCGAAGTCGCCAGACTTGTACGTCGAAATCCATATGTCTCGTAAACTTTAACAAGCAATAATTTCGTTAAAAAATTTGTTGCTCGGACGTGCTTGGTATCAGAATGTTCGCAATGAAACATAGTTTCAGAAACTATCGGTCCCGATTTTGTTGCTCGTCTCAAAGTGCTAAAAAAGAGGCTCGAAGTCGCCAGACTTGTACGTCGAAATCTATATGTCTCGTAAACTTTAACAAGCAATAATTTCGTTAAAAAATTTGTTGCTCGAACGTGCGTGGTATCAAAATATTCGCAATGAAACATAGTTTCAGAAACTGTCGGTCCCGATTTTGTTGCTCGTCGCAAAGTGCTATATATAACTTTGCGACGAGCAACAAAATATAGTTTCTGAAACTATGTTTCATTGCGAATAAAAGTGCTATATATAACTTATACATTTCGAGCTAAACCGTTTGGGGAACAAAATGAAGATTGCATATTCGGAAGGGAACAAATTCTGGAAATAAGTTAAGACCAAAACGAACTGTGTGGACCGCCAATCGGTGGTACTTTACTCTTGTCGTGCGTAACGGTCACTTTTCTTTTTTTCGCTTTTCCTGCTCAACCGTTTGGGGAACAAAATCGAGATTGCATATTCGGAGGGGAACAAATTCTAGAAGTAATTTAAGACCAAAACGAGCTCGGTGTCTCGACTATCAGTGGTACTTTACTCTTGTGGCGCGTAGCGGTCACTTTCCTTTTTTCGCTTCTCCTGCTCAACCGCGTGGGGAACAAAATCGTGATTGCATATTCGGAGGGGAACAAATTCTAGAAGTAATTTAAGACCAAAACGAGCTCGGTGGCTCGACTATCAGTGGTACTTTACTCTTGTCGCGCGTAACGGTCACTTTATGTTTTTCCGCTTTTCCTGCTAAACCGTGAGGGGAACAAAATCGAGATTGCATATTCGGAGGGGAACAAATTCTAGAAGTAATTTAAGACCAAAACGAGCTCGGGGTCTCAATTATAACTGGTACTTTACTCTTGTGGCGCGCCCGTCATTTTCGTTTTTTTCGATTTTCGAACATAAATTTTTGAGTTAGAAAATCGAGACTTGGTTTTTCTAAAAGCAACAAAAAGGCAACAAATTCCGGTCCAAACCGATTTAAAAAATTCCTACGGGAAGTCTGTTTTTCGCGAGTGGGGGTGCTAGCTTAACGTTAAGCTAGCACCCCCACAGAAAAATCGCTTTTCCTGCTAAACCGTTAGAGCAACAAAATCGCGGTTGCGGGAACAAAATAGCAACAAAAAAGGAACAAATTCCTGTACTAATGAAAATTTCGTTGGAAGTGGTGGGGGTGCTAGCTTAATTGAGGTAAAGAAATGGATTAAATAAGAACGAAAACCGAATTAAAACTAATGACAAATAAGGACCGGGGATAAGTGATGAAAAGAGAGATAATATTTATATTTTACGACCGTCAACATAAACACACCAATACCAATATAGATATAATTAATCATCTTACGATTAATACACGAAAGAGTAGCCCCTTTTGTGTGGTAAATAAATTTTTTTTTAATCAAGGGCATTCCGACAGCGCTGACATCTACCGCGGATCTATGTAAGCGCGATACGCTTGAGGTCACAACTAACCCAAAATGTGATTTCCTAATACATTTCTTATTGTCATTCGAGTTCGCGCAAATATGCGCAAAAAAATTTTGTACATACTTATTCTTTAAAGTGTAAGGAATACGCTGGAAGTGAAATTAAGACGGAGGAAAACTGAGATCACATTGAAAACTTTAAATGAATATTGACTTCTAGGTCTAGTCGCATTGTTTCTTGTAAAATGTTGTAACCGTCTTTAACACAAGGATTACGGAAACGGATTTAAATGGGAAATTGCGTTTATAAAAAAAGTCCCGTAAACCTAGTGTTAATATCATTAAATCGCATTAATGTATGTATCTTTAGTGTAAACACATTCATTTCTTCAAAACCGACACGATTTTTTTTCTGGAGACACGTAAAGTGGAGCAATATTTTGCGACCATTTTTGCCGAATGACATTATCGAATTTCAAAGTACTGCTACACTGAAACCATTCAACTTTAGGGGATTTTTTTGTGAAATAAGCATCTTTAATGTTTCTTCTTTTAAATAAGCCGTAAATGAAGTTCGTACGACATATTTGAAAAAAAGACTTTTTTCCGCCGATTTCCCACTGTGCGTCGTGAGAATTCCAATTAAGAGCGCCAATCTGGTCTGGACGAGGAGAGAATGGACGTCGGGAGGTCTTTGAAAATGTTTTTATCTTTATTTTCTCTCTCTCTCTCTCTCTCTCTCTACCTCACCTCAACTGCGTATCGCGTCGATCGATTGTTTTCGGTTCAGCTCATTTTTAGGCACGACCGTAAAGGGAGTGACTTATGCAATCGCCATCGCGAAAACCGTTCGTGTGTGTGTGTGTGTGTGTGTGTGTGTGTGTGTGTGTGTGTGTGTGTGTGTGTGTAGATCCTCGATTTCGGAAAAACGGCTGAACCGATCGGGACGAAATTTGGCATGTACTTTGAGTATTTATCTATTTGGTGCCAGGAAACTTTATGTATGGCTATCTTCAACCGTTTCGAAATGGCGGCAAATTCAAATTTTTTATCCACTATTCCAGCAAAACGATTGATTAGTCCAGTATTCCGGCCAAACGGCTGAACGGATCCGAACAAAATTTGGCATGTACATCGAGTATATATCCATTTAGTGCCACGAAACATTGTGTATGGGCATCTTCAACCATTTCGAAATGGTGCCAGTTTCAAATCATTAATTCACTATTTTATAATCATAGATTGAAAATTCCGTAATTTCGAAACGGTTCAAGATGACCATGCATAAAGTTTTGTAGCACTAAATGGGTATATTTTTAAACTATATGCCAAATTGTGTTTGAATCCGCGCAAGCGTCTCGCCGAAATACTGGATTAAAGATTTCAATTTGTCGCTATTTCTGAATGGTTGAAGATAACCATGCATAAAATTTCACTGCAGCAAATATATACTCTATGTACATGTCCAATTTTGGTTCGGATGCATTTAATTGTCCGGTTTTGATCACTTGGGCCTATTGCAGAAATGCTGCATTTCGTGGGCGAGCACGAAGCGCGAGCACCCGACAACCTGGGCGGGTATGGCGCTTGAGCGAAGCGAAAGCGCAGAGAACTCTGTAGCATAGTTTAATATCTCAATACTTGAATTTTCCACAATTTCGAAACCATTTGAAATTCGTGGGCGAGCGCGAAGCGCGAGCAAAGGCGATCTTGAGGGTGTTGGCGCTTGAGCGAAGCGAAAGCGCAGGGGGCTCTGCCCCCTAGTTCCCTCTTACCCGGCTTCTCTTGTCCACGAGAATTTTAAATATCGCTCTTCCTTTCGCGAGTGATCACTCGTTAAGAATAAAAGCGCGTCACTCTCTTTCCCACTCGGTCTGGAGCCTTGCGAATTTGATTGCTTACGCGTAGTGGCGCCTAGATTCGCTCATAGAGACATTCAGAAATTAATCTCCCCTCAATGCTGCCCTCGGGACGATAAATCAACTTGTAAAGCTCCCGATCCGTTCATAATGTATATCAAATAACAGGCTAAGCCTGACGCTTTCCTATGACGCATACGGCTCCAATCGAATTATACAGCGACACTAGTGAAACTGAATCTCGACAAGGTACGCGGATTCTGCGTCAAAATTCTGATATTCCGTTGCACGCCCTCGTGTCACGCACTTCGATGAGGAACCTCATGCCTGAGCTTAGACGAGCATGAAGCTGCTGATGCATTCCGTTATCGAGTTTCCTTTTGCCACGAGCAACGTCAAGCTAACTTTGATTGACCCACGTCCAGGAGAACGCTCGAGCATTACCAGAAGAGGGCACGTAGCTATATCGGTCATCGATCCTTAATCGCGTGTCACCCACAAGTGTCTTTTTAGCTTGGCGACATCGCATCTTTTATACATCGAAGCACGCGTTTTATCCGGAGATCGAAAGGAGAAGGAGGCGTTTGAGGAGAGAATTTCATCGTTTTAAAGTAATCGCACGGCGAATATCGTCCCGAAGAGGAACACGGTGTGAGCTTAATCGGATGGACTGTTTGAAGATTTAAAAAGATCGTGGAGTTTAATAGGAGAGTGGAGAACGGAGCGGCACGTTAATATTATGCAGGGTTTAGTATTGGTACGAGCAGATGCATCTCACACAGGAGTCGAACCGATCCTCAAACAGCCTGCTTAATATCCGTTCAATATTGACCGCATAAATGCTCGTCCACGGTCGGACAATACGTAGTGGGATAATTGTAGTGTGAAAAAATCTCGATATCGAAACAATTCGCGGTGAAATTCACTTGTTATCCGGCCAATTAATTCCGCACTCCTACGGTGCGCGTTCTTCGTTATTATTATAACAAGCCCGATGCGTTTCCCATGTCCTTTGTTATGATTTTATATTATTCCAGGACTTAGGTACACGAGGAACGCTCGTGCGCTTCAATCTTCCGAGCGCGGCTTTGTTCTCGGGCCTGGAAAATGCCAGTTTCCCACCGACGTTGAATCTGACGGAGATGTTACATCGATCGTGTAATTTCCACTACGTTTGCTGACGCGTCTTGAATCTCTAGCGGACTACGGTGTCCTCGAGAGTTGCCCATCGTGCGCGAAGGGCGACTGTCTCGTTGCTCATACCGGAGGCACCCTTCACCGTAAACTTCCCTTCTACGAGGTAGACCCGCCCTCAGGCGTCACATCGAATACTTACTACCTCAAGCAAACCGTCCTGCAAGAAATTAACGATCATCCTTGTGTTTCCAGGGCGGCAAATTAAAGTGGGAATGTCAAGGCGCGCTGTTGTTTCCACGCTGGGATCTGAGGAAAAAGGAGGGACGCGCTTAGGTTGGAACGCGAGAGGCGGAGGTGGTGGGCGGCAAAGTTGGAAAACTCAAGTGTATTATGCATTATGCAAGTATAACAATTCTGTGGACGGTGAGAGGGCTTTCCAAAGTTTCGTTTGTTCGCTAATGTCCGGTCACTCCAACGATCGCATAGATTCACGCTCCGAAGTGAAATCTGTCGAAATATTAACAGTGTTTTTGTTAATATGTGAGAGATCTGTGACAATGCGCGAATAAGAAAATTTGTGGGAGGTCAAACGTAAAATTATTCGTGTAGAGGAATATTTGGTGTTACGTCGAGCCGTTTCAAAAGAAAGTTTTGTTGTTTTTAAGGTGGTCCTCTGCTACAATTTTTCGTGTCACGAGAATTTATGGAATATTCAGTATGAAAATTTAAATCGCAGATAAGATTTTAATTAGGACAGCGATTCTCCCCGTTATTTATCTTTTACCGCTCTCTTTCGGATTACGGAAGCTCTTGTTTACTGTGGAGCCTTTTCGCCGAAGGTAAACACGCATATTCAAACAACATCTGCATATTTACAGGAAAAATACTTGGAGATGAAAGCACATCCTCAAGCATGTCGTAAGAGCCAATGTTGGTCAAAGTCACTTTTCTTCATCACTACTTGGGATGAAAATATTTTGGTCCGCTCGTGCAAGTCGGGACGGTGAAAAATAATTATTCAAAAAAAATTCGCTAGATTAATTTTCTCGTGGGAATAAGTACGAAGCCAAATAAATAGCTTGTGCCCAATCTGAGTTTGCGTTATTTAAAATCTCATTGAATCGACCCTCTAAATCCAAATCAGACTTGCGATATTAAATAATGCAAATGATACTTAGAGGCTTACTCGCCGTGAACCCATTCCCTTCTCTCTTCAAGAATAATCGCATGTAAATTACGCGCGGTCTCGACGTATTTATTATTTTTCGTTGAAAAAACCCAGACACCGTCTCCGTGGGGACATACATTAGCACGTCTGGAATTACGGTTCGTTAGGTTGCTCGAGAAGCTGAGGCAAGCTAAATTTCTCGGTAGCCTAAATTTCGATATTAAGTCTGGGCTTGTAACGTAAAACAAAAATGAATGGGTCTTTTCACGGGCTTTACCAAGAGCGAAAGCAAGAGAGAAAAATCAGAGGAATATACTGCTTGGACCCAGCACGTTGGAAAAATGTTAATATCTCGAAAAGTGGAAGAGGAAAAATCGATGAAGAGCATCCGTTGCGTTTATTAAATGCTGCTTAACATAATGCCTTCCTTGGAAGAGGCACCGAGCATCTACCACGAGTGACTCACGCCGAAAGGAACTCATAGCAGGGTCAAATAAATGTTATGAGTATTTGATCGTAAATCACGTTGCACTTGCTCCGTGGCGCAGGCAATAAAGAAAGTTAATACTGCACCACACACTGCTGTACAATTCCCATGGGTATCGCTTATCTCCGCATTTTCGGCTCCCTGTAAAATTTAAGCTTCCCTCCTACGGCATTCGAATACAAACGAATCCCTTTCGTTATTCTCACCGGGGTAGTTCTAAGTAAATGAAATTTTCCGTTTGAAAAATTTTCACGGAGGAGCGAAGACATTATCGCGCGCATGTCTACGTTGTAAGCACAACATACAGAAAAAAAAGGAAAGGTTGTACCTACGATGCTAGGTTACCGAGATAAAACTGTTTTCCTTTTCCACGAATAATTCTACGCCACGATATCGGAGAGAACGTGAGATCGTGAGACTTTATATTCTTCCGCGAAGGAGGAAGGCATCGATGTTTTCAGCTCTAAAGGAGCGTGAGATCAATATAAATGTATTTCCAGCCTGATAAACTCGACAGGCTATTTCTGTGATACGCAGAGGGGGCAAAATTCATACACCGATACTCCCTCGGGCCACGCAACTACTCTGTACATTGAAATATATTCATCGACGAGTAATTTATCGCCGGATAGCAAGCTAACAAATTTACAGCGAGAATTACACAGTTGTAACACGTGTGGAATTAATTCTGGCATTCATTAGACACACGGTAGCAGTGTGAACTGTAAACTCGTGGCCAGTTCCGTTATGTGTCCGTCGACTAACCTCATTTGTATGAGATTTCGCTCGTTTCAACAATCCACGTGCTAACAATGTCCGAGAGTAAACTGCAGGATCGTTTCAGCCGGTGGAGTCACCTGTAAACCTGATCTGTCACGGCGCATTTCATATTCTATCGCGTCGTTTAGTATTCTGATAGCAACAAACCCCGTTTGGAATAACACAGTTACATGCGCCCAACATGACCCACGGAATTCGTAAATATGTCCTGACGCGTGTTTACACGACCAATGCGGGTCAACGATGTCCACTGTGGCAAATTGTTGAATAAAAAATTTCTCTTGCTCGCAGAAGGTCACCAATTAAATTTGATTTGTGCACGGTTCCCTACGTTTAACAAGGTTGTTATATCAAGAGGGGTTTACGCTATCTTAACCGAGAGAGTAAACTTCATCATTGCTTCCGCCAAGCACAACGCTCATCCCTCACGTTTCATTCCACGTTCCACTGCATTGTTTATTGCTAGTATGCTCGAAAACGAGAAATTGGTCAAGTGTAAACAGCCCTTTAATAATCGTGCGCCAAACAGTGTTACAGTGAAGGATCTCCTGTAATATGAGCCAGAGGGTCCGGTATGAGGCTAGCTTTAAAGTCCTGTCTCTCCGTGAAATGACTTTAAATCCAATCGTTCCGGTTTCATTCGAAATTCCCGTTATTCGCGCTGTCTGGTACTCCGATGGCGTTAAATTTCCACAGTGGAAATTGAATTGTTAAATAATTCCACATAGAATCGAATCAATTGCCAGTTACGTACTCTTCTTCGCGCGGTAGAATCAATTGAAGATAAAACGAGAAGGAATTTTAAATGGTATCTGCTATGTCCGACGATTAAGTCGTGGTGCGGAATTCGCGATGAGGGAAAATAAACACACACCGTATTGTATTATGAGTATTTATCCATCGTCTGTACTTGGGGCCTCGCCAAGTCGCTCTCCTCTTCGCAGTCCGATTATTCGGCATAGAGCCCGCTCTCACACACTCACGCATGCTATGTGTGCATACGCCCTCTCACGCTCGCTTCGTCCCACCTAGCGTTTTCCCAACTACAGCGTACATACACCACAGTATCACCTAGCCGAAAAAAGCCAAATAACATTTACAATATCTATTCGTATTTAAATCCAGAGTTTGTGCGAGAGGTAAAGAGTCCCTCGGGTTAGGGTTTACCGTACGTACCAAATATTGGCAGCATCCAAGATCAAATCAACTTCGAAGTAAACTACGGAAGTCGGTACTAGCGCGACTTCACGTAGTCAAGGAACAGACTCCAAAGCAAATTGGCCCAGAGACGATTCGATATTCACGCTTTCACCATTGTCCAATATTTCATCGAAGCTAACACGAAACGAGGCGGAAGTGATGCGATTATATCCTTGAATCGAATTAGAGAATTAACAGAGTCTAGCATTTAGTGGTATCCTCGCGGACACCGCACGATCGAATTAACGTTTCGGCACAAAGGATTTAATACGGTTCCACTTGTCGAGGAAGAAGAATCGTGTTCGGCTTCAAACCTCGGTGATCGACGATTCCCAGACCGAGGAGTCCTTTCACACGGAATAAAAGGAGTAAAATGAATTGCGTCTCACGATTCATGGCACGACTCCAAGGGAGAAAGGAGAACATTCGTGGCAGAGATCGTCTCCTTTCTAAATTAATCCATCGTTTCACCATCTGAAGAAAAGTACCGATTAGCCTGGCCCGCAACCCGCAAGCCTGTCGACTTAACGTTAATCCTGAATTACGCGTGGAAAAGTGGCGTGGGTTGGAACACCTGCGCTCATAGATCCTCTTAAGGCGCGCCCGTGCACCACCAGCAATAAACTGTTTCGAGCGTGAACGAGCGCTGTAACAACATCGCCTTCATCGAAGAAACTCGAAAGAAGCTTCCACCCTTGTTCCTCGTCCAGAACTAAAATTATCGATGCAGGATATTCCTGCATGCGCATGCAAAGATGAGAGCAAAACGAATCGAGAGAATCCTTCCACGATGTATCCTTTCAAAAAAAAAAAAAAAAAAAAAATAGAAGCGTGAGACTTGGAATTATTCAAAATCGAATGGAAAGGTGAGAAGGGGCGCGATAAATTTTGTTTCGTCCTTGTGAAAAATCCAATAAACCTCGAAGCACGGAGAAGAGCGTGGGGCTCAGAATCGACAATTTGTCGCGAGTTTTCGATCGTGCATTTTAATCGCGCCGAGACTCCCAGGTCTTCATCGCAAACAATATCTCATCGATACTTGGCCCGGATCCCGTGGATTCACTTGAAACTTACGTTACCGTAGGCATCGCGCGCCAATTCCGAGCACGTATTCAGGATTAGCCGTGCAACAGGCGAGAGCGCCTGGGGCGAAGCGCAATTTGACACGCGCGCACGCAAACAAATGAATTCGCTTTGACGATCCTCGGGCTTTTTAATTACCGTGCCGTGTCGGCCGGACTCTCCTGTTTCTTCAAAATTGTTTTCCACGATGATGCGAGTTGACTCGAGCTAGGCGTGAGCGCCTGGTTACATGGATCAGTCGCACGAGCTTGCAGGGGGAGGAGGAGAATATGAATCATCCAGTACATGAGATACTCCCACCATTCGTGGCAAATACAATACTAATTGCACACCATCCGCACAGTCCGGTTCCACGGTATCCTGGATTATTAATTAATGGCCGCGGTCTGCCCAGGCAATTCTACGCTCGTTTGAGTCCTGCGATACCGAGCGAATTAACGTGACCAAGCGAAATACTCGTTTATTACTTCGACCAATTGACACGTTATGGTATAAGCGCGAGAAAATAATTGACCGTGACGAACGATCGAAGAAATAATTACAGTGCTTGGTGGAGATGAGCACGTGATGCGCTTCCAGGCAGACTCTGGGCTGGACAAATAAACAAATCTCACCCTTGCTCACCCTGCAATTAAAGATCCACGCACCCTACTAATTTCACAGGGTCTCGCAAGGGATCCGTCAACATTGTGGTAAGGTTGCCAGATGCAATTAAGCGTTGTTAACCGCGGAAACTGCTCAACTTATTAGTGTACCACGTGACGCGGCGCACGTGCGGAAATGCGAGAAGCAATAAATTACGCGGACGACTGCAACGGCCATTCGTCCTCGGTAAATCACATCCTCGCGATAAACGTAAGCCAAGCGAAAGTTTCGCGATTTCTCCGGCAAAGCTGGCGCGAAGAACCGGAAGAAGAAATGCGAGAAGAAGCGAAGATAAGCGGAAGTTGCCCCGGTTGCCATTTTGCTTTACCTTCTTGCGATTATCCGTGCCGTTTAATTTGCGCTTCCGTCTTGGATAGTGTCAGTGCCGATTTCGCCTTTTTCACCGACTCTCTCGTAGTAGTAGAGCGTGGAAAAATCCAGCCCACGCTCCTTTAATCCGCGATACCGAAGCAACGGCTGACCGAACCAATTAGAGAACCGTCCGTTCGCTTCGGAGCGGAGCAGCGCGAAGAAATGCTTCAAGTTTATTCTTCCGGTGAACTCGCCCAGCCTTTCATTGGCCTCCGAGTGCCGTTACATTTATTAACCGTGGATGGGGTGGCGCAAATCGGGTTTGTTCTCTGGCTCGGAGCGGTGAAAAATTACACGGCCACTTTTTCTCCTCGGAAAATGAGGAAGAATTTGCGGATGAGAGAAGAAAAGAGGAGAGCGAATTTTATTTTCTCTCGTTTCGACAAATTGTTCGACTGCCAAGAGCGAAGATGCGCGAGTCTTTTGTGAGTTATGATAAAGGACGGAATTAATTCGGATAGTAAGTAGGTTTACTCTAGGGGTAAATATAACATATTCGAGTGGACTTCAAGAAGGAGATCGCGTAGAGAGGACACTCGAAACCGGTGTAGCATAAAGGTGTATAAGCGGAAGTAACGATTTCTTCTCAGCCGTCTTTTTCAGTTCTTGAGATCCGACAGCTGCAAGGGGAACACTTTTTGCCGTCGGAGTCGACCGAGATACTCGATACGTCGGAGTCCACGGTTCTGGCCAACAATGGGATATGTGTGCGCGCGAGATTCGAATCCATTCACTTTCACTTTATCCGGCTTTCGGAGGGATTTGGACGTGAGACTCAAAAGTTACTCTCTTTCGGGACAAATGGTCTTCCTGGCGATCGCCAGAAAGATATCTCAAATACCGCAGCGAGGGCGGCTCTTTCAACGTCGAGCTTTCCCCGTCTTCCTATCCGAGAAAAGTCTCGAAAAGTTAAAGTTATCCCGGGAACGACGTCGAGATGTAAGATTTTCGTCGTGCTCGATTGTCGCCACGACATACGCGATATTAAATACTTATTATTTTTCGAAAAGAATTCCACTCTTAGCATACGAGAGAATAGCTCTACGTACGTGTAAATACGGGAACGGATTTAATAACCGTGCTTGGAATAGACTCCGGATAGACTAAACGCAAGTCGGCAATCCTCGTGTTATTAATCGTGCGCGATCCTTTCCGCCTCCTCATTCATCATATTATCACCCATTCAGCGCCGGAGGTATGACGAATCGTGGATTAATTACTCGGGAGATAGCAAAGAGCAAAGGCACAAGGCTCCCCGGCAGCATCTTTGATTAATAGGGGCCGATAATTTCCCTGCAACATGTTCCGTCCCATAAACTTACGGCCAATTAACCTGACGAGGAAAAAAAGGGCGGAAATGTCCTGGGCTCTGCTCCCGTTCGGCATTTCACCGTGACTTGGTACGGATGTAGGATGATATTGTTCATGAGGTTCGTTAATCGTCGCATGTAGGAAGAGAAAGAGATATAGTATATATGTATATATACAGGATGGCCCATTTTAATTAATACAGTCGAATTTTTAAAAAACTAAAAGAGATACGAAAAAATGTTTCAGACAAACATATCACGATTTCGAGGGGGAAAGAAGATGGAGATAATTTCGAACAGTTCATTCGATAGAAGTATCTGTCGAATCGTGAGAGACAAGGGGACTCACGTTAATAAAGCACCCCAAAAGGAACAGAACCCTATTACGTTCACGTCGTTGTTCCTGGGTAGCGCTGAAAGTAGGATACAATGAATGCATTTAAAAACATTAAAATGACTGCGTCGAATTGACCTCGTGACGAGTAGCCAAAAATAGGCCTTTCCATTAAAACATTGAAGTTGACCTTGAAATGACCTCTATCCTTAACCCCAAGGTCAAGTTTAAGGTCACCAACAGCTGGCTCCCTCTAAATCCTAGAACTTTTCTATTTGGCATATTTGTCAAAAATGCTACTAAGAAACGTGTGGATTAATGAACGGCTTATGCAAAAAACACTTATGACGAGTGTTTTGGAAACGTCTCGAAGAGATCTCCAACTTTTATTAAAAAGAAAATATAGATTTCCGTTTAAAAAAATGGCCACAACAAAAAAATCTCGAAAGTGGCGCCATCTACGACTGAATAGATAACGCCATCTTCTTTCCCCCTCGAAATCGTGACATGTTTGTCTGAAACATTTTTTCGTATCTCTTTTAGTTTTTTAAAAACTCGACTATATTAATTAAAATGGGCCACCCTGTATATGTATAGAAGAGAGAGAGAGAGAGAGAGAGAGAGAGAGAGAGAGAGAGAGAGAGAGAGAGAAGCAGGCGATGTGAAAATATTTAAGAAACTCCAAATCGAGCAAACGTCACTAACAAAATCACCTGCTTCGTCAACTCTATCGAAATACGGCGCGCACGATGCGCAAATAAATAATGCGAGTAATGAAGCGATTAAAACTACATTAAACGCGACAAACTCTACGGTCTGACGCCGAGGAAACAGCAAATCGAGACACTCAGAGTTCGCGTGTTGGAAATAGTCATAAGAAGTGGTAAGAAGCCCGAAAGAAGCCCGGAGAAGTCGTAGAGAAGTTTTTACAAGCCGAGTAACTTTGCGCTTAGACCTTGGTAAAAGCTTTACTGCGTACATCACGTAATCTCCGATTTTCCGCTCGTTCTTAATACACACTCTTTACAAACAAATTATCTTCACTGCCGTTTCAACAAACGGGACGAGAAAATAATAAAGAGACAAGTGTATGTTCATAAACCACTTGCTCTATCAACGATTCCTCTCCTTATTCGCGATAATACTCTCTGTATTGATAAATTAGTCGCATGCTCGTAACACTGACAAACGAAATCGAAAAAGGATATTAAAAAAAGAAACAAAAAAAAAAAGATTGACTTCCACCTAACCATCGCGCCAATCATGTCCATTATCGAGCCCTCTTTGTCCTATGAAAATGGCCCTATCAAGAAAATCTGGCAAAACGATCGATGAACCCGGCCGACAGGCGTATCCGCGTGCGTCGGTGGCCATCAAAAACTCATAAATATAAACGCGATACCGGCCCACGCCTGGCTCGTGTGCTCCCGGTGGCGTAACTAACGCAGAAGAAAGGGATCGCGTACACCCATCACGCACCCCGGAAGCAAAATATCGAGCGCTGCGCCCGATAAACGTCTTGGGTGTCCCGACGGATTGTGGAACTGCGGTGCACATTCACCACGATCCTCCGTCCCTCCACTTTTCATCCACGCCCGCAAGAAGTTTCGATCTCCTAATTCGCGATAAGAAGCACTCTCCAACTCGAATATAGCACCGTGCTCCTGCTGGTGAGGATGTAACTTTCGACAAGGAACCTGGAGGTATGCTATAGTCCCGAGACAAAAGGAAATGCGCATAATGCGATCAGCGGACCTCAGCTTCCTTCTCCGTGCGATTCTAAACGGGAGGAGAAGCTCGGGCAATTATACTCGAATCAATTTTCCATTCACGTCGCGCCACAACTACCTTAGATGGTCCTGAGATGGTGAAGGAAAGACGAAGAGGAACAGGTGGAGATGGAGGACGTGGCTCTAAAACCGGCAAGTTTCTCGCGTTCGCACACGCTTCGAACGGCGTCATTCGAGAAGATCGGAGGGCGCTGGGTCGCCTGCATTTTCCTGATGTCACGATGCCTTTCACGTACACCCCTTACTGCTCGTCGGTGAAGAGAAATCGAACTGCAAGTGCCTTCCGAGATGAGTCTGGAATGCTCATCACGTGCCGCAATTTGGGGGCGCGGCTGGCGGTTAACGCGAAGGAGAAAGTTACAGTTTGCTTGCGCTGGCCCACACGTTTCCAGTTATTTCGTGTGCTACCGCGCCTTTGAATCGTTCGTCTCTTCCTTGGAGATAGCGAAAGAAACAGGATTGCTTTCTGGTAATGATCTGACGCCATTTTCCGCTCCTGACTTGGTGATCGAATCGTAGCTATTTAGGACGTGAAAGGGTTAGGGTGAAGAAGTTTCCAGGATCAATTTCTGTGAGTGTACACAGACACGTACAGAGAGAGAGAGAGAGAGAGAGAGAGAGAGAGAGAGAGAGAGAGAGAGGAGAGAGAGAGAGGACAATTTTTCACGAAGATTCTACGTGAGATACGTCCAGTTGGAGGTGTTGAAGTTGAACAATTTTTCGGCGAGGTAAACAACCGTCGAAATTTATGGGGGCTCTCCGTTTCGTAACTTTGCATGGGATGATAGATGGAGACGGATAGAAAGCTCGGTGCTGTAAATAAACAAAGTCGAAAAGCACGTATACATCGAAATAGAGTGTAAATGACAATTCGTGATGTCTACATAGATTCTAAATTATTCTCACTGTGAAATTATTCTTCGGGTGCTGGTGGTGAAAAGCATCGTAAAGCACCCATTAACGGATTCGTAGCACAGTTACAGAACAATCAAGGTTCTGGATAGCCTGCTAAAAATTCCAATGGTTTTCCACCGGTCGAAATCGACCGGTGTTTCTTTGGGAGGGTAAATTATTCCTCCTCATTATCATCAATTTTCACGCAATCGGGAGTTAGCACGGTTCAAGTGTAAACGCCCATTTTGGCACGCTCGGTGTGCGGTGGAGTCCTGGAGTAGGATTAAATCCCTGATGTTGTCAGAATGTTACAAAAAGAGGCTCTGCTCCCTAAAGTGTAGGACGGCGACGGGCGAAGGCAGATAAAGGCAGCTCGGCGGGGTAGTTGGCAAACAGAGGAAAAATGGACGGATAGGAGAAGAGGGTATGACAAATATTTTTATTCCACTCTACGCGAGGCTATAAGAATGCGAGCTGACGGATTGTCGCCAAGGAGGATACCCGAAACGATAGGGTTCTTGAAGGATCTTTCAGTAGGTTGCCGAGAGACGTAATAATCGCGGACTTGAATCTTTCGCGTGCTTTTTCGTCACCACTGTTGACACTTCCAAAAAAAACTCGACCAATTGAATGTTTGCACTCGAGGTGACTGTAAAATTTGCGGTACCCAAGTAGACCGACCAAGTTTACCGAAGATCGATGAAACTGAAGCCTCCTTTCTACTCGATGTTAGATCACTCTTAACAGGACCCGAGCAAACAATTTTCATTACGAGGATTTTTTTAATTTCTCGACGGTTACGTCACGGCGCCGACGTGCGGAGGTCGGTAAATTGAAAAGTCTTTCAACGTCGGCCGGCCGTGGTAAACTCCGGAGAGGGCTCGGCGTTCATATACCACTGTAATGAAATTTCTTTAATCACGACGAAGAATTCGCAACTTTGTCACGTGCATATTGGTGTCGATGAAAAATTTAGCGCCTCAAGATTGCTCGTTTCTTTCGGCGGAATTTTCAATTTTCCGATTTTTCACTTTCCGCTCTTACCGACGACGCACAGTGGGACGATGCCTAAGAAATAGCGGACATAGACCAAAAATTAAATTGTCAAAATATTTAACTTTGTTCATGAATTGTGATAGTAAATTAGTTGTAGATTACTGAAATTACATCATTCACTTGGAATATTTCCGTAATTTCCGTATAAATGTACCTGAATACGAGTTATTCACTACATATGTAATTTCCGCGATTTTTCCGCATCAATATTTCAGGTTGCCTCCGTCCATGGTGTAGATAATCCAGTGCACATTTTTTGATATGTTATTACTCATGTGTTAAGTAAACAAAAATTATATTAAAGTTAGTTTTAACGCATTTCTTGAACATGTTCCGGGACAATACATCGCCCGTGAAAAAAAGTACGTTTTATAATATTTATTTTTAAGTTATACAAAAATGCTTAAAAATGCTTGCTTTCTGCATAATTGTATCGTATTCAGAAAACCTTGTACTACACGCCTATGAAAGTGTCGCGTGCCGCTAGGTGCCACTTCGCAAAATATAACAAATTTTCTCAGCGAAAGTCGCTGTGTGTCATAACCAATAAATTCCGATAATTTTGGAACTTACGATCGGAGATTATCAGACTATTTATCTTGAAAATAATAAGAATCTTTTAAATAATCATGTAAGTTTGACGGCCTTCAAACTTAGCTGCCTACGGGCGCTGGTCACATGACCAGCGGCGGTGGCCGGCTGAGCTGGTGCTCGCTGCGAACAGCGTGCCTCGAGAGCAGTCAGTCGCTGACAGACTGCGCGGTGCTATAGTAGCACTCGCCCGAATAAGGATACGCCTATCGGTACCTAATACAGAATACGATACCCACAATTGATTCAGGTATTACAACTAAGTGTCATGTGTCAACGTGCTCACCTGGATATCACACTGTATTAAAACATTCTTCGCATTACAGTATTTTACTGCAACGACACGTGTCGATTACTCAACCCAACCCAAATTCCGTTGCGTTAGTTAAGTCCACACGATTGAGACTTACAATCATTAAAACCTTCCATTTTTCACTTTTAAACAAGGAAAATATGATTTCGTTAAGATTAAAACCCTATGTCCGGGTCTTGCTATGTTTCGGTCCACTACGCGTAGCTTTTCTAGATAAATGAATTGAAATTACAAAAAAAAGAGAATTGTAATTAGTTTCAGAGTGGAGTTATCTTTATGATACAATTTTCAAATAGAAAAGCATTTATAGAAAAATATAAAATAAGTTCTTCTCATTATAAATTCTATTTTAAATATAATAACAAAGAATTTTAAATATCTCAGGAAAATCTTAACCAAAAAAAGCTTTATTGAAGTGTTTTCGAAACGTCTCGACGAGGACTGTAAGAATGTGCAATAAAACATAGGGTGTCCGCTTTAAAAAATTCAACGTGACCTTGTCCTGACCTTGGCAAGGCCATGCAAGGTCAAAATGATAAGATCACTGAATAGACCTTTTTCAACCTTACAACCTTTATCTGAAACACTTCATCCTACAATGCGTAGTTTCTGAGATATTCAAGTATGTCTGCTTTTTCCTATCTCTCGTCCCACTGTGCGACGCCTCGCAACCGAATCGATACACGTCTTTAGAATAGGACATTGTAATCCAGGGTGTTCGGGGGGAAATATCGCGCGAAGTAGAAGGACACGAGGGCTCGAGAGCGTTCCACTATTTTCGGGGCTGAAATATTTTCTTCATAAACGAGACATCTCTTTGTTCGAGATTTTACGAGCGGGCCCGTAAGTTTTAAAATTTCATCCTATGATATCTATAACACCGCGAGTGCCGCTTTCATTGGATTTATTCAAGGGACGAGTTAACGCGCGCAATAACAAATGCAACGGCGCGAGCTCCAATATTAAAATTTCAAAGAGAACGAAATTCTTTAATAGTGCCAATAAACAATCTCGTGGCTCGTGTAAAATGCCACGAATTCTATATGCGGTCACGAGCCCCGCATCACATCAAAGCGCGTTCATGAATGCGATACGAGAGAATGGATAAAACGCATTTTTAACGTCCCCATCTGGTAATTTGCAATTGCGAGCAAAATCTCGAAAGAAGATTCGCGTGGAGCGTACAAACGACGTCGTTACATCGCCGGCACGTAATCGCCTCATTACCGGTCTCTTCTTTCAACCTTTATAGCATCGTCGTTCCTGCCACTCAACACCATCGAAAACACCTCCGGTTCTTCGAAGTCGTTACTCAGAAAGCGCAGCTCGAATTGTCGCGTGGAGAATCACAAAGCAGTTATGTGACAAACAAGCGGAGAGCATCCGATAAAATCAGAGTAAAATGCCTATGCGAGATAAGGACGAGGATAATTTGAATTTCCATTAGTCCCTCGTTTCACGATCCAAGAAGAGAAACTTTCTTACCACGTTGACTCGCTCGCAAATTCGTTCATCTCGAAGCGGATTCCGTACCGGACCGATTAGTAGCCCGAGCGCGAATGTATTTGAAGGACAAGCTGGAAACTCAAGCCCGTGGTACCTTGAAAGGGCACCGTCCTTATTAGTCCCTCGGTGTTCTCGGCAAAATCTCGCGCGTCGAGGCCACTTTGTCGAGCAACTTTTTTCCCTCCTTCACGTGCGCGTCCCAGACGGATTGTTATCGACCTTACCCTCCCGATGGTATCCTTTACCCGAGCCATCCAGCCGTTCGCGCCAGAATCAGTTCGTTAAACAATTCATTTTTCTCATCTCGCTTTTACGAGCGGCTTATGCTCTCGTTAAATTCGTGTCCCGCAAGCGACTCGTGTCCGCCCACCCGCGCACGTGTATCTCGAGGAAAAGGATAATTTCCTTGGGAATAAAAGCTCGTTGAATTAAAAAGCTCCCTGTAGAAGCTTGATTTCCAAGAACGAAGGAGAAAAGAAGCCATCGTGAAATGCACGCGTTTAACTTCTCAGTTCCTCTACGTTCCTGACTTCGGCACACGCAGAGCTGACGAAGATTCGAGGATAATTGCGTAACGAGCGTTCCTCGTGCTTCTCTGGAATTTCAGGAGAATTTCGCGACCGATATGCTTTGAAGACGTAGATACTCGTTTACCGAGAGCCAACGCGCGAAGCCAATTACACGTATGAAACGTTTCCATCGCGTATAAGAACCCAGCCAAACGAGATGTATTTCTATTCTCGTTGCTCTACCCTCCCCGTGACAAATGGTTTTCCGATGACGCGTTTGAGAAATACGCGGGGCCCACCACCTCCTTTGTGCTCCACCTGGTGCTTTTCGTTTCGTATGCGTCCAAGGCAATTTTCTCCTCCTTTCTATCCTCGACGAATGAGGAACGATAATGCGAGAACGAGCCCAACCCCGAAGAAGCCCACGCAAACTTCCCGTGAATTCCTACCACTGCATTACACATGTTTCATAAAAGTCATCGGGATATATTGCGGAAACGTCGAGTGGCGTCTAACGCATTCCCGTCGTTAAACTATCCTCGAATCTCTCTCCACGCCACGTTTCAGCCAGACATCGCGTGCAAGTGTGTGCTAAACCGTGGACCATTTTTTTCCATCCCACCCCAGTTTCTTCCTACTCGTATTTCCGAATAGACGCAGGGAGCAAACGTAGCGTCCTACACACGTTCTCGGATAATAAAGCCACCGTAAGTGACTCGGCAAGGTTTAATGGACGCACTTAATTAAGTTCAATGTGCTAAATCTCAGGAACTACCCCCGGCATTCCTTTCTCTCTCGTAGTCCTCGCCTCTTTGCCTCTCGTCGAGCTCATAATTAAGCGTCTCGCTTACAAAGTTTTCCCTCGAGGAAGTGGGAGTGCGCGTCCAGCATTCAAATTCAAATTCGACGTCGAGATTCGGCGCACACGTACGTATTAGCATTTGAAGCAGTCGCGATAAATGGGCCGGCGCATAGATGATTCAAGGATACGTTTCATTTGGTTCTGAGGGTGCGAGAGGGTGGTGAGACGTGCGAATGACGACTGTAGTTGCGCGAGGGGACGTGAGAATGACGACTGTAGCGCGCGAGGAGACGTGAGAATAGGGGTGGAAGAGCGTGATGGGGATGGTGCGAAGGGTCGCGTTGGAAAGGGGTTGGAAAAAAATTATTTTGAATTTTCGTCACGCCTGGGAGCCGCGCTACCGTCTGACACCTGCACTCCCAGCTCCACCACTTCCAGCAACAACACCTTCACTCTTCCCTTTTCCATTTCTCTCGCGTCAGCAAAGAATCGCAAACAACCAACCCATTGTCCTCGATATTTCCATGTTTCGATATTGAAGTGTCTCGTAGTTTAACCTTCTGTCGTACCATTTTACTTCGACGAAATTTCGACCACATCGTGTTATTCCCCTTTGGCCCGACGCTTATTTCAAGAGTTTCGAATTCTGCCGTACCATTTAGTTCGACGAAATTCGAATGTCCATGAAGTTAGCTTGCCAACTTTCGAAATTCGAAATTTCGAAAGTTGTGCTGAATTGTGCTAGGTTTGTGCTGATTTGTGCCGCAAACCGGAGTTCGATATCTCAAAAAACGGCGGAGATAATCCAAAAAAACGATTTTTTTGCTGGCTTGCCACTTTTCGAATTTTGAATTCGTTTTGGTCTCATTCGATAGTACTCAATTTGTGCTGGTTTGTGCCGCAAACCGGAGTTCGATCGGACAATCCGTTCGTCCGCAAATTACAGTCAAAGTTGAAAAAAACAATGACGTATAAAATCTGTAAAAATGAAGATAATCGAATTCCGCAAAATGCATCGGATTCGTTTACCGGCTGCGCAACCGCCAGTGAAAGAAGAATTCGAATATCTCAAAAAATGCAAAAGTTATGGCAAAAAAAAGTAAAAAAAATGTCAAAAATTTCGGAAATTCAAAATTCCAAAAGTTGTGCTGAGTTGTGCTAGCCGAGCTCTACAACTTTCTACCTGACGAAAATTCTGTCAAATGAAATTTTCCCGGTGTTAAGGAGTATTCCATGTCTGAGAAACATATGCGCAGAATTTTCAAAGTTAAATAACTAATAAACGGATCGAGATACCGCGATTCGGAAAGTTGTGCTGATTTGTGCTAGGCGAGACGAACACACTGCAAAAGGAACCATTTCGGTACCTATGAAAATGGGAAAGTTATGGAATTTTTTAATAATAAATTTATAACAAATTTTCGAATTTCGAAATTCCGAAACTTGTGCTGACTTGTGCTAGCCGAGTCCGACAACTTTCTCCTCCACGAAAACTCCGTCAAGTGAGCCCTTCTCTACCTTAACGAATATTGGAAAATTGATTAACGTGTGCAGAATCTTCAAAGTTAAATAACTAATAAACGGATCGAGATACCGCGATTCGGAAAGTTGTGCTGATTTGTGCTAGGCGAGACGAACACACTGCAAAAGGAACCATTTCGGTACCTATGAAAATGGGAAAGTTATGGAATTTTTTAATAATAAATTTATAACAAATTTTCGAATTTCGAAATTCCGAAACTTGTGCTGACTTGTGCTAGCCGAGCCCGACAATTTTCTCCTCTGTGAAAACTCCGTCAAGTGAACGCTTTCCGAATTCCATATCATGCACAATCTAAGAAACATATGCGCAGTATTTTCAAAGTTAAATAACTAATAAACGGATCGAGATACCGCGATTCGGAAAATTGTGCTGATTTGTGCTAGGCGAGACGAACACACTGCAAAAAGAACCATTTCGGTACCTATGAAAATGGGAAAGTTATGGAATTTTTTAATAATAAATTTATAACAAATTTTCGAATTTCGAAATTCCGAAACTTGTGCTGACTTGTGCTAGCCGAGTCCGACAACTTTCTCCTCCACGAAAACTCCGTCAAGTGAGCCCTTCTCTACCTTAACGAATATTGGAAAATTGATTAACGTGTGCAGAATCTTCAAAGTTAAATAACTAATAAACGGATCGAGATACCGCGATTCGGAAAGTTGTGCTGATTTGTGCTAGGCGAGACGAACACACTGCAAAAGGAACCATTTCGGTACCTATGAAAATGGGAAAGTTATGGAATTTTTTAATAATAAATTTATAACAAATTTTCGAATTTCGAAATTCCGAAACTTGTGCTGACTTGTGCTAGCCGAGCCCGACAATTTTCTCCTCTGTGAAAACTCCGTCAAGTGAACGCTTTCCGAATTCCATATCATGCACAATCTAAGAAACATATGCGCAGTATTTTCAAAGTTAAATAACTAATAAACGGATCGAGATACCGCGATTCGGAAAATTGTGCTGATTTGTGCTAGGCGAGACGAACACACTGCAAAAAGAACCATTTCGGTACCTATGAAAATGGGAAAGTTATGGAATTTTTTAATAATAAATTTATGTAGGGAAAACACAGAGAAGGCCTCAGACAGAAATATATGCAAAATATATTTATTGATTAATAACTAGATCTCTCGTCGCCGTTCGTCGCTCGTCGCCGTTCGTCGTTCAGCACGTCTCAACGTGTACTACTCGCTCGTCACTTCTTTCTTTTTGTCTCTCGCTTCGTCTCTATATTTCGCGTCGTCTCACGCACTCACACGCACACATCATCGTCTCAGTCTCTTTTTCGTTTCTCGCTGCGTCTCTATACTTCGCATCGTCTCACACACTCACACGGACACACCATCGTCTCAGTCTCTTTACCTCCGCACTCTTCTCGCTCACTCTCTCTCTTTCTCTCCTGCTTTCTCACTCTTTATCGTCTTATACTCGCAGTCACATAACGCATGCATGTCAAGATTTTAGGAATCCTACACTCGGCCATCCTGCTCGTTCATTTGCCCTCAAATGAATTATCACCAGCATCACTATCTTCCGATTCTGTGCTATCACCATCAATCCATGGTTTTATATGGTCTGCTGACGTCGACGTCTGCTGCGGGCCATCATGCTCTCCAACTTTTCTGACCACATATCTATCGTTACGTAGGACCCTTGTAATTTGATACGGACCTAGGTATTTACCAACCAGCTTCAGTCCTGGTCCTAGCTGTGTTCTCTTAATCGCTACTAGATCGTTTTCATCATATCGTTTCGCTTCCTTCCTTTTTTTATTAAATGTTCTTCTGTTCTCCTCCTGCACCTTCGCTATATTCTTCTGTGCTTGTATTCTCAATTCGTCCCGGTCTTCTTGGAATGTATTCGCCCATTCCGCTTCAATTACTTCTCTGATTCTTGCGTCGTCCCTTAATCTCATGCGGACACCGCATAGTAAATTGAATGGAGCTGCACCAGTAGTTCGACTTGGCGTCGCGTTGAGGTACTGTTGTGACAATACTAAATACTTATGCCATTCCTGTGGGTGGGGTGCGGATAGTTTTGCCAATACAGGTATTAACGTGCGATTAATCCTTTCTACCTGGCCGTTTCCCCTAGGCACACCCGTAGTTACCAACACGTGCTGAATGTTTTCTTCTTTGCAGTACTGTTCAAATTCATGCGACGTGAATGCGCTGCCACGATCCGATATAATTCTCCTCGGATTACCGAAAATAATCGCTTGCTTTTTCAAACGGTCTAAGACCTCTGCCGTGCTCGTAGTTTTTGTCGCGTATATCCACACAAATTTTGTAAATGCGTCTACTACTACCAGAATATGACGGTAGCTTTTCCTCGTAGACGGCAGTGGACCCAAGTGATCAATATGGTACGTTTCGAGTGGCACACTGCCTTTATTTATGGGACATAGAAATCCATCTTGTTTGCCACTCTTTTTCGCCGCAAGGATACAACTCACACAATTGCTCACGACCTTCTGAACCTTAGAGCGCATGTTCGAAAACCAGTAGTCACTTTTCACCAGCGCTGCCGTTTTGTCTGCCGCAAAATGTCCTTTTTCGTGCACACGTTTAATTATTTGTGATTGCATACATTTAGGCACCACTAATTTCATATCGTCACTGTCTTCTTTGAATAAAAGCCCCCCTCTCACACGGTAACCTTCGTATTTCCGTTCACGCGCTAACGCAAGGATTTTTCCTAACTCACTATCTTCACTTTGCGCTTTTCTTATTCTCGCAGTCACACTCTCTTCACTCTCACTCAACATACACACCGGTAGTGCATTGCGACTTAATGCGTCTACGTGTAGCATATTTTTACCCGGCCGATGTTCTATCGAATAGTTAAACTCCTCAAGCAATAATGCCCATCGAGCCACACGTACGCACAATTCTTTCTTTCGCATTGTCAATGAAAACGCTTGACAATCTGTAATTATTTTAAACTGTATGCCTAGTAAATATACCCGGTATTTACGCAATGCCTTTATTATTGCCAGCACCTCGAGCTCATAGCTGGTATATTTCATTTCTGCGGGTGTCGTTTTCCCACTTGCAAAAAACACGGGGTGAAACGTGTTATCTCTGCTATCTCGTTGAAGCAAAATTGCACCATACCCGTACATAGAAGCGTCTGTGTGCAACTCTGTGTCAACGTTTGGTTTATACAGTCTAAATACAGGCTTATTACTCATTATATTCTTTAGGTGCTCAAATGCTAATTTCTGTTTCTCATCAAATTGGAATTTTACACCATTTTTTAGTAAATCCGATAACGGTAGCGCTATTATGGAGTAGTTTGGCACAAATTTACGGAAATAACCGGTCAGACCTAGAAATTGCTGAATCTGTTTGATGCACGTGGGTTGTGGAAACTTCGTAACTGCTTCGGTTTTACCATTAGATGGACGAATAGTACCACTCTCTATTATATGCCCTAAGAACTCTACCTTTTCCTGCAAAAAGACACACTTTTGCCAATTGATCTTTAAGCCAAATTGCTGCGCTGTACTCAAAACTTTCTCAAGGTTTTTTAATCCGCTAGTGTAATCCGCAGTAGGAATGATTAAGTCATCCATGTACGTTAAAACTATTTTGTCATCTATCAGCTCTCGAAAAGCGGCATTGATGAATTTTTGAAAAATCGCTGGTGAGTTGCACAACCCAAACGGCACATATAAAAATTCATAATGACCCTCCGGCGTTATAAACGCCGTATACTTCCTACTCTCCTTATCTAATTGTACATGAAAAAACCCGTTTTTTAAATCCAGCGTGCTATAAACGGTAGCTGATTGAAGAGCGTCTAGCTGATCATCGATCAATGGAAGCGGGTACCGGTCCTTTATTATTTTCTCATTTAATTTCCGATAGTCGATGCATAATCTAGTTGTGCCATTCTTCTTCGCAACTAAAACAACTGGACTCGCATACTCTGATAGGGATGGCTGTATTATACCGTCTCGAAACCAATCACTGACATGAGCACTTACTTTTTCTTTTTCCGACGGAGACAAACGCCGAGCTCTCTGATATACTGGATTCTCATCCTTTAATACCAAGGTCATTTTGATGCCTACTTCTCGCGTTTTTACTGGGTTATAATTATCAATTAATTTTTTTATTTTCTCTCTATGCTCGGTGCTAACAATATTCGACACATCTATCTCGCTAGTTTCAGACACACACTCGATCTTAAAAATTTCAGGAACGCTACATTCATCCGACTGTAACGCTGCGGACTTACTGATTGAAACATTACCTGCTCTAACAGTCATCTCTACTGTATTTAAAAAGTCTGTTCCTATCAAAAGCGGGTGCCGCATCAAAGTGTCTGAAATTACGCGTATCGTCATTGGGTAAAGTTCACCGTCAATTTCAACGTTTACACAAACCTCTCCTAAGGTTTTATTATCGTCCGATCCTATCCCTCTAAATTTAATTTCCTTCCGCGACAGTTTAGACAACCCTAACTTAATATATTGATCAGCACGCATAAGAGACAGGTCGCTACCCGTATCTATTAACGATGTTACATTGTAACCGCCTATTTTAACATCTTTATAACATTTACCGTCAATAGGTTCAACCAAGTTACATCCGTTCTTCACACTAGCCTTTTTCGGACACTTAATCGCAATATGCCCAAACTCTTTACACTCAAAGCATTTCGCACCTTTATGCTTCACTGGGCAATCAGCACTATAATGATTTTGCAGTCCACAATTAAAGCAACGCACCACTTTTGTATCTTCTTTCTTCTCGTACTTCACATTCTTCGCTGGGTACGGCTTGCTTTCTGCTCTCGGGTATGTAGTGTTGCCTTGGTGTCTCCCACGCAGCGATAGTTTTTCGAACGCTTCCAGAAGCGTGGACTTTGTCTTTAATCTTTGAAGATACGCATGGTCTCTCAACGCAGGATCGGGGATGCCCTCAATTATGTACTCAATCAGCTCGTCTTCTTCAATTGATATAAGGTTTCCCAAGATCACCTTTCTGTGCATGTATTCACTAAAGGTTTCGTCGCGCCTCCACGTACGTTCCTCGAACTGTTTTCGCCTAGTTATTTTGCGAGGACTATGATGAAACATCTCTCTTATTTTATCGAGGAGATCGTCAACACCCATAGCAATGTATTCAGACTTCGAATGCATCCACTCATAAGCTCTACCAGTCAGTCGCGAGCCGATGACGACCTTCATTTCATCGTCAGATAACCTATATGTAGCCCTTAGGAATCGAACCTGTCTTTCCCACGTCTCGAAGGTATCACTGTTGCCATCGTAACGGTTTAGTATATCTGCGACGGCCGTTACTTTCATACGCGGTCGCTCGTCGCGTCCTGCCAACGGACTTCGTGCTGCCCTCTCTTCGTTATCGTTCAGGCTTAGGGCTTGCCATTGTTTCAATATTTCAATTTCTCGGCGAGCTAGTTCAAGCTCGCGTTCCATCACGGCTCTCTCTCGCTGTTGTACCTCTATTTCCCGTCGAAGAAGCACAACTTCGTTAATATTTGGACTTGACTCACTCGCCAAAGGTTGATTTACGACTTCGTTGGTTTCGGTCACGTCTTCCATTGTTTCTCTCATCCAATTGCCACCTGGATCAACCGCCATCAATCGCGCGAGCAGTTCACTTTTCACACCTTGCATAGATAGTCCCAAAGCTCGTAATTTGTCCTTTAATTGTTGTACTGAGAACTCATTCCCAGTTTTTGCCACCGAACTCATTTTTATCGTTTGTACCGTTCAACTAACCTCACTGTATGCACATCACTCTGTCCGATGCACCACCTACGTCTTCCTTGTTGTTGAATAATGATTTTATCCCGGCTGAGCCCCCAAATTTATGTAGGGAAAACACAGAGAAGGCCTCAGACAGAAATATATGCAAAATATATTTATTGATTAATAACTAGATCTCTCGTCGCCGTTCGTCGCTCGTCGCCGTTCGTCGTTCAGCACGTCTCAACGTGTACTACTCGCTCGTCACTTCTTTCTTTTTGTCTCTCGCTTCGTCTCTATATTTCGCGTCGTCTCACGCACTCACACGCACACATCATCGTCTCAGTCTCTTTTTCGTTTCTCGCTGCGTCTCTATACTTCGCATCGTCTCACACACTCACACGGACACACCATCGTCTCAGTCTCTTTACCTCCGCACTCTTCTCGCTCACTCTCTCTCTTTCTCTCCTGCTTTCTCACTCTTTATCGTCTTATACTCGCAGTCACATAACGCATGCATGTCAAGATTTTAGGAATCCTACATTTATAACAAATTTTCGAATTTCGAAATTCCGAAACTTGTGCTGACTTGTGCTAGCCGAGTCCGACAACTTTCTCCTCCACGAAAACTCCGTCAAGTGAGCCCTTCTCTACCTTAACGAATATTGGAAAATTGATTAACGTGTGCAGAATCTTCAAAGTTAAATAACTAATAAACGGATCGAGATACCGCGATTCGGAAAGTTGTGCTGATTTGTGCTAGGCGAGACGAACACACTGCAAAAGGAACCATTTCGGTACCTATGAAAATGGGAAAGTTATGGAATTTTTTAATAATAAATTTATAACAAATTTTCGAATTTCGAAATTCCGAAACTTGTGCTGACTTGTGCTAGCCGAGTCCGACAACTTTCTCCTCCACGAAAACTCCGTCAAGTGAACCCTTCTCACCTTAACGAATATTCGAAAATTGATTAATATGCACAGAATTTTCAAAGTTAAATAACTAATAAACGGATCGAGATACCGCGATTCGGAAAGTTGTGCTGATTTGTGCTAGTCGAGACGAACACACTGCAAAAGGAACAATTTCGGTACCTATGAAAATGGGAAAGTTATGGAATTTTTTAATAATAAATTTATAACAAATTTTCGAATTTCGAAATTCCGAAACTTGTGCTGACTTGTGCTAGCCGAGTCCGACAACTTTCTCCTCCACGAAAACTCCGTCAAGTGAACCCTTCTCACCTTAACGAATATTCGAAAATTGATTAATATGCACAGAATTTTCAAAGTTAAATAACTAATAAACGGATCGAGATACCGCGATTCGGAAAGTTGTGCTGATTTGTGCTAGGCGAGACGAACACACTGCAAAAGGAACCATTTCGGTACCTATGAAAATGGGAAAGTTATGGAATTTTTTAATAATAAATTTATAACAAATTTTCGAATTTCGAAATTCCGAAACTTGTTCTGACTTGTGCTAGCCGAGTCCGACAACTTTCTCCTCCACGAAAACTCCGTCAAGTGAGCCCTTCTCTACCTTAACGAATATTGGAAAATTGATTAACGTGTGCAGAATCTTCAAAGTTAAATAATTAATAAACGGATCGAGATACCGCGATTCGCAAAGTTGTGCTGATTTGTGCTAGTCGAGACGAACACACTGCAAAAGGAACAATTTCGGTACCTATGAAAATGGGAAAGTTATGGAATTTTTTAATAATAAATTTATAACAAATTTTCGAATTTCGAAATTCCGAAACTTGTGCTGACTTGTGCTAGCCGAGCCCGACAATTTTCTCCTCTGTGAAAACTCCGTCAAGTGAACGCTTTCCGAATTCCATATCATGCACAATCTAAGAAACATATGCGCAGTATTTTCAAAGTTAAAAAACTAATAAACGGATCGAGATACCGCGATTCGGAAAGTTGTGCTGATTTGTGCTAGGCAAGACAAACACACCGCGAAAGGAACCATTCCAATATCTCTGAAAATGCAGATGTTATGGAATTTTTTAATAATCTTGATCCAAGTGCCCCGTTGATGCAAGTTGTAACTTGCATCAAAGGGACCGCGTCGGGAATCGTGTCCTCCATACATTGTACGCCTGACCGACTCCGCTGGAGATAACATTCGCTCGCCTACCACAAGTTCGCACAACTTTTTGATTCACGGCATCTCAATTCGTTTATTAGTTATTTAACTTTAAAGATGCTGGACATACATATGTTGCGTAGGATTCGAATATTCGTTATGGTAGAGAAGGGTTCACTTGACGGAGTTTTCGTGGAGGAGAAAATTATCGGACTCGGCTAGCACAAGTCAGCACAAGTTTCGGAATTTCGAAATTCGAAAATTTGTTATAAAATTATTATTAATAAATTCCATAACTTTTCCATTTTCATAGGTACCGAAATGGTTCTTTTTGCAGTGTGTTCGTCTCGCCTAGCACAAATCAGCACAATTTTCCGAATCGCGGTATCTCGATCCGTTTATTAGTTATTTAACTTTGAAAATACTGCGCATATGTTTCTTAGATTGTGCATGATATGGAATTCGGAAAGCGTTCACTTGACGGAGTTTTCGTGGAGGAGAAAGTTGTCGGACTCGGCTAGCACAAGTCAGCACAAGTTTCGGAATTTCGAAATTCGAAAATTTGTTATAAATTTATTATTAAAAAATTCCATAACTTTCCCATTTTCATAGGTACCGAAATGGTTCTTTTTGCAGTGTGTTCGTCTCGCCTAGCACAAATCAGCACAATTTTCCGAATCGCGGTATCTCGATCCGTTTATTAGTTATTTAACTTTGAAAATACTGCGCATATGTTTCTTAGATTGTGCATGATATGGAATTCGGAAAGCGTTCACTTGACGGAGTTTTCACAGAGGAGAAAATTGTCGGGCTCGGCTAGCACAAGTCAGCACAAGTTTCGGAATTTCGAAATTCGAAAATTTGTTATAAATTTATTATTAAAAAATTCCATAACTTTCCCATTTTCATAGGTACCGAAATGGTTCCTTTTGCAGTGTGTTCGTCTCGCCTAGCACAAATCAGCACAACTTTCCGAATCGCGGTATCTCGATCCGTTTATTAGTTATTTAACTTTGAAGATTCTGCACACGTTAATCAATTTTCCAATATTCGTTAAGGTAGAGAAGGGCTCACTTGACGGAGTTTTCGTGGAGGAGAAAGTTGTCGGACTCGGCTAGCACAAGTCAGCACAAGTTTCGGAATTTCGAAATTCGAAAATTTGTTATAAATTTATTATTAAAAAATTCCATAACTTTCCCATTTTCATAGGTACCGAAATGGTTCCTTTTGCAGTGTGTTCGTCTCGCCTAGCACAAATCAGCACAACTTTCCGAATCGCGGTATCTCGATCCGTTTATTAGTTATTTAACTTTGAAAATTCTGCGCATATGTTTCTCAGACATGGAATACTCCTTAACACCGGGAAAATTTCATTTGACAGAATTTTCTTCAGGTAGAAAGTTGTAGAGCTCGGCTAGCACAACTCAGCACAACTTTTGGAATTTTGAATTTCCGAAATTTTTGACATTTTTTTTACTTTTTTTTGCCATAACTTTTGCATTTTTTGAGATATTCGAATTCTTCTTTCACTGGCGGTTGCGCAGCCGGTAAACGAATCCGATGCATTTTGCGGAATTCGATTATCTTCATTTTTACAGATTTTATACGTCATTGTTTTTTTCAACTTTGACTGTAATTTGCGGACGAACGGATTGTCCGATCGAACTCCGGTTTGCGGCACAAACCAGCACAAATTGAGTACTATCGAATGAGACCAAAACGAATTCAAAATTCGAAAAGTGGCAAGCCAGCAAAAAAATCGTTTTTTTGGATTATCTCCGCCGTTTTTTGAGATATCGAACTCCGGTTTGCGGCACAAATCAGCACAAACCTAGCACAATTCAGCACAACTTTCGAAATTTCGAATTTCGAAAGTTGGCAAGCTAACTTCATGGACATGAAATTCGAACCACGTCGTGTTATTCCCGTTTGACCCGATGCTTATTTCAAGAGTTTGAACTTTTGCTGCTCGTACGCAACCCCAATTCGCTTTCACTAGTTTCACACTCGATGTTCATGTTGGACGTTCGATTCCACGAATCTGACTCGGGACATTTGTGTTTGCACCAAAATTGTCATCACGAGTTGGAATCATTAAAGTACAGCAAGGAGTTAACGCGAGACTAGTTGTGGGATTCGAAGAAGCTTGTGAGAAATCGGTAAGAGTTTAGAATTTTGCAGGTCGAAGGATCTTCTGACTGGCGCATTATACCTGGCCTGTTTAAGTACGATAAGTCACGGGACTATTAGGGAGAGATTGCGAGCTCACCGATATTCAACCTTCGAATGCACCGCGAGGCTTAACGGCCGACTCCTCCTTAATCCAATCGAAGGATTTGTCAGAGTTAATCGCAGGCTCGTCGTTTGAGACTATGGGATGGACGTTCTCGTTGAGTGAGAAAGGATCGACGAGAATGAAAAAAAACGACAAATAATCGAACCTGCGACTACCGATTATTGGCGTGTTACCCAGGCAAAAATGGGCGATCGTTCGAGCGATTAACGGGAAGCGGAAAAATTCTAAGTGAAACGTCGGTCGGTGGTATGCGAGCGAAATACGGGAGGTCCATTTGGGTAACGGAAATTTTGTTCGCGGCAAAAAATTCCCCCGTTACTCTAAACTTTTAGGAATTCTCGGGTGTGCATTACGATCGGTGGCTCCGGCCGAAGTATAATTGTTTTCCCCTTTTTTTCCGTTATTATTCGCGTATATAACTTGTCCCGACGGAAAAAGTTCTCCTCGTACTTTGGAACTTTGTGAAATAAAATAAGATTGATGTGGGTTGTTAGCCTCGGCCAACGCTCGCAACTCAGATGTCCATCGAAACTTAGTACCATCCACAAGCTCGGTCATTAATTTTCGAGGGACTTATTCATTTGTCCTCTTTCCGTCGTGAGATAGTAATCGTGCTTGGGATAAAAAAAAAAAAATGTTCTCGCATGGAAACTCCACCGAGGTGTCTGTTCTTTTTTAATTGGGTTGGAAAACGAGCGACGATCTACGTGCGTGGCTCGACGATTTTCCTTCGTCGAGAATTTTTCCCTACGATTTCCGTAATACTCCGATAAGAGATCCAGATGTTTCCATCGAGGCATACACGCCGTATCGATTCTTCATTATCGGTGAAATATAAAGCTAATACTTTGCACGATTGACTAGCCCCGATTTATTATTCCGGCAAGTGGAGGACGGAGCTTAACAAAAATTCAATTACTCTCCCGCGTGTCTTCGCTTTGCGCTACGTTCAGAAACTATTACTCTATCAGGAGAATGTCATCGTGATTACAAAGCTTGTCTCCGTCCCCACGCGCACGTCACTGGGCTGGAGCGAAGTGGACGAATAAAAAGCAAAATGCTGTATTCCAAAAGAGAGCAATGTGAATCGAAAAGCATTTCATGCACGATAGCTTTGGATCTTTACATGCATGTCAATCGGTCCGTGAAAAGCCACGTGAAAAGCGGACCGAGTAACATTATCGAAAGTTCACTCGGATTTAAAAAAAAAAAAATGTATCGCTTACAATTAGCACGCGGAAAAAATTCACTTCTCCGTGCCATTTCTCGATTTAATGGAAACGTGTCAAGCTTCCATCGAATTTGTACGATATCACATTCCAAAGCTGGCTCGTGGGAAAGACACAATATCGTGAGATACACGCAATTCAGTTTACGGTTAGCAACTGGTTAACCGATAAATATGGCCTGTTGCCAAAATTCTCGTTTCAAACATTCCAGGCATCCGCGCGAGTAATTCGAGCTTCAAAACCCGAGATTTGAGCACCTGCTTGTAGTTTGTTAGAAAAATAAGCTAAAATAGTTTTTCTCCGTGTCTATTTGTACACAGAGATTTCAATAGGAGCACATTGGATAATCTGACAACAATGTGGCAATTTTCTTCAATTAAAGCCATTTCCCGATTGAAATTAATCCGGGACGGACCATCGTCCAAATTGCGCATAATTCGTTCGGATGGTATCTGCCCTCTGTGCTACAATTACATCAATCTACCACGTGCTCATCCGTGACTACGCATATCCATAAACGTATGTGCGCGTACATCACGTCCACTTCATCCCGACTAGGACGTGTAAACAGATTACATTCTGAAGTCCGTGTGTGGTGAGCGCGACACGTTCTTTTACAGTTTCGCCCTTGTAGCAGAATTATGTTTGCCGAAAAATTCTATGTACCAAAAAGCGGCGCTTGCCTATTCGAGAAACATTTTTCACCCCATTTTTCGCAACGTCAGTGAGATCTACCGTATAATGCGGAATAAAAATATTTAGTTCCCTCGATTAAAGGGCAACTGCAAGGTTAGAAAGTGTCCTTGAACGTAACCTTTTGCACCCTTCGAGCTTCGTGATTGCGCGATAAGCACAGGTAGCATCTCCTTGGAGCCCGGTGGGAATAAAAAGTTCTCGGTTCGTCTTCCTCGTGGATCTTGCATTTAGCTCGACGTGCAAAGGCGTGATGCGAAGTGTAAAAGAAATAAGTATCGTTATAATCTAACTGGACGACTTGCGGAGGACTATATTGCATTAGGTAAACAGAAGAATGATTTCAAAAGTAAGATGAGATTAAAAGCGATAATCTTAAAGCGGTAGGTAGCGTTTGGAATGAAATAATAAGATTTGCATAGTGGAAGGACGAAGTTTCTGCACTCTGCTGAATAAGACGCGGTTCTCTCTCTCTGTTTTTCTCATCCCTGAAACCTTCTCTCGACCTTCGATTTTCTATATCACCTATTCGCTCTATTCACACTTCCTTCTTGGCATACATAAATTTTCCTGAAGCTCCAATTCTTCGCTTATTAATTAGAACAAAGATTCTGCAGTGACCATTGATTAATGTGACAAATTAAAATCAAAATTACTGATAAAAAATTGCAAATTTTCTCACTCACCTATCGAACGATATCACCACCAACGTGAAGACACTCGAGGCCACTGTCACGTGGGCGACGAAGTTGTTGATCGTGCAATACACCACGCCGAAGGGCCAGTTTGAGTTGAGGAGGAAGACGAAGTTGAAGGCGCAGTTCAGCAGGGACATCATCAGATCCGCCATCGAGAGGTTCACCAGAAAGTAGTTGGTGATGGTACGCATTCGCTTGTGCGCTGAAAAATGGAAATTCTCCGTTAGCTCGTGTAAGGTGAAATTTAATCACGGTGAAATGACCACTCTGCTGACACTGACGAATCCCAAGGTCGTCCTGGCGCGTTACGCACGCGGAGCTCAAGCGCCAAGGTAAAATAAAGAACTTAAGTAATATAAATGTTGTGTGACCTACATTCTCGTGGGACTTGGAAAAGTTCTTTACGGACAGTGCTAGAACTACTACAAGTTCTCGATACTCATAGAGATATTAAATATTACGTATAACACGTTATTGCTCGCAGTTCTCCGCTGCAACTTTGACGTAGATTCTTGTGCGAAAGCTGCTGTAACGGAGTGCTTAATGCTAACGACTCGCATCTCATAAGCCAAGCAGTGGAATAAACCCACTTTACTGCGACATAAATGAGAAGAATATGAATCTTTTGAAGCAGTCTCTTTCGCGTTTCTGTCATTGCTGGTTGGTCGTGGAGCTACCGTCGGTCTTTTTAATTCAACGTGCTCGCGCATGAATCGTTAATCGTTGCTTTGCGAAGAATCAGAATTTTAAGTTGGGGCATGGTGAACAATTTTTTTTCGTGAATTGTTATCGACAAAGGGATCTCTGCCGTTCGTTTTAAAAATGAGACAGAATATCAAACTGGAAAAATTCAAAAAGAAATACTTATAGATTGTTAGGGACAAAGGGATTGCTGCCGTTTGATTGAAAAACGAGACAGAATATCAAACTGGAAAAATTGGAAAAGAAATGTTCATAGTTTGCAAGGGACAAAGGGATTGCTGCCGTTTGTTTTAAAAACGAGACGGAATATTAAACTCGAAAAATTGGAACAGAAATGCTCATTAGACTGTTAACTCTCATTATTTTAAAGAGAGAAGATCTTCAGTCGGAGCCTGAACAAATATTTTTCCCCGACAGTTAACGACAGAGGGTGAACGTTGTTTCACCAACTTCTAATGCACACGCAGTCAAGGATGACCGCACGTGGGCGCTCCGCATTTGCGTGGAATCGTGTACGATGGCCTACAACACAAGATACACCCTAGGCTAGTCAATGTGTTACCCCGATTTGCGGTAACGCGCTTGTTTGTACGCTCCGCAGGGATCCGCGCCTGAAAGACAATGAGACCGCAATAGCCACGAGAGCGAGCACGGCCCATACAAAACCTTTGGCGGAACTTCAATTTACGTCCTCCTGTTTTGCGGCGGAAAACGCGCACTATCCGTTTCCCTGTCGCAGAAATTTCCTTAGGAACTCATTCATTGCTGGAGACAAGTTTCGACCGACCTCTCGAACTGCTACCTAATATCGATGAGTTTCGAACTGCGACAGAGAGTTTGATCGCTTCGAGTGAGAAGATTCACACTTAAAATTGCAAGAAGCTGTAATCCTCGCGTAGGAAATAAATCCAGAAATGGTTTTGGCAAGCTAACAGGATACATGAGTAGTATCAAACACGAAGGAGCAATGTAAATTTCGAATGTGCGTTTCATCGCGATTTTAAGCTCGCTCTAAATTACATCACGCTTACATTTCACAGTATTTACCTTTTATCCAATATCCCGTGGAAGAGGAAGTCCATCGGAAATCGATAATAGAAGTCTGCCAATGGCCATTCGTGTCATTACGACACGCTCGTTACGTACAACCCAAATGTTATATTCCTTTCAATTAATATCTCAATCCCTGTGCCACGATGCAACTGTCGCTTTCATTGTCCTTATTTCGCGGAAGGAAATATTTCTACTGCGAGAGAGGAGAACGTGGACGAACGAAATTTTCACTAATTATAATTTTCCTCGTGGTAGCGGCACGGGAGCGTTAAATCAAACGTGCTCGTTCTATTTCACATGGCGCGTGCTTGAAGTCACCGGAAGCTTGTTTATCCATGCTAATAAGAAAATTCTTCCGCGCTCGAAAATATTCTCGTCTTGTATCTTCTACTTTGGCTTGTCACTTGTCGCGGTGAAACGAGAAGGTAGGTACCGGTACGGGAAGCCGCAGGATAGTTTTATACTCTTGAAGAATAAATTTTTCCTGGTGTCGGATCGCGGCTTCTTTCGTCCCGTAGAGAGCACCGTGCACATTTTCTTTTCCTCGTTTTCTTTGCCTTTAACGAGTCGATTCTCTACGCACTTTCACGATGTAAACTACAGAAGAGAATCATTAGAGATTAATAGGAATATGATTGAGCGTTAGATGATAAATTATTATATAGAGAACGATTTCACGCTCCATATGTATAAAATTAGGAAATGATTGGATTTCCCAGGAACGCAACGCAGGGAACCTGATCTATGTTGCATTGTTCGTCTAGTTTGGAATATCCAGTAATAGAAATATTTCCTGGGACTAGCAATTTGAAATTTGTATATGATAATATGTATTCATATCATTGACGAAACTCTCGTCGTGAATTTAATCATGCTATCTACATTTGAAACTTCGCTCTCGGAGGTGCAAAGTTATTAAGCAATTCTGCTTTCATCCAAACTTTTTTTTATACCGAGTTTAACACTCCCAATACACGTGTAGATTTATAGCGACTCGTCATAAGTTTTACATTTTTAAACAAGGCTGACACTTTTACATTCGATTTTAATCTCCGGACTTTTTACCAAATGCTAATCCTGATGGTAAAAGCTTTTTCCAGTAATAATGTTGCCGAAGCCAATTCTTTGGAAAAAACAAAAGCAGAAAATCGAGGATGCTTTCTGCATATGAATGCAGGTGGTTATTTATGCTCTTGGAGTGTTATCATTAATTTTTCCACGACGGTCCAGGTTTATGTATCCTCGTTCCGCCCACCGCAGGAACGTACGAGTGAATAATAAATTAGCAGATTTCGTTGCGATCGCACTTTTCTATTGTTTCCCGAGCAGTGTTTCCTGATCGAGTTTTAAAGTAATTTATGAGGCGCCCGCGCATTTGAAAATCCTCTCTGATTATGCACGGCATGTGGTAAATTTGTATTGATCGCGAGGCACCTGTGTGAACCTGGCACCCGACTTTAAGATATCGAATTTTCTTTTTTTGCAATCGAAAGAGTATCGTTTGTACCCGTTTGTACTACCTCTGTTTTCGTTTGTACCGCAAAGGGTTCAGACGTACAGAATTTTCAAAATTTCGCTGGCACCCGACTTTAAGATATCGAATTTTTTTTTTTTTGCAATCGAAAGAGCATCGTTTGTACCCGTTTGTACCATCTTTATTTTCGTTTGTACCTCAAAGGTTTCGGAGATAGAGATAGTTCCAAAATTTACAAGAGGTAACTTTTTTATTTGTTGAGATATCTCGAATCGGCCAACGCCATTCGAAAGAGCATCGTTTGTACCCGTTTGTACCGCTTTTTATTTCGTTTGTACCCTTAAGGGGGTGATTGTACCGAATTTTGAAAATAGGGGTAAGAGCTAACTTCGCCATTTTTAGAGATATCTTAAATCCGAAAGCGGGTGCTGCTTCGCAATCGTTTGTACCCGTTTGTATCGATTTTAACCCTTTCGCTACGGCAACCCCATCCGCCGAAGTACCGTCACGGAACGGGAACTCGCGCCGAAAATATGCACAGTGCGCGTGGTTTCTGTATACATGTTGTTCTAAGTGTTAATTAATTCCTGTAAAAACCAAATGTGTAAAATCATTTACTGCCTAATGGATTTGATAGAATATTTGGTATTTAACAGTAAACGCCTTGATTTTTGTATTTTATTCCGTAATACGTTTGGATGTGGCTTCAACAAAAAGCAGTTTTAAAAGGTTTTAAGGAACGATTAATCCAACTTGTTGATAAAATCTACGTAAAATGCTTTGCCGGTAACGGAAAAATGATTTTATCAACTATAGATGGCACTTGTACAGATCATTTCGATGCTGCATATATGCGGCGCCCGTACCCACAGGTCATCAAGTGGATGCCGCGTATATGCGGCGCTCGGCGCGAAAGGGTTAAGATATCTCTAAAAATGGCGAAGTTAGCTCTTACCCCTATTTTCAAAACTCGGTACAATCACCCCCTTAAGGGTACAAACGAAATAAAAAGCGGTACAAACGGGTACAAACGATGCTCTTTCGATTGCAAAAAAAAAAAATTCGATATCTTAAAGTCGGGTGCCAGGTTCACACCGGTTCGCGAGGCAGCTCCCTTTTTGTTACCACGATAATTCGAAAATAATTCCGCGGTTGGCCATTTCATTACGAGTTTCACGTTTGTTCGCGCTGTTCTTTCTACTCTTTGATCAAAGCTGCGCCGCAGAGCGTGCCAAACATCGGTGACATTTTATAGGAAGTATAAAGCCATTCTTCACTCGCAAAGCTTCCGAGAAGAAGCGAGGCTTTCGTTGAATCTATCGAATATAATCATTTGTATCGCCATGAATACCGCGTAATTCCTCGTGACACGAGGAACATTCGCGGAAGAGAAACTCATCCCATCCCATATTTTACTCCGATATCGAATTCAACTACATTTCTCATCGAGCACGTGCTGCCAGCTAGAGCTTACCAAGCTTCAGGAATAATTTCCAGAAGAAATGTGTCAAGGAAAACACGGCAATAAGAAATTCTCCTTCCGCGTCACTCTCGTACGGTGGAAAGAAGAGAGAAGAAGATATTACCGCGGGCTCCTTGTCACAATTATTCGATAAAATGCAATACAAGAGTATCGGGAGGACCAACGAAAGAATATCATAGTTTGCTTTTCGAATTTTCCGTTCGACTTTTCGCATGCTTGCAGATTTTTTGCAATTTACCAGTTTAAAGTACACCTCGGAGCCGACGTATCGACCTTTCTCACCCGGTCCCTCGATGAGGTATGCTCCCGTGGAAACTGTCTCGAGCTCCATATCGCCGTGAAAATCCCAAAGTCTCGTGGGAAAGTGGTGTAAGTAACTCGGAGAGAAGTAAATAAAATCGAACAGTGGAAGCTCCAAGGTACAATCCTTGCGTAACGGGGCTCGAAAGTTTCGATTCGTCGAACCCCTTATTCCCTCGATGAGGCTTCGTTAGATCGCACGGTGAATCAAATTTTCCGTGCTTGAAATTTTCTCAAACTTTCCTTTTTTACTTTCTCTTCTGTGATGGCATGCGGATTGCGTTTCCTCTTGCATTTTCATAAATCCAAAACTGTGCTTGGAGAAAAGGGTTCTCCTTCGAGAATCTATCGCTCCGAATTCCAAAAGGATTTGTAGACGACTTTACAAGAATCTAATATCAGTTCAAAAATTTTCTCGACAGGAAAATGTCACGCGGTTCGCCCTTTACCGTCTCGGAAAAATGTTCGAGTGAGGTGGAGCGTAGCGAGAAGCATTGCAATAGAACAATCTTCCAATTGTCTCCGGGCAGGCAGTGGTGGCGGTAGAGCGAGAAATATTTTCGCCTTGCCATTGGCTGCGAAATTGTATTATCTTAAAGTGTCTCTCGCGCCTTCGACCTTGACCTCGACGGACAGGTGGCAAGCACCACTCACGGTACCTTGAGACTGTCCAGAGACACCTGCTAATAAATTGGTGGAAAAGTTTCGCGCGAGAAAGTGTGGAAAACAAGAATTTTCTGCGGAGGTGTAATTTCGTATAATTGGAAATGTTTGTCCCCGCGTATAATAGCGGACCGAGAGGAGTAACGAGGGAAACCAGGGGAGAAACAGCGGACCCTCGTAAACAATTTGTAAATATCTGTCGCGATTGCATGGCCAGCCGCGGAATTATCCGAGAGCAAGGATCAGACGGGCGGCAACAAGTGTTTATTAACTGTATCGCGACCATTATCAATAACGATTTTGTTCGCGTAGCTGCACTCTGTATTACAGTTTTCTCCTATCGACAATGCCATTATTCGCATTAAATTAAACACGCGCCACCCAGGTCGATTCAGCTCTTCCATCGAATCGTTCCATGCTGAATATAATAAGGAAGGATACGAAAGAAAGAAAGAAAGAAAGAAAGCAGAAAATTTTTGCAATCTCTGTGGCTGGCACGATATGTAAATAAAAGCTTGAGAATAATTAATCGACTTTGGGGGAGGAAGCTTCGATCGCAAACTTTTGATTACGTTCCTTCACGAGAGAGGCAGCAGAGCTCTGCCCTCCTTGGCACAAACAATGAAAACTCCACCTTCGGTCCATTCCATTGGAATGGAAACTGGACAGCAGTTCGTAAATTTGGTCCCACCAGAGAGAGAGCATGGGGGAGGGGGAGGGGGGAGGGGGGATGGAGGGGGAGTGGGACAGGGGGAGGGGGAGATGGTGAGGGAGAAGGGAGAGGAGGGGAGGGAGAGAGGGGGGGGAGAGATGCATGCGGGAAATTTGTGTTTTAAGCACTGGCAACATAACAAGAGAAGGACACACGTGCGCGCGCACCTCACGAAAGGTGTAAAGTTAATTATGACAAACTATCAAGAATAACGACCGTCTCAGACCACACAGTGAAATTTTGAAGGTGGTAGAGATACGAGGGTAAGTTCGTTACGCGGGTGGCTAGGCGACGGGTAAACTTACCTCGGAAAATTAGAATGAAGATGAGACGGGGTGAAGCTGGGGAGAAAATAGTGTCACGTACCGGAACATAACTATGCGCTGCGAATTAACAGATTAAAGGTTTAATCGTGAACGAATGTGAAAATAATTAATCATTTGGGATTTATTCCGAGGAAATATGTATAATTACCCAGAGAGACTGCACGGTTTACGTAACCGTAATATCTCGCAGTTACAACACGATCGTAAATGCCGATGCGTACCAGGTAATATTCCCTTTCCATTGAGGGCGTAATACGCGGCAGATTCAACTTTGCTCGTCTCCAGCTGAAATTCTCACCGTTTTCACCAGTAACGCAAAACTTTCCGCGCACTGATTCCTCCTCTGAATATGCAATAGGACCGCGAAGAGACCACAGGAGACCCGCATCCTTAAGTTCTTCCGGGTGTACAGAGATTCTCAATAATATCTCGTCTAAGATTTACCCCCTTCATTGTTCACAATGAAAGCCAAATTCCACGAGATTTCAATTCGACTCGGACTCTCGTGCTCGAGAGAATTACTAAATGGAACGTATCGTAACGGTGGAAGTGCAGAGGGGTAGTATACAAATAGGGGAGGGTGGTGCATGATGGGGTCCTTAAGACTTTTTAATTTTTTTTCAGGCATTTAGAATGCGGAATAGAAACGGCTGCTATTGCAACTTGATCCTTCAACTAGCTGCTATTGATAGAAAAATTAGGAATTAAAAATATAAGTATTTTCTGTAAAAAAAAAAATTGTTTTTGTAGGTCCTGCCAACTACCCCATCTTGCCCTACCCAAGGGGCAAGACGGGGCATAGGCGTGGAGTAAGATGGGATCTTTTTAATCTCGAATACAACATAAGGTTTTCAATAAGTAACTAGAAACACTAGTAAACATTGGTGACAAATTTACTTGTATATTTTATATAAACAATTAAAAAAGGTAAAACACAAAAGATACAATTATTATTATTACTTAGGGCATAGTTAATATTTAATGCTTATCATCTTGGTGTATGCAATAGAGACAGTTTTATTTCTAATAAAATATATATAATTATACTCTATACATATTTAATGTAGGGCAAGATGTGGTCCACGATGGGTAGGTACAGCTTCGGACCCCGTCTTGCCCCAAGGGAGAGTTTTTAGGTTAAGTGTGCATAACAACGTAAACATATTTTAAATCAATTGATCGCATACATGAATGTATTCCTAAGAAAATACTTTATTAGAGGATACTATGTAATCGTGAAAAAAAAATTACGCTTCTTACCTGCTCTTACGTAAATCCGTTGAAAAATTACATCAGCAAACAACAAATACACGTTTTTATGTTTAGTCTCTAAGTAAATGACAGAAAACAGCTGTCATCACTGTCACAGATTGGCATAGCAAGAGCAAACAATTCAACGTTTTCCCGCTCCATTACGGCACTTATCGAGGAAGCTATTATAAAAACCCCGTCTTGCCCTCAACCCCATCATGCCCCACCCTCCCCTACTGATGGCTTTCTATCCTACAGATAAATTCCAGATCGTATGTCTGCCGATGACAAGGGGTCGTCATCAAAATAGAAAGCAAAATAGAATTTCCTCGAGTTTCACGCACGATCGGGCTAACGAGTGGAGAAGCTCGATCTGTTTGCAATTACGAGCGTTTCTGGTCATTGTTATCCCGTCGTGGCTCGTTTCACCGAAGCCGAAGGGGAGAAAAGGGTATCGCGAACAGAAACTGCCAGTTCAATGAACAGTTTCCGGGAGATCTTCAAATATTGACGTCCATCACCGGGGGCCGCTCATTCCTCGCGAACAATGACAAGGACAAATAGATTTTCCATGCTACGTGAGAAGCTTGCAGGACGAATACATTGATACTGTGGAAAGCTCGCAATGACGAAGTCGGAGGTCCTGGCCTTCGAACTAATCGATCGAGAGATACGGAGGGGATTCAAAGGAAACGAGCATTCTTTCGTTCTACATACGCTCACGAGAATTTCCTTCTAGCGCTTTCTCGGTATCCACAGACCAACAACTCTTACGTCCGCTCTTCTCCAGCGTCTTCTTTGATGCGCGCAACGACACGACGAGAAGTTTCAGGCACTCTCATGAGAATCCAGAAGGTGCGTTCGTGGTTATCAGCTCGATTCGATCTTAGAGACGACACTTCTAATTGCATTCCATGAAACTGAAGAAGGTACAATTATGGAAGATGCTAATTGTGGGTACTGACGATCCACGCTCTAAGTTTTTCTTGCCTCTCGACGCTTTATATTTGGACGCATCCTCCTGAGGGATCCAATAAATGCGTCTCGACTGTCAACCGAGTCCTGAGTTAACTATGCTCCGATTTTACACACCCACGGACTGTCAAAACGAAACACGCCTCTGATCGCATTTCTCGAAGCTGAAGAAAAAACGCGATGGAAGTTATAGTCTACATTTCCTCCCACTCGAAGCTCTATTGTTTACGCACTCTCATGAGAATTCAGAAGGTGCGTGGTGGTCATCAACTCGATTCGATTTTAGAGACGACGCACAGTGGTTTAAGAGCGGAAAAAATAGGTTTTGGAAAAGTGTTGAATTTCCAAGTTTTTTGAGTTTTAATTCATTCTATATAAACCAATTGATGATATTTAGTTCATAATAATGATGGTTACAAAGCCAAAGTATTTATTTCTACCACTGAAAGTATGGGGTTTACAGATAGGCTTAATCCGATACAAAAATGTAGGAACTTCTACATTGCGTTAAAAGGAAACTACCAATTTCACAGTATTCACTGAAGGCCTATCATAAAGCTTACTATTTAAGGCTCATATACTCGCAAAAAGAAATAATTTTGATAGCTTGGTTTGTTTGTAATGAATAACAACGTGGAACACCGTTTCTTTCAGATATCTCTAACTTCATTTTGATTTTTGAAAGGTAGCTCCGTTTGGCTCCGCTCTGAAACTGATTTGTGCCTAATCTGTACACTGTCTTTGACGTGTAGTATAAATTCCAGCTGCCCCTTCCTGCCCCTGCATGATGAAAATGTTAGTTTTTACTCACGCTGCACAGTGGACAATATATGTGTATTTGTGGAAAAAAGTCAATATCTTTTGATTGGATTGGAATTTTAAGACGATTCTTTTTTTGACTGATAGAGAAAGATTCCCCGCACATGGAAAATAGGCGAGACATTCAAAATAATTAATATCTGTTACGAAAATTAACAAAAATGTTATACAAAAAATTCTTTTCTCTTTCAAATATAAAATAAAAACAGCAGAAGTTATTTTCTAAACTAAAAATAGATATTTTTCTCGCCTAAAACAATGTGGTTAAGTTAGTTTTGGGTGGGGGCAAAAAAGCCCACACATAAATACCGGGTTATTAGCTACGATGTTACTTTCTGTTATATTGGACAATTTACTTAGAACGTACAATAGATTTTTTTTACCACAATGGATACAATTGCAATAAGTTATAACACTTCCTCTTGTGAGTTGTTTAAGTCTAACCAGAAAGTCAGAGATTGTAAAGCTCTTTTCAGTAAAAGCACACATCTTAAAAACCAAACTAAAAACGTAAAAAGTAATATTAAAACAAATTGGGAATTAAAAGTTTAATATGTCAGAAACCACGTAAAGAAATTGATTAAATAAGAACGAAAATCGAATTAAGACTAATGACAAATAAGGAACGGAGATAAGTGATGAAAAGAGAGATAATATTTATATTTTACGACCATCAACATAAACACACCAATACCAATATTGATATAATTAATCACCTCAGGATTAATACACGAAAGAGTAGCCCCTTTTGTGTGGTAAATAAATTATAACTGGTATTATATGCCAGTAACAGTACATAAGGTACTTCTGCACGGACAAAGCATTATTGAAAACGCTGTTTTACCAATAGGAATGCTATCGGAAAAAGCCCAAGAGGCACGTAATAAAGATTATAGATATTATCGCCTACAACACACGCGAAAATGTAGTCGCATTGCGGCGAATGAAGATGTTATGCACATCTTTGTTAATATCATCCGATCCCTTTATTTCAAGCATGCGGATTGAGCCACCAAGAAAATCATTAGAATTAAGCAGTAAGATAAATGAGTTATTGGCTGATGCATAAATATTTGAGGAGAACGTAAGGATCCGCAGAACTTGCTGTGACCGGGGAGTCGAAGCGCAGTCTTCCGCTTTCTGGCAATTTTCATTTTGTATTATTTCTAATGTACACATACCGTTTTTACAATTTGCAAAACTGTTGCATAAATTTACGAATGGTTTACGATGTTATTTGTCTTAGGTTTTCCGCTTTCAACGCGCGATGAACTATTCCAGTACATTTTGTTAATTTGCACAATACGTTTTGATGATTCACGTTCTTTTTAATATTTCTACATGCGGGGAACATTACACTACCACGGAAAAAAAAGTGTCTTAATATTCGTTTCCAATCAAAAGATATTGAATTTTTTCCGCAAATAGCCGTATATTGACCACTGTGCGACGCTTCTAAATGCATTCCACGAAAATGAAGAATTTATTAACTATAATTATGGAAGATGCTAATCGAGGGTGCTGACGATCTATGCTTTAACGTTTTCTTCCCTCTCGATGCTTTATTTTTACGCATCTTCCTAAGTGATCCAACAAATGCGTCTCGACTGTCAATTATCCTCCGATTTTACACACCCACGCACGGACAAAATGGAACATGCCTCCGTTCGCATTTCTCGAAGCTGAAGAAGAAAAGCGGTGGAAGTTCCAGTTTACATTTCTTCCTCCCACTCGGCGCTCCATTGCTTACGCACCCCTGTGATAATCCAAGAGATGCGTATTAGGGTCAACCATCCTTTTATCGTGCGCACCCACGGCCAAAGGGCAACCCACTCCTCTAATCGTATTCCTCGAAGCCGCAGAAGAAGGAATCGACCCCCGCGAGTATCTCGAGAAGAAGGTAGCCGCTCCCCGATATAAGTTTTCCTCCTACTCGACGGTCTATTCGCGTTGCCAGTTCTCTTCTTACACTTTGTGAAAGTAAATCAAGGTCACACACACCCGTTCTCTCTCTTTCTCTTTTTCCCTTTCTCTCTCTCTTCGAGGGTGCGATCCTACGCGTCGGAGAACGAAGAAGCACCACCGTCAGGTGGTCCCCAATGCGAAGAGAGCAAGTTTTCGGGAGATAATATGAGCCTCGCTCTAAACGACGCCCTTCAGAAAGAAGTTCTCGAGAGTAAGTTCGAACGTGGAGAGGGTAGTCGGCACAGGAGTGAGAGGTGAGGAGAATCTCGGCGGTGACCATCCTCCTTCGCTTTCGATTCTCGACTGCGGTGGGAGCCGCAAACTCATTCGGAGTTAACGCCTTTGTTAGCCCGGGGATGCGAAACAAACCAGAAATCTGTCTTGACCCCAAGCTTAACCTGGAATGAACTGTTGCTCCAATCCGGAGAAGAGGAAGTTCCGCGGAAGTCGCCGGGGAGTGAGAACCTTTCAAGAGGACGTTGTTTAAGAAACTTCCATTTTATTTGCTTTCTCGTCGAGAACTTGTCCCTTTTTTTCCTTTCTTTCTCTCTTTCTCTCTTCCTTTCGGGGTGAAAGCGACGGACTCGATGATTTCTCTTAGCGAGTGGAAAATACACAATCGCGTCGATCCTTCGAGAGTATTGCGGCCGCGTTAAACGAACTTCGTCCAAGTTCCTCCTTTCACACAATTGCAATAACGAGAGACTCTCGAGTGAATTACAGAACTTATGACGCGAGGTACTTTCGTGGAAATAATTGCTTTCTTCGATGATTGGCCGACGTCGTTTCCCTTTCCGAAGAGGAAACGTATACCGAGGCCTGGCAGTTAATTAAGAGGCAGACCTCGCGAGTCGAGGTTATGATGTAAAGTACACAGAGAAGTTTTGTCCTGTTAATGAAAGGAGACGAGAAGACGCGTTTGGCTACTCGTGGAAGATTGTATAATAGAATCGATAGAATAGATTGATGACACTCTTGGCGGCCTCTTGCCATTTGAATAATGTCCGTCTACTACCCAGTTAGAGTTACTTCGACGAACACTCTCGAAATAATCGAAGACCCAAGTGGACAAAGGTGTTCTGCCACGTTTTCAGAGAAAGTGATTTTATTATACTGCTTCAGTTTTCCCGAGTACTATTTGGAAACTTTAATAAGTAAAAATATGTAAAATTAAATATTAAAAAAAAACTGCGAGTTGATGAAGGTTAGTGCGAAATCAAAATCGTTCATTGGGATTTACTCGAAACTTTGGATCTATGACGTAACACCTTTATCCACTTAGGTCCTCGGTTCTCGTTGAGGCTGCGTTTACGAAAAAACAGATCTATCTTCGAACATTTGACCATATAAAAGTGAGAAACTTAAGGTAGAGCGAGCTTTCAAGCTTTCTGAAATCTCGAAGCCACGACGTCGATTGGAAATCTAAGAGCAAAATTTGGAATTCTATGTATACTCGAATCCTCATCCTATTGTTAGCCAATAATCGTGCCCCTTGCTGGACTCGAATCCTTATCTCATTCTTAGCCAATAATCGAACCCCTCGCTGGGCGCGAAAGGAATCCTATATTTATCTGTCCCCTCTCAGTAATCACATTGCGACGAAAAACTCGGCAGGTTCCTCCAGATCAATCCTTGCTTCTTGCAATTTTCTCTCGAACCATAGTCGACGAGGCAGCCCTTCCACCAAAACAAATCCATTTGTGCTGCGCAAAGCTTTGCACGAGGCATTGGCAAGGAGCCGTATATCTCGTTGCACCAACAGATGCCGAGGGATTCGGTGAAATTCCGTGTACATCTCAAACATCCCAAAGAGAGTTTGAGAAGAAACGCCTACCCCGCAGCATCGCCGAATTCTCTCTTTTGTTAGATACGGTGGATTCAACATTTCTGCCAAACCCTGCTGTTTTCCTTCTCAAGGCACAGTTTTGCGTTGCACAACAAAGGATAATAAGGTAGAAAGGCGAAACGCTTCGCTCGAAGGGACGGAATTTTATAAATAAGAAGCTGTGGAGGAAAGTTCACTGGGAAATTATCCCTTTATCGCTCTATCGTGGAGCATCGAAAGAATTATCTTTCCATTTTCAGACAATTTTCATTTCAACCCACGCGAAACGAAAGTTCACGTGTCGTCCCGTTGAATATTCATGCTCGCTCTCGCGCGAAACTGGCCAGCCCAGTTCTACGTTAATCGTTTCGTTAATCATTAATCATCCTGGCTATTCCTATCCATTGAATACGGACGTGTGTAAACATAGGCACCACGATCATCTCGTGGGACGACACGCAACGCGTTAGTCGAATTTCTAATCAAATTATTGACGAGGCCCGTCATAAATCACGCAAAGTGCGCACGAACCCGAGAGGTCTATTAAACGATTTCGCCCTAATTGTATCCGAAGTTATTCCACCGGATATTCAGTTCTAAAATAGAACCAACCCGCGTTTCGATTAACAATGTATCGGGGCTTTGTACCAGGGTCGATCGAAATTATTCCTCACTATCGAATGATGAAAGAATGAAGAAGCAACGATTCCAATTTTTTATTCATCTCACTTTCCTTCGATGTTAATTTATCGCTAACAAAAAGTTCGTCCTTTTTATTCAAGCGTGAGGATAATTTTTCGTATCATCTCTGGTACACAGAAAATGATCTAAAATCCAAATACCTCGGGATAAATGTCACCCACATCGCTTTACAACATCTTAATGGCATCCTATTCTCGCAAATCAGCAGCATTCATTCACTCGACTATCAATTCTTAGGCCCAGTTCCACAAGTGACTTTAAACGGAGTTTAACTCGTTAACCCTACGTTAGTGGAAAAATTGCATTCCACAATTGCCATAAACCACAGTTAACGTCGATTTCCCGCAGTTAAAGTTAAACCCCCAGCTTCGGGCGTTTAGTGAATATAACCGAAGTTTAACACTGCAGAATCAATGAATGTCAGAGACAAACTTTATTACCATTCCGTTGTTTGGGGTTATGTTGGTGCGCGATATAACGATATTTTTAATTAAAAGAAAATAATATATAGAAAAAGTGAAGTATGGCTTTAGATTACATATTATCTTCATCCGAAGATAAAGATTTTGAAAATGTTAAATATCGACGGCCGAAAATTATAAGAAGACGACCATCATATATTGAAGAATTTAACAACCTTGATTTTCATGCACGATTTCGTCTATCCAAAGCATATAGACAGCTTTGAGCTTGTTTCAAACTTCCCGACTTTCATTTATCAACAACCAATCACATTCTACGTTTTAAAAGCAAGAATAATCTTTGAGAGTTTCTTCATATGGACTATAGGTTTACGTAAACTGCAGTTAAAAACACCTTGTGGATCGCGATACATGTTTAACCATGCCGTTAAATGTAACGGCCGTTCAGCTGAACTCAGTTTAAACTTGATTTTGCGGAATGTGATTGGTTGTTGATAAATAAATGAAAGCCGAGAAATTTGAAACTAGCTCAAAGCTGTCTATTGCCCGTATTCATAGTCGTTCCCTGAGGAATAAGGATCCCTTATTCCTTATTCCACATTTCATAAACCTTCCTTGACCGAACAAGGGAGCTTATTGGCTTCCTTATTTCAAGGGTGGTCACGAGCTTCCTTGAGGCTTCCTTGAGGCTTCCTTCATCCTTAAGATAAGGAACGACAATGAATACGGGCATATACGCTTTGGATAAACGGAATCGTACATGAAAATCAAAGTCGTCAAATTCTTCAATATATGATGGTCGTCTTCTTATAATTTTCGGCCGTCGATAATTAACATTTTCAAAATCTTCATCTTCGGATGAAGATAATATGTAATCTAAAGCCATACTTCACTTTTTCTATATATTATTTTCTTTTAATTAAAAATATCGTTATATCGCGCACCAACATAACCCCAAACAACGGAATGGTAATAAAGTTTGTCTCTGACATTCATTGATTCTGCAGTGTTAAACTTCGGTTATATTCACTAAACGCCCGAAGTTGGGGGTTTAACTTTAACTGCGGGAAATCGACGTTAACTGTGGTTTATGGCAATTGTGGAATGCAATTTTTCCACTAACGTAGGGTTAACGAGTTAAACTCCGTTTAAAGTCACTTGTGGAACTGGGTGGAACTGGGCTAGATGTTTAACCATGCCGTTAAATGTAGCAGCCGTTCAACTAAACTCAGTTTAAACTTGGCTTTGTGGAACTGGGCCTTATTCACCATTACGCAGTAACCACGGCGTATCGCACTCACGACAATAGATTCGCTACCTCATCAATGCCCTTGTGGTAGCGGCAATTTCACGATGGATTGACATTCGTGAAACCCTACGGATTGACAATTAGCGAGAACTGCAAGTAGGCTCACAAGCCACGCGTTTAATCTCAATTCCAACACTGGCAAGAAACATCCAAACGTTTCACAATTAAAATTCCACAGAATTAATCCTCATGCTCGAATCTATCATTATATTCTCGTAAGGTCAATGTCCCAGTTTCTACTCAAATCCTGATTTCTACTCACTATGAACTATTCTTCTTAACATTAATACTCGCTGATAAAATAATCTACAGAAAGATTAATTATTGATTATTTAGATACTCCGGCATAAGTTGCATAGGCTCGTTGCTCGCTAGGTAACAGCTCGTTGTTAAAAATAAATTTCATAATCCTAGCAGTCGTTGTAGTCTTAACACGTTAAGCGCCACGTCGGTCCCTAGGGACCGACGCTAGACTTTCCGTTCAGGCCACGTCGGTCCCTACGGACCGACGGCAGACTTTTCGTTCTTCTATCGCGGCGCGTGTGTCCGTCTTTGCATACTTGTGAGACTGAACATTTAAATTATGCGATATCGGTTTTAGTTTGGTCAATGCTTCAAGGAAAAGAATATAATACTTAAAAACATTAATGTAATTTATTGAAACAAGATAAGCAAAGGTGAGGTTGCTGTGTACATTCATTACAAAAGGTTGTTACTTTTGGCGTTACATTTCTTGGCCCGCCTGACGGCTAACTGTGGCCTGAACGGAAAGGCACGCAAATTCGGCGTGGCGCTTAACGTGTTAAATGAGTTGAAATAGGGACATCGGCCTGATTGATATCGATAAACCGAAACTGAATCTGTTACACTTGTATGGGCAGAAATAGGGACACGTTCTGAGTAAATATACGGACACCGCGATTTTTGTCGAGTAGAAATACGTTCATTTCTTGCATTGCATTTAATTAACAATTATTCATAATAAAAGTCTTCAAAATTATAGTTTTCTAATTTTATATGTAGCACGACTCCCGACGTGATAAGCGACCAATTCGTTCGCTAATTGTTACTTAATATAATAATTTAAACAACCGGTTTTAGTATCATTTGTCTTAAGTGAGTAGAAATAGGGACATTGGCCTTAACTTGAAATAAAGAAAAAAAAAATAAAAAAAATTCAAATGGACAATCGAACGATCCGCATCCATCGAAGTGTAATTTGCGAACGAGTAGCTCGAGGGCAGGTTAATGTGCGCGTTCAGGACGAATGTATCGGAAAATCCTTACCGAGGACTATCCACATGACGATAATATTGCCTCCGGTCGCCACGAGCAATATCACGGCGAATATGAGGGACCAGGAGAGCTTCTGCCACCACGGTAAATCGAACGGACGTTCCTGGTGAACGACGAGGCAGTCGGTGAGGGCCTCTCGCAAAACATCCGGCTGTGGTGTTCGGTCCAAGGCATCCCCGAGGATATTTATAAGCTCGGTACGATTCAAGTGGAGCAGAAGACCGATGTCACGTTCAAGGACCACCGCCGTGCAATTGTACAATCGTGCAAGCATCGCGCTATTCATATTTGTTTTCTGTGGACCAGACGATGGTTTATGATAAGATGGATTTTCTCGAATTTTTCTCTTTCTTTCTTCTTCCAATCGTGCACGTTCGATAAATTCTTCGAAGGACGAACGATCGTGTTAGATATTTTTATTCCTCCGAATGTGCTTCCTTCAATTTTCTCTTTTTTCTTCGGTTCAGACACGGTCGATGACTTCTTCGAGAATTAAATTACATTTAATTACATCCTTTATTACTTCCAACGATCGCCTTCACGAGAGCACCTGTATTCGTGAGAATGCAGAATGCATTTTCCTTGAATTCTCGGTTTCTTTTTCACGATTAAGAGCATTCCATGCTTTCTTTCAGGATGAATCCTCTTTCTTCTCTTCGACGAAGGATTATTGGCCGAGCGCTTGTAACCAGTGCGAAAAAATCGCAATTCATTTCACCGTTTCCTTTCCGCGAGTGGAAACTTTTTTTTCTTCCTCTCGATCGCAGCTTGCAATTAGACATTCGTCCGTGTTGCGATTTGAAAGGATCTTAATGGTGGACTTTCTATAGAACATTTTTCATTTCTTCGTTTCTTCTTCGTTTCGAGAGCCCTTCCAACTTTCTTTGGCCTGACATTTTAAAAAGGAACTTCACTAGCCACGTCCACCTCGGCCGCATTATCGTCGAATTTTATCTTTTAATTGGCACGAAATGGAGCGCCGAAGTCGCAAAAGGAAGAATGCGTTAATTCTCTAATGTAATTCCGCGTAACTATTTCGCCCTTTTGTATGCACCGAACGAGAGAGCTATGTGTTCGAATTTTTTTCACCAAACTCGACGAGGATAAAATTCCAGCTCGCTCGTAATTCTCCCTGCTTCGTTTCTTTGTTTTTTTTGTTTGCGTTACAAAAATATATATCGTCACGGGAGTGTAATTGCGGAAAATATGCGCCCTTCGTCGTGCACGCAGGTAAACGAGCGTTTAAACGTCGCTCTTGTTTTTTCCACTCTACAAGCGTTCACCATGCGCATTCAAAAGATCGCGTTAATTACGTTTACTCTTGTCGACAAAAGCCAACGAGCTCATCTAATTTCCAATCTTCGATATTTTCCAACACCAAGTACGTTTGATGGAAAATCACACACCATCACAATTTCTCGAGCATCCGTAACATGTCTCAGTTCACCAATAAAAATGCGTGCCGTCACGAGTGCGTAAAGGCACAGCTGAGCGCTCTATACATTCCAATTTTAATCGTGCAAAACATTCACTGAGCATTCACGATTATTCTTCCTTAACGTGCACACGAAACTCGATTAAAATCCATACCGAGATTTAATCACGATCGTATGAAACTGCAAGAATCACGACGAATAGTTTATTAAGAACGCTCGAGGAAATTGAAAATGTTCTCTCGCCCCTCGTGTCTCAAAAATCAAATTTTCTTTTTACTGATTAAATAATCCTAGATTATCTTTACTGATAGAATTCGTTATTATATTATTGTCAACCGTTCCGCGCTATTGTCCGCTGTGCCGATCTCTAAGAGCGTCCCGCATCGACTACCCCATGGCATCTTCACGGTGGATCAGGTGCACCGCATGCGAGAACCCCGTAAGAGACACTGAACATTTAAAGGAACGTTCATTCAAAGATGCGCGCGCATCGGCGCGAACCCTCTGCGCGTCTCCCTGCCTTTTCACTCGTTGTCACTCTCTCACTCACTCGAAAAGGCCACCCTTGGATCCAAGCACACAACTTTCATTTGCGGGAGAGAGAGAGAGAGAGAGAGAGAGAGAGAGAGAGAGAGAGAGAGAGAGAGAGAGAGAGAGAGAGAGAGAGAGAGAGAGAGAGGATGGAGGTGTCAGCTGGTGGTGTAAATAGGCAACACTCCCTCCTTTCCCTGCTGGCATAGTACCCACGTACTCGCACGATTTTTATGCCACCAGGTAGGTATCCATACGAAATGGCGTGCCGAACGATATTTGCGTCACGTGCGGACCCCTTACTTCTCCAACCCTACCTCTTCTTTCCGCTTCTAGTACTATAACCCGATACGCGCCTCCCACTCCGTCTCGCGGGACGCAAAATGATGATAGACGCGACGCCTCCCCTTCCGAGCTTCGTACGAGTTTGCAAACACGTCACACGTGCCTCTATTATTGGCACTCGTATTCGAGAAAGTATAGAGGCTCCTCGCTTTTTATTTTATATCCTTTCGTGCTTTTATCTTCTTCCTATATTTTTTTTTTCCTTTCTTTGTCGACAAGACGCGTTCCTTTTCCCTTGACTCTGGCCACTTTGGATCCTCCCGTGGGAATACGGGATGATAAGAAAGCAAAATGTCTCCAAGGTGAGGATAGGTTAGCTTGTTTTCTTCACTTTGCCGGTGAAGTTTGACGAGGCGTGCTTGGCTTTTCTTGCCTCGTAAAAGTTTGCCCTATTATTGATGGAAGTCTGTATACACTTTGGTAGAGTGAAGGTGGGTTGAGGAGGATGTGCTTATTGGGCGAATTTTAACGATTATACGCGTACTTGTAATGTTCCGAGTATTGTTAATGTTCGTTGGAACGTTGTCGGAAGATTCGACGTTTTTCTTCGATGTTTTGAGAATGCGCGGGCTTTTTAAAGTGTGTCGGAATAAATGAGGTGTGCAAGCTTACCGTGGATACGGAGAATTCGCCATTTTTGGGTAGTTGAAGTGGAAAATTGGCTGCTAATGACACTTTACTCGCAATCACTTTCTCACTTTTCAAAGGCTGCACCATGACTGACCGCCACACAGAACAGCAGCGCCAATAACAAAGTTGAACTCGAACTGCCCTCTGTGTTTCATTGGCTGAACTTATCCCTTGTTGATTGCACGTTGTGTATGGTTTTGATGTGAACTGTGTTTGAACAGTAATTTCTGTAATATTATTCTTACATTATGAAGGTAAAGCGTGATCCGAGCATCTTGAAAAAGGCGAAGCTTCACAAAACGATAAAGCGTAAACGACAAGATAGGCACCCTCTGGACGATTCAGCTTTGGATGCAGCAGTGAAGAATGTCAAGAAGATTATTGAGGTTAGGTGTCACGTGCGATTATAACCTTCTGCAAGTTAAATGTTATTAATTCTAGTTAACATTTTATTTAATTACATCTCAGTTAAGTATTACGAGGATTTCTCAGAGAAGTAGGATAATATTTATACTTTACAGACCAAAAAATCAGAAGTAAAAGATACGCAGAAACGGACGAAAAACGTTTCACTTCCTACTGTTAAAAGGAATTGGGTATTTAAGCCGAGGCATGGTCTAGTTTATGTAGGACATTTGCCTCATGGATTTTACGAAGCACAATTGCAAGAGTATTTCGGTCAGTTCGGTAAAGTACTCAGAGTACGGGTTGCACGATCTAAAAAGGTATTTTACTATTATTATAATATTCTTGAACCTGCTAAAATAGTTTGTAATAAAAATATCGTCTTAGATGCTAACGCCACCGTTTAAAATTTTTGTTTGTAGACTGGAAAAAGTAAAGGTTGCGCGTACGTTGAATTTAAGGACAAGGCCGTTGCTAAAATTGCAGCTGAAAGTATGAACAATTATCTGATGTCCGGCAGATTGTTAAAGGGTAATCATCCAAAATTGATATTGCTTGAATCGATAATAAAATCTAAGCACATGTGCTACATTAAATGTTTCTTGCAGCTGCATACATTGCTCCTCACAAACAACACATGGGCTTCTTCTTTGGCAAGAATTGGACTTCAAAAAATTTTCCAAAGCAACACGCACGTAAGAAAACCATTAAGGAAATAAATTCGGAAATTTCAGAGGAATCTCATGAAAAATTTGTGAAGAGATCCGTCAAAAAGTTAAGTGATCTGGAGCAGAAATTGAAAGAAAAGGGTATAGTTTTGAACTTGAAGAGGTTAGTTGCTTCTGAAACGTAACAAACAATCTGTTATAATATGGATGTTCAATCTTTATTAAATATCTCATTGCACAATGCAAGTATTTGACTTAATACTTAAATAACAATTAATGTATACCCTAACGGCAAGTGGTCCCTGATTATAATACACATGCTTCAAGCATTTGCTGGCTCGTGACAATGTACAGAGCGCTATGTACAGTTATTCTTATATTTGTAATATAAATATGAATATATCAAGATACGCTAGGTCTATTTTCCAACGGTGACGAACCTGCCTTTGTCCTTTTCCACTTCATGCGTCTATTTTGAAACCAAACTTTCACCTTAAAAAAAAACGCATCCACAATTATCATCGTTATCAATATCAATCAAATAATTATTTCTTGAAAATTCTCTGAAACCAGAAAATCCTCTCGAATAATCGTGTTACCTGACGTTCCGTTAAATCTAGAGCGACTGCAATTTCATAACGACGCAGACGCGTGAGATAATTACTGTGCGCGAATTCGCACTCCAAGTGACGCACTTGTTGCTTTGTAAACGCCGTCCTCTCTTTACGCGGTTTCTCTCCCGTGGCATTAGTCAATTTTTTATTCTTATCTGCAAAGAAGAAAAAAAAACAAATGAATACCATTAAAATACCAACCAGGAGTGAAATTAAAATCCACCTGAGAACTACCCTCGACCCTTGACATTCTCTTACGTCATTAAGCGCGTTTCAACAATCAGGCCGTAAGAGCTCCACGCTGAGATGCGAGTAAAGTATCGAAACGAATGGCAAATCGTGAGAGAGGGTGGCATGGCCGATCTCATTGGCACACGGTGACATAACTCGACCATCAGCAGCGCGACCGGTCCCGATTTCGCAGACCGTTTCTTGTCCGTGAGAGCACTTCGTGGAACGGCGCGCGTCCGAGGCGAGGAGGATTTCGTCAGTGATGGGTTTTTCTCGTTGCGCGCGCGGCGGTAAGATGAAAATAGCTGCATATTCGATGCGTCACTGGAACGTCGGGCCCCGTTAACGGGCGTCAAGCGTGCCGCTCGTGAAATGTGGGTTGCAGAAATCGCGGGATCATCTTCGTGTGGATGTGTATGCATGAAAGTGCGAAGATGAAGGGGCCGAGAGAGAGAAATAGACAGAGAGAGAGAGAGAAAGAGATGGAAGGTGGGATATGATGCTGGGTGGGACGGAAGGAGAACCCTTAGCCTTGCTTCCGTGCCGCTATCTTGACTTTAATTGCGGGCTGACGTCAATCGTGAGAATCCTTGTTACATGATTTATGCGCGTTACGCCGCGCGACGTGCTGGAAGGAAATTGGATTGTGTTACGGAGGCGAGAAAGGAAGGAAGGAAGGAAGGATGGAATACCATTTAGATGATATCTTTGATCTTCGGTTTAATGGAAGACGGAGGGTGGATTCGCCGAGTAAGGACTTCATCTAAAATCGCAATAAATGCTTACTTTATATTTCTTTAACTCTTTGGACCACGGTGGTATTAAAAGTGTCCCAACTTTTTGATGCGCGACTATGCATGGAAATATTGCACTAGGTTTATATTTAGTCTTACTTATGTAAAGCACTTGGTAATACCATCAATAAATGTTATAAATGTGTTCACTTGTGTTGGCAAGTTTCAACATACCAGTACAGATTCATCAAGTGGAACTTTTTATCGCGACAATATTTTTCTCCTGGTTTTATGTGAACACTTCTGTGCAACATGGGTCTACTGAATTCCTGTGCCGCAAAGAGTTAATGATAAGACAATCGACGAGTAACCTTACGATTTTATTTCAGAAGCGGTATCGTTTTTGATCGAAGAAGACTTGGATCGTTCGAGAGTTGGATAATCGAATCGGGGTTTCGTCTGAAGATTAGCAAGAAATTATTAGTCCCTGCTGGAAGAATATCAATGCTACGTCGATATTTAATTTACATTGACTTGATGAGATTGAAAGTGACGGGAGTCGTAACTAACATGTCGCTTCTTACGCAATTCCTACGCACCCGAAGCATCGTAAAGGCAGCCAGCCGATAAATATTTAGGCTACACTCGGACTATTACAGCCACATTGGCGACACTAAAGCCGTAAACGCGGCTGCAGTAAATGAATTATGGAGTCGACAGTTCTCTTCAAGTAAAAATTTTCTCATTTAATTCCCCAATAAACAAACAACATTACCACTCTGAGCTCTGCGATTTTCCACCGAGCACGTATCCTCCTCGCAGGAAAAGGAATCCAAATCGTTACTGTGCTGTGCCTCGGTCCACTTTCCATCGTGTCCGACGGCTAGCTCGGCACCGTGAAAATTCGGAATTTCCCATGCACGGAAAACCGTAGTTGTGGTAGTGGTGACGTGACGATCGTGATTTTTTTCACAGACGAAATCCTGAGAGAAATCATCGACCTGACAGGTCGTACCTCTGACGGGGTTCTGATCAGGAACATTCTCATGCGTGAATTGCTCCCACCTGTTTAACACCAAACAGTAACAAAATCAATCACTCGAGTGGATCATCTTGCAAATAAGTTATTCTTATACCTGTACGAACGGTAATTTTGATTGGCATCTGGATTCTGAGGGATGCTGGATGCGCACCAAGGCGCGAGAAGCGTGCCAATCTCACCACTCGGACAAGCAGGTGCAGAAATGTTGGAGCCTGGGACGCTTCCGCTCCAGGACCATCTGTGATTCGAAGATTCGTAAGCCGTCGCGGCAACTCTGCCACTTTGGTGCTCGAAATGAATAGGAGGTGGTGTCGGGGGTGTCGGTGGTAATTCGAAACTGTCCTCCGAGAGTCGATGGCTCGTTGGGAACACCGCTTGCGGCCAAGACTCCATACCTGACGGAACGTCAACTTTGCAACTATCTTAGCTCGATATCCTCTAACAATTTATCACGATTAAACCTCGAGAATTACGCTACAGTTCGTTGAAGAATCCGTTCGATGAATCCACGAGCTCTCACTGTAGGATTTTTAGAGGTAAAGAGAATGGAAAGTTCATGAGTAAAATGTTCACGACACTCGATCCCGTATCGGTTTCTAACGAAGGCGGTAATCCGATTTGTTCCAGGTGAAAGAATCGGCTGTTAACTGTGATTCTATTCACTGTGCTCGCGATGGAGGAGGATCACGTGCCAGTCGAATGAGAGAATCGCCACGGCCGAGGGCACATTCTCCGTTTCTCGCGTTAATGGTCTGACTGAGATGTGTCAAACTGGCGCATGTGATTTCCCGCCTGTCATGGGAGCCCGGCATAGAAGAGAAGCAAGGGAGAAGCCAGGGTGGACGTCATGGGTGAGGAAGGAACTCGCGTGTCGTGGGAGTAGACATGGAAAGATGCTGGAACCGTGGCTGTTCTTTCGGGTTCGGCCAATCCCGGGAGTTCACGCTCGTTAAAACACACCGAACTGCTCACCCATTTGCGAAAGAGCCCTCGAAGAATACGACTATGGGCGTTGACTAAGAATTTTTTCTTCTCCCGCGCTGGCTTCTTTTTTTTGCTTCTTCTCCACACGCGTCACTCTAGGACGCGAGCAGATGCAGAGCTGCGAATTCAAAGTCCTTCTTTTCTACGGGTCTCTTCTCTGCCACGAGCTGAATTCTTTACGAATACCATCGAAGACTTTCTTGGAATAATGATGAAGCTTAGATGTGAAAAAGGGTGTTGCGTTCTTTCTTTTCTTTGGTTTTAAGCTGGTGAAAAATCTCGAGAATCTGGTAGAAGGATATTCTTGTTTCTTCCAAGGACGGAAGGATCGTGGCGTAAAAGTTCCTACCATTAAATTCCATCCGACGGAGTCAATGTCATGAAAATAAGTGGCAACTCTGCTGCGTTCCGTCCAGCCGGCTATTTGCTATTTGCCACCACGCCCTTTGGCCATCCCACGGTACCCAGGGCCCCGTGGAAGATAGCGAGTAAAGTAACGGTTACGATAAGTACGACAATAACTGCAACCTGAGCGAATGGTCTTCCTGTAAGAGCATCGTGGAAGCTCAGCCAAAACTCTCCAGGCTCGTGGGTATACGGGGATAACATTCGATTCTGGTACGTGCTCGTCGTGCGGCATTAGATTGATCCTGGGCCAAGGAAAAATTATGTAGGTAAGTATCCGAAGTCTTCTTCGTCTGCTCGTTGACTTTCTTAAGGATTTTTGAAACGAAGATAATTTTTGAAAATATCGAATAAGAAAATGAAACAAATTTTTTTATTGTGTTACTTAATTATTGTACCTTTTTGTTATCTCCACGATGAGTTTGTCTGGTCCTCGTTCGGTTGGATTATTTTCTTTGATGGATTATTTGGTCCGTTTCGTTTCTACGATTCTGGTACGTGCTCGTCATGCGGCATTAGATGGATCCTGGGCCAAGGAAAAATTATGTAGGTAAGTATCCGAAGTCTTCTTCGTCTGCTCGTTGATTTTCTTAAGGACACTAAGAATGAGAAATTTTTTTTAAAGTACCCGATAAAAAGAAATCCAAAATTTTATTGCGTTATATAATTGACGTGTCTCTACACATACGTTCCATCCACTTTTTGTTATCTCAACGATGAGTTTGTCTGATCCTCGTTCGTTTGGATAATTCTCGTTGGTGGATTATTTGCTCAGTTTCGTTTCTACGATTCTGGTACGTGTTCGTCACGCGACATTAGATAAGCTTCTGGGCGAAGGAAAAATTATACAGGTAGGTATTCCAAATCTTCCTCATTTTCTCACCGATTTTCTTACGGACCCTAAGAATGAGAAAATTTTTTTAAAGTACCCTATAAAAAGAAATCGAAAATTTGATTGCGTTACATAATTGACGTGTCTCTACACATACGTTCCATCCACTTTTTGTTATCTCGGCGACGAGTTTGTCCGGGCCTCGTTCATTCGGATAATTCTCGTCGGTGTTTCATTGGGCCCGGTCCATTACTGCGTCAAGAGACGCATAAGTCAATCTCGGGGGCAGGCACCTAAGAAAACAGAGAAGTAAAGTGGCGGGCCCAGAAAGCTGGTGGCCACCGCGCTCTCACCGGAGGGTCAGATCCTCCACGGAGGGTCGTGTACCCCCATTAGTCATCCGCATTGTTTAGTTTCCTTTCTCGGGTCATTTGCACCGGCGAGCGCGTCCGTGTAAAATAAGTTCCCGCCCGATTCTTCCTCTCGGTTGGCAGGAAGCGGAATTCCCTGAAATACGAGACAGTTTTTAGGTGGCGGTGCCAAGCAGTCTGCCACGAATAAGACGGATGCCTTAAAAAATATCGTTACGCAGTACCTAGAGAGAAACGTTCAGTGGCCGAGCTTTTTTCTTCCTCTTCGACTTTTGCCCCTTTTCCACGCGTCTAACTTTCTCTTCCTCTTGCGCAATTTGCACGATCCCGTGGAAAAATAAATAAATTTCCAAATTTACTTCGTACGACACAGATGTTTTTCTAAAATGTAAGATTTATTGTATTAGAACAGTTCTAGTGCAATTAAAGATCGTTCAATTTTATACCAGAAGCTCTCCGACCCTAAGGAACCAGTAGAATTCAAAACACGTTCGAGGGTCACGTGGGTGTAACAGCAGGGATCAAGGAACGTAGGATCCACGTGTACTCTGGTGACCAAGATTCCCACTGAGATTTCTCGTAGAAAGGGGTGATCTTCTTTTCGATATAAATCTGCGTAAGATGTCTGGATTTCTCATCAGGCCCGAGAATTTTCATATGGCCTGGACTAAGTTAAAAGCTAGACGTACTTCTTGAGTGTACGCATGTTGAGCGCAGTATTAGCGTATTAAGCCTTCATTAGACTCCCACGTTTCTGGCGAGACGTGTCCCACGTCAGCATGCGAGTCCAGTCAAACGGGAGACATACGATCTAAAAGGTGTACAGTTCTACTTCTCGAATCTCGCAAGCACGGTGGTAACCCTCTTTGAAAAAGCAAGAGCTTTCATGCACGTGAAGCACAGGACGGAGTTACACACTTGTGTAACGGTGCATGCATTCTAGCGAAGCGAAAGATATTTCATAGAATTCTCTCTTTATTCTCTCCTCCTTTGCACGTGTTCTCGAATTCTTTCCAAAAATGATTTCCACCCGAACGTCGTCCGCATGTCGATCGTGGAGAATGGAGTCTGAAAGCTTTGCAAATCAATCATTGATCGCAGTAAAAGTCAAACGCGAGCGTAAGAATCACTCAAGAAATGTTACATGGTGTACAAGAGGGTGGATATTTTTGGTAGTCCCATCTGGTTCTACACACGGAACATTGATCTGCCGTTCTCCAACAGCCAGTCTGCTTTGGCTGTTCCTACCCGTGGCCCATAAGACCGTCCACATAAATTCGGAGATCGACGTTACGACACCTGTCTACTTCACGGAAAAATGGGAGATCGTGCCCAACGATCAGGTATTTCCACGGGATTCGTAAAATTTCGTCCTCCTGTACAATGGAACCCTGTGCTCGAAGACAAAGTCATGAACTCTCTCAAACGAGGCGTGACAAACAATTTCTTTTCTTATTTTCTTTTTTTCCTCATGGAAAAATTCTACTCTTTCTCTCGACATTCCATCCAGTCGAACAGTCGGGGATTTTTTCCTTTTACTTAATTTCTTCTTCGTGGAAAAGTTCCATTTTCTCTCGAAATTCCATCGAGTCAAACGGTCGCGCGTTTCTTTCTTTTACTTATTTTTTTCTTCTTCAACGAGACAGATTGTTACGCGTTATCTTCCTGATTATGAGTTAACGATCGAACACGATGTCATTTTTACGGCGTAGCTAGAGATCTCGTTACTCTTCTCCCTCCGCGCGAGTGAATTATCGGGATAAAAGGGAAACTATTACAGGAATCGCAGAAGTAACGATTCAAGCGTACGCGAGGCGCCACGGAATCGAGGAGGAGAGGCCGAGATGTTGGCGTGTGCGAACGAGAATGGTGGTGATGACCATTATTTGTACCATGATAGCATCGTTGATCGTTTATTGGTTCGTAAGCTCGCTGCTGGACAATCGTGGCCAGGATGGCGATGAACATCGCAATGGAAAAAGTTCATCGAAGAAATCGTATCTTCAAAGATTGTCGAACCATGTGGTGCCGACGGAATACAAGTGAGTTCTTTTTCTCTTTTTTATAAAGAAAAAATGGTAAGCGAAGGGAGACTAAGAGCTGCCGGCTGAACTTCCGTATCCGACCCTTGTCCGATCTTAATAAAATTTTACAGGTAAGTAGCATTTTCTAAATCTAGTCGAACGCCATAAGTGCGAATTTAAAGAAACGCCTGGTTTCCGAGACATTGATTTTTTAATTTATCAAAATATCATTAGAATACATATTAAAAACAAGAAATATAAAAATTGTTCTCCTCTCCGAAAAAAGATATTCAATGTTAAAGTTGAAATATAAATGTGATAAATGGAGATTGATCTGACCAGAAAGGCCTACCACGCTCTCAAGTTTAAATTATTCCTTTATTACGCGTGCCTAACCATTGCACCTGCCTAACCTGACATTTTGTGAAATTTCAGTTTTCCTCTTGCGTAAAAATGTCAAAAATTGTTCATTTAATCGTGTAATTTTAAAATTCAATATCTCGGAAAGCAGGCGTTTAACCTTAAATTCGCACTTATCACGGTCGACTGCATTTAGTAAGTGCTACGTACCAGTAAAATTATATTAAGATCGGACGAGGATCGGATACGCAAGTCTTACCGAGCTGCCTTCTCTCTCGACGTTCAAACCGACGAGAATTTCGAGTTACAAGAGACGCATTTTCCATTATGAATTTTCTATGGTCTCCAGTCTGCGAATAATTCCCGTTCTCGAGGAGGGAAACTTCACGATCGTCGGCGACGTGGAAATACTGTTCGACTGCAAAGTTCCGACGAATCACATTCGCCTACACGGGCGTAATCTCACCGTGAAGGAGATCGACGTGAAGGAGTACTATTATCCGGACGTATCGAGGAAGATTAGTAAATACGTGCTGAGCGCCGACAACTACATAGACATTTTTCTACTTCAAGTATTGATGCCCAGTGAGAATTACGTTCTACAAATAAAGTACACGGCGCCACTGCTGGAAGAGCCGTATGGACTGTTCAGAAGCGCGCATAACGATTCTGGAAAACTGAGGTACGTGTTCGCTTTTTAGTTTGATTTTTACTTTACTGTTTGCAACGTAGTGAGCTGGAAAAATCAATTGGGTTCCGTCGAGACTTTAGAGAGACTTTAGGCTCCAAGCAAATTTCACGCCCACCCGAAACTTCGAGTTAAGAGACGAAGCAGCGCGGCCAGGTGTGAACTGAAAAATTGCTTCGTCGTCCTTCGCATCTCATTGAATAGATAGCCGGACGCTTCCCTCCTCGGTCCCTTAATCAAACAAATGGCCTACGTGGGATCTCGTTTCGGCGATGGCAGTCCACTCTTCTGTTCGGCCAGTCACGTGACTCCCCTTCCTTTTTTTCTACGCGGTTTTCCTCCATCTCTTCCACGGATTTTCCTCTTTACAGTTGGATAGCCGTATCAATCTTTTCACCGGATTTCGCGAGGAGAGCTTTTCCCTGCTTCGACGAGCCATGGGCCAAGGCACCGTTTCGCATTTCCGTTGGAAGGAAAGTCAGCATGCAGTCACACTCTAATGCGATGCGAAAAATGGTTGAGAATATGTAAGTAGAGAAATTCGAAGCACTTCGATTAATTATTTGTAACGTGGACATTCTCCTCGATAATTGTTATTAATTGGAGCGAGTATGTCGATTTTTATTATCGTTTAATTAATTGAACCCCCTTGTAATTTTGATTACGGTCCTTCTACCTACGGCGAAAATTAAATTTGCATGTAGTTTGTTGAACGAGTGCCTGTAACGCATCGATGCAAATGTTAAATCAATTTTCACAGACCAGATATGGAAGGATACGTGTGGGACCATTACGAGAAGACCTTACCTATCTCCACGTATTTGGTGGCACTGATGGTCACCGACTTTTCAAGCTACAATGTCAGCGTGCGTGATCGTCCCTCGCACGCGGTATACTCGAGAAGGGAAGTTCTAAAGAGTACAGAGTACCTCGGCCACTTAATACCGAAACTGGTTCGCGTAATGCAGAGCCTCACCGGTTTCTATTACGAACCCGACAAGCTCGACGTTATGGTGGTTCCTAATTACTTGTACATCGCTATGGAAAATTGGGGCTTAATTACGTTTCAGTAAGTAACCTACCCTTTACGAGATACAGTTACGAGAAAATTGACGAGAAACACTTCGAAACTTTTCCCGTCTCAGAGAGGATTACTGCGTGATAAACAACAAAAGTAACGAGATGGATCAGAAGAGGGTGCTCGCTGATATAGCTAGCCACGAGGTTGCCCATCAATGGTTCGGTAATTTGGTAACGCCTAAGTGGTGGTCCAACGTCTGGCTAAAAGAAGGATTCTCCTCTTTCTTCGGCATTATGGCATTGGGCAAAGTAAGTGCTTCACTCCCACGCAATTCGCGCCCGTCTTACCCACGCGCGTCCGACTGTCTCTTGAAAGAATTTTTTTTCATTTAACCAGGCGCGAGAAATAAATCATTCCACGTCAGTGACCAATCTCCCAACAACCGTCACGATCATTTCGTTCCGTGATATTAAATTTAAATTTTCTTTTCCCACATTCTGCATCTCGAAAAAGGACAAAATAATTTTTTGTAACGAATTTCATTGTCAGATCGATCCTTCGTGGAAGCCAAGCGACGTATACATTTTGGAATCTCAACAAATGTTCGAGCTCGAATCGTTACCGAGTGCACATCCCTTGCACGTGAATGTGACCAGCGAGAACTTAGGCAGCCAGATATTCGACAAGACGACGTACGTCAAGGGTAAATGCGCGGTGAATATGATATACCATTTTCTCGGCGAGCTGACCTTTCTCTCCTCGGTGAGACGTTACATACAGACTTACTACTACCGCGCCGCGGACGAGCAAGACCTCTGGAACGTTTTCCAGAAAGAAATCACCCCGAGGCGTAAGCTTAGCAAAGATTTGACTATGAAAAGCATCATGCAGACGTGGACCAGTCAGTCGGGCTTTCCACTCGTCGAAGTGACTAGAAACAAGGAGAATGGCACGATCACGTTGACTCAGGTATGCGAAGCGTTTCTTTCGTCAGAGAAATCCACCTGTCTATCGTAAATTCAGCAAAACATATGCATCCTCGCGTGATTTGATAAAAGATAGTCTTCGAGAACGAAAGCTTGCCCTCCAAAAAGAAACGATTAATCGCATGGAATACTTTAACGGTATCGTGGTAAGCTGTCTGATTTTTAGGAACGATTTTATAGTTCCGGCGCGAAGCGCAGCGCCAGCACAGAATTATGGTACATTCCTGTGAGCTGGACAACTGAGAGTAATGAGCAATTTAGTAGCGCACTGCCCAAGGCCTGGATGCTCAAGGATCGTATGGAAATTAACGACACGGTCTTGAGCCAGGCAATTTTCAGTAATCGATGGATTCTGTTGAACATCAACCGAACCGGTGAGTCGAACCACGACGAAATCTTCAAAAGCAAACGACAATTCTGAAGAATCTGTGGCATTTGTAACTTTTATCCGATTCGTTTAGTCTTTTTATCTTCTCTACTTCATCCTACTCCGTTATCATTCGACAGGACTCTATCCTGTGAATTACGACGAGGAGAATTGGTCCTTATTGACGTCCTCTTACGATACGCTACCGCGAATTACGAAATTGCAATTGTTGAGCGACTCTTTCGCAATCGCGGCTGCTGGCCGGCTCGATTACGACACGCCGTGGAAAATTCTTCAAAAAGTCCGACTGGACAAGCGAGACGAGACGACGTTAAAGCTGGTCCGCAGGTTACTGATACCTATCAAGCAACGCCTCTGGAATTCGCACGTGTTCAAGGTAAATACTATATATTCGCTCGCACGGTAGGCCGAAGTGCGACGTGCGAAAGAAAGCGCGCTAAGAATCGCGGGATCCTGGAAACTATTGGTGAGAAAGAGACGGTGGCACCTGAAACTCTCCTTTCCACGATTTTTCCCAGTCCTGATAGTAAATGACGAGAGTGGAAGGTGAAAAAAGAGTAAAATCAACCGAATCTTTTCTCCTTGCGGAATTACTCGTAAACGTTTGCAGAACGAAGAAAATAAGGTAGAAGAGAAAGAAGGAGTGAGTGTGAGAGAGAGAAAAAAGCAGCAGAGGGGAGGAAAAAAAGCGCGTAACATAAATTACGCGCCGATACGCCTCCATTCCCATCCACACGGTTGTGTAAGTCACGCACGCCCTACAGTTGTGCAAGAAGGCCCCTCACGAGCTAAAATGAATACTTTCGTTTTATTATTAATTTATTCCGCCACTATACCGATAAGATATGCAGGATACTCTCGACGGCTGGCCTAAGGCCGAAATCGTTTACCACGTTGTTCTGCGTTATGTCGTTATTATGTGCAGTTAAGGTTTAAGTATGGCATCATAAAGCATGTGATTATCCCCTGGACAGTAATGTAAGCGATCATCATCTGTTGCCTGTCATTACGATTCGACGTTCAATTAGGCCTGAAAGACTCAATCATTATTTGCACCGAAATACGTGGCTCGGGACATTTAATTAACCACTTTACCGCGTAACAGTTACCTCTTCGGGGAAGCTATTATTGACAAGTTTGGTGAAAGAAACGTATTCCACCCGGAGCTTCTTTTCTTTACGAGGGTATCCTTATCCTCTCTCTCTCTCTCTCTCTCTCTCTCTCTCTCTCTCTCTCTCTCTCACTCCCTATTTCTGATCTCTCTTCTATCTCATTCTCCACCGCGCAAGATACTCTCTCTCTCTCTCTCTCTCTCTCTCTCGTCATTCTCTCGTTACGACTTCACCAGCAACTCGTCCCTTCCCTCCCCGTCGACCCCAGTGTCCGTTGACCCAACGACACTATTTCACAGAACACCCACATTTCTTTACTCGCCTTTACAGTACGCAATTTGCGCGCTAACCGACAAGGTGTACAGACTGGAAGCTAGAGATTCAACGGCCACCGTACATTGGACGCGTTTCAAGGTCGACGTAATGGAATTGGCCTGCTCGATGGGCCATAAAGCCTGCTCAACGGAGGCTCATAATTATGTAGCGAAAATGTTGCGAAATGGGACATCCACGGCGTACGTATTTACCCGATAATTTAGCTCCTTTATGAAAAATCTCGCCGGGCCACGGTGAATTTCTCGGGTGGTCTCCCGCGCGCGCGCTTCTTAAAACCGCGTCTCGTTATTCCTCGGGACACCGAGAGCTCAACCCCACGCCAATTTTCAGGGTGCCCGTGGAATTTCATACATGGGCGTGTTGCGCGTACGCGAAGGACGCCACGGAGGAACAATGGTGGGCCCTCTTAAATAAATATCGGTCGGCTCGGCCCGAGTACAAAGGGGCACTCGCTTATGCGCTCGGCTGTCACGGAAGCTCGACCCTCTTGAAACGGTATTCCGAATAAATAATAAAATTCATGGCTCTCCGCGAAGACTGCGCGTGTCGCACGCACACTGAGAACTCTTCTCACTCTTCTCAATATTTCAGTTACTTGTCGTTGATGACCCTCAAGGACGCCTCTGGCACACGGAACGAGAGTTACGTCCGCGCGCTCACTTCCGTTGCCAACAATCCCAATGGTCTTTCGCCTGCGATGGAAATTTTCACGGAACTCTGGAACGAGACGGAAAGGTATTAACAATTGGATTGTTGTCGATTCCTAGGAAACAGTCTCCTCGAATTTGCAGTAACGATCAACAACGGTATGCCTTGCTCTACCAGCTACGTGTCTTTGCCGCCAATATGGACCAAGAGGAACATGTGACATGGGTATGTAAAGGTCGCGCGTCCATCGTGCACTACCATTACTCGACGAATCGCTCCGTTCTTAAGCGACTCATCGTAGCATTAAACCTGCGAGAATGAGGAATGTCAACCTTTCCATGATTTACAATCCTCCGTAGCTTCGACGATTGAAAACCAAGGATGACAAATACGGGGATACGATCGAGAGACTTGTTAATAGAGTCGAGTCGAACATCGCCTGGAACAGAGATCGTAGGAATGAGGTAAATCAGCTTTTTACGCTTCAAACGGGACTTACTTTAACTCACCGGTCGCATGAAGTTTCAATTTTAACGCTTGCGACGTCGCACGAAGCGAGAGAGTCGCGCGGAGTAAAGAAAGCGAGAAGAGAGTTCATTTTTTTCTCCCCTCCTACCCCGCGCAAGAGATTTACACCGTTCCCTCCTCTTGCAGACATTGAGAATATTGAACGACATGTGGAGAAAGCGCGCCTGGATAAAAGACTGCGACAACGAGGGAGCCGGGACAGGCTTCTAAAAGCAAGCGGTGCCGCGTCAAGATGCACGACGATTTCGCCTCGCGCCCTCTCGCTCGCCTTCGTGAAGGCGGACGGGCGAATTGGTCTTGGATTCGCGGGAGAGAAGCAAACTTCTTGTTTCTTGACACGACACGAGGAGACGAGGAAGGCTCGGGAGGAGGAGAGAAGTGACCGGGATCACGGGATCATAGGCGTAATGAAGCGCAGCTTTGTGCGGTCGTGGAATGTTGCTTAAGTAAGGGATTGATTCACGGCCAGTTATAATACCGCCAAACCGAAGCCCTAATAGATTCAGGTCAATGCCACTACCGTTCTTCGAAGTCGTTCATTATGTGGGAAGAGAGGGCCCCGTTCTCAGTTCTCATGCCACACAGGTTGCAGTACCTGTGCGGTAGGCTATCCGAGAGAGAGCTGGAGGAGGATTCGCCGGTGGAACCCGAGGATAGACCCTCGCTGCTGAAAAGCTATCCACGGGCCATCGACGATGTAAACGTTCTCTTTTTAATTTTGCGAAACGGTACGGGGCCGGAGAGGAGTTTCTTCGGAAAGAGAGTGGCGTTTGGCCTCTTCGAGAGACCGGACGCGAGAGAGACAGAGAGAAAGAGAATGGGAGAGAGAGAGAGTAAGAAAGCATGAGAGAAAGAGAGAGAGAGAGAGAGAGAGAGAGAGAGTCTGAGAAGAGAAGGAGCAAAAGTGGAAGAGAGAGAGAGAGAAGGACGCGTCTCCGATCCGCGCGCGTTTCTTATTGGAAATCGAACAACCGAGAGGGCAAGCCCTCCTCAGCTCACGAGGAGACGTATCGTACTTTTTTCCTCCCTACATTTCTCTCTTCCCTTTTCCATCCAGCGACCTCGCGCACGAGTACTTCACAACGCGCGATAACGCGCAGCAAGTAGCGTATGGTATCAATTGCGGGGACCCTATGCCGAGTAATAAAGATCTCTCGCGTATTGGATCCGCTTTGACGTTGGCCAGGAGCGTGGAAAAAAGAGGTGGAGATGAGAATAAAAGGGAATGCATCTTGAACGAGCCCTTCTCCACTTTCTCCCCCCTCTCTCTCTCTCTCTCTCTCTCTCTCTCTCGCTCTTCCTCTCTCTTCCATTCGCAATTTTCCAAGAAGGAAAATCCTGCTGACGAGAGCGTCCCTTGCGAGCGAGTGGCCAACGTCAAAGGACCTCTTTTAGCCCCCTTTTAGATGGTCCAGAGAGCCGACAGGAACCCCATCGGAGGAAAAAAAATCTTATCTCCTCGAGAGAAGTGCACTTGGAGGGCGTCACCTCTCTCTTTATCCTTCTCCCTCTCCTTTATCGAGTCCTGCTATCTCGAAGGACGCGGCTCCGGTACGAGCGACGTCTAAACCTACGGTGTCGGGGAGCATTTCGAGCGGGCCTGCATGCGTGTTGTGGTACCTTACGCAGCCAGAGCAGGACCCTTCCTGAAGTTAATGATTCGGTCATTGCGATGGGTGGTAGCAGGGTGGTGGAAACGAATGGCGTGGGCCGGAGTAGTAGGAGAAGTGCCGGGGAGAGGAAGGAAAGGAGAGGATCGGCCCGCACAGGAAAGTAAGCCCGATCCCAGTTCGAACGCTTCGGCTCGATCGTTGGCCGTTCCGTTGTTGCCTTTGCCGCTTCGACTGTGCACGACTGCGCACTCGCGCGCGCGCGCGCACACATCTCAAACCCAGGAGGATCCTCTCCACCTGGTTGTCTTTCCGTCCCTCATCCTGACATCCAAACGATCCTCATCCTCGCCTCTCCCACTTTTCCACCACCGTCCCACCACCTGAGGATCCGAGAGGCGAATAATTCGCGCTGGCTTTTTCGTCCACGAGGTGGTGCGTGCTTATCCTACTTCAACCATCGGCTCTTCTCTTTCGGTCTCGTTCGATAAACTCCTGGAAAAATCGTCGAGAGGTGCGAAGGTTACACCGTGTAGCGTAAGCTTCCTATGGTAGAAGTACACGCTTGATTATCGTGGTTCAGGAAGCTGGGATCGTTATTTGTTTCACTAATCGGTGCAGATCGCGAGGATCACTCTTGCCACCACCGATGTTGCTCGTAGACGGGGTAACATCCGCCCGTGCCGCAAGCTCCACTGTGAAGCCCGCTGGGTACCAACTGCCACCGTCCACCCTGAAAAGTACGTATACGCGATAGAATTTTGTTTAAGATAGTTTTTTTTTTCTTTTGATAGAACGTCTTTGGAGAGTGACGAAATTGTGGCGGGTATCGTGAGAAAATTTGTGGAAGGATGAGAGTTGGATATCGAGAGAGAGGAAGAGCAATAAATTTGTTGATATCTCGGGTTTTATATAGGAATCGAATTTTTTTCACGTGCGACATTTATCGGTGAGAGCAATCGCGTGTATGGACAGTAGCTCCAGCTCACGCGAATGCCTCTCAGCGTGCGTATCACTCGGGATTAGTTCTGTAAAATAAGACGAAGTGGCATTAAGAAGTGGAACAGGTATATGAATCACCGTTCCGGATCAATCTTTCCTGTAAAGTGCGCGAAGATCGTTCGGGATAAGGGACTCCACTTCCCACCGAGAGTTTCAGCTTCCGTGTGGTGTGCTCTGCGTGCGTGTGCGGGTGTGTGGGACGCGGTAAGGAACGGAGTAACGGGAAAATAATCGGATGTCGCTCGTCGTGCCGTGTCTAAAACGCGAATTGGCTCGGTTTTGTGGAGAAATGAAGGATTCACGAAAAAAAAATGGAAAAAAGCAAATCTCGTTAAAAGGACGATTAAAATTCTCTAGTCGAAAAGCGAGAAATCTCGTGGACCGAGGAGTCTCGATTTACCTCCAATCTCGCATGTTAACCTACGATCGATCGCAATAGCATCGATGAAAGGATAAACCAACTCCATCCGGTCCGACTAAAGGCGAATATGCAGATTAATTCCATTGTTCGTGAAATTCTCCCTCGCTTTGTATGTATGTCCTGAAAACTATCTCGATTGCCTACTGGACCAATTTAGCGCGGAGGATGCTTCGACGTCTCCTTTGACTCGCTCACCAAATCACATCGCATTCACTTTCCATAGCAAAACTCCTCTAGATTCGTCACTCAAACTATTATAATTTACATCACCGCATTAACTTCAACACGTTATCGCATATTTTTAATTTGATGATCGTGCTCAGAAACACGTTTTTTTTTTCAATTCTTTATGATTGCCACGTAAAATTAAGCATCAGTGGTATGTTTGGAAGTGAAAATTATCACACTTTGTTACAGTTTTTCCATGAAAACTCTCGACGGTTATATCGCCAAAAATCGGACGGCTATAGACGTCATTTGCGGCAACGTGTTAAAGAAAGGTCCTAGTAAATTTCCAAACTACAATCCCCCCCCCCCTTAAAAACTTTGACTTAATGACCTCTTCGTCTTTTCTCCTCATCTCCTTAAAGCTAACCTTGTTTCTCGAAGGGTGTGAGAGTCAGTCAAACCGATAAGTCGCGCTCCGGTTTACAAGCTCGTGCGCGCTGGAGTCCGTCGACGCGTTTGGCACGACGCGCGACGCGTAAACAAGCGGGACCGTTTCGACTCGAACGTCGATCTCAGCTTTCGGTGCCTTCGGTAGCACGTCACGGCCATTCATGTAAATCATACACTCGGGGGATCTAAGGCTGAGAAAATTTCCGAGCGTGCGTTCGGCACGATCGTTTACTCACGCGCGCGCGCGCGCCTTGCTCATAATTGCGCGAGCTCCTGGCGCAGCAGCACGGGATCGTGACATTTCACTGTAGCGCGCGATTTATCGAATGAAAGTTTTATGAACTCGGCGCCGGGCCCGATTAATTCAGCGCGTTCGCGCGAGCCTGCCACGCGTGGACGCGCGTCGAAGAATTCGGAGCGGGACGTAAACACAAAGGAAAATCGAGTGGGGCGCGCCAACGCGCGCGCGCGGGGAGAAGCATGGTTAGGGTTCAGCCTTCTAAGGAGCGCATCTCTAAACACGGCTCCAGACTTGGAAAAATTTACATTGTGCTTTGAATCTGGCACAAACACACGACGAACGACAAACGATGGAAACGTGTATATGGTAAAACAAGTGAATTTGCAGGGCACATATGAGCCGTTCGGTGCACAAATCGATTAACTCCATAAATTACATTCCAAATTATGTTACAAATATAAAAAGTAGGGATTTAGTCAAGTGCTTCGATGCTTAAATTTATGAAAAATGCACAAAGTGGAGTTAATCGATTTGTGCATCGAACGGCTCGTATTTGTGTCGTATTCTAGGATTCTAGGTATTCCAGGCACATTGTGAATTTTTGCAAGTCTCGACCTAGTTTAATTCGCATAAGCACGCCAGATATGCTCCACAAAGTTCTTCTCAAACGAAATTTTACTTTAACAAGTCAGTCCCTTTACGGCGGTGGTGCCTAAAAATGAGAATTTCACCGGTAGGATGAAGAGACGAGCACGTTCGTTGTTTAACTATTCCAGCTCGCGCGCACGTGCGTCGTCCACCGGCTTGGAATTCTATATTCACCCGGGGCGGAAATTCTGCGGTGTTCTCTCCTCAACGTGGCTTTGTTTCCGCGCTTCGAGAAGACACCGATTAAGTAAACGAACTCACACAAGCACGGAGCACCGGCACGAGCGGAAAACCGGGCGCGATTGCGAGGAATGATACGTGAGCGTGAGCACGGGGCGCGATCGCAAGGAATTCCGGACGATTTACCTTTTGCCGCATACGTCGTTGCGCACGCTCCTCCCTCTCTCTCTCTCTCTCTCTCTCTCTCTCTCCAATTCTCATTCACATGCGTGCTATGATATATTTTCATCAGCGTCCTGAGCGAGGCGCACATAAAATGCATTCCGCGCCGGGGGTCTCTTCCGATATTGTTGGAAACCTATAACGCATACCGCGGCGCTCACTTCCTACAAGGGTCCGAGAGGTGCAAAAGCGAGAGAGGATCCTGCGTGAGGAGGAAGTGGAAGAAGAATGGAGAGGCAAGATGAAAGAGAAAGAGAAAGAGAGAGAGAGAGAGATGCAGGCACAGGCGCGTCTCGTCCGTCGGATACAAATTATAGAAAATTCATGACGCTTTAAAATTCTAAGCGCAGCAGTTTTCCACCGAGTGGCACATTCCTGGTGCGTCCTACGTGGCGGGGCGGAAGGGAGCAAGGAGGAGGCGGGCTGGTGCGCGCACGGGTGGATCGCGGCACGCAAACAGCCGGTACCACACCACTACTCGGTCACCTTCGATCGCCACTTAACTTGTTTAGGAATTCGTCTTTTTTACTTTCGTGGCTTGGATACGCGCGCGGCAAAGGAGGAGGCGAAGGTCCGTTCCCCGTCTCGATCCGGCGCCGATCGGGATTGTTCATCGATTTAGCGAAATGCGATTTATACTCGTCTCTCCTTTCCTCCTCCGTCGCTTAAAGGGATGCCACTCTCGATCATTCTCTCTTTCTCTCACTCTCTATCCATCTTTCTTTTTCTTTTCCTCCCGCTTGGCCGATCTCACGCGAAAGCCTCGTCGAGAATACCGATCGAGGAGGAGCGACGCTTCTGGTTCCGGGGCAAGAACCGGCGCGCGGTCTTCCGCTTTTTCGTTGTTAACGTAAATGTTAATACTGTAATGATACCGTGGAATCCTCCGTCATACCGGACCGCCGTCCCTGCCGCGGGCGTATCGGGAGCCGCATTAAAGATTACGAAGACGACGACGAGTCTTCGTCGATCGGCTCGCGAGAACTGCTCCACTACACTCGCCGTGGGAGTTTAACTCGTGAACCAGGGTTTCTCGCGCAGCTTCGTCACCATTGCTCCTCTTATAGAGACGCATCTCGGGGCTCATTATGCGAAAGCTCGACGAGGTGTGATGTGTAACAGTCGGCTCAAGATCATTTTCAGTTATTAATAACACTTTGAGTGCTGAATACTCGCGGCCTATGCGGTGACGATCGCTGTGGACGGAATACTTTTTCGCCAAACTGAACTCTGTTGATTAACTATTCAAGAAGCAAATAGTAATAAGTTATAGTAATCCTTTTGCACGAGATTAAATAATTAAACAGCGCTATTACCACGTTGTTAGTAACGAATGCATTTGTATTCATCTCACAGAAAAGTAATTGTAATACTTCTATGTAGGTGATTGAAAAAATCGACAAACCTTCAGTCTATGCCGGCAACTTAGACTAAACTCATATATGCGTCCTTAGTCCATACCTTTTCGATAGCTTTGGCCAGACGCATATATGGATTCATAGCGCTCAAAGGGTTCACCGTTTGCGTATCACGGGACGCTTTCGCGCTCTTCAGATTTCGTGTCGAAAAAATCCAGTGCATTCGTCGATACAGACAACTGATGGCGTGCTTGCAAATTGCCAAAACGCGCTCAAGCTTTCAAACGCACATACGTCCGATCCGTACTACTATCAGTAATCCAAGTAGTACATTTCGTATTTCGTTGTTAGCTATTTTAAATTAATAAGCGTTGTTCGACACATAATCGACGCTTTTTTCGATAAATAATCGTTTTTCGGCCATGTTTCGTGAAAACCCTCTGGTACCAGGTCAGCCCTAACCAAAGGTATAACCAAGGCTAAATGGGTTATAGTCCCTGGGTGCAAGGCTTTCGGGGGTGGCAATTTTTATTGGTGTTACATTTTTTTGTTATTATTAGTTATTTAGTTATGTTTCTGTTTATTGTAATGGTAATAAATTGACCTCTTCTAGTTCTGACATTTTTGTATAACTTTGCCGGTCACCCTTAGCCATACCGTATATTTTTTTATAAAGAAGGGCGCACTATTTTTAATAATCTACGGGCACCGAATATCTTAGGACGGTCCTGTCTGGTACGCAAACGGTTAAGAGCAGACACAAGAAGCTCTGGGTTCTCCAGGTTCTCTATGAATTAAGCTTCTAAGGGAATGACGATTTAAGTCTCAAGATTCTCTCTTTGCCTGATCTTTTTTCAGAGTGGTGGCCTTGGTGGTTGCTGCTGCCAGGATGCCTGGCCTCGTGGACCAAGTATGTCGAGGAGTATGACTCCATCAGGGTTGCGAGATGCGACGCACGATGCGGAGAGAATCATCCTGACGAGGTAAAACCGCGATTAGCGCGTCCGAGTTGGCCCGGATTCCTAAGCTGACTTTGTAGTCGATCGTTCAAAGAGATTGCGCGAACGATTACATTATCGAGCGCGTGAGCTCGAGGTGGTGATGCTGTCACGATGCGTTCATAGAAGCAACAGGTATTTTTAGTTCCGCTCTCTTCGATACTCCATACGGAAGAGGCTGATGTCGAGTGATAAAAATAATTCAAGGTAGATCGTGAGTTACTTTAGAGTATTAGGATCGTTTCTTAACGATTGATTACTATAAAACGGGACATTTAAAATCTAGGGTTAGGTTAAGGAAGTAGACCGTGAGTAACTTTAGAATATTAGGATCACTTCTTAACGATTGATTTCTATAAATCGGGACATTTTAGGTCTAGGGTTCTTTGAAGATCCAGAAAATAGTATGAGCATAGAAATTTTTGAAAAATTTCTCGTCAACTAAATTTTGTAAAATATCCACGAGCAGTGCAAAATTACAGTGCCAGGACATCGCGACTCCGGAGTCCACAAATCAAGCGCCCACCTCATGGCGATATGGTCAACCGATCCCGCGACGAATCGCTCACCCTCGTCGTTGAATTTTGCCGAACGGCGGGCGTCTCAATCTCGCATCTTCGTTCACGATTGTGTCCACGAGGATTACAAAATCCTTAAAGCCGATCGGGGGCACGGGTGGATCGGTTTGCATTTTAGCCTGCGCATCCCATTAGCGGCCATTAATGTTTCGTACTTTGTTCGAGAGCGTAGCGATCGATTTTAAATTTCGATGGCCGATTTGACACGCGATAACATCGACCGGGTGAACTGGTTCCAAGAGAAGCCAGTGCACATCGTTCACCTCCACTCTTCCTCTCTCCTTCTCTCATCTACTATCCTCACAAGCGTTCTCGCGCTCGCGAAGCCAAGGAGAGACGCGGGCACACACGGGTGTCCCTGTTTAAAGTCACCAGAAGCGAGCGTGATTCATTCGGCGCGTCCAGGTTTTGTCCACTTTCGTCGTCCGCGTCTAATTAATTATGCGAGTGTCCCTGAATCCGCGTCCACTTGAATTATCGTCACGCCCGACAATTTATGGCGTACGTCGCTTGGTCCCCCGATGGGCACGCGAAACTTCGAAGATGTTAATCCGACGACGACAACGACAACGGCGACAACTGCCACGAGGACAAAATCGGACGGGGCGTGTTTTCCAAAAAAAATCACCGCCCTCGCTCCTCCGCCTCTACCCACCAGCCTGATCTACGATCCTTGATTTCCGCTTGTGAGATCCATTCTCGTGAACGGTCGTTTCGTTTCTCATACGGTACCCGAGTTTCACTGTTCCTTTTCTTTGAACAAAAAAAAAAAAAAAAGACGCGAACGTTTGGCTTCACGATTTACGACTGAAAAAACGCGCGTTAGCACGGAGAAAATCGACGCCTCGAAACGCAAGAAGTTTCTACGATTAGGCGAGCCGAGGCGTTACCGAGATTTCTCTAATTTCGCGATCCTCATCCTAACCATTAATTAAATCCCCTTAATGCTCGCTCTCGGTCTCCCTCTCTTTCGCTCGGGAGGCTCGAGCACTAATTACATACCCGTAACCTTGCGTTCTCGTGTCCCCTTGGAATGGCCCCGGTCCCCACGAACTTCCTCCACCGTCTCCACTCTGGGCACCGTCGTTCCACGAAGAGGGTGGCGGTGGCTTCGAAAATAACTGGAAGTCGCCGCGCGTTCGATATTATCGGAAGGCGATTGACAAAATTGCTGACGAAAATGGCACAATATTGCATTTCGCTTTGCCACCGCGGCCGGCGCCGGGACCACCGCCACGTTTCCGTAGGTGGTCGTTCGGGCAAAAGTAGCCACCACACGAGAAGAGGTAGGGTGGGAAGAAAGAAAGAGAAGAATGCAGAGAGTGAGGAAGAGGAAGAGAGAGAGAGAGAGAGAGAGAGAGAGAGTGTGGAACCTCACCTGACGCACGCGCGCGCACGGTAGAAACGAAAATCCTTTTTCTGCCGGGGTCCGCATTACTGGTGCTGCCGGCGTCGCTCCGCAGAATGCAAATTGGAGGTCTTGACCGTCGAGGTTAAACATTTTAATTGGCGTGTCTGACGATAACGTCCAGTGAATACGAGCAACGACACCCATTGACTTTACCAATAACTTATAAGGAGGCCTTAGCGCGTGGTAGCCGGCGCACCGGTGCTAATGGTAAGTAGTAGTCGTGACTACTACACGAATCCACGATCTCTCGGTAGTGGTGGTAGCAACATTAGTGGCAGTGGCGGCGCGCGGCAGTCACTGCCAATGCAAGCGGCCTTTATCGTCCGATATTTTTCTCCACGTTCCTATACACATATCATTACCGTGCTAAGAGGAGGGAAGGTAGGGTTGAGGGTGAGCCGAGGGATGCCACGAAATGATTCAGGCCAAGGAATGACGTAGAGATAGCCCCGGGAGCTTTGACTGGCGGACAGCTATAAACTCCCGAAGTAATGGCCTATAAAAGGTTGCACGGTAACAGAACTAAGTCCAGGACGCGCGCCTATGGGGGCGCGGACTAGAAACGTATCTTCTGACATTATCGAAAACAGGTTCTTATCCCGAGCCAACCGACGATCAATCTTCTCGGTGACACGCTGTTCGCTCGTACTCGCGCGAGTCCTCCTCCTCGTCTCTGGTGCGTTTCGTAAAATTCGCAAGTTGCTAATAAAAGCACCGATATTCTCTCCAACCCCTCTTTTCCCTCGTATCTCTTAGTATTCTGCATACCCAAAGACGAGTCCTTTGGATTCTTGCGAGTAGAAATTTAATATTACCAGTAATGGAAGAATTCTCGAACGTGCTGGAAGAATCATCCTTGACAATGTCGAGCGCGCTACCGGCGATCCTCTCTTTAATAGAGGCCAATGAGTGTAAGCAAACGACCCTCTCAACCCTGCATCATCCTCGCATCGTCATCGTGTATCGAGCTGCAAAGGAGATATATTCGTTAGATAAGATTTCGTTAACAATGTTGAGCAACGCCGCGGGTGATCCTGTCGGGAGGATAGTAGACGGAGAGAGCTCCCTGTTATCCTCAATCTCGAATCGCTCCTTCAATGATGTATGCAGATCTTCGAGGCGCGATACAATCGGCCACGGCTCTACATTGTACGGCGAATGAGAATAAGGCTGCACACACGAGAGGGATGTGAGGACCTGGAGGATCCTCGGGTACCTGTGGAAGGAGAACGACGTGGATGGAGAGAGAGAGAGAGAGAGAGAGAGAAAGGGGCACAAGAAAAATGCAAAGGAGAGATGGAGGACGCGAAACAAAAAGGCGGACGAAAGCGAGGAATGTCAATGAACCGAAACCAATTCTCGAGAGAATGATTTCGTTAATAATACCAATCGAGGCTACGAGCGATAATTACTGTCGAACTTCACCATCCTGTCTCACCCCGGAGTCTCTCGAGATCCCACGAATCGATACTTGAACGTTACGAGTTTATACGCCTTATATATTCGTCGCTGGCGAAACGTGCCACCACCCGAGCACCAGCAGCTACCCACTGCTCCCTTGCCATTACCGATACTCGAGGGCCGATACTCATGAATCGTACGACGTTTATGGGAGGTGCGATTTCGTTAATAACGCTGCTCGCCGCTACCGGCGAATTCTCGGGGTGGCCATGCGGCATCTTCCACATCTCTTCTCATCTTGCCCCAGTGTACATGTATACAGGAGAAGGCGAAGTCTCGCGATCTCTTCCTCGATACACGCCGATCCTCGAGGAGACGCGTTATATCGATATAGGGATCTCGCTCTGGTGAAGGTGAACGAGCGGATAAAGAGGTAGAAAGATCGAAGAAGAGAAAGAGAGACGAGGGAGGGAGGTTGAAGATGCGAAGATCGAGGAAAGAAGGAGAGAAGGAAAGGGTAAAGAAGGAGAATCGGTCATCTGAATTTTGCTAAACTCCGGAGAGTGCATCTCCTTGAGGCAAAAAGTGTGAGTATGAATATCAAATGGACGAGGAGAAGAGAGGCGGGGTGAAGAAGGTTGAAAGAAACGATGGAGAAGAGCGAACGAGGAAGGAGAGAAGCGGGTGGAGGAAAAAAAAGAAGATTTAAAAGAGGTAAGAGTCTTGAAACGAGGAGGTGGAGGAAGACGAGAGGACAACGAGGACGAATGCTTCCTCACCACGGATATAATTTCGCGAAAGTACTTCGACGATGCACCCCCTTCAATGATACCTTCGACCAACTTCATCCAACCTTGCCCACCTCATCACTTCGGGTACTTCGCTTTACGGGCCACTCACGCCGCACGCCTCTGGTAGCTTACCTGGCGCGGCGAAGGCTCGTACCCGGTTAACAGGAGGCTCGGAGATGGGCCTGGATCGCGCGATCCTTTTACCCAGAGAAGTATAATTTCGTTAACAATGCCGATCTGCGCTACCGACCAACCTCCTCTGCCTGGCGAACTTCATTAGCTGGTCAACGGCCCCCGGGGCCGATCACCGATCGCCTCTCCTCGAGTGAACGAGATGGCAACGGTGGAGGAAAAGAACGGGCGCGGGTGCAGCTGAGCGTTGGGCTTCTGCATCGAGGTAGTAAAAAGTAGGCCAATAAGTAAGCGAACCAGTTTCTTCGACCGTTCGCAATGATATATGCCTTAGCTGCGACAGCGGGACACCGCGTGCGGGTATGCCGGGAGTCCAGCACCAGCTACGCTCCTGGATTTCCTTCTCCCGAGGCGCGCGCGTCTTCGTGCCACCGCGCCGCTCCTTATCGATCTCGGTGAGGGAGCTACCAAGGATTATAAACTTCGCCGTAGATCATACGTGACCGAGCCAGAAGGAATAATCCGCGTCGGTATGTCTCTCCCCCAGATTCTCTTATCTAAATTCGCCGTGGAGTACCGCGTCGGTTGTCGTTTGTGATGTAAAAGTAATTGAGATCGCGCATAACGCCTGATCGAACGTAGATCGACGTATAAGGCGCGCGTTCCGAGACGGCGCCGGGTCTGGAGCCCAGAATGAACTACCGAGGAGAAGTTGGTTTCGGGTTCTTGGAGAAGACGTGTAAGAATGTTGGAGTATCGATTGTTGAAATTTGCCGATCGATTCCTAGGTCTTTGGAAGTAAAATTCAACTTTGTGAGAAGGAATTTTGGGTGACAATGTTGTGGGTAGCCTAGCTGTAGTTAATCAGTCAAGAAAAAGGAAAATGTTTCCTCGGCAACCAGAATCGAAAGTGTCCATGAAAATATCTACTTTCCTTTCGACGGTTATCAACTGGTCATTCATGGTCCCGTTGAAAGCTCGCTTTTGTGGCACATCCGTGCGCCTGTTGATCCCCGAATCGGAGTTTGCAAAAGCACAGGAGTAAATCTTGGTCCAGTTAAGCTCCATCTGTCGCTCGTAGATATAACACTAACAGCGCCCCTGCTCCATTGTCTCATTGTAGAGCCACCCCTTTGAAGATGAGATTCTCTGTTCCGAGATTTCGTTTAAGCGTTCCTGAAGCGTATCGAGGATTCTCGTAAAACCTTTGAAAGATTCTTACGAAGACGTTCGTTCGCGGAGGCCGACGATTCTTCACACACGACGCTCCGCGCCGTTATTGAACAACCGTTGGGTGAGAACTCGAGAAGCATGCTTTTTTAGTGTCGTAAAATCTTCTTGCACGGAACCATCGGTTGGCTCGCGCGCGCTCTACGCGCCGCTCGTAAAGATATTGGCCATGAAATCGTTCCTTTGATGCAATTAATTTGCATGGCCCGGACGTTGCCACGCACGAGGGTTTGTTTGCGTCGTTACGGGATGAGGTCAATGTCGTTTGAGTTTCGTCTCGTGAAGAAAAAGCACAGAGAAATTGAGACTCACCGTAGAGGATCCATTCTGAAACTCGCATTTGCATCTGCAGGACTGTAGTGATATTTAATTACATGGAATAGTAGTGTGGAACTGTGTTCAGAAAAGTTTCCTCGAGTATCCTAAAATTGCAGGGAAAGCTGTGACTTCGCAAGAAAATTATTCCACCGTTGTCTTTAAAATTCATGTCGCGCACGGTGCTTCTATCGAATACCAGATTGCCCTGCAGCTGCTGTAACACGCTTTGAAACAATGACGGAGATTAATGGTTGCTTCTATGTCCGGTGTCGTTGCATTACACTTCGAAGCTTGAACTTTGGCTAATTGAGAAAACGGAACTAGTGAGAAGCAGAACTTACGAGTATCCATAAATTTTACATTGACAACTACAGAGTGACGTGGCAGCGGAACAGTGCTGTAAAAGACCAAAAGAACAATATCAAGATGATTACAAGATCGTTAACGAATTGTTGTTTCAGTGCATGGAAAACTGCTTGGCGTCCAATTACACGAAGCCTGGCTACTGTCCCAACAAATCGGCAATGTCACCGTTCGAGGCTGCATGCCTGGTTGCCTGCGTGGATGATTCTCGTTGTCCGGATCTTGCAAAGTGTTGCGGCCACGATTGCGGGATCACGTGCATGCATCCCATCGGTCTGGAGAATAGAACTGGTAAGAGTTAAATTCCATTCGGTGCTCGACCCATCTTACAATTAGTAGATACTCCTTACCTTCGTTAAAGATCCATCTCACATTCTCACAAATAACCCACCGGACATGGAATACTTGTAATCCAGAATATATTCACATTATATCCGCAACTCCAGAATACTCTTATTACACGAACGCATTCCTTCAATCGGTCCAGAAAACCCACCGAACTCTGCAAACGTATCGTTTAAGTTGCAAGACTACAATCCAGCGAAATTCACCGTGAAAACGTGCGCGCCAGTACGAGCTGCGCGATATTATTGTTCGACTCGTACCTTCCACTTTTCACCGGCTCCCTGCAAAAATTGCCCATGATATTATTACAAGGAACTCCTCTCACTCGGTGCTCGCTCCTGTGGGCGCTAACGCGCCAAAGAGAGCAAACATCGCGCTCGACGCATTACTACGAACAACACATTTTATTCAAAATAAATATCATCGACCGGTTCGCCCACGTAAGACGAGGTGTCACTTTTACCGCGATTCTACAATTATATTCACAATCTCTAATGGCAAGAGTCCCACGACAGTAACGACCAGTCTCCTTGAATTTTCCCAGATCTACCACCGGTACCGGAGAACCTGCAAATTCGCCAGCAAAAGAGCAATCTGGTGCTCCTGACCTGGCGCAATTCCGGGTCGGGCTACACGAACGAATCGATGAACGAGGAGGACGTGAGGTACCTCGTGGAGGAGCGTCATCTGCTCGGGCCGAGGTATTTGGAATCCAGATTGAGTTCCTGGGCGGTACGTCACGTCTCGACCAAGCCACGCGCAACGTTACGCGGCCGATTAAAAACCGGACATTGGTACCAGTTCCGCGTGGCGGCGATCAATGGGAACGGATCGCGCGGATATTCTCAGCCTTCCAGGCCTTTCAAGACGAAAGGTGGGTGTAGAAATTTAATCGGCGGGCGCCAGTTGGCACAACGGCATCGGCTCGTAAATAAAATACGAGCGCGAGGGGTACGCGGGAGTGTGAGGTGCGAATGGAGGATATAATATTTCGTAATATCGGGCTACTCCCACTAATGCTTAGATAAGAGTGATAGAATTGACCGCGAAGCGTGACGAGCAAGCGGTAAAGTTTAATGGGAAGTTCAAGGATAACGCTCGATTGTCCCGAGGAATTTCTGAGCACGCTTCCCTTTCCATCTCTCGACGAAGTTAAAGCACCTCGGTACCGATGAGATTTCACCAAGCAGAGATTCGTATGTACATTTATGTGTTGTCGACAAAAAGGCTCTTTCGGTTTCTTTACACATAGGATTGGGACCTTATCTAAGCGTATTTTAATATTCGTGCACGTAATCGTTTCGAGTGAACGTGCTGCTCGTGGCTGTTCATTTTCCCGTGCTGCTTAATTGCAACCATTTGGTATTTCAGTAATGAACACTTAAATTCAGGGATAAAACACCGCGTGTCAACGGCCGCTCGCGGTACCTCTCACACACGGCGGCGTTCGAGCATGCGCTTTGGATCCTGCGAAATGAAAAAGAGAGAGAGAGAGAGTAAAAAAAAGGGTTGAGTTTAATGCGAAGGGATTCGATCGACCATATACCATGCGTTACGGCTCGTTGCCGATCTTATAGGATGCTTACTCGGACCTTACCTCGTAAAATAGATTTATTCACTGTTCGTCAATATGTTAATTCGATTGCGTGTTTACTCTAGCCAGACTACTTCCGTTACTTTCATTTCCTGGTTGCCATGAAATCCTCGATACCGCGTCATCATTTCATCTTTATGAACAGCAGGCAGATCGAGTATGCTTGATTCATGATCTATCGAAAATCCAATCGAATCGCATGAATTCTCACAGTCGATTTCTTCCTCGATCCTCGTAGAAACTCACCGACATGAATGAAGGTAGAGTGAGATCCACCCTGCTGAGGGACGAGACTCTGCACTCCAATTTGTTCGATAGGATCATAATTGCGAAGGACCTTTGCACGGATACCGTTTGAGTGTACCATCCTTCGTGAAACGCGTCGTCTGTCAATTTCACGCTCTACTCTCATTGTCAGTGTCGACGAGTCGCGATCGGGCGGGTAATGGCATTGCTTACCGCTTCGAATAATTGTTGTATGGAGTAGCAGAGTATGTAGAGCTGAGTCAGAGCGCCGACTGTGTACAGGACGATTAAGCATGCCTCGACGTCTATGGAAGTTATCTAAACAAAAGGAAGAAAGAAAAAAACCGAAACCTCCTCTCCAAAAAAAAATGTTTCAAAAAAAATCCCGACGAAGGATTAACATCGAGGAACTCACCATGATGAACATAACGCCGAGGAAACAGAATCTCACCACTGCGGACACGTAAAGCACGCCGATGTTCAAGGAGAGCACACTCTTTAGCATCGCGGTGAGCCTGGAATAATTATACGGCCCAAGATGATTACAATGTTGAGTTACTATTCGCGCGGTCACCCTCGGGCCGTTCCCAATTAGATCGTATCCCAAGCTCAAACGCCATTATACCTCCCTTTTATTGAAGTACGCTCGATGCTTCGTGCCGACTCTCTCTCTCTCTCTTTCTCACGTGAAATAGCGGAGGATCGGAAAGGACTTCGCGGTTGAATGCTTTGTGGAATTATTTATGAGCAGGTGGGTTCGGCATTGATGCAACCCGATAAGACGCTCCGTTATAAAATGTTCGATTCGTTACGGGGACGTGGGCACGCAAAGTTCCGACCGGTAGACAAATCCCTGGCTCGATATTAATTCCGTGCAATGGCAACCGCGCACGCGATTGTTATCACAACGATGACATTACTCACTGCACGAGAATCCCATGACGGCGGGCCAAAACGTCCAATTCCCTCGTAACGTCTCGTTTCTCCTCGTTAGTCCGCACAATGTTGCAATCCCTCGTGGCACTACCACCGCGCTCACCCAAATTCATCTCGCTTCTGAAGGCCATCGCGAGCTTCAGCCTCAAGTACCTGTACTCACCGGTTAGCAGGACTATCATGTGTATGATGTAGATGTCGAGTGCGGTCTTTTTGAAGATCGTGGTGCCGCTACCGGTGGCCTGAATGAGTGTTCCACAGACGAAGAGCCCACCTGGAAAGATCGCCTTACCCACGAATACCGGTACTCGGAAATCTGCCACGACGAACTCGTCCTTGCGCATGAGCTTTATCAACGGCATCAGGGTCCAAATTATTACGGAGATCACCGAGGCTACGCTGTAAATTCTCATTGGCTTCTCCAATGGCCTTGCAGTTTTACCGATCACGTCCCGCAGGGTCTCGTCCTCCACCAGAAGGACATTTAGCTTTTCGATCATTCGTCTCAGCAGAGCTCGGTGAGCGTGCATGTGGATCCCAACTACGATCACCTCCGCTATCACGGCGATGTTGACGGTACTGTCCCGCAACGCTTTGTCCAACGGCACGGAAAGCATCCCGGCGAAACACACGAAGATGTAAATGACCTCGATGGTCCAGGAGATCAGGGCGTAAGCATTCCACAGAATCGAGACTCTCTTCTCCTTCGATGCTATCGGTAGAAAGTTACCGGAGTAGAAGTTCATGAGGACGTTCCAAGGATTCAGACTTTGAAAGTCCATGACACTCGTTGACGTAGCTTCGAACAATGTTGAGGTAACAATGAGAAAAGTCTGTTCAGATGTAAGTGGACGTTTTCTGGAAAAGCTGTATTTTAATGTTTGCACGGAGAGAATGCGCTCCGCCTACGCGCCTCTTCTAAGCTAAGCACCAGCACGGTCGAGAGGTTTTTCGAGGCGAGCGCAAAATAGAATTTCAACATACCTTCCACATCTAAACGGTACTCGACGTCTACTGTCAACCTGCCTGTCGTCGCTCGTAGATTCGTCGCTTTATTATTCCGTCAGTATACATATTTATCCTCGACGATGGACGAGTTGGAATGAAATATGCGTGGCGCGACATCCCCAGTCCCTTTCGCTGCAATTATCGGAATTCGCGAGATACCGCGCGTCCCACGTTCCTTATTATTTATTGACGAGTCGTGGAATGTACTTCGTACGGCGGAAGAGCGCGAAGGAATCGTTTCATTTGTCGCACGAGGTCGACAGAAGAGAACGTGTAATTTGAAAAGGAAGTTTTTAACTTCAACTTCTACTCCGAGATTAGAGGTTTGGAATGGATCTATAATTAGAGACAACCATGGAAATTCTCGTGGTGCTCTGATTCGCTTTTCCGTCTCGTGTCAATTGGCATTCATCGATTCGACGGTGGTGCGCGGGGCTTTTCTAATTTTAGAGCCACGGAATCCTAAGGAACCGCAAAACTTGACACTCTCAGGCGCCCGCCTCGTTGCCGGCAAGCTACGGATCAACCTGCGGTGGGTCAAGCCAGCCTCGGATGTGCCGATTACATTTTACAAAGTATTTTGGAGTCGCCTCATCCACGGCCCGGCTAACGATTCCATTCTAGTGTATCACAGAACGGTCCTGAAAGTGAGTCCACCGTAAATTTTTTTTTACTTTTATCGTCTCGCAAATTCGATTTCTTTAATTTTCCTACGAGAAAAGGCCACGACTGTGTTTTCTAAATATTCACTTTACTCCCGGTGCTACCACCGACCACTGCAACATCCACGACTATTTTTGTCTTAATATTCATTTTACTCACCGCCGTGAAGTGTGTCTCGACAAAGAGCACGAAGATTCAACGACTTATCACAGCAGGGAGCACAATGTATAAAGTACACGGGACGGACCATGAGCGAGGACCCTCCTGCGCGACAATCTATTTCCAACTACTTCACTATATCCACTCACTCATCCAAGTTGTTACCCATCTACCTGGATTTCCGTCCTAATCCTAGCCAACGTACGCCACTCGAACAACTTATACCACTCCTTCCGCACCCCTAAACCGCCCCTACTAAACCTACTAACATTACGAACCGGACACTCGAGCACTCGTACCATAACACAACAGTGACGTGAACTACGATAATCCTGCTCCTCCCAGTCCACTTGTCCTACTTGGCTAAGTACTCATTGGAAGGAGGGTACAGTTCCGTGTGTACGAACTTTTCAGGACAAAACCTGCTACGAGCTGAAGAACCTGGAGCTGAAGTGTCAGTACTTCCTTCAGGTGCAGGCCGTGGCTGTTTACGGAGGTAGACGCCTGGCGTCCCGGAAGGCGTCCAAGGTGTTCAACAGCACTGACTACATGATGTACGGTAAGATGGAACTTGAATTACGGGTGTTCCTCGTATCCCCTACTTTCCGCGTCACCGATAATCGGGATAACCAACGAAGAAGTGTAATTCTATTGAAGCCGACGTCGGGAGACGTTCGCGTAGCTGCGAACGGTATCAAGGTGGTCTTCACGTGCGACGAATGATGTGCCATTGCGGAAAGGTCAAAGCTCGCCTGGTATGGACGACCAATCATGAGGCGAAGATGTATAATGTCACCTGGAAGGAGGAGTCCTGCATCGCACGGGAAAGGAATGTTCAGTCTAGAAGGAAGCCCTCTTGGAAGGTGGTTCAGGTATGCCTGTTGGATCAGTGTGTATTAGTAAACGAATTACCAAAGAAATCATTGTTGTTAAAATAAATCATGTGCGTAGACGTAGTAAATTACTTTCGCACATTTGTCTCAATCCTCTTCGTGTTTGTATCACGTTGCTTTTAGATGACTGAAAATTTTGAAACGGTCTATAATATTGGTCTTGTTTGCAGTGTTGCTTGTATAGTCTTATAAAGTTGATTTGTTGAATTGATTACTCGTAGGTGCCTCACATGGACGTACGACATCTTCGACAAGACTGTACGTACAGTGTCAACGTGCGAAACATATTCAGCGATGGCAAGAGAGACGAGCACGGATCCAGCATCGAGTTTTTTGCCACTGGATGTCAAGAGGAACGCCCTGAAAAGAGATGGAAGTACTTGCGGGGCAGTGTACCCGAGTGCAAATCTAAATCATCGAGAAGTAGAAGGCATTACAACGAACTGCCTTTAGTATAATCGTCGGCTATTCTAACGATCTTGAAATGTCAGTTACGCTCGTGACTACACTCGCGAGGAACAAAAAAAAAATTAACAGACTTGATCTCCTTCCGTGGACTGACGCATGCAAGAAATTTTTTGTTTATAGTGTTGATAGTTGATAGTGACATTTTTGTATCACAATCGACGCACTTTTTATATTTAATTCTTATTCGCCCTAAGATCGCATCGCATTTATTCCTAAGTTGCTTCAATCTCTTAGTAGATTTTTATTTACTCGGTAGAGAAAAAAAATTTAGAAATCCATTATCCTTTATACAATACATTGTATCTTGTACGAGCTATACGTTCGTTGAACGTAATGGAGTTTCGTATGGTACAAAAATCGCTATTGTTTTACTCGACGTAGTTCATTCGATGATCACGTAATTTATTCTTCAGCTATATTCGTATCCGAAACTAAGGCTATTAGCTGGATACACACGTAAAGATAAATCTTACCGATAAATCGTACCAATAAATTGGCAGATAAATTGGTTTAAAATATCGTTAAGATAAATCGGGCCTTTGACACTAACAAGCAAATTTATCTAAGCGATTCGTTGTAACAAATTTATCGGTCAATAAAGTTGGTACATGTGTGCTGGACAAACGATTTATCTTTTAAATTAGAAAGATATTTATACGATCGCTGATCTTTCGGATTTCCATAAAATTTGGCCGATATCAGTTGGGTATAAACAATTGATACGATTTATCTGCCACCGTCGCCACCTATCGATCTTCTTGTGTGTATTGCACCACAAATAAATTAGACCAATTTATCTGTCTCCATTCATGACCAATTTATCGTTGATCTTTCAGTTTTTATAGACAACACTAACCTGCAGATTTATCTCTAAGATTTGACAAATCAGAGATAAATTGTTCTAATTGTACAGATAAATCTTTACGTGTGTATCCAGCTATTTTTAGATTCTACGGACTCGTTCGACAATGGCAAGACACTAACGCATCGCGAATTCTCGCGAATTAAATTAAGTTTACCTGCAATAATCTAAAATAGCGAGCCATTTTTGCGCGCAAAATTCTTTTACAGTTAGAATTAAGTAATCTGTACTTTCATGACATATTATACATTCTTTCACAGGAAGATAATTCGGCATCATTTGGCACTTGCTTTGGCACCAGGATATCACGATTAACAATTATAGAAAATATTACAGACGATCATGGTACTTACATTTTACAGAAAAGGATTAAAAGTATCTTAATATTACATCACGTTCGCATTCAATGCAAATATTGTCAGTGGTCGTCACTGGCCGAAAAAAATGCACGATTTTTGGGGCTCGAAGAAAAGAATACAGGGGACATTTCGTAACGACTAGATTCAAGAATGTTTCCAATTATTTCAACGATACGATAAAATTATCTGATAAATGCCCAGTTCGCAATACCTTCATAATTCGCCATAAGTAGCTTTCGTGCAACTGGCAAAGAAGATTTCCATTCTATGTGCTTCCCTCCACACCGCATAACCTGAGTAAACGTGATACGCATTACTTTTCCTTTTGAGTTACAGCTTACTCGACGACTGGAAGATCTTGACTAGGAAAACGCCGAGAAGCGTGTACAGTAAATTCGAAGATAACGAGCTAGCAGAGGAGTATCCTTCCAAATGATGGTAAACCGTTCGTGCATTCACGTCTTGGAGGGGTCTAAAATTAAATTTCAGGGAACCGTTCCTCGATTCGAGATGCTTGAAGACGTTTATCTGGAACGTAGAGAAAACATTTTAACATATTATTTTATACGCACGTCCAATACTACGTCGAAGAGCAAAGAGAGTAACGGTAAACGAAGTGGGTAAGGGTTCGTAAAGTCTGCTTGTTACCTGAGTTTGCGAGACCTTAAGTTTTTCGCTCAGGACGAACCATATTACGGACTCCTGGCATCCCGGGGTAGTCAGCGAACCTTCGTAACGATAGTAGCTCGTACGATCCTTCGGTAGAAGCATATGCGGCACAACTTTCGTTCTTATATCAGCCCTGCTCCCACCCACCCAATCCAATACCAGTTTCGTAGATTTCACGATGTCCTCCAAGTCTTTGTTATCCTCGTCACTCACCTGTGGCCAAATTACATTTTTATAAAGTTATAATACACGGAAACTTACTGGAACTTGTTAGCCCGCGTCACTTCGTACGAAGGTTACGCTCGCCGTGGAGCAGTAACATAAGAGTATTACTATGAATAAACTAGGTGTGCCTAAATTCACAGTATGGGGTAGAGATGGATTTTTCGTGTAAACGTAAATCGAAATTTTAGAGCAAAACATTTTTTTTTTCCCCCGCGCGCTAGAGTGCACTTTCCAGAGAATCCATGTAGTCCCTTAATCGAAGAATGCATGCGTTTTGTGCAGGATCTGTAAATTGCAGTCTACTCCTATTAATTTAGGAAAAAAATTTAAATTCATCCAGGTATATAAACACGAGTGTGTCAAGAATCAGACATAACTTCTTTCGAAGTGCATCTGCAATATTTTACCCGGAAAAGGACAGCTACAACGGCGACTCCGTGCTCGTGTTGAGACGCTATGCTCACGTTCCCATATTGCTTGTCGTAATGAACAAAGTGTAACTCCAAAGGTAAACGAACACCGTTTATCGTATGCTCGGCATCCCAATGAAAATGCATTTGTTCCAAAGCAAAAGTGGACGGCAAGCCTCCTCCGGTCAACAAAATTGGCAGACCGTCCAACTTAATTTGCACTGTAAACACAAATGAATCTCTTTTTAATCTTCTAATCACGAGACATTACTCTCGATACCACAGTATGGGACGAAACCTCTTATCAGGGATTGACTTTAAAGAGAACGATTCCAATTACATCTCAAAGATCATCTGTTTACTCACCAGTGTGCCCGGTATTAATCACAGTACCCGAGAACGCGTAATCGTATCGAGTAAATCGAAGTGTTCCGAGATCCATCTTTAAGGCATCGTCGGGGACGATGTTAATAGGAGATTGCCTTTTCCCCTTGGTGCACACTCCCGTCCAATGTTCCGGACCTGGGCAAAAATATTTCCTCCACTCACGCGACAGAAGTAATCAGGAGATTCAATAATAATTATTTTTAAGCGAGAAAGCATGTTTGCATGTGTAATATCACCAGACGACATTGACATATTTTAACTGGCGAGCACGCGATGCCCGTGAACGTGCCACGTCGACAATAATATCAGGATTACACGCTGCACCCACAAATGTTTCCACGGTAGACGACTGCGCTCTTTATTATTACGTATTTAATATTACGATACGAGAGAACATTGTATATCCTAAGGTCGTTTTAATCGGGCTCCCGTTACACGCCCGGTGTCCAATTAGCAGAACGATCGAGTTCCTCTCTTCTACGTTGGTTATCACGAAACGGAACAATGTTCGTCCAAACAAAAGGAGGAAAAACAAAAAAACATAATTAGAAACGTTGACGAGCAAGTCCTCCGGTCCCTTCGTTTATCGAGAAGCAGACTACGAAAACGAGCTCGAGGCCCCTTTTCTCCACTAAATAACAATGTCCCTGTTTTACTTCGATCGATATCTTCGAGAGGCTCGAGAAGAAGCAGCGGAGGCGTGACGTATCGCACGCGTCAGATCTCAGAAGAATACTCGATAGCACGTGACGGTTCGCAGAGATGTGTTCACAGGGGAAGCAGCAAAATTACCGAGAGACCCCGTGCTAAGATAACAGAGAGCCGTTCGGGTTGGACGAAAAGAGCACGTTGGAACCTCGGTAAAAAACGGTTTTAGCAAGAAAGAACACTTTTACCTATACCATCGACCTTGCTTCCACGAGGTTGCAGAAGACACTCCGAGTGGTTGTCTCGCGTGCTCGTTTAATCCGCGTGTTTCGTCGAGACGCGACGAGAATGACTTAAGCACGCAGATGTTGACGAATCGACCATTATCCAATTTGTAGGGGCCACGCGCGTGTTTGCACCAGGTACCACACGACGAAGTTAGCGCGATTCGTCACTCGAGCCTGCTTCCAATGCAATTTTCCCACGACAGATCGGACGAGAAAGAACGTCCTGAGTTCAGTCAAGCGCACGAGACTCGTACGAATCAATTTGGATTTTCGTTGCTAAGGCGCGTGGCAGGCCTCGAGACTTTATCATTTAAGCGGCACCTCGAGAAATCGACCTTATCGTTTGGCCAGCACCGCGAAAGCGATCCGAACGCGCCAACCTGTCGAATTAATAATTATTCAATTTGTTCTTGTCGGTCTGTCACTTCTGCTAATGCGTAGTCTCGGCCATACTCGTTAGGTAGCAACCACGAATGCTTACGACACGATCGCGTTTAAACGTGCCGCGATTTTAGTTCGATAGAGCGATCGAAGCATTTTTCTCCACCCCACGAATCAGCCCTGGCGCCGGCGGACAAGTTAATCCAGTTCCGTGAGTCGGTTCCGATCGCGACTCGCGAGTATGTTCGCAGGATTTTATTGGCTCGTAGATAGTCCGATAAACTGGAGTAAATCCGGGCTATTATCGTGCCACCGGGATCATTTAACTTGATAATTATTCATAAATTTCGATCTAAGGCCCTTGTAAAATATGGAGTTGCAAAATTGAAATTCTTCTCTTCGCTAGTGGTAACAAGCGTAGTGCACTTGCTTGTAAATCAGACATTGAATATTTTCTACGATAAGGCAGTCGATAGATAGATTAGATTAGATTAGACGTGAAATGAGCACTCAGTCGTCCGTGATTGTGGATATAATTATCTTCTTTCTTTAATAAACTTCTTAGATTTCACAAAGAGAACGAATCTTTTCTGAAGTATCTATGGTCACCGATGCGTCAAATAGGAACGCGCCTCTTAAATGTTACGAGCCGCGGGCGGTGAGTTCCATCGATCATCTCTCGCGCCACTGTTGACAGCCTGACAATTACTCAATTTGCTCGCCGTAATGTGATTTAAGTCGACGATGCGTAAAGTGCATGGGGCACGGCATCATCAACACCGCTGACACACGAAGGATCCAAGGATTTCAATCATCGTCGCCTCACCGTACAACCGATCGTTCACGGTCGAATGACGAGTTAATCTAGTTTCCACCAGGTTCGATTCACTTACATAATTCGATTCTGTCGATATACTCCCACCGCGATTCGCGATTCGTGGTAGAGAATCGTGAGACGTGTCGTGAGGCAACATTTTTATCGGTCATTTCGGTCCGTCGAATGTCTCGTGTCGAAGCGCACTTCATCTTTTTTCGTGATTAATCTCAGTCCTATCCGTTCAATTATCGTCTTAGCTCGTCACGAGGTTCGTCGAAGAGCCGTCGTTGTTGACCCGTCCGTCGAGCGGGCAAATAGACGAGAAATATTTTCAGATATATCGTAATTGACGATAGCGCATAATTACCATTATCGCCCCAGTAGGCCCAGTCCTCGGCTGCCCTCGTTAGGTGCGACCCTGTAAACAAAAATTTAATCGATAACAGTCGCTCCTTGTAATTCGAGTGATGTCACGCGCGTGTTCGACTCCTGTTCAGATGGGTGAGACGCGTGGGTCAGTCGGAAGGAGAGATTAAAGTCGTTTGACCCGCGGAAATGGCTCGCCCGCGCGGTTCACCGACAAGCCGGAGTTAAATTTCCAATCCAATCGAATCACTTTGATTAGAGCGCTCGGTTAATTACCGCCATCCAGGGAAGGCAATCTCCCCTGCTTTATCGAGCAATCTTCTCTCCCCGTGGCTTTTCAACACAGCCACCTCATGGCCAAGTATATAATTCGTGTGAGAAAAGTATAAAGCTTCATACGGAAGAATCTTACTGCACGAAGCAAACGAGAAAAGTATAAAGCTTTATACGGAACAGTCTTACTACACGAAGCAAACGAGAAAAGTTGTGTTCATTAACCCATTCGAGACCGACTGCACACCGTATGTGCGATAATAATAATGAACAATTATTCGTTATTGGGTGATTTCCATGGTAAACAAGTTCTTTTTATTAAAAATTAACAATATAAAGAAAAAAGTTTCGCACCTGGGGACCGTGTTCGAAAAAAATCGCCATGTCGAATGGGTTAACTCTAAAATTCTATTGGCTCACTGTTAAATTTTTTTTTCACCGACGTTATTAGCGACAATTTCTAATTTCATCCGGGACGACAATGCGAATATTGTGTAATCGGAGTAACTCCCTGTTGACCGCAGTCGTGTCGAGTGCATTTGACCAATAAGCTCGATAGGTAATTGAATGCGTGTGACAGGAAACAGAATTGACCTCATTGACCGCCGGCCACGAACAGAGATACATTCACGTGACACGGTCGGTACGTTTCAATTATGGCCACTCTCGTTGCCGAAAACCGTCCCTCTCTCCTTTCGATTCTGCGAATCGCGCGCGGGAAATTCGTCGCGCCTGCAGCTCAGCTGCTACTAGGGTACACCAATTGGTTGACAAACGATGAACAGAGAAACGCCGGCGCTTTCTAGATTGGCGCTTTTATCATTGCAGGCAAATGATTCAAACGACCCGCAGATTTTAATGAGGATAATACGGGCTTCCGGGCAGGGATTATAGTCGTCGGGCTCACTATGTGTCACCATTCGCTACATTCGGTGGGTACCCCGGGGTACTTTCTGCGCGCAGCCTAAATAGCTTCTTTATTCGAGTGCTTCATCCTCTCGCGCAAACGCTCCAAGATCTTTCTCCAAGCCTCTTTCATTTTAATCTCTTCTATTAAGTCTTCGATTTTTTTCAATGCTCCAAATAAAAGATTCCGAGCTGATCGGTCTGTGGGTGAAAGTCGTCCTGGAAAGTTGGCAGTGGCTAATTCTTCAAAGAGAGAAAAATATAAGAAGCACTCTTCTTCGATAATTAACTTCTACTTTCTTATCCTCGAGGGATAGAATCGTTGGACGTAATTCATGATACACCGATTGCAATCGACACTTTTTACTTCACCTCTCATCCGTGCCTTCGAGGAAAATATGAAGTTTTCTTATTAAAGTCGGCCGATAAATTGCAAGAGTTTAGTGAGCAGTAAATAACTGATAAACCAAAAACTAAGGACTCTTTTTGAGAACACGATTTCCTGCAAATTTCAAAAATACGAAGAGTGCAAGGAGTACAATTGGTATAGGAACAGAAAATTGGTTTTTTACCGAGAATGGCAAGAGTTACAACAGCCTGGACGAATGTCATCTCGCGCTTTTGGCAAAGCACCTGAAGCACGTTCGCGATTTAATGGATGGCACACGAGAGCCCGACGACGACGAGTGTACGACTGGTAGTGTACGCGACGTAAATCTAACTGGATAACCCCGGAGTGATTACACGAGGAGGGCCTATCATACGAGATTTAGCATGAACGTTCATCGCACATCAGCTTTCTGCCGGCAGTCGTGTCCATCGTGGCCTGAGACTCTGTGAGCACCCAGTCGAATATCACGAGGCTCGTCCTTGCTCCGTTTACAGATAAAGAGTTTTCTTTCGTCACCTGTGCGCATGGTCCACCAGCACTTCACAGATTCTTTAGTCTCGAAGGCACAAGGCCGTCGATAAATCGTCCACGTTTCACGGCCACGAGGAATTTCGCGAATTTCGTCGTACGATGTATTTTCGGCGCGAGAAAAAAATAATAAAAAAAGAGAAAAGGAGGAGAACAAATCGAAATCCGCTGCGTTACGACTGATGAAGTGGACACGAGGGTCGACCGTTCGAACGTATCCTTCACAGTGATGTGGACGTTAAAGTGAGCGGAATAAAAAATGTGTCGCGCATCTTTCGGTGAACTTGAAGGGGTAGGAGAAACTGGGCGAGCCGTGGGATCGATGAGATGGATTTGTGGGACAATGGAATTTTGTCTCCACTCGCGATTTCTCTCCGTAGCATCGAGTCACCGATAGTTTCGAACATCGTTCCCGCCACCGAGCGTGTCCTCGATGAATGCAGAAAAAACAAAATGCACGTGCGCGTTCGAATTGACCGCCTGCCAAAATTTCATTCGCGGTCGGCGCCTCGTCCCTCTAGTCGGTATCACATTTTATACAGGTCAGTATGAAATTCGAGACGGTGGTTAAGAGAAAACGCGAGCTATTTTATCAGTGTTTCACGTAGGAATAGAGAAGCTCGAATGAATTTCAAATCTCACTTTTGAACTTAAAGTTGCTGTTTTTTCCGCGAGGAATCGACCTGGAAATGGAAGCGGGACGATTATCGAGAAACGAAAATAATAGTTGGGTGGGTACTGTACGGGACACTGTGTGCACCGGCACATCGTCACTGACCGTATGCAAACTTCTATGAACGTCCTCGTCTAACGGAAACTTTATCCTGAATGGATTTAGCCAAGCTTGTGTTTCGCATAAAACTTTAGCCTGTGTAACACGCGGGTTCCGTGCATGGGGAGTGGACAATAGTTGACCTATGTTCGACGTACGCTCAGTTCGATTCAACAAACACTCAGTCGCGTATAGGACTATACAAATAGGCAGTGCCAATTTTCTACTGTCACCTGTGCGCTTAGGCAGTGTGAGTTCAGACGGGAGCGCGGACAAAGCTTCGTTAAACGCGCGTTCGCTATTTTGGTCTGCATTCGTTTAACCGGAATAATTGTTTTTTTTTCAACGTGCACCTCGGAATCTACGTAGGAAAAGCATGCGCGATAATGTCCCCTAAGTGATTTATTATCTACGCGAAAGTGCAAGTTTGTGTTTTAATGAATAGCAGTTGAAATTTAAACGAGGGGGTTGTGACTTGTGCTATCGACGCTCGTGAATATTCATTTCGAAAAATCTCCCCATGCAAATCCTCTGGACAGTAAACGAAAAAAGAAAAAATCCGAGATAATTGAAGAGAGACGAAAACATTCGGGAGAAAAGTAAAAAAGTTCGAGTTAAGAAAGACAATTCATTATAGAGAATTTTCTTTTCGGTAAGAATAATATCTTGTACCTGAGGCAAGAAGAAGAAACGCAACGAGCGTGTATAGAAAATCCATGTCAAGTGTGCCGTTAATGTTAATCCGTTGTTTTACCGAGACACAACCTGAACGACGACTTGCGCTCAACTGATCTACCACGCAAATTTCTCGCCTACGTCGACACATCCAACCCCCGAAGCTCCACGACCCAAGTCTCGGCTCGATCTCTGCAGACGGTACCTTTACCGACGATAGCAGTGAGCGTTCATCCGCGTGTGCACTCTGTGGTACAATGGTAGCGCGAAACGCGGGAGGGGACACGGGTGAAGTGATATCACTCAGAGTTCATGAGACAATTCTCGATCGTTGCCACGGTCTTTATCGTTGCCTCGTACATTTACATTTCCAAATATCGCACGATTGTGCCTTTGTTTGTGAAAGTGGTCTAATTCAGAAAAGTTTGGTTCACAAATCATTCAATCGTATAGGTGACAATAACGCTACGTAAATAGAAAAATTAATTTTTCTACTTTCACAATCACCGGCACAATTGACACTGAACAAACGTACTTTCTACTCTCGTACATTCGGTGCGCCAGAATATTCGCAAGCGGTTGTAACACGAAATTCTTAACAAAACCGAGATAACACGAATCCAGAGCAAAGTCTACACGAAGGGTACGCGAAATTCGAGTGATCTCGGAAGTCAGGACGAGTCCTCGCCGATTCAATATTGCCACTTGTATTTTTAGACTTGTAAGCACGGCGAGGGAGTAACGAGTATCCTACTTCTTCTTGCAGCAGCAACTTCACCGATCCTTCCTGCCACTTGCATTTCTTCGGCGTGGCTTCCACGCCAAGGACTCGTTAAAACTCGTGGGTAAAGTCAGAAGAAGCTTGAGCTTCGAGAATGCGGAGGAGGTTCACCGGTCGCGTATAAATGAGATTTACGAAAGTTTCGAAAAGATAGATGAAACGTCGATGAGACGCGGATGCTTCTGTGGTTCTTCGAAGAAAACAAAATTACCTTCGAGATGCCGTATAATTAACCCGAGTCCCGTTGAAAATTTTCCAATCAGCCTAGAACAATTGTAACTATTCCTGCGAATTCTAGTGCCACTCCTGACTTCGTTGAGGAACGCGACACGATTGGAGCGAAGTTTCCCTCTACCTTGCGACACTACAAAATAAATAAATACATTGTGCAAGCCCGTGAAAATATTCGATGGTGCAACACCGACGATCTTTTATCAGTTGATTTTCTTTATCGAAGCAACTTTTGTAACCGATATTTATATTTCTGAGAAACATCGACGAGAGCAACGTCTATCGTGATTCGTCCGCCTATCGTTCTTGAGACCGTTATGTGATATCGTTCGCGCGCTTAATGACTGGACGATTCTCGACCGCTTAGCGACAGTGTCTCTTTGTCGCGCGACTTAGGAAACGTAATTTAGCACAAGTCACACCGTTGCGCGTACTCGTTTCAATTCTCAAGCACACGCACACTCTCAAATTCCAACGAGTGAATACTCAAACTATGCATAAAACTCAAATTCGTTTAATGCGCTCCTTCTCCTTCACTCGCACACCGGTGACTATTGATCCTGTGCTATGTAAATACGTGTATTATATGCGCATCTAAGTTTTGAAAACGTTCACGCAAGCGTGGTCAGAGAGATAAGGAAAGGAAGTAGATAAGGAATTAAAGTTTCTCGGTGTATAAATAGAATGAGCACTTTAGTTAGAATATTCAATTACCGAATGAATAGTGATCGTCGTCTAGTGAGGTCAGTATTCTTGGCAAAGAGCGAGAAAGAGAGAGGAAAAAAATCAGAAAAAACAACAAACCAAAAAAAACAAAAGATACACTTGGCAAGTACCCACTCTCTACCTTCTCCGCTTTCCATCACTTATGGGCATTAATTAACAGGCTAAGGCCTCAGTTGGCCAACGTTTGTCCAGCATAAAAATAGTACGTGGACCGGCCTCTAAATATGAATCTTGGCACGGCGCGCAAGCCAAAAGTTCCTTACGTACGTACTACGAAGAGACAAACGCATCCATGCCGATCCTCTCCAAGCGCATTTTCGATTCGGCGTCCGATCGCGGGCGGCATTAAACAGCCGCCCCATTAAAGACGTTGCCAAGAGGCAGGGGCATTAAAAAGGCGTGATTAATGGCTCGCCCTCGAGGGATCCCTCGGACGTACGCCGTGCCGCGTGTTTCGCTTCTCACGACTATCCTCCCTTCTTCTCTCCTTCGGATCTCCACGCGGTGGTCCAAGCGCGACCGATAGCGCGACTGTGCCTCCCTCGAAGCATTTGCTTTCACGCGATTCTCTTTATTTAACCGTGCGTTTCCACCGAGAGTAAAGAGGAGTCGGCGCGCACGGATCGGCGTGGAAGGGATGGCCGCTCTCTCAAGAAGAAAAGAGAATGAGAAAGAGAGAGAGGAGGAATCGAGAATTGGCGGAGAGACTGAGAGAAAGAAGGAGAAAGACAATAATGAGACGAGAGGAGAAACTCGAGATGGAAAGAGAGAGTGAGAGAGAGAGAGAGAACGCGGGAGGGACCGGCGTAGAGGGTACGGAAATAGAAAAGCGGTAGGAAAGTCGTTTAGTGTTGGCCAAAGGTGCCGGTGGAGAGTTCCATGTCGGGTCCCATGAAGAGGCTCGGATTCCGTGGGACGAGCAAGATCCCGTAGGAGAATCTCTACTAGTGTGTCCGAGAAATGGCGCGCTTGCCCATGAGATCGTCCCTGAGGAGCAGAGACTCCTCGTCGACTTCCACTGGGATCGATCCCAGAGAACGAGTCAAGGATTGCTGTAGAAAGCTAGTCGCGTTCATGTGCACCCAGGTGGGCGTGGGTGGATTGGTGGTGGGATACGCGATAGTGGGCGCCTTTGGTTTCTCCATGATCGAGAAACCGGAAGCTGATGCTGATCCGACGTGCGCTCAGGACCTCATCAGGCGCGAGTACGCCGAGGAACTTTGGTCTAGAACGGCCGGTGACAAACAAGTGAACATATTCAACCGGACGGTCTTCTATCAGGTGTCCAACAGCATCCTGAGACGATATCAAGATAACTACACGAAGATCGTCACCAGGGATCACTGCACCACGGAGAACCACTGGTCGTTTCCAGCAGCCCTCATGTTTTGCCTCTCGGTGTTCACGATGATCGGATACGGTAACCTGGTGCCGAAGACACCGTGGGGTAAAGGAGCAACGGTGATGTACGCGGTCCTTGGTATACCACTGTACGTTCTTTACTTTCTAAACATGGGCCAGGTGTTGGCAGGGTGCTTCAAGTGGCTCTATAGAAGATTGCACGAGTGCAGTGGGCCGAGGAAACCCGGTCAAAGGATCACCGTGCCATCAACCGCTTGTCTTTGGGTAATATTCGCTTATATTGCTATTGGGTCGATCATGTTCGCCGAATGGGAAGGTTGGGATTATTTGGACAGCGCCTACTTCTGTGTGACGTCCCTCTGCAAGATTGGCATGGGTGATTTCGTTCCGGGGTGGACCCTGGGCGAGTCCAAGGAGAGAAGCCAGACCAAATTGGTCATCAATTTTGTGTACTTGTTGTTGGGAATGGGACTGATCGCCATGTGTTACAATCTCATGAAGGAGGACGTTTACGTGAAGGCGAGAGAACTGAAGGAGCAGTTCCATCACGCTATGGACGCGGCTCATCGACGACTCGTCACGTGCTGCAACTCGGAGGATTCTCCCGATTGATCAGTCCTCATGATTTTAATTGGACGCTGTTTTTAATCTGTGTTTCGCCAATTGGTGCCAGGAGAATCGGTGGCACTTTGAATACCATTCTCACGCGGGTGATTCATTAATTTGTCGTATCAATTGATTGTCAGTCCATTTTTCATAATTTAATTTACCTTTCCGTGCACTTCAATCGAACTGTTTGCCGATCGAAGCAGGAGAAGTGATTTATTTGTTTATGTTACCGGTAAAGTGAACTCGCATGTTTGAACGAGCGAGTAGAAATGATCGTTTCGAAATGCAAATTTCACTGTAGCACGGTTGCTTTCGTTAATTAAGCGAATGATAATTGCGATACTGTTCGTCGGCATTTGAGTAATTAAATTGAAGACACACATTACACATTCCACAGATCACATTTGTACAGAATCGTTTGAAAATAGAATACCTTCTACATTGATGTCGGAGAAATTTCTTTTGTTGCACGTACCTTTGCTGGAGACGAAAATGTTTTTAGGTGCAGTTGGACGCATGCGTCGTCACGAGGAAGGATATGCTGTTATCCAAAGGCACGCATCAATGGCACGTTGCATTTACGTTTCTTCCAACTGCGTTGAAGTAACCAGTGACCTAGTAATGTTACGAAAATAAGTCGACATGCGTCATTTATTACTTTCACAGCTAACCAGTACCGTGCCGCGATCAGCCTAGTTAAACTATTCTCAATGCAAAGTAGTTCATCTTTTTTCACGTAGATAACTTCTGCACTTTTCGTAAACGTAATTATTAATATTCCACTGTACTGTTACACGTGATTACGATTTTGCCGTTTAAATATCAACAAAAATTCACAACGGTAATTTCTAAAAAGATATGGTCAAAGTCCAGATCTTTATTTAAAAAAAGAAAGAAAAAACAATTGTAGAAATATCATTCTTCTAAGGAATGTTAACATTTGATACAATACTAGTCGGCATAATACTAAATTTTTTACGAGAGTACTGTGCGTATAAACAAGAATTTTGTGGAACACTATTTCACTTACATCTGGCTTATTTCCTGCAAAACGTTCAAATGTACCTTTGGAGACCACTTCATTCTAGAGATATTAATTTACAGAATCTTTCCGGCGCGTAACCTCGATGCACGACGCATTACAGATGTTATTCCGACGAAATCTTTTAATACCTGTGCTGCCACCTACCCGATGGCACTGAAAGTTTTAAGCAATAAGAACGTCTTATCATCACAGAAAATAAATTGAATAGTAGTTCTTGATTTTATAATTAACTTATGTCTAAGAATGGCAACTATTTCTGATTATTTTACGCTAGAAAGAATAACATGTATTATAATTTCCTTACCAAATTGTATACCTCTCATTCCTGGAAGATGCCAGTGTTTACGGTGAATAAAACCCAGGCCTGTAATTGTAGGTTACCCTTGACCAACTGAAAAAAATAGTGTTATTCACCGAGTAACAGACTACCTCTTTATCTGCTATTGGTTGAAGCTATTCATAATGAAAATGTCGAGCACCTAGCAGATCATACAGGCCAGTTACAGCCACATTGTTTATAAATGTAAATAAATATTAATATGTGTGACTTCTACGTGCTATTTGCGGTCGTAATATCATGCATAAGACTTCTACTGTTTCTACAACTCAGAGATATATTTTGACTAAATTTAACAGATTCCAAACAAAACTACGGCTAAACAAATGCAACTATTATAATTCTAAACTATACAATTGCTATTTCACCGATACTCGGGGATAAGAGTTTAATATAAAAACAAATATTTTTATTACAACATTATAAAATCTACATTTACACAATTCACGGTAAAGTGTACTCATAAAAGGGACGCCGTCTTCCGGAAGATGCGGCACATTTTGTTACCCCTGCTTTTGCGAAAAATACATCAATGCATAATACATTCAGTACAAAATAAACACATTTATAGTTCAATACAGCTTATATCCATTTATAGTTACTATACTAGGAGACGTACGTAATATCGTTTAAATGCTTTATACCACGAGGCCTACATTCTCTACACCTATCTATTCTATATAATTATTTAAGACTGACATTGATCACCAACGGACGATTCGTTTTAACCGAATCACACAAGCCTTTTAATTCACGGTTATATACGGCGTGATTTTCCACGTAAACGATAGTATGGACACTGATCCAGACACGACATCGATAAATTGTGCTTTTTCCATTTCTCTATACAAATTTTTCATACTACGATTTTTTACGGAGTTAGCTTAGATAGAATATAGACACAATCTTTTCTTCGAGAAAATCTTACTTACGATACGAGACAAGTAATGTTATTGTGAAATCGTGGTCCTCAGAGTTTCAAGTATAGTCGCTTAGCGGCCTTTATCGACGAATCAGTGATCGAAGAGGTAAAGTCGCCTTATACAGAACGCTCCGCATCTTAGATTCTTCAAAGCTCTCGCAAATCATGCCCATTTTGTGCACTCGTGCCCGATTTTTATCGATAAGTAATAAACCGGGTCACTAATTTACCGCCATACGTCGCAGGCGAGAAAAGAAACAAGACTGCGGTCGAACAGGATTATAATTTTGCACGTTACATACGGACGGTGTGCGTATTAAACGGTATATGGCTTTTAACTTGTTTTAACTCATTTTAACCGATTTTAATCTTCACCGGTTGGCCATAGAATATTTCGAAAACGGAAGAATAGAAGAAAATTAGTAAGACTCTTCACCATAGGCTGGCGCCTCAAGCTTCGGTAAATAGGAGTGGACCAATAAGAGTGGATCAACCGCAAGTTATGGTGGAGTGGGAAATCACGAGATGCAAAGTTATAAAAGTACCGCGGATTTATACTATAACAAAGTGCGTGCTTGGAATGAACGTTTTGCAAGTGGAGTTAACAATTTCAAATCGATCCAGAATGATCATCGTGCGATTATTCGCAGATGGTATGTAGAATTCGAGATATCCAATTACATTTTCATCTATCATCGATACATTCGATTGATTTGAAGAAGTGCATATACACTCTCGCACTTTCCGTACAGTAATTTTTCTTCAAACTTGCTGGCGACCATAACTCATTTCTCATGAACGTATAGTATAAGAAAATTTTATCTACTCGCTCTGCACTTCGTTTCTTAAGCAATGCACGTAAACACGCGATGCATCTTCCGATCTTTTTATCGCGAATAAGAGGATAAGGTTATGGGGAAACAATCTCTTTGTTTACACGTGGGGTTGGTGCGAGGAGTGTGGAGTCGCCAGCCGTTACGTGCAACCGTGAACGAGAATAATATATAAATCTTTTTCCGAATTGGCAGGGAGTGGACGGACACTGCATAAATGGGAGAGTCTGCTTAAAACAAGAGCCTTTACGAGTAATGAGACGAAACGAGTGCAGTGCCTATCAAGCTTCGGAACATATCCATACATCGTGTGCACATTCGAAACAACGGACGCTTCCACGTACTTCGTATTCTCCGACGTTCGCATCCTCGTACACCTAATGTAAGTACACCCATGCATATTATACGCCTGACAGATATCTTATTACGAAGAGCATGTCTCTCGGAATCGAAATTACGAATGAAATCTTGATCTACCAAATTAAGCTTAGGAGATTCGCTTAAAGATAAGCACGCGACTTACATTTACGAAAAATACCTTGGCTCGGTGAATAACCGAAAGTTTTGCGTACACAAGGGGTTAACGAAAAATCGTACCTCGTAGAGACATAGCTCGAGATGCTTTCGCGAAACTTTAACTGTTCGATGTTATCTCGCGATGTTTATTTTCCGTCCCGCTTGCTTTTGCAAAGTAGAAGGAAATATAATACCCTGCCTTATGTAGAGATACGGCGCATACATATTTATGAAATGTCTACGGACTTGTGCCGAGAATTTTCGAATTGCATGACAACTAACACCGCCAGCAGTGCGACAGTATACGTTACGGGAAGAGGCCAAACTACTAGATAAGCTTTCGATCTATTTTACTGCCGTTGCCGTGGAATGAATAAACTGTGCGATGATAGAAAAAAAACAGTGAAAACAAGTAACCGGGAAAAGTCGTTACGACAAAACTTTTTCCTGGTCCCATTTCCCGAAAATTAGCATTGGCGTCGGCATTGGCGATTCCTTGGCGTCTGCGTAATTCGTTTTCGCATGGTTCACACTTTCGCAATTAATAAAAGAAGCTCTTGATAAGATCGCTATTACGCCGCTTCCTCGAATACTTGGCAAAGTTCGTTTTACCTAGTTCAATCTTTGTCTTCCTTTTATCAAAAGCTTCTCGTACAACGTACCCTTAACTTTGCAACTTTGCACACAGCGCCGCGGAGAGGACTTAAAATATCCATACGCATTTTCTCTGGATGGGTAATTTACATTTTTGTCACCGGCGGAGTGTGCAAAATTCGCATATGCCCGTGCGCCATATTTTTTTTTCTTTTTCTTTTCTTTTTTTTTACCGAGACCATCATCATACCTAAAAGTGTGATCACAGATTGACAGAAGGCGCGATAAAATACGACATTATAGATACACAGTCATGAAATACGTCGTCACGATAGTTTATAAATAAGAATAATAAATATAATTTGTAGAACGAGTCATTATATATATATACATATACACTTAGATACATCCGTGTGCGATTTACTTGAACATATAAATCTCAAAACGCACATCAGACGAGGAAGGATAGAGCCACGCAGCGCAGCAGCATGTTTTTTTTTTTTCGTGCATAATGCTTCGGCGTAGGAAAGACTTTCGAGACTTATTTTTTTCTCTCTCTCCCTCTCTCTCTCTCTCTCCATCCCTCTCTCCTTACTTCTCCTGCGATATTAAATTTTCGATAATTATCCGATATGGCGTCTACATAGGATGACACGATAATGTTCCATAAACCATTATCCTAAATATTACAAGTATAAAAATTGAAAAAAGTCGCTTCGTTCGCGTATAAGTGAAAAACGAAATTGCACGAAACACGTTTATCGTAGGCTCTTTGACCGCCCAGTCGCATATTGGTGCTTTTGTTGTAGTGATAATTATAGACTCGGGTGAATTCAACTTTTTTTTTGTTTCTTTTTTTCTTCTCTCCCTTAATCTCATCTCCTTCGATCGGACATCTCTAGGACGTTGGCTACATTATCGTCGAGTAACAATAATGAACACAAATCGATTTTTGTAAAATAATCAAATCGCAGTTGAATTATTGGTCGGACAGTAGAGAGAGGTTTCCCATTGTCGCTGTACGATGGCGCCACTCTCACGTTAGCTCACGTAGCTTTACTTCGAGCCAGTCCTACATTGGGATATGCTTGCGTGCGAAACTCACACAAGATAAATTTCATACTCGTATTTTTTTTTTCACAAGGTCCCTCGAGCCATTCGTAAATTACATTTTTTGTTTTAACGATTATACGTGGCTTTCATAATTTTTACGTGTGGATACACCTCGTTTAAAAATCATATTTATCCGCAACAGCGAATTAATGTATGCCTGAGTAATTATCTTTTTCTCCGTTCAATTTGTAATAAATAAAAATAAATAAATTTCGCATTGACTTTGCCGTCGCGTGGTAAATCTGGTGACGTTCCTTTTTTTTTCACAAAAAATCTCCAAGTAGAAATCTCTCTATCTGTGGCCGGTCGTTTCTATGCCGCGAACGACAATCGATTGGGTAGGGATTAAATTCTGCTGTATTTCAATTACTGCGCCCAGCAATGAAAAACTACGATCCGCAAGCTGCCATGACTCTGGATTACGCTCTTATGCTGCTGCATGGCCAGAACGACATTCATGCACCCTTTCTCCCTTCTCATTCTCTCCCTTTTCTCCTTCCACCTCTCATTTCCACGCTACTCCTTTCTAAAGCTCGTCCATTCCACGTAAAAGGGAAAATCTACTAGTGCATAAATCGTTCTCGTATATTCCGGTGGCTCAGGTACCCATCGAGGAATGCAAGGAAGAGGCAATGGAATTGAGTTATACCTTTCGAATCGTCTTGTCGCGCGAATACAAAGGCGATCCGGTTACATTCGAGGAGACTAGATTAAATCTTCTATTACGGAATGTGTGCTGAATGTTCCATAGAAACGATCGCATTTGAAATATCGCGGGAAGGAAGATGGTCCTCCTCGTGAGTTACCGTGAAATTTCAATCTACTCTTGATCTATACGATTAGTTTCGTTCATTGAATTTCTATCTCTCTTTTCTTTCTTTGCAAGTAGGTACTTTTGGTTCCAGTCGAAAACATTCATGCGTCTCGCAACGAATAGTGGACGGAACAAATTCATTCTTACTGGGATGAATGCGAATAAATTTATCCACGCATGGAAACAAAAATCAATTACGCCCTCGACGTAAGTTAACGCGTGGGTGAGGGTGGAAATTTATCGCGACTAAAGTCAAAGTGTGCGCGTCGGTTTTAAGAGATCAATAATCGCTACCTAGTAATAAACCCTCATTCTGATCGTCCAAAATGCAGATATGTCGCTTCCGAGCAGACTTTCTTCCCTCATAAATAATCTCGAGTGAAAGAAGCATTTAGAACGATATGTAGATCCGACCGATCGACCAACTCGATCCTTTATCCTAGAACAGGCCGATGAAACGATCTTTCAATCTTAACGAGGCCTTCGACCGTAAGGATGATCTACAGTTTGCGACACCGAACGATCAGGATCAGTTCCCATCTCTCGACCAACGTCGAATTTCCTCGAACTCGCGATCGGATCCGAACGAAAGTCAAACCTTCCTCGTAGTTTAGTGCTTTCCTTCTTTTGGGCACGACCGATTTCGATCCGAAAAAGTCGTGTCCTCAGGTACGTCCGGGGCGCGCGGATTTATAGATCGGGGCCGATAAAATTCGATACCTCGATACACGTATTAAATTTCGAGGATGGGGGGGTGGAAAACGTTTGGACTCGTGAAGCTAGGGTCCATCATCCGATCTGTCGTGGTTTCGACGGAGCCCTGTGGGCTTGCGTGCCACAGTCCTCTCTCACCTTGGTCAAAATGCGCGCACGATTTTTATTCTCTCATTTTCTCTCTCTCTCTCTCTCTCTCTCTCTCTCTTTCTCTCTCTTCATCTCCGCGACACGACCGAAGGGACCGAGGTTTACAATCTCCAAGCCGATGCAATCGAACCGGCGCTCCCTCGTACCGCCGTGCGCAGCCACAGTCGAAGGGTAGTCGGCGAGAGCAGGAAAATGTAAAGGGTAAGAGGAGAGCTGGTACTACATCGGACGAGGCCCCTATAATTTCGCGAACGAATCTTCGCGTGAAAGTAGGGATCGAGAGAAGGGACAGGAAGACCCTTAAATTTAATCCAACGACGACTTCAGCCGGTAACCCGATCTCCGAGCCTTTTCACGAAGCACCGATATTGATTACACGCTCGCATCATCCCACATTCGGCACGATCATTCTCCTCTTTTTATCATCTTCGAAATGAGAACGAGGAAGGAGAAACTATCGGAAGATCGAGTCACATCCGACCTCCTTCCACTTCCGTCTATCCTTTTCCCTAGCTCTCTATTTCCAGTCCCTTTTCCCAGGACTTCCGTGAGTTTTAATAACGGCCGACGTCGGCATCGTGGACGAGTGCGTCCCGAGATCTGTCGTAAAGTCTTACCCCTTTTGCATTCTTTTCCACCCGAGGCGATACAATATCGCGCGCAGTAACTCTTCCCGTGCTACGAGCCCAACTCTCGAAGATTCATATTGCATGTAAACTTTCCTGAACTCCCTAGCTCGAATCGCTTCCGCGTTTCTCACGTCTGATGTACTTGCAAGTTTCATTGGAAACTATTTGATTATCTCTCTCTTTCCCTTTTTTCTTCACCGCTTTCTCACTAACTGAAGTGTTATTAACTTCATGGCCAGATAACGAGTATCCCGGCGCCTGTCGTCGTTCTTTTTCTTCTCTCTCTCTCTCTCTTTTTATTTTTACTCGTCCCACCGAATTCACCAACGTTTCGATCTGCCCGCGGCACTCGCGAGCCTTTTACCATAATCTAGCTTTAAGAAGAGCGAACCCCGTTAACCGAGAGAATTACTTCCCCTTAAGCACGAGCGCATTATCCCCTCTGATCCGAGCCGCTGGATCACGAACGAGGACAGATAACTCGCGAGCTTCGCTTTATCGCGAATCAGCGGGATATACTACTCTTTATACTTCACTCGACGATGCCTCCTGTCTAATCCGCTTGCCTCGTAAAGTCGTTGCGTAAGTTGTGTTCCGGTTAGAAGATCAGACCGAGTGGATCGCGAAGAACGGTTTTAGCTAGAAGCTGAACGGAAACCTGGTAAGTGTGCTCGGAGAAGGTAAGCAGTCGCGTAATTAGATCATAAGAAATTGTCGTGGAAGCGGTAGAATTCTTTTTTCCCTTTTTCCTTTTTCTTCGAGGCAAGGACCACGTGGATAATTCGTAGATCGGCACAACACGAAAGAGTTAACACATTGCACGTGAACCACGTGAAAATACGTTTTTAGTAAATTGTCGATGATCGTACGCGAGACACGTAAAAATACACTTCCTCGTGTACAATCGACTTTGACCACAAACATATCCTTACGTATCCTGCATAGAATGTGTTAAGAGTCTTAAATTCCTTCAATCGCTTAATACAGCCGATAATGAGGCTCGGTGAAAGATGGGGAGGTGAAATCGATCCGAAGGACAATCGTTCGACCGAGAAAAAGCGTTCGAGTTACGCGCGAATCGATAAAATAATAGGAAAGACTCTTTCCACTGGACGGCGATCGTCACAGACGACTTCACGAATTTTCTATTTCATCTCGTCACTTCCCACGCATCTTCGTACCCGACGATTCTCCTCGCGCGTTTCTCGAACGATAATAACCGAAGTGCGATAATAATCGAGGAGATTCCAAAGGATTCCCAATGGAGAATTCCATTCAGATCCACCGTCCAGCCGAACGTCGGCGATCGTGTCGCCTGTGGCCCAGGAAGACTCCGCCAGTTTCGTCCCGGGCGGCACCGACGTTCCAAGGAGGTGTCGTGCTCTCCTAGAGCTCGTAAACGTCCCGACCGTTCGGTCGTGCCACGGCAGGCCGACAGGAGGCCGGACTCGCGTAAGAATGAATAATGTGCACCCTGAGGCGCACGTCGCTCGAGTTCCTTCCGCCCTCGCCGCGTGGCCGCCTCGAGAAACTCACCGTGGTCTTGCAGCAGCAATAGTGGAAGAGCTTTACGTAGGCGCTGCGGAAGTGACGATCGGCCACGCAATATAGGAGATTGTTGAAGCACGACTTCGATAGGGCGAACCAGGCGAGATTGTAGAGAACGCGCGCGCTGATTGGCCTGAACGAGTTTACGCACACTGCTACGCCGAATGGTAGCCAGAACACGGCGAACATGAAGCAGCTGCACATGTTCGTCTTGGTGAGCTCGTAGTCCCAGGAGAAGGCGACCGGAGGCTTGTAAGAACCCCTGGTAGCACGTCTCACGCGCACTACTAGCTTCACGTAGAGGAAGAACGTGGTGAGAGATGGCAAGCCTACCAGGAGACTCGCCCCGATCGCCTGCTCCAGAGCGATCCCGGTGAACTTTCGACGACAGAAGTCCGGCCCCACGTCCAAGGACGACTGCAAGGCAACTGCACTGACCGATATCAGCCAGACGCTGATGATCGTCGTGGTGACGCGGCTCGGTGTCAAGGCCGCGTACCTGTGGAAATTCAGTTTTATTGAGTATCGAGACAGTGGTGTGTTTTTTCTAATTGTACACGTTAGCTGCCACGTCTGTCACCGGTGACTGACACCGAACTTTCCGTTGAGGCCGCGTCAGTCATCGGTGACTGACAGTATAAAATGCAATATGAAAATAAAAAATTACATTGTTTTCATAAATTTTAAGTCATTTCAGGATCGTGTACTTAAATATTGCTTACCAAAAAACTTCAATTGATTTTGTTGAAACAGTTTAAAGAAAAGAAATGGTTGTCCTTCACAGGTATTACAAAATGTGACAACTTGCTTTGTCATTATTCTGGCCGTTTCTCTACCAAATCGTGCCGTATTATCTGCGTAACATTGTTTGCAATACCTTCGTACTGTAGAGATTTCTCCTGATTTTTTTTGGAGTTTCTGTTGTGGTTTTTTGGAAGTACTTGCAGCACTTTGAATCTTACAAATGAGCTTGACATTGTTATACCACAGTATCGCAGTACTGAGACTCGAACCTCTGTTAAGCTAGCACCCTCACCATCGCCAACGGAATTTTCATTAGTATAGGATTTTTATACTATTTTATTACTATTTTATTACCGCAATCCCGATTTTATTACCCAAACGGTTTAGCAGGAAAATCGATTTTTCTGTGATTTTATTACCCTTAGAAAAGTCAACTCTCAATTTTATTATCCCGCGATTTATCTTCGAAAATCGAAAAAAACGAAAGTGACCGTTGGGCGCGACAAGAGTAAAGTACCAGAAATAATTATGTCACCGAGCTCGTCTTGGTCTTAAATTACTTCTCGAATTTATTACTCTTAGAATACCAACTCTCGATTTTATTACTCCGCGCTTTCTGTTATAAAATCGACAAAAACGAGAATAACCGTTGGACGTGACAAGAGTAAAGTACCAGAAATAATTAATTCACCGAGCTCGTTTTGTTCTGAAATTACTTCTCGAATTTTCTTGTCGCGCCCAACGGTTATTCTCGTTTTTTTTTATTTTCTAACAGAAAGCGCGGGGTAATAAAATCGAGAGTTAGCTTTTCTAAGGGTAATAAAATAGTGAAAAAATCAGATCCAAACCGATTTCAAAAATGTTCACGGGAACCCTGTTTTCCATAAGTGCTAGCTTAGCTTAATGTTAAGCTAGCACCCCCACAGATAAATCGATTTTCCTGCTAAACCGTTTGGGTAATAAAATCGGGATTGCGGTAATAAAATAGTATAAAAATCCTATACTAATGAAAATTCCGTTGGCGCTGGTGGGGGTGCTAGCTTAACAGAAGTGAGACTCGAGTAGCGCGCGTGGCCTGAGCGGGATTTCCTCTTAAATGCGCGTGGCAGCTAACGTGTTAAACAAATTACTCCGTGATTTCCGTGAAGTGGAATTTTCCATGCGTTTGCGTACGTGGTAGTGATATCGGGGATGGGAGAAATGGCGATCGTCCGCACGAACAATCACGAAACCCTTTCGCTTGGAGATTCCGTCTTATGCCGGTTACGGATTCCACATATCCCAGTCGGCGGAACATCGTCGTCGTTGCTCGCGGAATTCGAGATTAGGAATTTGATCGCGAACGGTGATGGAGAACTCGAGGGGCAATTGAAGACACGGAGTTCGTAGTTTCGTGCGCGAGGAGCGGAGGGAGGATTGTGGATTGGAATTACAGACGGCAACTTAAATTGCTGTTCTAATTCGATTGCAGCTTCGCTCGTCGTGCCGGGGGCTCGTGACTTCGTGTCGTCCTCGTGCCGACCGAGAAAAGTATCACGAGAACGTAGTCGTGAGCTAAGAAACGCGCGGTGGAATTGCACATCCGTCGTTGAAAGGACGTTTGCGTAGGCGTGACATCGCGAACGAATTTTCTCCGTTGCTCACGACCCAAGGTACAAGATGGAGAAGGAAGGACGAGGAACAGATTTTCGTGCGGCAGGGCCGTAATATCGATCCACGTGGGCGAAGACGCGTGCCTTTTACCCTTTAACGTTTTCTAACGGTAGGTGGTAGGAGCGATTCGAGACGTCGTTGAAGCTTACGAAGAATCATTGCCCAGGAAAGAAATCATCCCACACCGTAATTTAATGCCATTGGAAAAAATTGCTAAATTTTCTTCTCACGCGTGTTGGAGCACTACACACGGGTTATAAAAGAAATTTTTACTGCAGGGAGAGAATTATCGGAGGGATGATAACGGTGTTTCGCAATAAGTGAACCATTTTTTGGCCGAGAGTAATTCTGGGTAATGTCCCAATTATTTTCGTTTATGGGAGAATACGCAAGGGTAGTCGTCTGGCCTCTTTTCGCACACGCGATATCCTTCCATGTTTCCAATAGAAATTTTAAAATCCACGTAGAGGACGACAGATAATTACGGCAGGAGCTCGCATCATTTTATCGACAGAACGCGCACGTGGGAGTGACACCGTAAAAATGGAGGAGGATATTTCCAACGGGCGGAAGAAATCTTCGTGGAATGGTGGTGGTGCAATTGCGCGAGCGATTGTGGTTACAGGGACTCAGGTATCGATTCTCGAGGCCACCGGTCTCGCGTCCCTCGTGAGCTCTATCTTTCGCCCGACAGACAAAAGCAGACGTAATTTTCGAGGTCCTTTGTCACGAGCGGTAGTGGCGAGGTCACCAGGGAGCCAAAGGTGCTTTACATCAACTGTAGTTACATTATCGCGAGGGTAGGAGAGGGTGAATGACGTGAAATAAGAGAATCGGTCGGAAATGGAAAGCGAGAGAACCTAGGGAAGAGAACCAAACCACTCTCAAGATGTGCCAGGTAACCGTTCGCACGATTACACGTCCCAGCTTCCTTTCAGTGGAATGGTCCACGAGAGCGTCATCCGTGGATAAAAGAAAACCATCGATGATCCCTAAGGACGATGAGAGATTCAGACACGTTGTTTACAATAGCGTATCACAGTAAAGTAAACGAGTTTCGAAGTCTCTCGGTGAACGTTCGCACGATTACATTGCGGTCCCAGCTTTCTGCCAGTGGAATTGTCCATGAAAGCTTCCATAGATAAAAGAAACCAGCACGTTGGTCCCAGCACGCGATCTGGAGAGGATTCAGCCACGGTGTTTACAGGAGCGTATCGATACGATGTGGTGCCGCGTGGCTGCTGTGTGTTTTACCCTGCGGCTAGGATGCAATTTTCCCTCATTATCGGAGGCCACGTCTGCGCGGTCACAGAGAACCAAAACCCTTTCGGGCCGCGTGTAATCGCTTTACGACGAAAGAGGGTATTACCCCGGCGTTGAATATAATTACAGGCGCGGGAAGCCCTCGCGAGTTTCGCTACTATTTTTTTATCCGCGTATACCTATCGGCATACTATCATCCCTTCCTCCAACGATACACTCGCGCCACTCGATCCCAGCCCCTAACGCGCCTAATTACGTCAATGCACGTTGCCACGGCCTAAGCACCCACGCCTAAGCACACACACACACACGGGCCATTTTCAAACATGACAATGTGGTTACTCCGAACCCGAATCGGAGAGAGGGTGGTTAGATGCGGTAGCTTACGTACACGAGGGTAGAAGCAAGACGCTGTTCCACGGGATCTCTATGGATACAATAGCTCGATTATAGAGGAAGCAAGCAGCGATTGTGTTTACAGGAGCGTAGTATCGATTAGTCGCGTTTGGTTTTAGCTTTCGGACGTGGCCGGTGTGGGAGCGCGAGGCATGCATAATTTTCAGGTCATTATCGGGCTTGCAGCGCTATCGGTTTAGCTAGCGCAGGAGCACCAGCAGCTATTCGGTCAGACAAAACGCGCTGGGCTCACGTCGACACTGTAATTATGTTACGGCTAAAGGGACAATCGCCCACCCAAGAATAATACGCGCCCGTATGAGACGAGCCGATTATATCACCACTTAGTCTTTTGTTCTTGCGTGAATACACGAAGAGCCTACGGTGCACCGTGATCTAATCGAGCCTTACAGTCACGCTGATAATCCTTGCTTCCCTTTCTCGCGATTGAAACGTTCTACGCGCGCTGAAGGGAGATAGAGAAAGAGTAAATGACGTGAGTAACAACGAGATTGGGCGAAAGAAGAGAGAATCCGGAATTGCGTTTCACCGGAAACCGTCAGCATCGATCGTCCTGAAACGTCCGGGAACTCGTTCGGGTGACGCGCGCGGTTTACCCACCTTGCACACTCGTCCGTGCATGCCTCCGGCCGGACCAAACGTAATTTTCGGCTTCTATTGTTGCTACCACGTTCTCTCTCCGTACGTACGTTTAACGCGCATTCTCTCTCTTCCCATCACTTCAACTAAAACGCCGCACGCGTCGTTGTAATTGCGTTCCGACTCGAGGGACAGTCGTCGGGCAATCGGTGACGGAACTGATTAAGCGTCGAGTCCATTCTCCCCGTCAGACGTTCTATGCTAATCGACGTGTACTCGAGATCCACTCTGCTGTTATGACCGAAAGATTATCGATTCTTGATGGATGTCTGGTTTCAGGTGGGAGTTGTATTGAGGAGAGAGGGCAAGGATCCGGATAAAAACGAATTTCGTTTGTGGACGGAATAATAGATGCACCGAATCAACCGTGATAATAGACGCGTGAGCCACTATCCAGACTAAATATCCACTAGCCAGACTGCAGACCCATAATTTTCCTTGTTCATTATCACACCCGGTGCTGCTCCACCGCGATGCAACACCTGGCAATGAAAACGTTATAATTGCGTTACAACTCGCGCGAATGGACGGCGGTACAAAGCGACAATGACGAGGCTGATTAAACGACAAATCCACTTGCATTATTCAATAGAACTCTCTAAATCCACATGTTCCGTGTACTCGCGCGAATAGTTCGCCGGAAAGTTAACTACTATTCCGACTGGGAAATATCGAGTTTGAGGTGGAAGCCAGGTGAGAGAGAGAGAGAGGAGAGAAGAGAACTTTTAACGCAATTGCATTTTACACGAGCACTGGAATCGATATCTCCCGGGCATCTGTTCTCCCTTGGATCCTTCGCAAGAAGGATTCCGTGGTGAATCATTTCAAGCGCCTTACCAATTGTGAAGGTACACCGGCGAATTAATATTTCCTGATTGCAGTTAGGTAGTTCGGGTAGAGAGTTCATAGGATATTTAGGTATTTGGACACGGTGGTACGTTGGAGTAATTTGCCGGATGGGATGCGCTCGCTCGTGGAATATTTCGCCCCGTGGTAAAGCAGAAACGCATTTCTAGTGGTAGGAGGGGGCATTGATCGTAGGAGTCCACAGGTTACGTGTCGGGTTTACCTTTCGGCCGGCAAGCAGAGGCGCGCATAATTTTCGGCGGCTATTGTTGCCAGCGTGAGCACGGTAACCAGGAAGCAAAGCGCCTCGAGGGTCCACTCGAACCGGCAGGTGCTCAGGGATTCCTCGTCTCCCGCCAGGATTACAATCACGGAGACCGGTATTATCAGGCCCGTCACCAGTAGATCCGCCAGCGCCACGTTCACTAGGAACGCGTTTCCTGAAACAGGAAAGGAGAATTCGTGGTATCGTTCAGGATTCTCGTAATTAATTGCCTTCTCATCCTCCTCGTGCTCTCAACTGGATACTGTAAGGTTACTGCTAACGAGGTGAACTAGGGAAGTGTACGAGCATCCTATTTAGAAGAACGATTATTAGAACGCTTTGAAATTTCTCCGAGGGATCTTCTAAAATTGTTGTATCCGTTTTAGATAGACAGTGTCGGATAAGTCCCTGCAAGATTAATTATTCGAGCAAAGTTTTTTAAACGAACTCACGTGCCACGCGCGTGATTTTGAAGAGATGATCGGTTTCGGGAGGACGATCCAGTATTAATGGGCACTTGCCGGTACCGATGCTTACGGTATAAGTATCCTGTCTGGCTTATTGCCTTAATGCACTTGATTGCTGTGCGAGGCGAGAAGAAGGGCGGTAGGCGGTGTTGGTGCGCGCAAATTAAAGGCCTCGGTTACTCGTGCGCGCACGTTCGAGGTGACGAGACATCGTTTCGTTATTGATATCTTCTTCTTTGGCATGCGCTCTCTCACCGGAGCTTCTCTCCGCACTGTATTAATATCGCGATCGAAGGTACCATCTTAGGGATACGAAGTTTTAATAATCCCACGGGAAACTTCCACCGACGCGCGCGCATCCTCTGATTACGATGCGCACACCGGGCGCACAGCTGACGGATATGAAATTCGTGCCCTCTTATCTGAAAATTATGTACCTCGTGATATTCCTCGTAGTCTCTGGCTCGAGAGCATCGTGGAAAATTCTGTTATCTCGAAATTGCATTTTTAAGATTCCTTAAATTTTCCTTTAATTCTCGGCGCTCTACACGAGATGAGGTTGGGTGGAAAATTCTCAATTTTTGTCTCGTTGAATCTTCATCGGAGATTTCGACCCGTTGATGTTCAGTGCGTGAAATTGGAGCAGGAGACTACCGTGGGCATTTATCGCTTGGATCGGAACGCGGTAGTCCACATTCACATTCACGTAGGCAGTCCACCAGGGACTAGAACGCGTAATGGTCCTTATCTCGGTTACGGCAGCCGCGAATCTTTTCCCACGCTTCTTTCATGCCGACGCGCGGTCACCCATTGTTCTTTTCACAGGGGCCACGAGGAAGGCCAGTTGTTTTTGCGTATTGATGCAGGTCGGGGGCCACTCTATTCATACGCGATTCATTCAATTTGGACAATTTAAAGGCGATAATTCACAGTTCCGTGGCCCCGGCAAATCTGGCTCTATCTGTATCGCACAAAGGAGGCATTGAAACGGTTCTCTCATAATTTCTCACAGAGTCCTGCTGCTGCTCCTGAGAGGACCCCGGTCGTGCTCCACCGTCGCAAGGCGATCTCGGAACACCGTTACACAAATTTGTCGATCGGTTATTAAATATTAATGTCCTCCTCCCTTCTTCCGTGTTCTCTCGAGATTCGATAATGCCGCACCGCCTTTCCCTCGCGCCAGGCATTAACGTGTGCGCTCGCGAAGAAGATATTATCCGAGGAAGGGAGCATTATTATACCACAAATTGTATTAACGACTCGATCCGGGCTGCTCTATTTCTCGTGCATTGTGAGTTATTAACTGTTTCGTTGCACAGAGATTAACGTTCGCGGCTCGCATGTACCGGAGCAGATATTAAATTACAGAGAGGGTAGTACTCCGCCTTTACCTGTATCTACTCGAAATCACGGCGCATCGACTATACAACGTCATTACAAATTGAGCAAGTTTTCCAATTTATTATTACCGTTCGACATTATCGAAACGGTACGGAAAATAATTATCTACGCTCCTCGCGTTTGTCGATATTATTCTCGTTGCAAAAATGCAATGCGAACTTCTTACTGAATTTTTAATCCCATTAATCTTTACTTTGCGAAAAGGCGTCGAAAATCGTGCGCTCCCATAAGCGCAAGGAAATGGCCTCGCGCGAGTCTGCGATATAATATCGTACTCGAGACATCAATATCGATTTTGCCTTCCCTCCTGCGATTGTGCCCGCTCGCGCCAGTCAGCTCAAAACCTTTCTTCGTCGTCAGCAGTACTCTCCGCTTCCCCGGTTAGTTACTTGACTATACCCGTAAATGAAATACTCGAAGGCCACTTGGAGGCGACGCGCGTCGCGACGCACATAACGAATTCTGCATCGGCCGTAACCCCTTTTGCGCATCGATCAACATTCCATTAACTGCCGTCCCGTTCGACGAGCGCAAACGAGTTTTTCGAGATGCATTTCACGTGACGAGAAGCCGTGATGGAAGGGCGGATCCGTGGGGCCCCCGATGGCAGGAGGGAGATTGTGCCGCGAGAGGAGAAGAGAGAAAGAGCGCGCGGAGAGAGATTCGATTCGAACACACGGACGTCGGAGTTGCGAGGAAATAAATTATCCCGCTTCCAGCACTCGCGGCTACGCAACCGCTTTGAAATTGATTCTCTCATCCGCGCCTCCACCTCCTCCATTACTTTTTCTCTTTTTCTCTCTTGCCTCACTCTTCTCTTTCTCTTTCCTTCTCTCAATCGCAGTCCCCCACCACACGCAGGCGGTGCCATTGTCGCGTCTAGGGGATTGCCTGTTACTGGCTCGTATTCTTCCCGCTTCCCCTGAGAATTTATGCGTGCTCAGTTAATGGCATTGACTTTTCCGCTTTTTCTCCATTTTCGCCCTCCCTATACGCACCCCCCTCTTCGATTATGCCTCTCGTACTTTTACCAGTCACCTTCCTTCGGCCTTCGTTTCTTTTAGTCGACGCGCGTGAACCAAGAATTCTTTTTTCAGTTCTCTCACTCTTCTCAGGTTCCTCGATCTTTCACGTAGTTTCTGTCTCGAGAACGGACGAGTGATTTTTCCGTAATGGCGAAAGTGGTGGCGTGTGTCTTCTTGATTTTTCCGAGCGATCGGCCAGTCCGTCGGTTGTAAAAATTGATGGAGGGTCGGGTTAACCGCTATAAAATCGTTTCTCCTCCCTCCTCCTCTTTGCTCTCCTCATATTATGGGACATCCAGTTATATTTATGTCTAGGAGCTATTGTAAAATCGCAAAATTGTCGGAGACGGAGACGTGGGACGTGGCAAGGGAAAATCGGCAGATTCGTCCTCGTTACCTCGACATTAAGGGCCCGCGTAGTAGGTCCTCCCACTCTCGTTTCTCATCAGGGTGCTCTCGTCGTGCTCACTTCGCGTGGTCGTAGTCGACGAAAAGAGCCAGCGGCGTCGTCGCACGGAGAACCCGTAGCAAAAGGGAACTTTATTGCTACCGGAACGACGGATGGGGAACGAGATTTTCTTCCTGAATCACTTCCAGTCGGGAGAGAAGAGGATGGATCACGGTGAAGGAGCGAGAAGGAAAGAGCGCGTTCTCCTCGGTATTATTTACGTCACTTTCGAGATTCGCGTGGGAATAAAGTGGAGGGTAGCGTTGACGATTTTTCGTGGAGTATGAGGCGATTCGTCGCGCGGTTCTTTCTGGAGGGAGAACAGAAAGAGAGAGAGAGAGAGAGAGAGAGAGAGAGAGAGAGAGAGAGAGAGAGAATGTATTTACTAATGCCTTGAGACCGTAGGCGTAGGTCCTATAAGGCATCATGCACCAAAATTGCAAAGTATAAGCAACGCAACATAAAAGGTTGTGCATAAACACTGCAAACTGAGGTAACCTAACCTAAACTAAATACAATCAATCCCGGAATAGAAAGAAAGAGAGAGAGAATACGAGGAATGACTCAATTATAAGAGCCGCAGAATTTCGGGAGGGACGTTAAAATTCCGCGAGAGAAAAGTTTAAAGCTCTCTCCGATATCTCGTGCTTTCTCACTGGAAGGTAAATGCGAGCTTTAATATCGGTGCACAATGTCCCGCGCGATGCCAGCCTTCGTGGAGAATAAAAATACACGAGCGTGCTCGCGGTTTGTAAGTGTAAGGAGGACTCGAAGGGAGGAAGATCTTAAGAGGAGGTCGGAGGGAGGCGAATCGCCCTCGTTATTACTGTTGAGGAGTAATAGAGACCACCAAGATGCTATCCGCAGATGGATCCCGCATTCCTGCTGCCTGGTACGCTTCTCTCGCCCTTTTCTCCATTCACGCAAAAGAGGCTTTTGTCCTTGGACGAGCGAAGAAGCGGAGGGAGGTGATCCTCTTCACGAGTACGCGACTTGGATAAGAACGAAGGCGACCTCGATGCTCAAGAGAGAAATAGAGTGAGAAACTCGCCGAGAGAACTCACCGAGCAGACTCCTTTCTCGGTGTATTCTTTTGTCGAAATTCTATTCTACGGGAATACAATTTTTCAGCCATAGAGAGAGCCTTGTTCGCCGTCCTCTCTGATTCTTCTCTCTTTGCCTTATTCGGTCGAAAGTCGAGGAGGGCAATCTTCTTAAACGGGGATCGTTCCGGTGTACTATCTCGAAATAATGATTTTCGCGTTTCCATTGCTTTCTCCCGATCCACCGCGATGGACTTATAATAAATACGCAAACGAGATGAGAAATAAGTTTATCAATTGCGGTACCTCGTTTCTTCAGCTGGTCCTCGACGACCACGGCGGATATCATGAAGACGTTTCCCACGCTTCCTCCGACTGCGAGAGAAGCGAGCAAAAGTAGGCGAGCTACTCTGGACCAGGCGGAAGACAAGGTGACCGGAGATACGTCAAGGTCACTGTCCACCATCCCATCCGTCTTGTCTATTCTTACGTCGGAATTGAGGCCGATCATTCCTGCGAGGGTAGTCGTCACGCCGTTGTTGTAGCTCGTCGTCACGTTCATTCTGGACCTGAAACGAAACAGAAATCTCATTCCTTCGTTGTCGTGGCAGGAACGGTGGAGCCGACTTATGCTCCAATCCAATTTTCTCTCGCGAAAACTTGAGTGGGTGGCTGAGACGCGACTCTTCCAATAAACGAGACAACAAGCTTGCCCCCAGGGGGAATTAAATATGGAATAATATCGAGGAATCGTTATTAAATTCGCTCTGCATCCGCGAGGATTTTTCTCCCACGAAACATTCAATACAAAGACCTCCCACCCCGTCACCATATGCCACCCTGTCGGATTAAATTCGATTTTTCCATTCTTCTCTCCGCAGCTCCTCGAGCTCTCTCGCCTTGCGTCCGTCGGTCCATCCGTTCTCGAGAGTTTTTATTTCCGCTAAAATTCCAGCAAACCTCCCCTTTCAGATTACCCACTCCCTCGAGATTAACGACGATTCCGGCCAGTCGACTATTGGCGAAAGTAATTCGTTTAATTTCGCGAGCTGTTCCTGAGACAGTACTGGCGCCCACGTTTGATTAATTTAATCTTTAACTGGTATCGCATGATTCAGTTGTTAACGAAGAATACACGTAAGGAGAGACAGTGTACTCTATTGCATATTAACAAAATTACATAACGTAACATTCTAATGATCCAAATTGACTCTTTCAATATCAGTTAAATATTAAGAACGAATGTGGTGGGTCCCGATAAAATCAGTGAGCTTACAAACATTATACAATATTAAGTATCAATGTTCCCATTTGGGACTACTCGAATGTTGTCGATTTTTTATGTGTTTTTTATTGCGTATATTTTGTAAAAAATATATTTAACCCTATAGAAAAAAGTTGGTACTTAATGGGTTAAAAGAAAGCAAGGTAATTCGTTGCCAAAGCGCATCAACACCGAGCTATTAAGCCTCGTCAGGGTCTTTGAAGATTAAGGACGACACTGGCACAGCGGACGACCCTAATAACGAGTTATCGATCGTGGTGGAGACTCAGGCTTCTGAGATATTCCCACTATTCCAAGCGAATCAACTATGGTTTGCAACTGTGTCATCCTTTAACATTTGATGCTTCAACCGTCCACAGATCCTTTCGAAATTACTTCCAATGACGCCGATGACGCGAGGGGCTGTGGTACGCACAAAACGAGTTGGCCAAACGAATCGTCCTGCACACGTGCACGCGCTTCCATTCGCTCGCTCGCCACGAGCTCACCAGTAATTTGCAAATGTTTGAGGAACCTTCGTCGATCGCGCAAACATTCGCGACAAACGATCCTCGGCGCTTTGACGAGGTCGCGCGCGAATTCGATTATCGAGATTCTTTTGATGGACGAATCGTGCTCGGAAAGCTCTCATTTGATCCTGTGGTATGGAGCAGGGGTGCGTAAATATGAATTCGCTCGTGGCTCTCGAACAACCTGTGCGAGTTGAAAGCGAGTGGACACGCGTGCACGAGCGTTTATTAAGTTTCGTTACCAACCGGAGAACGTGTTTGTCCGTTCCTGATTTTATCGTGATAAAATAGGTGGCAAAGCTCGCGTGTCACGTATCGCACCTCACCTCCCGACGCGTCGGTACAAATTCGTTCTTTTTCTCTTCGCGCTTCCTCGAGGCGTCTTCATTCGTCTCGCTAGGTGCCTCCTCTCATTACTCACGCGCTTGCAATCTTCACTTGTTGCGCGCAGCCAATGAGACCGAAGAAGCTCGTCCGTCTTTTTACTACAAGGCAAGATAAGAATCCACGTGAGAGTCTATTTCTTTTTTTCACATTTCGCGAATATCTCTCGTTTCTCGGAGTTGGAAAATACGATGCTTTTTTGCGAACGACCGCTCCCAGTGACGGTTTTCATTAGTTTAACGTCGAGCGGAAGTGACGCCGAGATCCTTCCTCTCTCATAGTATCCGTAGACAGAAGCGCAGTAAGGCTACGAGATGGTGAAGAGGCGCAAGAACAAAAGTCTACACTGGTGTTTCTACGGTTCCACGTAGGACGGTGGGGCGGACGTTTTAAATTGCAAATCTATTTTGCTCGCGCGTGGCGCCTTTTCACGTCGGCGTCGTAGTTGGTACGCGCCAGGACGCAAGAAAATAGACTCGAGTCCGCAGCAGCTACGTGGTGTGTTACTCCTCGAAGCCAGCTTACGAGCATCTCATTCGCGATGTAAAACATGCAAACGCATTCCGTCAGCTCCGTGAGTGCATGCAACGTTTTCTTCTCCATGGACTGTCTTTCCGATTTCGTGCCGCCCACATGAGCGCCGTTTCTATTTCGATTCCTGTCTCACGGCTAATCGCCACGCTCCTCTGCTTCCACCGTGATTCCGTTGAAGAGAATGGGCGGAGGGAACGCGTGGTGTACGTACGGCAAGGGCAGTCTTCTCGCGAAAGTTTCGCCCCGTATTACCACGCGCCTCGGGGACCATCTAAATGGGACTGTCCGAGCTGGAGAACGAGCGAGAAAGAAAATCGTGCTCTACGTAGAAAACTTCCACCTCGGGCGTATAATATCAGTTATGCAGAGTACCTAGGGGGTTGTGAATTCTTATGCGGCTGCTGGTACTTTTCGAGAAACAGTGACAAACTGAGAAGAAGCGCAAAAATAAAGGCGCAGCTTGAAGGATTTTTGGTAAGACTTATGTATCCGACGCTCGTCCGATCTTAATAAAATTTTGCTGGTAGGTACGTAGCACTTACTAAATGCAGTCGAACGCCGTAAGTGCGAATTTAAGGAAACACCTGGTTTCCGAGATATTAAATTTTAAAATTACATAATTAAATCAAGAATTTTTTGAAATTTTTACGTAAGAGGAAGACTGAAATTCCACAAAATGTCAGGTTAGGCTGGTGCAATGGTTAGGCACGGCAACAGTTCTTGTTTTTAATATGTATTCTAATGATGTTTTGACAAATTCGTATTTACAATCTTGCAAGATATTAATAAAATGAAACATTTCAGCAAAACATTTTTAAAGTTTAGTCTTTTTTTAACGTAAAAATCTAGAAAATTAAACGTAATTAAAAATTCAATATCTCGGAAACCAAGCGATTCCTTAAATTCCCACTCATGTCGTTCGACTAGATTTAGTATATGCTACTTATCTGTAAAATTTTATTAAGGTCGTACACGGCTCGGATACGGAAATTCAGTCGAATTTTTTTTCTCTAGAACGCGCAAGAATTTTCGTCATCGGGGAATTTTCGTGCTAGAAATGTGTCTCGAGGCAGAGACGTTTGCCAAAAAAAAAGAAAGAACAAATAAGTGAATGTTTGGAAATCCGGTCTCGTACGCGCAAGGAGGATGGCGCGTGAGACGGCGGAAACGCTGTAGGCCTTTATTGGATTTCACGCTTAAGGGACAGACGGACCGACGGATTTCAACTGCGACGTTTCGGGATTCTGTTTCAATTTCATCTGCATACGCGATGCCCTGACGCTCTTACACGAGCAGTTGGAACCGCGTGAAGCGTCGCGACGCTCACTGCCATTCGAAACTTCCAACGATTCTTGTCCCTTTCACGACGTCGCGTTTCGACCGGACGAGAGAGCAGGCGGGATGATCACAAGGAGGCTTGATTGCATTAAAAGAAGAAACTAGACGCGCCTCGTGATACGTAGGTGCGGAGTAGTAGGATGAGAAGCCGGTCCGTGAATCGCATTAGATTGTCACGGTGATTGTATTAGAATCCACGCGTGCTTCGGCTTCTATGGAGCGGAGCAGGTACGACGAGGTTTTGAAATTTCGGCTCAGGCTGTTTGTGTGTCGCGCACTCTAAAAATCTGCCGCAGGCTGCATTGTGCGTGTGCCAACTGTTATCCTTTCTTTTTTGTGCTCGCCTGACGGCGAGAGGAGCGGGTTTAGATAGGGAGAGAGAACGGAGGAGCAGACGGGATAAGTGGAGTGAAGGAAGAGTGGAGAGAGAGGGCGAGAAGAAGGAAAAACAAAGAGGCGCGAGGGGAGAGAGAAAAAAAGAGATTCGAGCGAAGGGTGGGCGCAGGAATTGGGGGAAAGAAGAAGGGAACGGAGAGACTAATTGTAGGAGAGAAAGAGAGAAAGAGAAGTGAGGGAAAAATGCGGTGAGAGATAAAAGAGTGCTTCGCGAGGTTAAAGAGAAACTGAGAGAACGTGGTTTTTATGTGTGGACCAAGTGTGGAGAGAGCGAGGACGAGCTTGCGGAGAAGACGGGTGAAATTAGGAAGGAGGGAAAGGAGAGGGCCAAATGAGTTTTGCTTTCTCGTGAAACGACTACGCGACATTGTTCTCCCGTCATAGCCCACGCAGGAATTGTATTCGCATTCACGTGTCCGCCAGACGAGTTCTCCGGGATCCCTTTACACGATGTAACGTGTAACGTGCGCGACGCGAGACCCAGGTTTTGGAAAGCAGGAAGTTTTTTGTAGACACTGACTAAACACCCAGTTTTGCGTGGTATCGACGATCTCCGAGAGGAAGTTTGCAACAGCTTCCGACAAAGGTACATCTACCCACCGATCCACAATTTGCGCGCTTCTAAAATTAAACGCTCTTTCGAAAAGCGATCTCGAGTCTCGCTCGTCCTGAATTTCCAATTATACCCGCGGAGCACTCCAGCACGAGTTGAAGTCTTGAGAAAAGCAAGCCGAGGAATTATACGAAGGAAGTTCGCTGCTTTAGAGCGCTCGTTCCACGAGACCTAGACACACGCGGGGCGTATTTTACAGAGGGGTCTAAAGGCCATTTCGCGAACAAACGAAGAATAACGAGAGAGCTTTCTCCTCTTGCTTCTCTTCCTCTTAAAGAGAGCATCTACCCAACAGCGTGTACCGACAACGCGGCACATTACTGCAAATAATATCGGCACCGTGTTTTCCACCCTCGCGTACGAGCGCGTCGAAGTTACTCCGTACGAGCCGTGTGTGTCTCCTCTCTCTTGCAAAGAGCTTCAACGAGAGAGCGGACGCATGTCGTACCCGGTGGAACACGAATGTACGCCGAGACACATCCGCCAACGTCGTTTCTCGTTGTAATGGTTCTTATCCATCCCCTTCCACGAATTTCCTTCCCGACACTAACGATATCCAGGAGAATCGATATGTTCGCGACGAGACGGAAGGACCAAGGGAAAGGACCAGAATGGAAGGACTCGCTTGGCTATTATCCGGTGGACCGTGAAGGTACTGTAGTAGTAGTAACAGACCTTGTGTCTAGAGTAAAGAGGGTGGATACTGATACGTTCATGGTGAGTCTGATTAACGTCCTTGATACCTTCACGAGTGCCAGTCCTATTTAACGAAGGACCATCGAGCTCGAAGGAATATTTAATACCTCCTCTCGGACCTCTGTCGTCTTTGAAAAAAAAAAGAAGCTCAACAGGGTAATATTACAAAATTCATCGAAGCAGCGTAAGTGAGAGGTGATCAAAAAGGGAGACGATTTTCGCAAGTGGACGTGAGAAGGTGGTAGAAGAAGAGAAGGGTTTGAGGGGTGAAGAAGTGAAATCCAAAGTAGGAGGAGCGAGTGTTACGCGAATTACGCGATTCGTCGCGCGGAAGATCTCCGCGGAAAGTTTCTGAAGTGTAAAGCGAGGCTTAAGGCAAAAGGGGGTAAGAAGTCAAGCGGGTAGAGCCTTTACGCGAAGCAGCACGGTTCAGTGAGAAGAGTTACGCCCGGAGAGCTGGTGCTCGATACCTGCAAAATTTCATACGTGATTTCTTCGAACTCGACTCTCCATGGAACTGGAACAGGATCGAGAAAAAATGGAGAGTTCTCTCGCAGGAGAGGGAGGAGGAGTCCTTGCAATTTTTTCATAATCGTTTTCGTCCCAGCTGCGCGCCCACCCCAATTTTCATTATATCCACACGCGTGTAGGGACACGCGTCGAGACAATGTTGGAGCACACACATCGAAGCCTTCCGATTAATTCATGCCTCTCGGATTACGGCAATGCGGTAAAAGCTCGAATTTAGCCCGCGTTGCGGGCTCCGATGAAATTTTTCGACCCGACACCTACGGAACCTCCTGGCTGGGACCCCCTCTGGCATGCCTCGTGTCGGCACGGTGAACGTGCGCGCATTATGCGTGAGAGCCTCTTACGCACACCAAGTCGGATAAATAATGTCGCATTCGATACCGCGCTCTCACCGCTACAGGGATTCTCAATTATTTATTTTATACTCAATTTGCAAATGGAACCGCGTGATCCGTTAAGCTCGATGGAGCTGTATTCGAGATACAAATTAAATTCTTTCACCGCTCGAGGGGTTCGTTAAATTTTGCGAGGTAATCGGCCGATGCGTACGCTCATAATTTCGATAATTCATAAATTATTATCCGTCTTGCATTCGTGGAGAATCACTTTTTTACCTCGCATGTGGAACGAAAAGAGGAAGGATGCTTGGACATTTTATTCGGACGATTTCCAATCGTTGGAGACTTGGTTCGATATTTTTTTCCGCTTTGTCCCTCGTGCATGGCATCCCACGAAATTTCGTCTATGAATATTTTGACACGATCGGCGGAACAGGACGAAAAGGGGGAGGGATGGAACTTCTTCTCGTCCGGTCTTGGGCGACGAAGAAGCTCCGACGTGGCACTCGTAATACGATCGCACTTTCACCGTGCTGTTTTTTGCGAAACTTGTTTTCGCTAGTGGAACGGGCGCAGAATAAAACAGATATCCGATGTCGTCTCGCGCCTCGCCTTCCACCCCCGTCCATTCTCCCTTCTTCCTTCATTTTCTTTTCTCTTCTCTCTGGTTGCATCGCGCCGCGCCCTCATTCCGCCCTCATCTCGTGTCGCGTTGCTTATTTTCAAGCGAATCAACCTAATACGACGACATCCTGGAACTACAATGAATGCAAAGCCGAATGAATATTCAACGATACCGGGCGAGTGTAACGAATACGAAACTTTCTCGGAGCGCGTGCGCCACTACGAATTCCTCTCGTCGCCCACCCACCGCGAATCAAATTCTAGAGTAATCGGTTTGACGAGCTGCTCGCGCAAGTTTCGAAGCTTCCGTTGAATCTTAGCAGGGTAAAATTCGCGTTGACAAATTTTATTTGGACTTGCATGTAAATATTCTGCCACGTTATTTCGGTATTACAAATGTATTTTTGGAAGCGTGAGAGAGAGGCGACATGGAAATAGGAAGATATATATACGGTGTCCACGAGAGGAAAAATCGGATAAAGTTCCGAAAAGGGGGATTAAAATAGCATATGACCTTCCTTGTAGTGCTTTCTCCAGCAGCTTCACTTTTTGTCTGAAACATTTTTCCGTAAGAACGATATTTTTAAAGACACAGTGAAAAAACAAGTAAAACTTTGAGAGAAGGCAGGAAGTGAAGGAAGCTTTGTCGCCAAAAATTCTAAAAAGAATGGAAGAAATTGTACAGTGTCAATTATCGAATCTCTGAATTTTTCCAACACTCTTACGCAACCTCAAAATTTTCCACCAGGAAAATCTTCACGAAGCACAGACACCGTGTCTATTCTCCACGAGTAATAACGCCATCAGATTTATCGTCGAGCTTCTTCCCGTCCGGCGAGTTTGTCTTACCGCTTGGATATCCACGCTCTAACTTACGATAACTTGGTGCAATACCAGCGACCCCTTCGTTTCCGGAAGTATCGCGACGTCCTTCCAACGCGTTCGTGCTCGGTTGCGTAACCTAATGTGCCGTGCGCGACGATTGCTCGTGTCTCACAATTAAAGCGCGTTAAGAAGAGTTTCCAGTCTGCTACGCGAGAATAGGATCGTTGTTAAAATCGCAAAAAACAGGTAAAATAAATAATTCACTCTTTGCACAGTTGGATGTTCAATTTCTCCGACGGCAGACTTGGAATCTTCATAGAGAATTGTCTCGTTTTAGGAGTGAGCACACAACACAGACCATTACGTAGTGTACCCTGTCACTCATAGTGATAACCTTAGCAGAGGGTATAAATATTATTTTAAGGTCAACACGCCTACCGGATAAGCTACTGCACGTGAAAAGCCATCTCTGCGTAAATTCTCCGCTTCAAAGAGAACTATCTCGCGACCTATACTGCTCCGCGTCTCGTTAACAAATATCCCAGGAAATTCCGTCCACGTTCTTACAATGAACGCACTCGAACGTTTGAAGTCTGTGCATAATTTGGCAAGGAGCGAGGGGCAAATTTTCATTTTCCCACCCTGTTTCTGCTCCCTCGCTCCTTAGCTACTAAAAGGACGGGAGGAGGCCTTATTGACTGAACCTCCTCTTATTAAATCCACTTTAATAATGCGCAATATAAGCGAGCTCACGTGTGTCCCTTGTATGTGCTCGTTCTCTTGGCGCGCGCAGAACTCGGAGCATAATAAAATATTCATCCGATCCTCTTCACGTGCCCTCCATGCCCGCTCCTCTACAAAGGAGCACGGTAGAAACTCGCGGCAAAAATTCGATCTTCCTGAGATCGCGTGACACGAGAGAAGCATCTCTTTTTCTCTTTCTTTTTCTCTTTCTTTCTCTTTTCTCGTCTCTTCTCTCGTAATGATCGCGTGTGATGCACACATCCTGTCGCATGTATGTATCCTCCTCGCGCGTTTTCACGCGAGTTCCTTCTCCTTCACCTTAGACCCTAAAATGTGGCACGGATTAGAAATCAAACGCGAATCGAAATACGACGGTGAGATTCGATTCGCGAGGACGTGGGTTTTCGTGGTAACGACTTTATGCGACATTCGAGATTAGGTTACACTCGGGACAAAGCGTTGTGGCAAGAGTCCAGACAGTGTCGTGTGAGCCACACCGGAGCACCAGACCGGCAGCAGGCTCGGGACGATAAAAGAGAAGTGACCGCCCGTTTATTATGCTTCCCTCGACGGTGATTATCCCGTTGCAGGTTCTTCGAGATATTGCGAGCTCGCGACATAACCTATAGAAAGAATTCACGCGAACGGTTCGTGATAGTTGAAGAGAGGAGGAGAGATGGATGGAATAGCTCGCGGGCGTAATCGGAAGCGACAGAAGCCTCATCTATTTTTCTACGAGGTTTTTTCGAGTAAGAGCTGTTCGTCAGGAAATTATTACACAAGCCGTATTCATAGAGAATTTTTCATGGATGGGAATTTTTCCTGGAAAACGATTTGTAATTTTTGGGATTATTTCCACGGCTGCTTTGAGGCAACTTTCGTGAGAAAGTTACGAAGCTTTTCCAGAAGAACGTCGTTGCTTCCATTTGTTTCTCCTCCGCAAGCACGCGCGCACCGTAAAATTCGTTTCCCCGTTTCATAATAGTTTTCCTATTTGGCATTGTTGGAAACTCTTTCCGTGGCCTGCGCGCTCGCATCGAAGGAAAATGGCGACGAGACGCAAGCGTCTCGATGCTTCTCCGGTGCTCGACTCGCTGGAAAACTTTTCTTCGACGATTTTCCAAAGCGTCCGTGCCCTGGTAAAGGGTGGAGAGAGAATTCAACGACGACGATGGCCGTGCACAAAGTGAAAACGGGGATTCGTCAGAGTACAAAGGAGGAGAGAACTGTTTCGCGAAAATTCCACCGAGTCGGAGCTTAACCTGCAGCTCGAGGAAATTTATTTATCGCGCGTAGGGATGTTTATCCTACCGGAGCTCGTGCAACATGAATTCTATTCGAAATTCCTCGATTATCCACGAGCCACGAGCCTTCTAAAATAGAATGTTTGTCCTACCAGAAGCTCGTACAAAATTAATTCTATTCGAAATTCCTTGATCTATCCACGAACATACGAAAATACGTGCCAGCCCGTTATGATCGTGTAGAGCAGGGTGTCGGACAATTTGCGTCGCGACGCGTCAAGCTTTCCTCATTACCCACGTCAAAAATCGCCCTCCGGGCTCGGAAAGAGCTAGCAGGTAAAATTGCTTCGCAGTTAATGGCTTTTCTCTCGGAGATGGCGTGCCGCTGAAGTTCGCTAATTGGAGAAAAGTTTCGTAGCGCCGGGCCACGGTGTCCAAGAGCGTGTTCGAACAACAATGGTGGAGTGACGAAAGGGAGGCATTCTTTGCTATTGAATGAGAACACGCGCTACGCCATCGCCTAAGCGCCGTTCTATTCATAGACGGATATTAATTATTCATGCAACACGAGACCCGCTTATCGCGTAGATCGTCTGGCGACTTGCTCTCGACACCGGACTCCTCGATCCACGAGTGATCGTCGAAGAGTTTTCTTTCCGATGGTCCAATCAAAAAATTCGAAGCGACGAAGACTTGCGTTTATGTTCGATCTCCGCGTAAAAGGAAAACGGTAAGGGGATGTTTATCGTCGTCTAGGATTCACCGGACACCCCGTGCACGAACTCGTTCACCGGTCGAAGGTTGGACATGCTTCACTACGGTAGCCTGCAAATATTTATCGCAGGCCTCCTTTACGCAAGGCTAACTTCATGATGCATCGCACGCGAGTCACTCGACTGTGTCGATCCTTCGATGTAAGACAGAGGACCGAGGGTAGAAGGAGGAGATCCACTGGAGAAACTTTTTACTTCGTTTCGGTCGAGCTACGGGAAGAAGTTAAGCTTCTTGGACAGCTGGGAGGTGGAGAAGGGACGCGGAACAATCGAGGACGTCGTTCTCACTGGCGACCTTTAAATCCTGTCCGACTTTTTTTTCGATCGTTCGGCGCCCACGTTCGAAGAAGTCTCGCGCTTGGTCGGTCACTGTCGATCTCTCGAGTAGTTTGTACACATTTTTCCTCGTGTTCTTTCTTTAGTTCCCGAATTCTGGACGACATCGTGAAATTTCATATTTCAGTAATGAGGGGGGGAGGTTCTTTGTACGAGAGTGCTTTTCACGATCTACCGTCAATCCGCTGACGGTGTTACTCTTTGTTTATTCTCCCTGCATAATTTCGTCCGCACGAGAGAACCCTTTACACGGGAGAAGCGCGATCGAAAAGTTCCATTACCGTAATTACAGACCGCTTAATTCCATTACGGTAATTAAAAATATATTCGCCGCGTATCCGGCTTTTACGCGCGCCATCTCGAATGAAGATGAATCCGCCTGGCGATAAAGGTGGAAGTTGGCTACTTATGCAAAAATCTGTTTCCTTTCGTCGGGTTCCGCGCTTCTTGTCGTATCTCACTCCTTGGACTAATTAAAACATCCTACATATAAAGATACGTAGACTACGTGAAAATCGTGGACAGGAAAATGTCAAGACAGAAAGGAGAAAACGAAGCTGTTTAAAAATAAGTACGCGATTACCATGCTCGTCGTAACACGATGTCACAACGCAATTATTCGTATAATATCGATAATCGATTTAGCCACGCTTCCTATCTCCTCGTCGATTTTTATCTCCGTTACACGTCTTGGGCGGATGCGATCGTAGTAACGATTATCGTACGGCCCTAAAACTTCGATGCCTCACCTGCTCGCTTCCCTACTCTCACACTCACTCGTGCTACCACGACGATAAAAGAAGTCGAGACGAATCCACGACCACTGCCTGCCTCCTCACCTTCGAGTCTCTCTACGCGCATCTTCGATCTCGTTTCTCGGCCGATAACAACTTCCGAGAGAGAGAAAGAGAGCCTCGATTAAATTTATATTACCCCAGTGCATTTACTCTCTCGTCCACACTTCTCTCTTCACCGATACTCATCCTCTCGACCGGACGTTTACAAATCGGCGCAATTAATTTGTAATTTCCAAGATCGCGAGATTTACATCGACTTTATCGCGTCGTGAGAGTCTCGTGACGAGGCCGCGCCCAGGTACCAAACGACTCGATGGAACGTTAAGTGGCTGAAGGAAGCCTCACGTAGCCCGTCGTTCGCGATCAAGGATCCAATGTGTTTTATTATCCTCGCACGTCGAGTTGCGTGGTAACCGGGCTCGAGGAAGTTGTAAGGGTTCGTGAGACGAGAACATGCGACAACAACAACGAACGAGGACGAAGTAAGAGTAGAGGTACTGATACTCGATCGGGACCACCTGCGCGCCTGAAAACTTCTTATCGAGTGCATCGAACCTCCTCACTCCTTCTTCTCCCTCGTGACTTTGCGTCCCGGTCTTGAACACTTTACATCTCGATCATCGAGGCGCGCGTTCCCCCGTGGGAAATAGAACTCTCGTGAAAGGGTCTGCGCCCTCGAATTTACATCGGCACTGGTCTATTGGTGATCGAACGTCACGATAGAACACGCGCCATCGCGAAAATGGGAGGCTCCAAAGTTCGCCAACTAATATCTCGTCCCGGCTATTATGCGGTTATCACGGGAGATCGAAGTAGGAAAAGGTTCGAGCATCGAGGAGGGTTCGAGGGTTGAGAGTTTCTACGTCGAAGGAGACGCGTGACGAGAAAATAGAAGATTGTTTTTCGCGAAAGGATATTTGTCGAAGTGCTTGGTAAGATATTTCGTGGAATGATGGAATGCCGAGTGAGACTGCTGAAACGAATGTTACGTCCTTCCGAAGGGACATCGAGGATCATAAATATCCCGGTGCTCCTTGTAGTCGCGTCCGGGTGCTGACCCAGGGGTCCACGGTAAAGGGTAATAAATATATCTGACCGTAAAAAAATCAACAATGCAAGACCCTTCTAAAGGAGAAAGTCACTTCCTCCAATATTCAGCTATGCTTCAGGTCACATAGTCGGGATCGATACTCGAAGAAACACCTGTCCGATTGGTGTCCGTTTTTCGGAAACTTTTAGGCATCTCGAGAATATAAAAGACCTCTCACCTGTGCCACCACCTGTCCCTCCTAATCCAACGAAATAACTTCTACCTACCTTCGACACTCTCAACGCACCGTATAATTAACATTTTACGACCCCACTCGATTGCATTTGCATCTCCGATCCCACGCACTCGTTATCCATGCCCAATTAACGAACCGAACGAAAATATCCTTCCACGCGCATGCCCACGATTAAACGGCCACGATTAACGATCATCGAGGAGCGCATGATTCACGGCATTTCATTTACCACGTTACGCTCTAGCGCAACGATGAGCCCCTCCTCTTGCCGGATGGACAAGCGAAGGACCGTCAGCGGATTTCCAACTAAATCGTGACATTTGTCACGTATGGAGCGCACGGATGGACCAGGCACAGCTTAGCCGACGGATCGAAATTGGAAATGGCCTCGAGTCTCCGTGCACGTCCTGTAACGTTCGGCCCTTTAATAACTCATCCGCGCAATTACGGCTGACCGAGCTACGCGACACGCTCCCAGCTAAATTACGTCGCTCAAGCTGCGCTCACGCACCAGGACGGATCCGCGGAGCCTTTAATCCCGGATGAGCTATCGAGACGACAAGGAGGACCAGCCGGTTGGGAGAGGAGGACGAGGATGTGCCTGAGGAGTTGGCTGAGGTCGTCCGACGTTATTAAACGAGCAAATTATGGTAGGTCGGGCACGGCGAAGACGTCGGATGTCATCTACGTTGGCTGAAACGTATAGACACGACACGACGGCTTCTCGGGTTCTGCCGGCTCGAGAGACTCCGGTGCAACTCTGTGGGTTAAATCAACACGCGCGGGAGGGTTTGGAGGCGCGAGTTGTGCCGATGGCAGACGCGCGTGGAGCGCCCGGAAGAATTCGAGACGACGGAAGGAAGCCGTGGTAATAACGGATGGGTGAGGGAGGATGCTAGGACGCCAGACCGTGGGAGATATTGTTTGGTGTACTCGGCTGGTAGCACCCTGCCAGACTACGACATTGACTCTCTCGCGGATGAAGCAGGTAAGACAAGAGCCTCGAGGACTCTTCGAGGAGGGAAGGAGACGAGTGTGCCTCGCGGGGACTGGCTCGAGAGGAGCAACGTGAAATTAATCGTCCCTTCATTCGAACCCTCTCCTCTTACACCTTCGGTGCAACGGATCTTCCGAGCAAATGTTCGTCTCCCTCGGTCTGTTGTCTCTCATACTCGCGCGGTAACTTCACTACCGTGTTGTAATAGAGTTCGAAGGTAGGTTTTAAATACCGACGTGGTATTTAAAAGTGTTTTCGTGTCCGGTGAGAAACGAGAGCAGAAGTAGTTTCAGAGGGTGGTTTAGGGGAGGGAGAGAGAAATACGTCGAATGTGCAGTTGGAAATTCAGTTTGACGGTCCACCTCCGAGGGCTTGCGGTCGAGTTCGGCCTTGGTCCCCTGCCACGTGGTTTCTGGGATCGATCCTTTCTACGTGCGCCTTTGGTGTAAGTAGAGAGAGTTGATGCATCCTTCTGGTACGTGAATTTTAGCGAGGGAAGTTTCGCCGCATCGTACACCACCGAGGTAGCCCTCGCGTTCTCGTTTCGATGGGTACTTCATAGTTTTCCAGTTGGTTGTTTTAGGAAGATCGTATCGGTGCTCTTTGGTGTAAAATAATTCCCGATGTCTATCTCCTCCGGCCGTTCTCCAACCGCTTTCAGAAGTAATTGATTCATTTAGGATGCACGCTATTCAATTAACGCGTCCCTTATCGGGATTTGCGCATTTCAATGAAGATCGATAATGGCTCTGGACGCGCATACGCACGAATCCGTTTATTTAAAATCACACGACCGAAATTGTCGATACAAATTTGCGGGACAGTGATAAAGATCGAACCATGCTATTGAATTTAATCGCGGACGCGCCTGCCAACGGACTAAAATATTTTTCAATCGGCATTGTGTTGGTCGCAGTCCAAATGTTATTCGTGGCGAGAATAAAATGCCGAAGTCGAAAAAGGGTCGATATCGTCGAATCTCGAAAATAGACATTTGACGTGCTGACAGAAGTAGATTTCCGGGAGGGAATTAAGCAGTTGACTTGGCTCTTCGCAGTGTCGGGATCTCCTAATCTAATTTCCCGAGCAATCCATCGGGCATCGATCTTCTTTCTCTCGCGCGCCATTATCGATGAATTTTTTTTTCCACCCCTGTGAAAATCTTCAACCGGTGAATTAAATTCGACGGGATACGAAGTATCAAATGAAGGAGCAATTTGATTCACCTCTAAATTCAAAGATGTTTAATTCCAAGGCGTCGACCGTCGTCGGTGCACTTTGCAAAATTCGTAGACTCGTTACCGCTTCGTAATTGGACGAAAATTCTCCGCGTACAAACTTACCTGTTTACAGGATGTTTTGCAAACGTTGGCAATTTACTTGCTCCGCAGTGAAGGAGGACCCTCCGTCGCGAGACCGTGGACCTCGTGTTTCCTCACGGAAGTAGTTTCTCGCGCGTGTTGGCGCGGTCCCTCGATCGGAACTTTCGCAGACGATCGGTTAATTGGCGGAGAAGGTGATCGATTAAACAATTAGCCCATCCGATTCTCGCAAGGCACCCAAGGATCCTTCTCCACCCAACGAAAGTGGAACCAAACTGCACCGTTTGCGAAACAATTTAGCCGCGTAACGGAAACGCTTTGCCCACATGGGCAACACACTCGCAAAACTCGCAAGGCGTCTCGTTCCAATTTTATTTGTCGGGACGATGCATCAGGAGATTCCCCAGGGGACACGAAAATTCTCCCGGTTTCACGTTATCCCCTGAAATTACCCACCGTGGTCGCTGCCCACGCGCGACCTTTGCCTCTTCAAAGCGAATTTCCGGGAAAAACGAACTCTCGCGTCCGTTCGCTTCACCCGTTGCGCGAACTTCGAGTTTCGGACGCGCGGCCACCCTCCTCGACTTCGTATCGTGAGTCGGACGCGCTTCGTGGCAGGTCCGGAGGATCATGAATAAATTAGGAACGTTCCACAGAAGGACGACAGAGTCGTTGCTCCGGTCAGGCATCATCCGAACAACACGTACGTCGCCTGACTCGTACCATTCAAAGCTCGCGTGGCTCTCTCTCTATATTTCTCTGCCAATTGAAGGCCAGAGAGGAAACCAAATACTCCAAACGAATACGAATTGGTTTTGATCGCAGTGGTACCGTGGGGTGGGGCTGCCTCGTCCGGGTTTCGGGCCGCGCTCGTTTCATTTTGTATGAACTGCTCGTGACGGGGATGCCAGGAGCGACGGGAAGAGGGAGAGAAGTTTTCCACGTTGCCACGCAGTTGCTTTTAGAGAGCCGGCGCGTTAATTGCGTACGGAAGCGGCGCGTAGCAAGTTTTTCCTTCAAATGGAAAAGCCGAAAATCGTCCTCGACGTTTCTCATTCTCTTATACACTTCCGTTCGCGACCGGCGCCGAGCGCCATCGCAGCAATTCGACGTTTTTGTTTCGCTCTTGATGAAATTTACTTTGACTCGCGCTAATGGAGTCGTTTGTTTGTCTTTCGCGACAGACGCGCGATAGTTAACCATGGTGCACGCTTCGATGATTCCATGGTACTACTGCGAGAGATCGATCACGATCGATTGTTCGGAGGTTCGCGTTAATAGCTTTATAAATAAACCGGACTCTCGATTATTCCGTCGACATGGGGAGAATTAAAAAGCGACGGTCCTCTCGCATCGAGGTGCGCGGGAGTTGGATGGTAGTGCCGCGTCTTTGTGCCACGGGGAGAGAAGTGAGATTCAAAGGGAAATTCGGTGAAGACACCCCTTCTTCGTTTCAGGAAGCCAATTCCCCTTGGGGATGCCGAGATGCAGGCAGAACGGGTGGTTGGTTACATAAATCAAGTTACCTTTGATCGTCGCTATAACGTGCGTTTGCCGTCGCTTTGTCTAATTTAGAGTGTTAAATAGCCGTAAGCGACTGTGAAGGAGGAAGGGACTGGGGATGGAAAGAGTGGAGGAGAGAGGTGGATGCGCAAAGAGAAGAGAGAGAGAACAAGAGATAAATGAGGAGAAGAGGACAAAGCTTCCTCCAGACATCGTAACGGGTATAACGTTAATTCGATGTAAAACGGAGATGAAGGACGCACGAAACGATGAAAAATTGAAAATGCAAAATTCAATCGGATAATCACCGTCGACGATGAAATTTCCTTTCTCCGGAAAGTCGCGTAAAATTACCCGCTCACAATCGAATCATCAATGCCGAATAATCGTCGTAACGAGGGGTAATTGTGACTCGGCTTGCACGCGGTGTTTATTAGCGCGGTTGAAGTTACTTCGGCGCGCAAACGATGATTGCAATCGTATAAATAAATTGTCGGACGATTCTCGAATGTTCGGATTGCCAGGGGAAAATTATTCAACGCGTGGTGAATAAGTTTCGCGAATTTATCGATAATGTTCAGGTGCGCCACGGCGATGTGCGGAAAATTCGTCGATCATTAGCGAATCTTTGACGGTAAAAATCAGACAGTGAATGCCTCTTGCGTGCAAGATCAACTTCGATCTCCACTCGCCACTAAGAGAAACTGAGAAAGAGGAGAGAAACTGGAGAGCAAACATTAATCGCAAAAAGTTCGAAAAGTGGCACGAACATTGGCGCGAGATACTGAGTTAACAATTCCCATTTAAACTTTCCTCCTACCGGAGCTTCTCAGCCTGCTTGGCCGGTAAACACGAGAATTTCGAGCCGACGATGGTGCTCTCCTTAAAGCAGAGATCGCGTTATTCGACTAACAAGACCCTCTTCACCGCCGACGCTCGAAAGATTGACTTTATTCTCAAACTTCTCTCTCTTAATTCTCCAATCTTGAATCCTTCATCGCAAATCTCTGCCGTTACAATACTCGAAGGCACATTTCCTTGATCACGGTGATTCGTCTGACTCTACGAAAGAGGATGAAGCCTAATCAGGCGGTGGAACAATACCGATTAATTCCTCCGGCCACGTGTTCGCGAGGAAGGGTATTAATTACGCGTTTTACGCTCGATGAATCGAACTCTCGAGGCTCATAATCACGCGCGGCGGTGGCGGTCTCGTCGCATCCATCACACGCTCATGCGAAAAAGACAAAAGTGCGTTATTACCGGGCGTAATTACCGCGCGCTTCAGTCATCCGTTCATTCCGGATTCGTTGGACCGGCCGCGTCACGGTTCCACGAGTGGCGAGCGTTGTCGCGATCGTTCCACGCACTCGCGTATTTTTATCGGCTCCGTGCTTGGCCACTACCACCATCCGCCACCGCCGCCTATCCATTATCGGCCGTTGCACGATCGTTATTTCGTGAAATAAACCGACCGGATGAAGCGGGTAATGAACTTTACGACCGACGCGAGGCACTGGGAGTCGCCCCGATAAATTCCACGGGCATTATCAATTCAACGAGAAATTCAACGATGGCATTGCACCGCGCGGGCAAGGTACCTTGCTCGTTGGAACTTTTCCTTGCTCCCTTTCTCAACGAGGGAATTCGTTATACATACATGGATTTGCAGTCCGTCGTTTGCTACTGCGAGCCTGCTTGTGGAGGTAGGATTTTAGAGTACCCAAAGGTGGGGACGGGTTTGCGAACTGTTGCACGATGCTCGTTTCCGAAACGATTCTTAACACTTTTGGATACGGATTTGGTTGAGGACATTTTTTTGTGATTGGAACAGTTTCAATTTGCTCGAATTAAACTCGTATTTTCGTAATTCGAGTAAAACAAGTGTATGATCTTCTGATACGTCAAATGTACCCAAAGGGTTAATGTGGTGACACACCGTGATCTTCTGACCACCGGTAAAGCTGGGGACAGACCGAGCGGACAGTTCGCCAACAATTGTTTACTCAGTCTGTCCCCAGCTTTACTGGTGATTAGAAGATCACGGTCAAATGTGTTTCAGTTTGCGTGCTGCTCAGGTCCAAGAAACAAGATTCGAAGGTAAGTCTATTTTCTATTGGAGAGTACCGAGATAAGTAGCTTCGATACTTACTCGCGTAACCGGTGCTCCTTTGATTTCCGTTAAACGATGCAAATTTCAGATGGAGAACGTACCGCCGTGTACATTAAAGTAACCGCGTAGTCCCGGTAACCGTTAATTTGCATCCCAGGTGCCTTAGGTTTCTATCGCGCCTCTCTCACGTTTTAGCTACCCATTGTACGTACAAGCTAAGACGTTCGCTTAATTACGGGCTATTTTGCATCGGGGTGGTGACGCCCGAGAAGATTGCAGTAAACTCAAGACAATTATGAACGTTGTGTGCTCGTTACCAGAAACCAAGACAGTCTTTCATGTCTCGTCTCAACGCGGCACCTTTCATCGTCGCACGATAGAATGACTAGGCATGCCCTTTGGAAATGCAAGCTGCTTCGATGAATTGCCAATTAGGAAGTGTGAGTTTATTGACGAGGTGAAGATAAGTCTCGAAATTGCTGCTGCTCTCTGATAATCTAAAGAGATTATTTACAGATCTGCATAATAAATCTATGCTCTCTTATCATACCTATTCGACCGATTAGAACGCACCGGAAACGTTTGCTTGATTTTTTCGAAGCTTGTTCAATATTACTCGAGTACCACCGTAAGTCGTGTAATCACCAAGGCATATCAAATTTATAGGCTCCTATGCTCTTAAAATGATTAGAAACGTACGTGAGAATTTTCTTTTCCAAAGTTTCGTCCAAGGGATATTAACATAGTTGTATCGATAGGAGCACCATAGTAAATCGTAGAATTCGAGAAGGTGTTCTCATGCTATAAGCGTAACTTCCTTTTGCGCAACGGTCCCGCGCAAATTATCTGCATCGTGCAGATTCCACCGCGCAATCTCTTATCTACTCCTCATTCCGCTACTGTATGTATAAGCTACTTGGCCCTTATTCCAAACATGGAAAAGCTCGGGAGCGAGAATCTCGAAATTCCTTGGAAAACGTAAAACTCGCTTTCGATAGCTCGTTATTCGGTTGACAGAAGCGCCTCGGGTGATAACACACTTTTACCTCGAGGCGAGTTATCGTCCAACGGGTGGCGCAAATTACACGCATTTTAAATGGGATTCCTCTGGACCAGATACCACGAGACGCGACTCGATGGACCTTATCATCGTTACACCCGTGCACTGGCTCTCGTAAATTATTACAGATAACGATTCGACAGGGGAAATTCAACGGAAATTATCACCTCTCTATACTTAATCGACGCACACTCTTTCGACTCTAAATCATTCCGGGCCAATGTCGACACAGTGGAGCGCACGATGGTCGCCCACGGGCCGTTAGTAAATTTTTATATCGTAACAAAACCTTTTGCTCCCGGATGGTCTCACCGACGATACATTTTCCACGATTACTCTCCACGGTGGTATTTATAATGACGGTCCACGATCGCATTTTTATCAAGCTCGGTATTTATATTAAAGATTGAACGTGACACGTTCCACCGCGAGCGGAGATAGCAGTATCGATTTCCCTTCGCACTGCTGCACCAGGCTGCACTCACGAGCGTGCAAATATTTCGAATACTTCCACCGTCATTGGCAAACATTTTTCACCCGCTATCGCAGCGGAAATTCCGCAGTGGGCGACGGTGGGGAATTTGTCGTTGCATAAAATTCAACGGTAATCGGCCGCAGTTGAACTGTTTGAGGTGCCGTCAAGCTTTGCTTTTTCAGTGTTCGGGACTGCACATTGACCTTATCGGTGCGACAGTGATGGTCGCTGCTAATGAATGCTGACAATTACGGGGTTCGAGATTTTGATTTCGGGTATGATTATCAGGTGCGAGTGAGTTCCTTCTTGATTTTAAATTATCACGCGCGCGCGCGCGCGCGACTGAGACGGTGAATTAATGATGGTACACGTGTCTTATCCGTCGAGGGAATGGTTCACTCAGTGAAAGCATAATTTTCTGCTGGGCCGACCACGCGAAGGATTCACGGACGAAGAGAAAGAGGTGAGGGTGAAGGTGCGAACGAGAACACGAGAGGACACTGGGCGGATGTAAAATTTTAATATATTCTCCACCTTGTTTTGTAATGCTTCGAGGATTCCACCGGTGATCTTTTCTGTTTTTCTTTCACCGTTTACAGCTCTGTAGAAACAAATTTCTAGTTTGTCAGAGATGTTGAACTCGTGCCAGTTTTGAAACCATTTCGATAATTCGAGTATCCAAACATAATAAATTACGAACTCTCCAACGGCTATCCGCAACGACCAGTTCGATTTTCGACTTCTGCATATTCTAATCTCGACCGCTCGGACCATTGGATATTGTCCAAACGAGCTTTCGCTTCGATCGTGGGTGAGTCACGTTTATTCTGAAAATAGTTGCAATTGACGTAGGAGCCTTGCAACACTGTCGTCCTCGAATCGCCGAACGTTGTTCTTTCTTTATCCCAAATTTGTCTCGTGGTCGATTTTCCGTGAAGGAGAGAAGAGAAAAACCGCTGCTCGCATTCGCCCAAGCTTCTTCTGCTCCTCCGATGGTCTCGCCACCGCTTTCGTGCCCGAGCATTTTTCACGTCGACTTCTTCTTCATTCGATGCCATTAATTAACCTCTCCGTCCGTCCGGGGACTGGTGCGCGCGAGCCACGATCGACCCCAAGTGGAATAATAATTATCCTCGCACTTAACCCCGTTTTCCATTGACCGTCCTCGACAGGCCCCAGTGCATCTAAAATTAATGCTTGAAGTTATTGCACGCGCACGTTCGTCGACAGACTCGATGAATCCAGTTCTCATCGAGTAAGGAAAACGATCTTTGGCTGATTAACGCGTCTGTTCAAGCCGTCGTCGTTTTATTAGCACAGATCAACGGGCGTTCTCTTGAAAAATTTGAAAACTCAAAAGGAAGTAAGCGTGAAACTAAAATTAACGCTTGAGAATATTATATTGTATTTTTTTCATCGAATGAAAAAAAATGTATCTGTGACCGATTTACGCGAACATCAAAGCAATCGTCTTTCTATTAGCACAAATCAACGAACCTTCTCTTGAAAAAATTGAAAACTCAAAAGGAAGTAAGGGCATGACTAAAATGCACGCCTGAAGAAGTACGGGCGTGACTGAAATTAACGCGTGAGGATTATACGCTCGCGTTCATCGAATAAAAAAAAAATAAGTCACTTCCTTTACGGTCGTGCCAAAAAAATGTATTTGTGCCCGATCCACGCGAACATCGAAGCATTCGTCATTCTATTAGCACGAGTCAACGAACCTTCTCTTGAAAAAATTGAAAACTCAAAAGGAAGTAAGGGCATGACTAAAATGAACGCCTGAGGAAGTACGGGCGTGAACTAAAATTAACGCGTGAGGATTGTACACGCTCGCGTTGATCAAACAAAAAAGAAAATGTATCCGTGACTGATACACGGGAACATCGAAGCACCTCGTTCTATCGGTGCGACGAAAAAATTCGAAAGCCGAAAAGAGCATTCGGCAATCCGAAAAAGGGATAAATGAGAATTTCGCGCTCGATCGGACCACCCCTGGGCATCTCTTCCACCCTCTTCTCGGGGGTTGATTCCGTTACGAGCAATTGATTCGTCGCAATAAAACAGGTCAATGGCCCTCGGTCGCCGACGTCGCGGCCACTCGTTAATCACCATTGTCGCTGATCCAGGCGGCGAGTCCGATTCGATTTTCCATCGAAATATTTAACCCGGCTTCTACCTCCGCTCGGGTTCGCGTCGACGAATTAAAATCAAAACTGGTGCCGCGCGACGCTCGGTGCCTGTTTAATTGTCAGTAATTACGTTTCAGCTCGGCGTCGGAACGAAAAAAGGGAAGGACGAACGGGCAGAAGGGAAAAAGGGAGTGCCACGAATGTCAATCAAAATTAGGCGCGGTGCACGATTCGGTCAGCAATCGATCGGGCGTTTGCGGACGATACCGTGGACGAAAGCAGAATCCTTCGAAAGTTAACGCAGTTAAGGACGTGATGAAGATTTCGAAGTGGAAGAAGAACAAAAGGAGATATTCTTTGCGAGGAATAATTCACGGTAGAGCTCGTGTCGAAAATTTTGTCGTCGACGTATGAGAGAAAAGCGTCGTGTGGACCTCGATAAATTTTTGTCCCGCGTAATTCTTCCGCTTCTATCCCCTGCTTTTTTAAGCTCTGTTTACGAGTGGGCGCGCATCGTTTAAATTACACGGAGAAAAGGTGGAAAAAACCTTTCGGGAGACGAGAGGAGAGGGAGCGGAGCGGAAGCGTTAGAAAATCTCGCGTCAAAAAGCGTCCCCGGTTACGCAATTACGACGACTCGGAGAGTGAAAGAGGACGAAGACGACGACGACGGGGCGAAAATTCTCGCAGTGTAAATAATCGACTCGTCCTTATTACGGCGGGTCATTGTGAAAATCCCGGAGTAGAGAATCGGCCTTCCGTGAAAATAAATTTGTTCCACGTAGTCGACAAGGCGACGGGAACGCCCGAGACTCCTTTTCGCTTTTAATAAATTCTTGAACGCTTAGGTCCCCCGCTTCGCGTTTCTCCTTTTTAACCTGACGGGTTGGGTTGTGCTCGTGCTGTTCGAGGGTTTGCCTCGACGAGTGGAAAAGTCGTGGAAAAGGAAGTTTTCGTTTCTCCGGGAAATTCGAAAAAGCTCGTGAAACTTAATATCATTGAGAGAAGGTACTTAACGTAGGGTAGGAAAGGATAAAAAGCACGTCGAGACTACGAGGACGGTTCCTTCGGGTTAATCATTTTTCAGCGACAAATCACGCTACGGTCTCGTTCCATTAGTTTTCGGTGAACGTTTCACCCACGCCTGCTTCCTTCCTTCACTCGGTCGAGCTTCTCTCGACGTTGACGCGACGCTTAACGATCGAAGGAAATGAGATTCTTTTTCCACCTACGCTTCGAACGTTTCCGTTCGACCATCCGTCGCGACGCGAATGCGAAATAGCCAAGAAGGAATACGGAAGCCTTGGGATCTCGAACGTGTGCGGGTTTCGTTCGTGCGTGATATCAAGAAGGTTAAGGAGGCAAGCCGAAGCTATGGGGTTGAATAGTGGGAAAGGAGATAGATAGATAGATAGATAGATAAATTTATTTAACCCTGGGCACCCTGGGCACCCTGGGGAGAGTGAGAGAGAACCGGAGACTTTTGATTGAAAAGGGTTCCGAGGTCCGAGACCACGAAAATTCTCCATTTAGGATCATTTTGACGACGTAAGCACTGGAACGTCTGCTTTCCAAACACAATGTTTGGATAGCATGGCTAAAGGATCCCAGTGGGGTTAGACTGTGGATAATATCGCGAGGTACTTCTTACAAGTTGAAATTTATGCGAGATTCGCAAGTTTAGATAATACACCGAGCATCTTTGAAACTATGGACATAATTCTGGTCATCGTTCCATAAGAAGAAAATTTAAAATAATCCAAAACATTTCGTCACTTTTCTGAGTGATCAATCCTTAATTCGATGAAAACAAGGAACTAATTATGATCAAAAATTTCGTCATCTTTCTGGACGAACAACAAGTTTCTCACATCCGTGACATTCGAGGAATTTTGCGTCCTGAAACGTAACGAAGACGAATCGTGGGTCCCCGGAGGATATGCGTTGAACGTTTGCCAAAACGGCGCGGTTGAAGCCGTCCCGCGTTGGAAATCTTGCGGAGACAGAGAGCGGAGGAATTATACTTTATAATAGGCATCGAGACGATTTTAAATATACTTCAACCATCTTTACCCTTCTACTGCTTCAGCTCGCGCAGTCGCATTTCAAACAAAGTCGGTGGAGGCTTTTCTCCAAGGCTGATAACTATTCTTTCTTACGAGATGCGAATCCTGATCTTCTTACGAGAAAAATCCTACTTTCGCCTTACGCTCGCGCATGTTTTCTCGTTTCTGTCTATTCTCTTCCTTGTCACCGGCTCATATTTTTCATTTTTTACCCGAGGACGCGACACGTTTCCCGCATCACAGTATCTTAATAAAATACCCAGAATACGATATAGTTCTCGCGTGGCAGGTGAAAATTTAGCTCAAGAATTCCTGCGGTTTTTTAAAGAAGGCTCACCGAGAATTTGGATCGCCTGAGAATATTTTCTCTTTCCGTCCGACGATGTAAACAATGGTTCCGCGTCGAAGTCACGCGAGATGGAAACACGTCACACGATGGTACAGACGATAGGACGCGTATACGAATACTTTACGACCTCATTGATGATTTCGAGGTCGAATCGAACACTTCGCGCCTCCGTGCACGATGACGCCTCGTAATTCGCGAAATGCTTTGCGGATATCGAATATGGAAAGCGTGCTGGTGCTTCCCGACGCTCGATGATAGTCGAAAGCGGAAACGGACGTTGTTAAAGCGAAGCTCGTAAAGTAAAATTTATATGTCGCCGCCGTTGGACCCCCGTATTTATGGAGAAATTGGAAAGGAGGGTGGCGGACCATTTCGGAAATTCGGCTAAGCATAAAAATGTGAAACGAAGCGCGCTTTAAGATCTCAGGGCGGCTTTCGGAGATGGCTTCTTCTCCACATTAATAAACGTTAATTTATTAGGCACTCGTGGGATTGCCAAATGGGACGAGAAGGTCGGAAACAATGGAAGGTATCGATATGAACCATTCCAGAGAAAAGGTACTCTGGACAGAGTAGTCCAGAATTGGCGCAATGCACATTCTTAAAATCCTTTACGACTCGCTTCTGGAATTGTCTATTTTCGAGCATCGGGGTCAACGCGACCGATGGAGAAAAGTACGAGAAATTCACGTTCTCCTCGGCTGCGCTCGTCTTAAAAAAAGCTAAGATATTCCCTTGCTCGTCAGAGGCGTGTCAAGGCAGAATTAAAAAAAAATGGAATGTCCAAATTTGTCGATCCTTTGAGCCGCGCCGTAACTTTCACAACTTCTTTTTTTCCTCGTCACGATCTCGTGTACCCTCGTGTGTCGGCATTCATCGGACACCGTCAGACCTTCTTGCAATTGCTCGTAATTTATCGCACGTCAGAGCGCGCGCACGCGGACGCAGCTTACTTTAATTAATTTTTGCTTCACTTAATTAGATCTCCCTATCGCGCCTAGCAACCATCGCTCGCGGTTTCTTCGACCTTCGGCGCGCGTCCAGATATTTATCAATCTATTTATAAAATTCCCTTTACTCTACGGGCTCGTGCACCATGCATCGCTTTTTCGCTCACGCGTGTCGGAAGCGGCTGTTATCGTCAACGAGTCATCCACGACGACCCACCACCTGCCATCCTGCGGGTAAACGTTCGTCCTGGTCCGTTTCCTCTCGTCACATCCGTCGTCTGTTTTCCCACGCGTGAAGCACCGTTGCCACGAAAAGAAAAAAAACTTTCCGTAAACCCACTCCGATAGAACATTTCCAACAAAACTCCGCCATCCCCGAGAATCTTGAAAAGAGAGTGGTCCTGAATCCTAGGTCCAGAATCGAATCGAACGGCCATCCGCGTGATTTTCCTCGGATTTCGAGAGCCTGTCCGAGAGTGTATGTAAATTCACTCGGAGATCGATTCGCCTCGAGATAGACGATTTTTTTTTCTCTCTTCCTCGAGAGATTCAACACGACCCTTACTCACTCGGCTATCTTTATTCACTGCGTTTCCTCGACCCTCGTTTCACCAGTCGGCGGAGACCGTTTTATCGAAATGAACCGTTAACCTAGTTCCGGTCACGAGCCAGCAGAAAATCCACTCGGCCGTTACACGCCGGGTTGTCCCGTGGACCGTTTCCGATTAAAGACTCCACGAACCCGTTTTCTTTAAGACCAACCCTTGCGTATGTCCTTTTTGTCTTGGCTAGCAACGTCCAGTTGTTCTCTCGAGGCCTCGAGAGAAACCGAGGGTGGAAGAAACGTAGACGTTGGGACGATGAGGCTCGAGGGTGGAAGGGAAAAGGAAGTGGACGAGGGATAAGGAAGATAGTTAGACATGTGATCGAGTTTCCACCGGGCAATTAGAAAAGGCAGGAAAGCCGGAACCGGTTGTCCATCCACCTGCGCTAATTCTCTTAACGGTCGGACTGCACCCCGGTTTTTCCTTGGAAAGACGCGACAGAAGTCGAAACGATGGAAGCTAAAGAAACTAGGGGGTAAACCCCCTGCGCTTTCGCTTCGCTCAAGCGCCAACCCCCCAGATCGCCTTTGCTCGCGCTTCGCGCTCGCTTTACCGGGTGCAGAAAAGCGAAGCTTTGCTTTTCTGCAATAGGCACGACCGCGGCACTCGCGCTTCGCGCTCGCCCACGAATTTCAAACCGTTTCGAAATTGTTGAAAATTCAAGTATTGAGATATTAAACTATGCTACAGAGTCCTCTGCGCTTTCGCTTCGCTCAAGCGCCATACCCCCCGAGGTCGTCGGATGCTCGCGCTTCGCGCTCGCCTGCGAAATGCAGCATTTCTGCAATAGGCCGAAGTGATCAAAACAGGACAATTAAATGAATCCGAACCAACATTTGACATGTACATCGAATATATACACCTTTGCTGCGGTGAGACTTTATGCATTTTTATCTTCAACCATTCAGAAAATGCGGCAAATTGAAATATTTAATCCAGTATTCCGGCGAAATGCTTGCGTGGATTCAAACAAAATTTGGCATGTAATTTAAAAATATGCCCACTTGGTACCACGAAACTTTATGCATGGTCATCTTGAACCGTTTCGAAATTACGGGATTTTCAAACTATAATTATAAAGTAATGGATTGATGGATGAATTTGCCGCTATTTCGAAACGGCTCAAGATGGCTATACACAAAGTTTCCTGGCATCAAATGTGTATATACTTGATGTACATGTCAAATTTTGTCCGAATCCGTTCAGCCCTTTCGTCGGAATAGTGGACTAAACAATTGTTTTGCTGGAATAGTGAATTAAAAATTTGAATTTGTCGCTATTTCGAAACGGTTGAAGATGGCTATACATAAAGTTTCCTGGCACCAAATGGGTATATATTTGATGTGCATGCCAAATTTTGTCCGAATCCGTTCAGCCGTTTTGCCGGAATAGTGGACTAATCAATCGTTTTGCTGGAATAGTGGATAAAAAATTTCAATTTGCCGCCATTTCGAAACGGTTGAAGATGGCCATACATAAAGTTTCATGGCACCAAATGGATATATACTCGATGTACATGCCAAATTTTGTTCGGATCCGTTCAGCCGTTTGGCCGGAAAACTGGACTAATGGATTAATTAATTTTTCACTATTTCCATTAGTCCAGTATTCCGGCCAAACGGCTGAACGGATCGCAACGAAATTTGGCATGTACTTTGAGTATATATCCATTTGGTGCCAGCAAACTTTATGTATCGCTATCTTCAGCCGTTTAGAAATGGCAGCAATATTAAATTTAAATTACATTTTTTTCAAATTTTGAATCTCCCGCCATTTTGTGTTGCTTCAACATGGCGGCTCACAAACCTTATTGTCAACTCACAGTACTGTACTTGATTTTTGTGCCAAATTTCGTCCCGATCGGTTCAGCCGTTTTTCCGAAATCGAGGATCTACACGGACACACACACACACACACACATACATACATACATACACACATACACACATACATACGAACGGTTTTCGCGATGGCGATTGCATAAGTCACTCCCTTTACGGTCGTGCCTAAAAAGGTAGAAACGAAGGAAAAAAGAAGTAAGAGAAGAAGTTCCTACGAGCATCGAACACGAGTAATACAGGCATAATAAGGGCTATTAAGTTAGGGAATTAATTATCTTTAATGCGTATGCGGTTAATCGTCGGCCATTATCCCTCGTGCGGAACGACCTTCGATGAAGGCGTACATAAGTTGACGAGCGGAGGAGGGCAATGGAGAAAGATTCGTGTGCAAAGAGTTTCAACGCGTTTATACGTATTCCAGAAGCAAGAATAGCGGATGGAATAATTTCGAGGCGGAACGTTAGTGGAAAAAGGGCCGTGATTTTTGCAGCCTCGTGAGATAGTGAGCGAAGCTCGGTGATGGAAGGAGTAAAAAGAACGGAGACGAGAGAAATAGGACGAAGAGGTCGAGAGTAAACCCAAACTTCTTGCACGCTCGTCGATGGAAGGTGAGAATTAAATTTTGCGCTCCGTCGAGTTTCTTCGATTCGTTCGAGTTTGCGCTCGACAAAAAGGTGCCGCGACGGTCCAGAGGTCGGCGAGCCGCCTGCATAAGATTTTCAAGAAGACGCTCCACCCCGAGCTTCCGCTAGAAAGTGGATACATAAATTCAGGTCTTGGGCGCTTGCCATGAAACTGGAGAATTTTAAATGTACGATGTACCCACTTTCGGAGCCGACTAAGCATGCGCATTCAATTTAATTCGCGAGGAAGTCGCTGGAAAATGGGGATCTTAAAGAAATCGCGAAGATTAGTACGCCAAACGACACGCGACGAGACGAGAAGCATTGGCTCTTTCTAGTAATGAAAATATTCTTTCCGCCCTTTGCAGAGTCCTCGTGCTATTTTGAGCAACCCCATCGTACCCTGTAAACGGTATTTGAATACGAACCACGATTCACGAGGCATTACCAACTATTTCCACTCTGTTCTGCTATCCAAGTCAAGTTTGCCAGCGACTGCCTTCTTTCGCGGTAGTTTACTTCCAAGCCGTTGCTGCATTGCCGACTCTCTTCTTTCTCTCCTACTTTCACTTTCCATCTTCGTTTCTCCTTCTCTTTATCAAGCCCTTCTCCTCCTCCCTTCGTCCCTCATCCCTCATCCCTCTATCGTTTCGGTCACGGGGAGAATTTGTTACGAAAGTTTATTCATTCCCCGCGTCTTTCGGGAACTGATTTCCATCCAACTCCCTTTCGAGTTTCCCCATTCGAGGCAACAGCAGCAGCAGCCGGGCCACCGCCGAACGAAAGCACCAGCGGAACGCTTCATTCTCCCTCGGTTAATAGAATGGGCAATGGGTAAATGTTTTCAGCCGTCGGATACGGGGGTGGCAAGAAGAGAGAGTGAGAGAGAGAGAGAGAAGGAGAATCCACAGGAGCTCGTGCGTTCGTTTTAAGTACCCCGGTAATACCCAGCCGACGGAAATTGCGAGCGAGGCAAAAAACAGATACCTCGTTTGGTTTACCTGAGAAGCATAGAATCACCAGTGCCGTCGAATTGCGCGCGAGTATAGATGCGAGGATATCGATAGACCGAAAAATCGCTCGTCGAGTTCACGGAGAATGGGAAGAGGGGTTCTGTTTGGTCGAGAGAATCGACGCGAGGGGCGGGTCTCGGTTGCCGCGAACGCTCTTAAGGTACAATTGCGCAACCTTTCTCCACCCGGTCTGCGAGCCAAACGCCGGAGAATCAATCGAACGTGCGGCAAAACCCGTCGGCAAAGGCTCACTCTTTCGAAGCCTCCCGGTTCTCCTGACTCCTCCACGCAAGTGAGAGAAACTCAAAGGCGAACACGGAAAAATCCCCTTTCGACGCGAATCGAACGCCTTTGCACCCGATTCCTCGTAAATCCGCTCGGGACACCTCGAGCTTATTGCACCCGCGATTTTATTTCCGCCGACGGCACCCTCTCTTCTTGCCTTCCTTTCTCCTTCCTCTCAGTACACACCTTCTTTCTCCGCGAAAAATTCCAAGAGGACGCGCTCCAACGCGGCGAGTGATAAAACCTGTTTCGTGACCACAGTCGAGAATCGGGTCGCAAAGTACCGCGGATGTAAATGGAGTTTCGCGGTTCGTGAGGCACCGTGCGCGCAGAAAAAAGAGAGAAAATAAATTGCGCCTCGAATTGCATTTCCGACCGAGTACTTTAATTCCGGTGGCGAGTCCGCGCGAGGTGTCTGGAATTCGCGAATAGTTGAGAGAGTATGTGGGAGGTGAATTTTGAAAGGAGAGAACCTTCTCACCGCGAAACATCCCTTGGCAGGCCTTAAACGGGCTCGGCGGTTCTTAACACGTCGTTTAATCCAATTCGCGGCCTCCGACCTCCGAATAGCGGTGGTGGTGGCGGATTAAACGAGGCGCCGCGCCACAAGCACCGTCCGGGCTCCCGTAACGACGAAAGTTCGCGACGAAATTTGGAATTCGGCCGAATCCACGGAGTTTCGGAGCTTCTTGAATGCTGCCGCTGGGACAGAACTGTTGGTGCATCGAAGTATACGGGTTCGAGGGAGTAAGGTGGGGCGAAGGGATGGTTCGATGCTGGAGAGACGGGCTCGATGAAATTGCGAACGGATGAGAAAACGAGTAAACGATAAACTGTACGATATCTCGTGCACTTGGCAAGATGAGTTAAGAAAAGAAGAATAAACAAGGCGCGAACTTCTTAACGAGACGCTCCGAAGCGGTGGAGCATGAACCGGTAAGGGATCGTAACTCCGTGGAATTGTTAACTCGAGTAGAGTTTTTCCGAGGTACACGTTTTTCTTCGAGCAGAGAAAATTTGTCTACAGACTGTTGCGCGCGCTCGTCGACTCGGAAAATTTGATTTCTGTATCATTCACTCTCGCGCGATTTGCTCTCTCTCTCGTCGGTGCATATTTCACATTTATCTCGTGGCACCACCCTACGAGTCCACCTTCGTCGAGCGAAACGCGCGAAGCGTGAAGGTATAAAATTACAACGAGAGCAAAGACGAATCGACGACGATTACGAGAGACGTATAGTCTCTCGATAGTCGTCCCCGGAATAAATGGACTCGCGTGGCCACCCGCTCGCGCGGATATTTAGCGCGCACCGGTAACGCTCCACGGTCCCCCGTGATTGCCCAAAGTCAATAGTGTGTGCGGTACTTTATAAACAACCGCGGAAAGTGATAAATTTCCAGCTCGAGTTCCACGACGCGTCGATGGAGACGGTGATTCTAGAAACGGGCGTAGGAATTCGGAGCTTGATTAATGGCGCGTGCGGAAAAATCGTCGGGACGTGGAGGAGAATTTTGGTAGGACGACGCACCGTCGCGTCGCACCGAGCACGAAACAAAAGCTACGGGAAACGAAAGAATTCAGCGACAACGTGGAAATATTTTTGTATGGAAAATATTCTCTCTCTCTTTCTCTCTTTCTCTCTCTCGTGGCCAATAGAAGCGTGCCCCGTGCTGACGCGGTGGAGTCCTTTGCGAGCAGCCATCCGCGTGGACACACATAACGCATCGTTTAATTAAAACTTTTTCAACCGAAACGCACCCGAAACGTTGGCAGGACGCATGCGCCGAATCACCGGACGATCGTTACTCTTCCTGTATATTCAAACCTCCTTATTATAATCCCCCAAAAAATTTACAAAATTATTCGAACAAAAATTAATCGACATGGAGTTTCAATTTTAATTCGCTCGAATTAACCGAGTGATTTTATTTCCAAATTTTAACGAGGAAAGTCACTGTTTCTTCCCTCGTTGCTTCTGGCGCATCGATCATTTCTCGTTACGCGAATACCCGCAGCCTACCGGTTATTATTTCGATATCTAGGCCGATTCGATTACTCCACCTCTATATTTCTCTCGCCCTCCGGCCATATCTACGATCGATTCATGGATGACTACGCGTTCGTGACCAAAAAAAAATCGCCCGACAGTAATTAAACGGATCAGTGGTATCGAGACCCCACGCATGGCGCCTCTTCCTCTGATGTTCATCCATTATCGATTCGGACGTATTTGGTGCCGGGCATTCACAGACCATAGAGAGAGACTAGACGTAATGAAGTGGGCTACCGCGTGTTTGCCTCGACGCGACAAAACCCATTCTCGCGCTTCTCCACTTCCTCTTCTTTCGAGTCCTTTTGGTCGAGAACCAGTGGTAGAATGTAGAGGTGGGTCGGAGGTAAAAAAGAAACGAAAGAAGTGCGGAGAAATTTAAATGAAAAGACGTCGCGGAAGCTCCACCGACGATCGTTTCTGGAAAACGTGTAGGTTACAGTGAATGGGGGGTGCCTTTGACGAGGAACAAGCGTGAAAGCGAGGAAGAGTGAAATGGAAAAAAGGGGAGAGAAGGAAATAGAGTCGGACGCCGTTTGCCAAAATTCGTGCGAGTTCCGTTCCAGAAAATTTTCCGCCCGAAGCATAAGAAGGAAGGTAAGAAGGAGCGTGAATAATACCTCGTGATAATACTGTTGCCACGGGATCTCTCTCGACATTTTTCGTTAACTCGCCAACGACGTCACGGCGAATTTCGTCGAAATAATGAAAACACCCGATGGAGGAAGGTGTCGCTCGTTGAATTAAAAAGTAAATTTAGTCGGAGGATGCGACTACGGCTGCAGGTACGAGTTTCGATTTAATTTAAGCGAAAATTCGTCTGCAGTGAAATTCGTCGAGAAAGAGAAACAAACGAGACAATGAAGAGAGAGAGAGAGAGAGGTGTTTGACCTCTCCCGGGTGCAAGACGTCTGCCGAGAAGATGTGCTGTTAATTCTATTATCGCGAGTTTGAGTGTAATCGGATGTAGTTAAAAATAAATTTAGCTCCTGTTCGTTAGCGCACGACCTCGTTTCCATACGTGAGCGGAAAATCTACAAGAAATCCTTATCTTTCCTGAAAAATATTTATCCGTTACGAGCAAGTTAGTCGAGTTTCTCTCGAACGTGAAAGCTACTTCGGAACATGGCGTATATTAAATATTGATAAACCTGATACAAGTGCCACGACTTCAGTTCATTTCATGCTTCAAAAGTGCATGCTGCTTCGAATTGAAGACCGATGTAAAGAGCGAATGAAAAAACAGGAAGCGTAAACCAAGTGGAGAGGAATTCAGGAATATTTCGTAGGACCAAGCGCGGGAAATTCAAATGGAAAAAAGCAAATTACGGGATCGTGCACGCGGACCTCGAGAGTCTCGCGGTCTGCTCTACACACGCTTTAATCCATTCGAATTACCTACGAGACTTGCACGGTTCTATTCAATCGCAGGAATTTTTATTTTACAAGGATCCACGCTCTATTCATCGACCTGAATCGAATAATCAGAAGCTTCCGAAAAAAATGGCGAGTGCCTGGAAAACATTTCCACTCTCGTTCGGTATCCACTCTACCTTTGGGACGGTTCTATTCGTCATCCTCGTCGGACCACTTAACGCATCGTTTAATCCAATGGCACTGTGCACCCCCGCCAGTCATAACAAAGTCTCCTAGTCGGGCTTCCGTTAGAGTGACAAAACCTGTTTCTTCGTTCCGCTCTTTCGAGACGCGTGGGACGAGCGAGGAAGAGACGCGGTAGAGAAGCAGAAGATGGACGATGGAGAGAGAGAAGGTTAAGATTTATTATCGTCTGACACATGACTCGCGAGACGAGTAATGCAGAATTAAGTGCACCATTACGCTAAGTAGCACTGGTAGACATAAGTACACGTATAATGCAAGGTTGCGCGCGCGTGCAAAGGGTAAACGCGAGCGTAATGGAAACGAATCACACTTGCACTGGCATATTCGCGAACGAATTTGCCGCTTGATCGAGCATCGTTGAATTTTAATAACTACGATGGAAGGATCTACGACGAGGAACGAAGAAAGATAAATACGCGGAGCGAGTGGTAGGTATCGAAGGGGCGCGTTCGACGTCGAAAGTATACCTGTATTCGTCGGAATAGTGAGAACAAATACGATATAATGGAGGTAGAGGAAATTCTCGTGAAAGCACCTCGTGTGTATTCGTCGAACCCTTTGCCAGGTGAATAAGGAGAGGAGGCAAGGAGAAGGAGAGTGAATGCAAATGGAGTTTGTCCAAACAAAATAAAGGTACGAAGGCCCTCTTCCGCTCGGTGCAAATGCAGCAGGAGAGAAGAGGCGAGAGATAGGGTGTTTCTCGTTCGCGGCAAGAGATGAGAGAGACAACGAGAGGAAGAGAATATCTTGGTCGTTGCGATGAGGAAGGAGACGAGAGAGCATATTTAACGCGACTTTGATATTCGGACGCGGAGAAACGAAACGTGGGCGCACTCGCGCATACCTCGGGGGCTTCTCTTCTGGGAAAACGATTCTCATTACGGGGAGTGCTGGCTCCGCTGATGAAGCGGGTGAAATAATTATCGCGCTCTCTCTCTCTCTTGCTCCTTTACCTCTCACCCTCGTCTTTCTCTCTTGTCGCTCGTTCTGGCCCGTTTTGTACGTGTCCTCTCTGTGCCACCGCGTAACTTCCTCCTCCTGTTGCAGCGCGAGCAATTTCGAATCGTTCGGTAAATTCGATGGATCGTTCTCGAATGTCATTCGCGAGAGAAAGAGAGAAGATGAGGAAGAAGAAGTCGAGGACAATTAGTCCAGCACGTTTTCTCCTCCCGTTTATCGTTCCTCTTTTCCGCTCGCGAATTCTTCGCGCGCGCCCACGCGCCGCCTCGAGGCTCCACGGCGGACCTCCTCTCTTTAAGTTAATATCGATAATGGGGATCCTTTCGCCGGAAGACACGCGAGAGTCTTCGCTTCCAAGCGGAGAATTTATCGCAGCTTCGCCCTAACCCCTACTCTCGAGACGTTTAGCAGCATCGTGGAGCTTGCTCCCGCGCTTCGACTCCTTCTAACAATTTTATTCTCCTTTTCTTTTTCTCATTCTCAGCTTCTACCTTCTCTCCTTCTAGTTCTCAGGGTGGAGAGATCCGACGGACGCGCGATAAAACCACAAGGATGAACCGCGAAATTTAATAACGATAACGACGGCTCTCCCGATAAATCAACGCTTTCCCTTTTATCGGGAAAATTTGAAAGTCTGGCCTGCATCCAGATTTGCCGCAGGCGGTACTCGTTCGTTCTTCTCCACCTTCTCATTCTCTCGGTCCACCGAGAGAAAAACGTGCCTCAGTGGAGAAGGAAGAAGAGAGGAGCCGGTTGCTGCTGCTGCTGCTGCTTCGAAAGGGACCGGAATAACATCGGCGTCAGCTGCACGTTCCGCAAAAACGGATCTTTCGAATCGACACCCGAGCCATTTGTTTCCCGCGACGAATCGTCCCTCCGTCCAGTCTCTTCTCCATTGCGAAAAATCTCCGCTTCGTGGGAATCGTCTCCACGGTTGTTGGTCATGGCGGATTTTCTTCTCTTTATTTCTTCTTCTTTTCTCCAGCCTCCTTCCATCGGCTCTGTTTTTAATTTACCTCGCGCGTCCCGTGATCTCTTAACAATTCTCATGCAAAACGGTCTGGAGAAGAATTTAATTATCACCGGTGAAATTGTCTCTGATTTTTAATATTTCGAGCGTCCTCACCTGTGACGGTGAGCTCGGAGAATTTCACGTCCATCTTTCTTCCGTCTACCGATTACTCTCCCAATGAAACCCGGATGTTACTCCCTGGAAGAGGTGTAAATTGTACGGTTCCGCCAAGCTAGGCCGCGCCTCGCCTCGTTGGCCTCGCGCATCGAGCGATGCAGATCGACAAAGGCTTCTTCGGGGAACCGAGCTATATATTTATCTTGCCACGCGAGAGGAGCGAGAGGAGGTCTCCGTGGTCTCCTTCGCTTTCTCTCAATTTCCTTTTCTCTCTACAATTCGCGGAATAACGAGAGACATCGCGCGCCAGTCACGGATATCACTCATGTCTCTCGCATCCGAACGAAATCCGCTTTTAGAAGGTTAAACAGGCAACACTGGAAATAGGGTCGCGTCTCCCTATTGTTAAGCAAACTTCTCCACCGAAATCTCGACCTCACATTCTCTCTTGCTCCAGTTCCATCGATCCTTCTTCCATCACCGACACCACCTCGTCTCGGAGAAAATGCTGTTGTAAATTGGGTGGCACGGAATTTCTGGCTAATGGCCAACCCCCGTGCTGTTAATACGCAAGGCAGCACTCGCCTCGATTCGATTTATCGCCGCGGCATGAAGTTGATTTAACGAGGAAACATTGTAGGTACGTGATGGGACGCTGTTGGTAGTTCCGGGTGGATGCCTTGTCCGTCCGAACGTTCTAACAACCGAAGAGACCCGAACTCTCGGTAGATCAAACGCAAGATCTTTTCTTCCGTTTTATTGTGAACTTTAACTCTTTGACTACGGCGCGCTCTCGAACGAATCCATCAATATGGACGTTTTTCGCATGTCAGTCGCTCCGACTGTTTGTGTCCACTGACCAGTGACCAAAACAGTACCCGGAAATTTGATACCATTCTTAGGGTTTAAAAAATAATAATGGTAAATAAATTTAAAATATCCATTTTTTTTATTTATCTTAAGTAACTTTTTAAGCTATTTTAATTTACTTAATTTAACTTGTGCATTCCTTCAATAATAATAGGTAATTAAATATAAAGTTGTTATACTTTTACTTGTATTTTTTACTTGTACTTTTAAAAAATTGCAGAGGGTGTATATTTACGCATTGCGTATATATTGATGGACTTGTGAAGGCGTATACATATACATATACGTCTTTAGCAGTCAAATAGCAAAGTTTAACATCGACGTTACAAGCAAAAATTCTTCTTCCATAAAAATCGTACTCACCCTACGACTACCTACTCGTAATAACAAACTGCCTGTTACGAATACTCGCGAACAATGCAACGAGAAGGACTAGGAAGCCTCACTTTGAAAAGCATCGAAGAGCAACCGAGAATCTCTCCTTTGGAGAACAGAGTAAAGGAAAAGGGCTTCGTTGAAGCGTGTCCGGACGGTAGGGGACAGCGCCTTTCCGGGCGTTTTCGCGCTCTCACAAAAGCTACTCCTTTCCTGGATCTCTGTCTCATGCGCGTGGAGCACGTGAACTCTTACGAGCGGTCCGCACGGAGGATCGTAAAGAAGAAGAGAGGGCCCTGGACGACGAGAAACGGACGCGCGTCGCGACGCCGGCCGGGTATATTCTCGGCACTCGCCATTATATTCTTTCGCGTGGCCTCGTCCAGAAAACCACCTCGTCGAGCGATTTATCGTAGCCTGGATGTCCCTCTCCGTCCTCGTGCCGGTCGACGGCGGATGTGACTCCTCCGGAGGTAGTCTGTCTGTTAAACTCGGCTGCGTCCTGCCCGCTTAGAATAGTGTTAACGAGATAAGGATGCCGATATCGAGAAGCGGTCCTTATCTCCGAGCATTGTACGAGCAGGAACCTCTCTCCTTCTTCTCTCCATTGGATCCTCTTCACTGCCTCTCTCTCTCTCTCTCTTCCTCTTTGAAACCTTCCGGATCCTCCCAACGTCTCGTCCTCCGGTACCAACGCGCCGAGAGATTTACGAGTGAACCTGGCGAATTCAGTGAAGCGTCCCTGCGGAAGTAGCCGCATCGAGTATCGAATATGAGGAGGCGTTAGCGATAAAGTGGATGCGTCTCGATGCCCGTGCACATCTCGGCTTCTCCTGCCTCTCCTTTTCTTCGTCGTTCTCCTCCCTTTCATCCATCCTGCTCATCCTCGTCCCTAACTTTCGGGGGTAGCGACCATGCGGAAAATTACTCGGTCGACGCATAATTTACCACTCGATTCTCCTCTCGCGCCTCGGATCTCGTCACCGTGACGACCACGCACCGGCTATCGGCTCGAACCGGTGATAAACACTGCCCGATCATCCAAGGAGTGTTTTCCAGGCGCGCAACCGTAAAGGATTCGCCGTCGTCTCACCTCGAAGGCGATCCTTTGTAAAAGTTATTAACGGCCTGCAACTTGGCCAAGAGCCTTTCCACGATCTACGATTTACAGCACCGAAGCCGGCATCCTACCGGACAAAATTTATCGTCGGGGTAAAGTGCATCGTCGAATCTCGAGGAGGTCATGCCGCGAAGCGTTGTCTCGTCAGGCGGCTAATTTCGCTGCTATTCTCGTAGGTCGAGATAGAAAGCGAGGCTTCTCCCGCTTCGTCTCTTTTTCGAAACGGTCTTTCGTTCGTGTCAGTATACTTCTCTATTTGAGATGGTGGCGCGCGTTCTAGGAGGGGCTTCGATAAATCAAGCTCAAGGCGTTTGCTCCTCCTTCGAGTAACTCGCACTCTTCTAATGAGGTGAAAAAGGAACGCGAGGATGCGCCTGTGCGTTACTCTCTCGTGGAGGTGAGTCGTGAAAGATTAAGTCCTGTCACCGGTGATGCAAGTCTAATCAGACGCTTTCCTCGGATCAGATATTTACGGTACATCTGTCTAGTGACAACGGACCCGAGATAGGCGAAGGTAGTAAAAAGGTCAGATATTTCCAGGTGTTGCCGAGGATGGTTGCTTTATCTCGAGGATTCGTGCTTTGTCGAGGAAAGTATGCGACGAAATTTTTACATTCGTTCGTAAAGTATATTATTTTAAGGTGGCACATATGGTTTGGAGCTCCCCATGCAAAAAGCCCCATTGTTATACACTGCCGTGAAAAGTTTCCGGACAGGAGTATAATTCGGAAAAATTCGTAATAAAACACTGATTAGTATATAAAACATTGATAAATTTTATTTACTTAACAACAAGAAGTAACAAAAACTGAAAATATCACAAATCAGGATCATTAACTTAGAACTCACCTTTTCATCGAACCAACCTCCCTTGGTGGATAGCACCTTTGTCACCAATCGCGGCATCCTTTTTATAAGTTTTTCGAAAACAGAATTTGGTATTTCACTCCATGCTTTCTGGAGGATCTCCCAAAAGTGTTCCTGAGAGGTGGGTCAAGAAGCGCGAGAAGATTTTCAGTTTAGGTGTAGACATTGTCCGGAAACTTTTCGACGGCAGTGTAGTTTGTCTCTTGACTCCGAAAAAATTCATGAGAAATGCCTTTTTTTGGGAGCTCCAAACGTATGTGCCCCCATAAGTAAATTATCCTGATGCAGTCGGGACAATTGGCCCAACTCACATCTCGAAACACAAATCAATCCCTCCTTATAATATTAATATTGTTAATTAGAATATTATTTAGTCTCTCTGATCGGTTCGAATTAATCAACTTCATCGTCGTACCGTACTATCTTATTCGGTACTTTTCCGTTAGCCGGGCGCAAATGTCGCCAATTGTGAACCAAACGCGAATGACAAAACAGTCAACGGAATAAAAGTCGAAAACGTTCAGCTGTAAACAAATATTAATGAATTGTAAACAAAACAGTTTTACCCAAAAAGAATGTTTATAATTATTGTATTATAATTATATAATTATTGTTTTGAATGAATTCAGAGAATAGAACACATGGTCCCTGTCACTACCGGATAGTTAGAGTAAACTGACAAGCGACTTGCCTCGCGTTTGGTTCACAATTGGCGACATTTGCGCCCGGCTAACGGAAAAGTACCTCTTATTCTAATTAAATCATCCTCATGCGCATCGGACATATTGGCCTATCCCAGCCGAGACAATGAACTCCTGAGCAAACTCACATCTGAGAGCACAACCGATCGGTATTCATAGACTAATATTGTTAATTAGGACATTATTTCATCCCCCCGATCGGCTCGGATCAATCACCCCTATCGGCCTCACACCGGCCTAATCCAGGGCCAAGCTGGAGGAGGCTAGTCCTCCTTGGGGTGGCTTATGCAAACCCCTCCGGCGATCCTCGTCCTCGCCCCCCCCCCCCCGAGGTCACCGCTCAAAGCTTTGCATAATGCATGCACGCGCAAGGCTCCAGGCGAGTGTTTCGCTTCTCGCAGACGGAATAAACAGTTGCACCCAGGGCCATCCATGGAAATCAATCAGTATTACGTCCCTATTTATTATTCCTCAAGCCGCCTCCGGACCTGCTGCATCGCCGATCAGCACGTAACGCTCGTAAAATACCGCGACTCATTGGCACCCTTCGTCTCTTCGTCGCAACGACAGCGGATCCTCAAAAGTATTCCTTACTAATGCAGAAGAGAAGCAAGTGAAGAATACTCGAGAGCACAAAGACCGGTGATTGATTGATGTCTTCATTGGGTATCGTTATTACTATTTATTTAAGAGAAAAATCGCTTTGTCCTGCTATACAATCTTCTTTCTTTTACTTCTCTTTCGTGAGTGTCGTCGAGAAATACAATTCAGACGAGAGGAAGAGGAGGAAAGAAGAACGGAAAATTGTAAGATCAACGTCGCGTGGAGACGGTCGTGGGCCGGCTTATCTTACGGCAAACACGCGGCCCCGTTATCGGTTTCTTTACATCCACGCGCGCGCTCGTCCGCCGCAATTAGAGCTACATCGTCCGCGGAACGACTGGGCGTGAAAGACGAAAGAAGAGGAAGCATTTCGCTGTTTATTCTGCGGTCAATATCCCTCGAGACTCGGAGGAGCTACTCTCTCGGCGGAATGGGCATCGCACAATGGCGCGTTTAAAACCGATGCTCTTTGAAATTGGAAGACGAGACAGAAGCGTCCCGGCGAAACGGTAATAAAACTGTACAGCTGAATATAATGAGACGTCTGTTGCGAGACCGTAAATCCACTCGAGTTCCTCTCGGTCGTGAAAACTGGCAAGATTAAAACCGCTGTTGAGCGAAGTCTCATTGTATAGACCACGTGAAGAAGGTCTTCGATGTTTTCTCGTTGGTCGAGCAAGTGCTAACTCGTCGAACCGCGTTAAAATCCTCGTTTCGCCGATTCATCGACTACAGCTTTTTCAAATGCTTCAGAAGAACTGCAGACTGCGAATAGTCGATAGTAACGTTTCACGCTTCGAGTACTCGGGAACTAGGAAACTAAAGAGAGAGAGAGAGAGAGAGAGAGAGAGAGAGAGAGAGAGAGAGAGAGAGAGAGAGAGAGAGAGAGAGAGAGGAGTCCGCGTTCTCTAAAGTTCTCGAGGGAAATGCCGAGGAAAAATGTAGTTGGTAGAAATTCGCGTGCAATTTTCGTCCCATGACCACGAATTAATATTAAAAGCGTTCAAAGGGAGTTGTTGGTCGTTCTAGGCCCATCGGAACCCTGCTTACGGTCCCCGAGGGCCCACATTCGCGGCTAAAAACGTTTCGTAAAAGCAGCAACCGCGAAAACGTAATTAACGTTGCGTCAACAGGAGAGGAAGCAGCGGTGGATGGTGGCGGGCTTTCGACGTTCATTTAAACTCGACGATGGTAATTACGGAGAGATAATTGGAAGGTGGAGTAAGAGTTGCGAGGACGGAAGCATCGATTGAGCCAGCCCGCGCCGCGGCCAGTCTAAATGTTCGCTTTGCGAACAACTGTGCGAACCCTTGGAACCGCATTCGAGTCCCTCTCGCGACAAATTCTAGGAGTTCGGTCAATTGGAGCCGACTAGTCTCCACCGCTAAACAACACTACGCCCGAAGGGACGAGCGGATAATTTCGTTGGGAACTCGAATGAGATTTGTGCGATTATTCGCGGCAGCATTCGATTGGAGAATTTAACGCACGTCCGAGAGATTAGTTCCTAATACTTTGACTCGATTTCGTAATGGCTCTCTCGAATTCTGGAAAAGAGAGCCTAAGTGAGAAAAGTAGGAATAAAGTGTCGGACACTTATGCATCGAGACAATGGAGCGCCTGAGACGCGCGTAACCATCGTTGAAGTTGTAGTTCGCTAATTACTAATTACACGCCGGAAGCGGGCGATGCTCGTCCGCGCTTAAGCGAAGCTTAGCTCTTCATTACGTCGCGCGCTTTAATTGCGCTCGAGGCGCCAACGATAAACGCACAATAATCCCGCGAACTCTCCTGGCTCCTCTCATTCTCTCTTTTGGAGAGTCGTTAAGCGCATTCTTCGAAGACCGAGGCTTTGTCTCTCCTCGCATTTCACGCTCCTCCTTCCGTATTCTTAACCGCACGAATTAACGTCGTGGCTCCCTTTCCGCGAACTCACGGACCTCTGCGACGATGCCGACGACTTTACGAGCAGTTAAATCGAGAAATGCTCGTGCGCGGACTCTCGTCGAGGAGAGAAAATTTATAAATCGCAGTCCGCATCTCGAGCGGGTCAGCAGTGGAGGGTTACGGGTGATGCGTGCGGCCTGCAATTATAACTTGCGATTACCGCGATGGAGGCACTGCGAAATCACGACCTCTGACACACGACCTCGCGTGGATGCAATTACACTGGCCAGACGAGAGAGTATGTATGAGGGAGCGAGAGAGAAAGATGGAGAGAGAGAGAGAGAGAGAATTCTGTAACGCTTGCAACGTGGCGCCCGGGCATCGATACGGATCGAACAAGCGCCATCGAAGCCCCGCGTCGTTGAGCGTGCTAATCTCTTGGACGAGTGCGAACCTTGAAGATATTCGCGACCGCGACAGGTGATCATTATTTCCGTCATTACGGAGAATATCCTCGTTGCGTTTCCTAACTGCTGACGTGAGAAAAAATTTGTCCGATCACCGATCGCGACAGGTGATCATTATTTCTGTTATTAAGGAAAGAATTATTGCATTTCGTAGATTTCTGCACCGAGGGAAAAATTCGAAAGTGATTCGTGATCGCGACAGGTGATCATTACACTTTCTACGTTATGAAAGAAATCGTTATTGCATTTGCTGAATTTGTGGATGAGGGAAGGGTTTGACGTGGCGCGCGATCGCGACAGGTGATCATTATTTTGGTAAAAGTGGGGTTGAGGGGACCCACCTCTGATCACCTTCATTTTCACATATGTTGTCAAGGACACTCTCCTGAATAACGTGCAAAAAATTTTAGGCCGCGGACGCTGTTCATTAAAAAGTTATTAAGGAAAGAAGTTAGCGAAAACTATGTGGAACCTTAAGTATGCGACACCATATATATATATTCGTAACGCCTTGCTCTATTTTTGTTACCCTTATAAAGCTTAGGCGAGTTATGTTAGGTTAGGGTTAGGTTAGGCGGGGAGCCTAATAAGGGTTAGGCAGGTGCGATGGTTAGGCGCGGCACGGGCGCTTACGCGCCCGCCCGCGCAATAATAAATTAATCTTAACTTGAGAGCGTGGAAAGCCTTTCTGGTTAGATCAATCTCCATAGCTTCTACTGTTTTGCCTAATTTTGTAACAAACAATGAGTGCCGACTAAAACCTTCGGATCTTTGAAGTCATGAGGGCTGTGCCCCCCCCCCCCCCCCCCCGTTCACACATGTACTATTCATTCATACTAATACAAATATAAGTTAGAGTGAAGTGTTACGAATGTACATGGTGTCGTACAATTAAGATTCCATTTACTTCTCACTAACTTTGCTTGTTAATAACTTTTTAACGAACAGCGTCCGCGGCCTACAATTTTTTGCACGTTATTCAGGAGAGTGTCCTTAACAACATATGTAAAATTCAAGGTCATCGGAGGTGGGTCCCCCCAACCCCACTTTTACCATTATTTTTGTTGTCGAGGAAGGAATCGTTATTGCATTTGCTAAATTTCTGGGCGTGCGAAAGGACCTTAACGAAAGATCGTTGAACCTGCTGTTATAAAAGGAAAATTGTTTTCTCGCAATATCGATCGTGCGATTTATTATGTAGTTACTCGTTAGATTAAGTAATAAGTATAGCCTTGTAAAGTTTCATAAATGTCAAGCCTTCTCAGCTTCACGCGATTAGTCGGGTCATTGGTACCGCGCTATTTTAAATCGTACATATTTTACAGTATCGATGTTCTAATCGGACCGGTTGCGTTCTGGCTTCGCAGACGCCGTGAAAGAATGAGAATCGAGTATATCCAGTTGGAACTTGCGTTAACACAGATCACTGGCGACAATTACTTTTGATAAGCGTCGGTTCTCCCCATAATTCTGCCAAAGAGGACAAGCGTAAGCGATTACACACTCGTGGAACAGGTTATCGAGGACAGTGACGCCAGATCAGGACGAGCACTTGCACGCAAAGTTTGTCTAGACGCTAGAGTAATCAAACATTAGACATTCAGCATTAAACGAACAAACCATGTTACCTACCATCCCAGACTAACAACTAAACTATACTCTCTTGATTATATGCATCAGATATTCGTGTAAAAATTTACTAAGCACAAAGCTTTAACCTAATCTTTACATCTCTGCATAAATTCATAAATGTCCAATTCATTTGACAAAGACCATTTTCATTAAGAAGCTTATCTCAACTTTTCATGAACCGTCAAAGGTCTCTTCGTCATATTGAACTCCCGAACTTGGAAAGAGACCGATTTCATCGACTGGTCCTCACCCGGCAAAAGTTTCATCGACCTGGAACATCCAAGTCTGCAAAAACTCATTCACGTGGGTCCGCCGATTAAACAGAAAAGCATGATCGGGCACGCACCCGTGGAGCACAGTAGGCCGCTTCTCGTCCTCCGCCACGTCCTCGTCGGGCGGATGCGTGCGTATTAGCAGAAAATCCGCCGTGAGTGCTTTTAGAGCGTCTACATCAGCAGCAGCGTAAGCCTCGACGAGCTCGCGTTCTGCGTATGGGCCTTAAAAGCCTCTGGCATTACTCCGACGTTTCTGCGCCATTGTGAAGTTCCTCGCCTCACCTCACCTTGTAAATGTATCGGTCGTGGGAGATGAGAGCATAAAAAGCTGCTAGCGTCTCGTGGAAAAAGAGAGGCGAGAAATTTAATATCGTAGGCGTCCGCGGCCCCTGGAGGGTGGAAGCGGAAGGGTGAAAGGGTGCTGCAAAGAACCGTGAACGGGGCCAGGCTGGTTATGAAGGTCCGAGAAGTCACCGACTTGCCGTATCGAGCGAGGCACTGAGATACCTTAAGACCTGTGCACAAGTGACGCGGAACGACGTCGTCGTTTAAGTTACTTAAGGCGCGACCAAACCGTCGCGAGGTTCTCATCGAGCCTTCGACGTTTTATGCTCCATCGGTCTTCTCGATCGATTATGCTGATGGGCGGAAATTAGGGCCCGTTATTCAATTTTTCCACGAGGAACGAGAGGTGCTCGGTAAAATTCCCTCGGTTCGAATATCGATGCATATGGTGAGTAAGTGGAAAAGGATCGGACAGGATGCAATCGAACTCTCTCGAAAAAGAAGGATAGGCAAAGTAGAGTCGGTCCGTTGGATGAAAATGGGGCACTTGATGATTTTTAGAAATTGTTTCTTTGATGCCGTGGCGGCTTTGCGCTTCCGAAAGGAAGGTAAACGAGCGAGCAGAATAGAGGAAGTGGAGGTGGAAATGTAAAGAGAGTTTCGGATGGTAATGCGGCCATGAGATATTCATGTCGACTAAGGTACCGGGGCACGGTTTACCCTCGTGTACATCATTATGTCGGTGAAAAGAGGTGGTGAGAGGGATTCCACGCGACCCTCCTCCACCTGTGCTCGTGCCCTCGCCAGTAACGCGTCCCTTTAAACTCAAACGTGTCTCGTAATCGTCCTCGTGGAAGTCGACCGCATTATTGCGCTCATTCCAAAGTTACGATTTGCGAGATTGCGCTTGTAATGTAGCATTAAACGATTTATCGTCGTGAACGCGTTGTCGACGGGTACGAAGGGAGAGAAAGAGGGAGAGGCTGATTCGCTAATGGTCGAGGCGCGTGGGTCGAGTTTGCTCGGGAAGAAGGGCCACTGGTATTCAAACGGGTCTGAAAAGTTAGAAGGGACACGTGGAGAAATCGGTGAATGGGGAAATTATTAGACCGAACTCTAGGCAGCCGCACAATGCGCCTCACCGAGCATTTTAATCTCTCCCCTGGCTTAGGGTATGTACGCTTTACCCCTCATTCCGCAGAGTGCCCGGAAACATTAATTCTTCATTCGTCGTTCTAATTCTCGAGTGTACGCTAACGAGTCGAGGAGAGGTACGGCCTCTCCTCTCGCTCGCAGTCGAAAGTCGCGGTTAACGGGCGATCGTGGGAAACTTCGCGCGCGAGGATCGTCGGTGCGCGATGGAAATAATTACTCGGTGGAAAGATTTCGGTTGCCGAAAGGTCACGGGACGATGCCAACCACCTCCGCGTATTTTTAAACCTCGCCAATTTTCGTTTCTTACGCGGACGAGCGAAGTCTCTTGAAACTTCGAAACCCAATCCTCGAATTTGATCTCCAGCGGGGCCACGAGCTCGTTGATCGTTCAGGTGGGCGTCCAAAAACGCTTCCTATCGAAAAAGCAATTCGAGGAGATTACCGAGCGCGAGCTGGTCTGCCATTTAGCTCTCATTAAGGACGGGCGCGCGCGCGGATGCCAAAAGATAATGATCGTGCCGCGAAACGAGACAATCGCAACATTCGAGACGTCATTCGGGCCCTCTTGATTTGCGGTTGCGCTTTTACGGCCATCGAGCTTCTTCCACCCTCTACTTCTCCTTCTCTCTGTTATCATCCTTCTCTTCGTTTCTCTTCTTTAGCCTGGACTCAGGATGCCCGAGCTAAATTACGTATCGCAGTTCCGTGACCCCAAGCCTAGGGAGTAACGCCCCTAAGACAGTGAAAATGCAAGTTTCCCGAGGACCATCCACCCCTTCCGCAAGAATTGTCTTTCTTGTAGCAAAAACGTTCCACGACTCGCTTTTCTCTTCCGTGCCACGCGCAAATCTACAAGATCGCACGTAGTACCAGAGAATTTATCGAGAAAAGACACGGGCGATGTTATAAATATTTAAAGCGCTTTTATCAGCGCGACCGTGATTAAAAATACGAAGATGTCCGCTTCTAAATGCTCCTACTCCGATCCACGTGGTTCATTCCTGCACTGCATCTCGATCTCTCGTATACATAATTTAATGGAGGCGCGCCCTTGCAGCAGGGATCCGGGCATTCCACGGTTAAATAAATATTTATTAACGCCGCTTTTAAGTCCCTGACGGGCATTTACATTATCGACTGCTGTTGAGGTTGGGGGGTCAATTTAAGTTGGATTGGGAGAGAACGAAGGAAAGCGTGAGACGAGAAATCCTCGTGCTCTTTCGCTTACTCCAACCGTCTCGTTTCGAATTCAACGAGAGAACGAGGAAAGGAGGTGGTACAGCACCAGTGGCAAATTGTCGCGACGCCCACCACCGGTAGCATCTGCCGATCGTAAAACGTAAGAATCCTACGACGACGATGGCCCCGAGCGCGTGACCTCTCCTCTCTATCTCGTCGCATTTAACAATTGTCCACCGGGCCAAGGACCAGGGTGGACCACGAGCTCGCGGTTTAAACCGGTTATCGTTCCTCCGGAGACAAGGAATCGGTGATAAAAAGAATTTGCCCAGTGGTCGCCGAACTTGACTGCGCTTGCTTTCGTCGTGGGATTCAGGAAGAATTTCGCGGATAGATACTCGGGATATTCGTACATTTCTGTAATTAAGAAAATTTATTTTAACCAGAGATTTTATTGGAACATGTCACCAATTTGGCTTTGCTTCAATTCCACTGAGAGAAAAAAATGGTTGGCTTTACTATAATCTCACTATATTTTATAGTTAGATTTGGCGTCAAACATATTTTTATAGTTCATTTAACCACACAAAATGTAGTAGAATGAACGATTTATACAAATAGTTGTATCTTTAACTATTACCTTTGTTCTTGTTACCATATGTATAGTAAAATGTGCTATGTGAATATAGTTAGTCCTATCACTACGTATGAAATATTCTGGTAATATTAACTACATAAAATAGTTACTTTTCTTACCATTATATATTTTCAACCATACTATATTTTTAGTTGAAATAACCATAATTTTGGGTAAAAAGATAATATAGTTGCTTATACTATGCCTCTATCGTAATCATTACCGACAGTATGGTAACATTTACCATAAACATGATATTTCCAACTATAATTTTGTTACTATGCCATTATAGTTAGATATATCATATACTTTTCTCTCAATGTCGTTTTGGAATTTTAGAAAGAAACTTTTTATATCAATATACGTAATATTCACAAAGATTTTAAGATCTTGGACATTTTTTTCTTGGGAAAATTACGTATGAGGATTTTTAAGCAGAAGAAGATTCCCATTCATCGATGAGATCAAGAACCATCGCATCGGTTCGACTCGACTAGCAATGTATCGAGGGAACCGGTTGCCGCCCGAGCGGGAACGATAAGAAGGAAATAGAAGTGGTATATCGTAACGTGTTGGTGAGACAAGGCGTTGATGAGCAAATCGATGCGTCTATTAAACGAAACGTTCATCTGGTAAGAAGGCGCCTCTCTTACTTAAACCCTAGAGAAACGGAACGACGTAAGTCAAAAGTAAAGTAGACCTCGTAATTTCGATTTTTACATTGCGACGATGATGTCAAAGATTCCTCGCGAATTTATAGATACAAATTCCTCTAGAAACGAGCTTCGATACCCAATCGAGAGAGTCATCGAAATCGGGAGAGTTTCGCGGTGCGGTCCAGGGAAATAAATTCAATCGCAGGAGCGACAAATTAATTACTCGAGCGTGTCCGAACGAACGACACAGCTGGCTCTCGGTTTAATTGAAATTTTCACGAGGGTTTCACCCTCGTGAAAGGCCGGTCAAAAGAATTGGCCTTCGTCCGTCCCACGCGTATTTTCGCGATACTTTCGATTTCCGGGCGCGCGATCAAAGCTCGTCAATTTGGTGAAGAACGTTGTTCACGAGATACTTTGATGCTTTCTATCCAAGAGGTAATCATTTTATTAACGACGATCAAATTTCTTTCTTGTTACCGTCCTTTTTTGTTTCTTCATCGAGTGTAACATTTATTCACAAATGAATCCCACTAATTCCTATTCAGGTTGCGCGCTATCGAAGCTCGATCGAACGATCGTACCATCACCTTCGAATCAAGCTCTTAAACGATCGTGCAACCGGTTCAGGCTCTCCGAATAGCGAGTAAGTTCTGCAATAACGCGGTCTCACTGTAAAATCGTGGCCGTAAAACCGCGCGTCCATTCCTAGTTTGACTGGAGCGCAGAGCGGTGGCCCAAGCGAGCCGTGACCACAGATGCTCGTGATCCTCTCGATATCGACGAAATCATGCTGTAATGTGATTGCGCATTTACGATTCTCGACCGCGGCGCGAAGCGAGTCGATCGATCGTTAGGTTCGAAATTGTGAACTCTGGCGGAGACCACGGGCGCGAGCCAATCGATCGATTCGTTGGGCAAATTTAATGAGATTTTTGGGCTGAGAGAGAAAAGCCGAAAGAGAATGGAAAAAATTTAATCGTGTTGAATATGCCTGAAGAATTAGAGGAGAGAAGAAAAGGAGGAGAAAAAAGCGAGAGTGTTCGATTTTTCCGCGTAGGCTCTTGTAGTTATAAATGGTTATTGTCCAAGGCACCTAGACGTTCAAGAGTGGCACAAGGATGCCGAGCCATCGAAGGAACCGGTACGACCGGACGGAAGAAGGAGGAGGAGGCGATAAGAACGAAATCAGAAAACGATATCGTAATGCGAAATTCTCGTTTGGGATTTCAGCGTGGGGATAAAGCCCAGCCTCTTTTCGTCGGCCATGAGAACGATAATGTGAGAGGGTGAGAGCAAAGAGAAAGAAAGAGAGAGAGAGAGAGAGAAAGAGGCAAGAGGAAAATAAAAGATAAAGAGAAGGAGAGTGAGTGGAAAAAAAGTAGAAGAGGAACGAGAAGCCCTCCGGATCCTCTTTCATGCCTCTCGAAGTGGGCGTTCGATAAAGTAGGCGTAAAGTCGCGCGCACGATAATATCGTTATTTATTGGCCGCATTACGATTACCCATAATTGCAATATAAAGAAGGTGATCGGTAAAGGCGGGAGAGGCCGCTGGTCGTTGTAAAAAGCAGGAATTAAACGAAGGAAAAAGTTCGTCGGTTGGACGGGAACGACAGAACGGAGCGTAACACGGTGGTTGCTCGCGACTGAATTCCATTACTCTTTTCCTTATTCTTCCTTTACTCCGACCGCTTCTCGACCGCGCATCGAGCTAATCGAAGAAACATCCCAAATCGGTTTTAAACCTCCTGGAGAATCCCTTCCCGAGCGGATAATTTGCGATCTCCTCGAGTCTCCGTTCTTCGAGCCCGGTTTTCCACCTTCCTTCTAACCCCTTCTCAAAACTAAGCGACCATAAAGTGTCCGCGTAAGGCGGTGGACGAAGTGGTCCTTGAAAAATTACGCCAGCAGAAATGGGCGAATCGGGACAACCTCTCCCTGGAGATCCACTCGATTCAGGATCTTATCGACAATTATCCCTCGATCTACGATTTACGGAATCGCAGGTGGAAACCGGTTGGAAATGTTGTCGGTGGATCGGTAGAGTGAATAAAATCGGAAGAAATTATTACGCGAGCTTCCTTCGCGCGATAAGGAACGAAGGAACGCTTCAAGCGGTCAATATACTTCTCCCTGAACCACAAGCTTAATAGGAAACAGCTTCTCTAGGCGTGGCTCCCTCGTGAAAACTAAGTTCGAGAACTCGTTCTATCGGCTTAATTAGACCTGGCTAGGAAGGAACTACACCGCTTTCGCGAATGAGACCCACGAAATAGCTTCGAAATCGTGTGAATGCGGTTCTCGTCACGGACTGAGAGAGTAGATTGGACGCCTCGATAGGGCGCCGATTGCTCTGCACCTCTCGTGTCTCCTCCGTGCCCGTCTGCGGTGTGTGCTGCGCGAGACGCGAGGACACGCATGTGACTAACCACGACCGCCCTCCAAGTCGACACAAATCGATCCCTCATTCACCCAAGCGCACGCAGACCGCCACCGAACAGGAGAATTTCCCTGTCTCGATCAACGTCCTTGATCTCGCTTCGCTAATAACCTCGGTTTGCGTAATAGCTGTAGCCCTTATTGGCCAACTGTAATCATCGAGTCATTACGTACGATGAGAGTAACTTGTAGTACTGTACCTGGCGCTCTCACCAAGGACTGTTTAAGAAATTTGCATCTGGTAATTCAACATCGGTTTAATTTGATTTTCTTTTTATTATTTGAAGAACGTTGGTCGTTTGTAAGAGGAAGAAGATTCGATTGGATTTTGGATTTTATCTGTGGATTTTTTGTTTTGTGGGGCACTTGTTGCCCTTTTAAATGGACCGTGGAGATAGGGGACAAGGAGAAACGGAAGATTTCAAGGTACTTGTGCGGTGACATTAAAGTAAAGGCGGAAAGAGTGAGACGGTACAAAAGAAATCCCAGAGGGCGAAATCCGTGTCAAGTGTAACGGTTATGTGAACGCTCCTCTAACGGTGCTCCGTGAGGCGGATATAGATATAGATTATAATCCGCGTATCGAGATTACTGTTTCGCTGAGGAGGCACGAGGAGAATCAAGCTATCGAAATAGGAAGTCGTTTTCAAACTCCACGATTCACGATCGAGAGTTTACCTGGCGAGTTGAGGAAAAGAAGGAATGTAAAATCCGCTATTAGGCACGATTACATCGGTGCTCACGTGTGCGCATGACTCGTGCCAATTACCGCGTTTCGAAATATCGCGGAGTCGGTGGAAAAGAATTTTCCACGACTAGGATAAAACAGCTGATCGCACGAGTCTCGTCGAATTAGCCCTTACCGTAGATCCCCAGGCCCCTTTTCTCCCTTTTTAGTTTCCACGTTGACCGTTCTCCACTAAAACGATAATTCTGAAAAATGCTCGGGCTCCCGTTTAATTTCGCGAACACGCGAGGAAGCGTGCTGTCGTGGGAAGTCTTGCAAGGTCTAACGACTACCGGGATCCTACGTGCGCTCATGCATTTAAATTAGGAGGAGGAGAATAAATCGTTCTTCCGTTATTGGCTTTGACCGTTCGTCGATGTTTCTCCGATCCTCGGCGCCTGTGGAACTTCGTAGCAAGCATGGAAAAAAAGGAAGATCGCGAGAGGTACACGCGCGCAATCGTCAAGCCGCTTTAGGTTTCTAACAGTTTCTAATTACCGGGAGGAAAATCGTTCCCCATGCTTCCCACGTCCGTCCCTCAAAAGGCGGTGGGAACCTCGTGGTAACGTTCGAGGAAGCTTTTACGTTTCACGGAGAAGACGGTGGAGTGGTTTCACGCACGAGTTGTCACTCGCGCGCGTTTTGTCTACGCCTGCCCGTAAAGCTATTTGTTGGCTGCAATCTTCGGTGCACTTTGGAACTCCTTACAGGCCAAGTTAAAGGGGTAATTACCAGTACAGAGGTACTTCTTGGAGCTCGCTTGTGCGTTCGTTTGCCTTCGTCTAGCTAATGGTCGTGAACTCTAATTGGAGTTAATTATAATTAAGTTCTATTAAATTAAGGGCCTATCGCACGCTCCCACTCGTCCAGGCAATCTATTCTTAAATAGTACCAGGCAAAGTGTAACATCCTCGAGAATTTTTATGGAGCTTCTGCAATCCCGTTGATTCTATGGTCTTTTGTTACTGTCTATCCCAAGCGGTCCACATTCGTCCCATAATTCAAAGCAACATTCTGTGCAACGTGTGTTGGACGAAGCACGCGCGTGCTGACCAGAAGTATTCATCTGGACCCGTGCACTCGTGGAATTTCTCAACTACTCTCGCAACGAAATTAACTCGAGTCGTTAGGTTCTAATCGCTCGCCTCGGCCTGATTAGGCCGGCAGCCTCCTCTCGCAATTTCGTTCCGATTCAACCGATCGCGCGTGTTTAGGTCGACCACCTCCTGTTCTTCAATCGGAGCGGCGTATGTTAGACGAAGTGTAACACTAGTTCACGTTCTTTACTTCTCCTCGACGTTAAATGGAACGTATCCGGGCGTATACTCGATTCTCGTTACACCGATCGTAGAAAAATCAGCACGGATTTAGAGATAATCTGCTAATAGCTAGTTATCACGGCTACTAGAATTCAGCCGATACCGTTAATTTAAAGATATCGCGCGATATCAGCAGGGACGCCGTGTAAAGTTATCTTAACGCGATCTTTCTTTCCTCCTTTCTTTCTCTTGTGAACTAAAAACTCGTGGACTCGTAAGTGGCCAAATTGCCTCTTAATTTAAGCAACTGCCGTGCACAGGGTAAGCGCTAGTACTCGGAAATAAAAATCGCCATTCGATGGAAGTAACTCAAGTCGATTAGCATTTGGGTCCTAGGCCAACCCAGTCGTGCGAGGTATTACCGTGAGTGGTATTTCTGCGGCGGCGTGGTGGTGCTGTGGCGGAGCCCGGGCCAAGGCGCAAGCCAGGCAGGCAGGCCAGTCGTGGTTAAATTATCGTGTCTACCATCGTCGCATTAGATCGTTCGTGGAATAGGCAAAGGACTCGGAATAATCGCATACATTCGTCTACTGTGGAAGAAACACTTCACGGCTTACCGCTTTAAACTCTACGCTATGGACTGTAAGATGGACCAGTAGAAAAATAGAATTTTCGTAGAAAATTTTACCCCAAATAGTCCTGTTAACCGTGAAGCAGAAAATGGACGTCATTTCAACGATGAAGAAACACCAGTAGCAGTGGTTTAACACTATTTCTACCAAAGGTGTCAAAAGACATCTTCTCAAATTGTATTTTAAATTTATTTTCCAAGTTCAATCATCTTTCCTCAATCACTTCTTTCGCTATTTGTATATTAATTGTTAAATTAATTTAAAGGTATAATTTTCCTGCAGCTCATCCTGGACACAAAAAGATGCCTCTTGGTCGAAATAGGTATATACAAAATCCCGATAGAAATAGTGTTGAACACCGTCCAATTGTACGAACCCTTGAAAGTTAATGTTAAAAAAAGTGAGTGGAGTGAGAACGTAAAAGAAACTGGGCAAGATGAAAAGAGAGAATTGAATATTAACTTCATCTCCTTGGCCCTCGTCTATCGAGCTTTTCCGAAGAGCTTTTCTCTAGCAAAACCCTAGGTGGCTAATGGAAAGTTAACTGGATGCCTGGATAGTGGCGAATCCTAGGGAAACCGAAGGAATCTTCCTTATTCTTCGATACATCGAGAGAAAGAAAGACAGAGAAGTGTAACAAAGAATCGCGTTTCGTTCTCGAGGATCGTCGTCGTGGCTTGGATATTTGGATGAAGGTGGCACGAGGCCAAACTGTCTCGATGTGTCCCGAGAGCCTCAGATCCAATTGTTGGCTTTGCCAAGATAAAGATTTAATACACGACCCCGTACTCTCTTAAACTCCCACGCGCTCACGCTCTTCTATCGTCGAACATTCCTCCTCGAGATTTCCAACACTCTCCTCTCCCCTCTTCGTCTCTCTTCTTCTTTACTTCTTTCTATCCATCCAGGGTGTTTACCGCCGAAGGCTAGTCCATTAGGCATCGAGAGATCTCGAACCCACCGATTCTTCGAATCGCCATCGGCCAGCATACATCATTCTCAGATAAGAATTGATTTTACCGTGCCCTCTTTCTAGTTTCGCATCTGCTTCGAAGTGAATTATCCCGCGGAGATAGTCAACGGGACATGGAAGAATCTCCTGCAACGATATTACCTCGTGATAGAGTGCGCAAGAGCTTCTCGAACTCACGTTCTCCTTTATCCACCGTGCAATTTCATCTCACTTCGTAATATTTTCCTTTCCGCTGCCTTACACGGGGCTTATTGAATAAAATTTGCAAGGTAATGTTCTCTCTCTGCTTCTCTCTCTTGCGCATCGTTCTCTATACCGCGTGCAATGATTATGCACCTGACGCGTTTGTTTACTCGCTAGGTCATCCGCCTCGCGCCCACACCAAAGAAGATTCACTCATGCGAGGCATCGCCAGGTTCACGGATACGCGAGAAGCGTGTTCACCCGCGATTGTCTCGCGCAGCCAGAAAATGATCTGCCGCTGGAAAGAGTGGCAGCGTGCCAGAACGGTGGCGCCCCGCTCTTCGATTTATTTCAAAGAGCTCGCAGCCGGTAGAACGTGGGTAAGCTCAATGCCAAGGCAGGCATTGAGCCAATTATCGAGCTAATAGGAGTAATAATTTACTGGCTCTTTCGGTTATCTGCTTCCAGGCTGCTGTGAGCCTCTTTCGCGCCGACGAGAATTCTCTCTGGGTGACATTAAAGCCGAAGATCGATACGATTCTCGAAAGAAAAAGGCAACAAAAATAAACGAAAGAAAATATTTTCATTTTTCGCATTTAGTGGTGTTTATCTTGATTCAGAGATTAACGCCAGAACTACCAAATCTGTCAAAATGAGTAGTGCACAAAAGAAGTTTGTATATGACAAAAATTGGTAGTTCCGGTGTTAAAGAGAAGAAATTCTTGTGAATAATTGATGCAACTGGTCATTTTGATCGGTCGGTATTTCTAGTGATAGTAGATTCTAGTGTTAATAAAATCACGTGAACCAAGCTAGCAATGGCACATAACGAAAATTGAAGAACAACCATACGAGAATTAAGAGCTAACTAATTGTAAGTGCTCTATTCGCGATTTAAGTGCTCCTTTAGTTTATCCAGAATCTGTGACGGTTCTAACTCCAACTTAATTAACACTCAATTACCACTTAATTCTCATATAGCTGTTTTTCAATTATCGTTATGTGACAGTACCAGCTTTGATTAACATAATAAAATCCAGTATGTTAATAAAAATTCATCATTTATTCTTTCAGCTGCTCCTCGTAGCTAGTCGTCGATGAACGACAATAGCGCGAAAAGGTGAGAGAGAGAGAGGGAGAGATTTAATTAAAGATTTTACCTTTTCATCGTCCCTTCATACCTATCGATGAATGGCCCTTCCGCCTACGTTACACGATGCTATGCGTTAATAAACTCCTCCCTCTGTCTCTTTCTCTCTCTTCTCTTTCTCTTCTCTCGCGGCACTTCCCCCTCCGTCTCTTTCTCTTCTTCTTCCCTTTCTCCTTCCCTTTCTCCTTCTCTCACGGTACTTTGGTATCGGCACGTGGATCGAATCGCGCGCGACGCCAGCCACGACCCATACATTTCAAATGCCGTCTCGTAATTACAGCCCGTCCGAGGAATTATGACGCGTGCTCGCGTGCTCGTCTCCACCGCACTCGCGAGTTCCAAGCGCCATTGTAAACTACCCACGTGCCTACCAGCACGAGAAAGAGTACGAATAGCACGAGATATATCCCTCTCGTCGTCCGCAAGCAGCACTTCTCTACGTCACGAGGATGAAGAACATCGTAGGATCCGACGAGCTTAATTCCTTTTACGGAACTCTATCATTAGCGTCTCCCTTTAGCGTATCGCATGCGCGTGGTGGGATCGGTGGCGATTTCCTGTAATCACGGAACCGCCTCAGTCGCTTATCCCGAGGCTCTCCTTCCATCTGCTCTCTTTTCCACGCTTCTTCCTCCGCGCTTCCTCTCGGACCCCTCGTGTCGGCGCTCGTGCAAATAAGCGTGAACCGGAATTTTGTTAACCGGTTAGCTGCGTTTCACGAGTATACTCGTGGCGTGTAAAACGTAATTACAATTTGATATATACTTTTAAATTAAGTAAAAAGATTATTGGGAATGATTGTTGAAGGTAAAAAATGAAACGGCCATTTTATTAGGACGTAATTCTTTATTATAACAGTTCACCGTACTTTGTGTTTAAGGAGTATTTTTTTCTGTTTTCAAGGAGGTTGCAACAGATTAACTGGTTAAATTGGAATAAAAATAAAGAAATCGTTGGATACGAGCGAGTTTTGGATTGTTTGCCGAAGTTACACGTGTAAACTTGGTTGCAGAAGTAAAGGAGAGAAGGATCAGTCGTCAGCTGTTTGTTTTATTTTTTTCTTTCTTCTCTCAATTTTCTCTTTCTCTTATTGGCCATTTACACTTACACTCAGCAACTTTAACGACGGAAAGTACTATTCGCCACTAAAGTTGCCAAGTGTAAATGACCCTTTATTTTTGAAGCACTTAATTTTCTCTTCTCTCTCCACGCGAGTGCATCCTGCTCGTTAAAGGAACATCTTGTGACGTAATTACATGTTCGATAAGCCAAGTCGAACGTGTTCCGGAATCAATTCGAGAAACGATTCGGCAAAGACGATACCGTGCTCCGGTCTTGTAAAGCCAGAAGACGAAGTCGATGGAGGAGAGCCTGCCGAGGACAAGGAAGAAGTCGTGCCGTGCAATTAAAACTTGTCGTTCCCTTTTCGCTCGGGATCCCCACTCCTGCGATTGTTCTCGGTCGCGTGGAGCGACGGCAGTTATTAAGAGTTTTTTGTTGCTGGATTTTCTTCTTCCGTGAACGTGCGCGACGAAAGTTTCCAAGAGAAAACCGGTATCGATGCTCTCCATGGGCCGAGAACCAGTTCTCGATGATTGAAAAATAATGTTTAATTAACCCAACCCTGCCGAACTCGTCGAAACATTTTTTTTTTTAACGAACACTTGTTGGTAAAGCTCGTCTACTTGACTAAGGATTCAAGCTGGATATCAAGGATTATCATCTTGTTAATTAAACGAAGAGACGACTGCTTGTTAAGAAGCTTGCAATACCTACATTCAAACCGCATTAAGGCACCCACCGAGTAATTTTGCATTTGGCTTGCACGCGCTACGCGAGCTTTGATCATCAGCTAACGGCATTGTCACAAGTGGACGCCGTTATTGATGCCAACGAGCAATTTGGGGGTAATCAAACGAATAAACAGGGGGGTGCCCCCAACGATAAGGCCACGCTAATGGGACCAGACTGATGGGAGATTTTCTCCATCCTCGTTATCGTCGCGTCTCATCCTGCTTTGCGGACTGAATCATCTGGCATAATCTGCTTGACATAACAAACGAGATTATGTTCTGTCGTTTGATACAAACTTAATCGATACACTGACTCAATAAAATTCGTAATCTAAACATACTCCTAAATATAGAGAGAAATATAAGAGAAAGAATCTTCTCTTATTCGTGATGTTTGAAGGAGTACGATCCTCTTGTTTCATCAGTTGTACAATTAACCTAGACAGGATCGATTACTGTCTCCGATGATCAGGTTGTTCAATGAGTATCAGGACGATGCTTACGGTCTTTGACGACGAGTGCAATTGCACACGGTACCTAATGGTTGGGTTCAATGAACGATTATCTCTCTCTCACGAGAGAGAAAGAGAGAATGCAACAAGGGCACACAAATGGGCCGACTAGTTGGGGCCCATCGAGCACAGGCCGAAGATTCACCACGAGTGGTCCCGTTACATCTTCCTCATTGTCTCCCTTTCCATTCGTTGTCTCCTTCCTCCCTCTTCGTATCCTCCGACACTCTCATTGCTTTGTCATTACTCAACGTATACCGCTGGTGGAAACGCCGAAGGCGTGCAACACGCTCGGCCACTGCTCGTGCAACAACAGCAAGTGCAAACAATTAGAACGACTAGTTAGAAGAGGCGAGGAGCGTGACCCGCGGGCGTTTCCGCTCGCGTCGATTCGAAGCTTCTCTTGGAGAATTCTGTCGATTTCGTCGAATGATTTTCGTGTTGATTTAGGAAACGAAGTACTCCTGCTGGTATTTTTGGAAGGATCCGGAATAACGTGGACTAGAGGAAGTTGTATTTTTTTAGAATAATAAATTATGTTTGTAAATCGGTTGGCACTGTTGCTCCGACAAAAGCGCAGGGTTCCACGCGTTAATTCGAAGATCTCTATTGATTTCGTTCTATCGATTAATTTCCTGCTGATTTAGGAAAGACGAGCTCGTGGCCCATATTCTTGGAAAGATCGAAAGAGATGTGGACCAAACTACGAGGCTGCCTTTCTTCGAATAATAAATTTCGTTTGTAAATTGGCTGGTACTCTCCTACTCGGACAAGAGGGTCGCGCGAGACTCTGCTCTCGAGTAGAGCGTAAACAATGGGACCGCTGCTCCCGCGAGATTGCAAGGAGTTTCGGCACGAGAGACGCCTGGCTGATTCTCCATTCTCCGCTTCTCTCTGTCTTCCTCTATTTCTCCGTGTCCCTGATTGTCGGTGAAGACGTTGACTCTCGTGCTGTGCTACTCGAGCAAATTGCAAGCGGGGAAGAACACTCGTGTCGTTAATTTGAGGAGAAAATAATGACGCTTATCCGCGGTGAAACGTATAAATTACAGAATGACTATCTGCACCGCGGATCAGTTTGGAAGGTCGGTATCGTACTGTGAGCAGGAGTGGCGCGTTGTAAACGATGGGATTGAGCATTAGGGGGATGCACGCGTAACCCTGCTATCGCTTCCAACGGATCGTCCAATTCGACGCTTTTAATACGCGGGAATTCGACGATACTCGAAAAGTGCATTTCAATCGGCTAATCCGGATGGTATCGGCACGCAACGAACCCAGGACCGAAGTCTCGTTTTTTTCAGTCCCATTATTAGTAGTGGTGACGATAAAAAATTCTTTCAACTCTGATTACAAATTTTTTATCTTTCATAACACTACCCTGGACTATTCATTTCTAATTTAATAGTCAATAGTTGTTTGCAAAAAAATTTCCAAGCTTTCTTAATATTTTAAATCCCCCTCTCTTTTTTTGCAGTACTTGAAAAGTTTGTTTTAGTTAGCAAATCAGTTGAAGGTATCAGCACGCACCGTATACAAAACTAAAATTTCCTTTTTATTAGCACTCGTGTTCTAAACAAACAGTCGTGAACGAACTTTTTAACGCGCAATTAATAATGTTTATCTTTGAAAATTCTCCATTGACCGTACGATTCGTGTTCGAGCTAATGAATAACTAGGGGGCAGACCCCCTGCGCTTTCGCTTCGCTCAAGCGCCAACCCCCCCAGATCGCCTTTGCTCGCGCTTCGCGCTCGCCCACGAATTTCAAACCGTTTCGAAATTGTGCAAAATTCAAGTATTGAAATATTAAACTATGTTACAGAGTCCTCTGCACTTTCGCTTCGCTCAAGCGCCATACCCCCCGAGGTCGTCGGATGCTCGCGTTTCGCGCTCGCCCGCGAAATGCAGTATTTCTGTAATAGGCCCAAGTGATCAAAACAGGACAATTAAATGGATCCGAACCAAAATTTGACATGTACATCGAGTATATACACCTTTGCTGCGGTGAGACTTTATGCATGGTTATCTTCAACCATTCAGAAAATGCGGCAAATTGAAATCTTTAATCCAGTATTCCGGCGAAATGCTTGCGCGGATTCAAACAAAATTTGGCATGTAATTTAAAAGTATACCCGCTTGGTGCCACGAAACTTTATGCATGGTCATCTTCAACCGTTTCGAAATTACGGGATTTTCAAACTATAATTATAAAATAATGGATTGATGGATGAATTTGCCGCTATTTCGAAACGGCTCAAGATGGCTATACATAAAGTTTCCTGGCACCAAATGGGTATATACTTGATGTACATGCCAAATTTTGTCCGAATCCGTTCAGCCGTTTTGCCGGAATAGTGGACTAATCAACTTTTTTGCTCAAATAGTGGATTCAAAATTTTAATTTGCCGCTATTTCGAAATGGCTGATGATGGGTATACATAAAGTTTCCTGGCACCAAATGGGTATATACTTGATGTGCATGCCAAATTTTGTTCGAATCCGTTCAGCCGATTTGTCGGAATAGTGGACTAATCAATCGTTTTGGTGGAATAGTGGATAAAAAATTTGAATTTGCCGCCATTTCGAAACGGTTGAAGATGGCCATACATAAAGTTTCATGGCACCAAATGGATATATACTCGATGTACATGCGAAATTTTGTTCGGATCCGTTCAGGCGTTTGGCCGGAAAACTGGACTAATGGATTAATGAATTTTTCACTATTTCCATTAGTCCAGTATTCCGGCCAAACGGCTGAACGGATCGCAATGAAATTTGGCATGTACTTTCACTATATATCCATTTGGTGCCAGGAAACTTTATGTATCGCTATCTTCAGCCATTTAGAAATGGCGGCAATATTAAATTTAAATTACATTTTTTTCAAATTTTGAATCTCCCGCCATTTTGTGTTGGATCAAGATGGCGGCTCACAAACCTTATTGTCAACTCACAGTAGTGTACTTGATTTTTGTGCCAAATTTCGTCCCGATCGGTTCAGCCGTTTTTCCGAATCGAGGATATACACGGACGGACACACACACACACACACACACGAACGGTTTTTGCGATGGCGATAGCATAAGTCACTCCCTTTACGGTCGTGCCTAAAAATCGTGACCGCAGAAAATGTCCAAAGTTGCACAGAAACTCAAATTCTTCCCATCCGATTCAGCGATTCGTGTTCGCGCGCGTCGAACCTGATCCTCGCGCACCTTCGCATATCCAATGCTCCCAATTAGCGAGAGACAGCTAATTACTCCCGCGGGCTGATTAGAGCGTTCTTGTCCCGTCGAGCTCAAAGAACGGCGCGCGATTCGCAGGCGAGAGAGAATTCGGCATCGAGTTACCGCGCGCTCCAACATTCGTGGATAAACATTCGCGATTCTCACGAGTGCGTGGAGCTATGACGAGGCGCGTTAAGCCCTGCGCTTCTCAATAACGACGAAGCTCGTGGAGAGCGTTTTCGTTATGCAAATCCGTTAAGTGCATCTGCGAAGGGTGGACTTCACGGCCGTTTACCCGAGTGTTTCAAACGAGAAGGACAAGTGCGATGAAAATGAACGAGACGACGAAAGAGGAGAAACGATAAACTCGATATCGAGCGCGGTGCATTTATGCGCACGGTTTCGGACCTAAACGAGTCGAACCTCCTCTCGCTTGTCCCGATTCTCGTGACCGTTCCCGTTAAGTCCGGTGCCACAAATCATTTCGCGGGGGTTATCAGAAAGGAAGTCGTCGCGACCGGCCCCGGAGGGCAAAAGAAACGAAACGGAGGCACGCCGCTAATCTAATTGTAAGCTCCCCGAGAATCTCAGCTTCGACTTCTTTTCGTGGGCGCAGACCAGAAGGGAGAAGGAGGACGGGGGAGTAAGAGAGTCTTTTCGTAAGGAATGAGCGACGTGAAAGATTAATAGGGACGCGACCTTGAGCCTGCGCGGCATGGACGGCATGCCTCTTCTTGTCCGAGCAAAACTCGCGCGAATTCCTTCGACATACGCGAGCCGGCCAACGGACGAGCCCCGTGGATAACTGATGATGGATTTATGAAGCGAGTCAGGTACCACGGCAAAAACTGCAGAATTCGTTGAATATGTAAAATTCGATACTCGAGGAGATCCTCGAGGTTTCCTCAAAGCTTTCGCTCTACCATGAAGAACGAACGGAACGCGCGAGTCGAAGTTTGACGTGTAAATGCACATGTCTGGTGCTTTTAAGGCTTCTTTAGACGAATATTGCGCGAGGTAATTGAGAGAGAAAGAGAAAAAAAATTTTATGACAGCCTCTCGTCCTCCTATCTCGTAGAAATTTCGTTATCGGACGTGTGCTACCGCGGGGTTTCACGGTTTTGAGGTACGCTGTGCTTCGTTCAACTCTCTTTCTCTCTCTCTCCTCTCACTCTCTTCACGAGATACAAAGCTTCCTCGTGAATCTCTCACGGTTCGACGCGCGGTGTCTCCTATGCCTCGTTTAATCTTACAACCAGTCGAGCACCGCGCCGATACTCGGACCGGAAATTCTCCCGCTCCGCTTAGCAGACAACGCGTTCAATTAAAGTATGCATCGTGCGAGTGCCACTTATCGAGGACGTTTCAGTCGTCAGAGAAAGAATATCACGAGTTCATAAATTCTCCTCTTGGCCCCGTGACACCCCCGAGGCAATAAGATCCTGCGAATTTCTCCGGACATAAATAAGGGTGCATCGACCGAGGCGGCACGTCGCGGGCCGTGTGGAGCGAGCGCATAAATACACGTCCGCGGATAACGAGTCAAAGTTAGCGAGACACGTGAAATTTACGTGGCCCCGAGCGGGCCCGCCAGGCCGGGTGTGCACTCCGTTAATACGTCCGCGACGGCACACGAAATATTCCCTTTCTTTCGCACGTGATACGTTATCCGTGAGCGCGCACGCGCGCCCACTGGACGCAAATTTAGAACCCGAGAGTTGCGACACAATGGTTGAAGAGAGAATTCAGGAAGAATAATTAGTCTTTATAATCTCGCGATTAATGCGCTCGTTAGATTTAGTCGAACTTGGTAGACACGGACATCCGGTAAATTTTGCGATCACCCGAGGATGCATAGCTCCGTAATAGATAATAATGTTAATTTATTATTCTCGAGGATATTTATAGGAAGATGATCCATAATAAATTGCAGATTTCTTTCTCCAGTTGTGGAATTAAAATATTCCTTTTATGTGGCTCGTAGAAAAATCTCGGTGCATTAAAAGTGCAAGGGAAAAGCGGTGTCTGGGAATGAAAATGTGTAGCTTGGTGGTGGCGCGAGGACTGAAGATGCGCGTTCCAGTAAATGTTTTGCACACTTTTCATTCGTTCGTCTATGCACGTGCATCCACCCCTGCTTAAAATTATCACGGACTCGTCATATACCTAAATCAGTTTCGCCAAACGCTCGCCGGCTGCCTCTAATTAATGGAGCCGCTAGAGCGCGTATTTTCAAACGTGTCTAATTAAATTGGTCAAAGGACCGGCTCGCGTGACCGTCGACAATTAAAACGTCAATTAAAACTGCGCAGGGTGCACGCGCGTGTAGGGTTGTTACTCGCGTTGCGCAAAGGATCGAATTTAATAGTCGCCTGGCACCCAACCTATCCGTCCTGGGAAAACTAGCACAATCAAAGCATTCTACTCTGGATAGTTTTTTCGAGAAAATTAAAAGTGAGGAATATACGCGTGTGTAGGGTTGTAACTCTCGTTGCAAAAAGGACTGGACGAAAGGATTGAATTTAATAGTCGCCTGGCAATGGGAAAACTGGCACAATCCAAGCATCCTACTCTGGATAGTTTTTTCGAGAAAATTAAAAGTGAAAGGGATATACGCGTGTGTTGGGTTGTTACTCTCGTTGTAAAAAGGAATGGATGAAAGGATCGAATTTAATAGTCGCCTGGGAATGGGAAAACTGGCACAATTAAAGCATTCTACTCTGGATAGTTTTTTCGAGAAAATTAGAAGTGAGGAATATACGCGCATATAGGGTTGTTACTCGCGTTGCGCAGAGGAACGAGCAAAAATTTCGAATTTCATCCTATGCACTCGAGAAGTGTCTCACGGTCATCAGTTAGTTCGTTGCGGAAACACAAACGGTGACAGCAACCACCATTTGGATTGACATGATACATCGGGCGCCGGTGATATTTATCTGCTTTTGATTTCTTTTGAAACTGGAAGCGTTGTACAATATATAAAACCTTCCGAAGTACAAAATAATACATTTTATATATTTTACGCACAGGGTGTTTCATTTCAAATAATACACTCGAATATCGCCGAAACGGTGCGTTAAATAAAAAAATGTTTCAAACCAAAGTTGTAGGTCTCAAAAGGAGCTACGAGCTGGTAGCAATGATTTTCTACAAAGATACTTTTGAGCTACTGAAAACACTCTAATAAAATATTTTTTTCTCAGAAGTACATTTTAAAATTGAAAGGAATATCCCAAAAATACCTCCAGTGCAAAAAATTAATAATCGTTTAGCAGCACCCTATTCACCCTCGCAAAAAAAACAAACGAAAAAGAAACCAGAATCGAAGCACTCTAGATACCCCACTCTAGATACAGTTTCTTTGGAGTAACGCGTCGACTGGGGATTGGAGGACGCCGCAATATATTATTCCCAGCGTGGAAACCGGTTCGCTAGTGATAATTTTTTCGCGAGGCAAAAGGCGAGTGGTCGCGCGTCCTCGGATACAGTGCCGTTCAATAAATCAGAACGAGAAACGAAATTTGTCGTTCGTCTCGCCTATCGTTCAAGCACGTGGGCTGGGCGCAAAATCTCGCCCAAGGAAACAGGAAACGTGGGGATAAATGCGAGAGAGGAATATTACGAGGAAACAAGCCGGTAAACCGCTCGTTAGCGAGAACCGTACAACTAGATCGCGGGAAATCGCCATGACGACGGCTGTTGATTCGCGAAACCTCTCAGGGAAAATGTTTTGCAAGCACTCGAGAAACCAATCAGCTCGCGAGTAGGGCGAGCCTCGAGCACCGATCCACCGGTTCTCTCTAATAAATTTACACGAACTCCTGAGCGAGTTGTACCCACGTCTAACTGCGTATTCGCTCTTGCATAATTCCATTTCAAGATGCAACACACTAACAATAATTACGAAACGATTGAATGGATTTTTATCTCCGGTTCGACTACGCTCCAAAGCCGCCCGAATAACTAACCAATGAAACAGCGTCAGTTTAAACTCGGTGCAGAAAGGAAATCTTACATCCTGCTTAATCCTCTCGCAGGTAGCTCCTCGGTATAATTATCCATCCAGATCTGACAAACAGCTCCACAATTTTCCATCTAAATATAGCACGCTTTTAAGTATAGCGATCATTGTGCCAAGTAGTCTCGATGCACCTTCCGGGCGACGAACGACAGTCTAATAAAGCGTCTCACGCCACAGTTTATATTCTTTACGTTCTCAGACACGAACGATAGCTCGAGTTAGTCATTAAGGCGTTAAACGATCATCGGTTCCACCTACCGTGCTAACGCGATCGAGTATTATTTACGATTCCGTTCACGGAGAAACCAGTCGGGGCTTCTCCACCTATTCCAATTGGCGGCGGCTGCTGCCATTGCCTCCAACCGTCACGTCGCCGCTTCCAGTGTAACCGGAAAGACAAGGTAAGCAATTTACACGATCGAGCTCTCTCCGGTCTGCCTTTGACGCGACACCACCGTGCGCCTTGAGGATCGTCAGGTGCGACGAGACTACTCCCACCGGTGACAGAAGCGAGGGAGGGAGCTGGCCCGGCGCAATTAGACCGATGAGCGAGTGCCACGCGTAAGGGCTCAAGATCGCAGCACGATAACGCTCTCGTGAGCTAATACGTCGCGGAACGTCGCGCGACGGTAACAGATTCGGTCCACCCGCAAGCCAAGCCCATTATCACGACGCTTCGCGGCCCTCGAACACTCGAAATTAATTAGTTCGCTCGACGGAGCGCGAATCGATGCTACCTACGTCCCTTGATTCTCCCGGAAGGTAAGGAGAGGATATTGTAGGTGGGTAGCAGGAGTCGGAAATAGCTCGAGCTTAGGGGCTCTATCGTCCAATAGGGGTCACGAGCTATTTCGTCCTTCGATGAGTCATCGATGCTTCATTGAAAGGGTTGGATTCGTTTCTTTTCTTATATTTTTTTTTTATTGTGTTTGTCTCTGAGTCTTCATTTCTTTTTATGATCATTTTTTTTTGTCTTTGAATCTTTATTTCTTTTTGGGATCATTTTTGTTTTTGCACCTGAATTTCTTTCTATGATCATTTTTGTCTTTGAGTCTTTATTTCTTTTTGGGGTCATTTTGTCTTTGAATCTTTATTTCTTTTTATGATCATTTTTGTCTTTGAATCTTAATTTCTTTTTATGGGATATAACTAGGAGACGGTCCGGAGCTGTTTGATCTTCCATAATTTATGAGTACTTCGTTTCACCGAGACAACGTAAACCTTTCATTTTTCGTTTTTTCTTTTTTCTATATAATTTTATCTTCATTCTTTTTTTTTCGTTCTCAGACGCTCGCAGATAGAGGGACCTTTAACGTGGCTTCGGCTTATCGGGAGGTCGCGGTTAAAAAGCGTGAGATCCGGAGCGTGGGGAGCGCACGAGCCATAAAACAATCTGAATTTATATCGCGGTATCGTAAAATTTGTCGGAGCGGAACGTTAGCCGGCGATGTTAGTCCTCGACGTGCTGCGTGGGCGGGCCACGAATCGCTCGACGAAGAGTGTAATAATTGTACGTCCCTATTCTACAACGCTCGTTGCAATTACTCGTAATCGAATTTCTCCTCGTTTCGGTCCCCGCTTTTATTTCGTCGCGCTCGTGAAATTATTCGGACATACGGCTGGTGGCGGGCGTAAAATTTGGTCGAACGGCTACTCGTGGCGCCTATTTCGCGAGACCCGAAAAAAAAAACACAAATAACAAGTTAAAAAAAAAAGAGCTCACCGCCAACGGGGCTTTGCAACAAAAAGTGGCGGATCGATGGAAGCGAAAAAGCCCAACAAACATTTCCATACGATTCCGCTCTTTCTCTCCTTCCTCTCTTTCTCCTTTTTCTATCGATCGACACTACATACCAGGAAGGAGAAACTCGTGTCCACGTGGCAGGGCGCGCATAAATCGAGATTTTATACCGACAAGTGAAATCCCAGGGGTATCGAAAGTAACATGCGATCGAATTCCACGTGGAATTAAGCCGACCGGGGTCGAATGAAATTGGCCGCGTTAAAATCGTTCGTTCTCATTCTTCCTTCGATCTCCGTTTGCTAGTGGATCCGACCCCTGCTCGCTTTTTCGACACCGATCGAATTTACTATCGACCACCAGTCGATATTAAACCGCGTGCAGAATCTCACGAACGATATCCCACGAGATTTACAGGCCGACTGAGAGCTTCATTTTTACAGACACCGGACCGTGTCAGTGGTTCGAACTAAATCATACTCCTTATCCGAAGTAAGTTTCTTACGTAAGAAACCTTATCGATCCACGGTGTTCCAAGTGCATCGTAAATCGTCGGCATCGTAAACGAGTCTGTGCGCATCTTATCTCATCCCGTTCGATCTTCGATAAGAATCGAGATAGCCCGCGTGAATTTCTCCATCTCGAGAACGGCTCGCGGCTAGTCGGTCGCGATTGTCCAAGCGGCTACTCGTGCTCTCGTGCTTGAAACCGCATCAAGGACTAGTTTTACTCGGTACTCACTGGTACTTTCTGCTTCGCGTGTGTGATACTATCGTCGAAGGATCTGGACGTCCGCACCGGCCAATTCTCAAAGCGCGAGAAAGTTTAGCCGCAGTTACTCGTCCACGGACCAACTCTCGTCCCTTGGATCAAAGGTAGAGTGGTTCTCTCGGTCTCGAAAGAGGTGAATTTTCTGCGAGCTTCCCTTCGGCACCTCCTAACTCGAGTGGGATCGTTACGAGAAATTCACTTATGACCAGTCACGATGAAAATCATCGTCAACGAAGCGCGCGAGGCACCAGACGCAATTACGTGTCCCATACGATGCTTGTTGCTCCTCCTGCTTCTGATACCCAAGCAAGAGGATCTTCGAGGTTCCGATAGGAGGCACTCGTGGGCCTCGAGAGACCGGCTACTACCGTTCTTGAGTCCCTTCGAGTTTCCAAAAAAGAGCACTCGCTTATCCTCTCGTTATTCTTATCCTCTTCGCGTTCTCGTTTCCAGTATCGGAAGAATATTCAGAGATACTCGTGTTGGTTTGGTTCTTTTTTTTTTGCAGAAGCTACTCGGTTTTTCTCTTTGAGTCTTCGACGAAGAAAATAAAAAATTCGAGAGGAATCGTGGAATTTAGTAGGATCGAGAAGGTCTCTAGTATGGCTCTTGAGAATAAGTGATAGGAGCGAGTAACAAATCCGACGAGTAGTACTGTGCTACGAAATAAACCCCTTCCTTTCCGAGCATCCCACTTTACAATTTCCCATTAGCGAGAACAGGATTGGAATTTCGTTGCGTCCCTCGGGAAGAATTCCGAGGCGGAATTCTCCTTGAATTTTCGAGACATAATAGTAAGCCTCGTTTGCGGAAATCGGGGTAGTCCGGTAGGAAGAGTCTAATAACGGGCGCTTGCCACATTACCCCGGATTGGATAAGATCGTTTCATTTTAACGACTCGCAGCCGTCTCAGCCGATTATTCTTCATTAGACGGGAATCCTCTTTCGAGGATTCTTCCCGTTCCTTCGTCCCCTTTCTTTTCCTTCTCCCTGGGAAAATTTCCGAGGCCGAATTGTCGTGTAGTTCGGAAAGGTCTCGAGCGTCGAGTCGGTCGACCTCGTTTCGACAAAGGCCAATCAATAACTCGCGCGTGTTAATGACAAACGTCCTGCCAACCGATTCGTGTCAAGAGCCCTCTTCCACGTGGCCCGCGTGTCAGCCAATTGTCGTTTGCTTTGTCGTTCGGCAGAGAGTCGAGTGATTTGGCATCGCGATTTCATAATCGAATACTTTGTTCCTTTTATAAGAGGCAATCGTTCTTTTATTATTGCTTATTTTCACATAATGCAAAGGTAGACGAGGTTTTCAAAAAAAGAAGATTAAGAATCCTAACTGTAAAGCCGATACATGACTTGAAAATCACGTATGCTTAACACTATTCCTACAACGGCCGGTTCAATGACCGTTTTTAAAATTTTGTTTAGTATTTCCTATATACAACGTAATTGCATCGCTTTGAAATTTCACGACTTTTCTTAAAATATTGAAAAATGTATTATACGTACATTTTAGAAAGAGTCGTGAAATTTAAAGGCGATGCAATTACGTTTATATAGGAAATTCTAATCGAAATTTTAAAAATGATCATTTGACCGGTCGGTAGGAATAGTGTTAAGAATCGAAGAACCTATCGTTATTTTATTATTTCCAAACATTTTCACTTTAATCCCTCGTTCTCTTCGACCTCCGAGAATCCCGATCTCATTATCGCCTGGAGATACCAAAATCCAAATCGAATATTTGTTCCATTGCAATTGGAAGCGCGCAAGGGCGTAAAAGAATTGGGAGGTTTAAGCTCGAAGTGATTGAACGAGGGCTTCTGTTCGACCCGTGACCTTTCAACGAGCGGATTGAATGCGGCGATGCCGGAGAGATACCGTTCGAAGCGTTCGAGCAACGTTACATCCTCTGGGAGAATACACTATAGAAGAGAATCATTGATCTCGCGCGACCTTTCGGAACGAGTGAGCCCCACTCGCGAATCGATTGCTTGCCGCTTCTCGTCTTAATCTCGTCGGACGAGCTTCCGTCCCTTTCTCACGTGTACCTTTATAAAGTGCAAATCGTGCAAAGGGCAAGCAAGACTTAAAAAGAAGAAGAAAGTAAGGTAAAAACGATTGCACGTAACACGGTGAAGCAAATTGATCGATTAATCTCACACCACTCATTTATTATTTTCTGTTGTTCGATTTAATATCGAAGGGGCGAGTGTAAGCGAGAGAAAAAAGAAATTTTGGAAGGCCTCGTTCCGACGATTACCTTCATTCCTTCCCCATTAAATTATCACTTCCGGTGAGGAAGAAGAGTAGGGGTCCCTCGGACACGTGGCTTGCCTTCGCGAGGGTCGATTCTGACCTTAATCCCATGGGAATCAGAAAATAATTATCACTCGCTCGTGGTCGCCTTCGAGGCTCCTCCCTTTTCTCCTCCACAATTCTCTCCTCTTCCTTCTACTCTCGTCTCCGCTTCGCCATCTCGTCCGCGCGCTCACGTATATCGGACGCGAGTGCGATCTCCGTTGAATTAAGAGTCCGCGCACGCCTGTAACTTCGCCACGTGAATGCACCGCAAGGTGGTGGATGGTCTTTCGAGATACCACGTTGATCCTGGGGCTTCGACGATTTTCTTCTCCGACGGAGGCGCGTGCGGAGGAACGAGAAGAAGAAGAGGAGGGGAAGAAGGTTGAAGAAGAAAAGGACGAGCGCACGAGGCAGATTGCCAGAGGAGCGTAAAAGGAACCGGTAGCTTATTGGACGTAGACGAGAGCGGAAAATCCAAAGGGACAAGCCTCGAAGAAAAAGGAGAAGCTTCTCTTTCAATATTCCTCTCCTCCTTTTTTCTGCCAAGCGATACCTGCGTAAATTATGCCCTCACCTTTCTTTGCCTTCTCAGCCCTCATTTACTCGCGCACACGGAGGGTAATTGATTAATTAACGAAGAAGAACGGCGCGCCCGTGGCAACCACGACCAGCGGCGACATCTTGACAGGAGCGAATTTAATATTCGCCATTTCACACCTGGAATAATTGATTAATTAACGGGTTGACGAGAGCCCACCGGTGGTCGCGTATCTCGCGATACGAAAACGAGAATGAAAGAGGGAGCAACACAAGGGTGGAAGGTCGAGGGTGAAAGGAAGCAGAGTACACGGGACCATCCATTCGAGCTACAGTGCACCGCTTCGAAGCACTCGAGAAGAAGGAGAACGGCAAAACGAAGCAGATACTTTCCACGAGCGAGTTCGTGGAACAACGGGGGATGAACTTTTTGAATTTTCCTCTCTCCCTTCCTCGTTCTTGCATCGCGTCGTCTCGACTCACTCCAAAAATCCTCTCGTGCTCGTAAGATTGAATTAGAGCTCGATGCTTACGCGTCATTAGGTCTCGACGCGATATTTGTGCGGGGCTCGCGTGAAGTCCCATTGGAAATAACGAGCGGGTCGTAACAATAACAGTATCAGGAGGAGGCTACGTTGAGAGTTTTGCTCGAAACCTGGGCTTCGTGGCTTGCAAAGGTACCGAGAGTCGAGAGAGATGGGCGAGGAGAATGGAACCAGGAGAATCCCACGAAGCGTCGTCCCAGTCGAAGAGAAACCTCGCGAGAAAATTGTTTCGAGGGATCGATGGATCTCTCGAGCGGAAATTTACAATCTCCTTCTTCTCCGCTCTCTATTCGACCATACATTTTCGTCCTCCCTGTACTCTTTTAATTTCTACTCCCCGTTTCATCTGTTTGTCACCGCGGTTCGATATTTCTACCTCGTCCACTTCCTCCGGTCCCTTTGAAGTCTCGTATCTTCGCATCTGCGTTTGCTTTCTGCGCTTTTGTGCGCGGGACGAGCCTCGTGTAATAAGACGATGCAGTGCACGAAGCGGGTTTAAGTGGCGATAAGAGGATTCGCGTGAGAAGGTGAAGAAGAAGCGAGAGAGAGGAAGAGTGGAAGAATGTGAAGGAAGAAAGAATCTTTAGGTGCATCGTGGTGGCAGGAACAGGGGCGGGTGCCTATTATGCATCAATTATGCGCGATCACGAATGCATACTCGGTGCAAAAGCGAAACACGCACGTGCGTGCAACATCGTATGCCTCTCTTAATTAAAGTCGTCGCGGACTCGAGCGTTTGCTCGGTACGACGAGCGGACAACGCCCCGGGACGAGCAGCAGGGGCCTTCTTAAATCTTTCACGAATTACGTGACGCGAATTGCCGCTCGTACACTGAAAAAATTGTATTCTTAAAATACAAACTTAATAATTCATCTTAATAGATATTCTTAATAGATGAGAATATTTTCTTATCGATATGACGCTTTTTGGAATATATTCTTAATAATCCATCTGAATGTCGCCACACAACGCGTGTCAGTTAAGTTAAGTTAGGTTACGCATCGCGTGCGGCACATGTAGATGCCTGTATCTTGTTCCTCTTGCAATTCTGCGTAATTTTGAGTACTATATTATTTTATGTGCTGTGCTGTGCAAAAAGTATGGATAAGGAAATGACGAAGTGGCTAGAAGAAGAAGATTTGGGCGATTTAATGGAGATATTTACAAGTGATGGAAATACACGTATATACAAATTGTAACATTTTTTCGTGACTACATTTCTTAACCAATTCCGATTTCAAGATGTGGATAATGTAATTTTCGACAATATAAAGAGTGAAGCATTTCATTAAGAGTTTTGTTGCCAATAATTATATACGAAATATATCCGTACAAATTTTTTACCAGGTTATGTTAAGAATATCTGATAAGAATATCTGTTAAGAATATTCGATTAGAGGAATCTGTTTAGAACATTTTACTCTTAAATTAAGAAGAACCTCTTGTTACTTATTTTAATGGGAAATATACTAAAGTTAAGTGGTAAATTCTTCAGATAAGAATACAATTTTTTCAGTGTATGACTGACCTTTCCTCCGCTCGTCGCGAATAAAATCCTCTCGGGGCCATACCGGCTCGACGTGTACTTTTTACGTCTGCGTTTAAAGAGACGACCTGTGTCGCGTCAGCGACGTATAAATAATGCTCCTGTACCACGAGGGCGGGACACAAATGACAATTTTCATCGTGCGTGCACCATAGACGTGTACTCACACTGCAAAAATGCTATTCTTAAAATACAAACTTAATAATTCATCTTAATAGATATTCTTAATAGATAAGAATATTTTCTTATCGATATGACGGTTTTTGGAATATATTCTTAAATTAAGAATATGGAAATAGGAAATAGGAAGAATAAGGAAATGATGAAGTGGCTAGAAGAAGCGGATTTGGGCGATTTAATGGAAATATTTACAAGTGATAGAAATACATGTATATATGAATTGTAATCTTCTCTCGTGACTACATTTCTCAACCAATTCTGATTTCAAGATATGAATTAATATAATTTTCGACAATATAAAGAGTGAAACGTTTCATTAACAGTTTTGTTTCCAATAATTACGAAATATATATAATATATAATATACGAAATATATCCATACAAATTTTTTACCAGGTTATGTTAAGAATATCTGATAAAAATATCTGTTAAGAATATTTGATTAGAGGAATCTGTTTGGAACATTCTACTCTTAAATTAAGAAGATCCTCTTGTTGCTTATTTTAGTAGGAAATACTCTAAACTTAAGTGGTAAATTCTTAAGATAAGAATATAATTTTTTCAATGCATAGACTGCGCCTCCTTATGGGCGCGTTGAAGACTACATTGAAGGACAGAGATGTAGTAAAAATTAAGGCTTCTCTCTCGCTCCGTGGTAAGAGAAGGGGAAAACAAGAAGAGGAAGGATAACGCAAACGGTATCGTAAATGCTCTTCTCCTTTTCTCCTTATTTCCCCACCGACGCTCCTGTTAGACAGAGACACACTCATTTCGACTATTGCTCTCTCGTTTTAATCATAGACTTGTACATTAGTGGTGGAATAAGGAAGAAAGGAGAAGAGGATACATTTACCGTGCCGTCCTCCACCAACGCACCTGTTAGATAGGCACACTCACTCCCACTATTGCTCTCTCGTTTTAATGTAGTCTTCAGCACCTCTCACAGAACGCTCGGTCTATGAGTATAAGTCTATGGTTTTAATGTAGTCTTCAGCGCCTCTCACAGGACCCTCGGTCTATGAGTATAAGTCTATGACGTGCACCCAGTAAACGTGTACTCTCCTCGAGAGAAAAATTCTTTGGGCCTCACTCAGGGTGCATTCTCAACGAGAAAGAAGAGAAGGTGCGAGAAAGAGGAGAGGAACATAAAAAAGAAGAAGAATCCTCGCAGCTCGTGAATTTAATTATCCGATCCTCTCCCCCGGACTTCAGATCGTTCCTGATCCTCCTCCGAATTAGCACCAGGCCGCTAATTACGATTTTAAACGCACCTTGACAAGCACTGCGGTACGCGAGTTACAAGCACCAATCTCTCGGCTAATCTCGTGTTCGCGCGCACTCCCGTCATTACCGGAATGCATGGCGTAGATGCAGAATTTTTCCGAAGCACGGCGGTCCCCTTCGTAATCGTCTACCGAACACCGCCGAACGGATTCTTCGCTTCGCGCGAGAATTATTTACGGCCTGAGGGCTGATCCGTGCGATTGGCACGCACGCGATTCGACGATTTTTCAAATCTCTCCGCAGAACTTCGTGGCTCCGTCAAAAACGTCTCTTTCTCGTACGAGCCGCGTCGACGAGAGTAAAGCCTGTCTCGGAATCGGAAGGATCCACGGGAGCGCGTAGCATAATAATCGTTTAATGGGTATCGATAAAACGAAAGCACGCGCCGTTAGGAGGCGGAGGTCGCGAGAGGTGGAGAAGGAGGAGGGAATGTTGAGCTACGAGGAGAGGGTTGCTGGAGGTTTAACGACCCGAACGAGTCTCGGTACGCGCGCGCACCCCCTCGTAGAGAGACATGTATATAACGAGCCGTGGTCGCCGTTCTATTAGGCGTCCAGTCAGCGATTATCGTTAACTTTTAACGAACGTTACCTCGTATATCTCGGTCGACCCCACTGCGCGCTTTAACGATCGTCGGAGTCGATATGCGCGCGCGCTTTGTATTGTCAACTTCATAAAAAGGAAGAGAGAGAAGACGTAAAGTGTAAAAGAAGAGTAGAAAAACAAGCCGGAAGTTCTTTTCCACGAGTGGCGCGCGTCGAGAAATACAAATTTCCCGCCAATTCCACGTTTCATCGAAAAGAATTTCTACGATAGGCTTTTTCTCTGGAGTTTTCCTCCGAGGGGTAATAGAAATTCAGTTAGTGATAAGCCGTATTAAAACATTCGGCTTACGCGTTAATAGCTGGAGAATAGTCAAGGAAGATGCGTTTAAGAGGACTACTCGGGTCGTTAAAAGGACGTCGGATTCGTTTTGGGAGAGGCTTTATTTGAATTCTTTTTCCTTGATGAAAAAAAGTATAGAATAAAACACCATCCTTATGCAATATTCCGCTCCATTCCGTTGGGCGGTTCGAGTGGGCAATTACCCTTAACGAGCGCACCGCCGCTCACTACCAAATCGTCCGGAGAATTCTCAGCGGTGCTCATCACGCTACCCTCCTAATAAATATTTCTTAATTCGATCGTCCTCAACTGTCCACCGTTACATTCTTCGAGTACAATAAAAAAAATCGCACGAGGATGCGAAAAAAAAAAAATATTGGACAGATCGTTTGATCGAGGAAAAATGAACCTCGATGGACAGGGAATACCCACCACCCGGTAGATCTCGAATGCACTCGCGATGCATGAAGCAAGAAACTGCACCGGGCACTTCTCCGTGGGGGCTCCTGTTGCAAAGTAACTTTTCAAAACGTCCCAACTCACTTATCATCGTTGCAAAGTATAGACTCGCGAGTATCGATGCGATAGACCAAACGCTTTCACGAAACGCGCCTCGTCTACTTTATCCACCTGATACGTGGACTCATAAACTTCGAGAAAATCGAAACGCATCCTGGAGAACTATCCAGATATCTCTCTTTCATTCTCTCTCTCACAATTTTTCCCTCTCCATCTCATTCAGTTTTCCCGCTCGTCCCATTTCAATGGCGAGGCTCATCCATAATTCATCGTGTTCATTAATTCTCACACCTTGGCAGAAAAGCTCAAGAATTCAATTACCTTAATCCCGTCCCCCCGACGATATTAATCTCGCGGTGCCGCGGCACTGCTACCGCGAAAACATCGCGGGAATCATAACGAAAACGTCACGCCCCCCTCATTACGCACGGTGCACGCGTAACAAGCATTTACATGCGGCGCGCGCGATTGGAATCGCTTAAAAACTTCCGATGCCACTACCGGGTCCCCTTTAATTGCCCGCGCGGCTTAATGAGCATTGACGTTCCAACGAAACGAGCCAAACTTGCCAATTCACCGATCCCGGTGGTCGCGGTGGGGATGAAAAGGGGATAAAGCCGAAATCGGCGAGCGCTGGGAGTAGCAACGGCGCACGAAACCGAGAATCGCCATCGGCTTGCCACGAAAATTTACGACACCGTCGCGACCAATCGTGGCGACGCGCGCGCTCGTAGTGGAAAATCCGCGCTCTCATTGGCGTAGCCACGGACGTTCTAAAATACGCGAGACGAGAAAGAAAGTCTCTCCACGCCGTAGAATAAATTCTTATCATCCTTCGGAGCTCCTTTGGAAACCGATGGTAAATTTACAAGGCGACTCTCGCGAATAATGAGCGTGATCTCGAATAAAAATCAAAGCGTGCACGTGGACGGAGCGGGCTCGATCGTAAGGACGGCTTAGCAACGCGTGAAGAACTCGCGTGCGCTCACATGGCCCCGGCACGATGGAAACTTAAGAATGGCCAACGTACCGGAAGAGATCGAAGCGAAGGTAGAAGGCGAGTGGCGGGTATCGATCCTCGAGTGGCCGTCCGAGGGAATAAACGAGGGAAGCTAAAAGGGCCTCATACGTCTCGTCGGCGTCCTATCGAAGATCGGAATTTTTTATTATAAATCGCACCACCGCATTTCGAATCGACGAAGAGGTAAGACGAGAAGAGACTCGATGTATCACTCACGTTTGCCACGAAAATATCGAATGGACGTGACCGAGAGTAGAGTGCAAAATTTCTTTCTCGTAGAGTCTCGAGAAAGAAGAGAGAAAGGTCTGGTGGAAATATTCGCGAAGTAAATGGCGAATGAGAACGTCGTCTCGCGACCTTCTCAGAATTTTTCCCGAATTTTCATTCGCACGAATTCAGCGCGGAAAAAGGAGGAGAAATTTTTCCAACGATCTCTTTCTCCGTGTGTTCGGTCGACGCGTCCGTCGCTCACGTCAGAGACGGTAACATTTTACTTTCAATGGGCTTTCTTCTCATGACTTATTCTCCACCAACGAGCGACCGAGGCTCGGGCTTTGGCCCAGAACGAATTCGTTCCTTACTGGAGCACATAGTCCATAGGAATTGCGGAATACGAAGCGATACACCGGTAGATCAGTTTCGAGATAGGGAATTTGGAAAATGATTCACGTGGGCTCGAGCGTGAAATTCTCGAGTCGTGATTCGAAAATTCGAAGCTCGACGGACGTGACGAGCGAGAAGCGCGAGCGGAAACTGAGTGTAATACGAGAACAAAATCTCTCTAGTGCGAGAGCGCGTCGTCCGTTTCCGCTTGCTCGCACTTCCCCCCTCGGAGGTAGGCCTTCCGGAAAATTCGAAATTTTAAACCCCTAGTCCAACCGCTCGGTGCGGTTCCCGTGTCCACCGGAAAATTACCAAGTTGAAACCGCGAGTGGAACGAAATCCTTTTTCCACGCGCGAGGATTAGCGCGTGGCTAATTTCAGATAGGAAATGAAGGTTGCGTTGAGCAGGATGAGAATCGCGACGCTCAGGTCGGCTGGAAAATAAAATCTCGATGCACCCAGGTGAACACGATTTTCTCCTCACGTTGGAAAAGTTCGTCGAAGTTGGAGAAGCGAGTGAAAAAAAATTTGTTTTCCACGTGCGAGGATTAACGCGTGGCTAATTTTAAATGAGAAATGAACGTTGGATTAAGTACGATGAGAATGGAAAATAAAATCTCTATGCACCTAGATGAATACGATTTTCTCCTCACGTTGGAAAAGTTTATCGAAGTTGGAGAAGTGAGTGGAAAAAAATGTGTTTTCCACGTTGCAAAGATTAACGCGTAGGCTGGTCTTAAATGAGAAACGAACGTTGCATCGAGTACGATGAGAATGGAAAATAAATTCTCAATGCACCCATTTGAACACGATTTTCTCGTCACGTTGGAAAAGTTCGTCGAAGTTGGAGAAGGGAGTGGAAAAAAATTTGTTTTCCACGTGCGAGGATTAACGCGTGGGCTAATTTTAAATGAAAAATAAACGTTGCGTCGGGTACAATGAGAATCACGATGCTAATGTCGCGTCGGCTCAAAAATAAATTCTCGATGCACCCAGGTGGACACGATTTTCTCCTCACGTTGGAAAAGTTGATCGAAGTTGGAGAAGTAAGTGGAAAAAAATGTGTTTTCCACGTTGCAAGGATTAACGCGTAGGCTGGTCTTAAATGAGAAATGTACGTTGCGTTGAGTACGATGACAATGGAAAATAAAATCTCGATGCACATAGCTGAACACGATTTTCTCCTCACGTTGGAAAAGTTCGTCGAAGTTGAGGAAGCGAGTGAAAAAAAATTTTTTTCCACATTGCGAGGATTAATGCGTAGGCTGATTTTAAATGAGAAATGCACGTTGCATCGGATACGATGAGAATGGAAAATAACTTCTCAATGCATCCAGGTGAACACGATTTTCTCTCGACGAGCGTTGGAAAACTTCTTCGCTTAAAAATCCGGCAGCAAGGACTGTGACAATAGAACGGTTGCTCTCCTCAATTGTGCCCAGGAATCGCTTAGTTTCAAGTACCGTTAAACGTAGAAACGCAAGGGACATCCCTTCTCATCCGATCCCTTCGCAAACCGTCCACCATTCACAGTTTCATTGTACCAAGACTACCGAACAAATCCTGCCAACCAGCAGCGCCATCGAGGATGTACGAGCGAGCGAAAGAAAGGAGCAGGTAAAACAGGAGGAGAGGGCTTAGACTTTTTGACCTCCTTACATGCGGACCCTTCTCCTGTCGGCACGAAGGTCGGCTTCGGGAATACAAGCGGGATATATTTCTCGGGACGAAGTAGGACCACTGTAAGAAACGCAGATTGAACGCGGGCGTGGAGAATAAAGTGGTGCTGCTTGTCTCGCCCTGAGAAACAGGAAACCGTCTGAGAAGCAACGTCGTCAGGAGCGAGCGTGTGGTCAGGGATAAAACCGCGTGGTTAAGATCGCGTCGGATAAAAGTAATAAAGAAAATTTCTCGAAGGGAAATTGAAAGACGCTTAAGAGCCTTGCGGTAAGTAACGTGCCAAAAAGCTCGGACCCTGATTTTCCAATATTTCTTTCCACTTTCTTTCTCTCTTTCCTCGGACGTTCCAATCTTCCTGCTGCGCGTCCTACGTTTTATCGTGGACTCGAAATGGCCGGAAATATATATAACTGTCCTTCGAGATATCGACCCTCACCGTAGCGCGGCTACCGATTCCCACCGAGATCCCTCGTCCTCGAATCCCTTCACCAAGAATCGAATTTATTATTCCATTATTCCCGTCTTTCCGAGAATTTTGTGCGCTCTCTGGCCGTACGTGCGCTCGCCATTGAGCGCCACGCGGTCGCCGTCGTAAACTACGCTATCAACGATCGAGAAACGAAGGTTGCCCGAGTCAGCTTCTGTCTCACTCTCGAGCAGACTCCTCTATGGAAGAGCCAAGCCGAGCGTTCGAGACCTTTCGTTCTTATTGCGTCTGCCATTGAGGTCCACGCCACGTTGGGTAACAATCGTGCTTCGATTTCATCTTGCGCCTCCAATTACGAAAGTAGGTACACCGACGTGGATATCGGGTGTCGCTCATTTGAGAACCTTCGTTTCCCTCTTCTCCTTCTCGACTTCATTCCCTTCTTCTTCTCGTCCTCAGGTAGCCAAGAGAGGAGTACCGCGCACAACCGAGGATTTATATTCTTACCTGTTGAACCTTCCCGCTGCAATTCCATCTGGGCGAAGGAAAACTCGAAGTCTCCGGGTTCGTGGAGAATTTTGGTAAGAGAAGAATGTTTCAGGTATTCCAGGGTCGTAGAAGTGCGATCCAATGGCAGATGCGTTCTTTGTTCGAAGAGTATTTCCTCGCGGAGTTTCCTCGTTTGACCTTACCTGGAACTTTCCTCGATCTCATATTCTTACGCCTCTTGTACCTCTAGATCGTATTAAATCTTCAGGCTCGAAGAATTTTTGGTAAGAGAAACTTAGGACATTCCTCTCTCTTTACTCGATACCTCCAGTATTTCCTCGTGTACGAGTTTCTTCATTTGTCCTTACCTGCGATCCCTTTGCTCTCTCGTTTCCACGTCTCTCCTACGTTTCAACGGACCCTCGACCTTTTCTTACTCCCGTTCTCTCCCTTCTACCCAAACAGTCCCTTTTTCTACCTCCGATGTCCCCATCGAACGCGTTCTTGCGTTTTCTTTGCCTACGACTCGCTCGCGCCCGTCTTCCGCGTACCATAACGAGAGCTCGACTCTCCTTTCCGATTCTCTCGTTTGCACTTTAACGATGTGACTCGTAAGGTTTTGACGAGGTCATCGGGATGCAGGAGATCTTCCACGTTCCACGATTTTTTTTTTTATCTCTCTTCTTCTTCTGATATCCTCGTCCTTTCGCCTTACAAAGCACACCGAGCGCTCTGAGATCGGCGCAACATTATTACAGTACGCCGCTTGGGAAAACAGAATTTGCCTTTAGCTCGAGGAACGAAGCCAGACGCGTAAATTAGTCACGGGGGTCGCGAGCGAAAAGCAGGCTGACGTAATTTCCACCTTAATAATAACGTTCACCTCGTGAGGCCAACCCGAGAGAAGGACGAGCGCGCGCGCGTTACATAAATTAGCGGAGCCCCTTTTATAAATAAACTTTCAATCGCGCGGAGGTAGCAGCGCATTCGCGGTGCAGGCCGCAACGTCAAAGGGCATTTTTCCCAGGAGATTTATTCTCTTCCGGAACACGGGACCCCGAGGCGTACACCGTACCAAGAACGTAAATATTATTCTTTTCGGAGTACACGAGATCCTCCTCTCTCCCTCGGCCCAGCATCTGCAAATGCAAATGAGTGCGTGAGCCCGCGCGTGAATTAAGAACGCCCGACGGGCGAAAGCTCGTCTCGTTCTCTCGTTCTTCCTCTCGCCCAGCATCCGCAATAATCCAATCGAACGAAAAGCGATAAACGAGAATCGAAGCGGGCGATTAATTCTCAGAAGAGTGTCCCTCGATAGCACCAACATCGTCCCGGTGATCCCGGTCGAAAAGAGCGCCTCTGAAGCCCGCTTCCAACCGGAATTCGGGTCACGAGCCGAACGTATTCGCAGATCCGCATGGCGCAACGTTAAAACGATTAACGACTGGACGTTAAATCTCCATAACTACCGTTGGGCGCGTGGCCCGATGTGCTACGCAATTAGCGATATCGGTGGAGCACCCCTACCTAATGCGGGCCGATCCTTCAGGGTATTAGAGCGTTTGACGGCTACGTCAGTCACGTCTGGGTCCTGCCGAATTTCGCGGGTTGTTGGAAACGATAAATGGGAGGAAGAAGGGGTGGTGAGAATCGGAATGCTCGAGCGGAGAGTGGATGAGGAGCTATTGGCTAGGCAACGCGCCTGGTCGCCGCGACAGCGACCACCGGCTCACGCGAAAGCGTGCCCAAACGGCGGATAAAGTTAATTTTGTTTAACGAGCTGCGACAGGTGCATTGTCGATCACACGTGCCGCGACTTCGATATTTGCTGCACCGCGTGAGAGAGGAGCGTAGCTCGATGCCGTAACGAGCCCTACGCGTACCAACGGGTTCGGTGCAACGAGGCTCTGCAATCCTGTACCCTCGTGACGAGCGAACTAGACGAGAGGGAGAAGGAGAATGCGACAGGTGCGTGGTCGATCGTAGCGGTGCGATGATAGCCGGAGAGTGTAGTGGGTTCTCGGCTCAGATAATGCGCCATTCGGTGGCCCCAACGCGTAACAAGTTGCAGCAGCAAGCGGCAGGGAACACCGGGTCCCTCGGCACCCGCTGATACCTGAACAATCTACGCGCCACTCGTTAATTTTCAATTTAATGCCCGCGTTGCATATTGCGCTTGTAGTCGTCAGCTGGATTTCGCGTTCGTATCTCGTAAAATCCGCGGGGGGTACGCCGGTGAAGGTGCAATCGAGGAAACAGGGGTGGAAGTTATTTCGTGAGTTTATTCCAACTGCTGATGTTTATTGGACGTTCTTTCTTGGCTTTACCATCGTTACCGAGGGCTCTGATTTAAGTAGGTAGGGCTGAAATTCGGGAGGAACTTTAGCGAATGGTCCTTCCGAGAAGTTTCGTCAAAAAGAAAAATATGATTATAATGATCTTGAATAGATTAGCGGAGGAGGAGTTTGCTCGTGAATAGGTGTCAAGTTTTCGAGATACACTTTTAGTTTTAGTGAAACCTCTAAGCGGTGCGGTTTCGTGACGTCGCGAGAAGTGAGTTGCCCGCAACCAATAGGTAGAATTCCTAGGTGCACGAGAGGGAGCATGACAACATCGGCACCGTCGAGCCCACCGTTACCACCACTACCATCGACGGAACGACCACCACCACCACGACCATCCAAACGAGGGGGTGCAACGGGACGCGGAGGGAAGCTGTATCGATTGGAGGCTTCGCCGGGGCACTACCACCACCTTCCGACCCTTCTCCATCCGCACCGTGCGATCCAGCTTCCACCCCGAACCTCTTCACCGGGTGCCTCCCCTCTATAACCGATGGATTTAACTCCACGTGTTCCATCGGCGATGGGCACGGTCCATTCGCTCTGCTTCCATCGTATTGACAGGGAAGTTACTCCAGCAGCTCCTCGCGGTTAGAGGTTCTGAGATTACGACTGATTGCCCTGCTCTCCGCTCTCTGCATGGCCCGCGCTCGATGCGAATGCATTCCATGCAGGCCTCAAAGAAAAATAAAAAGAAAGTTACTCATTACTGTGTTGCGCCCGTGTCGCACCAACGCCAAAAAGGTTCAAGCTTGCCTATCCATTCTCTCAAATGTCGATTAAAAATCACATGTTGTGGAACGCTCGCTCGGTTCGGCTCAGGCGTAACGAACTTCTCTATTTTATTGCCTCCATGTAACTTGACGTTCTAGCCATTACGAAGACTTAGCTCTGCCCAGGCGATGTTTTTTCAATACCGCAGTACAACGTGGCAAGGGCGGATCGCCGGACCCCCGCGGGTGCCCGTGGGGGGGGGGGGGGGGGGGCGCCATCCTAGTTAGAAACTTAATCGATTTCGAGGTTCTCGAGCGTCCGCGTGGTCTCGACCCGCAGGTAGACATTGTTCTTATTAGACTGACGCGGTCTAACGTTGTCATCTCCTCAGTTTATTTTCCTCCCAATGCGGAGATAAACGGCAAATCCATTTTTGAACCCATCCTCAGGCTAGGCCTTCCTTTCGTTCTGGCAGGGGATTTTAATTCTAAACACCGCCTATGGAACAATTTATCGGCGTACGCAAGGGGTAAAATCCTCGCGGAGGATCTTGACCGGTTCGGGTTGTGCGTCATGTTTCCCCCCACGTCTACTTGCTTCGCGCGCGCTGCCTCTTCTTCCACTATTGACCTATTCGTTACCTCCTGGCGGCATAAGATGTCGTGCGTCGCGCTCGATCACGGTTCCTCTGACCATGCTCCGGTGCTGCTTGATCTTTCCTCCTCCTCCTCGGTGCCTGCCGGCATAGATTTTGAGACTGACTGGAAGCGTTATCCCCGTCTAACCGAATCTTTCCTCGTAGTCGACAATCTCTCATCTGAAGCTGAGGTGGACGGCGCAGTTTTCTCCCTTACGTCCTTCCTGACTGCGTGCTACCGTAAGGCTACATCGCGGGTCGACACTACGGCCGGGCGACATAAATTCCTTGCTGGGGACGGGAAGCTTAGGCACCTGATCACCGCGCGCAATGCAATCCGCAGGTCGTGGCAGCGCACGAACGTTGAGTTTTACCGCCTCCTTCTTCCCGATTACAATTCCGGGATTAAGTCTCGGGTGTCGGAGCTGCGCCACGCTGAGTGGAATTATCGCCTTTCATCGTTCCGAACCACAGATCCTACCTTCTGGGGAACGTACAATGTCATCAAGGCTCGTGGTAAGGGGAGTGCGGCCTTGCCTCTGCTTTGCTCTCATTCCGGGGAACTGTTGCACGACCCAATTGAAAAAGCCAACTGTCTCGCGGATCAGTTCGAGTCGGTCTTGATCTATGCTTCCAAATTAAATTCTCCCATGACAACCGTCGTGAATAATTTTCTTGGCTCCCTTTCTTGCGTTGACCCGGCGCCTCTCCACTATATTTCTTCTTCCCCCGCTTCCATCCGGGATACGGTCGGCTCACTTAAGCATAAAAAAGCACCGGGAAGTGACAGGATCACTGCCCAGTTTCTCACGCCTCCCATAAGATTATGGTTCAACTCAACCTGATTTTTCGAGCCTTGTGCGATCTCGCATATTTTCCTAGAGCGTGGAAGCTGGCGCGTGTCGTTCCTGTCCGCAAGCCGGGTAAGCCGAGCAATGAGGCATCCTCATATCGTCCGATCTCGCTGCTCCCGGTAATGAGCAAAGTCTTTGAGGCTGTCCTTCTCCAAGAGGTCAATCTCCAGTTGTCCGACTTTAACGTACTACCTCACCAACAATTCGGGTTTCGTAGATCCCACTCGGCGGTGCAGCAGGTGATCCGCTTGTCTCAAGCTGTTGCTCACGAGGCAAACACTAATCGCCAGACGGTCATGGTGCTGTTGGACATATCCAAGGCATTCGACACGGTATGGCATGATGCCTTGTTATTTAAATTGGACCGGGTCGGTTTTCCCGCGGGTTTGATCAAGCTCCTCCAGTCTTATCTGAGTGAACGCTACATGACGGTCTTCTTGTGTGGGGCGAGTTCTTCGCCGCGACGCGGCCGCTCCGGAGTTCCTCAGGGATCCCTTCTGGGCCCGGTGCTGTTTTCTATTTACCTATATGATATCCCTATCCGACCTCAGTTCGGGCTCTTTCTTTTCGCGGCTGATACGGCGGTCACATCCTCCTCCTACAGGAGAGACCTGGCCGTCCTGCGTCTCCAATGCTACTTGAACGAAGTGCTTACTTTCCTCGCGAATAACAAGCTTTGCGTCAACGCAAGCAAGACTAAGGCGATTCTCTTCTCTCGTTCTTGCGCGCGTGTGCGCCGTTGTTTACTACCCGATCTCTGCATCGGCCAGACTCCTATCCCGTGGTCCAACGACGTTGCCTATCTGGGAATACGACTTGACGGAGCGATGAGGTAGAAGGCCGCTGTGACGGATAGGCTCGACAGGGCAAAAAAGGTCTTCCAATTTCTCCTCCCCCATCTTTCGCCCTCCTCGAAATTGAAGGTGAGAGTGAGGCTCAACATCTATCGCGTCTGTATCCGGCCGGTTCTGACGTATGGAATCATTGTCTGGTGGAATGCTCTTCCCCGTGGTATCCAAACTAAGCTCCAGCGCTTTGAAAATTGCGTGATAAAAACCATCCTTGGCTTGCCTCTGCACTCTTCTGCCACCGCAGCTCGTAAAGCTGCGCGTATCGCGACGCTCGAAGATTTCGCGGCTGACTGTATCTCCAGATTTGATACGACGGACCACCCCAACCCCCTCGGGAAGGGGATAAGCTCCCTCTCCCACGCGGACATTCCGTATATCGTTAGGACGGCCTACCCGATTATTATTGGTCCTTCGTTTCGCCGGGCATTTGCTCGTGCGCGCTGCGCGTCGTTGAGACGCGCGCTCGCTCGGCTTCCGCCGACCTTTGTATACTCCTCCTTCCTTTTCTCTTCCCCCCTCTTCTTCCCTCTTCCTCCCTCTTTCCTCCTTCTTTCCCCTACCCCCAATCTGGTTTCTTTTTCTTGGTTTCATTATGTCCCTGGGTATTTTGAAAATTTTCCCATCCTTTACGCATTTATCTACGGATAATCATCTCATGACGGTAATCCCTCATTATTTTTCGGACGATTGGTACGTGGGCTACGGCCTACAGGCACTCTCCTCCCAACCTTATTGAGAAAAAAAAAAACAAAGAAAAATAAAAAGAAAGTTCCAGGTCTACGACGCGTGTCGATACGAAGGTGGGTCGCCACAAATTCCTGGCGGGGGACGCAAGACTCAAATCGTTGATTACTACACGCAACTCGATGCGTCGATGGTGGCAGCGTACGGGTCTCGAATACTATCGCGCTCTCCTACGTGACTATAACGCGGCAGTCAAGGCGCGGGTGGCGGAGCTGCGTAACGTAGAGTGGAATGAACGGCTCTCCTCGTTCCGTACCATGGATCCCACCTTTTGGCAAACATTTAATGCCATCAAATCTCGTGACAAGGGTAAATCGGTCCTCCCTCCGCCTCTCTCCCCTTCTGGGACCCTGATCTATGATCTGATCCCCAAGGCGGAGATGCTCGCGGATCAATTCGAGTCTTTCTCGGTGGAGGCCTCGAGATTGGTGTCTCCGCTGGAAGCCACAGTCGAGAACTTCATAGAGTCCCTTTCTTGTGTTGAACCGGTGCCTCCTGACTTCATATCTTTTTCTCCCAATTCTATTCGCGGCATAGTTAATAAATTACAAAACGAAAAAGCTCCGGGCAGTGATCGGATCACTGCCTTATCGCTTAAACGCGCCTCGCAGAAAGTGATGATCCAGCTGTATCACATTTTTTATGCCTCCTGCAGTCTTGCCTATTTCCCTACCGCCTGGAAATTGGCGCGTGTCATTCCGGTCCATAAGCCTGGTAAGCCGTGTTCCGAGGCTTCTTCGTACCGCCCAATCTACCTGCTCCCAGTCATGAGCAAAGTTTTTGAGGCTATTTTACTCAGAGCCGTCAACGACCACCTGACGGAATTTAACATTATTCCGAACCAGCAATTCGGCTTTCGCAAATCGCATTCGGCTGTCCAGCAGGTGATACGCCTGTCGCAGAGCATTGCCCATGAGGCTAATACGAAGCGGTGTACGGCTATGGCCCTGCTGGACATTTCTAAGGCCTTTGACACTGTCTGGCATGACGCGTTGCTTATGAAGATGGATAGGATCGGTATTCATACGGGCCTCGTTAAACTCTTCCAGTCCTACTTGAAGGATCGGTACCTGACGGTGTCCTTGCGTGGGGCGAGTTCCACCCCCCAGGCGGGTTCTCTCTGGTGTTCCTCAGGGATCCCTTCTGAGTCCTGTGCTTTTTTCTATTTACATCTATGATATTCCATCCCGGTTTCCCTGTCACTTTTTCTTTTCGCCGATGACACGGCAATAACATCGTCCTCATATAAAAAAGAATCAGCAATATCGCGACTGCAAACTTATTTGGATAACATACTTAAATTCCTCGCGACTAATAAGCATTGTATCAACGCTAACAAAACCGAGGCGATTCTATTCTTTCGCTCCCGTGCATGTATCCCACTAATGCCTAACCTCCGCATTCACCAAACTCCTATCCCGTGGGCCGATGATGTTACTTATCTTGGCATACGTATTGATAAAAAGATGAAGTGGAATGCCGCCGTATTTGACAGAGTCACTAAAGACAAAAAGGTTTATCAATTTCTTCTCCCTCACCTGAAACCTACTTCCCAACTGAGGGTGAGAGTACGCCTCAATCTGTTTCGAGTCTGTATTAGACCTGTGCTGACGTACGGTATCATTGTTTGGTGGAATGTGCTTCCCTGCCATAAACAGCTCGAGCTTCAAAGGTTCGAAAACCGCGTAATCAAAACCATTCTCGGCAAACCTCTCCACTCTTCCGCCTCCGCGGCCCTGAAGAGTACGCGTGTATCTCCGCTCAAAGAATTCGTAATGGAATGTATATCCAGGTTTGACACCACCGAACACACCAATCCGCTCATACGGGGTATGAGCTCGCTATCTCACGCTAAAATCCCGTATGTCGTCAGGACGGCCTATCCCATTATTGGCCCTTCTTTCCGTCGGTCCGCCGCTCGCGCGCGTTGCGTGAGCCGCGCGCAGCCTCTCTTTCCACCGATCCTTTGAGTGGGTTTTTCATTCTCTCCCTCTCCTTTTTAGGCACGACCGTAAACGGAGTGACTTATGCAATCGCCATCCTGAAAACCGTTCGGATGTATGTGTGTGTGTGTGTCCGTGTATATCCTCGATTTCGGAAAAACGGCTGAACCAATCAGGACGAAATTTGTATAGTTTGAAAATCCCGAAACGGTTGAAGATGACCATGCATAAAGTTTTGTGGCACCAAATGGGTATATACTACACATACATGCCAAATTTCATCCAAATCCGTTCAGCCGATTTGCCGGTATACTGGATTGCAGACTTAAATTTGCTTAAAAAATTTAAATTTGCTGCCATTTCGAAACGGGTTTCGTTGTCGGGTTTTGATCACTTGGGCCTATTGCAGAAATGTTGCATTTCGTGGGCGAGCGCGAAGCGCGAGCATCCGATGACCTCGAGGGGTATGGCGTTTGAGCGAAGCGAAAGCGCAGAGGACTCTGTAGCATAGTTTAATATCTCAATACTTGAATTTTCCACAATTTCGAAACCTTTTGAAATTCGTGGGCGAGCGCGAAGCGCGAGTGCCGCGGTCGTGCCTATTGCAGAAAAGCGAAGCTTTTCTGCACCCGTTAAGGCGAGCGCGAAGCGCGAGCAAAGGCGATCTTGAAGGGGTTGGCGCTTGAGCGAAGCGAAAGCGCAGGGGGCTCTGCCCCCTAGTTTCTCTTTTGCCCCTTCTCCCACCACCCCCAAATTATTATCACTTTATGGGTTTTTGCAATTTTTTCCATCCACCTACATTTATCTCTGGATATTTATTTATTTTGGTAACACCATTGCAATGTCGTTGATTGGTACACGGGCCAAGGCTTGTAGGCACTCTCCAAACCCAACCTCATCGTCATCGTTTAAAAAAAAAAATAAATAAAAAGAAAGTGGGCTTTTTTGCAACTTTTCCCCACTGTCACTGCATGGTCTCTTAGTATATCAGGTTGGTAACGCCATTTAATTTCAGTACTAGACGGTAGGTGGGCCTTTGCTCGCAGGGACGTCTTATGAGGCTTTCGAGAGGTCGTGACTTATGCTATCGCCATCGCGAAAACCGTGTGTGTGTGTGTGTGTGTGTGTGTGTGTGTGTGCGTGCGTGCGTGCGTGCGTGCGTGCGTGCGTGCGTGCGTGCGTGCGTGCGTGCGTGCGTGTGTGTCCGTGTATATCCTCGATTTTGGAAAAACTGCTGAACCGATCGGGACGAAATTTGGCACAAAAATCAAGTACACTACTGTGAGTTGACAATAAGGTTTGTGAGCCGCCATCTTGAACCGGTGCAAGATGGCGGGAAATTCAAATTTCGAATAAAATTTAATTTTGCCGGCATTTCGAAACGGTTGAAGATGGCTATACATAAAGTTTCCTGGCGCCAAATGGGTATATACTCCACGTGCTTGCCAAATTTCATCCAAATCCGTTCAGCCGTTTGCCCGGAATACTGGATTAAAGATTTTTATTAAGCAAATTTAAATCTTTAATCCAGTATTCCGGCAAAACGGCTGAACGGATTTGGATGAAATTTGGCATGTATGTGTAGTATATATCCATTTGGTGCCACGAAACTTTATGTAGAGCCATCTTCAACCGTTTCGAAATGGCGGCAAATTTAAATTTTTTAAGCAAAAAGTCTTCAATTCAGTATACCGGCAAAACGGCTGAACGGATTTGGATGAAATTTGGCATGTATGTGTAGTATATATCCATTTGGTGCCACGAAACTTTATGTAGAGCCATCTTCAACCGTTTCGAAATGGCAGCAAATTTAAATTTTTTAAGCAAATTTAAGTCTGCAATCCAGTATACCGGCAAATCGGCTGAACGGATTTGGATGAAATTTGGCATGTATGTGTAGTATATACCCATTTGGTGCCACGAAACTTTATGTATAGCCATCTTCAATCGTTTCGAAATGGCGGCAAATTCCGCCGAAACGCCTGCACGGATTCAGAAAAAATTTGGCATGTAGTTCAAAAATATACCCATTTGGTACCACAAAACTTATTCATGGTCATCTTCAACCGTTTCGAAATTACGGGATTTTCAAACTATAATTATAAAATAAAATAGTGGATTTAAGACTTGAAATTGTCACCATTTCGAAATGGTTGAAGATGACCATACACAATGTTTCGTGGCACCAAATCAGTATATACTTCACGTACATGCCAAATTTCGTCCGAATCCGTTCAGCCGTTTTACCGGAATACTGGATTAAGGACTTAAATTTGCTTAAAAAATTTTAATTTGCCGCCATTTCGAAACGGTTGAAGATGGCTATACATAAAGTTTCGTGGCACCAAATGGGTATATACTACACATACATGCCAAATTTCATCCAAATCCGTTCAGCCGTTTTGACGGATTACTGGATTAAAGACTTAAATTTGTTTAATAAAAATCTTTAATCCAGTATTCCGGCCAAACGGCTGAACGGATTTGGATGAAATTTGGCATGTACGTGGAGTATATACCCATTTGGTGCCAAGAAACTTTATGTATAGCCATCTTCAACCGTTTCGAAATGGCGGCAAAATTAAATTTTATTCGAAATTTGAATTTCCCGCCATCTTGTACCGATTCAAGATGGCGGCTCACAAACCTTGTCAACTCACAGTAGTGTACTTGATTTTTGTGCCAAATTTCGTCCCGATCGGTTCAGCCGTTTTTTCCGAAATCGAGGATATACACGGACACACACACACACACACACACACACACGAACGGTTTTTGCGATGGCGATAGCATAAGTCACTCCTTTTACGGTCGTGCCTAAAAAGTAAGAAAGTGAAAAGCTTCGAGGCTTCGTGCTCCCTCTCAACGACATGTAAACGCGTTCCACATTGAGCAAAGGATAACGACGAGCTACGACGACGTCTAAGTATTTGATTTATTACAGGCGTTGGATTAGCGCGCGCGCGAGTACAAGCTCGCTCTCCTGATGCATGCGCTCGTTCGGTCGTATCGATGTAACGTCCTTTTACGGAACGCCTTCTAAATATGGATCGCACAGGCGGCGCGCTCGAGATTGCTAGGTGGTGGCTCATTCATGCCTCCAATCGATCGCATTCTTCTTGGCGGATACCTTGAACGTGCTAGCGCCCTCCGATCGGTATAAATAGATTCGTTCGCGACATCTCTTCGCGGAGAATTAAAGGAGGAAGATTGCTGAGAGATCGTGAGGAGGCTTCCTATGCTCGAAGAGGAGAGGAAGAAACCTGAAAAGCTACCGTGTAGAATGCAGGAGAGAAGATTAATCGTTCCTTTAGATTCGCATTTACCCTTGCCTTTACCTTCCGGCGCCAGTTCTCACCAGTAGCCTTTATGAATTTCTCTAAATGTCGGCGCTCGCCACGGGGCACCGGCTTCGTCCATCACGTACTTTATTTTCACGATTCTCGATAATTGTGATGCAATATTTGGTGAATGGAAAATGAGAGAATTATTAAATGTCTTCGTTTCGTTTTGATATCAGATAAATGATAATAGATGATTCTGTAAAAAAATTCTTTGGCGCGTAAGGAATCGCGTGCACGTGAACCGCAAAAGTGACGAGAGCCAATTGGCTCCCTGCTCTCGCGGTTCGTCTTTGAGGATACGTCGTTTACACGGCGCGACGCTCTCATTAGAGCCGACGAGAGAGCAAAACTTTATCCCGGAAGGGATCGTGGCGTCGTCGGCGTGCATCCTCATGGATTTAGTTGGCTTCTCGTTCCCATCGCGAACGCGAGCGAGACGGGTGAATTTCTCCGATCCGTGGGACGAGACAACTTGGAAACAGCATACCTGCGGTTTAGCGTACCTTGCGTTACGCCACGCCAAGCCACATATGCACAACGGAAGTATCCAACTACTGCACGACATCGATACCGTCGATATCTTGCGAGAATAAACAAGCTGAAGAGAAAGGAGAGAGGAGAAGGAATCCTTCGAGAGAAGTTCGGAATTTTCCAAATAAAAGTCACATCCGTCCGCAAGCTCTGGGTAATTGGTCCCTCATTCGCATCGGATGTGGACGCGTATCGAAATATTTCATCCAAACGAGACATTTGCTACTGGCAATATGGGTGCAGAATGCTCGCCCATTTCCGGAATACCTTGATATTGATTTTCAATGGTGCCCTTTCAATGCCTCGTTAAGTGGTATTAACATAACAATGAAAGATATTCGGCCGCGTGGAACGAGGCATCCACGATCTCTAACTACCGTTTGTGCGTTATTAGCGAATTCTCTCGTATCGAGGTCGAAAAAGGATGGACTACGTGGTGAGACGAGAAATTCCGCGCACGATGGTAGAATGAAAATTTCCACCCCTAGATAAAACCCACCCTCGTGCGTTTAATCCTGCGATCGAGTTCCGCTTTCGTTTACCTACTCTCTCTCTCTCTCTCGTCCGGTGGGGGTCTAATCATTGGCGCGGGAATTTTTGTTTGTTTACCAAGCGTGCAACCTCCTCTTCTGCAGCTTTTAAAATCTATATGAAAGCTAGCGACGCGAATCGACACGAAATCGGCGCCCAGTCTGAATTGGCTCTCTCGATATTCAATATTCCGGGGCGGGCTCGATGGAGCGGAACGGCCTTTGATATTATTTAATGTAAATTGGGTGTTAAGCCCGTTTGAGGCGGTCGGGGCCTCTCCTCCGCCCCTGAAGAGCGCGCTGCAATAATTAACGATTATCGGCTCGCGCACGTTCGCCTCCCCGTTTCGAGTCTGTCTGACGATTCACGACAAAGCCTTTCAGCTTTTATTTCCCCCTGTTTCCCCGTCGTCGTTCGACGTACAGAGGAGACGACGAAAGACGAAATATCGAACGAGCACTGCCACCCACGGGAAACAAAACGAGGAGGAAGGCAGAGAAGCGCTTCGGCTGATACGCGATTGTGGCTCATCCCTATTCCACTTTGCTCCTTTCTCTCTTCAACTCTCTCTCTCTCTCTCTCTCTCTCTCTCTCTCTCTCTCTCTCTCACCATCTTTTTTTTTGTTCTCTCCTGCGCGGAAAAACGCCACGTTGGAACGCGGTGCCGAAGGTAACGAGAAATTTCCCTAATTGCTCGTTTGCCTCGTGTGTGCGCAGCGCCGAGCCGGCGCCTTCGTGGCGCACGGATGGGAAGCGTAGGGTTGGAATAGTGGAAATTATTTTTTTCACCATACTTCTCGACTCGTCCGTCTCGTTCGTTGCCGCGCGTCGATTCGCCGACACGAGTGGAAGGAACGTTCACGTTCACGAGGAGATACGGTGTCGTCGAAATATGGTACCGGTCACACTAATTAACTGCCGTCGTGCACGCACGCGCGTGCTGTCGCGAGCCTGCTCGGGTGAAAATTAGAGAACGCGTCGTTACATGTGCCAGATGGAGTTCCATTTCTCGTTACTCGTCGACATATCGATCGTTCAGTCTTGTAAAATAAAATCTCCGTGAAGGAGAGAATTCTCTGGAGAGAGAATAAGTCCACGAGCTCGAGAAACTGTTTTCACCCGGTAAACCGCGGTGCATAATACATTAATACATTACCGGAGAATTCTTCCCTCGAATCAGGAGGAAAAGCAAGCAGGAGTGAATTTTTTTCTCTTCCTTCCAGGCTCGTTATTATCCTGCTAATTCATTATCTCACGTACACGCACCGTGAATGTCCTCGTTAGACACGAAAGATTTTATCGAGCGAAAAACCTTCGGAGCTTAGGCGGGGCTGTCCGAGAATCCGTGGCTCGTTGCGGTTGCGGAGAGCCTCAGCTTGCTCGCAAATCGCGTGCGATAATGAGATATAATGGTTCGGCGGGTGCTCTTGAACTGTGTTTACTTTAGATAAAAAGCTAACAATAGAGGAAGCCGATTCTAGACCGGCTGTGCACTCTCCCAGGGTGGTGCGTGTACGTTACGATCGCCGTGCGTGTTATCCACGCGTGTGCGCTCGCGGAAAGGTGCGCCGGTTGGGTGTGAACGACGGCTAAGTGATTTGTAGAGCGGTAGCCCGAACGCGGAAGGCGGCCCGAGCGAAATGGACGGTGGCCTTTAAGTAAGAAATACGATCGGGTAGAGGAAAAGGCCCCCACGAGCATATTTTATTGCTCGGTAATTGTTGCCGGTGTGTCCACGTAATTTTATCCCGGGACGTGTTTATCGCCGCTTCGTGGAAACCCACGCGCTTTATCTTTCATCGTGCCACCATCGTTTATAGTCAATCCAGGCGGAGGCCTCGTTTGGAAAACTCTTCCTAAAAATGCCACCCCCGGAAGAAGCCGTTTCTAAATACGCGCGGGCTCTCAGGAGCTCTCGCTAAGAGGCTTAATCGTCCCACCGTTCTTTATTATCAGTTCGCTAGAACCCGCGTGGAAATTTTTCCTTCATAATTTCAGCCGAGAAGAAACAATCCTCACCTGCGAGCTTCTAAGATAAGAGGCTTAATCGTGCCACCGTTCTTTACAATCACTTCGTTCAAAGACCTCATGTGGAAAATCGTTCTTAAAAATTCTACTCCGGACGAAGGAATACTTAAATGCGGGTGCTTCCTTTTACGAGCTTTCGGTAAAAGGACACCTTTCCTCGGGAAAGTATCGAAGGGTTTCGACCACCCAAAGAGGCACTCCCACCTGTCAGGGCGTTGTCAAGGAAAATCGTCCAAACAGCGTTATCGACGTCGAAGAAATTCCGTGCTTCCTCGTTCGCGTGACGAAACTGCGACGGGTGCTTTAGAAATGCCGAAACGATTTTTACGCCGGTTGTCACCGAGAAGAAACTCGCTTTTACCCTCCTCTTCTCTCTTTTTCATGGCTTTTGTTCGAATACCACGCGACAGACAGTGGGAGTGTTAGTAGGGACTGAAACAAAGAGACAGAGGGAGAACGAATCTCTCGACGATCAACGAGGACACCATGCTCACAATCGGATCGTGCAAGCGCATCTTCGACCGTGGTCGAAACACGAGCCTCGTTCCACTCGTCCGACACGTGCTTGTCTCTTCATAGGAATAAATCGTCCCGACATACGGTAGACGAATAAGTAACAGGTCTACCTGCACCCATCACTTCGTCCTTTCTTTTTTCCCATCCCTTTGTCTCCACATCCATCCACCTCTCTCATTTAGCCACGAGCTACCCTAATCGTTCGTACCTCCCTTCCACAAATTTTTCCCTTCCTCCGTCACTCGAATTTCTCTCCATAGACCTCTCTTTCGACCACCCTGTATTTACCCCTTCCCTCAATCCTCCGAAGTACAATTTCTCCTCTCCCTTCTCTCGCACCTTCCTCTCTCAGCGCGTCACCCTATATCACTCCGTTTAATCGGCCAACTCTGGCTCGTCCGTGCGAGACCGGAGAGACAAGTGGCCGTTCGTCCGTCGTTCCGATGCGACACTCACACGTGTCCGATTAGCACGGACTGTCACGGTGGTGTGTGTATTCGAGCGAACGTCGCGGAAGAGGAGCACGAGGAAGTGGAAGCTCCCGTGGCGACTCCACTATTCTGCGACCAAGTGTTAACAGGTAGCGCGCCGTAGGACAACGCCAATGACCAAGATTTGCATCTCAAACGGTGCCTCGTGAAGGATTGTTAGGCTCACGGGCTTTCTACCCCGTGCGAGCGCCACGGGACACCGGTAACGAGGAATCCGCCTGTCCATTGAAGGCTATAAGGGGGTTGGTGGCACGCACCAACCCCCCGTAGCTCTAACGAGCATTCGAGACGTGCCGTGAGCGATTCGATTGGCGGTACGTAACGGTAGTCGTTATCTTCTCGAGTCACCCTCGACCCTCCACCCTCCTGCTTCCTCGATCTTCGTCGCAAAACCTCCTGCAACCTATCCCCGTGACTACTCGATCGAGACCACATTGCGAAACTATTGAGAACATTCGTGAAACTCTCTCCCTCGTATTCCCGAAGCCAGAAGGCATCTCGGACACGTTGCGATGGGTCGTGTGTAAGGAGAATCGTGGGAGGATCGAAATAGAGATGAATGGTGGACGAGATTTCCTCCTGATGGGATCTCCGAGCGGAAGTCGAAATACCCGGTGTTCCAGGGTGAAAGTGGATAGTGCCTTTAGAAACTCCGAGCGATTCTTCGTGGTTAAGTTAAAGTACACATTATGAAAATTGATTTAAGCACCGTGAGAAAGACCGTGGTGCTTTTCCTTGGTGTAGTTCGCGATGACAGGAAGCTCTCGGTGTTCGAGGAGCGAGGAATTTTTGGGAAATTTATTCGGGAGAAGTTCGGCAAGGGGTGGAGAGGGGTGAGAATCGAAGTCAAGGGTGGGTCGAAGTAACACCTCGAATATTCCACCCTCGAGGCTCGTCACGTGACTCTCATGGAAATATTTTTCTCCGGGAGCAGATTTTATGCTCGTCGATCTTTCGCGAAGGCATTCGAGTGGAGACTCGGCTTGATCCCTTTGAGGGCGGATCGTGCCTGTCGTCTCGCGCCACTCGTCGCCAATCTCCCATTCACCGTGAGAGAAACCCCGGAGGAACTATCGGAGACATTGACGAGGAGCGAGAACCGTCGTAAACCTTCGTCCTACCGATTGCTCATTCGCGATTCGTGCATCGCAATGGTAATTGAAACGGGCCAGTCGCTCTCGGCAAATCGTCTCCTCTTCGTCGCGGGTACTCGGAGACGAAACAAAGCCCGTCTAAACGTTTTCGTCGGAATTTCACAACATCGTCAAACGTTCGGTTAATCGTTCCCTCGGTGATTCGACATCTTGGCTTCATATTTGGCTGGTAGACCGATTTCATCTTTTTTTCGTATAGGACTTTGCTTTGTGATATTCAATAATTGGAGAGCTTGGATTTGATTTATGTTGGAAATAATTGGTCGTCCCTTGAATCTGTAACCGTCCCACTCTTTCACTTTTCTATCCGAATCTTGAGCTTCTTGTTTCCTTGCTTGTAAAACGGTTCAGTTCGATTCTACCCTTCCTCGAGGAGGTCTCGTGTGTTGCGAAAGGAAAAGAACGTGAAGTGTTATCGGTGAATCTCCTCGTGCTTCAATGTGTTCTTTCTTCAAACAAAACTGTCAAAATAAACTGTTATATATATAAATAACAGAGGTAAGACATCACCAAGGAAATAAAAGCAAATATTAATGCAAATATAGTTATTGGAGCCACCCCGTAAAATTCTTTCGAAAAATTTCTCTCACCACTTGTGACGAACCGTAGAAGATAACTCTATCGATACGATCTATCAAATTAAAAGTGCAAAGAAAAAATTCTCCCTTACTTCAATCTCACCTCCGACATGATTCGCAATGTGGAATGGGCCAGCAGGGGTTCGTCCGTCGAACTATTGGATAACACAAGAGCTCCTCCTTCCCCAAGGACAAGGCATCCTAACGAGAAGTCGAGAGGTCGAAGCACCCCACCATCGATACCAAGAGGGGACTATCGAGTGTACGCATCCACAGAATCTGATATGTTCACGGCAGAACCCGGAGGCGGTAGTGGTGATAGTGTTATTCATCGAAATCGAAATCGCAGTCGGCGGTGGTATAAATAGAGCGTGAGGTCGTCGTGGGTCGTGGGCCGAGGGTCGTGCCCAAGGGTTAGCTCGTAAAAAATCGATGAGGACCCTGTTCCTGGAATTAGTCCCCACCTCTCACCACCAGGGTAACGATCGTGCCCCATGGAGAGAGAGAGAGAGAGAGAGAGTGCAGGCCTCCGCGAAGGAATCCTTTTTATTTCTTACGCGAGTTTAGTTGTTCCTTTACAGCCCCGGGTCCGACTGTAATTTTTCTTTCAATCATCGAGTCACGCGCGCGCGCCACCACAGGGCGTCGATTTACGAGGCGCTTTACGCGCGCGGAAAGAAAAATATCATTGTGATTTACGTCCAATTCGATCTCACGGACGTGATAACAGCTCCACGACCTTCCTTGCGTTATCATCCATCGGGACGATGGCTAAGGTTTATTGTCGAAGGTGCGTGAGGTGATACGGTCAGAAGGAGGAGAAAGCCGGAAGAGGATTCTTTACCGAAGATACCCTGTGCATAGAATTTCTTGCATGCAAGAGATCTACTCGGTAATATTTATTATTAATTTCCAATCATGCAAATTATCCATTGGAAATTTTTTCGGTTCCTGGCCATTTAACCTTCTCCTCTCTCTCTCTCTCTCCTTCTTTCTCCAACAATCTTCTCTAGTCTCTTTTAAATAAAATTGTATAAAAATGATTTGCGAATCTCTCAGTGCTGGGCAGAAGGTATAATAACAGCGGCCGATTGGGCACGCGGCCGGTCGATGGAGAACACTCGTTTGAAACCGCGAGTGTAGTGATCCTTCGCGGTGGTGGCGAGGCCCCTCTGAAATTTCACGCCGGTACGTTTGCCGCCGCCCGCCGGGGTAATTGCACGCTCGTTAGAAGCGGGAAGTTTGTAAAGCGGGCGCGGGTAAGATCCTTGTCGAATCTCGGAAGGCTTCGCTTCACGTGCTCCTCCCCCTCGCCGCTTCACCGAGCCTTGTTCGATCTCGAAGAGCTCACGCGAGCCAAAGTGACGTGCCTTCGCCCACCGTACGGAGGATCCTCTCGGAGTAGTTTCGGCACCGACCAACGTACCCACGACCTCTTAGTCGAGAAGGAGAGCGAGGAACAGGCAGCAATTTGATACCCGGGACACGCTAGGGGTGAGTTTCGGACGGGCAAATGCATCGTTAATATGCAAGGATCGGCGAGATAAAAGATCAACGGTCGTTCAGAGAATTTCGTCGATCAGATACTCCCCGAGGCAACGTCCTTCTTGTTGTGTCTCACGAGAGCATCGAGAGATTCGAAGCAACTCCTTGATTTTAATTTCCTTGGATATATACCTCGGTGCTTTTACTTTCGCGTCGATCTTCCGTCGCCCGAGTCTTCGAGATATTATCGCAGCACTCCACTGCTGGGTGCACTCAAGAGTTCGAGAGTACTCGGGTGTCTCGCGATACATCGCGAACAAGCGGAACGCACGGGATCTCTCGAGGATTCTTCGAGGATCGTCTCACGACGAACCCAACCCCCAACCTTCGTACGTTCGCGCGCTAATACGTGAAAAGCGTTCTCCTTACGAGATACACGCGCACACTTAAATAGTGAGGAAATAAATAGTGAGCGCACTTGAAGGTGCGTTTGCATTCTTGAGGAGCGCGTAGGTACGTGGAGACCCTCACGGTGATGACACTCGACGTCTGACGAAAAAAGAATGTGCCTCGAATCTCGAAGAGGCACTCGAAATTTTTGCATCTCTCGCGAGGCAAGGATGAACGAGGAATAATCAACGAGGGTACTTTGTGCCAAGGAACACTACCCGTGTGAAGAAAAGGAAATTGAATCCTTGCTCGAGAAACGTACTCCGAGGGAGTAAAAATAAAAGTAGGCGTACGAGTAAGAAACGATGGGAAACATCCACTCTAGCCGAGAGAGCAAACTCCGTGTTCGGAAGAGCGCGCGCGTTACGAAAGAACTCGAGACGCTCGAAACTCTCGATTCAATTGGCCTGCACCCCTTCACCCCCGCGGTTCGTCGCAAAGCTTACCGACACCTCTTCACGTCGCAACCGAAGAAGAAACTTCGTCGTTTCAAACGGAGACGACGAGCACCGCGTGCGCAAGAACTCGCGACCACGTGATAGCTCATTCGCGCGCGGAGAAGCATCGTGAAGAGGCTTAATCGGCCCACCACTGTAAGAAGCGTCGATTGGCCTTCGTGGCTCGTTCTCAAGGAGCAAGGAGGACCGCATCGTGAACGCTTCGATCGGACGTGGCTTCTTGGCGTCTATCGTCGGCCGAGATGCCTGGAACGAAGAAGAAGAGGAGGAGGAGGACGCAGAAAATCCGTAGAAGCACGCGAGGGCCACGAGATCATGGATGGCAAAGAGAGAAGCTGAAGCGATCTCGGGCGAAGGACTACGAGAAGGTTTGGTGGAAGAGTGGACGAGAGGATGGAAAAAAGTGGAGGGAGGAAAGGTGGAGGACGAGAGGAAGGAAAAAATTTGAGAGAGAGAGAGAGAGAGAGAGGTAGACAGGCCGGACCAAGTCCAAAACGAGGTCCCAAGTCCTCACCCTCCTCCTCTCCCGTCTGGGCTCCTTGCCACGGCGCCGGCGCACGGAATTCTTTGCGTTAGCCAGGAGTTATTGGCACTCACGTGACATTGCGCTCCTTTCGTACGATAGGTACTTCAAAGAGGAGGGTGAGAACGTGGGGAATTGCAAAAGGCAATAAAAAAATTTCTCGGATCTTTTCGTACTTATGTTTAGATTACAATATAGACAAGATCGTTCTGTGAAAATCTTCTCGTCTGCTTTTCTGCTTTTAAAGTAGATACCCAAAAGTGAAACCAAAGGGAGAAAAAGAAGAACAGATGGCCGGGGGATCTGGCTACTTTAGTAAACCCACGAGCAGCGCGCTCTTTTCTATTTTTCGGTTTCTCTCTCGGCGGTGGTGCCAGGGTCGAAGATTCGGTGTGCAGCGCGCGAGAGTGCCATGTGTTGAAAGCGAGTCGAGGAGGTCGAGGCCTTCCGTGTGGCCGACGTGAACATTGGTCGCGACGGGACACTTCCGGTTACGAGGAACGAGTAGAACGAGACGTAGGAACGTCACGCATCGCCTCGACTAAAATTGCTCGTTTCTCTCTTTCTCTCTCTCTCTCTCTCTCTCTCTCTCTCTCTCTCTCTCTCTCTCTCCCTCCCTCCCTCTCTCTTTCTGCGTGCAATTTCGTCCAGGACGACGAGACACTCTCCGCCACTCGTGCGGAAGTCCACGATAGTGCACTCTCCTTCCATGTGTAATGAGGAAACGGATGGAGCGGCGTGAAGAAGACAAGAAGAGTCTCTTCTCTTGAGTGCATTGCATAGACGAGCTCGCATCCGAGCTCTCTTTTTCTTTACATTTAAAAAACGTGCTCCGCACGCGTGGGTAGACCTTCTTTGGACAATTCACTACCGCGTCAATTGAGAATGAACCTTGCCCTCGTCAAAAGTGCATTAGCAAGGGGTGCCTGCAATTTTGGAGACTCTCCTGCGTTGGCCCAGGGCGCCAGAAGCGGGCACGAGCACAAGGGATAATTGATTTACGAGCTCGTGGCCGCATGCGAAATGGAATGCATATTTAACGACACGGGATACCAGTAATTTATCCGTTGAAATGATAATTGGGAGGACGTTTCGATAATTCGAAGAGAAGGAGAGTACGAAAGGCACGGGGAGAATATTATCGTAAAACGACCCCGTGGTGCATGGAGATTTACGGTCAATGGAACGATGTCGCACGAGTCTGGAATTTACCTTAACCCTCTGAAAGATGAACATCAGGTGAAAGAGCTTCGTATACCGCGTCTCCTTGCTAACTTCGAGCGGAAGATATGTGTGGGATTTAAGCGGTAGGCTTGCACGCTCCTTTCAACCGAGTATTCTCTCGTTCGCGTCCAGGGCGGTCGTGTTAATCTTCCTCGGACAGTTTACTCCTTGCGCGAGAGTAAGAGACCGATGGTTGAAGAAGGAGAACGAAGGAAAGGACGACCACCTACCTTTCGACGCTATCATCCCTCGTCCACGCACGTGTAAATCATCGCGCTCTCCGCTCGAGGCCTCTCTATCGCGCGCGAATCTACCGCATGGCCGCTCGATAAGGCTCGACAAGAGTCGGTAGGTGAAAGAGAGGAAGAGATAGGTCTCCGAGGAGAAGAAGCCAGGCTCGTAGTAGGTGGATAAGCACGGACGCGCGCTCCTTCCCCCTCGATGCACGCTATCCTTGCAGGAGAGTTTCATACGCGACTGCCCACGACGAAAAAGCAAGAGGAGAATAGAAGAGGAGAGGGAAAAGGAAGAAGCCGTCGTAACGAGGAGCCGAAGATTTTCTCTTCCACGTCTTCCTCGCGTCCACCTTCTTCTTCTTCTCCGGAAACACAAGCCGGACGATCGAGCTGCCATTTGTCACGAGCATCCTCCTCCATACCGCGAGACACAGCTCGACTTCTTAGTTTCTTGCTCACCGCCCGGCATAAAAGAATTTCCAACCGTATGTTCGCAGCTGGCCGCGTCCGATGATTTATCGCGAGGCCGTTACGTCGTGGCGTTCATTAATTCAGCGCGGATCGTTTGCACCAACCGGAAATCCTCGTGTATGCGCTGCACTCGTCTCCTGCGCTTCTTACCCTCACCTCTCTCTCGTTTCGCGTTCAATCCACCATTTTATTCGTCCTCTCTTCTTCTTTCTCGAGGGAGAGGACGATTGGAGGAACGCACGTGGCACAAGAGTGAGGAAGGTCAAAGAGAAAGCTTCCCTCCACTCGTCCTTTTCCGTCCTCGCGATTTAATTGATTCGCGTCGTTTCCCCAGCCATCGAGCGTCGCGATGGTCTTTAGGGAGCGAATCCGTTTTGCATGGCGGACCACGGACGGCAAACACGGCAGGCATTTGTCGCTCGAGTACCTACGAAGGAGGTTGAGGAGAAGGATGAGGCACGATGAATGCAGAAACGGTGGAGGCGGGTGAATAGAAAGCTAACTGGATCCTACTGATTCGCATCTGGCGCACACCTAGTGCAAACCACCCCCTCCTTCATTTCCATTCGTCTGTTTAACTTTCTGCCCCCTGCATTTTGCCAAACGTCATGCATCAAGGTCGTTCAGCAGCAGTGAGGAGCCTCGAGAGCCTACGGAGAGATCGATGTTTACCCTGCGACATTTTATTTCCTCCAACTTCGGTTCCATCCAGTCGAGCGAGAGTCGAGAAGGATCCAAGGTGGTTGTTCGTTGTTGAGAACTCTTCGAAGCTAGGATGTGTGGCGCCTGTGGAGAGAGGAGATGGCTCGCCTAGGGGTGGAAGAGTCTCCGGTCCGTGGAGCATTCGACGAGTTACCAGAGGACATGATTTAATTGATTCCAGTGCCGTCCAGTTCCATCGCCTCCGGGGACAGCCCCATCCTGCTTTGTATTCCGATCCAGCTGCTGATCGAGCGTTCGACAAACGTCCCGATTCCTCCTTACGCTCGTTGGACACGAGTTCCAGGCGAAGCTGGCGCGAGAAAATGTCCAAGTGCACTCGAGGATTTGCAAGAGCCGGTTGAGTAGCGTGCGTGCACCTTCACGCGGTGTCACTCACCAGTTCGCTTCCCTTCGTGCCACGAAACGTGATGGATCGAGCCCATGGGCTTAAAAATGCCGATATATCACCGTGGGTAATCAACGCGAGGTAATGTCCTGGGATTATTAATAGTCTCTGTGTAACGTGCTGTGGTGGAAGTGTGGCGAAGGTGGCGGCTTTGAGAGCAGCCAGAAGCAACATGCTCAAGGGTTAGAAGCTTGGCTCGGAGAGCCTACGCTTCTAGGATTTATCGTCCTACGATTACGAGGGCACGGAATGATCGCTGATTGTTTCTTGATTGCTGAGAAGTGAATGTGAAATAAAATCCGGTCAGAGAAGGATCTCTGATAGGTTGGGCTTTTTTTACGTGGCTAGATAAAGCCTTTACATGCTGTTAATTCGAGGATTGTGTCTGTAAGCTTTCCGAACAATGTTTGGCTAATTATAATACGAGAAGACGATTGAAGAGGTTTCGAAAAAGGCTTGTATCTTCGATTCGCGTTGCTTTCATTCTCCTTCTTCCAGAAGTCTACTAGGATGTGTGTAGCTTTTCGTGGACGTTCTCTAGAGAATAGAAACAAATAATTCCGAGTGCTCCGTGGTGGCACGGAAATTCGGGGGAAACACGGAGGTCTCTCGTAGCGCGCCGAGGAGGAGATCGCAATTTCCTTCCTGACTGCGATGCACGAGGTGGGCAAAGGCAGCGTGTAAATGCCAAGGAGGTGAGATATCACTGGGATAGCGGACGATGTATGTACGAGCGGCTGGGTAATTTCACGGTAGGAATGCTTGTGTCGTGACTGTGGCATTGCTTATGTGCCTTTCCGGAATTGAGGACGGCCCTCGCGGCTCTCGAGACGAAATTCGTTGCGAATCGAATTTCGTTCCAATTAACTCACTCTCCACGTACGGTTTTCCCAAAGAGAAATCCAAAGAGTCGACGACAAAAATTCCACGAAGAATTTTATTGCAAGAAACTGTACAAAAAGAATTCTAAACGAATGTTGCGTTGATAAAAAAAAGAAATTTCCTCTGTTCCACGTGTCACGTGCTAGGCTCTCTGGTTACACCTCCACCTAACAAAGTTTTCCTAAATTAATCAACCCCCAGAATCGATCGATAGCCCCGACAAACCACATAAAGGATTCGCTCGTAAGCTGCAAACGACCTACTCCCTTCTCCTACTCATCTTCCTTTCCACTTTCATTACGAGCTCTAATTCGGTATTCCATTTTACAGAGCAACTTGCTCCTCTCGCGGATACGGAAACCTACCAACCACGAGAAGGAAAACGATTCTATAACGCGCTGTTCAGCCGCAAAGTCTCGAGCTGGGCCTTCCAGCCGAATGAAATTGGCCGTTATGAATCAAACCGCAATGCAAGGCGGCTCAGCTCGGGATATCCTAGCGAGTCTTGGCTCCTCTTCCTCTTCCTCTCGTTGCAGAACTCTCCGTGGCTAGCAAAGGCGAAGTCCGAGAAGCAAAGCAACCCCTTGCTACCACCAAGAAGGAGAACTTCTCGGCGAGGCTAACCGCAAGCTTGTACCCAACGCGTTTAAGTTTCATTTCGCAACAGCGGCCAGTACCAACGCCCTTCCTTCTCGTGTTGATCTTGCGAATGGAAATCTCACACGATTCGCCGTGGAATTGCTGGATATTCCAACGTCCTAGTGAGGAGGTTACGCGAGAGTTTAAACGCTCTACGTAAACGAGAGAATCCCCAGTTGACGATTGTAACAACGACGATGGTGGAATAAAGGGTGGAGAATGTAGCCACTGCAGCAGAGGGCCGATAGGATATTTGCCAGGCATTCGTATTCATGTATGTATGAATGGCAGCGCGAAGATTTCGCGGGCAGATTTTATCGCCACGTTCCTAGACTGCGTTGCTTGGCTGCTGGTGCTCGTTGCTCCCGTTAGTTTTACCAACAAGCATGTAAATGGGCTCGGGAAGCGTCGCTCTTTGATTCTCACGTCTGCCAAGGACACGTCCCATTGTTCGGGTTAAGCTACATGCATTTATTGTTGGCGTCGCGTGGCAAGAGAGATAGGGAGTGAACGAGAGAAGAAGGAGGAGGGAATGCGTCAGGGAAGAATGGCCAGGTGACGAGTCTAAAAAAGTCGTGAAAAGAGAAGAGATGAACTGGAGAGAGAGAGAGAGAGAGAGAGAGAGAGAGAGAGAGAGATGGAGCCTTTTCAAAGCAAGCTCGGTCGTTCGAAATTTGGTAATTGGATGCCGTCCGGCTCGTGAAAATTGAACGGCGTGGAAAAAAACAATGCGCCACTCTCTCGTTTGCTACTCTACTTTTTTCTCTCTTTCTCTGTGGTTCGTTTTCCATGGCTCGGTGCGCTTCCTGTTTGTTTCGGAAGTTCGCGCAACGAGCTTCAGGCGAGAGGAGGAGGGACTCCTATTACCGATAGAATTGCAGATCCAGGTGAATTTGATGACTGGCTGATTCCGTGATACGAACGGACCGCGCGCGTGCCGAATATGCACGCTGGAATATGCATTCTCGAATTAACGCGGTTTATCGTTAGATCGATCGTACGTTTAATATCCCACGCGATCGTTGCCTTTTTTTCTTATTCTCCTGTTACACGTGTTACGTACTCAAAGATACAGGAGAGTCGACCTAGTAGCAGTAGATAATGTTGCAAATAATGGAGCGTATCTTGGTCGTGCAGGCTCACGATTAACTCGATGCCCTGCTATCGCACGCTGCGCGGTAATGATAAGATAATATAAACATCATCGTAATTACTCTATTACACGGAGTCTCGAGGACCTCGTTTCACGGACGCACACTCAAGCACCCAGCTTGCATACAAACAGCACGTTCAATTGCAACTATCGCGCTTAATCGCGAAATTGAATCGCTCGTCGGACAAAAACCCACGAGGACCCGGGAATGCGGTGGAGAAAAAAAAGGGGAGGAATGTGAAATCGACTTTTCGCGTAGCCCGCGAGATAATTATCCATTCTCAGCTTCTCTCTTTCATGCTCCCGCGTGAGATGAGAGAGGAAGAGAGAGAGAGAGAGAGAAAAATGGGCGGTGGTGGCTGAAACGGGTACGTATTTGAATATTTATCGCACGGCCATGCATTCACTCGCGGGCTAATCCGAAACGTCCAATGGAAACTGCATATGAATATATTGACTATGTAAAACGTTCGACGCTCGGCTAAAGTCCGCGGAATCTACAATGAAGATCAGCTATGTGTTGTTTGAATATGCATGTGTCGCTCTGGGACCACGGCGCGTGTGCTGGTACGCGATATTCGAAGCGTACCCGCGAGCCTGATAGAACAACATCGTGGAACATGCCACACGGGCTATGTAGGAGGAAGGAAAAGTCTCCGAGGGATGATTTACAACGAGCGTCTAGAATGCAGGAGTAAGACGGTGATTTACGCGAGAGGGTAGGTATCGAGAAGTCGGCATGAAATTTCGATGCTTCGTATTCGACACCGACGACTAAATTATTCTCATTGGAAAAAAGTGGAGCCTAAGAGAAAAATGGCTTAAGAGAAATTCCTGTATCTTTTTTACGGACCACGTGAGAAGAAACCAGTCTTGGTACTTGACCCGAGTGAACGTAAATAAAACAATACCGAGGTGAAAACCTCCCCAGAAGAAATACGTCCACGAGCCTGTTCTCTTTCTCACCTAGCGGATTTTAGAGCTTTCAGGAATTCGAGGCAGCTAGGTCCGAGCATGGAACGGGAACGCTCTCTCCTGGCCAGAGTGTAAATAGAAGGATCGAAGCTGGGAGCTGAAGGAGGGAAGGAATGAAGAAGCTGAGGGGAGGAGAGAAGAGGGAAAAAATTCGAACGGTGTACACCTTTGGAGTCAGGCCAAGCATCCGCGTTGGCGCAACGAAGGTGGCTCACCGATTTTTCATCGAGTCAGCTATGGCTTCCAAATCTTCCGGAAGAAAAAAGGGGAGAAGCTCGTGGAGCAGACGGCCAACTGTGAAAAAGGAGGACGAGATGCTAGAGGAGACGAACGATCCCAGAATGAATTTGGAATAGCGTCGTTGCGGGCGTGGAACGCGTCTAGCATTATTTTTATCGGCTTGCAGAAGAACGAAGAAGAAAGAAAAGCGCGAGGTGAGACGTCGCAAATTTCAATATTTATAGCAAGCCTCGCGGACAAACATTCCGCGCGACAGAAGCTCCCACTTTGCTCTCCGGTAGTGGGCAACAGGTTGGATTTGAGTCTGCGAAAAATTCTATTCGTCCTTCGCGGAACGTGATCCGCATTATTCTGCTCCGCGAGGAGCGCGCGAATGAACGGTCCGGTAGAAGAACCAGGAGATTTCTCGAGATCGGTTATTTCCGAGAAAGATGGAAAAAATGTCGAGGCAAAAAATCGTCCTGTGGACCCTCGATCGGAAACCTTCTGATCCAAGACAAAAAGAAGATATCTCGAAGAGCGAGAATTTCGATTCGTCGAATATAAATATATCAAGACACTCTTGACTCTTTGTTCGTCAGTACGACAGCGAATGAAGAAGAATTCACGACGCTCCCATTTATCTCTCGCAATTTCTCACGATCCTCTGCTCGCCTTGGAATTTTTTCCATCGACCTATCTCGACACTACCCTCGCTGCAGAAACTCCTCCGCGTCCTTAGAATCGACAGGACGATGCTTATTGAAGAAACTTCGAAAACGAGTATCGAGCACGAAACGATCCAATTCCGCTCGCGTCATCCGCGCGATACGTGCTCCCCATTCTTTTCGCCAGTCGCTTTAAGAGGACAGGCAGAAGAAGACGATTACTGGAATACCGTCGGTGGTGCAGTTCGCCATTATTACGCGAATTCAAGCAGTTATCTCCGCGCGATTTAACCCACCCCTCTCGTCGCGCGTAACGAGACATAGGCGCGGAATAAATCCGCTCGAGGGAAAATCAAAGGGGCGCCGACCGCGTGGATGATCGGGAGACAAAGAAGACGAAGAAGGAAGTGGTAGAAGAAAGAAGGCCACCGCGGTGGGCAGAAAAGAGGCGGCCTCTCTCGCGACCGACTTGGAAAAATTCAATTCGCCACCATCCACTCCGCGATACGTGCTCCGCATTATTGGAGTGCAACGGAAACAAGATCAAGCTGAAACGAGATCGTGGACCACCCTTGTCGCGAACTTTCCGCGAGCATTCCCCGTCTCCTCCCTTCTTACCGTCCTCCGCACAGAGGCGTGATTTAAAGTGTCCTCGGAGTCTTAAAACCCACGGATCCACGAAGCACTCCGGCCTTAAAGAGATTTCAAGGCTAACGTCACGATCGCTTCTCGTCACGAAGGGTAATCAACCACCGGAGCTTTGCTCTTGCCGAACTTTCTTTTTCGCGTCCTCCTCCTTCTCTTCGTGGAATATCAATTACCAAAGAGAGAATTGGAGAAAGAGTGAGAGAAAGAGATCGTTGTCTAGGAGGCAATTAACGAGGACCCCAAAGCGAATTAGATTCTCCAGGACGATAGTTGTGCATGACTCTTGGCTAATTGTCAGCATCGAGAAGACATTTCCTCTCTTTCTCCCCCCCCCCTCTCTCTCTCTCTCTCTTTCTCTCTGTGTGTTCATCCTTTGACGATATCGATCCTCAGTGGGATTCGCGGCTAATTATCCAGCTGTCGACCAACCAGGCGCTTTGACTGTACCGCGTCATCGGCTATTGTCAAACTTATTACTTCGATGAGATAACGTTCCAAGTATTGATCCAGTGGCGCGTAACCCATAACGAGACGTTAAATCGTCCTTCTATAATTTATTCGACTTCGCACGATACTCCAAAAGACGAGTAAAAAGAAAGAAGAGAAATGTTAGAAGTACATTGGACCTTTCGCAGGAGAGATTCGCGAGAGAAGCAGGACGTTAATTAACTTCTTTCCTCCTCGATATTTATTCTGTTAATAAGCTGAAACGGACTCTCCGAAGAGGAGAGTCCGAAACTCTCCTGACTCCTACCGTCCTCGTAATTGGTACGAAAAGAAAAAGACTCGACGAGAGATAATTATTATAATTAATTAGGAACGTGCTCGGTTCGCCCGAGTGCGTAATGACGCGTGACAAATTGCGAAGAGGCTGAATGAGCGCGTCAGGCGTGACGCGTGGGCTTCGAAGGTTCTTTCGATAAGGAGCACCGTGGAAAGAGAAGGGTTTCTTTCTCAAGAAATCTTCGTGCGAAATCCCAGACGCTTGAAATATCGCTCTCGTAGAAAAGGAAGGAGCTTACGATAGGGAGCATTCTCCGATCCGAATACCACCCTCTTCTCTCCAGTGCCAAAATTCGTATCTTTCGACGATTCCATCGTCCACGAACCTCGTACTCGCTTACCGTATCTGCTCGAGAACGCATTTGAAATTTCGCAGAACGCACCGACGTCATATCGCGTCCTTGTCAATTATCGTTTCACTGTCCTCTATCGTAACACAAAGCGCGTGCACACGTGCGAAGCATTAAACGAAGAATCGAGAAACACGTGCGCGCAGTAAAATTGGCCAATGACATAGTTGTGCCAGTTGAAAAATTTCAAATGTTTGCCAAGTTGATTCGCTTGTTCTATACACTTTTCGCAACATGCAGGGTGTTAATAAACGGAATGGAGTCGTGGTACTACCTGCGCAGATGCATAATGATATCAGGATGCCACGTGCGCGCAGAACAGAATCCAATGACGATAAGATAAAGGGAGAGCTCATTGGCGCGACAATCGGTGGCCTATTCTTACCACGACTCAACTATCGTAATCACTCGACGCGCCATCGGTCCGTGATTACAATAATTACAGGAATATCAAGCGTGTTGACACCAGAAAGCTCTTCGACAATGATAACGCCTGCATTAACGGGTTTTACACGCTCCAACGAGAAGCATAATTGAAACGGCCCGTATGCGAAGCTTCCAAACGCAACAACGGGACATCGGCAATATCTCTTGATCGTTTCGGAACGCGTGTGTGCGTATGCATTTTAAACTGCCACGTGAGGGAGGTCGAACGATGTTGGCCACGATAATTCAGCGCCACCAGTCGCCACAGAATATCAAAAAATTTTTTTACATCGACCAATTACAGATTCGCGGCACGTGGCACATAATTTTTTTCGCCAACGTTATTAAACCTCCGAACGCTTGTTGCGCCTTTCGAAAGAGACACTCTGATTTTTTATTTTTCATTCCGATACGTTGTTACTTTCGTTACACGTGTACGGATTTTGCATTCGTGATTGGTATACGAAACTTCTGCCTCACTCGTGTATCACCCTTAGGATTCTATGATTTTCGAAGTGCCCTACCAGGTTCGGATATTGAACATCGAATGTTCCCTTCTACTCTTTCTATCTCTCGGTGTTGTAGATTCGGTGTAACGGCAAAGCGAGAACGAGGCGAACACGAGAGGCTGACCGGGCTCTCTCGACGCCGATATTTTATTTTGCGACACGGCCCAGAGCATCGACCACCAACCGAGGCTTTGAAGACCTCGTAGCAGAACGCTCTTCAAAGCTTTCGTAGGGCTCCGGTGGCCGCGCACTCCCGTCAAAAAACAATGGCCCTCCTCGTGCATCAAAGAAAGCGATGTCCTCTCATCCTACCGTGCCCGGGGATCCGATTGGCTCGTTTCGGGCGACGAAATTGGCGCGATGAGCCACCCTCTTGCATTTACTACGCTCAAAGGGACCTCTTCGAGAGGAATCTTTTTCACGAGACTACTACTTTTCGCCATAAGAGGAGCACCGCTTCTTTACTTTCTCGCGAGAGGTCTTCTTCTCGCCTCTTCATCGATCGTCCGTGGGAAAATATCGTCCGAGCGTGAGGAAAGTTTAAAGTCACGATACTTTCCTCTTGAATATCGTTAATTATAAAGTTGTTATTAAGTTTCGTAGAAAGAGCGAGAGAAGGCGCGTAGAACTACACGATCTTGAAGAATATTTTACTGGGTCACTTCCTCGTTTCGAGTTCTCGCAGCGATATCATCGTATTTCCCCCTCGTATTTGCGTTTATCGTTCTGTCGTCATGGAGTTACGATCGGTTTTCGATATTCGTCGAGCCGGGGACGAGCCGGAGGCTCGTGCGTGGCTCTTGATTGCGCCGCCACTATTTGGTGTTTCGCGTTCGAAAATAGATTTGCAGTGATGCGTAGTTCGTCGACGCCACACGAGCCGGACGACCCCCTGGCGAAAAGTAAAGTTCGAAATATCGGGCAAAAGTCGAGCGACCTGTATAAACGCTGAGACCGTGGTACAACTCGATGAAACATTCTCGAAAAGATTCAAATCCAAAGAATCACGAATATTAGAAGATTAATACTCTTAAAGATCGTAGGACTGTAACAGATTTAGTCTTTTTGAGCAGTTTGATTAGCGGACTTATTTCCTGTCCGGACCTTCTCAGGCAAATTAACTTCTATGCGCCATTGAGGTCCACTCGGACGCCTGCGGTTTTTATGCCTAATTTTTACCGCACTGAGTTAGGTCGTGCCGACACTATTTCCAGAGTATGCAATATCGCCAATAATTAGACGGTTGGCTCTGATTTTAATTTGTTCAACGTTAACCGCTCGACCGTACGAGCTAAGGCTTTATCCGAGGTGCTGATGCATGCTTAATGTTTGTTCGTACACGGTAATTTCATCTTCCACATCTTCTTTTTCTTTTTTTGTTTTTGTGTACTTTACTTTTTAATGTATTATCTATCTTTGCTATACTGCAGGGCTTGTCCCGTCCATAAATAAATAAATATTTTCATCTCTCGTCTCCACGTTACATTTTTCAAAAAGAAAACAAAGATCAGTAAATCAACGAATACTTTAACTTCGACCTGACGAAACTTTGATCTCTGGACGCTTTAAAAAAAAGAACCGAAAAGAAAAATCGAAGTCGAAGAATCAATATACTTTCACTCGGACGTGGTGAAATTCCTCATCCCACCTACTTTCTCTTGGATCGCCCGCGTAAACCGAAACGAGCCATGTCAAAGATCTCGACTCCTCGTAGCAGCAAGATGCGACGAATCGAATTTGAAAAAGTAAATCGGTACGCGCGCTACGATCAAGCTGCGCTCGTCACGACGAATTACTCATAACCGCCACGCGATGTCACTGATCGTAGGGCATTCCCACTCGATCGCCTCCTATTCGATTAGCTTCTGTTTATATTTTCTTTTCCAATCGGCAACGATCTCCTTCAATCTGGACTCCCGTTTAGTCGCGAGAATGGCGTCCGGGCGGTAGTGCGCGCGGCCATTCTCCAAAAATCATAATCGAGTGTCGGCGCGTACGAAACATCGTCGTGGAGGAGAAGTTGGGTGGGCACGCGCGTCCCGTGATTTCTCTTGATCCGTGCCGAGTGAGAATTCGCTTGTCTCGGACGAATCGTTTCGCGTGGCGCGCCCGTGTCTCGTACTCTTGCAAATCAGTGCGTGAGTTTTGGTTTGCTTCCGGGTCGAGAGCAATTTCCTGTGGAAAAGTGCCTATGCGGATGCGTGACGAGCCGAGTGTTGTATCTAGTTGAAGGAACAGATTGGAAGATGCAACTTCTGAGATCGTTAGTCGTGTCACGCGATGGTGTATTCACCAGTGGACATAACCTCCATTCCTCGTGGTGGAAAGGAAGCGGAAACAGAAGAAGCACGCGAGAAATTGATCCTAACGTGTCTCTGCTCTCTCAAACGTTGGTCCGGGGTGTGAAGAAGACGGGCAGGGAGAGAAGTCCTATATGTACACGAAGCTCGTAGCAAGTTTATGTTTACAGGTGCTCAAGTGATTCGTGCTGCTTATTGACATTGCCCCTTTAAGCGCCGTGGAACGTCCTTATTTGCTGGCACGACGTTTGCATTGTACACACGGATAGACACGGAGGACACACGTAAACGGTGCCCGTGCACATGCGAGACGTGGTTGTCCCAACGATGCTAATCTACTGTGCCATTTATTTTCGTAGTGGGGATAGACGGTGGGCTCCGATTGGAAGGTGCTGGAACTGTGCGAAAATTGTAGAAGTAAAGTGCGAATACGTAGAATGTAGAGGCGCGCGAGTGGAAACGCGAGGAAGTATGAAGAATTCGATTGTGCGTTTGGAGTATCCGTTTTGGAGTAAACGCGTGACAGTGATGATTGTTCGGATAATCGATCATCTCGATATCGTTTCGAGAGCACGGGTAGATCAGTGAATTGTAGAAGAGAAGAGGTTTTTGAGGTTATGTGTTGTTGAGTCACGGGACCGAGAGCGCGTCCGGAGAGGCGGTGATTTTAAAGCGCGGTAAGTACTTTCTGCTTTTCTTTAAACGAGCTTTCTCTCATTCCTCGATCACTTACGAACTCCTCGTGTATAAGCGTGGAGTACGTGGAAAGGATTTTAAAAAGATATTGCAGAATCGAATCGAGGAAGTGTATCGATACACCGAAAGAGTATGAAAGAAAGCGAGAGTTAATTTTAGCAAGTACGGCATTGGCGAAAAACACGTATCCAATTAAGAGCAGGCTCTGTAAATTGCCTCGTCGAGGGCACTTTATCCGACGAATTTTAATTTAAGTCACCCTCCGACCTCGCGTACGGAAAATTCATCGGCCAGCACAATTAGCAGATTTTACGTCGAAAGGCTCGCCCGCGAACGTATTTTATCTTTCTGAAAAATCCCTCGACATTCGACACACCCACTTCTCCTCTGGTAGCGCTTACTTATTGCATTCTGCTTTTTAGGGGCACGCGGTAATTACCGTGGAAGTCACTTAAACGCATAATGACAAGCGTTAAGGCGCCCAGTTCCTTTTTTTTTTAATGCGTGCACGGCGCATATGCATATTAAAAGGCCGAACGGCCGTGAATTTTACGGAATGGATAACGACGTTTCGCATCTCCCGCGTAACAAGTCTTTAATTAGCGGCGGGTAGTTACCCGAAGATAATTGCGAGTAAACGCACCGGTTTCTTTTGTTCCAGTTCCATTCGTGTGCGCGTATTCGGCCACTCCGCCTTCCTCCACGCTCCTCGTAAACAGCATTAACACATGTTAATAAAGTTTTTGATGCCGCGACGGTAATAACAGCCTGTAACGAATAATTATGGTACCCCTTGTAAATTTTATCTCACCGCATTATCCGACGCACCCGCTTTGGCGGTAGTTACTCTTTTTTCTCATCCTCCGATTCTTATCGAATTACAAAGCAATTAAACAATTCCACCCTTCTCTACATTCGCTCCACATTTCGACGTGGGTAAAGCAAATCACGTTTCGCTCCTCCCAACTTGGATCATCCCTTAGAAATTTTGAATTAGAATCGAATTGTGCAACGAAACAAAGTGGCTCGATGGAGTGCCACTCGAGAGAAGGCAGTGATACGCGAGATAATTTGACGTAAACAATTTAATCTCATCACTGATATATCTCTCTTCGAGTCTCTCCTCTCGCGCCTTAATTTCTCACCGAAGTTTCTCGCGCGTCTCCAATATGAATTTCAAATGTCGCAACAAATCTAATCCCAGTACCCTCGCGCGGCTTGCCGGTTGGCACGTTTCAGCTGCACGGGACGCGGCCGCATATTGAACTTAATCTTCTCTGGTTTCTTCGTCGACATCGGCGTCGTCTCGATTTACTTAGCGCAAGCCACTGAAACAAAGCCTGGGGTGGTGCGCGAATCATCGTGAGAGGACGTGGAGGAGAAGGAGGAAGAGAATCGATATATTTATCCGTCTGGGGTTAACTCGGGTTATATAGACACAGAAGTTCCTTCGCTGGATTTCCTCGAGCGAGATCGTTGGTTTAAAGTCTCTCTTCGCGGCCCGCTCTCAAGTGAGAGCTCACCTTCTAGGGTGAATATTAATAGGTCGTGCTGCAAGAAGAAGGAACGGTGACGAAACTCCAAAGTTGGTCACAGGATGAAGGACGGTGAGGTGAGCAATGGAAGGAGAGAGTAGGCGAGGGTAGCAGGTGTTAAAACGCATCGTGCGCCAAAAGGTGTAAGTATCTTCGACTACTACTCGAGCATGAAAGAGTCATGAATGAAAAGAAAGAGCAGAAAGGGCGTGCAGCGTGGAACTAATTTGTAAGGTAACGTCTACTCCTCCTATGCTAATAAAGAGCGCAAACTCAACCTCCTACTTGATTCGTTCACGAAAAGCAGGCAGTGCACGTTGCGCACTCCTCTACGAGGATCTTCCGACGATCTTTGCGTTTCACCGGTATCGATAAAGTGGTTGAACGCGGTTGTGAGATTTATCATCGGCGTATCAGAACGTGGCTCGACGTCTCGAGCCAATTAGGGAGCGCCCTTTCTCTCCCCTCTTTCTCAATGAAAGCGGAAATTACAGCTTTACCGGTGTAATTATCCCGTCTGACAAATAGCCCCGATATACCGAGAGTAACGCTGCTCATTGTGCCACTGAAAGTTACTACTTCCCCACGGGTGCGGAGAGAAGGGATGTGGGAGTGTTACATTGTTTTTGCGCGCTGCAGCTGCGAAGGAGGTACCTACGATCGAGGTCAATTCTCGGTCGGTCGATTACAATGTAACATTATCCCGTGCCACCTTCCTCTCGTGCACTCTACCGAAGTCGTGAGTAGATAATGAAATAATTACTCCGAAATCTTTCATGCTTCGTGACGATCGACTTATACCTAAAATTGTATCTGCGGAAAGCCGGTCCGGGCAAGCTGAGTGTGAAATCATTTGTTCTACGTGATCAAAGTCGGCTGGAAAAAGGGAAATAGAAAATAACATTGGATTGCCATTACGGGTACCGTGCTATCTAGAATTGTCCTCTTACTCTTTTGCGGATTTGGGGTGGGCTGATCCTCCACGGTCCCACGATATCCATCTCAAGTTTACTTTACTCGTAACTGAAATTACTACTGCATATCGAGCGAGAACTTACGAGTTTAGGATCCGCTAAAGAGGATCGCGCATTAAATTGCGGATTTTCTCGTCGCTTCGTGACGTGCGCTCGGATTGCCCGGATTTCCAACGTGGAAAAAAGATCTACGGAGGAAGGTTGTAGAGAGTATCGAAGTGAAAGATTTGCTTGTGTACTTACCGTTCAGTGGAGTACAGCAACGCACAGGGGACGGACGTCTTCGCTCGCGTCACGACGGAGCTTTGTTATTCGTTTAATTTTCTTTCGAGTCGATTCGAGAATCTTTGCATCCCTTGGGGGACGGGTGCTCGAACGAGTTACACGAGCATTTTACACGGAGAGAACGTGTCTTTCGCGACTTTCCAACGAGCGCGCTCCTCGACGATTCGACACGCGCGCGTCGTGCATCCCCGAACAATCACACTCTATATCCTTTCGACTATCACGGTGGAGTCGTATCGTGCGAACGAATCAAGTCAGATCGATCGAGTGAGGCCACATAATTTTCACTTCTCACGCCCGGGCGATGGTACGCGCGACGGTGCTGCATCCATTCCTGTACTCGCCCAACGTCACAATCTCGTGAGTGGCGCGCGCCGAATGATCCATCGATCGTGAATAAAAAAGCACGGAAAGCACACGAGCAAAGAAGACGAATCTCGAGGACGACCGATCGATTTTCCTCCAACTTTGTCCAAGAATTCACGACGAATCGCGTACGAGGCCTTTCTCATTAAAGTCACGAGAAAGGAAGAGACTCGTCTCCGAATCTCCTCACGTAACAATTACAATCTCATTACCGGTTTTCTTTGCATCTACCTCTACATTCGCTTTCTCGACATACGTCGACCTTTGCGCGAGCACGCGCTTCGTCCGTCACGAAGTCACGCATCGGTTTTGAAATACGTGTTGCAGATTAATCACTAGAGGGCATGCAGAAAAAAGGTCTCTGTGCTACAGCTACACGCTATGTTATCGTACTCAATTCAAATTGGAAGAATCAAAGGTTTCGGTGGCTTTTCTATCTACTGCGAAGCGGCAAGCGTTCAAATGGCCAAGCAAGAGATCTTAAGAGGGTTGACAGAGTGGGGATGGAAATACGATTTCTCGCGACGAGATCGTCGAGCGGATCTGCTCGATCTCTCGATGCGTCTCGCGCGAGAATTCTGTGTTATATTTATCGTGAATTATTATCGGGACGGATAGAAATGGTCTCGTGGGTCTGGGGTGACAAGAAGGAGAGAGTCCGCGCCAAGAGGATCCGCCTGCGCGCCGAACTCCCTCCTCCGAGGAAAACGAAATAATTATTCTCTTGCGTCCCACCGCGACAACGAGAAGGAAGAACCGAGCGCTCGTCCTCGACATGCATACACCGCGAAATTCGATCTCTAAAAGCGAGACGACATCAAAGGGAGGTCGCGAGTTAAAATCGTTCCGAACGACGTTTCCACTTGTCTCGTTTGCCAATGACAAGACACTATCCCATTCATCGCGCGAATTTTCACAATTTACCGATCTTTCCTCCGTTTCATAAGCAACGAAATTTTTTCAACATCCGATCCGACAACGGAGCAAGTCGATTCGTTACATTCACGAGCGTACATGCGACTAGAATCTCCTCGGTACGATACAATCCCAGACGGGCTCGCGTGGACTATAGACGACTCGAACACACGTACTACGCGACCCTCCTGTTCATTAATAAAAATACCCAGACTGCCGTGGTCGCGCTCGCTCCGTCCTCGATCGAGAGTCTCTCCTCGGAATCAACAGGTCTCTCGGTTAGAGTAAAGCACTCTCTCCATCGCGTTCTTTGCATTCACGAAAATTACCACCCCGTCACTGTCGCGTCGTAAATAACGTTCGAGGAGCAAAAGGGGAATCGTTAACCGAAGAACTCAATTGCAGTCGAAAATCGGCAGTGGGGGGGGGGGGGGAGGAGAAGAGCGTAAGAATTCGTGTAAATTATTTGAATCGGCTGTGATCGAGCGGAGCATTTAAAAGGTCTCTCTCTCGTCGTCGTCCGGAACAACCCTCGCGCCTGACATCGCGCGAGCATCCGTTTTCCACGTTTCGTGCCTCGTCGTACATCCGCCCCTTTTCCACACAGTCCTCCACCACCCCTGGCCTGAGCCGTCTCCCACCCCCGCCCCTTCTTCACTGTCTCTCTCTCTCTCCTCGCACACTTCGTCTCTCCTCTCTGTCTCTCTCCTTTTCTCTCTCCTCGCACGCTTCGTCTCTCCTCTCTGTCTCTCTCCTCGCACGCTTCGTCTCTCTTTCTCTCTCTCTCTCTATCCCTCTCCTTGCTTCCTGCTTACCGACGAGAAACACGAAGCGCGCTCGAGGGGTGCGCAAAGGGTGCGCGAGTGACCGTCACGCGAGTGCACTTTCTTACTGGAACACGGGGCGGCGTCGAGGAAAAATTCCGCGCGGAGTACGACGACCGCGTCGCTTTGGCGGTCCCCCTCGTACTCCTTCGTTCTCGTCCTGCCTCGCGCGAACTTCCTCACGCTTGGGGCGCAGGTCTCGCGCTCTCTCTCCCTCTCGTACCACCACCAAAGGTCCCTCCAAAGGCTCTCGGTTCTTAAGTCTCGCCGATACCACGCGCGAGAGGAGAGTGTTGCTCGTGTCTGTAAATGTTCCCGTGTCACGCTGTAATTGCAGGCTGTCGTGTTCGCGCGAGGGCACGTGAACCGGAAACGAAAGGAGCACCGACGATGACCACTAGAGACCACGATGCGGAGGGGTGAGAGAGGAATTTGAAAAAAAAAATGTGCAAGATGAGAGAGAAAGGAAGAAGTCAAACTGTGGAAAGAAACGATAATAAAAAAGAGGAGGATAAACACTCCAAAAAGAAGAAAAGAAGGAACAGGTCGAAAAAGAGAGAGAGATAGGGGTGCGTCTCTCCCCCCACCACACCTCTCTCACTCTTCCTCCCTCCCTCTCTCTCTCCTCTTCCTCCACACTGATCCGTCTCCTTCTCGCACACGAATATACACGAATCAACGGAGAGAGAAGAGTAGTCGCGTGCCTCGCCGCGACGCGGTGACCGTGTTCGATCGAAAACGACGAGAGAGCGGCGGTGGCGGCGGTAGTGGCGGTGGCGGAGGCGGTGGAGGCGACGGCGGCGACGCGCTCGATCGAAACACGACAACCACCACGTTGAAGACGACGACGACGACGACGACGACGACGTGAAAGTCGACGACTACGGCGACGAAAGCGACGAAAACGAAGGCGACGATGAGGACGGCGAGGAAAACGTGGGGTGGCAAGTTCACGTCGACGACGGGACGCCTGACGTGTTTGGTACTCTGCTCTGGGCGTCGCGGCGCTCACACACCGGCTCACTGAGCCCGAGGTGGGCGACACCGCCGGAACAGAGGACCGCGGCCACGACCGACGAGGACCGACACAGCCGGCCCGAGCTCTCCAGCGGTGGTGCGCGCAAGCGCATTGCGAAAAACCCTTACCCCTGTCTCCACCACCTCGTCACCACCCTCTTCCATCTCCTTCTCTTTTCCCAGATCAACCTGTCCTTTTTCGTCTCTCTCGTCTGGCTTCGTTTCGAGTGTGCTTCTTCTCCGAAGGCTTCTCTTTTTCTTCTTCTTCTTCTTCTTCTTGGAGTTTTCTCTGCCAGTCTCTTTGCACGCGCCGCTTCTTTTCGTCCACCCCCTTTTCTTCTCTCTTCTCTGCCATCCCTCCACCAGAACCTTTTCGTTCTCTCTTACTCGTCCATCCACCGCCTCCATCCGTTACGACGTCCATCTGCTGCGCATACTCGCGCACCCCTCGTCTTCTATCCACATGCCAAGGAGCGCCCGCACACAGAGATATCGCTATGAAAATCCTCGTTCAACCCCTGTTTGGTTTCTTTTCGGTTCTCTTGATTCTCTTTCGAGAGCTCGAAGCTGTGTCGTCGGTGCAAGGGCACCCTCGTAAGGGCGTCACAGACGTTGTAGTTTAGTGGTGAGAGGATTGGAAGGTTCGTAGGGAGCTAGGCTGCTTGAACTTGGACGGTCTGCGAACTTTGTCCAACGGATTTCTTTCTCTCGTGGTATTTTTCTAAGGATTCGTTCTTCCTGGAGATTTTGTCGGATCACGGTTTTCTTGCAGAAGATTTTGGTAAATCGTTTTTTTTGGTAAATTCGTGGGAGGCGCTTTTGGGAAATTAGGCAACAACTAAAGAATCGAGAAAGTTGAAGCGGAATTGAGCACGATGCGCATAATGCGTCTAATGTTCAATTAACATCGTGCTCTTTTCAGTTTTAGAATTCACGTTGCGCAACGTTCGAGCCTGGGTGCAGTTTTCTTTCGTGGAACAGACGAGGCGTCAGTAACGCGAAGTCCTCGTGTCGGCGTTCTATGGATTCGCACAATAGCATGTAACGCGCGCAGCCGTGAAGGTACGTTCGAGCTCGATGGTGCCTTTTACAAGCGTAATGGTTAACGCGGAGAAGCATCGAAGAAATTGTGCAACGTGCGAGAAATTCAGAAAAACGAATAACTCGAGAGAATTTCCTTCACTGCCTCCTGACCTGTATCAGAACTCACGATTCCAAGTCCGCGTTCCAAAAAATCTCGCGCGATTAATCGAAATTCTGATCGACTTTGGAATTTTTTTCTTTCCATCACCCCAATTTTTCATTGCATGATTCTTTTCCAACACCCACTCTAATCAGGTAATTATTCTGGTACATTACCAGAAATAATGTTGAATTTCGCGAGGTTTAACGTTCGTGTCGGACGCTTTTAAGTAAGCTCCACATATTATGCGGGATAATATCAAATTCAACATTGACATGCACTTATTTTACACTTTTCCCGTATATTATCTAATAGCGCATCGGCGCGCGGGTGCATTTACACCGAACGCGTTTAATCTCAACGCGACTGGACGATTTTATCGCGGTCTCGCACGCCACCGATTTGCCCGATAGGCACAGTACCAAGCGTTATTATTCAATGCGAAGTCCTCGGACAATTGCTGAATCGTGCAAAATACGAGTGGTGCAACGATTAGTCGTAGCCATATATGGTGAGGATAAGGTTGAAAGAAATTTTATTTTTCGACGAAGGGACTCTCCTGGCCGACTGTCTCCGTTTACAAGCGGCTCTTTAGGGATCCTACTTTCGTCTCCGGGGAGGGTCGTTGGAAATGTCTTTATTATCGTTTAGGACGAAATTATCCGAAGATGCACACGACAGTGCCACACGTGGCGCCTTATGTATTTGTTACGGTTCCTTGAATCCACCGTGTGGAATGTTCGCAGGACTATTGCTTTTATCTATGCATTTTTAACAATTTGACTGCTATGATGGTCACGTGTGACCTGTGGCGCCACGGTGGTCACCTGTGACCACCAGAAAAATCATTAAAAAAATTATTACACTAATCGTAATTTATAGTACTTTAAAAGATTACATGTTAATAAAAAAAGGAGCATCAAAAAAGTGTAAAGTGTCGTGCTCCGGATCATCCATAGAAAATCAGCATGGCAGTCAAAATGTTAACGATCGATTTCCCCTCTTCTTTGGAAAGAAACTACAACCACGTTTCACGACCGAGCGTGAAAATCTTACGAACCCCCGTTCCAGGCGGTCATCCAAAATAAATTACGTTTCTCCCAAAAGAAACTCGAGACTCCACAAAAGTCTATAAAACATTAAAAATTTTCATATAATATTCTCCATGAGTATAACAAAGCCTCGTATATTTAATAAAAAACTACATGAACTCTACGAAAGAAAGGGAACTGATATCGTACGCGATCATGTCCTCCAAGCACCGTGCTTCGAATGCACGTTCTCGCATATTTTTACATGCACATAATCGCTCGTTTCCCCTTCGACTCATCGTTTTACATACAATTATCAATCGAGAACGACGATAGGCCAGTTCAACAAGCGCGAACAAAAATATCCACGGATAACGCGCGCTCTTGCGAGCCATGATCGTATTATTCCCCGTTACATTTCCCTAAACGAACAAAAAAAAGCCGAGAGAATAGAGAAAATAGCACGGAAGTATCCAGTGCGAACAGCGCGCGCGCACTCCGCGGCATAGCACGAGCATGAAAATAGTGTACGCTTGTACCGGCGCGGTAAGCTCGTGTGGCGCAATTACTTAATTGCTCGTGTTCTGATTGGGCCACCTGCATAGGTAGGGGTAACACTGTTCTCGGTTTGTGATTTGCGCGTTGCATATTCCGACGCGTCTCCATTGGCCGAAGTTACCCGAGAGGCCGACGAATCAGCCATTCATTTCTAAAACCCTCGTCCGCCGCTCTCTCTACCCTTAACCGTGCACGAACTATCGAACTTGCAATGCCGCGATATTCTCACGGAGTTCTGCGGAGAGTAGTCGCGCGGAATGTTTTCGTGCGCCGAGGGCTCCGATTTCTCGTTTTACACGAATCCTGATAAATACGGAGAGAGAGAGAAGAGGGGAAAGCGAAATAAAGACGAGATAACGGATAGTGGATAGAGGAGAAGAGAAAGAGAGAGAAAAAAAAAAGAAGAGGAAGAAGTGGCGTTGCGCGGTGGTGGCCGAGAGAAGCGCCGCACTCTCGCGGTGCTTGCACCAAGCGCCAGTGTCAATATGGCCGTTGAGGAGAGCGCAGTTCGTGGAAGGACGCGGCCGCGGTAGTTTCCTCGTACCTAACATGAGGTGCATCGTGAATCGGTCGAGACGTTTCCATTAAGAGCGTTTAACCAATCAGTGATAGTAATCGCTATTATGGATAGTGCGATGGAGACGATAAAACGTGCCGTGCAGAATGCGAGTGTTCCGTTGCAAGGTACGTGGGTATACCATGCGACTTTTAAAGCCTCCCAACGTGGAGAAATGTGGCGTTGTTTATCAGTATTTAGTGGTGGAACCATGCGAGTCCGCTCTCCCTGCACGCAGCCTCCGCACGTCGCGCATTCAATCGATTTGTTGGAACATTTATTGACACTGTCATTCGGTGCTTTGTTACGAGTTGAAACGACGGTGTTACAGTGTACGATATAATCTTAGAGTTTCGAGGGATAATAGTTTACGGTTAGTTGATTAGAGCGACTGAAATTGGTTTAGCGAGAGATTCTCACGGATGGATATTTACCTCAAATATTGAATGATACCGCTATTAATAGATTATCACGTGTGAATTCCTTGTGGGGACGAGGTAGATTGTGCGTTAAGTATGCCTCGGGATAGTAAATGTTCGATATTTGAGATACTTTCGTGTCAGGATTGTTGAGTTTTTCGGTATTCTGTCCCATCGTGCGAAGCATTGGAGTCTGTGCACGTACCCTCGACTGTATTGTGCTCGATATTAATTCGATTCTTATTTATAAGTGTGTAATATTACACTGATGGTGTGTTCCTAAATAGTTATCACCGTCCATGCTTTCGAAGCATGGATGAATTTTTTTTCCCTTTGTACTCTGTCTTCTTCGTGTGTATCGATGAAGTATTTTAAAAAGTTTAAGTATTTTAATAAATAATGTGACGTAGTGAAAACGTAAAAGGGGGCAATTGTGAAAATTAAACGATTCCTTTAAGTGTTTTGGAGTACATCAAATTACAAAGAATACTGTGTAGGATTAGAACTCTTATGTAATTATACCTTCAGGAATTTCTTTTGCATTCTTAAGGATCTCGACACCTGCTACTTGCAGCAGATGTTATTAGAGGTCAGGGTATGGAAAAGCCAATGCGTTAGTTCACAGAATATTATACTACTTTATCGTGTGCAATGAGAGAAAAACAATCTGCGTAATTTTATGCTGTATTCTTGGAAACTGATTTTCAATACGGGCATTGGAACAATTTGGTAGTAATTGATATTGAGTAAAGGGCATTATAATGGAAATTTGTTTAGGTTGAGTATCGCAGTTACAGACTTGCGGTCTTTTGTTCTATCAATGTATTTGTCTAGTCAGTCTGTTACCTAATATTTTATTTTAACATCCCGTAAAGTATTAAACTCCAATTTCACGTGAAATTGTTGTTAACTGTATTGTTCTAAACATATCGATAATTATGACTCACATTATGAGAACTTAATTCCAGAATATGAATAATTGCTTGATTGTGTAGATATGCAAAAGACCATGATTAATAATGAAGGGGAGACTAAGGTTGATGGTGATGAAGTAAAGTTATCAGTCACAGAATTATTCCCTTGGATTCCTGAATTCAAAAAAAAGTGTAGAAGCATGTATACAGATCGAAGTATGGCTTCTTTGATCGAGCTTATGCAATTTTATGCGAGGTAATGTACTTTCAATACTTTATAAAATGTAGGATGGTGTAAAGATGACCAGTACGAGCTTTCTGAGAACTGGTGGCTAAGAAAAATAGCTAAATTAAACTTATTAACAATTTTGTATGCAATACGAATTATCTGTACAACAGTATCGGCCTTCGCCGTCCATTTAATGTGATATAAATATCAGAAATATATAAGATACTTATATAAGCACTCGTACGTATGGTCATTCATTTTTCCATAGCATTTGCGCGGACAAACTTGACTTGCAAATTGAATAATGAATGCTTTTGAATAAAATCTAATTGTTAAAAACTTTCGTAGTTAATAGATATTCTTGAATATATTCAATGAATGACACATAACCCTTTTGTGAATCTATTTAAGTGTTATTACGTTCTAATTTAATCCTCAATCTTTTATCGAGAAAAGTGGTAATAAAGTTTCGAATTACTGTAGCGAATATCGCTTTCTTTTAATAGCAAGTTGAATGTTATACGAAACATAAACAGCTGTAAAAAATTTAATATGTTTTCATTGCAGAAATGTTAGTATCAGTGTTAATGAATGTTATACGAAACCTTTACGTGCAGCCAAACTAAAGGACTCTATTAGTGAAACTTTACTTTTATTCTTATACATCTACCGTGAGCTGTCTGAGGTAAGTTAAGAATATTAAGTTGTATAATGTGCTTGGCACATTTGAATGTGTAATGTGTGTAACAAAGATGGTTTGCAGGATCATGACAGGTATATTTATTTAAATAATATGTCAGATTTATTGGCAATGTACATAGACATGGAACTGAAAGCATCAAAAAAAAGTAAAGAGGATCATGGGAAAATTTGCGCACGACTAGCATCTTGTCTTTACGTTTATCTCGGTATGTTTACGTACAATAATATAGTGTTTCCTACGCTTTTATACTCTTCTATCTAGTGCAACTAATAACACGAAATATCTGACATTACATATGTCTGTTACAGAACATTCCACAGAGCATTTGTTAGACACATTCATAAAAATGCAATTTATGTGTCGCAGTTATCATTGCATCTTAGACCCTATACTAACGTAAGTTACACTTCTATTTTATCAATTGTTACTAACTTAGTTCCTGTACTTTATCCAAAAGGCGTTCATACGGTAGAAAATCTAATTAGTAAGGCTCATTATGAGACAAAAATAACAAAACAGACTCTCTGTACTTGATTTATAACTCTGTGCATAGATATATAAAAAAAAAAATAAGTAAAATTCTAATGTTTTAGGAAAGTAATAAAAAATATTCCTGTCCACCCAGAATCGAATATTATGTATATTCGGTATCTTCTCATATATCGCTTATGGAGAAAGATAAATAGTGACATAGCAGTTAAGAATCAGATTACCGCAACTGCAGTTGCATCACTTGGATCACCACCACCCACTTTTCCACAAAGTTTATCAGAAGATATATTACCAAAAGTGCCAAAGTCTCAACCAAACTCTACGAAGCTTCTTTTGCAACACAAATTCGATATACGAAGGTCGTGTGAATTATTCATACAGTTCTGTAGAAAAAGCAGAAAAATTACGTCGCGAAAAATAGAAGAGGACGCGGCTTTACTTCCACATTCAACTGCGCAAATCAAGCCACAAATGGTATGTAAAGTTTTGGTTACAGATACTTGTAAATCATATAATATAATCCATTGTTTTTTAAACTTTACAAGTGCCAATGAAGGGATTAATTTACTGTTACCAGAAGTCCAATATTTTTATTTATACAAATTATGCAGAATATTCAAATTTCATTTAAAAGAGTACTTTGTAGCTGTTACGTATAACAAAAATTCTTACAGTGTAACAAGTATTAATAATAAATGTCTTTTTGCGTAGCTGGAGGATGACACAGTGTGTAAAAATGTAGAAGCAATAGTAACTAGTAATGTTAGTTTACTAGCGTCAGATGAAAATAGAAAAAATAATCCTGCTCTTTTGCTAAATACTTTCAAGTCTTTAAATCTTTCAGAATATAACAACAAATCTTTAAGTACAATACCAAATAATAATATTAATTCCCATGGTGCATCAACATTAGCTAAAACGAATAAAGTTCTTGCTCGAAAACCACCTAGAAAGTCTCAAGAAATTATAGTGATTGATTTGACAAGTGATGTAGCCTTAGAAAAGTGTATAAAAACAAGAAAAACATATAAACCCGCGTGGCTGGACAAAATTAAAAAAAGGATTGATCTGAAGAAAACAAAGACATCATCGAAGATGAAGAAATCAAGTGACAAGAGGATTAATGATACAACACCATTTGAAGATGAAGTAATCTCTGAACATCGGTTGCAAGATTTATGCAGCACTCAAGTTGTATCTGCTGGAGACATTACAACGGACACTTTGCATATCTGTTCATCAAGTGATAACAAAATTAGTTCTGACGCAATAAAAGTACTGCAATCTGATGAAACTTCGGCATCAGCAGCTCACACATCTATAAGTAATACTACATCGAAAACAAGAATATGTTTCATGGACACTCAAGAAGACACACGCAAAGATGTAGTCTGCACATCTGATTCTACTGTTAAATCACTTAGTGATACTGATTCTTCCATAAAATCAGTATTAGAAGATTCAAATGTAATAAAACATTTTGCGACAAAAGTAAGTGCAAGAGCAACAAATAATGAATATGGTAGATTTAACCAACAGACTGTGATTAAACGACTGATAGAAAATGATGCTTTTTTAACCAATGCGACGGCAGAGAAAGTTAAAAGTGTAAAAAAAATCTGTGATTCAAGAACAGAAATGCATAAATCTGTAGATAATGTCGCGAAATGCACTTTGCATAATTCCAAAGATGAAGACAGTTTGTGTTGCGTTAAAAGTAACCCATGTATAACATGTAAGAACACATTAACTCAGGCAGTACATTCACCTATAACTTCAGAATGTGACAATGTTACAATAAAACAAGCAAGTAACACCATGATGAGCAACACGAGTGTCAATAGAGCATGCGATACAGTTACTTCTCCTAGAAAACTCAGGACAGAAAGTATCTACACAAATCTCTCGGATAATATAAAAGACGCAAATACAATTGAAACAACAGTAGTCATGGATTCTAAAGCATTGACTCCAATTAAATCATTAAAACAGGACACTAATCAGATAGATGTATTTATTGAATACGTCCCACATAAAGAAAAGACCAAATTTTCAAAGGAGTCTCTTTCTGTGCAGCATAGCTTTTCACAAGATATACTTAATGATGCAAATCATGTACACGAAACTTTGGAGAGAGACACGTCTAGAAATTCGGCAGAGATAATAAAACATACGGGAAAATGTTCGTCAACAACATTTGAAAATACAGAATTACCAGAAATACAAAGTGTCGATAAAAGTCTTGTTTCTATGGAAATTTCTAGAGATGTATATACAGTAGGCTTACATCCAAATGAATCGCCACAATCTACTATAAACAACATGGAAATAGATGAGAATATAAATTCTTCTTACGAAAAAACAGTATTAATTCAATTCACAACAAACAACACTAAGACTATTAATGATCAAGCAACAACTAATATTGATGACCTTCCTAGTGAATCCATCTCTCACAATATCAATAAAAAAGATTTCTCTTCTGTATCTGAACAACTGAATAGTCAAGAACCATCTAAATTGTCAAAAAATGTGTACGGTAAGCAGTATAAATTATTACAAGGACATGACACTGAAATTAAGGCGAAAAATAAATACATAGTACATGAAACTGAATTGCAAGAAAATATTGATGGTTTATCATTATTAGCCAGTGTATCGCAGAATATTCCACATTTGAAAGCTCAGAGAGAATCAAAGTCTGATCGAATAAAAGTGAAAGATTATGCATCTTTAAAGAATACATCTATTAATCACATTCTAGATGAAGAGACAGATACTAATGATTCGTCAAATACAGTTTCTCAACTCTGCGAGAATCCTACAACGGACATTATAAATAGAATTGTAGGGATTTATCCTGAGGATGCATTGGATAAGGTTGCGCTTCAAGTTGAAGTCACATCAGTTAATGTAAGTCCCGATGATGAAAATGAACTCTCAAATCCTATGCCTCACATAATTGAGCACATGACAAACTACGATGCAGATGCACCGTCCAATGGTCTAACATTAATGGAAAACAGCATAGCACCTACAGCAGAAAACACAAATGTTATATTAAATGGCGAAACAGTTGTTTTGTTACAAAAATCTCCGAATAGTAATTTGTACATTATTAATAAAGCTGTTGAAAATGGTAGAGACCACAGCGATGATGAAACAAATCGGATTAGGGAGAAAAGTTGGATGAATCCAGCAGAAGATTGTACACCATTTGAAGTTATCAATGCAGCTGATCATGTTCCATTGAATGGAGACTTGCTACAGTATAAAAAAGATATATCTTCTCAAGAAAATAAGTTTTCTCTTGGAAGAAACAAGGGGATCAAGGTAGAACCCGAAGAAGAGGATAATGTAATAAATATTACAGATACAAAAACTTATGTTAAAAAGGCTCCATTATCAGCTGACATGCTTGTTACATCACAACAGATTTATCAAGATGCAAATATGACTATGAACAAGTCAATTGATAAACGGAAATCCAAGCCGAACCTAAGTTATAGGCAAAACATTAAACAAGAGTTTAATAATATAACTAATCATATTTCACCTAATTGTGGAATTCAAGGATGTACAGTACTACATTCGCATCCACATGAAGTCGTTGAATCACAGCATACTGGACATATTCCTGTAACTCATCCTAGTACATTACCTCAAATTTATGGCAGTTGCCCTGTTACCGCAGACTTGTGCGTGCCATATCATAAGCATTGTACTTCTGTATCGTGTAGTCTACAGATCAATACCACCACTCCTCTTCATTCTCACACAAAGTCAGCTAACTCATGTGGAAGATCACATTGCTCATGTTTAAATTGTACATATGACATAGTTACTCACTGTCGACAATGTATACATCCTGCTACCGATACCCATGTGTCTTGTATCGAAAGTAATTCTTACTTTTTGCCAACACACTCACCAGTACAAACGTCCACCGTCCAGGAACATGACAGGACAAAAAGTGAAAGTGTAATAGGCAAAGTGTATGAAGATCAATTATTATGTAAGATAGAACACAGTCTATTGCAAACTAATTCTTTGGAAACTATTAATGTCAAACGTGAGCCAGAGAAATTGTTCAAGAAAGATATTGATAATAAGTTACCTTTAAAAAAGAGACTTAAGGCACATGCTATGATGTCCATGGCATATGAGGAAAGACCCATCAAAGCAGAAAAAGTGGATAACTATCCTGGGATACCAATGATGTCTATAGCTGCATTAGAAGCACTAGATAATACACAAAAACATACTGCACAAATAGTTAAACCAATGTTTGAATTGGCATCTACTAAAAAAGATGATACACACAGTAATTATCATTTCAACACAAATTTTGTAAGGCGTGATTACTATAAAGATCTACATATTTCAAGTAATCATCTTAATTTAACAAAAGACGCCATGAGAAAACACGATCGTCAGTTTAAGTCGGCAAATAATCAGCTTACTAATGTCCCAGTATGCCAAGAATCTTGTCTCGAACGAACATTTAAAACTCCTGCACAGCGTAAAGAAATTACAGTGTCTAATGTTACATCATCTAAAAGATTTATCGCAGAATCTATAGAACAAGAAAGTTCGTATAAAAAAGGAAAAAAGACGCAATTACCAATAAGGCAAACTAGGAGCTCGAAAAGAAACATTCCTAAGGTAAATTATTGTTACACCGATGTTGATCCTGAATGGAATCCGTCCGGTGAGTCAAAACGGAAACGTAAGAAAACTAGTCGATGATCAATACTCTTTGATTATGAAGAATCATTATTGTAAAAAACATGTTTAGCAAGAGAATACTATTTTCCAAGCTGTGGCACTACAAATTTTGTAAATATAAAGATGTACATACATAAGTACATATGTATGCTTGTATATACCAACCTCCATAATTGAAGTTCTTCACTTGAAGATTCGAGTATGTATACATCAAGATCCATTCACCACTTGAAGATTTACTTGAAGATTAACATTTGAAGACCTTAGAAATGGCAACAAGGAAGACTGGTAGACTAAGTATCTAACAAAGAACGTTTAGTTGGAGGTTACATATTACTCTAAAAGATTTATAAAAATTCTGTTGTGCTTTAATTAATTTCCATTACATGATGCTGAAAAAGACGTACCTGTGCCCATTATCTATATAAGTTGTCATAACATACATAATTTACATTACTTATCAAAAGTTAGGTATTTATTCGAAATGAGCCATCTTAATAGCTATCATCGGAAGAAAGAATAATCTAGTGTCTTAATTTATTTATAATAATAAATTTTATAAATCTATATACATATGTGTATACATTTGTATATATATTGTCATCCTTTTTGTATGCTAAACCATTTTTATTCGCCCTATTCCAAAGTAACAAAGCATTTGGTTTATTCTAAATTAATAGTAGGAAAATGTAAATTTCCTTCACTTTCGGTTTATTTCCCCCTTCTTTGAAGATGCAGTATTTAAAACATACTAATACCACCATTATGTATAATGAGGTATGCAAATTATCAAAATTGTTTTTACTTATTCCATGAAGACTTCTATATATATATGTATTTTATTTATGTAAATACAAACTTATCTGTGATTAAATATGGATTTATAATGTTTTAGTTCATTGAAGAGGCAAGACAAAGATTCAGGGAAATAAGAAAACCGGCGTGATAAGTTGTCTTTGGTATATTTAGTCAAAAACTGCTGTACTATCATCGCTGTTACATACCATAAGACGAAGATTCACATGTAGGTAAGCCTAAATATATAAATTGTTTGATAAATAAAATTGAAAGATGACTTCATTGCAGTACAACAGGATTATACGTTTCATACTTACCGTTTATACAAGACATTTGATTTCATTTAATATTTCAAAATATATTCTCTGCCAAGAGCAGGTATAATGAACTAAAATTTGATTCTTCGTTATGCAAAATGGTCATTACAAAGCATATATATTTTAAAAATTATATTTATGTGGTGCATCCTTCAGTAAAAGCAGAGAACACGTTACTTCGAATATATTTTATAGATATTTGAAAATTACCCAGTACCTCATGTTTTAATATTCCACATTTCAGGGTTATGATACATTCAGACATGAAGAAGTTTAAGCAAGTGGTTATCACATAATGTCAGATAATTTAATAATCCATACCGAACAACTGGTTACACTGTTGGATGAGATTAGGAAATAGAAATATATTCTTACTCCTTTTTATTCTACTCGTACACATGGAGTGTCATGTTTCACACTAAAGTAAAAATATTTATCATTGACACATTTCAAATTTAAACTATGCAGTGTAACTAAGTCAGCCAATTCAATAAATGCAAACAATTCTGCTTTTAATTAAAAAATGGAGTAGGGTATTCCCTAAGTGAAAGTTAAACATTTATTTGCATTATGCTGATAACATCGATCTCTTATACAAAGACTATTCAGAATTGTGGTGTTTAAAATCCAGATAATCCATCCACGCTTCATTAGTGATATTGAAATGTGGTGGTAGGAGAGAAATACATAATTTAGGTATGACATAGTTACCAGATTAATAAAGCTTTGTGACTAGTGGGCATCACATAGATCAATAAACTGTATTTGACTATTTCATATTATTTTCAACATTAATTGAAAAATTTAGTTATGATATCAAGAACATCGTGAAAAATATCAATTTGTACAGTATTATTTAGGAAATAAATCTAGTATTTGGGACACGATTTGAGTAAATTACTTCCAGATATTAACAAGGGAAAAATGATGCTTCATAAACATATTTCTTTATATCATGCAACAATACATGTACATATTATTTATTTTACTCTTTATTATATAACATTTTATAACTGCATGTAATTCTATTACAGGATGTATTTAATCCACAAGATATGCCACATATAACCCACGTTCTGAAATATAAAGTATCAGAATTGTTTACAATCCTGTTTAGTTATAATCTTTTTTGATCGCAGGTAGTTATTAATATAATATTTCAGTGCCATATCCTGATACCTGATCTTAAATCTGTGATCATTAGCTATCAGTAGCTAACATTTTGTTGTACAAAAGTTGTACCTTGTTAAGTACTTTACCGTATACTTTTGCCTACTACCAGTAAACATTTATCTTATGCTAGAAACAACTGCAAAATCTTAAATTCTAATTATTCCTAAATATTCATTTTTCATCATGACTTAATTTAAAGACCATAGTTCCAAGTACTTTATGTTCCTCCTCTTTACACGAAGTCATTAGAGAAATCTTTTGTTAGAAATAAATTATTTTGATATTTTTTTGTATTCTCTATTATGTAATCATTTCTCATGGGATAAGTCTGATAGATTTATAGTTAAAATAAGTAAAAACTTTAGGCTTATGTAGTTATAAAATGTTAATTAGGTAATCAAAATTGCCAAATCCCTTTGTGGATTATATATAAACTGTTCAACTTTACGTAATGAATCATTGTAAACATTTAATGAAAGTCTCGCATCCTAAGCATTATTAAATTAGATTAACAATGTTATATCAGATGCCTCATTCATGCGTGTTCATCAAGATTTCAGTATTGTATATGAATAGGTAATTTTTCATAACAACTAAAGAACTTGTAAGTATGAATGTTTGTAACATATTTGCATTACACACTTCAACTACATATATGTCAAAAGAATACTGTATCGGTCTCTATTGTACTCATAATATTGTAGATTTACTATACCTATTGATCGAAAATAGAAAGTGGTAATTCTGAACAGGGTAAACATTAAAATATGTCTTTGGCACTGTGTTAACTAACGGAAAAACAGTGTACAAACTGTGCATACACACCAAAATTCATGAAACTGGCAGCTTATAGTTAAGTTTATTTAATTTACTTAGTACCATACTACGTCTGTATTACAGAAGTACATCACCAAAACATTTGTAAATATCTAATTTTAAAAACATGTTGATTATATGTCAGCAATGTTACAATGTTGTGTTTATAATCAATCAAAATTAATACACTTTAGCACAAAATTTAGAAAACCAATAGATGTGCATGCTACGTAATAAATCGGCGGATGCTCAAAAATAAACATTTGAGGAAATACACGGAATAAATATTTTGCTTCCAGCAAAAAATATGATTTGCTCACTGTCACCCGCATCTTTGTGTTTCACTGTTCATTTTAACTACCATCAGTAAATAAATAAGGTTGTAAGAAAAACAATATCTCTTAGTAAAAATTTATTCTTTTTATTCAGTCTCTGCAGTGTACATTTACATGACTAAAAGTATAACTCTTGTTCACAAAACATAAATCATATAAAATTGATCCTTTAAATATCGCGATTCTACAAACTCAAACTTACAACACAGTTTATAAATACTATTATAAAAGATAAATATTAATTTTTTGCAGTGTAACAAATTATATTACTGAATAAGAGGTCTTATATTCCTCTTAAGCTATCTACACAGATACCACAATAGTAGTTGCCTAATTGCATACATTATTTAACTTGGACACTGTGTTAGATGACCTGTTGAGACGGCACAAGAAACTATCAGAAAATATTATTTGTGAGAAGTACATTTCAGTGCAACGATGAGGCATATAATATTGCATTGATCTCAAAAGTACAGTATGATTATTGAAAATTACAATATGGAAAATTTTAGTCGCCTTAATTATTCAATTCATTTTAAAATTTCAACTGTTAGGAAAGTAAATATTTTGACTTAATCTTACAATTACAATCGCTTTTCTAGTTCTTTGATGCACGTCTCAAACAATTACCATGCTTACTTATGAGAAACATGTTTTATATGGTAATTATATAGAAGTATCATTACTTTAGTTAAACATTACAAAATGGTTTTTAAATTTTAAAGGTGAGGATGTTTGTGATAGCATTATGAAATGGTGTGTGTATTTAAACAGTGTAGCGTGCATGTGGAATTGTACAAAGTATTGTATTTTATTGTACCAAAGTATATTCAAGTGCTGATTCAAAAATATATGATTATTGAAGCCCTGTATCCATCCACTTAAAATTAGTATAAATTTGCAAATAAACTTTGCTTTGTACGATGTATAGTTGAATTTTATTTCCTATTATACCTAGTAATACTATAAATTTTATTTTAAAGTCCATTATTATCTTAATAATACATTCATTTTTCTGCCATATAAAGTGAAAGTATATAAAAACAATTACACTTTCCAAATTATAAAAAGTTTTTCGGGAATATGCACACTATGGCATTATTATTCTAAAAATATAAAATTTCCATTGAGGTAAATACATGCACATATGCATTTATATATAACATATGCAAGAATTATTAAAATAATTATTGTATATGTATTTTTTACAAACGTATGTAATTATTGGATTTTAATCATAGCATGTAATCTTAAAAAAGATTTGTACTCAATGTATTTCCATTGTCTGAAAAATAAGAATAGGTGCAATGATATTCTAAAAATCAGACAATGCGTTAATACTAGTAGCAAAATGACTTAAATTGATTGAATAATCTATTTAAAAATAATTCTCTCAAAAAATAAAAATTAATGGTTTTGTACTATGCGTTACTGACCCAGAGGATTTTTTGCAATAACAAAAATCAAGATATGAGGTATTTGAAGAAAAATCAGTCTTGTCGAAAAGAAAAGAGTACAAAAATTTGAAAATTATTGCCTACATTAATACATATGTTGATATATATATTGACTTCGTCTCTTAACAATAATAAGTTGTAAAATATGTGTCACAACTTTGTTTTATACTTCTAGTATAACTTCAAAATTAAATTTATAATACATTGGCATAAACAATTGTGTAATATATTATTCCATATTACAACAACAATTTAATAATGTAAACATGAAATTATGACCTGGTGTTTCTGTGGGTAATCTTGTCTGCCCAAGGCATAATCTTATGAGCAATATGTAAAACATAAGCATTTAGATATAAAATGAATTAAAAAATTATCAAGTGCCACACGGCTGGCTTTCTATGGAAACCGTATAATATGAGTAATATATTTAGTATTCATTTAAAACATTACATTATATATGCATTTATATATATAAATAGATATATATATATATATGTAGCATTAGAAATATTTTACAGTGTATTCTATTTTTTAAACAAAATATAAAATTATCTATAACTAAAATTGCAAATACAAAATCTGATATTTTCTGAATAATTCTGCATTGGGTACCAGCACATCCCTAATTGAATTAACATTGCAATTATTGTATGAAGTATGCACTTTTCGAACTATGTTTTGATTTTCAACAATAAAGCAAATAGAATATTCAGCTACAGCTCCATAATCTTTTAGATAAGAAGATATTAATGTTCAGTAAATCTAACTTTGCTAGTACATATACACTTTTCCATGATGACTGAAGTTTCTTTTGACAGCAAAATAGATTATATAACATAAAATTGAGCATTTAAAACTATAGCATGTGTATAAATTCGAAATGTAAAAGTTTGAAGCTGCTTCTTTGGGCAATATGTTTTCTGACGTGCTAATAAGCTTAACTAAAAATTCACTTATGGGAGATTGTGAATTATTCATCTTTGTAAATGTCAGTCCTTATCTTAAACTTCTAACACAATGTAGGCAAAACTATATAATCGTATCTACAATGAAATTCTTTTTCTAAAGCTAATACCTTAAATGCTATTTTCAAGATATGTTTATAACTAGATATGATAAAATCAAGTTATGTAATGAACAAAATATAAGTTCAAACATTGCTAACCCTAGTGGTGTACCTGTATTCAATTATATTTTTCAACAATAAAGTTAACTTTGACATTCATTATAGAGATCACTGAGGTTCTTGTTTTCGTATACATTTCGTATGGAAGCATACTTCCGAGCAGTATTTACATATATGTACACTATATTTCTAAATAATCATGAAACATCATATATGTGTGTGTAAAGTTGATTGAATGTGTCAATGAATTTGTAATTGGAATAATCATAAATGATGTATTATTAATTTTCTATTTTATGTGTACATGGATTATACGAGGTTGAGGTAATCTCTATACGCATATAGGATGGAGCACGTAACTGATATATGAATAAACGAAAACATCTCTATTTTATCCGAGAAGACTAAATTTGGTCAGTGAAGGCTGATTATAATCAAATAATAAAGTTTCTTAAAGAAAAAATAATGGATTATATGATTATGCTTAGGAGAGCTTCATACGTTTTGTGCCTCTTATAAATATGCTATATCTAAGAAATTTATGTGATGTCAACTTTTTTACTCGACCGACAGTGTATATAATGTATTGCTATGTCCACTATAACTTACGACTTATTAATTGTAATAAAGTTTCTCCAATCTATAGCAAAAAATGAGAATCTTCATTTAAAATAACAAAGCAAATACAAAATACTGAGAATCACTTACTATTAACTATTTACAACCCATATGTAACCGAGTAATAAATACTTTAAACTTTTTGGATACATGGTTTACCAATGCTGTACAAAAGTTGGTCAGTGTTACGTATATAACTGTTTTACTATTGACAGCTTCTTAGACATTTCTGGGAATTGTAAAAATATTATAATTTATTAGAGATAATTGAAAAGTGTGTCATTTTATAATAGATGCTTAAAAAGTTGTACAATATGTACTCACCTACAGCATGCTTCGCTCTTCCTGTGTATGTAAAATCTGCAAATAAAGTGAGATTTTATACTACACTTTGCTAATATATGAAATTGATTTTTGTGAGTTGAAGTTTACTTTAGTAAAGAAATGTGAGCAAGGTATTGAATTTTATGATTTATTCTGTAATTCTTACCTTAATTATGTAGCAGATATTGATTAGTCATTTTCATACTTAATTCAAGTTTATATTTGATATTATATTATAATGCAATATACTGTATTAATTTTTTGAATCTTAACTTATCACAGCCATTTGATGTTATGATAGATTTTACAAGCTACAAAGTCTACCTGTTTTACATTAGCAAAAAAAATAAATAGCTTCTCTTTTAAATTCATACTCATGACTATCACATTTGCACAAAATTAGTTTTATACTTGTGTATCACACGATTCATTTTAGCTTTGTGTAAAGTATATGACTCTTCATATGATGCACATGCAATCTTCAATGATGTAATCTTCATTATGATGTTACAAATGTTGCAGAAAAAAATATTGGTAAAACTAATATTTCTGTTAGTAATTCCGAGTATGTACCATTGTGCCCAACAATTTGCATTAATATGCATCGATCGTAGTTAATTAAGCCAAATAGTGCAATGATAAAGCACGTAAGAATTAAAAACATTTTGAATATTATAAGTCTTTGATAGTAAATAAAATGTATTATTAATGAAATACTTGCAAATTCTATAAAAACAATGGATTCTAAATCACCTTTTTTCATGGAAGTTAACTGTTTTTCTTGTAACTCTTGATGACTCATTGAACATATAACTCTACCTGCTTCTAAAAGAGGTGAAAGTTTTGATGTAAGTCTTTGTTTCTTCATAGGAGTTTCTTCACTCTTTGATGTTAAATCACTTGCTCGTGTAAACATCTGTTTCTTGACAATCCTGGAGGAATTTGTATTACCACATTGCATGGACCATATTGTTTTAGGCTCAATTACGTTGATGACATCATTTGAAGTCTCCGTCGTTTGCTTATTTTTTGCAATAGCCGTGTCAGATAGTTGAATATCATTTAAAACATCGGTACCTTTAGTAACTTTTAAATATGACTTTCTTGATTGCGATATGCCTTCTCTGGAGCGTAATTTATATAAAATGGTTGATTCTTTTGATACGCCTTGTTTAAGAACGTGCAAAGAATTTTTACTCTCTGGAGAAAGAATTACTTTTGGCATGGACTTTTTATGAAAATTAATTAATATTTGCTCCTTTTGTTGTGATATTTGGCTAGGCTGTTCTGAACTCATAATCCTAACATCTTTAGATGCATTTTTATTTATATATGTTTTATTTTGTATCTTTTGCTGACATGATACATGTAGTGGTGACACAGATATTCTAGGAATGTTCCGTGTAGTCTGATGAGCAAAAGGCCCATATGTAAATTGTGAATGTTTCACATTTACTTCACCTTCATTCGATGGAGTAATTTGAAAAGCTTGTTCTACATTGCTATCTTCACTGATTTTCTTCTCACGTTTGAATTTTTTTTTAAATTTGCAGTGCTCAGATATTTCTGTTGCAGATTTACACTTGGTACTGCGCTCTTCATTCTTGTTGTATCCTACATATGGATCTTCTCCAAATTTTGCAGATTCAGTAGCTTGAAATATTACTTGAGTTTCTGATTTTTCACTTTCTGCCTGTTTGGATTGCAACGTTGTAACATCAGTATCTGATACTGATGTCAAATCTACAGAGTCTAATACTTCAGATGTAGATAGTGATTCTACTAATGATGAGTTTTTAATATGTGCTGGAAATACTGGAATATAGCTGTGCGATGATGAAGTTGCATCTCCACATTGTGTTACTAAACAATTTGTTAAAGTGTTCAACGATATATCTTTGGAAGTACAAGTGTCAGTAGAAAAATGGTTTACTAAATCACTTAATGTCTGAAATTCTTTCAGAGCATCATCTTTTTGGAAAATGTATGAATGCTCTATTACTGTATTTGCAGCAAGGTCCGGAATTGGAATCACAAAATTTGTAGATGAACAGTCCCGCAGATCAGCAGTTGTTATATTTGTTTGCATGAGTAAAGGTGATTGACACAATGTTATATTTTCAGTTACAGATAAAGATTCTTCTAATGTAGGAAATTCGAATGTCCCTTGTTGATTTGCATTCAATCCAAAACCTACAATATCTATACCACTCGTAATGTGCCTTTTGTTGTTACACTGTTGATCTTTCCCCTTAACTAAAGGATGTAAATTTTCTACATCGGATAAATGTTTTTCTTCATTGGACTGTATTTCACAAGCATCATTTGATGATTTGGGCACAGAAAACATTTCATCATTAATATTTTTCATAAAATCATTAGGTACAAAGTCCATTCCAGTTAAATCAAAATCCAATAAGGAATTTAGAATTCCAGTGGTGCCAAGACTGGTTTCAGGCAAAGCCTTTAGAGGTATTTCCGAACTTGAATCATATGTTATGTCTTCTACCTTCTTTTCATTTGTATTGTCGGGTTGTGTGAAAAATTCTGTAACATAATTCAACACAGTGGCAGAATTATCATGACTCATTGGTGACATCATTGAAGATTGTGAATCTTCCATTATGTCTCGGTCTTCTTCCATATTCATGTCACCATTTAAAATACTATCCAATATGTCCACATTTACAAATTCATTTGTTTCATCATTCATCGAAGCATCATCTTTCTCACCTCGTGCGACACTTTTATGTGACGATTTGTAAGGTACTTCCTTATCCGGCTGAGCTTTAGAGTGTATCGATTCAACTGTATAAGGCTCACTAGTCTGTAAATCTTGGGTATTTGTTATTAAGGCTTGATATGGACTTTTCTTCTGTACGTGTTCTGCATTGAGCTCTGAATTTTTAATATCATTATTATGACTGTTTAATTCTTTTGATACAGCATTCACGCGACTGCAATTAAAATTTTGATGCGATTTATTATGTAACAGCATTGTTTGAACACCTTCACTTTCACGAAGACACGATTCCGATGGCTTACATACGCAAGTCATATTTTTGTCCTTATATTTTCCCGATGCATGTGCCACAGGATTACACGCATGAGTAGTTTCCGGTTTATGCAATTCAGAAACTTCTTTGGTTTTACATAAGTTTATATGCTCTTTTTTCGCATGTAACTCCAAAATTCTGTTAAGTTTCTCAGATGTCAAAGAATCTATGTCTTGTATCCAATAATCTAATGACTCTGTCGTTTGATCACCACATACTGTGGTTGACACTCTACACATGTCCGTTCTAACCGACTTCTCCTCTTTTTGCTTTTCTACGTGCACAGACATAATGTGATCACTAATGCGATTTAAAACATCTACACATTTATCAAGATCACTCAACATATTAACTATATCTTTATCACACACTGATTTCTTATCAGCTACACTGTTACATCCACTGTATGGCATTGTATCTTTTAATTTGTTCGTACTACAGTCAATATTGCCATTGTAAATAAAAGGTTTAATATCATTCTTCTCACAACTGGCACATTCTTGAAGATTGTGTTTAACGTCTTCTGTGATTTGAGCATTATGACTGCTACTAGGGATTGTATTGTTCATAGCACAGTCAGTAGTGCATATAGTGGGCCTACTTGAACAATAGTCTTCAGAACGCTGGACATTATTACAATTAGTACTACTTGGAATTTCTTGTTTCATGTATTGCAGTGTTCTTGTACAGGTTTGGCACAATTGGGGTAATACAATTGATTCTTTGGAACTTTTTTCCGATGAGAATAAATCTTCTTTACCATGGTTGTTCAGATTAGTAAAGTTACTTGCTTTATCTCTTAAAAAATGAATATACGAAGATATAAAACTTTCTTGCTTGCATCTCTTTATTAAATTGAGTATAGCTTTTGGATCTTTGAAATTTTGACCAAGCAGTTTCAATGACTTTAGTATGCATGAAATATGATCCTCTTGCAATTCATCTTGTTTTAACGTCGTATTACAAGAACTACAAGAAGATTGTTTAAGTTCTTGCTTAATATCTTCGTTTTTACTAATTATGTCATCTATGCCATTATTAATGCCCTGAAGTGGCTGGTCTTCGGAACACAAACCAAAACTTTCTGTACTTTCACTAACTTTATCATCGGATATTGGCATGTGATCCAAAATTATTCTATTGGCATAATTTTCTAAATTCTCTGTACTATGAGCATCTGCAATTTCTACTCCAGTTGCATATGTCGTATTACGTATTTTCTTCTGGCTTTTATATTTCTTTCTTACAATTTTTAACCACTCTAACTTTCTCTTGCTTTTCTTTCTTTTCTTTCTGTGTTCACAAATTTCAGTTGTTCCACCTTCTTCAGTTAAGTCAATGAATACAATTTCTCCAGGTTTTAGTCTAGGACCTGATTGCCTTTTATTTATTACATGAATTTTTTGTCTTAAAAGGATTGAATTAACAGATTTATCACTATTGCGTGAATTTTGTAGCGTACTATTCTCGTTGGATTTAGTAACGTGATCTTTTGTTATGGTACAATTTAATGGATGTTCTTTATGAACTTGATTTTGAATATTGTTACATATTGTTGACATCTGGAAAAAAGAATTTGAAACTAATGAAATATATAAAAAAAAGTGTATATTACGCCCGTTTCATTAAGCTTTATCAATGCAGTATTTAAAACTAGATTGAATGTGACTTTTGTGAAATTACCTGCGTTACAAAGTTAACCGGTTCAAATGCTTTTGATATAAAATCATTACCACACACCGATGCATGTGTGTGGTACATTCCTTCTTCTAATAATATAAAATCTTCACGTGCTTGTTTTAAATCGAACAGATTTGGTTGCAGTAACCATAACGTTTCATTCTGATGATCCATTGGTGGTCTTGGTATAAATTTTAATAGGTTCTGTCGTAACTTAGGCATGTGTTGTCCTAATATCGTTATAGCCACTTCATTGACACATTTTTTATCTTGGGAATTAGTCTTCATTTTTTTCCACATTTTTAAAGCAAGCAAATATTTTACATAGGTCATATCTGTCAAAACTCCCGCATTTTTTGTCAAGTTACTAAAACTCTTTCTACACACCAAAATAAAAATGTCTGTTAGTTTATTATTATATTCCAAAAGTTACACCTATACGAAAGATACAAAAGTACTACATACGTAAATATAGGATCACAAATGATCGCATACTTTTTGGTTGTATGCTTAATTCTAAGCAGGACGCCGAAGATATGGTCTTCCGAATTATCTAAAATAGACAGTAAGTTCATTTATACAATGCTCGTAGATAATAGCGTCGGATACGTATTTTTTTTTAGCATTCACTTACGTAAATATATCCACAATGCATTAATTAATTTTGCTGTAACCTTGCTTGGGTCAGGACCCTGTGATGAAACTTTTAATTCCATGTCTATATATATTCCTAACAACACTGCCATTTTGTTTAAGTATACATTCCGATCCTTTATATGCTAGACAGGAAACTGCACATTAGTATACTTTTTGCCATAAATATTACAAAGCATACGTTTGATCGATAAGAGTAATAACAGATTTGTACCTATTTAACGTCGCACCAGTAAAAGTGAAAAAATGTTAATGTATTGCTCACATGCTCTTTCAATTGAACGATATCGCTACTCTTGGCATAACACATCTTCAAACTGATCAAGATATTTCTGAAAAACACAATACTATACATATTCGGCACTTGCTTTTCCATGCATTACAGATAAAAAAATCAATTGCAACGAATAATCTAAAATCCCATCGAATGGTATTAGATTGGCCTATTTCTAAGAAGCGTGTAGTTAAGAATATCGCCTTACTGAATGTAAATCAGAAGCAAATGTTCAAGGAATTGGTAATTTTTAGTACCAACAGACGAACACATCATCATTTTCGTAAATTTAATTAGCCATGGAAATGTTGTCTCTACTGTTTGCATAACATCGACGTTGTTATCATCTAATTGCTCGGCTCTACAAGAGCCCGCTGTCTTACTACAATTAACACAAGCGATTACATCCATCTCGATCTCTTCTGTAATCGTAACAAGATATTGACGTTTATTATCCTCTCAACAAATATATCATTACTCGTTAATTGAAATGTTATATTACTTGGTATATCATTATTTTGCTGTACTCTGAGCGGCGGTAAAGAACTGCTGATATCAGTGTCTTGTGTGGGTTGCGTCATTGCTGCCATAGTAAAACGTCTACGAAACACACATGGACGTTGAAGCAAGTGAAAATTGAAAAGTGTACGAACGTAATAGCGAACGATCGTTTCTATCAAGGACAAGTACACGGTGGAAATGTTTTTTGAAAAGTGGCCAAGAAAAATTCGTAGATGGAATTCTCTGCATTTCAAATTACACCATCAAAAACATATCTCTCGGATGCTGCAATAACCGCGCTTAAAAACCATGATTTACATAGTTTCTTTTAACCCAACCAAAAGATACGAAAATTTGTTCAATCTCGTTTCGCGTGCAGGTTGAATTAAAAAGAAAAATAAGTGAATTCGGTGTGCCTGTAAGAGTTAAAGCGTGGATAGTGGCGTGGGCGTACATACCTAGTTGCCACAAGTATGAACAAAGAGCAAAGTGCGATTTTCTCCGTTGACAAAATACAATTGAAGGATCTTTTACGCGCACTGCTCACAATCTCGTAACAAGACCCGTCCTCGTTCTGTCACACGTTACTGTCATACCAGGGTACGAGAAAGCGCCATGCAGAGAATTTCTTTTATAATCAACAAAGAAAGTGCGCAAGTTTAGCTGCGTCAACGAACTACGTGAGGAGGAGGGGAGAGGAAATGGAAATTTGCTTCGAGGGTACAACAGAGTGCGCAGAACGATCGGACGAGTTTACTTAACACTCTATTAACGTCAGAGCTCGTTCTACGCGCGTGAATTACAAAGAAATCGAATGGAAGCAAATGGAAGTAAACCGCGTAGCTTATTTCTCACGAAGCACCGTTTTTTCAATCGTCCACGATATCCGCTTGCTTTTACGATGTGTTTTGCCGAATATTGCGCCTCCTATAGTCGACAGACGCGAACCATTCCTGCAGAATCTCTCGAAAGCGACTTGACTTCGACCAAGCGAAACGAGACCAACGAGACGCCTCGAATTCCGTTACCTCAACGGAGACCGTGAGCGCAGACTAAACGCCGCGGTGGACACGAGAATCGCAAGAACAGGGACGGCCGTACACCCCTCGAGGGCCCCACGCTCAAAAGCATTGCTCCAAAAGTGCTTAACCACAGATTCTCGACAATTTCGAAACTTCCAGTGTAAGTTTCTCCGACGAACTTCACTGTCCAGTACCTCGATCAAACCATTATACTCAAATCGAGATGCAAAAATGATCGGAGCATAGTCTCGCGTAAATGGACCGATCCAGGGTGGATAATTAAAGAGAAAATCTCGTACCGCGGGCCGGTCGAGCTTCGTGCGGCACGAATTAAATATTAAACGTGTACATCGACGTCCAATCGTTTCCTCTTACGAAAGATAATACGCCCGTGGATAGTACGCGCGTCGAGTTATTGATCTCCGAGAGGGAGCGTGTGTGGTGGAGAGAGTGATGTTTTCGAAAAATTCTCCCATCCTAATTCGCTCGAATTAGATACGAACCTGGAGTAATGTTGCGCTCGCTGAGACGGTGGACGTGGGACGAGACTGCCAGCTGTAGAGACTGCTAGCGGCCGATCACGTATGTGACATGGCGTCCGGATAGAAAGAAAGTTGACTGTTAAATAAGCGTTAATGTTGTTTTTATGACATTAACCGAGCGAAAAGGGAACATCCGAGGGCGCGAATTTCCCATAGACACTGGCATTGATGGTAATGCATGCGAGGAAACCACAAAGGATCAGCGATGGGTAGGGCTCCGACGTCAAATAGCCGAGATCCTGACACAACCAACCTCTACTTACCTCACCTCTCATCTCCGACGTCCGTCCGTCCGACCCATTCGACACCGCGGCTACCACCGTTCGCAGGGTATTTTCCCCGATGGAAAGTTCAGTTTCTGTCGCGCGGAAATACCGTCGTAACGCGCCCAAGCTCACAATCTATTCCTTATGATTTCAGGTACTTCGAAAAGCACCAGGCCCATCCCTATCAGGTAAATATCATCCGAGCAATTTGGTGTCGGGGGGTTTACGGAGGGGGGTAAATTCATCCACAGCACGATTGACACGCATAATTTTACCGCGACTCTTTATCGTATATGTTTAGAGGTACCAGATTTCCCCGATTATCTCGCGCGGGATACCGTATAGAATCCCACGGGATTCAGCTGTCGTGGTGGCCCTTCTTTCAAAGAAACTTCAAAGTTCGTATCTTTTTCATACTGGGTGGATTGAGAGAAAACGGAACGTGTTTTTTTTTTTCTTTAGAGAGGAGAATTGGCACAACTAATATAATCCATGTCGATCGTTTGGCGGGTTTTTTGTCCCCCGTTCATACAGATATGAAATTTATTATTCTCGTGTTAACATATTTCTTCGAAAAATCTTCCAAACAAAGTTGTACACAATGATTATGATTCAGTCGGATTCGATCAAGTATCTGTACACATTGCTCTGCTAGGTGGCATCCGACAAGATGCATATGTCAATCTTGTATCTTGTATAATTGTATTTGTTTAAACATGCTTTTTTGTTCTTTACACATTTGTCTTCTTCTTTTTTCCTTTTTTTTTTCTTCTTACTCTTCGTACAAACTTTCTCTTCCTTTTTGTCTTCGTGGAAATCTCTGTCGAGTGGAGGTATTCTTTTTGTAAAAGAAACATTTGTCACGAGGAGATGGATATTTATAAAAATATGTTCACGCGTATCTTCTTTCTTTGAACTAGATTTCATACCTAAGGCTTGTGCGGCGTCAAATCGGAGCGTAGCTTGTACTTTGCATATTTTCAGGTGCTTGGTACAAGGCATAATTGTAAAATATGGATGTTTCTTTTTCAAATGATATTCCAAATAAGTTGTCCTTGAATGATAGCAATATTTGTTACATGTGCAATAAAACATACGTGTACAATTTGTTATTGAGGAAAAGTGATTTAAATTCCAGAGTATCTTGATGGTAACAATTTTCTGTTATATTTTACATTGCTTTAAATGTTTAGTTTCTAAATGCTTGTAAACATAACCTCACTCTTCAAAAAATCAATAATTCAGGTGATCACAGAAATTATGTATTCTGATTATGTTAATGGTATATTCTTCAAACAATCATTGTGTACTCCTTCCTTTTCTTTGTACTGACATACACGTAATCATTCAACTTTGTTTTCACCTATTAACAAAACTTCATACTTTTCATGCTTGACATGCTTTTTGATATTTAAAAGTACAATTTACTAACTTGCTTGTGTAAATTTCAAAACTGGGGATATTATTGGATATCGTACAACGGTATAAGATATAATTCAAGCGTGATAAAAGCACAATGCATGGTCTTTCTGGTTATGGGAGCGGAAATAATGACATACGCATTATTTGTCGTATCGATTGTAATCGTTTATTTATTCTAGAACGCTAAGTACAGCAGTTCTAAGGGTGGCTATTCCTCCTCGACGACATCGTCGGATAGCAGGTACGAAGGTCGTATGCGCGATTCCCCAAATGGCAACTCTTACAGTCCAGCGGGAGGCTTGGGTATGGGCATGGGAACGGATAGGGACAGTCCGCGAAGCTATGCATCCAAGCCCCTTTACAAGAAGGAGAGAGAAAACAGAGACTACAAGTTATCCTCCTCTAGGGACAAGTATTCCGGTAAATTTTCATTAAATTAAGAGACATAGACGTGCATTTGCGTATAAAATATATGTAAATCTGCTATCTACATTCGATATTAAAAACGCAATGTGTAAAATGTTGATTCTCTACGGAACAGTTACTCTTCTCTCTTTTGAGAATTCTATTTTTGACTCTTTCTTCAGTATAAAAATGGGATCGTGTCTTAACATTTTCAGCCGTAACATGCTTGCTTGCATATGTGTAGATTGTGCACGATCCCCAAAAGACAAGAGAAGCCGTGAGAGCAGAGATGCAGAACACAGGACCAACCATGATAGGAGTAGTGGAGAGGTGAAGTCCTCATGATAATAGTTATTTTTTTTTATCTGTTTAATTATATTTGTCACTTTGAATTTACTTAGAAAATTGTAGAACAAAAACACATTTACAAGAAAACAGTTAAAAATCTCGCGTATTAATGGAGCACCGAAAATAATTATTTTTATAGATTTTGCAATGTATGTAATGTTACAAATATTTTCATTGAAAGTTACACGGAGTGTGTATAAAACTCTCTTCGATTATCGTTACATTGAAAAAGTCAAAGTAATTCAAGAGAAATTTCAATCCCATTAAACTTTATGCATTTTATATTACTATTTTATAAATTGTAAACATATTTTTTATGCTGTGATATAAACTATTTCTATTTATCAAAATACAACTTGAAATACAATGCACAAATGGCTGTACTTGTCATATATATGTGTATAATTATCTATAATTAGTAATGTAAAAATATTTGCTTACAGATTTTACATCCCATAAAATTATCATCTAATTCATCAAGAGAGTCTTCGTCTCAGAGGAAACCAGCACACAATTCCTGTCAGGTGAGGAGTAAATTACACAATGGCATTTTATATATAAAATTCTATGAAATTATTAGTACACGCATACATATGAACTTCTGATGGAACAAATAGATCTTGTACGTTCATATTTATTGAACATAAATCAAAATTATTACATTTTCTTCTCAGATGCCAAATAAAAATAAAATTATATATTCTTGAATTAGCTCGATGGTACATATAATTTTACAATGAATAGTTTTTTGTGTCTCAATGAAATTCTGAGATTTTGGAAAGTCTTAAGAGTGCGCCAAGTTCAACAATGTGGATAAAGTATATACAGAATATCGACCAAGCTTTGGAATTTATATATATACTTCCCATCCATTCAATTGTTTCCGGAAATTTTAGAACAGTCTGTTTAGGACAAACGTGGTGATGAGCGAGGAGGTGCAATGGAACGTACAGCCAGGTTCGGTGACTGGTCCGAACACATGAGTTCTTCAGGGAAGAAGTATTACTATAACTGCAAAACAGAAATTTCCCAATGGGAGAAACCCCGAGAATGGATAATTCGAACTGATAATCGTCAACGTCAGTCCAATGAGTACTCTTCTAGGTCAAGTACGTATACCCGCGTTAAACTTACGTTCACCGCGTTTATAAAGCAATGGGTAAAAAGGGCCGATTTTGGCCTATCATGACAGACGGACAAAATACATCATTTCTAGAAGATTTTGACCCGCTGAACACGATGCCGTAATTAGTTTTCGTCTAAACCCTGAGGAACATGTTTTTATCAGGGGATTTATCATCCAATAATCCAGGCCCAGGAAGCCTTTGCGTAAACATCTAGGCTATTGGAAACTTGTGTATTCGTCAATAAATGAGGCTCATGGTGAGAAATGTTAGTAGAGTGAACACGAGGAAGTCATCAGTTGTCATCTCCAATCCTGAGAGCGTCCAAGGCTCAATAATCTTAAGTCTAAGCATTCTAAATCTATGACGTAATAATTAGTTCACATCCAGCGAACGTTTCACTTACTCACAATTCGACTCCTCATCTGTTGAAATATCTTCCCCATCAGGATTCTAAAACAACAGTGAAAGATGAGAAGCCGGTGCTCATATAGATGTGACATAACGTGCGTAACCGAAGTACCATATGAGCGCTGTCACATGTGAACAGCATCCAATAACTCTGCGTCCAATTTTACATCCGCAATAATGTTGTATAATACTCTCAATGCATTTCCCACCGTGAGTCTCATTTATTGACGAATGCACAAGTTTCCAATAGCTTAGATGTTTACGCAAAGGCTTCCCGGGCCTGGATTATTGGATGATAAATCCCCGGATAAAAACATGTTCCCCAGGGTTTAGACGAAAACTAACTATGGCATCGTGTTCAGCGGGTCAAAATCCTCTAGAAATGATGTATTTTGTCCGTCTGTCACGATAGGCCAAAATCGGCCCTTTTTACCCATTGCTCTTTAGACCTAGCAAAGATTTGAATGTTATCTTAATTTCTTCCACGTTAAGATACCCTGCTATTCAAAGATTCGAACAAATTTTTATTCGTTATAATAGGTCATGATAAACATTCCAACTCGCGGTCGAATAGCAGTAGCAGTGTACGGGATAGTAAATCTTCAAGGCAGTCGGACAAACGAGAATACTGGAGCTCATGTAGTGGAAGTGGCGGTGGGAGTAGTAGAGAAGATACTTCGGTGCGAGAAAGGGAGAGAGAAAAGGAACGGGAAAGAGAACGAGAACGTGAAAGAGAAAGAGAATCTTGTAGAGAAGATGTTAGTGTCGAACGTCAAGCACAAGACATGGATATTTCACCGGGTGATTCAACGCCAACGTCAGAACCACTGACATCCAGTGCTCATGATCCACTGCCGCAAGGTCCTGTTCTTTTAGCAACTGGTATGTTTTCTTTTTGCGTGGCATTGGTGTAAACTATTTAAGTAACTAATTTTACATTTCAGCGTTACCTCGATTAACATCACATCCTCCATCAACACCTCAAACACCTGGGAAATTAAATTCACCGACACAACAACAAGGGAATAGTAATGCTCCAGGGCCACCAGTTTCGTTAGCAAGTTTACCAAGGCTTCTTTCGCAAATCACTGGCAACAAGGAACAGCCAGACATCACCTCACAAAAAGCATTGCAAACAATACAGACAGTTATTCTATTGTCTCGACAAGTAAGTAAAATTCTGTTTGGAGTTTGTGTTCAATAAATGGTATAATCTCGTGAAATATTTTTGAACCCTGTATATGTATCATGTGTTATTAGGGTAAGTTGTAGCAAAAGAACGTGTTCCAAAAACATCACAAATTTTTCAGTCGTATCTTGTTTTCCAGCAGTCAGCTAGTGGAGATCGAAGTAACAGCGGTAATGATGTTATGGTCCCGTTAAAAGTTGATACAAGTGGCAATATTACCAGTGAGGGACCACCTACTCCAACGCATTCAGAAACTCAGGATTGCATCGATGCACGAAAATGTTAGTTTTAGAATAGTTTTAGTTATATGATATTGTATGTACAGATCTTTTGAAAATATTGTATGCTTATGAACTTTATATATTTTAATACTGAAATTTATTTATTGGATGCATCCTTCATTGCAATAGCATTCCAATATATTACAATAAATTAATATGAAATATAATGTACTATTGTATCTTACAGTAACAAGTCCTGGGAGTACGAATTCTGGAGTACAAGGTCTAAGCTCATTACAAGGTCTTAGTACATTAGGTTCTCTTGGAAATTTAAGTAATGCAGGAGGTTTGCAAGCACTGTCTAGAGTACAACCTCCGCTAACACCTTCTTTAACACCATCACTGGCAAATCATTATCGGGAAGACTTAACGCAACATGTGCGTGCCTTCCCTGCTGATATTCTTGAAAAACAGGTAAAGATACTTACATTGCATATGTGTAGATGAGATAAGTTAAAAAAAAAATTTACAAATTTTTAAATGCATTTTTAGGCACAGAAACTTAGCGAAGAAGCACATACAATGGGCAGTTTACAGTGCACGAGAGTGTCTGCAGAACTAAAAACTGCACGATCGATAGTGAGGCTGACAGAAATTCAGGCAACATTACAGGAACAAAGGTACAAAATTTATTTCTAAGCAATTTGACAAATTATTAATATTCTACACATACATTTTCTAACACAAGTAAACGTTTGGAAATATTGCAGGATATTATTCCTCCGTCAACAAATTCAAACATTGGAGGAACTAAAGTCCCAAAATTCCTTCATGTCTGATGACTCTTAGTGTAAGAAACTTTATAAAATAATTATAATTACAACCTATAATTAATTCATGCAAAAAAATAAAACATAATTATTAATATTCTCATTAATATTGAATAATTAAGATTGTACCTAAATTATAATATCATGATAGAAGTGATATAATAGTAAATGAGCATGGGCTGCCCAGAGAGGACCGGCTGTTCCACTTATCAGCCAGTAAGTCTTATTATTATTATAATTATTAATATTATTATTATTATTACTATTATTATTATTAATTAATTAATTAGTAAATTTGCCTCTCTGGGAAGCACAGGAGGCCTATCCAACACGCAACACAACACTAAATAAATAGAGAATGAGTCAACTCTATTGGTTCAATGCAAACTACTGAATTGTAATCTGAATTGTCCACATCGTCTTGTATTACCTATGTTATACGTGTCAATGTTTCATATCCCAAGATTAAGCGGCATTTTAACTAGTTGAGACATTTTTGTTGTAAATCTCGGAATAAAATTCGTGCCACAAGTTTTAATTCACTTATTACATATTGCCAAATCTGATTAATCCAATTTCCTCCCCCCCCCCCCAAAAAAAAAATCATGTACATGTGCACGTTTAAATACTGCTTGCGATTGGGGCATGTCTTTTGTAATATTAAATTATAAAACAGTATGTCTATAATGCAAAGACCTTATACTGTGGTAGAATGTTTACTTTCAAACTGAGAGTACACGTGAATTGTAAATAAAGCAATAGCACTATATAGGTATGTTTTAAATTCACACAGTAGAGAATAGAAAATTGAAGCATTTTGTATTATTGTAGTGAAAGTAACTGGTTATCTTAAGTAGGATAAGGGTAGTATATTATCGATACACCAGGAAGACAGTATTCTCATCTTGGAACAATAGATTATGTTTTATTTTTATCCTATACAACTGCATAACATAAATAACTGAAATGATTTTTATTATGTTACATCGTGCCATTATAAACAAGTATAAAAATTGAATAGGTGTAGTATCGGTAGTAGACGATGTGACAGCAATAGATGTATTGAAAACTGTAATTATTATTTATTGAGCTGTTAATTGTTAGTACAATGCTTTGACCAAGTAAGATCAATAATTTTATGACAGTTTTCAACAAATGGAAGTACTCATTTCGCTCTTTCGATCTTCTACAAGAACAATTAGATAAAAATAGTGTTTGTTCTACACGTACTAATGGAAACCCTTATCTCCTTCCAACTTAAGGTTTGTCAAAATACCACATTGAATATACATACAATTCAAGATGATAAAGCCCATGAACACAGTACAATAAGTCACAGTATGAATTTCTCACTGTTTATATTTCTTTGAGGAACTGTTAAGGAGTGAGCTTGCTACTTATTAAAATAATAGTGAAAGAAACAGTATGTATGGTTTCAATTAAATACAATAAGTTTTGTTAAGACGCCAAAAGTGACTGACAAATTTATTTTGCACATAGCATCGGTTTTCATATAGTCCGAAAATTCTATTCTCTTTTAGTCCACATTTTGCACACGATGTCGTAAAATAAAGAAATAATATTTAGTTTTAAATGATTCATGTGCATTATAGCAGCGATATTGTTTGATTTAAACTATCACTTACTGTAAATTCACTCATAAAATCAAAGTTTCTCTAACTACAACAGAAAATTGTAACCCAAAATTAACATCACTGCTATTAGTTTTAATTTTCATATATACTAATATTATATATTTATTATGGGTACAGAGGAGGATAGTATTAAGAATAGTAATGGTAATAATGTTAATGTGGATGTTATCCTATCACAGTGTTTCTCAACGCAAGCTTCGAAGCCTTCTAATGCCGTAATATTTAGTTCATGAGGCAACATTACCATCATTTATTGGAGGTCAGAAATAAATAATCTATTAGTAATTCGAAATTGATTTACTTATATTTTGATCTATGTAATAAATCTATTTTGCTGTAAGTTCTGATATATTAGCCTTATAGTTATTACTCATATCAACTACATTGATTTCAAATATCTATACTTCAAATAAATAGATTAAACTTAACAAATGTGTTTGTTCACTTATAAAAATGTCATCACCTAATTTTTTTCAAGATGTGACATTAACATTTTCTGTGTAGGGTATGAGAAAAATTACTTGCCCGTTGTTTAAGCGTATCTGGTAATTTTTGTTTGTGCGAATAGAAATGGCACATTTATATTATACTTTGCGCACTAATCAATAGAAATACTTATTTTTATTATCCTTCCGCATTTATTAGTTGAGAAACACCGTTGTTTAATAATATTATCTAACATTACACCATGTCATGAGAATGTGATGACATCCTCATAGCACCTGGAGCATACAGTGAACATTCTCCCATGTATATTTTATTTAATTACAGTCAGTCATTGGATTTATTTCATAACAAACTCTCACATTTCTGAACATTGGATTATTTCTTAATATACCCTCAATAGAATCAGTACAGGCATTCATGTAAATTCAGTACGATACATAATGTAATGGACTAAGATTATAATAAGGCCTCAGAACATTTGACACACTGTTACATCTCATAACTCATAGCACGTGCCAGATACGGATATGGTGCTTACTTTATTGATTCTGTTAAAACATTGTTCATTGTAGGAAAAGTGTATGTACATTAAAAATAATAAAGGTGTATTATACCGATAGACTATGCATTTGTTCCTCTCTTCTTGTTACTTCTCAAAGGAACATAACATTATTGCATTTCATAGATTAAAGCTAATTTAGTAAGAGTTAATTGTTGAAATCAATACGTCGCGTTAAACCAAATTTATTTTTACTCTCAAAAAATGGAAAATCATAAAGTCATTAAATCATTCTAAAACACAGTTAACATAAAATCTAGTAAACTAAAATTTCATCTATCAGCCATGAGATGTTACATATCTGTTATTGAAACATTTTAATGTAGTCTTCGCATATTTATGCAAACACATTGCAATGGAGAGTACAAAGTGCTACAAAACAATTCCAATATGATTCTCTTCGCAAGCCTCAACATTTCTATGTCATAAACTCGTTATGTATCTTTAAGGCCATATACGAGATTTAATACAAAAGTACTGTCATTTAGACAGTATTTGATATATTGGTTTAATTTGGAAATTTGCCTATTACTAGACAAATAGACAACACAGCCTCGACAGAGAATGTTCACAGTGTAAGACAGCAGCACAAACATATCTCAGCGCAGCCTCATTTTACCATTAGTTTTTTTTTTTCAACTATTGAATTGCTATGTTAAATCAGAGTCTTTAAACATTATTAAAACTACAGCCAAAGAACCCTTCGTAGTTGACAAATTGATAAATATGGTTTGCTTTTCGCTACTTGACCTTCTGTCATAACATTAAATTGACTGATAAATCATTACTGAACTCATATTATTTCATAACAATGACAACCATAATATTGCCATAAGTGACTACATCTGTGAAGGGTATCCTTACCAAAAATACGTAAAGAAATTAAAAATTTTAACGTAAATCTATATTTTGTGTAGTCCCGTATTTTAATAATGTATGTTGAACATAAAAAATGTACTAAGATCTAGATGTAAATATTACACAACAATATATAGAGCAACAATATGTAACAGACTGTTTTGTACCTATATGTCTACTATGGCAGAACATGGGTTATGTGCCGAGCTATTCTTGGCTACTGTCACTTTTAAGCCATCATTATAGACATAACTATCCTAATCTTAAATAGGACGTGCATGAATGAATATTGATTCATTAATGATCAGAACACGTCAGCTAACTACTTTCTGCTTTAGGGACTTCTAAAAAGCATGTTGTCTGTGGATCCCAGTAGCAATTGCATTAGTAGCTAACTTTGTATAAATTAGTACCACTTGAAAGATTGCACTTGTTATAAAAATATCCCAATTACGATTTATTCTTGCAGCTGATTTTCATTCGTTGAAATAGACAAAAATTTGTGTAAGTATCCCTGTTCATATTTCAACCACATTAGATTTGTGAATCTCACTTTTAATATATAGGTTTTATACTGACAACACATATAGGACAGAAAATCTAGATAATGACTGCGAATATCTCATTTCCTAACAAGTTTAAGCATATATCTCTTTAGAAGCCCCATAATAATTTATTTCCATTCATCATTGTTCGCAAATCGTCTTCACTCATTCTATGATAAAACACGCAACATTATTATAATTTATATCCTATCAAAATGGCATTCAGTATTTTCTTATAGGATTAGTCATTCAATATATAAAAAAAATATACAATTTCGACTACTCAATGGAAACGTTCAGTAATCGTGAGTTTGTACTATCCGAATGCCATTTTAGTGTATATTACATGTTTCTTGGACTAGTACTACAAAGATTGTAGGGCTGCCCACGAAATCCTACTTAAAATGTAATGTTAGATTTTTCAAATTAATGTCTATTTATGGTGGGACTGTACTGATATATAGTCAGTTTACATTACTCGCAACGTGTTGACGGTTCACTAAATTGGTATAGTTTTCGATAGCTATATATATCTTCTTTAAGCTCATTAAATCCTTAAATATTCGAAGAAAACATGTACTTAAAAACACGAATTTGCATAGTAAAATAGTCATCGACAATTCAATGCTTCTGACTTACGAAAATTAACGTTACGAGTGATGAATTACTGATACTTACCTGTGGAGATATGATTCTCTGAAATATCTCCAATTGCACATAACCATTAGTGCTTATTAGGTTCGTTTATCAAAGTACTCTCCCAATTCAGCAAAATAATTTGCTATACATCGTTAGACATACATTTAACGTCTGTTTTGGGCAAGGGCGTAGTAATGCAACAACATTACATTGAGTCTTATTATTGGTAACACTGGCTTCATGCCAACTTCAAAGTATCATCTGTCATGACCATATAATTTAAATAATTTATAATTCACAGTTAATTCTGTAGAACACAAGTGGCTGTACACAAGCATGTCCAATCAGCAGATTATTATATTACACAGATGCTTGGTATACCACCACATTGATGTGATCAATTGGATGTATAATAGTTTCATTGTACCATAATGTAACTTGTAGCATACATACAGAAACACACCCACATACAGATGTATAGACAGATGTAAGACGCACCTGGGTGTATGCACAACTAACGTTTTATCCCTCACGCTGTCTACCGGATTCTTCTCACCGCTTTTTTGATTTTTCGTGGTAGTTGTGCTTGAGGTGTTGCGCTAAAAACATAAAAAAAAACCATGCATTTGTAAATGCTATTCTATAACCTACAACACGGTGTGCATGCGCATTTTACTTACTTGAATTCTATTGGTGCACATCCTTCGGTAAAGCGGTATGAAGGTTGAGTGTCAGGATTAAAAGAGACGGTTGGCGCAGAATTGGGTGCATTAAATTGAAATCCTCCAGATGGTGTAGAAGTAGGTCCCTAAACAGTTAGATGTATAGCTTTAAATCTGGTAAGTAGTACTTGTATACTAACATATATCATATTTTAGTTATGTGTCTGTCCGCGACAGAGTAACAAGTTTCTTTCATATTCTATTTTATAAATAAAATATAAATGTATACACACCATTCCACCAAAATTCAAATCTCCTGACACCGGAGCAGTTGTTGAAGTGCCAAAGTTAAATCCTGTGTTACTAGAAGTGGACGAAAAGGATGATCCTGTATTGGATTGTCCTGATGGATTTGTTTGCGCGGTACCGAAAATTGTCGGTGGTGCTGGCTGACCAAATCCAGGGGGTTCTTGTTTAGGTGCATTGAAGGTAAATCCTGTGTTATTTGTTGGAGCAGATGTGCTAAACGAAGCACCTCCAAACAATGTGTTCGTTTGTTGAACGTTTGAGTTACTACCAAATGTGAATAATTGCTTTTGGGCAGGTTCAGTAGAATTGGTATTCATGGAGAAGTTGAATCCATTTCCTGATTGCTGCACTGCAGGAGTTGATGTTGCGCCAAATGTAAACAAACTTGGATTTGCAGATGCAGTTTCACTGGGCTTTGTACTCGGAAATATATTTGTGGCTGATCCACTGCCAAAAGCTAATGAAGAATTGTTTCCAAACACAGGAGTCGCAGATGATCCAAATAGCGGTGCATTGGTACCTGCGGTACCAAATGCTGCTGTAGGTGCTGTTGCAGATACTTGAGTGGGAGTGTTGAATATAGGTACTGGTTTTTCTGTATTTCCAAATACAGGCAATTTTGCATCGGATGTTCCAAAAATGAGAGCCTTGTTATCTGAAGATCCAAAACTAGATGTCTTGTTCTCTGGTGGCAATCCAAATGTTTTAACACTGTCCGTGTTAAACGCCGCAGTTTTATTTTCCCCTGCTCCAAATGCTGGTGCAGTTTTCGCTTCGTTATTTCCAAATAACGATGGTGTATTAGAAATATTGGTGAATATCGGTGCTGTGGTTGAATTACTTTGAAGTGTAGTAGGTTTCGTGGATGCCACTTCAGTCGTTTTGTTTGCACTAAATGAGAATGTATTGGATAAAGGTGTTGGCGTTGCTGTCGATATGTATCCAAAATTGGGTACTGCAGGTTGAGAAATATTTTTTGTATCAGAAAATGAGAAGGAAGCGGTTGTAGTAGGAAGACAGGTTGTTGCTGTACAAGTTGTGATGATACTTTTGGTAGCTGCAATAGTAGCCTTTGGTACCCCAAATGCAAATTGCATAACAGGTTTGTTTGCTGAAGAGTTTGTATGACTTGATACTTCTGGCAAAGATATACTCGGAGTTGTATTAGAAATAGTTGACGTAACCGCAATTATTTGCGGATTAGAAAGTTCAGTTCCAATATTTCCAAGAGATCTGTTTTGTACAGTGTTAGTTATTACAGGTTGATTTGCCGTAGCCATCTGCATGCCAAAATTAAAGCCAGGTGTAGTGCTCACTGTCGAAGCTACACTAGTAAGAGGCTTCTTCTCTGATGATACATTTATTTCGCTTTTTGGTGTACCAAAAGAAAAGGCTGGTACTTGATTTGGTGGTTTTTCAAGATCAGTTTTTTCTGTAGTTTTGAAGTTGAACTGTATCTGAGAATTAACTTCGCTAGAATTTAAAGGTTTTGTTGCTGCAGGAGCTTCTGTCGTGGAAGTTATAATTTTCTCAGTTTGAGGAATTCCAAAAGTAAATTGACTTGAATCATTTTTATGTTGATTATTGCCAAAAGAAAACCCATTTGTGGTAGATATGTTATCTGATTTTGTAGGTTCTCCAGCTTTATCCATACCAAATTTAAAACTAGATGCTGTAACAGGCATATCAACTTTAAACTGTACATTTGATGCGCTAGTCTCATTTGGTACTTTAGATGTCGAAGATCCAGGTTTCACAGTTTGACAAGCAATACAAACAGTATCTTTTGCCACATTTTGTATCATACAGGAATCACAAACCCAAGCTCCTTCAGGTTTCTTAAATTTGTCACCAAAACCATTAGTCGGTAATGGCTTGCTCTGAGATTGATGAGCATTAGCTGAAAATTCTGATAAATCTTTGTTACTTTTTAAGTTTTCCGTTACATCTGAATTAGACGAGTGGGATATAGCTACATTAGGTGCCTCAGTTGTTGCAGTAGATGGTGTTGATACAATAGCGATACTGGTATTTTTTTTCTTGCTTGGACTTATTTTGAGAGAACTTGGTTTAGATGCACTACAGCAAGGACAAGTTAAAATGTTACCTTCATTTCGTAACATGCATCCTGGACATTCCCATGATCCTTCGGAGAATTTAAATTTACTCATAACATCGGAGCTAGCAGGTTTAACGGTATTGTGTTGCACTGACGTTGTAGATGCATTTGTTACATTAGACGACACACATTTATTACCGCTTAATTGACCCTTTTCAGAAGAATCACATTTATGATGTATATTTGAAAGCTTAAATTGCGAACCAAAGCAATCTGCAGTAGTAGACTTTGTCTCTTCATTTACATCCTTTAATGTTGATGGTGCCTGTGAAACACTTGTTATTTTGTAATTGTATCGAGCAGCTTTGCAGGCTATACATATATCATCAGCATTATTGTTCTTTATGAAACATTCACTACATTCCCATGTAATTGATGGAGCTTTCTGTACATCATTGCCTAAGGCATTGTCATCATTTCTTACTTGCTCCAGATTTAATATATTTTTACCCATTTTCTTGTTGGAAGTGTTTTCTTTTGTATTTTGTGACAATGTTACGTTAGCAATCTTTGACTTATCGCATAAAACATCCATCACACTTCCCGTCTTTAATTCACCAGCAACGGCAACATCTGAAACATTATCTTTACCTTTCACGACTTTTTCTTTTAATCTAGGAGCTGTGGATGAATTTGTCCAAAGGAAATTGGGCATTGACATTGTGCAATTTGTAGGAGAGGCAGATTTTCCTGCAGTTAAACTTTTTGGTGTTTGATGCAAATCATCCAAATCCTGCTTATGCTCTGCATCGATTGGTGCACTGAAGGTAAAGTTGTTAATAGACTTTAAGCTATTTGTCGTATTCATAACTTTGATTGGACTTGCAAATTTGAAGTTGTTATCTTCGCTTGCAACATCTTTATTTGACGTTTTTGGATACTGAGTTGGTGCAAAATTGAAAGTAGGTAATGATGATATTGGCAAAGGTATATTTGGTAAATTCACTTTTTCAATTGTCTCCTCGTCATCTATATTCATTTTCGATTTAGATTTAACTTTGCCATGATACTTTGCATTATCATCTCCATCCGACCTAAAAGTACAAGAAGATATTCTTATATTCATATGACTTTCTTGACGCTCATAAAATAAGTAGCACAATATCATATAGAACAGCTGAAACACTTGAAATATTAAATAGTAACAATGCAAACCTAAGACTATACTCTTGGGGTGGTGGCAGTTCACTACGAGCTGAAACAATTTTTCTGGCAGCAACTGTTGTATCTTGTAGCTTCTGACGTCTCCTTAATTTTAATATATCGGGTACAGTTGGTACAGTTAATTCTCTTGTTAAATGGCGCAGTCCTACTCTAACCGACGATGTATTCATTTCTTCTCTTGATCTTTTTTTGTACATTAATGAGGATGGCGTATTACTTGTGCTTCTAATTGGAATCTTTTTAGCATCAGATATGGGTGAAGAAAAATGTTCTAACGCTTCCAGTATTTTCTTTGCAGTTTGACTCATTCCCGATGAATCAACGCTTACCGAGTCAGAAGGTTTTACTTCGATGTTAGTCCTTCTTGGAACTTTAAGTTGAAACTACAAGTACAAACGATATGTTAAGTTAAATTCACTTTACAATGTTTTCGACACGTACTGTGCATCGTGCTATATTACAACGGATAAAACATTCGCGTGTATATTTATCATGTAAATATATATACCTCATTGGAATTGTTGAAAAGAGTGCGGTTTCTCTTATACAGACCAGCAGCATTTGCACCACCAAAAGTAATATTTCCATTATAAAATGGAGATGACAGAGTCGACGTACTACGATCCATAGGATTTGTCATAACTGAAGCATTAAAGCTTGGTCTACGGCTGCTTAAAGTATCCCGAGCGGTGTTATCTAAGAACAGAGACCTAGGTGACTGTAAGTGGTTGGCTGAAATATAAAACGTTTTTATTATTTTACACATACGTTATTATTTAGCATATAAGTGTTTTATGTAATTTTAATGTTACATAAATGCAAGGACTGTGTCAGGAAGTCTATAATTTGTCAAAAGGAACTTTATAGTAAGATGGTATTAATAAAATGGGTATTTTTGATTGTACATTACTTACTAAAATTCAATTTATCTTCGATGAACCTCTTTCTATTAATATACGGCGAACCGTATGTACCACTAGATGGAACTTCTTGTCTATTTGTTTGCGGAATAAGAGAACTACATTCGCTAGTACTCTCACTTGATTCAGAATTGTCGTCGACCCCGTTAGTTGCTCCATTTGCAGGTATTGCAACTAAAGAATTCAAATCGGATCGTTGCGACTGTATGTTTCTGATATCTGTTTGTATTGCCGGGGTGGAAGATATTAAACGATTAAGCCCGCTTGGTCCAGCCGATGCAGGTTCCAGAAAATCTTCCGACTAAAAGCGTATAATTTATTTACATTCGTTCGACTGGGAATACTGTTATCACAATTAATGTATTTACCATTGTATCATGGATAGAATATTGTTCCTTAGAGGAATCGGGTTTATCGATCGACGTCTTTCCTCTGGGTTGAATGGAAAATGTTCCAGGTGGATGGGTAACGTCCATCCGTATACGGGGTCGTTTGGATGGTGGAGGTTTTTGTACGTCTTCCTCGGGTTCCGTCTCCTCTGAATTCTCAGCTTCATCTTCATTTCCTTGCGACGTGTTAAACCACTTAGTGATCCAAGATCGTTGCGGAATGAAATCTGTTACCTTGGTAGCCATCTTTTTTACAAATGACTAAAAGAGACACACACACCACGTTCGCATTTATACATACGATAAATTGGAAAGAATTTTTTTTGTTTGTTGAAACTATGCATCTCTTTCAGGAGAAGATCGACGAAACAACGCACATCGTATAAAATATCGGATATTTTACTTCTTTAATAAGCGAGACTCGCAAAAATTACGAGAAAAAAAAAGAAAAAAAAAATTATTAACATTTTACAAGACAAAGTGAGACGAACAGAGTCTCCTATCTAACGATTATTCTTGCAGCTTGAGGAAGCCTGCAATAATTTCGAATAACATTGCCTCGCTTCGACTAGACTCAGCACTGTTTAAAACACGTACGCTAAGATTACTCCTTTTTTTCATCTCACACTTTTGCCCATTGCACAAGTCGCGTAAACATCCTACGTAACTGTTACGCGGGCGCTATAGCGTTGCGTTCGCGCGAACAATCGCACTAAAGTATCGGCGGAACATTCGCATTCCATGGAGAATGAAAAATGCAGAGGAATTGCGCGTAAACGTGCACTCCGAGCACAGTTCGAATACATATGCGCGCGATCTTACGCTCTTTCCTCGTAAGGAACCGCGCTTCAAGGTTACGAAGTAGCGCGCGCGTGTCGGTCGAATATGTTGGATGAGATGCGACGGTGTTAACGGGGGGAAAAAGAGTGAGGTTATTGGATACACTCACATAACCGTGACACCATGGGGATCTCTTGGGAATACGTCGTGGGACAAGGGTGGATGAACAAAGCAGATTAGGATGGCGCATCGATAATCGGCATCTTGTAAATTGGCGATCTATTTCGGGTCCGAAGGCGCGAACTACCGTCGATAGGAAGTCGGGCTCGGTTCTGTCGCTACGAGCTACTCGTGCCAAGATGAAATTACTCACGTTGTTCGCGTCGTAGGGTTTCGCGGTGTGCGACGAGGACCGCTTCCCGGTTAGACTGTTGTTCCCTTTAGCCATGTTCGCACCCGTTCACTCTCTATGGATCCAGGTAGCGCACTAATGATTTGGATCGTCGCATCCCAAAAAATTGTCACTAAATCACAACCTTCGCGAAGAAGACCCACGAGAGAAAATATGGCCGCCTCAGAAGACCGCCACCAGGGCGCCAGGCTTCTCTCAAATACGTATTTGATGCGCTTGCCCACGTGACACCCAACGATGCCCGCCGTTCTCTCTTTCGAAACCGTCATGTCGCTAGATACCGCCACTACTGGCGGTGGGCGATGTCGTTCGATAATCGATCTTTGAGGGATCGATTTTAGAACGCGACGCATCGTATCGCATCGATCGCGCTTGTTTTCGAGCGTGTGTAATATTCTACCTGCGAAAGGGTCGTTTTTTATTCTGCGCGGCGATTAAGAGGGACCACGTGTCGTAATTTTATGGTTAGGAAATGATATTGGATATATTCGGGTTTCTCTTTATTTCTGAATTCCACAGAGAAGGGCAAAAATTTACATGTGTGTACGTACACTTGGTAGAAACATGTATTCTGCAATATTTCGAGGATTTAGATTCCAGGGCAAGAATAAAAAATAGGTTTTGTGAAACACTACTTTTGGAGGATTATTTGAACAATGCGATGTCTATATTGGATTCTGGGAATGGGACACTTTGGGTTCGAGGTTTACGGAGTAGGTGGCGCTACGTGGACTACAAAGTTGCGCTATTGAAAAGTAACAGCTAATTCGTTCTACCATTAGATGTCCACGGTGTTTGAGTAATTTAAGCGGTAGAATACAGTTCGTGGGAGTTGAAATTTAAAATCTTCGAATGTTACGTCGAAAATACTGAAATTTCTGTATACGAAGGTGCCGTGGAATGTTGCGTCTCGCTACGCAACCTGTTTTTTTCTCTGATACAACAACAATAAGAAAGGTAAGCAAGAATAATTTAAGGTTAACGACTCGAAATCATTTTCCAATTGAGAGAGAGTCTTTCACTTGCGCGATAGAGGAGAAACTTTTCCCGAAAAGGTTACTCGTGAAAACCTGACGATTCCTTCGAGTATCGAGGACAAATCAGAAGCGATCCGCGATTTCTCGTATGGGATACTTTCGTTATCCGATCTTCTTTCGCGAGGGAAATCGCGAGATTTACATTCGTTCGTTCATCCTCGCGGATTAGTCGCCAGACGAACTGGTTGTCTATTCATAAATTAAAGGCTACAAAAATTTGCGAATCGATTGGGTAATCGTCGATTCTAATAACCGATTCGATTGATTTTTGCTTCTCGATGCCTCTCGGAGGGTGAGAAGAAAACTTTCACGACGCGCTACATTTCTCACGACATTATCTCGTTTCGATCGATTTGACAGTGCGGTCGACTAATCTAACACGGTGAAACTACTGGAGGCTCGCTTAACCGATGAATTTCCTCGTCCTCGGCTTATTGCCCGTGCGCAAAAATCACCACGTTCATGGACTGACTACCTTTTCACGAGGCATTAGAATTTAATTGAACGATAATTCCAAATTGCCAGGAAAGACCGCGATCCTCAATTAACCGTGAAGATTTATCGCTCGTATCGTGTCGGATCGAGAAAAAAAAAAATTCGTCGTTTGTTCCTTTTTCCTTCGCAAAGATACTCATTATTGGCACTAGGTGAGAATATTTATTATTAATCTTAAGTACCATTCTCCAACAATATTCTACACTTTTACCACCCCACGATTGTTATTTAATCTTCTATGAGCCTGTACATCTTTCAGGTCACATACCAATATGTTGGCATTTTATTATTAAATAACTTTGGTCCTTCACAAGATAGCGTGTGTACGTCTTAATTATGTAATGATAAGAATATTGATGATTATAGTTGGCATCATCAATTTGAAGTATCAAAATAAATGCCTTGCAAGTTCGAAAAATTTGCCTGATAATATTTTTGTTAACACTAAAGCTACCAAACGCAGGTCAAAATGACCGATTAACAAGGGAAATCCCCATATGGAAAAAATCTTCGGTAGGTTTAGTGTTAATCTACATATACATAGGTATAAACCTATTTTAGATATTATAGATTTTTGGTGCAATAAATTGGTTTATATGGACCGTTTATTTTCAAAGTGCTGTAAGTCCATTTTTTAAAAAAAAAAATTAGATTACATAATTTCTGATTGATTTAGTGCAAACTTTTAATTTATACCTAGTTAATTTTGTTTTTAAAATTGACTTACAGCACTTTCAAAATATACAATCCATATGTAAGAAAAAATTCGTCGCATCTCTATAAAATATATCGTGGAAAGACCACCGGACGACTAATATTGAACCTAAAAAAAAAAGAAGTCTCGAACTCTCTTTCCTCGAATATTCGCGTGCGTCGTGGTTCCTTCCGGTCCACGAGAGCGGGCCGAAGAAAACGGGGTCAGAGAATCGGTGACGTACGCGGTGCGAACGATGACGTTATATTATTTCACCTTGTCCGTTTATTGACCGGAGAAAGCCGAGGCGCTGATCCACGAAGCTGATTCACGCGACATCTTTTCCACAAACCGCCCTACGAGGAAGGTTCCGTGTCGTCGACCCTCCTCGTGGGACTCGTTACCGAATCTGTGAATCACGAGTCTCAAACGTTTCGTTCACTTTCCAAACATTCTCGTAGTCCTCATCGCGCGACAGAATGACGAGTAATCCTCATTCACCTTCGATAAGAAATTTTCGTGCTAACGGTTAAAAAAAAATCGCATAAAAAAAAGATCGTGTAACTTCACAAGTTTTTCGTTTACGACACATGAAGGGGGCACATACGTTTGGAGCTCCCAGAAACAGGCATTTTTCATGCATTTTTTTCGGAGCCAAGAGACAAACTATAACAATGGGGCTTTTTGCATAATAAAGTACACCTTTTATACTTCTTATTCAAATTTGATTGGAAAGATATAGTTGCAACATGCCTCCTCTTCACCGTCGTGAAGTCAACCCCGTACGATATGCGTGATTCCGCGGTAACAATGATTTCTCCTTGGTCGTTCATCTGAAGCGCAAACATCAAACATCATCTTAAAGAAGAGTGTTTTTTATTGTCATTGACGGATCTGATTTTTAACAATTTCATTTCTTTCTATATTTTTTAAGAAAGAAAAGTGAAATTTTTAGCGAAAATATACCCTCAACTTTGAAGATCCGCCATTTTGTTTAAAATTTGAATTTCAAAAATCGGATCCGTCGAGCTCCAAACGTATGTGCCCCCTTAAAAAAAAAGAAACTTTTTTCATGCGGTAAATCGAAAAGTCGCACATAAAAAATCGCACAAAAGCAGGAGGTTCGACTGTACAGTGATTGTAGAACTGTATGAATCATTTTTCTTTTCTCTCGCGAGGCGACTCTCGACCCCACGAGATTTCCACCGTTCCGTCGAAATGGCCAAATTTAAATAACAAATGCGCACGCGCGCCACCCCGATCGCGAAGAAAGCTCCCGCGGTATACAAAAGATCGTGGGACAACTTTCCCTTTCGTCTCTTTTATCTCGACATTAGGAACTACGCTCGAGTGGAAGTGTTAACAGCGTCTTTGAGATTTCCTTCGGCACCGTTGCCATTCAATTGTCTCGAATTCGAATGGCGGTTAGGGGCGTGCGTCGACGACACCGGGACATTATTTGGAAAGTAGCGAGGGAAGGAGCAATCTGCATAATTCCATCCTTCGAAAGTCAAACCGCAAGGTTTATCGCCAAGGTTTATTATTATTCTATCGTTTGTTTGGACTTCTCTTGCGCCACTTCCGCTTTCGTCCGCTCAATACCACGTAGCTCTTTAAAATTGCAAATCCTCCTTTCCACGTCTACTTTCCATCTCGTGCACTGAGAGAAAAAAATGGTTGGATTTACTATAATCTCACTATAGTTTATAGATAAATTTGGCGACAAACATATTTTTATAGTTTATATAACCATAGACAATATAGTAGAATGAACGATTTATACAAATTGTTATATTATTATAACTATTACCTTTGTTGTTGTTACCAAGTATAACATAACTATTAACTATATAAAATAGTTACTTTTCTTACCAAAAACATAATATAATTGGTTATACTATGCTTATATCATAATCATTACCGACATTATGGTAACATTTATCATAAATATGATTTTTCCAACTATAATTTTGTTAATATGCCATTATAGTTAGATACATCATATACTTTTCTCTGAGTGTTTCTCTAGGATTCGTCCACTCTTGTCTCTAAAAATTGTCTCGTTGAGCTAAGGAATTGTCCATCGTGAAAATTTCGTTGGTGTCTCTTGTAGTTCTACAGTAACCAAGATTCGTCGAAACTAGTTCAACGGGAGACACGAGTGGTACAGAATGATCCTGAATAAAGAGGAATGTAACGGTACGCGAGAGTGCCCAGGACACTTTGATACACACTTCCGTTGGATGCATTACCGATCCTGGATTGTCAGTAACGTGATACAGTTGAGAAGCATCCTCTTGCTTCTTCAGCTTCCACGCTCCGATTACTCGTGACGAGAGAAGGACGTTCAAGGAGGAAACGAACCAAGTTACGAGGATAAGAATTTTTGAGAAGACACTGTTTTATTTTATGAACGCACGCGTGCAACCACGGTGAACTCATCCAGGTTGGTGACCTTAAACGGAGCTTTTGGACGAAAGAAAAGGAAAAAGAATATCTAGGATACACGCGACCGTTCCAAAATTCAAAGATAGAGAGAGGAGAAAGCGTCGCGTCACTTGGTCCGTCCTCGTGAATTCGTAGGAATGTGGAAAGATCTCGGATATTCACGCGCGAATACGTAAAATTGTCCGTAGTCGTTTCTATCTCTGGTTGTACCATGCGTTGTTATTCTCAGGCAATGAGATTCTCAGTCTTAGTTAGGGTGAGAATTCAATTTTCACGAGGTGTCGTAAAATTTCTAAAAGGCAACCGAACGGTCTCACTTTCACGCCAGAACTCATCGGTTAGTCCAATTTCTGGCGATCGAGGGAGTCGAAGAAAAGATCGATTAGTCGAATTTCGCTTGGAACGAGCTGAGCAGCCACTGGTTATATGGGACGACACCATAAATGACTCTTCGGCTCTCGCGACAAGACTCTTCTTGGACTAGATCGATAATTTGCCGATCCTCGGGATAACCTTAATAAAGTCATCGAGCCGGAGTATCGAGGAACCGGGTCTCACGCAAGGAGAAAAAAAGACATCCTTCCACGCGGAAGTTTTACTTTTTTCCGGCCATTACGATCATCGATCGACGAAGATCGCTTTAACGAGCGGGCCACGTCCAATTAAGAGGAGAAAGATCCATAATGTTAAACAGTTTCTACTTCCTCCAAGTGGATAAATAATAAACTCTCTTTCCTACCATTGCTCGAAATCGGTCGACGCGAGGAAGCCTGACGAGGATCATTCGAGGATCGAACTACAAGTTGAACGAGTATGCTCTAATTGTGAGAGAAAGCACCGGAGTAGTAGAAACTTGACCTTCTCTATGACTTCGCCCCAGGGTCACCAGTCGCGACACTGAAACACGGTGCCCTCTTCACTTTCCAACGAGCACGACAGAAGTTTCTTTTTTTTAGGAATCCACGAGAAAGAAGTGGTCCTTCCTTCGCGATCCTTCCAACGATTAGAGTTCAATCGACAATCCATTCATCCTAAAAAATTCTTCGAGGAGAAGACTTCTCTACCGATGGTATCACGGGCCGAAACTCGACGTCGAAGGAAAGTGGATTCTTTTGTCGCGCTGCTCGTTGGAACGGTCGACGGTTAAACAGAATGGAAAAGATAAGGGGAATGTTTGCGGATGTAGGCTTAAGAGAAAGGCGCAGTCGTAATGAAGAGTATGCTTCCGGGTAACCCTCCGCCGCCCATGAGGCACCAGCTCTTCTCGGAACCTTTTGTTGCTCATTCCATTCCCGGTGAAACGAATTACGCTTGTACGTTGAATCGATCCAACAGGATCCATCGATGACTGATTTCAAATTTAAAATTTTAAATAACTCTTCAACAACGAGTGGTAACGACGAGGAGCAAATGGGGTAGCAGCCATCGGAACAGTTCCAGGACGAATCTGTCTTCCTATTGTCCACTGGCGCTCGAGGTGAAAGTGGAATGAAGGTCTCAATTAGTAAAAATGGGAACGAGTCCGACTCCATGGTGCTTTCAACAGGGTCAGGGCTGGTCGCGGGTCCATGAGCACGGTCTTTAGTAATTTCGTTGAAATCAAGAGGGCTCTCTACGTTGATGATTTTTTATTTTCATCGACAAGAGAAAAGCGTGGTTGGTGGAGACTCGAGGGTGGATAGATGAGCCGTTCAGTGCACAAATCGATTAACTCCACTTTTTGCATTTTTCATCAATTTAAGCATCGAAGCGTTTGATCGAGTCCCTACTGTTTATATTTGTAACATAATTTTGAACATGATTTATGGAGTTAATCGATTTGTGCACTGAACGGCTCGAACGAGGAAAGGAAGAGGTCCGCTTGTTCTCGCGCGACAAGTCGAAAGAGAGAACGTGGACGTGCTGGCAGAAGGCCATTAGTGGCCAAGGCACTAAAACCGACAATTATTCCGTTGTACTTACAAATAGGGGAGATTACGCATAGAACGGGCCTGCAAGTCGTCTTCGTATCGTCCGTGGAATTTAACCGGCGCGCAAGTGAAGGAAGACCGCGAGAGGAAAATTTTCAAGATTCATAAATTCGATTTCTTCTCGGCCTCTGCACCAACGAGAAATTCCCTCTGGCTTCTATTGCGCGAGGACGAGCGCGCAGCTGCGAAACACGATTTACTACATTTTCACAACAGTCCTCTCTGGTAGTTTAGCGGTAGAACTCGCTCGTTTGAAATTCAGCGCGACGTTCTCTCCACTGTTCTTCGTGCTTACAATTACCATGCCGCAATAAAGAGAATTCTCTTTCTTTACATACATATGTCCGTTGGAAAATTAGCCTCTTGATGGTTTCGGGTTGCGTAAGAAGACGCGTGCGGGCGCATCTAAGCGAGCGGACGCCACTCGCGGGATTGGAAAAGCGCGCTCGCGCGAGGGACGTGAGAAGAAATCGTACCGAGGCGTATTGCACTAGTCAGGAAGGAACAATGCGCGCGCGTTTCGGTTTTATCTCGGATCTTTTGACTCCTCTGACTTTCCACGTACAGCACCGTGTCCGAGGGATCGAGGGATCTTCTTCAGGCGCTCTTAACACGTGACTGACGGTATATGCTTTTCGTCCAGGCCTCGTCAGTCACTGGTAACTCACGATATACGATATAAAAAAATTACATCCTTTTATTAACTGTGAAATTTTTCATAAGAATTTCTCTTTAACACTAGAACTACCCATTCTTTTTTTTTTTTCGTATGGAAATTTCCTTTGGTGACTACTAATTTTGACACAGAGTGATTATTTTATCATTAGTACTACAAATTTTTATTTTCGTATAAAACCTTCTTTTGTTGATCACTCATTTTTGTAGGTTTGGTAGTTCTAGTGTTTAACATCCTGGAATACGAAGCACGTATACATAACTAACTGGAAGAGAAGGCATTTCTAAAAGAATGCGGAGCATTTATTGCGATAGATACATGCAAGAAATGTATCCGAAGATATGCGCACAGTATTATCACAAGGAGATCTCCGGCGTATCGGTGAAATCGGATATCACCGACTAAATCGAAAGGAAGACGAAACGGGCTTGGTGCTTAACGCGTTAATCGGGGTCACTCGTGCCGCGACCTGCGTGCCGGAGGCGGACGATAGTCCGCGCGCGGATTTGCAATTGAGGAGGGTCTCGACGTTTCCAGAAAAATCGAGGAAAGTCGTAGAGGAGCGTGGAGACGGACAAATTGCGAAATAAGATTCGTCCTCGATGCAAATTGTTCTCAAGCCGACTACCGGAATAATAATGCCCCGTGGGTAGAGAAAGGATTTGAGCGGGAAAAATCTAAAAGAATTAGTAGAAACGTCTGTAAACTCGCGTCGACGAATGAAGACGTAATCGCGACTAGATCTCCCACTTTTCCTGCCCGTCCACGGTGAAATCCATTCCTGTAAGAATGAGAGACAGAGAAAAATATCGCCTCGACCGAGGAGGAGCCGACGGAATCGAGAATCGCGCGTAAAACAATTACCCGGAAGAGGGCCGATGGAAGTTTTACCACGGCTAATCGTCAGAATTTCTGAGATACGAATCTAGATATTTAAAGATCGACGTGGTCTCTCGCGTATCTTGCTGAGAAATGAAGGCGTAGAAGACTTCTCCGAGAGTTAGACACGTCTAGTCAATAGTGAGGCGTGTGAAAAAAAGTCGTCTGTAAGAAATCCGAGAGAAGAAAGCGTCTTTCCCGCGGTAAGAATAAAACAATTCAGTTAATCAATTCGACATCACTGAACCTTCTAAAATTTTTAGCAACTGATCGATCTATCGACTCGCCTACGACAAGGGACTCACCCTAGAAACAAATTACGGAAAAAACTGTACAACAAATTCTATCGAAGAAAGCACTTATTCTGGACCAAGAACGAAGTGCTTCCACTCACTTAATTACTAAAACATTCAAATTTTCGAGCACTCGATCCATCTATCGACTCGTACACAACAAAGAACTCACCCTAAAAGTAAAGTACCAAGAAAAATGTCCTGTAACAAATTCCATCGAAGCAAGCATCGATCGAAGAACACAGTGCTTCGACGAACAGACTCACCTATTAGCAAATCGCTCAGAATTTTAAGCACCTGGTCGATCCGTCGCTTCACACTCGTCGAAGGACTACGAGCTCATCAGGCCGATAATCGATATTGCGAACGATCACGCGAAGCACCGACGACTACGACGGCTAACGGGGAAACTCGATTCGGGCAGGGATTAGACGTCGTACGGGGTCATTGACCTCCCGCGTTAAAGTGGTCGCGCCGATTCGACGATCCCCGGTAACCCGGCGTAAACGATGACGCAGCCACCCCCCTCTCGACAGGAGGCTCGTTCGATTTAATCGGCTCGTTCGGGCGCCTTTGCATGCCGCGGTGAAAGGCGAGAAAGGAAAAAAGTTCGGGCTTCCTGGTGGCAGACGCAACGTATACGAGGAAGAGACGTGCGAAAGAAAAAAAGAAAAAGAAGAAGTAAAAGAAGAGGAAGGAGATACACCCTGCTGGGATCCTCTTCTGGAAGGTTTTCGGTAATCGCGAGTTACGCCATTAATCGATCCTCCACCTACTCTCGAGATGTTCTCGACATTACGAAAATTCGCAAGAAGGATTTCCCTCCGTCTGCAAAATTCCGATCTCCCTTCGTTTATCGTGTTGTATATTGTAATTATCGCGAGGCATAAAAGCGAAGGATTTACTTCGTGGTAGCACCTTTTCCGCGTGCATACCGCCGCGGCTCGTGAGTGGGTGAATGCGGTTCACAGGCGGCCGCGGAAGTTCATGTCCGCCTTCCGCGTACACTCTAAGCTTTTCACGCTCCACGCGTCATATCTCCATTTTATCCATCCACGCGTTCCACGCTCATGCTCAAATGTAAATCGTCTCGGTCTAACGATGCCTCCTAGGAAGGTAATGCGCGCTCGAGGAGGCTCGCGAATTCTCGCGCGTCGCGTGCCATGCCTCCTTCATCCGGTGAGGAAAAAACTCGCGGTTAGAGCCTGGTGTTTCAAGAGTCTTCGATGAAGATTGTTGATTGTTGCTTAGATAGTTCCTTGAAAGTACGGATTGCCTTTAGAGATGCCGGCAGTTACTCTCAATCTCTGAATGAATTTTTCTTTCTTTTTTTTTTTAATTGTACTTTTTTCCTAGAGTTCTTTGAAATTTTTCGGAAATGTTTTCTTAAGCGGGCAGAAGAGTGTTTTTTATTGTCGTTGTTGGATTTGATTTTTAAAATTCCAATTCTTTCTATTTTTTTTTAACAAAGAAAAATGAAACTTTGAGCCTGAACTTTGAAGATCCGCCATTTTGTTTAAAATTCGAAGTTAAAAAATCGGATCCGTCAACAACGATAAAAAACACTCTTCTTTAAGATGATGTTTGACGTTTGCGCTTCAGATGAACGAGCAAGGAGAAATCATTGTTACCGCGGAATCACGCATATCGTACGGGGTTGACTTCACGACGGTAAAGAGAAGGCATTTTGCAACTATATCTTTCCAATCAAATTTGAATAAGATGTATAAAAGGTGTACTTTATTATGCAAAAAGCCCCATTATTATAGTTTGTCTCTTGGCTCCGAAAAAATTCATGAAAAATACCTTTTTTCGGGAGCTTCAAACGTATGTGCCCCCTTAAGGACGCGGGTTGAGAAATCAGTTTACAAGCGCTCTCAGCGCTCTTATTTTCGTTGAAAATTCTAATGGAACTGTCCGTCAGACTCGCAACAGACATCTGTGTCACGATTAAATCTCCAACGAGGAGACTTCTCGCAGACTATTAGGGATTTTCTCTTTTGCCACCGTAAAAGGACACCACGGGTGAGGATTCCCTGGACGCAAATGTCAGAGGCAAAATGCGACTCCACGATAGCCACGTATTCGTCCCACCGCACGTTCCGCTTCCCCGATCGTGCCAGAACGATGGAGAACGTGAACGAGGACCCGATCTCACCCCACTTCGAACTCTCTTCCGTGTGTGCGCGTGTTGGGGCCACCACAGGTGCTCGTACGTGTGCCCCGATGCACACTTACGCACAAAGTGTTACGTTTGTATGGCGGTCGTGGTATGTGGGTCAGGAAGTCGGCGTTACTAACAAGTGACTCGACTCGAGTCGACTTCACGACGCGCTCGACCCACACCGTGCCCGGTGCTGCTTGGACTCGGCCCGACCAAAATTTCCCTTCGAGTAAGGCGAGAGGCCCCAAGTTCAACGCACTCGGCGACGAACGAATATCGATTGGAAAATGCACGGACAATTCTGACCATTCTCGATGATTAAAAAAATAACAAAAGAAAAAGCTTGGACGTTTGGATAAGCTTGCAAAATTATCCTCTCACTTTAGCAATCCAGTCTGTTCTTAAAAAATCGTCATCCTCGTCGTCGAATTTTGTTGCTCGTCAATTGCAACTTCTGGATCCACGGAAGAAAGATCCTTCGACGTGTACTATTGTTCGCCGGCGCTTATCGTTGCAAAACTCGGTCACTCATGGACTAATGCCTAACTCGTGGAAGAGGAGCCGTCGGTCGGTTACGACTGACAACGGTGTGTCGTCATCGCTAGTCCACGGTTTCGTGACGGCTTCGTAAGACATGCTATTTCGCGGTTCGCTTCGATCTTCGAGCTCGCAAAAGTCCGTCGTTCTTCGAGACCGCACGCGAGCCCAGACGCGCGGCACGCAACAATCGGCGCGACTTTGCCGTTTGCCTAATTGAACGAACACGCGACCCCTTCTCGATCGAGTGACACGGAATGCAAGGGGGAAAACTGCAGGCCGACGCATCGACGAGCAACCCGGTTAACCGTTCCTTTTTTCCATCCTCGTCCACCTACTCGTCAGTGGAAAATCGCGTGACTTCGGGACAAAACGCGCTTCTTTGTTCTCTTCAGCTTCTCCTCATTCTCTTCCTTTCTTCGAGTAATTCTTTTACTCGCGCAACTACGTATGCTCTTTATGCAACGAGGATCGTAAACCGTAAAATATGAAAAACGCGTAACAAAATGGGTTAAGGCGTTCTCGTTTCCAATAGACGATCGAAGGCCGAGCGATCTCCACGGTGCGAGTGCCCAGCGTGGAAAGTGATTCATCGCATCTGGGAAGGACACGATCGCTTTCCACCGTGCACGGTACACTCGCGAGAGGATCGATCGATCGAGGTGATACGAGAGAAAAAAAAGCGCGGGAAATAGCACGTGGCCGAAAAAAAGTCTGCCGTGGCCCTCGACGACAAGGAAAATTTCTCTTCGACTGTCCGAGCAGGAGAATCTATGGAAACTTCACGTCGTGGAATCATCGAAGCGTTCACGCACTCATGGAGAGTCTCTTACCGAGTGTGTTTCCTTGCCCGAACGAGTTTCTCTCGTTTCGTGCCGATCGATTCTCTCCGATCTCGATCTTGGCCTCTTCTTTTAAGATCGACACGCGCAAAAGCCAGAGTCTGTTTTCCCTGTGGAGACTTTCGCGCGAGAATTAAATCTCACTGCTACGGTAATGAGTGTCTTAGAACGAAGGGCGGGTCCGAGGAGCCAAGAGAACGCAAACGTGCACGGCTCGCGATTAAACGAAACGAGGAAGCAGCTTTACCGGCTGCCCAGGGCCGGTTTAGGGTGTCGCGGTTCGGTGATCGTCTCGAGAGTCTTCCTGTCCGTCGGCTGCAGTTCTCCACTTTTTTCCTCTCTCTCTCTCTCTCTCTCTCTCTCTCTCTCTCTCTCTCTCTCTCTCTCTTCCTGCACGCCTCTAATGCGTCCAGACATTTCAGAGAACCGGCGTGCGCGCGCGCGGATTCTACGCTTGTTCACTCGTCCGTTTTCCGCGAGAGAAAGTCCTCGTGGTAGGTGAGTTCGCGCGAGGCAATCCTCCGCAATTTCCTCGGTATCCGGTGATCCTCCTTCTACTCCACCTCCTCCTCGTTCTCCGATTATTGCCATTGGCTCGTTAAAGTGTTTATAGTTGCAACACACCGCATGTTTATCGCGTGTGAACACCGCCTGGGATCCTAGAAGTTCTCGCTCGCGTACTCGTAGAGAAGGAAGACGATCGTCATTAATGAGGGGAACCCTGATTGGGATTCTTGCTTCTTCTATCTCGGGTCTAACGTGAGTAACGCGGTTGAGCAGATGAGCGGCGGCGAATCGAAATCTAGAAATAGAGCTGATTTCACATTCTTCCTCGTTAGCTTCTCTCTCTCTCTTTCTCTCTTTTCGTTCTCTTCGATTCTCGATCGAATTCGAGCGCGCCCGCATCACCGGCACTCCTTCGAATTCTTTTTCCACCTTGCAATGCCAACGACGCACGCATCGCGAGGAAACCGCAATGTTACCTCCTCCTTCCTCCTCAGCCGCTCGTTTCCCAGTGTTTGCCTTACTTAAGAGTACAGACCGCGTTGACCGCGAATTAGCGTCTCCGCGATGTGCACGCAGGAGCAAACGTTTTCTTGTCCTCCGGTAACACGAGCAATTTCGATTTCTTGGGAAGAGAGTACGTCGTACTCCCTCGTGACGAACGATAATGAGCGCTCCTTAGAGAAAGATGTGCCTTGGTAGATCTGAAGAATAATATTCCTGTCCACAGACTTAACACGGATCAGTGAAAGCTCGTCTTACTCCAAACAACCGACTCGTTTCGATCTTTTGACAGAAAGCTTTGCTCCGAAAAAGATGTACATTAGCACTAGAAGAAGAAGAAGTCCTAAAGAGAAAAATTGCATCCCTCTAACTCAGGCCATCTGGTTGTTTTTCAAATTTTTCATCGTAGAAGACTCAATATCAAAAAAAGAACTGTTTCCTTGATATAGAAAAAGATCTAACTCATTGTCAGATGCCAACCTGATCGAGCTACTGGGAACGTCAGACCACCTAACCAAAGAGGGCGAGTGATTTCGATTTCTTCCCTGCGTAGAGAGTGCATCGTTCTTTCGTACGCAGGTCTCTCGGACGATATCTCCTGAAGTAGGAGAAGGTGTATTATGAGGGTGACGACGATGACGACGATGAGTAGAGGTGGATGAGAAGAAAGAAGGCGTCGTCCCACAGGAGCGTCTCGTCATCTCGACGAGCACGTCGCGTCTTTGGAGGCTGGCCTGAATACCGGACGGTCGGAACGTGGAGAGGCAAAGAGAGAGGGTGAAAGAGGAAAGGAGGAGAAGAGAGAGAGGCAGTGGAGAGGACGAATAATCAGTCAGTCGCACAGGCCAGCCTCGTTCCTGATGGCAACCGGCACAGCGGTCGTTACCTGCCCGGGGTGGTGGTAAAGAAGAGCCGTCAGGTGGGGGAGCAGAACACCTGGACGACTTCCTGCCAGGGAGTAAGCACCTCAGTCTTCAGGAAAGATCGTTCCACATCGGTCGCACGAGATCCATCGTCGGCAAACGGTGCTCTCGCACGTAGAGAGAAAGATATATAGAGAGACAGTCCTAGATCGAAGTCTCACCGAGGATCTCGAGCGCCTTACCGAGCGCGATTCTTCATCATCCTACTTTTAGCCTCACTCGACGAGTTCGCAGTCGTTAAGGAATTCTCGTTGTGCCTACGTAGGAGCCGGAAGTTCGTCAGAATAATTCCTCGAGATGACGGTGCCCAACTCACGGTGCCCACGGTGAAGATTCTCCGCACGCTTCCGGAAGTGCTTCCGCGAGTTAGCCTGGGTAGAACTTCTCTACTCGGAGTAGGAGAGGTCGAGGGGTGGTTGGAAGAGTAGAGCAGAGAAGAGGAGGATTCTCTCTTGGAGAAACGTGCTCAAGGTCAAGGGTCTTGGTGGAGGATTGGAGAACAGGGAGAAATGGAACGAAGAGCTTTGGTTTTGCTTCGGCTCGTGCTCGTCGGCGTCCTCGTGCAAGGTGCGTCGCTAATTTGTTTGTAGAGATTGTTTAACAAGGAGAAATGGTTCACGATGAGGGAGAATATCGAAGAGTGCGACGCGAGTGTTTTTCCTCTTCCGAGAGAGTATTGCGATCATTCTCTTGCGGGTGAACGGCTTGATAATTTTTCTTAGGCGCGAGTAGTAATTCCTTGCGTCTCCGTTGCAACCTACGATCTTTTTGTCGGCGAAGCACGCGTGTTCGCGGACGACGGTGCAAGCCGTTAAATATTTATGCCGGGCCTCGAGGCGTTTTCTCTTCTCACGTGGAAACCGAGAGGGAAGGAAGGGAGGCGCGAGACCGATCGCTCCTACGATTGACTTTAATTGCCATCCACGCGTCGCGCCATGAATATCTGCGAGAGTCGCGCCCGTAATTATTGGGAGATTCTCCAAGAAAGCTGGAAGAACGTGCTGGTAGCCAAAGATGAATTAATCTTCCGTGAAAAAAATATAATGCCTCGTTAGCGGGCTGAAAATCATTGTAAACGACTCCACTCTCTTTGTCGCTTTCTAAACGCAGGGGAACTTTAACGAAGACTCGCTTCGATCTTGAGACTCCTCGGGCGGCGAGGAAAAAATTCGTTCTCGTCGTAAAGCCGCGACGACAGTGCCATTAGTATTCAAATATCGCGCTGGGTCGATTTCTCCTCTTGCGGTCGTACCTCGCGCGTGCGCGTTAATGCAGAAGTGAATTTTCACGCGGCGATCTCTCGAGTTTGATAAGCGCTAATCGTCGTTAAATCAGGTCTTTGCGCTCTCGATGATAATCGATCCGTGGATAGTGAACGAGAAAAGTTGCTTCACGTGAGGAAAAGTATTGTGAAGATCCACGTGGAAATTTTCTTTCTCGGTATCTTCATTCTCCGTTTCGTATTAATGCTTTCGAGATCTCGCAGACGATTTAGTCCTCACGATCTCGATGATGATCAACGATCCGTGGAGAGTGAATAAGAAAAGCTGCTTTTCTCGAGGAAAAGCATTGCGAAGATCCACGTGGAAATCTTCTTTCTCGTTATCTTCATTCTCTGCTCCATATTAATTTTTTCGAGATCTCCATCTCGATGTGATCCTAGTACCTAAGAAAATCTGTCTCTCCGTGGAAGAGCATTGCAAAGGTCGACGTGGAAATTTTCTCACTATCTTCACCCCTGCATCTCTGCCTCATTCTGCTTCGTATTAATGCTCTCGAGATCTCGCGACCGATATCTTCCCGCTGGCTGGTAACTTCGTTTGCGAGGCGCCTCATCCCGCATAGATTCCACCTCTAACGGATCCTCTTCGCTCCTCCGGATAATTGTTTAATTACATCGTTCGGCACGTAAACCTATTCATTCGCCTGTCACCGAGTCCTCGTGCAAGGATTCTCATCCTCTATGGAAGATTGTGAGATTCTCCTCTAGCCCTACATGCTCGTACAAACGCCAAAGCGTTCTGAGAATGCGCTTCGAAGGCGCGTGCGATGCGCGTACCCAGTGAATACAATAAGAAATTCTACGCGCAGAGGAGGAGTCCTCGATCGTTAATTCATTTGGTTGCTTGCAAGCAAACGGTAGAAACGTCGGTCCCTCGTGGTTCCGCAGGTTAACGACCACGATCTCATCTAGGTGCGAGCAAAGTGACGGTTCCTCGCATTTCCCACGTGTCGCGCGCGAGTTTAACTTTTTTCTTATGCAAGTCCTATGCACAGTCTTCGAATAACTTCCTAATGACCGGTAGAGACGACTAATTAGTAGGTCCCCCGCGACGTTCGAATTACCCCCCTGGAACCTCGACTTTGGTTTCCCTTCGGTAGCTTGAGCTATCGTAAAGTATCCATTGTTATCGTTAGCACCTGCGATTTGAACAGGTGTCTTGGTCGTCGGATTAAACGAGGGCGTTGATATCGTATTCTACGCTCGTGTTATATCTCGTTGAAGTTGACTTTTGATCGGAAACCTATGGGACCTGGGTGAATTTAATATTATCACTGTAATTAGGAGCATCGTTGGTAATATTGGCGATGATTTTTCGTTGAAATTAATCAATCTATTTAATGGACGATAATTTTCTTTTTCGATATTTTTTTTGGGGAGGTTTACTATTGGAGATAGTATTCGTGGCCTTGCCAAGTTATTATCGGCCTCGACAAAAGGCACATGGGTCTGTGAACGTTCGCATCTTCCCACCGCGCGGTTCACTCTCGAGGAAATCCGGCGAACCCACGAATCCAACGAAAGCGGGAACCACGTGCCACGATCTCACACTTCCACTTCGCCTCTTTCCCCTTTCTACGACACCCGCGCTCGACACATGTGGATAAACGCGGCATCGCGCACCATGAAAACAAAAGGTCGACGGGTGTTTAATTAGCCTGGCTCAGTTCCCAATTTCCCACGATTCCTCGAACTAACGGGAAAGTCCTGTGTAAAGGAGACAAGGAGAAGCGAAGGAAGGGAGAGGAGCGAAGGAGAACCAGTCGGAGAACCCTTCCTTCTCTCGCCTACTTCTGCCCCGATTATCCACTTTTCCTTCGTAACGTGGGCGTTTAACCGATCGTATTTCACTTCCACGTTCCTCTCGCGTCTCGAGGTGGAATCTCCTTCCACGTCGAATCATTCGCTTTGAAAAATCATTTCCGCTCGATCTCGCGCGACGAACCGCGTTGAACTTGCCACGAGAAAGTAGGCGCGCGTAGACGTAGCTTCTCGAGACTTACGAAAAATCGTCGAATCGCCAGGTGTGAATCCCTCGGAGTAGAAACACGTGTAGTTTGGGATGGTACCGATAATCGGTACCGAGCGTAACGGTCGAGGCGCCGGTGGCCCGATATTTACACCGGAATAACTTTTACCCTTTCCACGAGCAGATTCGTGCACTACTGGCTCCCTCCGTCTATTCCACTGGCCTACATAAGCATATTTACTACGCGCGCCAGCTCGCCTTTTATTTACCGGCCCTGCTCTGCGCGTATGGATATGTAGGCGAGCGTGCGCTCGCGCGCGAGCTAGTGGGGACATTGTCTCTTGCTTTCATATTCCCAAAGGGAAAGATGTCGCTGGTACCAATTAACCCACCACGACTTTCCTCGCCCGTCCTATCGCTATTATTACACGGCGTATAATCAGCTTCCTATCGAAACTTTTACCTCGCTGTCGTCGTCGGTCTCACGTAAGCTCGCCGAGTTTTTAATGGAGCTCTGCTTTAATTGACATTCTACTACACTTCGGCGAGTCTTCGTTAACACGCTGACTGCCACTCTGATTTTCCATAGATGGACCGTGACGCCAGAGTTTGCATTTTGTGTGTCCTTTTTTTTTGTTAACGTATGATCTTTTAAAGTGCTGTAAATTGTAATTAGTATAATCATTTCTTTAATAATTTTTCTGGAGGTCACCAGCAGTGATGTTATATTAGAGAATTTTCCTCTAGATTTTTCCTTTATTTTTTTACTTCTCAGTCTGGAAAATCGTGCAAAATACGTATACATATAAAGCGAATTGTTAGTTTGAAAGATTCTCCGGACTGAGGAATAAAGAAAAAAATCTAGTGGAAAATTCTCCAACGTACAGAACAAACCATGGCCGATCACATATGACCATCGTGGAACTGAAAGTATCAACGAGGCCTCTAAAGGTTCCGCGTAAGCGTCAATAACAGTCGCAGAAAATTTCAGAGGAGACGGAACAAGAGGAATCCAAGAATGGAGCTACAATGAGCGCGGAAATTAGTACTCGCGGAAGAGGAGAATCTTTTTTCCCGAGACGATTTTTATCGCCTCGACAAGACGAACCGAGATGGCTCGCGTGGGCTAATTACCGAAACCGTTGGCGAATCACAATTCTTCCTGCGGACGCTTCATTACACATCTGTCCTATTCGTTTTCTCGCGTTTCTCCTCGCGTCTCCTAATGCACCCGGGCCTCTTAATAGCCGGTGATTACGGCGGTGTCAGCTTCCCACGTGGGCCTCTTATCGGGAAGGATCTCTCGCGAGGAGACACCTCGTGCGATCGACGGTACCTTCCAGAAAATCCTCCTCCAAGAGAAAGATTGAGAAGGAGGAGGAGGAGGACGCGCGTTTCCGCATACTTTCACCTCGAGTGGGAAAGAATCGATCCGGAAGGCGTCGATTTCGATCCACTTATCGACCCAGGATCTTCCACTGTCCCATGCGTGATTGTTCGAGAAAGAAAGAAGCACCGTCCTTCTCGGGATGAGAGAAGAAAACTATGCAAGAGGAGCCTCCTCCGGTCGTGATGCGCAAACGTAAAAAGAACGTCTGGCTGGGGTACCGGTGGCGTTAGTAACACTCGTACCGTTATTTTTGTTTCGCTTCCTTCGTCTCTTCTCTCCGGATAAATCCAGAACCTCACGATCGATCCGGAAAACCTCCATTGCCAGCACTTACTCGTAATGATATCCCTTTCCATTGGTTTCTTTCGAAGCCGCGCGACGATCTTCCTGCGGCATGGAGTAGCGCGAGGATTGTCGTAGAAATAAAGCGATTCGATCGTGGGGCCTCGATCAATCCTCCTAAATTTCGTTCGTCTTTTTCCTCTTGGCTCACCGAACCTCCGTGGTTTCTTCAAAGCGGACGGACCGTTATCTTCGTGGACCTCGTCCACGCCACTTTCAGCGCAACCAGCTCGCTCTAATCGATTTCTTAGTCGCGATCCACGTGGGTGCCCACGCTGATTGACGGACGGTACGCGCGTTTTCCAGCACGATAAAGTACTTTTCGAATATCGCGCAGAAGGCCCGCGACTCCGTGCCTCCTCTGGCCCGGTTTGCGGTTTAACAATTACGATGAGGCCGAGCCGCGTGTAACCTACATTAGGCGGATGTAACGAACCGTCCATGCCTCGGACGGTGGAGTCTACATTTGCGGAAAGGAAGGAAGGAAGGAAGGAAGAGAGAAGGAAAGAGCAACTCGATAACACTGGTCAACAGTGGCCTTCTTGCCCTGGAAACGAGGCTTGTTCCTCAGTAAATCGAGAATGCTAATTTCAAAAATCGAGTCTGCTCGTACGAGTTGGCTCGAGTTTTCGAGATATTCGAAGTTTTCTGCGTTTAACATTCATTGTTCTGCTTTTGTTAAGCGAATTATGTGTTACGGATAACATATTTGCTGACATGACGACAACTCGGTGCGTCCGTAGTTCTTATATACGACTTTTTTAAGCCTAACGTCTAACTGAGTTGTCATGCGAGCAAATACATAGTTCGTAACACGTAACTCGATCAACCGAGGCAAAGCAATGAATATTAAACGGAGAAAATGACACCATCAGACGTTACTCACCAGTGTAAATCAAATCTGAGTATATCTTGAAAACTAGATCCAATTCGAATGAACAGATTCGATTTTTGGTATTAACATCCTCGACTTAGCAAAAAACCAACTCTTCTTTCCCGGGCAACAACAAAAACTGCTTCTTTCGTGAAATCCTCGATTGCGCCCTAACGAAACTCTTTCTCACTTCGTGATCCTGACGCGTGCAAGAGCCACACGAACGTTCATTACGACCATTAAAATCACAAAGAGTCCAGTCTGCGATTACGTCACCTTTCCCTCGCAGGATCTAAGATACACCATTTCGCACGGTCAATCGGTCATGCTTCTTAGAAGAAATCAGTGGACGAGGATTAATTTATTCCTAGGAACTGGTGGGCGTAGTTAGAGGGAGAATCGAGCGTCTCGATAATTGCGATGTCTTCATTCTCCCGAGATCTTCTTACTCACTCCTCTCGATTCTCCGAAGGTCAGGCTCATCTCTCTCACGACGAAGAAGAAGAAGAAGAAGAAGAAGTAGTAGCCCCCGGTTGGCGCTCGCGCGATCACAAACAACACGATCAAGGTGCCGTTACACGCCCCTTTACGAGCGACGAGTTGTAAAGCTGCCAGCAGGTATCTCCTCGCTCGCTCTTCTCTCGTGGCACGCGTGTATAATATCCAGGGAGTGTGGCGAGCCGTGTAACGTGCATATTGTAACAAGAGGTAGGAGGATACCGCGAGTGCGTTACACCTGCCTACGCGAAACTCGCGCTGTTCTTCGACCACCTCTTCCTTCTTCCTCTTCATCCTCCCTTCATTTTCGATCTTCTCTTTTTCTCCTTCTCCTCTCACGTCCTTCGTCCCTTTCTCCTTTCGGCCACGCGACCACGGAGGCGCGATAAATATGTTAATTGAATAGCGCGAAACCGTTACGCGCCGGACACCGACGCGCGCGACTCACCCGCCTCCGCTTGCTCGCACGAAACCGTTTGGCCATTTGTCCAACAGGAATGTCGTGTGCGTCCGACGGCACGAAGTTACCGATTATCGGCCCACTCGCCAAACTCCAGTGAATAGTTAGAGGTCTCCCACAGGAATTCGACACTCCACCAACGCTCGTCAGTCTCCTCCTCGTGTCGAAGTATTCCGTCGATCTTCACGGATAATTCATTAGGTTCTCGTGGACCAGAGAGAATTTCGTAACGGTCCTCGTCTTATCCGTTCGGTCTATCGAGCATTAGCAGAGTCGATCGATTAAATCGCCTCTTGGAAGAACGTATTCAAGAGAATTTCGTCGAGCAAGCGGAATTCGCGAATTCTTCCACGAGGATTTCGCAATTGGCACCTCCACCGACGAATCTCAATTTCTCTTTGTCGAAGCTTGCACAATTCACCAAAGGTGCAATCGATGCGCCGAATTCCGCAACGACTCGTGATCACCTCTTGCTTTTTTCTCTTTTCGCTTCTCGGTTGCTCGCGTGCCAAAGGTCATCGGCGTCGACTAGTGCAACGATGCAACCACGACGAGACCAGACAGCGATGCACCCGTCGATTTCGCTCGAGGATGCCCCTAACGTTAGACCGCACAGGCGCGCGCGCGCGCGCGCGTCAAACGAGCGCCGATTCGCGCATTCGTCTCCCCGCATTTTATCTTCCGCGCGCGAGTGCCTCTTAAAGGATGTGCACGCACGACTGCGCGCGTGTGTATGCAGATGGAGCGACGACGTGCTCAGAATGCGAGTCTCGTTAGAAAGCGATGGGTGGTGTTCTCGTGGAGCTTCGAACACTCGAGGATGAGAGAGCAAATGAAAGAAGAAGAATCGACGTTGCAGAAAAAAAAATGTTTAACTGCAATTTTCACGGACGAAAAGGCTTCCACTTTCGGTCGTAGAAAGCGCGCGATGCTCCACTTTCCGTCGGCCAATTATATTTCGTCGATCAAGTGTATCGCGCTTCGAAATCCCCTTGGACGAACTCTCTCATGAAAGCACTCGCGAAAAGAAGAAGTAGAAAAATTCTAGAGAACAATTTTCCGTCACGCGTGCACGCGCGAGCGGAAGAAGAAGAGTCTCGTGCCGAATGCAAAGGCTGTAGAAAGCTGGCGAGGCTATCTTTCGTCGCGACTCTTTTTGGAGTGGAGGAAGAGGAAGTAAGTAAGAGGGAAGAAGCAATGGAAAAAAAGAGGGGACGAGAGGATGAAGATGGACGATTGCGGAGCGCGTTGGGCGATTACGCAATCGGAGTGAAATTTCCACGGGGTCACTGGAGTTTACTTTGAGCTGCTCCCTCGCTTCGAGCCCGTGGATTGGCACACGATGATGCTAAACCGGCCACGCGATGACTTCCTAGCCGATTGCGACAAGCCGTCGTCGCCGCAGGATGCGCTCGAGCCCGCTTGCATTATCGCTTCCGTTACGAGCCTTCGGCGTTTCGTGTCGTTCTTTTAACCCTCTCCTCGATGATTCCTCGCGCTTGTTCTTGTTGCCCCTCTCCTATGCATAGTAGGACGCGTGACACGGCGCCGTTTTTCCACGCACGATCGGTCCGAGCGGTAAAGCGAAGGCGTAAGACTTATTTACGAGACGTTCACCGGGACCAATGACGCAAGAAGACGGAAATTAATTACGAGCGGAGCGCGTGTAATTTACAAGCATTCTCCTCGCGTGTCCTCTTCTTCTTCTTCTTCTTCTACTTCGGATTTTCCGCTTCATTCGCCGGAGTAATTGGTAGGAGTACGGTTAATTTGTGTAACGAGCTCTCACAATATTCCAAAATCAATATCAGATTGTGGCTACGCTTCGTCGAAGCTTTTCCGGTAGGTCGTTAGATTATTTGGCTTATCTCGAGACATATCTTAGGACAGTTAAATTTACAGGATCCTTCGCATTCCAATACTTAGTATCCCGTGAAGATTCTTCATTTAATCTTGCCATCTTTCAATCCGTTTATCCGAGCTTTTCCACTAGCGCACTATGGGGATAAAGTTGCTTTTTAGTGCCCAAAGTCGTTCGACGATTGAATTCTAAACCGATTGCGTCTTAAAATGCACGTTATTTATTGTACTATACCGGAGACCTGCACTTTTGATGATATTACAATTTGTTAACCTTTTCAGCTAGAAAGATGTACGATGCACGTCGCTTGTTATTTGCTTTTGAAGTGGCAAAGACGTGCTACGGCATTTTGAATTTTGAGATTTCTATCACGGTTTCGTAATCAGCGAACCCGGAAACCGTTGTATATCATGATTAAAGGAATTATGAATACTCTAGCCAAAAAATGGTTGCCAAAAGTTTAGAACAATCTCGATTTTGTATTAATTAACAAATGGCAATATGAAAAAAAGTGCAGGCCTCTGCTATAATACAATAAATAACGCGTGTTTTAAGACTAATTTCATCGCAATCGATTCAGAATTCAGCCGTCGATTTTTGACACTAAAAAAGGACTTTATGCCCACAGTGTAGCGGTTGGATCACGAATTGGCATCATTTTTTAAGCATGAACGATCGGTTGAAGGATCTTCGTGCTTGCACTAGAGATAGAGTGATCTCTTAATAGTTACGTAAGAGGAGCGCGTGGTTCCTTGCAAAAGGAAAATGTAAACTGCGGATTGCATCGTACGCGAATCATCTCTGCCCACGACGTCGATGCACGTAAGCACACGATGGTGACGAGCCTCGACGCCCATTGAAGTCGCCGGCTCTTACTAGAAAGCTCCTCCCGCCGATTGCTTCCATGAGGCAACGTCCCGCCACCGTTCTTCTCTCGCAACCACGCTAATGCATTTCGTGCGTGATGATGACGCGATGTCTCGTTCGTCCTCGCGAGACGAGACAGAAAACGCTCGTTACTCGCTCGCACTAGACGACGGGCTCTAATAAAACGTTGCATTATTCGTCCAATTATCCAGTCGAGAGGGATGATAATCGGCGAATAATTTCACGTTATTACGAACGGAGCGAGGGTAACGAGAGCTGAGATCGATGATTTAACGATTCGAAGCCTGCGAGGAGAATCCAACTGTTACGGAATTATTCAAAGAGGTGTATGGAATGTTTTTTATTAAGGGTTGAAGGTTCGATGGAAGGATGACGTTCGAGTGTCCCTTCCACGTGTGAGAAAAATTGTAGTCTACCGTGTTAGCTCGACGAGAGCCGTGATTCACGATCGAGGCGCATTAGAAAGGGAAAAGAGGAGCGATTTGCATCGATTAACGCGTGGTCGTGCCCATTTGAAAGCGCGACATGTATCCGCGAAGTTGATGCTTCTTTCTCGAGTGTTCGTATCGTCGTCGATTGACTCGAACGAATCGTGAGAGATAATTGTAAATATTTGATACTCTCAATATTTTATTCGACGTGAATCTACTCGACCCGATCGATAAAATACTCTCGACTTCCTGTACGTTCGAAGCTTCACCGTCCGAAAGATTCATCACTTTTTCGCTTCTCTCCGCTTAAGGGGGCACGTACGTCTGGAGCTCGCAAAGAAAGACATTTTTCATGAATTTTTTTCGAAGCCAAGAGACAAACTATAACAATGGGGCTTTTTGCATAATAAAGTACACCTTTTATACTTCTTATTCAAATTTGATTGGAAAGATATAGTTGCAAAATGCCTTCTCTTCACCGTCGTAAAGTCAACCCCGTACGATATGCGTGATTCCGCGGTAACAATGATTTCTCCTTGCTCGTTCATCTGAAGCGCAAACATCACACATCATCTCAAAGAAGAGTGTTTTTTCTTGTCGTTGACGGATCTGATTTTTAAAATTTCAATTCTTTCTATTCTTCTTTTTAACAAAGAAAAATGAAATTTTTAGCGAAAATCGACCCTCGACTTTGAAGATCCGCCATTTTGTTTAAAATGGTATACCATGTATCTTATATCATTATGGTATTTCAAATTCCTTTATGTGGGAGCTCCAAACGTACGAACCTCCTTAATCTTTTCTCTCCTCGTCTAATTACGTGGAGAACCGTTCCTCGGCCGACTTTCCCTTTACTCGATAATAACCGCAATCATGTGGCGCCGATAAACGTCCACCGATTATGCGACAATGATAGCGAACACGTCTGGTTGCAGCTCGTGATGGCGCCGGTTGCGGTTACCCAGGGGCACCGGCGCACAGTACCGTACACTTCACCTTTCCCACTTCCGACGACGTTCTGGACGAGGGAGAAGCTCTCCTTAAGGACACCGAGTTTCCAGTGGACACCAGAGCGACTTACTTCTGCGAGAGAGGATTCGAGCTGCTGGGCCCACGCAGTCGGGTCTGCCAATCGGATGGGGCATGGTTCCCCGAGGGAATACCCTTCTGCGGTAAGTTGAAATTATTCTTTGTCTTTTCAAATGGATTTTCATTATCCTCGTGTGAGAAGTATTGGCTGCACTTCCGTATCCGACCCTTGTCCAATCTTAATAAAGTTTCACAGATAAGTAGCATTTACTAAACCTAGTCGAACGCCATAAGTGCGAATTTAAGGAAACGCCTGGTTTCCGAAATATTGAATTTTTACTTACGTTTAGTTTTTTAGATTTGTACGTAAAAAAAAGACTGAAGTTCAAAAATGTTTTGCTGAAGTGTTTTATTTTATTAATATCTTGCAAGATTATAAATGCCAATTCATCAAAATATCATTAGAATACATATTAAAAACAAGAAATATAGAAAAGAATTTTATGTTTTTTTGCTAATCATTCACTTATGGGAAGCCACCTCGGATTTCAATGTCCTTCACATATGTTATCAAGGTCATCACCCTGAGTAATGTTACAAAGGTTTTAAGCTCCGCCCGTGATTTATTAAAAAGTTATTAACAGAAAAAGTTTTTCCAGAAATAGCTTTTTTCTCTGACAAAATGGACGGTCTCCTCTCCAAAAAAAAGATATTCAATGTTAAAGTTGAAATATAAATGTGTTAAATGGACATATTAATCTAACCAGAAAGGCCTATCACGCTCTCAAGTTTAAATTATTTTTTTATTACGCACCTAATCACTAATGACATTTTGTGAAATTTCAGTCTTCCTTTTACGTAAAAATTTCAAAAATTGCTCATTTAATCGTGTAATCTTAAAATTTAATATCTCGGAAACTAGGCGTTTCCTTAAATCCGCACTTATGGCGTTCGACTGCATTTAGTAAGTGCTACGTACCAGTAAAATTTGATTAAGATCGGACGAGGGTCGGATACGGAAGTCTTACCGAAGAATTTTTTATCGGTTCACTCGACTATCTCTCCATCGTCGTACGACGATCCTCGATGAAAATGTTCAAGGTCTAGGAGATTCGGGTCGGTAGCAGGAAAATTTTCAAGGTCTAGAAGGTTCGGGGATCGGTAGCAGGGAAATTTTCGGGTAGACGAGTGACCCGATTCCGCGTGTCCTTGACCGAGGTGGCCGACGATAGTCGAGAAATACCGAAGGTGGTGGGGGCAGGGCACCGTTAACTCTGAACCTGTTACCACCTTAGAACGCCCGCGGCCTTCCCAACCTCGCGCGCATTCCTCACGCAGGCAGGCCGACCACCACTTGTCCTTGGACCAGAGCGAAAAGAATTTTATTCTTCACCGATATCGCTCGATCTTCGCGTCTAGGCAATTTCAAATCCCAGGATCGTTCTCTCAGGAATTTGCACGCTTCAAATGCCTGGAATAATTTTCCACACGCGTCTACTCTAGGCTCTTTCGTTTCTTCGAAGACCTAACGGACGATCAATCCAATCGGTTTATCTTCACGTCTAATTTGAGAATCATTTTGGGTTATTGGCCTGGGTTTTTTTTAACAGTGATCGACAAATTTCCAACGCGTCAACGATCGTCATTCCAGGCTGATCCTTCACACCCTCGTGTCCCCATTCCGATCTCCTCGTGAAACGGAAATCCGAGGCGACCGCAACGCCCGGTCAAGCCTCGCGTGCGCAAATCTCGCGGAGCAAAACGCACGAGTGACGATACTCGAGCCCGCGAGAAAATACGCGAGGCCGTTCACGCCCTAGTAATACTTTTAACGAGATCGACGCGACAGAACGAGAACTACGACTGAGTAGAGAAGAATCCACGAGATAAGAGAACAGACAATTGGAAAAAGGGAAATGGAAGAGAAACTTCGAGAGATGAACACGTGCAGGCTCACTCGTGCGAACGAAGTAGGAGGAAATTCGCAGGTGAAATCAGGTGCTAAGAAATTCTTCTTCGTCCTTGATTCGTGGTAATCGTCGATGAAACTGGTCCAGCTAAGGCGACAAGTGGGTCGAGGCGGATTACGCGTTCGCCACGCCGACGACAAAGATGCATCAGGACGAGAAGGATACGCTTCGATGATTCCAAAGGACCTAACGATGCTCGAGAGTTCTCATGCTAAAGTGAAGTCGACTCGAGCGTGCGAAGCGCGAACGAAGAAGGAAATTGGTTACCAGTGAGGTAACGTAAGCGTAAATAGAATCTTTATGGGACATCTTTGTTGATATATGGCATATCCCACCCACGTCGTATTGAAGAGTTCATCGGTGCATCGCGAGTGACACAGTGGTTGTGTGAAATTAAATCTGTAAATATCTTGTGTCAAATAAATTTGTATATAATGTAAAAACATCAAGATTGGTTAAATAAACAACGAAAGAAGGAAAACTATGCAGAAAGAATCATTTTACAATTTGAAAATCCTTGTATCTGTATCACTTATGTGACTTATACACTTTCTCGGTTGTCAAGTGCTGCAGATACTTTTTCGATTTTCGACAAAAGTTTCGAAAAGAACCATAGGTACTGCTTTTCTCGACTTTAGAAATTTTGTAAAAAATCCCGAATCCATTTAACATAATTACAGTTCATGCAAGCCCACACAAATTATCGTAATGGAAGTACATACAAAGCAATTGTCTGCAGCAACTGGATTTATGTTGCTTTTCGGTTCTATCTCAAGAATATACTTACTCTCCTCGTGTTTTTGCGCGCGCGCACGCGTCGCTTGCAATTATCGAGGGACGCAAGATTTTATCGATTACGACGGTTACGACAAGGAGTATTGGTTCCGCTCGCGCGATCCTCGACCCCGAGCTTGGCTCGTCCTCACCTCGGTGATTCGTGCCTCGTGTTCGATTGCGATGGATCGAATCGCACCTCGAGGAAGTCTCCAGTATCCACAAACTTCTCTTTCTTCCTCTCCCCCCCTCTCTCTCTCTCTCTTTCTTAAACAGCAAGAGGAAGAAGAAGTGCTAGCTCATCACTTGGTATCGCGCGCGCGGGGCGTGCATAATTATGCAAACGGAATCCGAGAGGATCTCGAGCGCACGAGCGCACGAATAAAAATACCCACGTGACTCGTCACGCGTTAGACTCTGTCATCCGATCGGTTTTACGTCGCGTATGGAAGAGCACGCGGAAGAGAAGCCGAGAACTCCCGTGTTTTTACCGATTCGCGAGAGGGTACACCGCGCGAGCGAATCGAACGGTCGAGCCCTCGTGATTATGGGTCACCAGGGTTCTCTCGATCGATTAGAACGAAATGGGCCGCGCACCGGTGAAACTGGTTCTACCTCTGGGAACTCGAAAGACAAGAAACGAGAGTCACCGGTAATTATCCTGCTCGCGCGATTACACGAGCAAATCCGCTCTCGCGTACACACTCAAGACTCGGTGAGTCTTACCGAGAATCCGACGAATCTCGTCGAGTTAAATCTCTTCTCGCGATTTTACAAACCACAAAGAAAAGCGCGAGACTTACGAGGTAGCATCGAATCTCGATTATCTTCACGCGATTTTATCTTACGAACGAAGCAACGAGGATTGCGTTAAAATGTTAACTTTCGATGAATCGACTACATCCCAAGTGGTTCCTTAAAATTCCTCACCCTTGAAATTCATCCTCCCCGAGAAAGGAGGAAAAAAATTTCCCAATTACTTGCTCCCGAAACCACGAGCGTTCGCTTAATCTTCTCTCCTTGCCGATAATAATCGAATCCGCGCGCGCGCTCGAGACGTGAGAAGGAGGCTGGAGATCGAGTCGAGTTTTTGCCACGATTTCACGTGAAATTCGTGGGCCCATCCCGAATAACGATCCGTTCTCGTCGGGCGGATACGCGCGAAAAAGAAAGAGGAGGACGACGTGCCTTCCTCTTCCGAGCGATAATTAATGGACCCGGTCGCGATACCTCCTCGGCTCTTCTCTCTTCCAGCGGTGGAATCGGCACGAAAAGAAACCGTCGAACGAATTCGCGGGACGATCATTACGGGCCACGAGAAACTCACGTGGCCCGCCTCTTGCCTTGCAGCTTCTCGCGACTCGTCGACCGCAGGAGCAGGTTCCCACTTACGCACCTGTGCGTGAACTTGACTTTTCGAAGGCCGAACCACGAGCACTCGTGCAAGCTCAATCGTAAAGTTTTTCCACCTCGCGCAATTTTCCTCGACTGATAAAAATCGACGGTGAAACGTTATTAGCAGGAGATCGGGACGACGCACGCGTCGAACGAGCGCAACCCCGTGGTCGAGTGCTCGAGGCGTTGACTTTCACGAAACGCACTTTCGACTTTCCCGACACGAAAAATAATCCCTTCTCTTTTTCCCATCCTCTCGAGTGATCTCGCGGAGGGAAACCGGGTTCGACAGATATTCGACTTGGGTAAAGAGAACGAGAGAAGAAGGTTCCGGAGTATCGGTAAAGTTTTTCATTCACGAAGTGCATCTTGGGTTTTTGAGGATATGTGTTGAGTTCCACGCGATTATCAGAAGTAACGGCACGATCTTCTCGTCCCACTGGAAAATCGTCGTACTTTTGTCCCTTGAAAGACCAAGACGAATACAAAGTTTATGGAGTAATTATACGTGTGCAGTTTCTCTCGGGGCGCGGTCCAACAAAAAATTGACCCCTGCATGATAATTAAGATCGCGTAATTGTCGACGGATGAGAAAACCTCTCGCGCCGAAACGCACGCGCGTGCAAGAAATTGCTCCTGCTTCAATAAACTCGCGTGACACGCACATTGTCGCTCGACGTCGAACGGGTTCCTCGCGTGATGAGAGTGCCAGGACGAAAAATGTTTCCTTTATTTTTGGACAAGGGAGAAGCTCGTATCCGGACATGCCACCCGATGCACTTGCCCGAGTATCTCGATTCTCGACCGCGTGCACACTTCTCCGTGTACCGTTAAATTTCGATTATCTCTTATCCTAAGTTGTAAGAGCCGGTGGTGCCGAGCGCGTCGGCGACTTGGCTAACGGCAATTCTTTATCTCCCTTGTCCTTGCTCCACTTCCTTGAAATGGACAGTGAGATCGCGCTTATTCGCGGTGCTCGCAAAATTCGGGTCGTTAATTGATCTAGATCAGTGGTTCTTGACCGGTGTTCCGCCGATTTGTCACAAATGTTCCACGAAATTATAAGAGCGTCAATGTATTTTATACCTAGATAATAACCATGCAGCGTGCACCAAAATAGCATACTTTGAACTTTCATCGTAAAACGGTAGTTGAACCACCATCTAAAAATATGATCTTAACCATCTTAATAATTTTGGTGTTCCGCAAATTATCCTTGTAGTCAAAATTGTTCCGTGACTTTGGCAATATTAAGAACCACTGATCTAGATAAAGCCGAGAAGCGATCTACAATAGGCTGAACTTCCGTATCCGACCCTTGTCCGATCTTAATAAAATTTTGCAAATAAGTAGCATTTACTAAATCTAATCGAACGCCATAAGTGCGAATTTAAGGAAACGCCTGGTTTTCGAGATACTGAATGTTTAATTACGTTTAATTTTTTAGATTTTTACGTAAAAAAAGACTAAAATTCAAAAATGTTTTGCTGAAATGTTCCTCTGACAAAATATGACATTTTGTGGAATTTCAGTCTTCCTCTTGCGTAAAAATTTCAAAAATTCTTGATTTAATCGTGTAACTTTAAAATTTAATATCTCGGAAACCAGGCGTTTCCTTAAATTCGCACTTATGGCGTTCGACTGCATTTACTAAGTACCAGTAAAATTTGATTAAGATCGGACGAGGGTCGGATACGGAAGCCTTAGCCCACAATATTCGTCTGTTTTTCACTCGACAATTTTAACCTCCGCGCCAGGAGTACTCCAACGTTCTCGATCTCCCGGAGACTTTCGGCTTGACCTATTATTACAACACCTCCTGGCCTCACGGAGAGCTTCACCGTTTTTATCCAAACGACGCGTGTCACCGACGACCCGGTGAGTCACGGCGTCCAAGCGTGTCCATATCCTCATTGAAATAGATCCGTAGAATCGTGAACGGAATGCAATCTTTGTCCACCTTACTTCGTTGGTATCTCGGTGGAAGGAAGAAGACCGAGGGGAAAAATATTCGCGGCGTCACGCGGCGTTGCGCATATGGCTAGTGACTACTTATACCTCTGGATACAATGCTCGACGATCCTACGAGCCCCTCTAAATACGGTATAAACGCGCCGAGCCGACTCATTGAATTTAAATCCGACTTAGCGTTGGATGCCCCGCGAATAAGGATCGCGTGGCGAATGAAGCCGCTTTGCGAAATTTATCAGCCGCGAGGAATCGCGCAGTTGGCGAGAGCGTGCGTTGCCCTCCTCCTACCTCTCCACCGTCACGTGTCGGTGATGCAAAATGCACGGATAGGTGGGACGTAAGGTTTTTCGTAATTGTTCGCTTGGTGCGCGAGACGCGTGGGATAAAAAACAGTCGATGCGTGAATTTTTTTTTTCCTCGTACACCGCTCACGATGCGTGGCCTCTCTCGAAGAACTTGGCGGGCATCGTGGATCCACTCCGATTCGCGCTCAACGAAAGGAGATCTGTTTACGCTTCAGCCCACTTCTACGTCGAGCATTTCCGCTAGGGAATTGCGAGCTCGTCTCACTCCGTTACGAAGCTGTAATCAATATATCGAGCGAGCATCACGGACGATCTCCTCGTTGGTGATCACGATTCCAAGTGGTTGCAACGTTTGACGGCTCCTTCTCGTTCACCGTGGCTTTCATTACGCCACTGACAAAGAGCACGGGACCCCATGGTTATTCGCGTGTACAAGGAATAACTGTAAATTATGAGGTAGGCAGGCCCCGCCACCGTGCGCGTGTGTATCGCCTCGTGTGGGAACGTGCGCGGCGTACACATTGACTCTTGTGTCGGCAGGGTGGGAGGAAAAGAGAGGAGGGAGGTGGAGAGAACAGGTAAGTAGGTTTAGGTCGAGAATGCATCAATTATCCGTTTTACGTGTCTCGTACCTACGCCCGTGCCCAGGAATGCCGATAGCTTCGCCAATTTCATTTCCCGTGTGCCACTACCGGTTTCGCAGAGCCGCACTTTTAACACTTGGAGCATGCGGGCACTGTGTGCTTAACGGGGACCGTGGTGCTATTAAGCGCGTATTTAACGGTGATGAGGAAATTTCACGATTGGCTCGGAACGGACGGGTGAAATCGAGATGGGTGGAAGCGAGCTGCGAGCTTAGGTGAAAATTAGAGAACGAAATGAACGATGGATGTGATGAGTGATGCTGGAGACAGACTAAGCGAACATTGTTCGTGAACTGTTGCACGATGTTTACTTCCGAGGAAACACTTTAAGGTGGTGATAGAGTGAGCGAACAATTGTTGGCAAACTCGTGGAAAGGATACGAGCTTAGGTGAAAATTAGAGAACGAGATGAACGATGGACCGTGGTGAGTGATGCTGGGGACAGACTGAGCGAACATTGTTCGTGAACTGTTGCACGATGTTCGCTCCCGAGAAGATTCTTAAGATGGTGATAGACTGAGCTAACAATTGTTGGTAAACTGGTGGAAAACGTAAAAAATTAGTAAACGAGATGAACGATGGATCATGGTAGGTGAAGCTGAGGACAGACTGAGCAAACAATTCTTGGCGACCTGGTGCAAGAGGTGTGAGCTAGATGAAAATTAGCCAACGAGATGGACGATAGATCATGGCTCGCTCCATCTGTCCCCAGCTTTACAGTTCATCTTTGGACGAGTACCACGCGAGCTTCCAGAGAAAAAGAAGAGAAATGCGAAGAAGGGTCCCAGCCGAGTTGGCCAACCGACCCTTATCCAACCAACATCTGGCTCGCACGATGGACTCTCAGGGCGTAGGTATAACTTCTCTGGACTACGTGGGAGGCCTTTTGTTCGACCACTACCGATCTTATAATGCGGCTCGCGCGTGGTGCGCTCACTCCATGCGCGCGCCTTGTCGGTGCATCTCCCGATTGTTCTAGGAACGATGGAAGGGAGATATTACGAGGCCGTGGCAACCGGGATCGCGCTCAACTGATCTCTCGCGGCGCCTATTCGCGCAACGGTAGGAAAACGGTGCCACGAAATCTTTTCTCCGCGCTTTATCTCTCCCTCTCTCCTTCACCCCGCATTATCGCGAATCAAGCGCAGGAAGAGCGCCATTTATCGAGGCATCGAATTCTCGCGAGGCTAATTGTAAGCGCGAGAATTCGAATATTACTCAATCGGTTCGCCTTTCGTCCGATTCTTTTCTTACGAAGATTGGAGACCATCTGAAAAATAAACCCGATATAACGATGCTCCAGATGGAGAAGAAGAATCCTATATTCTCGCTTAAATCCAACCCCAGGATTTTACTTTTCTAGAATCCTTCTAAAGCGGGAGAATTGAAAAATCACCAAATTCTACGTTCTTCTTCCGATCTACTTGTTCTTCAAATTTTCACGTGCCATCTGCAAAAAAACATATAGTACAATACCATTCGGCTCATCTTTCTATTTTCCTCTACTTTCACTTACCAAAGGACTTTCGTGGACTATGGAACCGAAATCCAAACCCTTTCTTCTTTATCTCCAAACCTTCGAGTCCTTCAGACCTGGAATGATCCTCAAACAAAAAATCTTCGCTTCGATCTTCCTCCCAACGGGGCGCGGTGGTCCGAATGGTTTCAAAGGCGATGATTTACCTTCTCGCGGTGCCCTCACCAGCGTATCGAGTATCGTTCGTAATTAGGCTAAGTACAGACTCAGTTGGGCCGACGTCAAAGGCTTCACGATGCACACGCATGCCAAGTTTACTTACGAGTCTTGGCATGGGCATCGTCCCACTCCAGGAACCTCATCCTCCTCCTTCCACAGTCGTAGCGAGTTAGGCGCCGATAAAATTCTCACGTTACGGTACAGTAAAACTACCGCAAGGCCGGCAACTTCGCGAATGCGCGACGACGACGACGACGACGGACGGCGTCGTACGCGTCGCGGCAAAATTCTCCTCGAACGCCTCCTCACCACTCGGGGCTCCGTCGATCCGTGCCATCTGCGTGCCGTACGACTATTCACCCGTGCCTCCACCGTGTCCCGTGCGTCCACCGCGTCCTTCTTTTTATTACACGCGGGAACGGCAATGAGCCGTAGAAATTTTCCCAGGAGAAATATCGCCGCGTTTACTCGACGCGCGCGTGCTCGCGATGAGAAGGAGGATGAGGAGCGCGAGGCGTGACGTTAATGAGAATTCTACGAGAAGAGTCATTAGGCTCCGACGAAGCCTCGTGTTTTATGCGATTCGTTCGAGAGCGCCACGGCTCGTTGGAGTCGAGCAGGACTCGATCGACGAAGTTGATAATAAAAAAGAAGGTTTCCTTTTAAAGGGATCTTCGATTCTCTGATGTCATGGAGAAGATGAAGGTAGAAGGATTGATCTTGGGGAGAGAAAAAAGGTTCCTGGAAAATTCTCTTCTCTTTTTTCGTTCGCTCAGATCAAAGGACCCTTTGACTGGGATACGATCTGTAGAACGTTCTCCCGTTCTTCGTTCTTCGATCTATCGAACTGGAAATTCTCCCTCGAGATCGTCGATGCATTCCGAAGGGAGTGCCTCGCGACGATCGTGTCTCAACGAGGACGATGTTAATGGTACCGGTCCGAGGACGTGTGTCCTTTTTCCACGTAGTGTTAGTCGGCTAGCAAGAGTACCCAGGATCGATGCGATTATCATACCGAGGGTATCCAGCATGACTAGTATGCGCCAGGACGATTCTTTCGTTTCGAGCGCGTGCTCGTTTGTAGCTCGCAGGGTTGGCAAAAGAAGGTTTGATTTACGTCTTTGGTTCACGGTCCCTTCCCTCGGTACCGCACGAAGTAGTCGTTCATTATCTCTGAACATTATTATTAAGGCTTTGCTAGTACTAGCGCCGATGGCATGAGAGCCAAAGGATTCGAGGATCTACCATTGGACCAGGACTACTGGGTACATTCGGTCTTTTGGTCCTCTGGAAAATCGGTGGTACTCGATTCTTGATTGTACACTTGAAATCCACGACACTTGAAATACGAAGCAAAGAAAAACAAAATTGCACAGCAGGCTTTTACGAAATTCAATTTTTAGGCACGACCGTAATGGGAGTGACTTATTCTTTATGCAATTCAGAATCTTGTTTCTTCGACCTAAAGAGCTCGATGCTGTAGTTTTCAAGGTCCACGTAAAAAAATGAAACATGCATAACCCTCGTCGAATTAAATTTGTGTCGTCTCTTTGCAGTTCTGAACGTTGCCGGAGGCAAAGCACCGATGCAATCGAGCAGTTCGGAAGGCGGAATCCCGCAGCGAGCAGTGGACGGCAGCAGTGGCCAGATTTACACGTCGCAAACCTGCACGCTGACCAGGCCTGAACACAAGCCCTGGTGGTACGTGAACCTCCTGGAGCCTTACATGGTGCAGCTGGTGCGGCTCGACTTCGGCAAACCTTGTTGCGGTAAGTAGGCCGTGCGGTGCTGTCCAGTAGAATCTGGTATTAGGCTCCTAACATCGTGCCCGTGAGCCTGGAAGGATACGATTAGAAGCACGCTCGAACGCGTTGGTCGAAGAATAATTCTCATCTGGGCAATTATTGCGGTACGGTGCACCCCGTTCTCCGTTGATTCGGTATTATCGCTCGGTAATCCTAGAAGCACGATAAAAGGAAATTACACGTGTAATAAAGCAACATCGAAAGATCGTCCAACGAAAGGAAAAAGAAAATCCATCGGACGAAGAAACACTCGGAGAGCAACATTGAATCGATTCGATTCTCACGCACCGCCGCAAACTTGTCCGACGAAGTTTTCCTTTCAGCGGTTTCTCGACTTTCTATCGACGAATGGGACATTAAAGATAATCGCGAGTAATAACGATCGTTTCCGATCGTTACCAATTCTACTCGAGAGTCGGTGGTCGAAGCGACGCCCCCGGTCCGTCGTGAAATTTTCACTTCGCGGAACCTTCGACCAATCGTCTGAAAGAACGCTCCAATAATTACGAGACCGATCGAAATCTCTTATTCGTCCTTCGTCTCGTGTCTATCTTTACCTCTCGACGGAAATCCGCGTCGTTTTAGAGCAAGAACCGAAATTTGTCCGAGAAAAAGGAAGGTAAAAGAAATTTGTCGACGATCCGTGAAGTTCTCTGATAAATTCTCTCTCATAATCCATGATTGCTCACCTTTTTTTTTCTTCTCTCGAACCAAGCGTGCACTCTTCTGCGAATCTTCCCTGCCGCGCTTTTGTCACACCCACGCTTGCACAGGGCGCAGCTCGCATACGAGATACCTTTAGAAACTCCAGACGAAAGTGAGAGTCTTTCGACTTTCGATAGTTAGAAAAGCCTCACGATCCGCCCGACGTGGTAGACGCGAGTAGCGTGCGCTCTCGAGAGCGCGCCCGATCGATCGACGCGCGCGATGAACGCGCGGAATACAAAGCTGGTTACGCGGAGAACTTTCTTCTTCGACGGACGATTATTTAAGAACGAATTTCGCAAGTTCTGCCCGGAGACGGGAAACGATTCACGAGTAAACTGCGATTTGCTCGACGAAGGATAAAAAAAAAACTCGAGTCAAACGGTACCTTAATTTCCATTGCTCGGAGCAACGAGCTTCGACAACAACAACATAATCTGGTCTCCACGGATGGACCACGGCGCCATCGTCACGAACGATTTTTCTGCCGTTCCTACCGGACGATTCGCTCGCATTATCCGTTTCGAAAGTGGCTCCTCGTCTCAATTGAAAGACACTCGGTCGCTAATCCGCCCCGACCCGGAGAGAGAACTTTCACCGTTGAACGAAATTACTGATAATAATGGGATTGCACGGAGCTAGGCCTCGTCCGCTTGACGCTCATTCTCCAGGAAAGGAAAGAGCGAGAGTAATATCCACCAGCTAAATTTTCGGACGTCTTTCAACGAGACAGGAAGTGGAATGAGAATCGAGGGAAATGCGTGCTCTTGACCATCCGCGAGTGTCCGTCTCGGTTCCGCGCGCGAGACAAGCTCGCCAAGAACTGGGCGCAATTAAGTCCCGAGGAAATCGAAACACCTTCCAGTTTCCGGTGAATTGTAACGACGCATTGTATCAAGACTGACGGTGGATTCGCTCGCTGATTCTCCCGTTCGAATTTCAATTCGTGAACGACGGACGAGAGCTCATCGAAATTAACTCGAAGGAAGGAGGCGCCTCGAACAATGTACCAAGGCACCTAAACGCGCCTACTTAGTCACGGCCCAGTACCGTCCAGATACGCGACGATAATTTCACCGCGGCCGTGACGCGTCCCGGTGCTGTAATTAAATCGGCCCTACTTCGCAATTACTCGGCCGAGCTGGAGGAGGCGGCTTTCGCGAGAAGAGTCTCCCAGGTGGAGTCTCGATTACCGTGCTAATCGATCGGAACGATCGAGCTCATCGCAGGGATGTTAGAACCCATTCTTCGATTCTCGAACGGGTTTGTCGAAGGCACGAGACCACTTCTAACTCGCGATGGCTCTTTTAACGAGTGGAGAATTTCTTCCTCGAAGATTGAAGGCTTTCGCTAGTCGTTGGAAATATAACTGCTCTCTCGGCTCCCAGACGCGCGGTAATTCTCCGCTGCCGAACGTTTCGCAAACGAACCCCGTTGGGCTTCTCTCGAAGCATCCGCGTCAGGATTCACGGAGGATCGGAGATTGCTTGCGTAATAATCCCGTGCCGGCAGAAGCAGCACGTGCCACCGTCATCCAGGGTGAGAATCGTGGCTCCACAATGGTGGGCAAGTGGTGCGCGATCGCGCTCGGGCTACATAGATAAAAGAAATAAAAGGGAGATTAGTTAGAAGATAGAGTACTTTCGTGGTGTCTGACTTTTTAATTTGGCGCACGAGGGCCCACACGTGGCCGAGAGCCGATCGTGAGAGTCCCTCGATCTTTGCCAACAGGCACACTCTTACCACGAGCTCTCGAAATTTCTTCCACGTCTCGTGCAAACGAGGTTTTGGGCTACGGAGCGATCTTGCGACGTCGACAAAACGTGGAAAGCATGTAATTGGTGGTGGACTTGCTTTGGACGAAGGCGACGGTCCGCCGTTCGGTTACACCTGAAATACTTTCTGGGTCATAAGATGTAGCACTCGTCGGTAGCTCTCCTTCTTCCTCACCTCCTCTCACCTTCGGCCTCGGGCTCATCCGAGATGATTTTATCTGCGCAGATACTACGCTCGGAAATCGGTCCCAGAGCATAGTATCTAAACCACGAGTGAAAGCTTCGAATCCTTCAGGCCTACGGGTTCTCCACTTGCCCTCGTCGGTGTCGGCTCACGGAATGCCTCAGACTGTTGCCACAACGTCGAATTTATTCATTCTCGATAAATGGCGGTCGATCGACGAATTTTCAAGCTAACCGATCGTCTCTTTCCATCTCACGTCTAACGGATCTTCGTTGGGATCCAGGTGACGGTACGCTGGGAACGATCGTCGTCCGCGTCGGCAACAATCGACCCGACCTGGCGACCAATCCGATCTGCAACCGGTTTACCGGTTCGCTCGAGGAAGGTCAGCCTCTCTTCCTTCCTTGCAATCCACCGATGCCAGGTGCCTTCGTCTCCGTACACTTGGAAGCGGACACTCAGATACCGATCCCGGTACAGTTGTCCTTGTGCGAGGCCTTCGTTTATACCGATCAGGTGGGTGGTTGCCTTTCTCGATCCGGTAAATTTAAGAATGAATTTACGGATCGATCTCTTTCAGGCTCTACCGATCGAGAGGTGTCCACAGTTCAGGGACCAACCTCCAGGATCCACTGCAACTTACAACGGAAAGTGTTACATATTTTACAATCGGCAGCCTTTGGTCTTCCGCGAAGCCCTATCCTTCTGTCGCGCCAGGGGTGGTACTCTGGTAGATGAGAGCAATCCAGCCCTGCAAGGATTCATATCGTGGGAATTGTGGAGACGACACAGGTAACTCCATCAAACCGATTTCACTTAATCTTCGTCCCGCGGATACTGGAGAAAACGATCTTTTATTGTCTCGAAGGAGCGACACCTCCAGTCAATATTGGATGGGTGCCGTAAGAGATCAGAAAGATCGTTCGATCTGGAGATGGACCGGTAGTGGTGAAGAAATCTCCGTTTCCTTCTGGAGCCATCCGCAAGGCACCGAAGAAGACTGTGCCAGGTACGATGGTAGCAGAGGGTGGTTGTGGTCCGATACGCCTTGCACGTCTCGATTGAACTTCATCTGCCAACATCGTGAGTGTCCTAGGTCCAACCAAATCGAATCCTGTAAGTGACCAATTCTAACGAACCATTTTTACAGAACCACGTGCCTGCGGTCGACCCGAGCAGCCTGCGAACTCTACGATGACCGTGGTCAACCCGTCGGAGAGTAATGCCGGTAATTCTTACGAGGTTGGCGCATCTGTGGAGTATACCTGCATCCCTGGAAGTCTTCTCATTGGACCGGCCACTCGAACCTGCCTCGACACAGGCTTCTACAACGAGTTCCCTCCCGTGTGTAAAAGTAAGAACGCACGATGGAAACCGGGCAGGCCCGGCCAGATCCTAGAACCGTATAAGTCCGTGAGCGTAATCTATAGTTCGACGGTTCGAACGTTTCAGGTATCGAGTGCGGTTACCCGGCCAGCATAAAACACGGCGGCTACACATTGATCAACAACACCGTTAGCTATCTCAGCCAGGTGCTTTACTCGTGCGACGACGGATACGAGATGGCCGGTGAGCATTAGATACGGATCTTACGGGTCTCGACGAGCTAATGTAATTATGACGAATGCCGATAATGAGTCTACGTTTATTCCTTTCGAAAGGACGAGCCAGACTGACCTGCGACATCGACGAACGATGGAACGGTCCTCCGCCAAGGTGTGAGCCTATCCGATGCGATCCACCACTAATGGTCCCGCACAGTTTCATCCAGGTGGACGAGGTAGACGAGAGCGAAATAATCGCGGCGAAGAGCAACTTCAATCGAAGCCTCCTCGTCGGTAGTATAGTCACGTACACCTGCGAGAAGGGTTACAGGCTTAATGGATTCAGGCAGATTCTTTGTTTGCCCACGGGCTCCTACGATCACGTTGCTCCTACTTGCACAGGTAAGATTCGTTCGGATATTCTTTAGGAAATTAGTCGGGAAGATTCGACGAGGATCTTTGTTTTTTGGTTTCTTCTTTAGAAGAGCCTCGTACCACGGTAACGGTCCCGCCACGGCCAACCGTACGAACGTCCAGTACCAGAAGCAGACCTTTCCTACCACCTAGAGTACGAACAACGTCTACCTCGTCGACTACCAGCACTACGACCTTAGTACCACCTCGTAAAGTGCCAAGCACGGCGGAACTTCCGGCCACGGTGAGGGAAACGATCCCGAGGAAACCGACGATCGGCTTGCAGAAGCCTGCACCGGCTCCACCTTCGGTTCTCAACGATCAGAGCAGCGATCATCCTCAGGACAATGAGATATCCGGAAGCGGAGTGGATCATGCACAAGCTGGAATTGGATCCGGAGTACCAGAGCCATCTGGTCCGTACAGGGTCGAGAGCGCCGATCACTCCTCGAATACTCATCAGGCAAAATTGAATCTGGGGGCAGTCATCGCCTTGGGTGTGTTCGGTGGTTTCGTATTCCTTGCCGCTGTAATCACGACGGTCGTAATACTGATACGCAGGTAAAAACGAATTGTCAAGCAAGCAGGCGAAAGACCTTAAAAGGACAATATGGGGCAGACCTCTCTCGTGCCCGGCTCTTCTCTCTTGTCACTACTACTACATCCAAGCGCGCTTTTATACATATTACGTTCTCTCCTATCTCTACCCACGTGTGTACATTATCTTATACGCTTGTATTTGTCTCTCAACTAATTTCCATACTTCTCGTTCAATCTCTCATCTCTATTCTACTCTCCCTAACCGAGGAAACAGTCTCATACGTAATCCGCGCGTCTGTCACACTCTTCAATTATTCCACTGGATCATAATAATATCGGTGCTTCTCCGTTTCGCGTTGTGCATCCGGTACCGATTAGAGCTCCTCCAGGGTAAACCAGTCTCGTAGCTAGAATCTGGGCGTTTCTTCTCGTGCAATATCCAATGTCCTCGTTCAAGGGCGTATCCAGCTCAAGCGGAAGGGGGGGGGGAGCAATTTTCTGAATTTAACCTCTTTGTCGGGGTGGAGTGGTATCCATGGTGCCATGCAATACAACACCATGACATAAGGAAGAACACCATTTGTTTAAAAAAAAATTAATTTTTAAACAATAGTTTGCGAGGATTAGCCTGCATATTTTTTAATTACAGTTTCTACTAATTGCTCCTTGTTTGAGCGAGCTCCTCCTTTAAGAGCGAGCGATACAGATTGTGAACGATCAAGATCACGGACAATAGAGATTGTGCTAGTAAAAGTTTCTTTGCATATTCAGTTACGAGTTCCTTTTCTCTCGATCTTCCGTAACAGTTTATTTTACGCGAGTCTTCTTACACATGGAACATCTCAAATCTGTAAAGAACCAGAAACTTCTTAAAGAGGGTCCGCAAAAACACCCCGTTTTTTGCCCGTTTTCCCCCCCTCGATTTTAAAATTGACTCATACGTCAATTAATAGCTTATGATCAGACATTATTAAAAAAAAAGTTTCACGTTGAGCATACATCTGGTTTCTGAGATATACCGGGTGCTTCAGACCATCCGGGTCACCCGATTTTTTCGTAAACGGGACGTTTTAGAGAAAAATGTTTCGGACAAAAGTTATAAGGCTTACAAAGTCGTATTCAACAAGAGTAGTCATTTGAGCTAGGATAGCGTTGTCAAGGGTACGTGAAGGTCAACTTAATATTTTTAAATAGAATTATATCATTTCTCTTGGTCACATCTTACCTTCACTGGCTGGATCTTGGTGACGAGCAACGAATAGTTTATGAGATACTTTGTACTTCATATCGAAATGTTCGATAATAAAGTGAAAAATATCTCGCGAACTATTGAATTCTTGAGAATTTTACCTTAATATTTTTATATGCAAAATAGTCAGATGAATTATATAATCGAAGAAAAATTATATAATTTCATTTAAAAAAATTAATTTTACCTTCACGTGTCCTTGAGAATGCCATCTTAGGTCAAATAACTACTCTCGTCGAATACGTCTTTTTAAGCCTCACAACTTTTTTCCGAAACAAAAATGTTTCTCTAAAATGTAGAGTTTACGAAAGAATCGGGTGACCCGGGTGGGCTGAAACACCCCGGTTATCTCAAAAACCAGACGTATGCTGAACGTGAAACTTTTCTTTTAATAATGTCTCATCATAAGGTATCATTTGACATATGAGTCAATTTTAAAATCGACGGAGGAAAAACGGGCAATTTCTGCGGACCCTCTTTACATTTTTTCCACGAAAGGGGGGGCAGCTGCCCCTCCCTGCCCCCTGGATACGCCTATGTCTTCGTTGAAATTAGCTGCGTTCTTTTTACACGAGATCTCAGATAATCTCAGCTCACTTCAGTTGGCGGTCGTTCTTTTTGATCGACTCACTTCGCAACTGAAGTGAAACTAACAATAAGTGAGATTTTATCCTGCCCCCTTACCGCAACTGCCTTACCCCTCAAATTGTCTCAAAATGAGATCTTAGCTGTTTCTACGGTTGTGTAGCGTAAAGCCGGGTACAGAGACTTGAGCACGAATGCGCATGAGGCAAGCTGAGAATGAACCGAATGCTCATGCGTGTTCGTGCTCAAGTCTGTACCCGGCTCGTGGACCGACAATGCTTGGCTCGGTCCGAGGCCGTGCGGCGAATAATCCTAAGCAATTTGCCGCGCCTCGGACCAGCATCCACACTTACATGCTCATGCGGCCTTGGCTTGCCTCATGTGCGTTCGTGCTCAAGTCTGTACCCGGGTTAAGTGTGATTCGGTAGAGATGCGCTGCAATAATCTGAAGTAAACGCCGAGTAATACCTACTCGCTATTGACCGTTCCTTTAGAAAAGTTCTTAGATCACATAATCTCACCAAATCTCAGCTCAGTTCGGCTCAGTTAATCTTAAGCTGAGATGTAAAAAGAATGCACCTATTGTTTATCCCACACGTGACACGAGAGGGAATTCTGAAAAGAGTAGATCCGTGATCAGAATGATATGATTAACACTGAGCCCGTTTTGCGTGTTGCGATGGTTAGCGGCAGCGGCAGCGTAAGAGGAAGGCGCCGCAGGGGGCTTGGTGGGGTTGGTGCGTTGAGGGGTGGCGGTAGTGGTGGCCTTGGGAGGGGTGACACAGGAATGCCATCGCGTTGGTATACTCTACTGGCCCTGCCCTTCCCCGACCAACACCTGGGGCGCCGAGATCTCACGGCTCGCCGCGGTAGCGACCATCCGTACTCCTTCAGCCTCTCCGCGGCCCACCGTGCCGGTTACTTCTCGAACCCCTCGCTCTAAACCATGCCAATCGGAAAAGGAAGAAAGCGAAAAAAAAAAAAAAAGAAATCAGTAAAGTAAAACGAAAAATGCGCTCTCTAAGACCACCACCACCCCCACTACCCACCACCCAACCCTCCACGCAACCATCGCCCACCACAACATCAACCATCACCACGTACCACCACGACCACCATGCGCCACCACCCTCGCGAGTGATTCTAGTCAAGGTAAACGAGCAAAGGTTTCTAATGAGCACTACTCTAAAAGTGTAGCTCGTTCACCCACCAAAGTTCTGCACCAAGCAGGTAGAAGCTTCGCACGCGCGTCCGCACTGTCTTTTTTTTTTCTTTCTTTCTTCTTTCTTTCTGTTCTTTTCTTGTTTCTTCTGATTGTACGTGCAATGTTGTTTTTTTTTGAGCTTCTTGCGAGACTGTAGAACACGGTCGGTGATAATGAATTTTATGGTTGTTTTAACACGTGGTCTTTTGGTAGGAATTATCGCCGGCTGGTTCGAAGGTCGTTCATCATTGCCACTCACTGCATAACGTATCCAAGCTTTGATATTAACGAATTAAATTACTTCGAGGTTTCGTCCTTCGTTGTACTATTAAACGTTCTTTTAACACGGAGATTGTTATGGGTGAAGAGAATCTTATTATTCGACACTGCTTCCACAGTTTGCTCACCGATCTATGTCTGATTGTTTTATTATAAACCTCATGGTCCAGATGTGGATGCTCTTAGACGTGTATCTTGTTACTTCTCGTGCTTGAATATAAAGAATTGTAAATTGAAGTTAGAGTACATTTAAGGAAAAAAAAAAAAAAAAAAAACAGTGGCACGCTTGCATATTTATATTGAACTCGCAAAATTCACGGATAATGGTTTCAGATGCGGATTGTAGCAATTAGATATAGCGAAGAGGATATTTTCACTATTTGTACCGAATGGTTGATGTTAATGGAACTGATTGTTCTTGCACAGGAACCGCGGTAGAAGCAGCAAGCATTACCGTCATCGTGCATCCCCGGACTGTAACACTGTGGCTAGTTTCGACAGCAGTTCCTCGGAGAGTAGGGGTGGCCTGAACCGATACTATCGTCAGGCATGGGAGAATCTACACGAGGCTGCTGATCATAAGTCTAATCATCCACCTCTCCGTCGTAAAGAGACCCTGGATGAACCAGGATATCGGGAGAACTACCGCGGTAATAACACGGAAAGAGATGGCTCGGAGCTGGTAGTCAGTGACGTGGCTGCTTATCCATCCAGCAAGCATGCAAGCATCTCGGATAAGAAGCGCCATCATCATCATCATCATCACCATCACGGTACCTCCATGCCAGATTGGAGGCAATCGCAGGCCCACCAGAGATACTAGAGCACAATTCAGTATCACCGCGAGTTCCAATTGTTCTCGAGATCTGGACGAATCGATTTTGTGACGCCACGTGGATGATGTTCTTCCTAAAACGTCGAACGAAGGATTTTATGTAAATTGATGAGGATATGTCATGCTCACTTGCATACCGCATTAACGAGATAGGTCATGAGCGATAGACAATACATAGAAACGAATGAACGCCTTACACTTATTGTTCTGTTATTTACGTAAATTATTATTTATAACCGGTCTGTTGAGTTATGTAAATACGATATGCGTGGTAATATTGGAGTAAGAACGTGGTTCTTCTCCGTTGTAAAAAAAAAAGAAGGAAAAGAAAAGGAGAAAAGAAAGATTAGAAGCTGGTCAGCGGACATGCCAAAAAGCAAGAAAGTAATATATTAACCATGATCAAACAAGATTTAATATAAATTAAGAATCTTATCGATAAGATACTTTAAGAGTGACCTAAATGTACTTCCTTCCGATTGTACTAATGTTTCAGTTTATTTAGAGAATTGTATACAAAGTAATGACAAGGCTGTTATCTGTCATGGGTACCTTGGCCTCACCTTGAGAATACTTAATAAGATTTTAAAAATAAGTACTTCCAGTATGTATGATAATTAAGGGCAGGCCGATGAAATCCATTTCAGAGACAAAAATATTTAGTAATGGCACTATGTTAAGATTTCAAAGCGGATTACATATTTAATATTTGGAAAATTGCAATATTATTTATAATACCAACATTTGTTATTATGGAGTTGGCATTATAAATTTATACTGCATCGTTGTAATATATTCGTATTACGCCGAAACTCCTTGAAATGTACAACTTTCAAAATAAGTTAAAGAACGTATTGCTATTAATTGACTGAAGTAAGATATTTGTAATGAGTGATTATATCTGTATCACCGATATATGCATATATATCCTTCATCGTTCAACAGATAACAGTAAATTGTATAGTGCCATTTTGGGCAAATTACTTTAATTTACCTGAACAAACAACTTATCATTCCGACCTGATATTGATCATGAGTGTTCAAACGTCGCGATATATATAAATAATTAGATTTACTAGAAACATGTATTAATTATTTAGAATAAATGTATTTAATGTAAGTCAATAAAAAATTTGTTATATAATAAATCCACCCTTAACTGTTACAATTTATTATATATAGCAATATTCCTCACAAAGCAGCACATCGCTCGTACTTTATAATTATTCAATCTAATATTATGATGAGTCTCATAAACTTCTTAGGTTTGCAGTACTATCACATAATGTATCACAGGACAAATGGGACTACTGTGTCAACCATTTCTCGATGAGCGCACCAACTTGTTTTCTGGCTACCCTTAATTGAGGTAGATCAGTTTTGGCTGGAGGGTACATATTTGCACAATGTGCGGTACCTAAGAAAAAGTGATTACGTGAAATTAATATATTCAATGAACGGATAGATTTATCTGATATAACTTCTCACCATTTATGTAGATAGCCGATACACTAGGTTTAGTTGATTTTATAATTCCAAGCGCATGCCAGGGATCAACTGATCCATGAACATAAACAATGTTTGTAGTTTTCAACTGAAGTGGCATATACAAAGCATTCGTTTCTAGAACTGTAGATTTTAGCAAATCCATATCAAATCTGAAATAAACAAAATTTATTATTATTGTTATGTCCCTAAAAAAGAAAGAAGGTAATATAAAATGGTAATTCATTGATGTAAACCTGGGGCCAAAAATATCGATACACTGCTGCACAAAAAAGTCAACTGGGAAAGTTTCACTAAACAATTTAGGCCGTGCGGTAGATGTTTGGAAAAATCCAAATTCTGTACATGTTTGATATAGCCACTGACGTCCTATAAAAAAACAGCTATCCTTAATAAATTCTTCACGACTATGTAACTAATATCTGTCAGATTTATAACACAAGGAACTGCATACCTCCTTCTGCTTGTTCGCTAGTCCATGTAACATTCCTGTACTCGTGAATCATGTTAGAATATCTGTAATCCAAACATTTCTCTTGAGATGCATTTAATATTGCATTGCTTATATATGCAAGTCTATCAATTGGAATGCCCCTTGTCTCATCAATCAGAATGTCGCACACGGTATTAACAGTGAAATTAGCTGCTCTTGAATTGTTACGATTATCTTTATTATATTGGACAATACCAGCAAAATTGCTTGCTAATGTCTCGTACAGATTGGATATGTCAGATTGTTTCGTATGTCCTGAATCAATGGGGTCACATAAGCTAGAATTTATGAAGTATAATTTAGTGTATTATATTAATATTACAAAGTATGTGAACTAAAAAAATTATTTTATAAGACTACAAATGATGTAACATTCACTTACTTAAATTTCTTTACAAGACCTGCTTGACCAAGAGGATGGCGTAACATTATATGGAACTGTTTATTTGCAGCCATGACAGCTTCCACACATTTATCGGAATGTCCTCGTAAAGCATTTTCAACAACAACGTAGTAATCTGCAATTGATAATTCTCATTGGTCTTACGAGTGGCAATCGATCGTGTGTATGACAAAGTCTCTAAATTTACCTCGAAAATCAATTTTTGCTAGTACAGGTGCACTGGATGAAACAGCACCGTGCACTAAGTAGAAATACTTAAGACGCATCCATGCGGCTAAAGCCCCAGAGTATGAGCCACCAAATACAATCCATTTGACATCATTTGAAAAATTATACTGACTATTCATAGTTTCAATAAAATAAGCTGTATCTGCTAAGGCCTGGTTCACGTTCAGATAAACTAAATTCTTCACACTTAGATCGCTGCAATAATTAATGTTTGACATGAATCTGGTCCTACAATTCAAGTATTCTACAGGAAAACTGCACATATTATAATATATTGGCTTACGGGGTAGGGTGGCTTTGACCATAAAATCGATGTTCCAGTTGAAAGCACATAGCACCAAATTGTTTTGCGTATTCAATCCATTGTCCTTCCATCATCCATTTAGGAGTAATTGCTCCTTCACCGCCGAGCATAAGAAAAATCGGACCATTGTCTTTATAAAACTGACTGTTTACAAAATATCGCTGCAGAAAATTATAATCGATGAAATTGGTATACTAAAAACTTAAAGCTTTCTGTTTTATTTTTATACCTGTTTCCATTGACGAGTATCAGTAGGATTAAAGTGATCGAGAGACTGATTAAGCCATTTCTCTGGTGGAAATGCGTGATGATGCTTCTTACGCAGATTTGGGTCACCTAAATTGCCATCTTTGCTTCTGCCTCTCATAAACGTGCGCCATGCTATGCTGACATTTAGAACACCTGTTATAATTACTAGCAATAAGAAGATCCGCATATTGCAGTAATGTACGTGTCTTAAGCCGGTCTATGAAATATGGCAGTGTTATCTATGTAAGTCTGAAACATAAGAATATATTATACACATAACGTATGCGCTATTAGTAGCTTATTTATATCACTGGCATTGTACACAATGTAGAAAGATTCCAATGACATATGTATATCTCTACGTGTAAATATATATGGGATCATTTCAAAACAACTTTTATCTTCTGTATAATATGATAGTACCAAACGTACGAATAAAGTACCGTTTGGCATAAATCAAATAGTTCGTTGCTATATTAAGGTCGTAAAAACCTATATTTATTATTTTTCGCGATATGAAAGTTATCAGTTAATTGAGCTGAGCCTAAATAAAACTTCAAATACAACGTATAACGACTAGCGGGTACTTTCGGAGCATTGATTTTAGAATTATAGGTATTAATTTAATTATTGTAAACCGTAAAATTTCATTAATACTTTACTCAATGTTCATTACTTTTGTACACGTAACATATTATATTAGAAAAAAAGCTTGAAACTTTATAAATATTATGTAGAAGTAACTTCGAAACGTACCACAATCTCACTTTGTAATGTCACCTCCGGAACGGAAAGCGGAGTAATAAACATGCTGGGGTACAATGATCGTGTCGAATCCAGTGGATGACACCAATTGCGGATAAGCCTTAATTGTCAGTAGTGCCTGGTAGTAGTGGATACGAAATTATGCAAAGGGAAAAATAAATTATATTTATCTGGTATTTTACATAACTATCTTTAAATACATAATTACGTAAATTTACACAATTGGACACAGCACATTTCGATGAAACTTGTTGCAGAGATATAATACATAATCGTCAAAGTATACTATACATGTAGATTCAATGCATGTACTAATATGTATGAATACAGGGTAGATTTGCTTGAATATTCGAATTTGCGATTCCTCTCGACTTGTTCGTATTGTTTAATGTCATATTATTATGTCGATGTTTTTGCTTATGCATTTTGAAGATATTTGGTTAATGCACAAGTGTTAATGATATGCACAGTCTTAAAAATCTATTACCATGTATAAGCAGTAACCTTTCTTGTTACAATTGAAACATAAATAGTTTTATCTTCATCGGTGAACAAATATTTATCGCGCAACGTCTAAGCAGATAAAATGTTTGATCAGCATTGCCGACAAAGTCTGTCGAGCGGTTATAAATGACGATTGTAACCTTACTTGCACTTTAATCTGCGGAAGGTAAGCAGAGAAGTAACAAACGAGTGATACGCGAAGAATGTATTATTCATTTGGCATTCTTCATTCTTCATTAAAACTTCTGATTTAACAAATAGTCGAGGTGTGTTGTGAAATAATTTTTAAATATGTTATACTTTTAAAACATTTTTCATATTTTTCCCATGTGACTTTAAATCCACTTATTAAATTCTACTGAAAACAGAGTATAAATATTCGAGCGTGTTTGAAACGTATACATGTTTCTAGATTACTTGGACGATAACTTGAAGAAAACATGAAGTTTGCCGAACATTTAAGCGCTCATATTACGCCTGAGTGGCGTAAGCAATATATTAGTTATGAGGTAAGTACAATATCAGAAATTGCAATCTTCATTTCCATGTATAAAGTTGTTTTGTATTAGACTTTTACAAATTTGATTTGTCCGATGTCAATAGATTATTAATTGAAATTGTTTTCATTTAACAGGAGATGAAGGCTATGCTTTACACTGCAGTCGAAGAAGCACCTTCTGCAGAAAGCGTCGAACCAGAAGTCATATCACGCCACTTCGCATCTTTCGACGAAGTATTTTTCACATTCTGTGATCGCGAGTTAAAGAAGATCAACACGTTCTATTCTGGTGAGAAAGTTAAATATTTCCTATGAAATATGGCTGACTTTTTATTCCCATTATTCTCTTATAGAGAAACTGGCAGAAGCAACTAGAAAGTATGCAGCTTTGCAAAGCGAATTAAAGACTGCCATAGAATTGGAACATGGCAGTGGGAAAAATAAAGGAAAGGCAAACTTAAAGCCTCTTCTACCTACGCGAAAGTTGAGAGAATTGAAACTTGCCTTCTCAGAGTTTTATCTTTCTCTTATTCTCTTGCAAAATTATCAAAATCTTAATTATACAGGCTTTCGCAAGATACTTAAAAAGCACGACAAGGTAAGAAACAAGGCAATGCTATACTTGATCTTGCTCATTAGAAAATGTCTGTTACTTCATCCAATATTACATCAAGATCCTTCATTACATTTCTTGCTTATATATCACACAGGTATATTTATGCTGTACAAAGAATTAATAGAGAACCTAATCCACACATATAGCAATTATTCAATCCTGAAATCCTTGTACCCACTTGACCAAGTAATAATTTGATATTTATTTAAAAGTATAACTGTGTATAGGCTAAAATATTATGTAGTACTTTTTGCAATTCTAGTTATTATCAGTAGATACCGGCTCAAAATGGAGAGTAGAATGTGTAGAAACATCGCACTTTTATACGTCAAAAGATATAGACAAGTTGATACAAGAAACAGAAGCAACGGTAACAAACGATTTGGAAGGTGGGGACAGGCAGCGTGCTATGAAACGTCTTCGCGTGCCACCGCTTGGAGAACATCAAAGTCCATGGACTACTTTTAAAGTTGGATTATTCTCCGGTAGTTTTATCGTTCTATTTGTTGCAGTTGTTCTCTCAGGTAATAAGTCTTATATACGAAGTGAGTATTTGTGAAACCTATATAACTGTATTTTTCTTTACAGCTATATTTCATGACGGTAGTGAAAATCTAAAAGTTGCATTCCGCTTATACAGAGGCCCTTTACTTATTATACAATTTTTATTTCTTATTGGAGTCAATGTATACGGCTGGAGATCATCCGGAGTGAATCATGTATTAATATTTGAGTTAGATCCAAGAAATCATTTGTCGGAGCAACATCTTATGGAACTAGCTGCTGTACTGGGAGTTGTATGGACTCTCAGTTTATTAAGCTTTTTGTACAGTGCCAGTCTAAGCATTCCTCCATATGTAAATCCTCTTGCTCTTGTCTGCATTATGTTAGCATTTCTTTTAAATCCATTCCGCATGTTTCGTCACGAAGCACGGTTTTGGCTTTTAAAAATCGTAGTGAGTAATTTTTATATATTTATATTATTAATGAATTACTTGGCTGAGTTATATCACTGAAAAACATCTAGCATTCCACTGCTTTCAGGGACGAGTTTTAGCAACTCCGTTCATGTACGTTAACTTCGCCGATTTCTGGTTGGCGGATCAGTTAAACAGTTTAGTCACCCCATTATTGGATTTTCATTTCTTGACATGCTTCTACATTACCAATGGTAATTGGTTGGAAGCTGGTAACACTGTACAGTGTATGTCTGGATCTTACATAATTAGGCCTATTGTCAATTGTTTACCAGCTTGGTTTCGGTTTGCCCAGTGCATCCGACGTTATAGAGATTCTAAAGAAGCATTTCCACATCTGGCGAATGCAGGCAAATACTCAACAACTTTTCTTGTTGTTGCAATGAGCACATTATATGGTTATCATTCGGGTAAGATATCAAGAAAATGTTCATTTCTGTTGCAAAAGATACATAATTTTTCTTTATAGCTGAATACAAAAACAGATGGGAGAATCCATGGCTGTGGTTATGGGCAGCAAGTTGTCTTCTAAATTCAATATATTCTTATACTTGGGACCTGAAGATGGATTGGGGTCTCTTAGATAGTAATGCAGGAGAAAATCGTTTCTTACGAGAAGAAGTTGTCTATTCTGCTGCGGTAAGTCCATCGACCTAAATAAAACAATGTTTCTACTGCTATATTATATGCTTTATTTATTTCAGGGTTTCTACTACTTTGCCATAATAGAAGATTTTATAGTAAGATTTGCATGGATTGCAACTATTACATTGACTGAAGGCGGCTATGTATCTGGTGATTTAATGACATCCATTATAGCTCCCCTTGAAGTGTTCAGGTAAAGCTCTGATGGAAGGATATACTTGTCTATTATAATATTAGAGATTTTTCGACTAAATACTAGTCGTATATATCATGAAAGAAAATTATCAAATTTTTTTTAATCAGTCTGAAAGAATGTATAAAATTTCTTTTTGCTTTTAGACGCTTTATCTGGAACTTCTTTCGCTTAGAAAATGAGCATTTAAATAATTGTGGTAAGTTTAGAGCGGTTCGTGATATATCAATAGCGCCTATAGAAAGCTCAGATCAAACACAAATACTCCGGATGATGGACGACGAGAATGGTGTACTTAATAGAGGCAAACGTAAAAGTGGAGGGAAGAAGCAAAGCAATACGAAAGAGGAAAAGCGAGCATTGCTCAAAGAAGAAACAATTGACATTGATGTTTCCAATGCTAGTTGAAATTAACACAGAATATCTTATATAACACAATATGCCATACTGCTGTGGTAAGATGATTGCAAAGTTACAAAAGCTTTCTCACCATGGTATTGTCCTATTAGGTAGCAGATGTACTGGATTTTATAAATGACTTATACTCTTGTAAAAAGTACAATATTGCTTTTTGGACAACTGTCCATAAGACTACAAATATCTGAAGACTATAAAGTCTACACTTGTGCAGTGCCTTTTCTAATGTGTTTTAAAAGTACTCTCTCCAACTTTTTCAACTTAATATTAATCAAAGTATGGCACTTTTGGTGCTAGAGAGTCTTCCAACCTAAAAAATATTTTGCAGGCACTTTCTAAGGTGGTAGTAGAAGTTAATTATTGATTTTATAGTCTTCAGTCATGGAATCGCAATTGTCTTTGCAAATGTAATTGTTTGCTATCATAATTGTACATAGGAAAAGAATAAGTAGCTGTCGAAGATACGATGTTTACAGATAACAATCGCATATACTGACATTGTAAATAGTGATAAAGAATATGCTGCTAATGTAGTTCTTATAACATGCCTTACATGACAGCCATGATAGTAGAAGCATGCATAAAATTAATGCTAAATATATAAACTTAAGTTTTGGCAGCAACGATATAATGCATTTAGAAATAGAATGTTTCCTAATAGATTTGTAGTATTTATATGAAAATTAAAATAGGCATTTCTATTTCGCAACAGTATTATACATTTTGTGTGAAAGTAATGTTTGTGAAAGTACACGATACAAACAAACCAAATGAATTACATTGCTCAGTAATTTTTTTAAAAAAATGAAGCAATGATTCATATGCTAATTAATGGCACTACATTATCAAATGATGCGAGTCTAAACATAGTGTAATGAAGACGAATTGTCTACTTTGTGTTATAATAGTTCCCTTTTTTATGAGTATACGTACAATAGCTGTTATTCTCAAAGCGAAGTCACTGTAAACGGGAAAAATGATACTTAACTATTTTAAAAATCGTCCTGACAACTGTTGCATCCTGTTTTGAGCATTGCTCGTACTTAATGAAATAATTATCTGGGAAAAAGTCCACGACACTTAGAAAAGGAAGGTATATATATATATATATATATATATAAGTATGATTTGCCAAAAGCTTAATATATTTTAAGGGAACATTTCCATGTAGATACAGTACGTCCAGTTTAGCAATAATTTAGATATTTAAACATTGTATTAGTTTGAAATCATATCGTGCGTACTATGATCACGTATATATTGCCGATCAGGGTCATTCGCGATAAGACCAGTTAATTGATAAATTAGAAATGCCGGATGCAGTTAATACGATTCGTACTATAACAAAAGATGTTCTACTTGGACGTACAATATTTATACTAGACACAAAGTGTCAATACTTTAGATTAGAAAGATTGTGATACATATGCTCACATATTTGACAGATTTTGCATAGGGTATCGTTTTTTAACAGTTGTGAAATTATAATCCACATTGCGCTGTATATAAAAATGTCATCCAAACATAGAAAATTGATTTGACAAAATTTTCATTGTGTTTCTGTAACTGTAAAGTTTATTGTTAATAAGTGTTAATGAATTCCGATGACGTTATAACTGCTACATCTATGTTTTCATTACAGCAGTACAGTGATATGTTTCTCTTGATCGTGAATGTTATATTTTAAATATTGCACTTCACTTATGATTATACGTATAATATATATTTTTGTATTTGTACTTTCTTGTATATTTCTAGCATACGAAGATTCTCCCAAATGAAAATATCACATATTTTTGTAATTAGTATACATTATACGAGTATATAATATAATATGAATTATGTGAGTCTGATACATCATGATATACATACGTGCATATTAATTGATAATATATGCAATCATTGAAAATATTGAATATATGTATATATCTTACAAATGTATTAATAAAATAGTGTATATCGTTAAAGGATCATTATCTTTTTTCATGAGACTTTATTTCTGCTTCATTCTAATCGTGTTAATTGCTCGACAAAGAACTGTGGAATTGAGGCGTGGGAGGGGGAGGGGGAGGGGGAGGGGTCGTAATTACATATACGTAAAGTATCAAGTTACGATGTATTTCTCTTCCATCCGCGAAAGCATTAAAACTTTATAATTAACGCAATTTGCTTTGCTTTCTATTACTCCTGCTGCTTACCGAGAAAACATATCTCCGATAATACCATTCTATTCGAACAAACAGATACGATCTTTGACGCTTCCAGCAGGATACGAGGTTCTCACGAACAAGTGTTCAGCATAGCGCTTTAAATGCTCAAGCCTTTACAGCATATTAATACGATGACTTTACCACCTGTAAAATGCCACGTGAACGTTAAGACGACATCTTAACAATAATAATTAGTCCAAGAAGCTTCTGCCGGCCGGACGAAGCCCGAGCCTTGACGGAAATGCGATTTTCAAAACCACCTATCTCTATCTCCTTTTCTCACCGTTAGAATATACGCAGGGTGTGCAGGTTGATAAAACATTATATTTGAAATATTCGTCGATTAGCTTATCTTAATGGAATGGCCCCTTATCGATACATGATTCTAAGTGTATTCGAAAGAACTGACAACGCAACAGTAATATTAGTACCGCTAACAATGACAAAAGTTATCGATCATAATAATTGCAAGTATCTAACGGCACAACGTTATCATCCCATTCTGCCCTATCCTATAATCATCATCGGTCAATAACAATTCGTACGCGACAGATATAATTCATACAATTAAAATCGTAACGCGCATGATAACAATAGAGGTGGCAAATAATAACAATATCAATAATCCTGATGGTAATGGTGTCCGGTACTGTACAGTTAAAGTAACTGGTTAAAACGAGCGGCTTGAATGGGCGTGAAGATGTAATTAATAATTGCAAACGGTGCTAATATATTGTAAGTAAGGATGCACGATCGTAATCTTCGGCCTAAGCTTATGGTTAATAATATGACATTAATTCGTAATAATAAAAATAATAATAAAACAATGGTAATAATAATAATAATAAGCATAACGGTAATAATACAATAACGTATACACGTGCCACAAGAGGGTGCCGTCTACTTAAAGAGAGGGAAAGGTGAGGATGAACGATATTATAGTCAAAGTGATATGTCAAATTTGATACGAATGCTGATAACAGGGCAACGCGACAACTCCTCGTCGATCATTAAAAATACTCCAAGCTCGTTCCACCTTTGCCATATTCGTACTCATATTGTTTTCCGAGCATACGGACAGTTCATCGCCTCCAAAAAACACTCACTGACACACATACAAGCACACACACACACACACACGCACGCACAAAAATAACAGTGGACTCGTAGAGGGTGGTCGGTATTAATAGAAGTTCAAAAAGTCACCCTTGTTCTTCTTACTCTCGTCGATTCCACATTCCTCTCGTTGAGATGCATTACGCGCGATAATTTCACCACAATGTGAGCAATCCGCCAACCAGGAGTTTAACATTAGACCATTCGACGAGACGTCGAGTGAGAATTCCGTTTCGCCTTGAAGGTTCCTATAATTACCGCGGGAAGACGACGAGTTGAAAAAGAAAAATATGCGCGGGACGACGACGCGACGGAAAAATCGGATCGATCCACCGTGGGCAGGAATCGCAAGCTCGCTCCACGTCGAGAGCACGTTTTTCCTTTCTCCAGTTTTTGCCCTCCAGCATCCACGCGTCAAGTGTCTCGACGCGCTTTCCATTCTTCCGCGGAATCTTCTCGCCTGAGATCGCCTGAATTCGTTTACTGAAGAATTTTCACGAGCCTCGTGTGTCGAGATATTAAAAAGAGAGAGAGAAAAAAGAAGAATTGCAATTGGAAAGGACCGTCCTTCCACGCATCCGTGTTCCATTATTTCCGAACGACAGACGGAACTCGCGAGGGTAAGTGCAATTGAAAGAGCGGAAGCGTGCGCGCGCGTAGAAGTCGTACTCGAAATTGGAGCCGCGCTTTCCGCTCTTTCTGCTGTCCTCTCTCTCTCTCTCTTTCTCGCGAGGATTACTCTCTAAAGTAGTGACGACGAACCTTTTAGAGAAGTGGGTCAAATTTTGTTCATTATTTTTTTTAGTATCAGCTCGTGGATCACTAAGTCAGTGGCGTCACTTATAAAAGAGGAGGCAAGGTTAAAAGCTACTTTTATAAGTAAAATGATTTATAAGTATCGAACAAGTTTATAACAAGTCACCGTCTTTACGTTCGTGTCCAAAATTCAACGCGTGGATCAGCGTCGGACTCCTGGGTCATAGGTTCGCCATCACTACTCTAGAGTCTCGAGAGGCACACGGCCGGCATCTTGAAAGGCAAGAAGAAGGTGCCGCGCGCGTTCTCTTTCGAGCAGGACCAAGGAACACGTGGCAGAGCGGTGCAGGTCTTCTCGTGGTCGTCCTGTGCTCGAATCGCAATTTTCTGCTCCAAGAGCGGGACGAGTTTCTCGGGTAATGTTGCACACCGCGCAGCGGGGCAGGGCTCCGAGACTGGTGGCGAGAAGTGGCGCCGGATGGAACGGTGTAAAAAGAGGAGGAGGAGGATGAGGATGCCGAGGAGGAACGAGTTGGTGGAAAAAAGGACTAAGGAGCCAGAGAGCGGCTGGATTCGTCGTTGGATGCTGCTGCTGTTGCTGCTCGTACACGTCGAACGGCGAGGTGCCGTCGCGCTGGGTATAAATAGACGCGGCGCAAAGACTGCGAGGGCCCCGTGCAAGGATTCTCTCGCCAGTTTCCTGCCCAAGCGGGCAAAAAGTTGTCGCGCGAACTCGCGCAAGGAAACGCGCCGACTTCGCGGAAAGCATAGGAACCGGTAATGGCGAATTGCCGCACGTTGCAAGTAAAAGCGCGCGTGGCTCCGCGAGTAATCGAGGAACATGGTCCTCGAGAACCTAGGATATCCTTTGATGGAACTATTTCGGATGTTAAAGCTGGGGATAGACTGAGGGAACATTGTTGGCGAACTGTTTGCAAAATGTTGCAACGATGTTCGCTTTCGAGATGATTCTTAAGGTAGTGATAGACTGAGCGAACAATTGTTGGCGAACTAGTCATGAGCAGGTCGCGTACCGTTGCACGATGTTCGCTCCCAAGACGATGCTTAAGGCGGTGATAGACTGAGCAAACATTATTGGCGAACTGTTCGCGAATTGTTGCACGGTTTTCGTTCCCGAGGCGATTTTTGAGGTTGTAACAAACTGAGCGAACAATGTTGGCGAACTGTTTGCGAACTGTTTGCGAAATGTTGCACGATATTTGTTTTCGAGGCGATCCTTAAGGTTGTGATAAACTGAGCGAACAATTGTTGGTGAACCAATTATGAGCAGTTCGCGAACACGGCAGTACTGGGCGAACTTACGCGTTGGCGAACTGTTCGCGTACTGTTTTGCCCAATATTCGCTCTTGAGGCGATCCTTAAGGTGGTGACAGACTGAGCCAACAATCGTTCGCGTACTCTTGTACCATATTCACTCTCGAGGCCATCCTTAAGACGACGACAGACCGAGCCAACAATTTTTAACAAACAGTTCGCGAACTGTTCGCTCAGTCTGTCCCCAGCTTTACGATTCTCTTACTCGCCACCCTTTTCCTCTCCATTCTCGCCCGTTGTTATCGCGCCGCCTAAATCCGTATCGAGACTTTCAGCCGGAGTATTAGCGAGAGTATTCTTATTCGGTGTTTTCTACTTTTAGTTACGAGAAAATGCGATTCTCTCGAGCGAGCGCGCGCGTCCGCCAAAGCGAATCGTCGTCGTATGTGGAACGCGAATTCCACAATGAGCGATACCCCTTATCGGTTGGCTCTCTCTCTCTCTCTCTCGCGCGCCAGTATTCGTCAAGACGCGTGAGGGAATTTCATTGATCTCGCGCAATTGTGAGGACGACGAGCGAGCGAGTTTTCTCGCGTGCGCGAATTCCAGGAGGATTGGCTAATAAGCCGATACGCGGTTGCCGGGCGCGCGCGCGCTTGGCAAAAATCGCTCGCTGTAGAAGCTCGAGGGGAAGGAGAGGGAGGGCCTCTCGAAGTTCTACCTACACGCGATGATATGTAAAAAAAGAGAGAGAGAGAAGGAAAAGAAAGAGAGAGACAGTGCGAAGAGACGAAGATATACATCCTGCATAAACTAAGACCGCACCTTAAGCCTACTATAAAGACTCTTGAGCTAACCGTACCGGTTTTGGTAGGACGGAATGTCGCTTCGAAAGGGATCACGATTATGCTGCGCGTGAATACACCGCGGTCAAAGGGGAGAGAAAATACTGTTTCGAGATTCGGGGGGATGGGGAAAATCTGTTTGCGCTTAGACGATTCGCTCCTCGTTATTATATCTGTACAGGATGCCGTGGCTAATATTTATAAAGGCATCGCGAGCGAATTTACACTCATAGTTTCAACGCGATAGACAATAATTACGGGAAGGATCCTTCTCCTTTCAGATCGCAGTGACGTAGCTGGAGAAACCTTCTAGAGATTTTCGTATTTCCTTTTCTTTTTATTATTATTATCCTTTCGAAGCATCGCTCCGACCCCTTTCGTCGTTCTAGCTACGTCACCTGAGGCGTGACCACTCGAAGGAGAGATCGGATAGTCTCCCTTGTCCCGTGCACTCCTTTCGCGAAGCTCGCGTCCAATTTGTTCTGTCGTCATTACGAAATAAGCTTCGAGCTCGATCGACGGAGACGCGTGCCACCGAAAGATTTCACGAGACAATCTTGCACGAGGACACGGAGAACGTGCGGATTCGATCTCGATTCACGATTTAAAATTCCATTTCTTCGATCTCGCGCCTCTATCCGCTCCGAAGCGAATTCGCGCGGTCCGACCGAACGTGGTTGCACACTTTGAGAACAGTTCCAGGGGTCACAGGTGGTCGGACCGGCGCGAGCCCATTGTCCACTCGTCGCGAACACCGGGAGAGTCCATCGGAAGGATAAAATCGTCCTCTCGTTCCTCCGCAAGATCGATCTGTCCAAAGTAATCGACCGAAGGATAATAATCCTTCGATCCGGAGAGACGGAAGACGACCGAGTCCTCCGACGATCTCAAGATCCTCGTGAACTCTCGAACGAGATCCCTCCTGGAACGACGGCGGGGTGGGGGTCGATCTTCTCGGATCCAAAATTGGGTGCTTGGGGAAAATCGAATCTCCCAGATCGAGCGAAGACGATCGCTTCTGGCCAAGATCGCGTCGTAATCGCGATCGACTACTCTCTACTTGGACGATCATTGCCTCCGGATTCTCCCTCACAGGTGGGTTATGATGATCTCGTCGTCGAGGTCGTCCTTCTCGTCGTCGGTCTCATCCGGCTGATTGGCCTCCGCCTGCGCGGCCTTGGGATCCTCCGCTACGGCCTTGAGCCTCCTCTGCTTGCGCCTGTGGAGTAGCTCGACCACTATGTACCCCATGGTGCCCACGATCAGGACTGTGAACATCACGTAGAGCTTCATGCGCGCGCACAGGTGCGTGCTGTAGGCGTATGCGATCACGAAGCCCGCGCTCTCCCAGAGCCTGTAGTTGGAGAATGCCGCCTCCTTGTGACGCCTGAACAGGGTCCCGTACAATCCTGCGGATCGGAGAGAAAGCGATCGTTTAGTAATACGTCGCGTGTGCGTGCTTGCTCCGGCGCTCCTCGCCTTAGCCTGCTTCGTTACGGGACCGAGAGCTCGCAATTTGCATACTCGCTCGCGGGGCCCGGACCTTCGACGATCCGGGATTCTCCCTCGCGGATCTCCTCGAATCCTAGCAAATCGATCTACTGGAATTCTCAGGGAGGGATATACGTCGTACGATGATTTCGTATTCGCGCGTCAGAGCCACGACGTAGAAGAGGTCCTCTTTTAGTTTTACGAGGGAGAATTTTATTAAGCGAGAATTCAATTAGTCCTCTTCCGAGAACGGGCACGACGGTTCTCGTGGAGATTTTTGGGATTTTATGCGAATGGCTTCCTTTCGTTCGCGCGCGTGTCGCTAAGGAGAGACACGTGCGCCAATGGACGAAGTAATTGGACGAGTAATAATGGATGAGATTAATCGGGAGGACACGAGATTCTATCGAGATTTCTTTTCACTTCCGTGAATTTTGAGTCGAAAGGACGTGAGATTAAAGTTAAAGTGTCCCTCGAGGTTTCAAATGACTTTTGGATCTCGAGGCTGCGGTATTCGATCCCACGTGTCGGTAACGAGCGCCACGTGCATTTGCTCCAAGTGACGGACACTAATCGAGCGAGTAATAACGTACGATGTATAGAGTGGCAAAAGGACGCGAAACTACGCACGCCTTCCGGACGTAAGGCGCCGAACGGAGGGTCCAATTACGAGGAGAAACCTTCTAAAAGCGGAGCAAAGTCGAGATTGCGGTATGTCAGCCGCTTAATCGCTACAAATACTGTTACAGATACGTATGAAAATTGGCGGAAAAGCAGATGTGAATGTTAGTGGCAGTGGTCACGATCGCCTTCGAGCACCTTTCTTTCGACGTGCGAGCAAAGAACGGATCATTAGTCTCTCTTTCGAGATAGCGGAGAATTTCAAATCGGCCGAGCGAGCACAAGCTCCGGCCCATGTCTCTACGTGTTCGGTGCGCGCGCGCGTGCTTTCCACGGCGAGGAGACGGTAGTGGTAGTCACGAAGATTGAAATTATGCGTAGCGGTGAAACAGGTGTCGGTGAACGCGAGGGAAACGCGCCGTGGATATCGACTCCAAGTGGACGGAGCCCAGCTCGTACGGCTCCACGAGCAAACGATGCTGGTTCGATGACATCATTCGAAAACCGTGGAAGGTTAACACGCGCCCGACCTTGAAAATTTGCCCGTGGAATTTTTTTCATCCATTATCCGCCATCATTTTCTACGCTCGAGACCGAGGATTCACTAACGATCCGCTCCTCCAATTTCCCATCGCTCTAAAACCTCGTACTTTAAAAAGGGTCATTTGAAACGAATCGTCTCGGATTAAGTTGAATTAGGAGAAGTGATTCGACGCGTTTCGACCACGACGATCTTGGCCCGCCATCGAAAGGTCGCCGGCGAATCTTTCTCGAGGACGGCGCCTCGTTGCACCATCGTTTATCCTACGAATACATTAAGTCGAGGGGAGCTTAGGTAGACAGATAGAAACGTTTGCCTTTATTCACGCCGGTTGAATTAGTCGGAGATTTACGACGCCCAAAATATCCGCCTCTTCTTCGTCGCTCTCGGTGCTTTGGCCCGGGGTCAGTGACACCTTCTGCTCGGACTCGTTAAAATATCAATATGTGCCAGGGATTAGGCTGACACCGGCGCGCGTAACTACTTTTTGCTACGCGCTATTCAAGTACCAAGGCCAAGCGCGATGAGCCATCCGCGGGTGAATGGTTAACAAAACAATATCAAGGCGAGTTCGCCTAGTTAATGTTTAAACAAATGCGAAGGTCGTGCGCGTTCGAAGTAGTCAAGGGAAACGACATCGTGAAGATGGTCGATTGATTGCTTAATGTTTCAAAGACTACTCACCGTTTACTTGCGTCTGCCACACGGCATCACCGACTCCCCAGAGCCCAGAGACCGTGTAGAACACGTAAGGATTATCCGGGTGAGGCTTCCACATGAGGAGAACCACCACGAGACTGGCATGGACGAGAGCGCCCAGAGCCATCAATGGTTGCCTGCCCACGAACTTCATGAGGGAGCCAAAGAGTAAGGAACAACCGGCGTTCACCACTCCGAAGCAAATCATTACGTAGCCCACCCTGTGGACGCCAAGGGCGCAGGAGATGTAGGCCTAAAATATATAAAAAAGACACATGGGTTAGTATAATTAATAAAAAGTGAGTTTGTGGAAAATTAGCCGAGCGAATAATTAAATCGAGTTTGGAAGTAAATGTCGAGGAATTTGGAGAATTTCATATTCGCGCGGATCGAGGTAAGGAACTTTTTTGAAGGTTATTGGAAATGGAGAGAATCGATGGAAGCGAGGGAGGATTCTTAAGGTAACATTTTTCTTTTTTTCCGTTCAAATAGAACCGGATTATTTTAGGATAAAGAGAAGCGAGTAAACGTTAAGATTCTAACGGAAGAGAAAAAGAAAGGCCGAGAGGTTCGACCAATTATTATCATCAAGATTTATACTTGTATCGATCGACTGAGATCTCGCGAGAAATTAATATGCTCGATAATGCGAATCCTAATCCGCGAAGGAATCTAATGAGAAATACCGTTGCTGGAAGCTACATCGGTGGAGAATTTTCCGCGTGAACCAGTCGACGAGGTAACAAGTACTTCCTGGAGGAAGCGTAAAGATAGAAAATGTCGGTGGCAGGAATCCTCGTCGTTTTCCGTCGCTTGCAATCGCAAGAAATGGTCCCGATGGGTGCCCAGAAAAAGAAGAAGCGAGAGAGGAAATGAGAATTCTCATGGAGGCCCAAAAGAGGCTTCGCAAAAGTCGTCGAACTAGAAAGTTAACTCGTGGGTGAAAGACAACTTATTAGCGAGGAGAACGAATTAGAGATACGTTCAGGCTGCACTCGATATTTTTGAACCGGTCGAACGATAAAGATCATTTTTAACGATTTAATAAAAATCAACGAATGGGAAGCTTGGATGAGAATCGTGGAAGATGCGAGCGAAGTAAAATGAGATTCATAGCTCGGCGGGTAGGCCCGAGCCGATCCTTATCCCTCTAACTGCTCGTCGGAAGTAATTTCTCAGCGCGGACAATAATGTAAATGGACGAATGAGGAGAGGAAACGGAGCTCGTTCGAATCGCGGCCTCGGTTATTACGCGCCGGTACGATCAGCTACATCATGCGACTCTTTGTGGAGAAATAATAATCACGGCTCGAGTAGAATTACTCGACGTACTTCGCCGCTGAGAACTTTCAATAACGAAGAAATTCATTTTTCCGCTTGCTAATTAAAATGGAGGATGATCTAGATTTACGCTCTGAATTTTTCCTTCGATCCTTTCCTTCATTACCACGAGAAACGTTCTGCAACGATAAGATTCATTCTTAATATCCTACTTTTAAGATTCCTCGATTAGTATCGAGCTTACAATTTACGCTTACAATTTCCTCGAAACCGTAGCAACCAAATCTCTGCACGTGGAATTCTTTTTTTCTCCGTGTCTGCGAATTCTCTCATTGTCAGTCGAAGTAACGAGCGAGCGAAGTTGGGATGCGCATCGGGGGGTAGGTGGAGAAACGCCGATCGGCACGTTAGCGATAATGCCTTACGCTTCGCGAGGATATCTGCATCGTAAACTGGAAAGAGCAAAACTTCGTTTCTTGTTCCTCCTGTCCATCCCTTTCCACGAGGTTTCATCTCCTTTCCTCGTGTTCCGCGCACTGCTGCTCTCCTCGCGTCAGCTCGCCTCGTTATGTCCACGCGCGAGAGCGCCAATCGTCCGTTTCGCCTGCTGGGATGAGACGCAACCTTCCTGTGGCGCCTTCGTACCGAACGATTCATCTCGAAACGGCGAGACTGGTTGAGCGAGGAGAATCGCGACGACGAGGCTCGTCTTTAATGCTATGCGATAAAAATTTTATGAGCCCGTGACACGCTTCTGCGCTCGAGATTGCCCGAGGAGGAAAGGGTGAAGGGAGAAGGGCAGGAAGGAGAGGTAGTGCCGACCTTGCACAGGGCCCTTCACAAGATGCTTCTCAGGGATAATTTCTTACCGACTAAAAAGAATGGAAAACTCGTGTGGAGAATCAAAAATCAAAAATCAAAAATCAAAATTTGGAAATTTTTCCATTCTAAGCGTATCGATAAAGGACCTTCCTTTCCCTAAATCCTCGTATTTTTAAAATATTCGAGTCTTCATCGTTCATCAGCCCGTCACTCTAAAAATTTCTAGAGATTCAACTGGGATTGACAAAAAATCCAAAATTATTCAATTAAAATTTCTTCCATTCGAGGAATATCGATAAACGATCTTACATCATCCAAATCCACGTACTCTTAAAACCTTCGAGATTTCATCTTCCGCCAAACCCGTCGGTTTAAAAATTCCCAGAGATTCAGCTGGGTGTGAACGTGCTCGATCGAACCGGATGGCCAACATCGTTAATAAATCAACCGAGAAGAGACTGCCCCTTCCTTATCCACTTTTGCGTCGTCGGACGATCGTCTCGTCTTCGAGAGATCCAGATGGAACTAGATCCTCCAACCGACGACGATGGATTTTGAGTCGGCCTGTATATCCCGGGGCGCGCTCACGAGAGCACGGGAGGCCGTTCGAGATACCGGCCAGTGGCAGACGTGTACACGTGTGGCTACACGCACCGGTACACGTGAAGAAGAGATACTGGTACATAACATTCTTCCAGGTATGGAAGCGGTATCACCGGATCGCCCAGCGAGAATAAGATCGGCCTGCTATTTATAAATCGAGCCGAGCCAGCTGACTCAACCGGGCGGAGCGCGCGCCGCCGGTATCCTTTCTTCTTCTTCTTCTTCCTATGTTCCTTCTTCCTCTCATCACCACACGATCCCTCTCCCTTCGATCCATCGATCGAATCGATCCACTCGCGCACCGTCATACTCCCTTCTCGTTTTTCCATCTCCTTCTCAAAAGGGAGGAGTTCCCCGCCGGCGGCGAGACTCCATTCCACTGCCTTTCATATACATATATATCTCTTTCTTTTATTCCTATCTCCGTTCGTTCCTCCGCAGCTTCGTGAGATTCCCCAAACGAGCCCCGAATCCAATGGACCCCACGATTTCGGGGGAGATCCGTCAATGAGGTAATCTCGAAGGTTGCCTCGTTGCGCAATCTTCTTCCGAGGCGTCCTTCGTTAAGCACAATAACGAGGGAACGGTCGATTCGGAATTCCTACGATCCCAATTGTCCACTCGGCCCCTCTTCGTTCAATGGGTAACGATGGCCATTAACCTGCTTTGCGCGAAAGTTCGCGACCCGCTCGAAGGTGTCATTAATTATAGATAAAAGCCGCGAGCGACTTGCGCGCGTCGGCTTAGAATTGTTAGATTAATTCGAGATAAATTCTCTCATTAATCACCTGCTCGTGCTCGTTCTCTTCTATTCTAGTCTCGGTGACCCTGTACCAGTGCGTCTCGAATGGCGCCAGGCGAGTCGGTCCCTTCCGTGCAATTAAACGTGAAAGAATAGGGAGGCGAGGAATTCCTACGCGGGGTTAAGTGCCATTTCGTTCGTTTCACCTCTTTTTTTTTCTCCTTCATCTCTCGCTATTTTGCGCCACTCGTAATGTCGATACCACGACGTACTTTCGACGCCGCGAAAGATCTCGTAGGATTTCGTCGTTCTTGGGCAACAACACCTGCGAGCCAGTAGTTACCGACCGCTTGGGAGAGCAGGCACGCGTTTCACGATTCCGAAATAAAGGGCGATCGGGAAAGCCTTGAGCGCGCCCGGATTCTCGTTTACGTTCGAGCCGGGCTATAAAAAGAAAAAGGAGTCGCTCGACTTTATGGTAAAGCAACGAACTAGAAAAAGATAGTGGTCGGCCCTGGGGTTCACCCTTTCGTACGTCATCGGCGCTCCACGTTTGATTCTTCCTTCGCGACGCGTGACGCGCGTCGACCGAGGGACGAGTGAGTTTAATGCCCGTCCATTACTGCTTTCCGAAAGAGGCCGCGCTTGAGAAATTCTCTCGTTGAAAAATTACGAGAAGGAGAGAAGAATGAGGACCGAGACGAAAAGCGACGATCGATTATTCTCTCGACCGAGGAAATTTTCCCGGGGTGGTGTCCACTCGGCATTGTTACGAACCGTTACGATCACGTCGGATTTCTCCTCGGCACGATCTCCCGGCCGTCAATCATTCGCGAGCAACGTGCAATCGGCTTATCTCGTTAGTTCTTGAAAGTCGTCGGATAGCATCGTCGATCTTCCGCGAGCTTATGCAATCGCACGGGATAACTCTCCTTCGAAAGGAGCTATCCTTCGTGGGAAGGAAGTAACGAGCAGAGCCGACCGCAAAGTCACCGAAAGTTGGCGCTAGCGGAGGTGCCCCGTTAAATCGCGCGAGTGAAGCGAAGCGACCGTGTCCAACCGGTGGACTCTTTTTACGAGGATTCCAGAGGCTGCCACAGGTGCGAACCAGTCGAAAAACAGGGACAATGGTCGACGACCTGCAACGCTCGCGAACAAGGAGCAGGAATGAAGGAGAGATCTAAGCGAGAGCGACGCCTCGCTGATTTTTATTTCCATCGGTGGACCACGTTGGTGGATGGACCGGTAATCGACGACATTCCAAGCCGGACTCTGCAACCAGGAAGGGCTAGTTCAAGAACCTCCGGTTCTCGAGGTCGATGAATTTCGTTTTGGGCAGGATCACGCCTGTTGTCTTCGACTGACGCACCGATCTTAACTTCTCCGGTGGTTCCCGCTGACGCACGGATTTTTCACGAGGATCTGTTCTCAGGTTTCGTGGTGCATCGAACAGGTGAAGGAGAGAGGAGGTGAATAAGGAGGAGGAGAAGGACAATTATCACTGGCTCGGTCAGTCGACCGGATCGGACGAAGCACACTCTTGGCGCCAGCAAGAACAGCGCAAAAAGAGAAAATCAAAGGAGGCGGGAGAGAGAGGAAACGAGAGAGGACGTCGACGAGCGTCCCACCGAGCGACCGGTTCCGGCCCGATCGAAAAGCGGAGTCTTCTATTACACGCCTTCCCTACTTCTCCGGCTACTTGGGGATCTTGCCGGATATAGGTTATCCGTGACTACTGACTCGCCAACGAAAGCTCACCGGTTAGATTCTTAGGCGTGTAAATTCCCAGAGGAATATCAATTCTGTTAAAATGCCAGAGCATAAGAAGAGGATCGACAAAGCTGTGGAATAATCCGCGCTCGACTTATCGTCAACTCGCGAATTCGAAGAACACTTTCGTACCGAGAGATTACCTTTCTCAGTTCTCCGAGAATTCTCGGTTCTGGCTTCTTGTCGGATGTAGATTATTCGTGCTTACTGACTCTCCTACGTAAACGCTCGAGGGTTTCAATTCTGAAGTGTGCAAATTCAGCGAGGAAAATTGATTTCACCGAGGTACGAGGAGAAACAAAGAGCACCGTCGAGCCCGAGAATAATCCGTGCTACCTGGTGCGACTTAGTATGCCAATTCGAAGAAAAGTCGTTCGCGCCACCTTTCAACAACGACGACGACGACGACGACGAAGCCGAGGCGTAAACAGGTCCATTACGCGGGACGGTAACGAGAATATAACCGGTGGTAGTAGGTGCGCACCAGGACACGGGGCCACCTTGATCTTGAAACTGCGAAATTGACGACCTCGACGAAGCTTTATCGCCTTCCTTTGTGCTCGCGAGTGAAACTCGAGAGGCGATCGGAGATCGTTAGAAGGTACGAACCTACAAGGTCGATCGAGTGATTAGAATGTCGGAGGAAATTCGGGAAATCCCAACGTCTTTCCTCCGCCCAATCTCAAACTAAACGTTCGAGAACCCGGATTTCCCAAGAGTCGCAAAAAAGGTGATCCTTCCGCTTTTTCTCGCAACATCAAGAACCAATGAAGATTTCCAGGTCCCAATATCCTCGTGCGAGAAGACGTCAGCCACGACCTTCTCGACGCATCAAAACCTCAGTGACCACAACCCAGACAGGACCAGGAAGCAGAACCATCGACGTAGCTGGCCCCGAAAGATCCAGCCATTCGTCACTGGCGAACATTAAAACAATCGCCCACGCTTCCACGTTCTCTCTCTACCGCGAGTTATCCTAGGAGTAGCGGATATTGCAAGCGTGGATGGATCATTAAATCTCCACGCCTGTCCGCGGAACGCCATAAATCCTGGCGCAAGCGGTGGAGAGAACGGGCAAAAACAAAGAGCAACGGAGGTTGGAGGGAGGTGGAGAGAGAAAAAAAAGGTGGGAAAAGTAACGGAGGAGGAGAAGGATCGGCGTGGTGGTAGGAGAAGGATGAAGAAAAGGAACGAAACGGTAGATAAGAGGAACGAGGGAGCTCTGGAAGCGAACGAGAAATGCGGAACCTTCGCTTTTTGCAGGCCGAGGAGTTGGGCTCGGGATAATTACGGAGGCGGATTAAGCTGACGTCACTGGGCCGCTCTTTAATGGCGTACCCTGGGCGCGAATCCAAGGACGCTCGTCTCTCCCTACCCGTCCGGCCTTATCATCGTCCACGCAGACGAGGAACGTGTGACAGGCGACGCGAGAAATCGCGTGCCCATCGAGAAAGGTCGACCGGCGGGTGTGTGCGCTACCGGTCGAAGAAAATGTCGCGCGAGAGAGCTCGAGGATCGGCGCGCATGGGTGGCGCGGAATGTCGTTGGACAGGAGCTCCCTCGGATCCTTCGTATCCGATATCGATTGTAATCGATTCTCCAATCGACTGGAGAACATTTTACCTGGATTTACAAACTTTCGCCACCGTTGCCGTTCGCAGCTAACGTTGTTACCGTTGTTGATTTTCATAGTAACTGTACTGAGAGATAAAGGGTGCTTCCGATAACCTATAGTTGAGTTAATTTTTCTAGGCATAAAGTATACGATAGGTACAACCGTCTATTATCACCGTACTTCATGACAACTCAACGCTGTCTTGTAGCACCATTGAGTTGAGTGGATTTGAGTTAGGTAGCAGCAAAGGATGATATAAGGTACAACCAAGGGTACGATATAAGGTAATCATTTCTCAAAATTATAGGAATCATGAAGTAAATTAAACTTTAACTAATTGATACATCGTAATTTTGCATAATGATAAATGTTAGTGAACGTCACTGTAGTATCAATTAATTAAAGTTGAATTTACTTTATAATTTTGTATAATTTTGAGAAATTACTAATATAACTCAACTCAACTCAACTCAATGGTGCTACAAGACAGCATTGAGTTGTCATGAAGTATGGTAATACTAGATGGTTGTACCTATCGTATATTTTATTCCTACGAAAATCAACTCAACTATATGTAGGTCATCGGAAGCACCCAAAAATTGTTGGGTTTACTATAATCTCACTATATTTTTTTATAGTTAAATTTGGCGTCAAACATATTCTTATAGTTCACTTAACCATAGAAAATATAGTAAAGTGAATGATTTATACAAATGGTTATATTATTAACTATTATGTTTGTTCTTGTTACCATGTGTATAGTAAAATGTGCTATGTGAATATAGTTAGTTCTATACTGTGTACGAAATATTCCGGTAATAATAACTATATAAAAGTAGTCACTTTTTTACCATTACAGTAAAACCTGTTTTTGTGCGGGGGATAGGAACCGCATAAAAGAAATCGCATACAAAAAAAAATATCGCGTAACTTCATAAGGTTTTCGTTTGTAACACATTTTAAAACAAGTTTTTTTATGCGGTAAATGGAAAAATCGCACATAAAGAATCGCATTAAAAAACCGCACAAAAAAGGATCGCATGAAAACAGTATATATTTTGAACCATACTATATTTTTAGTTGAAATAACCATAATTTTAGGTAAAAACATAATATAGTTGGTTATACTATGCCTCTATCGTAATAATCACCGACATTATCATTTACCATAAATATGATATTTCCAACTATAGTTTCATTACTATGCGATTATAGTTAGATACATCATATACTTTTCTCTCAGTGTGTATACATATATCTATGAGTATCAACAACGGTAATTACGTTACCTACGAACGGCAACCATCCTGGAACGGTGACAAAAGTTCATAATTTCAGCTGTTTCAGCTTAAGACTCCTACCTGAGTGAAGTCGGCGCCGATGAACGCCTGCTCCATGCCGATCCATACCGTGATCGGTATCAGCAGCTGCTGGTACGGCTTCTTCAGTTGATAAGCAGTCGCGGAGAGAAGCTGAATTCCACTCAGCTCCTGACTGTCCGAGCGCCTCTGCTTCTCGCCGTATCTGAAAAAGTGCGAGAGGAAACGGATGAGCAGATATCCCATGGGTGTCCATTAGAGCGCGTACAAGAGCCCATAGGAAACTCTCGCGTGGACGATCCTATCGCGTCACGATCCCATCGGCCGGTCAGGATTTATGCGCCGATTACGCGCGATTAACGACACTTCGAGGCCTCGCGATAAAATCGCGGTCAACGTTACGTAATCGTGAATCGTTCGAAGGGAGGGATTGGCCGTGGAAGTGAAGATTCTCATTTTCTGTAACCTTCTTCCGAGACCTTCTCAAATGAAATTCGCCCAGCATGCTCTAGGTTACCTTCTTCGCCTTCTGCCTCGTTCTTTAATCGAGAAAAAGAGAGAGATTCGCACAGTGTTCGCCAGTGTATTGTTTACCATCCGATTTTTGCGCCGTTAATCACGAGGATGCGAAGAGGAGAGAGGCAAGGGGAATAATCGGGCTTAATGATGACTCTAGCTAATTACCTTCGCTCGCGTGCATCCACTCGCTCGTATTCGCGGTCCGCGCAACGCGTGCCACGCGGAAACGCGTTGCGCAATTTGCTAGCTAGGCACCCATCATCCACTCGCTCTCCGATCTCAAAGCGCGTTTGCTGCTTCGCCATTGAGCGTTCTCGCGTATCTACTCGCGCGATCTGTTTAGACGCCTCGTCTCTACGCTCCGGGTTCCCTGGTTCATTCATCGTTTCGCTCACCACGAAAAAAAGGAGCGCGCGCTCGCGAGCGCGCGAATATCAGCGGATCGGTGGCCGAGCGACCAAGCGCGGTTCCGATTGCGATTATTAGACGATACGTAAATCTCTAATTAGGTTTGGGATATCGGAGCGTCGAATCTAAATGGGACGGATAATAAAACGTCTGTCAGGTGCCTGTCCGCGTAAGGAAGGCCCGCGCGGAAAGAGCGTGATACGCATAAAGAATCGGACTGAGTGGAGTGGGTAGACGAGAAGCACCTTGGGGCAGGGCCCGAGGAATTATCGGGTCCTAAAATTAGCTCCGAAACACGTGGACCCGTTCCTTCATCCGGGAGGCCCGCGCGTGAAACGGGTCCCGAGGAAGAGAAAAAGAAGAGGAGGAAACTGAAACAGAAGAAGGTGCTCCGACGGAGCGCACAGGCTCTCGCCTCTTCTCAGCCTCCCTGGCGCCCGCGGGCGTTAAAGCGTGAATTCGCAAGATACATCCTCGTGCTTTTTCAACGTTTAACGCGCCGTAGGCCGCCATTGTCGGCGCGAAACGCCACCGCCTCGCGAGGAACGTTCTAAACCCGGACGACATTCCAGAGAACACGTTTCCTGTTTGACTTTCTGGGTTCGGCTGCTTGACTCTGCGCAAGAGAACTTCGCCGCCCGACGTATTCCTTACCCTCTTTGCACTGGCTACAGCCAAATATGTTTGCACCTCGAGAAACAAAGGAACACGGTGGCTGCACTCGCGCGAATTTTTCATTGTCCTGTTAAAACGATTCGAAAAATCGATTTGCTCGATTTATTTACTCATTTATTAACGGGACAAGCCCTGTGGTATAACAAAGATCGATAACAAATGAAAAAGAAAAATGCACAAAAGAAGAAGATATAGAACATTAAACATGCATCAGCACCTCGGATTAAAGTTTTAAGCTCGTACGGTCGAGCGGGTAACGTTGCACAAATTAAAATCAGAGTCAACTGCTCAATTATTGGCTATATTGCACATTCTGGAAATAGTGTCGGCGCGACCTAACCCGGTGTGGTAAAAATTAGGCATAAAAACCGCAGGCGTCCGAGTGGACCTCAATGGCGCATAGAAGTTAATTTACCTGAGAAGGTCCGGACAAGATTTACCAGGATAACTTAACTAGCCACCGATCGATCGCACCTTTCGCCACGATATCTCGAGAGGCGGGTGCGTGAAAGCATAAGAATGGTATGCGTCAGCAGAGACGACAGGCGCGCGGTGTGCACACGTGCAGAAACGTTCCACGCGTGTGTATCTGGCTACCTCCATTGTGTACCGTTGTCAAGCGAGGAGGAGACCCCTGAGAGCCTCGTGCCTAACGGAGACACGCTCGCGCTGATCACTCCGGATACATAATTCAATAAGCGTGTGACTCATGGTATCACGGTTCTTGGACGCTGCTTTCTCACGATTGGTCGGAGGCGCGCGCGAGCCAAAGGACGAAGTCCTCGGCGAGGCGTGATCGATAATTAACGATCGATACCGTTAATCGAACGTGCATCGACGTCTCACGGACGACGCGACGGCGCACCAGTTCTCATTGAGAATATTATCTATTACACCGGACTTCCCGTTTCTCTCTTCGCTTCTTCATCACGGAGACGTGAAAAATTCGTGGCTCTCCTCTTGTTTTATCATTGCGTAATTCGACTGGCATGCAAACGGCGTAGTAGTAAAATTCAAGAGGAAAATAATCGTCTCGCTAACTTATCGGATCCTTGAGTGGCGCCGAGTGTCAGCGAGTAGTGACGCGTCGCTCCGGAGAAAATTCTGTTTCCTGATCACCATTGGCGCCTACGAGCTTCTCAAATTGTTGTCCCGAGGAAAACTTCTATTAATATAAGCCGTCTGTCGTTATTAAAATGCAGACTTTACGATGTGTCTCGTGGAGGAGAGCGTCTTCGGCCGTCAGGCGAATCGTCAGGCGCGCGTTTTGACGGGGTCGCGACCCCGTCGGGCCGTTAGAATCGTAAAGTGCCAAGCGTCGGGACGAAGAAAGAAATTTAATTGATATGCCGATTGCTAGTCGCGCCGGTGCGCCTCCTCTTCTCTTCCGAGAAAGGCCCGCGGTTTTCGTCCCGCAAGCAAGCTCGGGTCAGAGCCGATCGTCTTTCATTTAACGATGTCAGTGACTCCGTTGCATCAACATAATCATATTATCCTGCAACTACTGACGATGCCCGTTTGCGAATCGACGATAGGTGGTGGCATGTGCCTTTCGGAGCGTCTCGAGTTACGCGCCAGACCCACCATCGATATTTTCTGTTTGAGATTTTTTCGGTGCGCAGGAGAATGAACAATATTTAGCAAAGCTGACTCTCTTCATCGGCGGATCGTACGATTGACAGGGTTGTAATGGAATTCTGGTGTTTTGTTTTTTTTCTTTCTCTGCGCGGTTTCTCTGGAAAGCAGAAGAAAATCTAGCTCGTGGGTAGAATGCTACCGTGAATCGCTCAAATCGATAAAGTCTTTAGACATTATCTTAACGGTTATGCCTCTAATTGGATAATCGATCATGACGCAAATGCTCGTGTATATCTTCGCGTTTCTTTCGCAATTATCGAGAAACACGCGGTTGGAAGCACATGCGCTTTTTATTCTCTGAACTGTGGCAGGTGTAATGGTAGTTGTCTTTGAAAACACGAGGATCCTGGATACTCGAGGCACGACGAAATTTATCGTGCGAGGCGGAGAATCGAGTCGAATTAAAAAGTCGAAGCAACGAGGTTCACTCGATTGCACTTTATTGCATTCTGCGATTCTTCTCTCGATGCGCAATTTCTTCGATTGAAATCCCGGACGTCGGGATTAAATACGCGAGCACGTGTTTCCGGCGAGAGACACATGGTGCTACGGGCGAACGACGTAAATTCCGCTAACTGCGCTCGTATCCTGCGCGTTACGTGTGCCAGCCGGCCTAACCAAGAGGACCATTATCAACGTAGAAGGAAGCGGTGGAGGAAGAGAGACGCATATCTAAATCGATCGTATGAATGGGACACGGAACAATAGTGCCGGGCTACGAAATTACGAGGGATTGCGCAACCGAATTGTCAGGAAGATCTCACGATATCCGCCCCTTTTCAGAAACTCGTGTCTCGTTCTCTTCACGTTTCTTCGACGGTCCTCTTCCATCCTCCGCGTATCCTCGACGATAAAAATCCATGCGAGTGGAAGAAAAAAATAATCGTAAGGAGCCAAAGAAAGAGCTGACCTCGCACGTGGCAGGGTAATCGGTTGCGCAATACCGATAACGGGCATAACTTATTCCGTAATCGCGGACGGTCAGCGGATCGGTGCAGACGTCGAATCAAATTGCGAGTGTGCAGGCTTTTGTTCGACCACGAGGGGGTGAGTCACGGATTTCTGCAAAGAGAGGTTCGTCTCACGACCCATAAACACCGTCTCGCGATAAGAGGTACGCTGTAAAAGAGAGGAAACAAGGAGGCTGACGATAAAAGTGAGCCACGATGGACGCGGGAGCTATCTTTATCCACGCCGATTTTCACGTTCGAGATATGAAAATTCGTCCCGTGGAATTACTCTTCTGTTACATCACACACCCGTAAATCTGTTACACATTTCCTTTTTTAGCTAGTTAACGTATTACATAGCACGAAACTGTGAGAATGGATCGTGTTACTCAATCCGATTTAATTTCCAGACCGACGTACAAGCGGTCTTTGGAGATTCTAATTGTACGTTCTGTAAAAATCGCCGCGTCCCTTTTTCTCCCGCTCATTTACGATTAGTGTCATTCGCAATGACAATTGAATGGAGAAACCAGTTTCCACCGACGCACGGCACAGCTGATTTACCGAATCGCGGGCCGACATTACCGCTTACACGCCCGGCCGTCGCGAAGCCTTGACGACGCGCGACAAAAAGGCATTGGAAGCGGAGAAGACGCGGTTTTTCTTCGTTCTTCCTCGCCTCTCTCCGAGACAAGACAATCTATTAAGCGAGATCGTCTTAAGATCCGCACGCGCGTCTCGTTTAATTGCACGCAACTTCGTGGCTCGCTTTCAAGCAGGTAGGCGAGAGAGCTCGGTGGAAGAGTGTCGTTACGATGTCTTTGTTAAAGATATCTTTGCATCTCGCGTACGGAGGGAAGGTCGTATGAATTAATGGCAAGGATGTCGGTAGACGAGGGGAAGGGGAAGAGGAAGTATCGATCGTATCGAAAATCGTAGACCGGTGGACGAGGAGAGATTAATTTTCCAATCGATAGACCTTCGAGGGACGCCGAGGATAAACTAACAATAAGCACGCGACGAATGAATAATTATCGAACTAAGTGGACGACCGAGTGAAATGGGCCCGGAAGTGGCGACTTTCGTTTTGCAACTTCGGATTTTCTTCTACTCCTTTCTTCGAGAACGATCGACCTCGTTCGATTGGGACCGACGATTCGACTCTGTCATTAGGCATTGCGCGCATCCGGAGGACCCTACGATCGCAGCTAACCACGTCCTTGATAAAGTCAACGAGCCGGTAAGCGATCCTTCGAGAGTTCAGACGGAATACGAAAGAGTCATCGACGAGTCACCAGGAGGTACCTACGCTAACGATCCACGACCGACGATATTCTCGTGGAGAATAATCGACGATTAAGTAGCTTTTTCCGGAGCGCCGATTGATATTCTCGACGGACCTCGTGCGCTCGCGTTTCTTGCTCGCGTCCAAGCCTACAGGACCGGAATTTCCAACTGGTCGCGCGACTCTCGATCGATCCTGGCGAGAAGGAGAGAGGGAGAAATCGATGTCTCGAGCGGACGAAAGGAAACGGTCGATGCACGTGACGCAAAGCTAATGCGGGGAAAAAACGATATGTGGGTAGAACGGAAATGCCCTCGTGCGATCGAAATCAACACTGTCTAATGGAGAAGTAAATCAAATCTGTCGAGAACAATTTTATCTCTTCCGACTCTTCTCCTTCTTAACACGTACTCCTTTGACGTGAGAATTTTGTTCCTGCCCTCTAAAAAATGTATCATACAAGACTAGAATATCGTAAATAGAACGAAGAGATAAATAAATTTTCTGAAACACATTTCATCGTTTCTCACTCTCCTCCCTCCTCCTGCCACGACAATTTTTCTCAACACCGTAAAAATGTCCAATGCACAAAATGGAATCGTGGCTTGAATGGAGCACGAGTCGCGTAGCTCGTAGTAAAACTGGGAGCCCGCACTCGCGGTTACGTAATCGCGCATGCGCTGTGCAACGGTGCGCGGCCGTGCATCGATGCATCCACGTCGGATGTACGCTATTTTGCAATAATGGGCCAGAGCAATGTTTATAGCGATACCCACGCGTCGGCGGGTGGATCGGGAGGCAAGAAGAGAATTGTGGAGGGAAGGAGAAGGGGAGGCGCATCCCGCGGATCCCGCGATACTCGCTTATTAAGGTGCGTTTCGTAATGCGCTTGGAAAAAAACGTGGATGGTACGGGGCCGCTTCTCGCTTTTCTTCCTTCTTCTTTCACGACGAGGCCTCTTAAAACTTGCTTTACCAACGACACCTTCTTCCGTGCCATTTCTTTTTTTTCTCCAATGCAAATCTTATCGTCGAACGCGGTTCGTTACCATTGATAACCGAGCGAACGGCAATGGAATCTAATTACCTTCGCTCTCCTTGTCTTTCAAGCGTAAAAGTTCTCAGCTCTTGCTCCGCTTTTATTAGCGGAAGCTAAACACGCTTGGCGCCCCTCCGAGATTTGAATTAATCGCGAAGGATTCGGCATATCGATCGATTAATTAGAAACTCGAGGTTCTCTCTCTCGTTCGATCTCTCGGTCTCTCTAATTCAAGGTCTCCTCGTTCACCGATATCGGGAGAACGTCATCTCGACGTCAATTTGCGCGTCGTTGTTTAAACATCGAGCAACATTACGCGATTTCTCTCTCGATCGCGCAAACACAAGTATGCTAATATTGCCACGGTGTGGGCCTTAATTAACGAAGGCGATTGAGTTATCGGCGCGAAAAACTTTTTTTTCTTTTTTCCCCCGCGAAGAAAGGAGGAGAAGGAGGTACAGATGTTTCTTACGCGCTTAAAGAAGAAAGACGAGAAAAAAAAGGCCGCGTTGACCTCGAAAACAGTCGCGACGATCACGACGGGTGGAATCGCGCGTTTCTCCCGCGTTTCCGTTTGCCTACGTGGGAGGATTTTTTATGGAGAAAACGAGACGACTAATTTTTTTAACTGTGGGAATCGCGGCGCGCGAACTGAAACATTAAATTATTCTCGAGATGGTGAGAGCTGCTGTACCGAACGACGATAGATCGTGATAAATGGAAAAAGAGAGATTCGAATTTCTTTCAAGCGGTACCACAAGTGACTTGACTATCGACTGGAAAATTCATCTATTACCGCCGATTAGGTACGGCAATTGCGAAGGTAATTAAAACGCCCGGGGAGAAAAAACGCAGAACGTCGATTCATTCGATTGATCAACGATGCCTATGAATATAAATATCGAAGTGGATAAACTCACCTGGACAGGGGATCTACGAAGAGCGCCACGATGATCACCGCGACGATGACGCAAGTCAGATAGATGGCAGAAATCTCGTAAATCTCCGACTCCGGGGGACGTTCGAGATTCTCGTGGCCTCCGTTCCCGAGAACGCAGAAATCGGCGCCGCATAGCTTGATCTTGTCGTAGTTGGTGGTGCTGTTGCCGCCACCGCTGCCGAATTCACCCTCGCTCAGTACTGAAATCAAAAGTGAAACGAGAGGATCGTTAGAACGTCGTTAAAGCGTTGATTGCGGCGTCGTTAAGATCCGATCGTACGGACTCAATAGAAATTACAGGAGCGACGAGGGGAGCCAGGAAGACTAATCCAAGGAGCGATGGAGTCGGATTATCGTAAAAGAGCGGAGAAACCGCGGCTCGTTTGTCCGGATCGTTTTCAAGAGGAAGGTAGCACGCTCGTCGTCCCGAGAAAAACGGGAAGTGAATTGGACGAGTGTTCCAGGCGAGTTGGCAACGTCTCATAAACCGATCTTTCACGGTTAAGTTTCACCAGACAAACCCGCGGCACCCCGTGTCATACTCTCGTTGTCCATTCTTTACCGCTTCTTGTCGCCGCACGTAGACCCAGCGTGCCCATAAATCGCGGAATCGCGTCCCGACAACTTATGCAAATTCATATCGCCATTATACACGCCTGTACACGCTCGTTGCGACTGCAAATTGATTATCCAGGTGAATTTTTATCACCACCACCACCACCTGGAGGGCTTCCATTATTATCACGGGCCGCGCCGATTTCTCGAATCGTATCGATTGCCATAGAGATTCGCCTTGGATCGGTTCGTTCAACGAGAGAACGTACCTGGACGAGGGACTTTCGATTTCAACGTTGGAAAACTGAGCCGTCGCGAATCGCTTAGAAATTCTACGTATATCGATGTCACGGTTGTGACGATATCAAGAAGGTGCGATCTTCGGCATAATTGATTTACCTCAATTATTCCATTCCGGGCGCGTAAACGTCGATTGGAGAGTTCTCGAGGATGCGACGCCGGGCGAAATCAGCGCACGACCGAGAGGCCGCGCAAGGTGAGATAATAAAGGAGGCGGGTCGCGCGTGGGGTAGACGTCGCGTGCCGACTATCGATCGATTAATCGACTCGTTAACATTTTCAACGTTTTCACCTCATCCTCCGTCGACGATCGAATGAGGTACGAGGACGAGACGGTGCCGTGGGAGAGAAGGAGCACGTGATGGAAAAGTTCTTATCAGTGCCGGATCGGAATCGATCGATTGGAGCGTGTTTTTGCAAATAATAACAAAGCCGCTCCCGATGCTAAACACTCCCTCACAGCTGTGCAAACTCTTGGAAACTCTTGAGAGGTAGATCCGAGTAGCGCGTCGCGACCATGCCAATGAGGAAACGGCCGCGGCCTGCAGCGCGCATACGTGCCGGGCTTAACGTTCGACGCTTGTTTTGCGCAAGGCCTCTCCTTCGAGGCGATCTCGACAGGAGGAGGACCAGACGACAAACCGAGGAGAAAATTCATATCGGCGAATGATGGCCGGCGGAGAGAGAAGGTCGGAGGAAATTTTTATCTCAGGAGCAATCCTTTCGACGGGATTACATCATCGTCTCCTTCGTACGGAATGCGAGGAACGCGAAGGTGTGCGTGTTGAGTGCGACGGAAAGTCTCGTCGACGGGAGAATTAATTTAAATCGCTTTTAGGTGAAAAAACATAAAGGAGAGAACAAGAATACCTCGAGCGCTCCGCCTCTTTTTCACGACGGTTTTATCTCTGTTTATTTTTTCTCTTCAAACTTGAGTTTCCGTTATCCACACCCGGAGTTACGCGCGTATTTATTCGTAACGTCATATAGTGTTACTATACGAGGCTTTCTCCTCTCTCCGTCTCTCCCTACTTTGCGCATTCCCGTTACGACGATATCATCGACGCGCGTTTATTCTCATGGAGAACCGACAATCGACCGAGTGTAACGCATTCGTAAAAACAATTTCTCCGTCGAGCGTCTCCGTCGTTTCGATCACGAGCTTATTAGCACCCGCGCCCAAAATCCCAATCTCCCACCTAGAAACGAAATCTGGTCTCGGCCGATTCTGGGATTCCGAACGATTGGCTAATCCCTCCGGTCCGCGTTCGCGGCTGAACGGCAAAATCACAGGGATGGAGGGAGAAACTTTCACCGTGGCGCGATGCTAATAATATTACGCCGTGTTTACAATGTCCAGCATCGCGGGCGCGCGAGCCGGTAATTGCCCGATTGTCCGAGCCGGACGGCTCTGCTCCCTAACGGTAAAACCGACGATCACGTGCGCGTGGAATGGGCGTCGGCAGGTGAGGCAAAAGAAGAGAAAAGAAAAGCAGAAAGAATCAGTCGAACGAGCTCCGAAACTTTACAGATCTCCCGAAAAAATCGCCCGAAACTAGGCTCATTGGAAATCCTGGATGAAGAAGACTCGAACCCGGATTTTCCACGACGACAAAAAAAAGGAAGCTGACTCCTGCCGCGTGGCGGAGCGTGTCCAAGTTCCACGAAGGAATCACGATCGCGATCTCGTGCTCGCTAGGGTACCGAGCAAGCGGATCAAAAAACGCGGGAAGCGTCCGCTACGTTTCGATCGCGTTCCGAGAATCGTTCCGCTCGTGCCAGTCGCGGGTACTCGTAACCTTCGCTCTATCCGCGACCATTCATCGTCATCCTCTCGCGGCGCGGCCTTCGCCATCCTCCTCGTCGTCTTTGCCTCGCGAAGTGCGCGCGCTCGCATCGGCCTCGACAAGGACTCAAAACAATCTTGACCTTTCCCGCGCTTATTTGTCAACGGCGCGCGTGCGCGCCGGCGCCAATGTCTGCCGCTTTACTCTCTTTCCCCGGTGGAAATCCCACGAGAAAGGGGATGACGCCACTAGCCAGACTTCCACATTGACTATTCCAGAGAACCCAGTAGCAAAATTGTTACCACGAGCGCGTGGACAGAAAAACAAGTCGATCGAGAGAAAAGTAGAATGTGGAAAGAATCGAACGACTGCTCCCCGGGGCGTGCGCGACGATAAAAAAAACCATCGAAATCCTTCGGAAGGCGACGCGAGGTACACAAAGCTATAAAATGTGCTTCTTAAACGGGACTTTCTAAGACCTAGAACGCCTACCGGAGGAGGTAGGGAAATGGACGTGGGGATTGGCATCCGTCGGCATCTGCATTAACGATCTATCTTTGATGACGTCATCCACTGACCCGGGAGAGTCTCCTCTTCCATCCTCCCTCTCTTGACCAAAGATTCTCACAAGTCAGGAAGCGAGAGAAAGAGAGGCTCTGCTCTTCCGAGGAGTGGGGCACGCGAGAAGCATCGTACGCGCGCGTGAAATCAAGGAAGAAGGATCGCGCGAGCGCCACAATGGTACTTTCTGGGACGGCGTCTCGTCGGCGGCGGCGGCACCGCCACCGGCGCGCGGCGTCTTGGAGCGTCCTGCACGAGGTGGTACGGAAAACTGACTATAGCAGGTTTATACCGGATAAATCTTGTTTCTTCCTGCGTGTGGTGCGAGCCGACACTCTCCGTCACTCTCGGCCTAACCGTCGGTGTCTTTCTCTCGGCAAGCCTTCGCCCGATGTGGCGCGTGTGTGCGTGTCCGTCGTTGCTCTCAGGCATTCGGAACGAGCCTCCCTCCTTTGACTCGGTGGGTGCTGGAGGTGGTGGTGATGGTGGTGGTGGTGGATACACTAAGTAGTGGGAAGCGCGTCTAAGCACCGTGAGACGGGATGGTATGGAAGCGCGAGGGAAAGGAGTCAGCGCGTGGTCCGTCTCGGTCTGACTTAACGTCGGCCGTTACTACTGCCGGTGCTGGCACGTGCTCGCGACCTTTCGTTCGACTGGGTTGACGAGGAACTTCCCTTTCCACCGTACCCCTTGGCACTCGTTGCATCTCCGTCGGCTCGTAATTAATTCCTCGCTTGTCACGAGCCGCGAGTAATCGTGGATAATCGACGATGCCAATTTTGCTGGTTCATTAAAGAGACTATTAGGTAGCGGGTAAAGTTCCGAGTTAAATTTAGGACAGTGAGCTTCCTTTTTTTCCGCGGTTTTTGTAATCCACAAAAAAGAGAACAGGCAATCGCTTTGCTCGCGCTGCGGAAAGGAGAATACCTGCCACCGCGGTCGCTCTCAAGAGATCTTATTTACACTTCGCATGAGAATAAGGTTCGTATGCTAATTCGATTCGCGACTTACGGATCTACCGGTCGAACCGGATTGGCCCAGGGATCGAAAAGATCGGTCGATATACCGCGCGGACGGACGCGTCCGCGCCAGCGCCCGCGCCCGCAGCAGAGCGCTCCCGTATCGTTTTCGACGATCTTTCACCTTTAGCGATACGTGACGACTCTCGTCACGGTCCGGCTGTGTCACGCAGTGGCAAAACGATGCTACAAACTGCGAAGAGCTCGACCCGTCGGTCGATTCGATTAACACAGAGTCGGCAAGGAAATACATTAAAGTGAAAAAAATTAAAAGACAAAAATATTCGCTCACCCAACGAGGAGATGAGGTTGCCCCAGAGTTCGGCGGTCTGCCAGGCCAGGAAGAAGAAGCCGAAGAACCTGACGACTATGGCGTCGACCGGTTGGTCGGTCAGCTTCGCGTAAACTCCTCCGACCTGCGTGAGGTACGTCGCCTTGGCAGCCCACATCGGCGCTGCGCCCAAACCCAGAAGTACTCCGGCTGGCACTAGGGTGTAGAACCTCGGGTAGAACTGTGAGCCGATGTAAGGCGCGTAGCAGAGCATGGAGAGGCAAAGGGTCCACTTGACGGTGAGCCTCTTGATGAGGAAGGTTGGCACGAAGATGCAGGACAAGACGAGAGCCGCGTAGATCGCGGAAAGGGACACCGTTCCTAAACCTTCGCTCGCGTTTATGGACGACTGTAGGTTCGCCGTTCCCTGGAACGCGGTGAACTGCACCATGAAGGCGATCGACACTGTCCCGATGTTCTTCAGAATTCGCCATTTCTCTCCGCGGGATAGTTTGAACTTTCTCGATTGCGTGTCGTCGTCCGCCGGTGGCAACTGGGGCGGTTTCTGAGGTTCCGGTGGAATACCGTCGGTGCCGTCGTCCTTGTAACCTTCGTTCCTGTAACCGACCCCGCTCACGGTCACCGTGTAAACGGTTTCTTCTCCGCCACCTCCACCACCGCCGCCACCACCATCGCCGACGCTTCTTCCGCCGTCGTTCTCTGACGCCACCATTCTGCGTACCGGCTACCTGTAACAGGTTGAGTTTATTAGTAAATTTGAGTTTTTTAGTTTTTTATTTCCGTCGCTCCAGTAAAATCGCACCGTCAAGTAAGGTGAGTTGGGATAAGTGCAGCCTCGAGGTAAGTGCGCCGTCGCGTCGAGACGAAATTTTCTAAAGTATGGTTTTTTCTATTATTTATTCTTTATTTTTTTTAAGTGACTATATGTATAGTAAGATGAGCTGGGACAAGTGCACGCACGAAAATTCGAAATTTGTGTTGACTCTCCTTCCACGAGCTTCAAAATTTGTATGCAAAATAAAAACTTTGGCAACACGACTTTCAACTGTACTTTATAGATGCATAAGGTAATTAAAAAAAAATAAATAATAAAGAATACCGTACTTTAGAAAATTTCGTCTCGATGGCGCGCTTACCCCAACTCACCTTGTCTATTCTCTGTTGGAGAATATCTGTGGATCGGCGAATTCACAGGTGCACGTCGTTGTTCGACGAAGAAAAAAATATTAACGAATCTCCCGTAATTTACCCGCCTTCGTCGCGAACGCACGATTTCGTCACTGACTCACGATCCAACGGAGAATCACAGGAATCACGTTCCCCCAATCATCCGCACGACGATCGAGCACGATGCATTCTCGAGCATCGTGACTCCTCGCAATCTCGCATATCGATGCGCGCCGTTTTGCAACTATGTTTGCGCGATCCTTAATGCCGTATTTCCTGTGCCATTTGAGATGCCGCATTACCAGCTTCCTTCTTGCATTTGTACAATCGGGCTCGCCTTATGCGCCTCAGTCGAGACGCGCGCTCTGCGTCACCGACGGAAAGACAGAGGGAGTGGAACAATAAATGCATACAATTCCAGCCCGTCGAATTACCGTTTTTTATTTTTCACTGCGTCGCGCCGGGCGGAGACTCGTGCGCCAAAACATCCGCTCCACCGAACAACGTGCGAGCCGAGGATTCCACGAGTCCGTAGGGATTTCGAATTTTTCATCAACGAAATCTTGTCGTCGATCACTCGTTCGTCTCTCCATAAGCGCGCGCTCTCGACCGCTGGATTATTGCACCCGCGAGAAAAACACTTGGAATGACAAATTGCGACCTTTGCGGGTAGAGACGCGGCTACGTAATCCGTCGAAGCGGGACAACACTCGAAGATACTATCGTGGTGCACTCATAGCGAGACACGCACGAGCGAGTAGACCGTACGAAATATTAATCAAGCGCGTCGAAGCAAAGACGTCTGCTAATTACGCGCCTTCGATTACAACTGAGAACGACCTTTACCGCGTTGCGAAGCTGCTCCGTTGTGAACGTGGAACCGTAAACAAAGCTGGAAAGCCAATTAAAATAGCACAGGGGATTTAAATCCGCGTTTGGAACGCGCGTTTCTTTACACGTGAAAAATATTCCTTTCATCGTTCTCTCGAATCCGCGGCAGACGCACGAGGATGGGTCAGCCCCTCTTCGGTCGTCGAGGAGGCAGAGAAGCGGGAGCGTTAATTTACCGTGTCGACGATTGAATCGCGGAGAAGATAAGCGAGAAGCATGGCGCGATGTCCTCGGTTTATCGACGAGCGCCATTTTGCACCGTACGCTCGGCTATGCGCCGCGCCATTTTTCCGCCTCTATCAAGCGGGCGTGAGACGATGCGAGCTAAGAGAGCGAAGCGCAAAATTATTCACCGAGGAGGAGAAGAGAAATTCTTGGTAATTGACTTCACGGAGCTTGCGATAAATATCGACGAGGGCGCGCGCGTGCGCGAATCGAGACACGCGGAGGCTGATTGATGCGAATCGCGCGAGACGGGGAATAACATTTATTTTGCATAAGTGGTCAACAGGTTCTCCCGGTCAACGACGCGTGTTTCAATCGGCCGTGCGTTGAGAGGCGTCGGGTTGAAAAAAGAAAGAACTCACGAGGGAGTGGAATAAATGTCACGCTCTCGAAGAGCAAAGATACGAAGCTTGAGTCGAGTTCGGAGGAGAGGAGCAGTCGCGAGAAAAGCTCGAGCGAAGATCGGCGCGGCCGACTTGGCCTATTGCCGCGTGAATCTAACTGTACCAGCCTGTACCAGGGATGCTCGGGTCCCGTGATTTATTGTTTTTATCAAAATTGCGTAGTAATGCGCGCTCGCCGTTCAAGCGCCGCGGAATCGTGCAGCAGTAGTTTCCGTTGCGTCATCGGGCGGAGAAAATGATATACGGCCTAGATAGGTACGCCTAGCTCCCGCTCAACGTCGAAATAATCAATATGGCGCGTGACTACACACAGTTGCATGGAATTTAAGTGGCGATCATTAAAGAGAAGATTTGTGGTCGGCCAATCACGGTGGGGAAGAACAAGGTGTCCGGACGAGTGGCGCGCGTGATCTCGAAGGTTTCCACGCGCTCCACGATCCTCACGGAAACACGATGTCGAGATAAGAATCGACTATTTCCCTAAACACGAGACCGGTGAAAGCTGGTTCGAATCGGCTGAAACCGAAAAGCCTACGGGTGCCCTGGAACCAGTAGGCTCCCGTTTCGTTCGGGACGACGTATCCGATCGTGTCAGTTCTTCGACGAATCGTAGATCGAACGTTAGAGCGGGACGGAGTTCGTGGAAGGCGTGATTGGCGAAAGCACGACGAGCCACGAATCCTAAAAGAGATTCTCTCCTCGATTTATAAATTACGTACATTTAAAATGAAAAGAATCACGTATAGAAGGAAGCAGGCTCGACACTTTTCTCTCTCTTCCGAGTGGAGAATTCCTCTCGCGCTCACTCATCGTGAGTCGACTTAATGATTTTCTCATTCGCCTCGCCGACCCACCTGAGAGCGTAATCTCAACAATAACTTTACGAACGCGTGACCGTATGCTAAACATCCTTAACGAAGATGAGGCACTCGGGACGATAAGAGACCCTGGTTGGAGGAATTCTCGAATTCTACGATTCGCGGATACACACGGGCGAGAATTCTCGAGGATTTTTCGTACGCGGCGTAGTACGCGGTGAAATCGAACGTAGGAGAAAAGGCGACGAGGAACGAGAGTCATTCCGATTCGCTTTGCACTTTCGAATCGGCGCGCGCGCGCGTGCGCGTGAGGACGACGCATCGATTGGTCTTAGTTAAAAGCGAGGCGACCGCCGTAGGAACGAGGGAGGGACCGAGCGAGCGTGTTATGTGGGCGTCCTTGCGGATAACCTCAAAGCCGCGTTGCTGCACCGGTTGCTTGCTGGCATCGGTAGGTCTCAGCCCTGCGGTGGGTGAGCATGCCCGCTCGCTCGAGCGCGCGTCGAACTCCTATGCACGTGATCGCCAATCCAACGGAAAATGGTCCTTGCGAGATAGCAGGAACGTAGCAAGAACTATGCACCAGAGGTGAAATTAACCACTTCGCAATTGAGGACGAGATATTTCGCGACTTAATATCGTTCGTGACACGCTCCGGACGAGATATCTCGCGACGCGATGTTGCTTACCATACGCTTTGGACGAGATATCTCGCGACGCAATGTTGCTTACCATACGCTTTGGACGAGATATCTCGCGACGCAATGTTGCTTACCATACACTTTCGACGAGATATCTCGTCGACAGTTTTGGATAAGAGCTATTTCTGTAAAAATTGTAACCTAGTATTATGTATAACACCGTGTTTTGAATTATAGCATTCGCTGGAAAAATAAAATTATTTGTTAAAAAAAACCATAACGTAATCTTCATTTGACATTCGCTAACCCTCTTCGTATACGCGAATGCAATAACTTACAAAGTAAGCTTTATCCAAACCTATCGACGAGGTATCTCACATTATAATGAAAACCATCGACGAGATATCTCGTGCAAAGTGTACAGTAAGCAACATCGCATCGCGAAATATCTCCTCCGGAGCGTGTCACGAACGATATTAAGCCGCGAGATGTCTCGTCCATAGACGAGAAGTGGTTAAAATCGGCCTATTCTTCGCGAATCGAAGAATCATTTCGATCGATTTTAGACTTGCGCTGAAGATCTTGTTTTTCGGAGCAACGACGAGTTCTCGCTTAATTAATTCGACGAAGAAGCGACTCGACTCGAGATGAATTCTTAATCTCACGCTCCGCTGATTTCCCTAATTGGAGATCGTTAAATTGTTTTTTAATAACCATAGTCGGTGAAGAATTGCTAAGGTCACCGGTACCTCGGAAAAACTGGGGCGAATCGTCGAATTATAGGAGGAGGCCGGGCAAAGGATACGGTCGAGAAAATCGTCGTTAATCTTTGGATCCCCGACGTTGGATCTTCCTGTTACGCAACTTCATTGCACAACTGATAATAGCAGATTTGTGGAGCTCTGTGCAATGCCATTTGACGATTGGCGCGCGTGTTCACGAGCGCGCGTACCGGTGCACGAGCACCGTGTGGGCACAGAAACTTTTTCGAAAGCTCGTGATAATTCCTACTTGGTGAAAGAAGAGTAGAAAAAATTCTACCGACACGTAGGAAGCCACGACTCCTAGCATCTCTCCCTCGATCATTCGTCTCAATTCGTTCGCGTAACTCACGTGATCGCAACGCGTACCAGAAGGTCCATTAGAGTGGCGAATACGGGAGAAACCGCAAATTCTCATCAGGCTAGGAAAACAGCATGCGTCAGTGACTATTAGCGGTTGTTCGATATCAATGGTGCGCCGCCGGATTACGCAAGACTTCACATCATTTTCGACCCTCGAATTCTCCGCAATCTAAGATCGCAACTAGTCTCTTGGCACTTACTACTTCATCTACTCAATAAACTCTTCGTTCGATTTTCAAAAAGAGAGCAATGGAGCACTCTCGTGCAAAACGAAGTAGGAAAAAACCGACCCGAAAAGTCAGTGGCCCCTGCTGCTAATCCCTTCTTTTTTTTCTCTCTCTCCGCGGGCGCCGTCCACCACGCGCTCCACGATTCATCGAGGCGAAAGGGACACGTACGATTCCCCTCTTGTAGATTCGTTTGTCGTCGATGTAATCGATTCGAGTGCGTGACCGTGCGTGTCGCCGTCGTGACACGTGTCACGGCGCGCATCATAATTAAGCGTCGGTGAATAGGCGCGTGAACAACCACTCCTCGAGGCGAGTGCCGCGGCGCCTTGGCCAACTGAAAAGAGACACTCCTCGTCCATCCACCCGCTTCTCCTCGTCCATCCACTCGCTTCTCCTCACCCATCCACCAGTCTATTTTCACGCTCGCGTTTCTCTATTCGCCTATCGTTCGCCCAGCCACGTTCTCTCCGCTCGACGTGGCGCGTAACGCACGTCGGAATAATAAAGCGGACAATAAATAAACGTAACGCTAGTCGGCCATGCGGGTTTAACGACTCCTGTACTGGCAGCACGGCTCATTAACCCGCTTCTGTTTCTCTTACGTCCCCGAGCATTCTTAGTCTCGAGCCGAGCGAGGCTTAATTGTTATCAGGAGCCAGCTGCACTTGCTGATTTTCGTTTCTTTAACATGTTAACCCTTTGAGTGCTGAATACTCGCACGGCCTATGCGGTGACGATCGCTGTGGACGGAATACTTTTTCGCTAGACTGAACTCTGTTGATTAACTATTCAAGAAGCAAATAGTAATAAGTTATGGTAATTTTTTTTGCACGAGATTAAATAATTAAAGAGCGTTGTTTTTCAGTACTAATTATTACCTAACCATGTACTTGTGTTCATCTCAGACAAAAGTAATTGTAATACTTCTGTGAAGGTGATCGAAAAAATCGACCATGCCATATCAGTCCATGCCAACAACTTTTGTTAGACTAAACTCATATGTGCGTCTTTAGTCCACATTGATAGCTTTCACCAGACGCATATATGCGTCCATAGCGCTCAAAGGATTGATCGTAAGAGCGATTGAGAAGTCCACAATGAACGGAGATCAATGAAGAAGACGCACCGATGAATCAATAACGAACCACCCAAGTCTATTTCGTTTCCTTTGTCTCGTCACGCAGGGCTCGCATTCTCTCTTTCGTCGGTCGGTGGAAGATAAAAATGACGACACGGTGGAACGTGGCGAAAGAGAATAACTAATCTTCTCGTTGCATAACGAGGGAGTCGGTCGGTGCCAGGTAGAGCGAGGATGTCAGTCAGATTGGCGGGAGCGGATGAAAAAGGACGAGGTACGGTGTAGGATCGATCACCTTAGAATCTGAAAAAATCCTCCACTCGGAAAACTATATGCAATTTAACACGTTCCGTTCAAGCCAAGGACTCGCTCGGTAGAATAATATTCAGCCAGTCATTCGTTGAACTAATTCCTAAAAAAATAAATACTACTTTGTTGTCTTGTGCGTCTCAAACTATACACCTCTTTCTTGATAATTATGATTATTATACTATTTTAATCATTGCAATCCATACAGACATATATCAGAAACAAAACGATGCAATTGTAAAGCGTGGAGCGTATAGGCTCCATACTAAAAGTCTCGAACTAAAAGTCTTCGAAAAAGCCGTGCTCCTAGATAAGGATTTATCCGAGCTTCGCGGTTTTTTCATTTAATACATTCTTGATTGCTACTCTGGATGGCACAGTTGTAAAATAGATTCTTTGTGACGCGCTTTCTTGAATGGTACGTGCAAAGAGAGAAGAGGGATTATCGACACAGAATCTATTAAACGGAAAACGAACTACGAACGCATCATGTGCTTTCGCACCAGTGGATCGATTTTCCTGCAAAGGCCAAGGGTGGGTGGGTGCGATAAAAATCGAGATGAAAAAACAGGAGCGCGAGAAACGCGAGAGGCTCGCTCGCCGTGGACGCTTTGAGGAGGATCGGTGGCGGTGCGCGCAGGTGCTGCTCGACTCGACTCGACTCGACTCGGCTCGCCACTCGACCTTGATTATGCAACCTTCGATGCGGCGCACGAGCGGTTCCAGGAGGACGTCATCGCGCGTCGCGTCGACAGCGTGCGCCAAAAATCGATATCCATCGTACGTCATCGGAGGGTGAACGGCGCGCACTCGCACCTTCGAAGCTCATCGACGATATCGATGCCGCGAGGAGCGCAGAGGACCTTCCGTATGCGTGTCGCGAGGGAATGACAAGTTTGCGCGAGCAGTAGACGCTTTAGAAGCGCGAGTGGTGACTCACGCCTCGTTGCCGCTTATCAATCGGCAATTAACGATCGCACAGTGAGCGAGGAGAATCGTATTATCGGCCGGATCCAATCGAAGACGGGAGTTGGCTGGACGATGGTGCGTTTAATCGCAGGGGCTATTCGGCACGCGATAGGCTAATCGCTCGTGCGAACTAGAGAGCCTTAAATAAGAGTGCTGCCACTTTTGATTGGTCCGCCATTTTCGATTGGTTCCCGCCAGATTTCAAATACATTTCAGTTTCGTTGATATATCATTGCAGACAATGCTCAAAACAATGCATACAGTAGTAATACTCGTTGTATATCGGCGTGTAAATAAATAGAGAGTACGAACAGAGTATTATTTATTGCAGTCCTGTATTGTGCGACGTACATATTTGCACATTTTGTTATTTAAAAGAACGATGTGTCGCCATCAATTTATTGTCGTAATATTTACGATTCGGTAATACAATTCTTCGTCTATTTTTAAATTTCAAACGAACTGTAACAAATTTACGCGATAATTTTGAACGCATATCGTGATAATATTGAACATGACCTTTGGGGGCAGAATCAAACTTGTTATCTAAAAACGTATGTAAGTTAACATTACTCGTATTATTAAAATAAGGACTGCAATGCCTATAAATATTTTCCAACCATAAAAACATTTCAAATGTTGGTTTCATATAACATCACTTTTAGCTTCCCGTCGCTTTTAGGTTAGAGGTGTACTTCAATTACGCACAGAACAGAGAAAGCATATATATCTTTCTCTCTCGCACGATTTCGATACAACATGGCGGAACGTCACTCTTGTCGTCATTCTTATTTAAGGCTCTCTAGTGCGAACGAGTCAAACTTTGGCTCGATGCGCGCCCCGCACCTGCTCGTGGATAAATATTTATCTAAACTTTCGAGTTTTTTCGTTTGTTTCCTTGATTGGAATACTACATGGCACAGTTTTAAAATAGATTCTGTGCAATGCGATTTGTCGAATGGTACGTGGACTAGAGAAAAGACGGGATTATCGAACATTCGGCGATTTTTAATCGCCTCTTCCGTTTCTCCCTTCTTCCACAAAGCATTTGCATAATAGCTGCACCTCACGGCTACCTCGTCTACGTGTAGTAATCCGTTCCGCGGCTGTCTAATCTCTCGCTCCTTTCAGTTTCCTCTCAAAGGCGCTTACTCACAGCCTCCCTACAGAGATGCGTATCGCGTAGCTCGCTAACGGACATTATCTTCGCGCTTCTCTTATCTTGTTTTTCTCGGATTCCCGCGTCTTCGTGCCTGGGCGCGCATCGCGCCGATGGAAATTTTTAAAAAGTCGAGAGAGACCCCCGCGCGCGCGCGAGCGATGCTTCAAAATCGATAAACTCTTTTTCCGAACCAGCCAACACAATTCCCACAGCATCGCCGTATGAATTACAAATGCGCTATCGGTTCCACGTATGTCGATCTGATTTGCGATTTACGCCAAGGCCTCCACTAAACGATTATTGCACACGTCGGAACCATTGTGGTGCCTACCGCCCCTGACTAACATCGTCGGTCACTGAATAATTTAACGTAACACCGTTACTCGACGCGTTTGTCGGTGACGACTAATGGAGATTCCTTCGGACGAAAAGTTCGACGAGAGAACGAGCGAGGTATAACTGAGAAGCAAATTCGCAACTTCTTGCACCGCGTGGCACGATTCTTCCTTGCACCGAGCACACGATACCCACTCGAGACACGATCGTCGGCCATGAATCGACGATCGTTCACGATCCTGTGCCACTTTCGATCGCGCCCGTGAGAAATTCCACGGGCACGGGGATCGTGGCAGAAGAAGCTGATGGCCGAGGAACGACGTTACAATGGTGCGAAGATTACACGCCGTCGTCAGAATGGTAAGAATGATCGTCAGCCGGGATAATGCCTTTGTGGTGGTTAACGAGTACCCGCGTGTGCCTGGTCGATAAGTGAAGAGGACGCCGCGGTGCCTATCGTGCCTCATTATTAATGAGTACCTACATCCTTTGCCGCATCCATCTGCGTAAATTAAGTCTGCGGTAACGCCTACTACGCGACGAAACCTTCTACTACCGCAACTCGCCGACGAAGGTAATTCCGCTTCGTCGAAAATGTCGTTCTTATTTTTTGTGAATCGATACTTTTCGATACGAGGTGGTAAAGGTTGTGATTGCACGAGAAATTGTCGATACGCGGTGAGATTCGACGGAGAGGATACCGTAAGGCGAGTTAAATCGCGAAAGGTCAAGGTTCGATAAACTGCTTGGACTCAGTTCAAATCTCTTTCCATTTCCTTCGGCTTTCTCTGTTTCTCTTGACTTGCACCGGCGCCCGGCGGTTCGAACGAAAACGCGACGAGCCTTCACCGCGAGCGAGTTAATTTCGTTTCGACTTAAATTGTCTCCGCGAGCAGAATAGAAAGTTTTCAGCGCTCCGATCGAACAAGAACACGGTAAAGCGGAGCACTTGGATCCTAGGAGTTTTATCCGAAGGCACTAAAGTTCGAGTAGTCCATTTCGCGAAATAAAGAAGAAGAAAAACAATCTCGATGAAATTATTTTCAGTGTGTAGGATCTTTTTTCGGTACTGTGAGAAATTCGTCGACTCGTCGAAGCCTTTACTAATCGACGAGGAAAACGCGACGTGGAATGTCTAGATTCTAAGAATTTCATTGGAGATACCGAAACTCGATGGAACAAAGAAAGATGAATAATACTCTGGATAACATTATTTTCGACCTGTAGGAATTTTTTTCCGCACCGTGAAAGATCCGTTCGGACAGAGACACATCGAATCCTCTTTTACTAATCGAGCGAGTCGAGCGCCGTGGTTCGACCTGGGAAGGACGTGGCGACAAAATCGAGGCCACAAGGTGAGCATGCCATAAGAGAATCTACCTGTTGAATATACGAACGTTTATTCGCACGCGCGAGCAGGTAGCCGCTAAATATGACGCACCATCATCAGCCGCGTCTCGATGCGCGAGCTTTCAATAGGATTATGTCGTCCCGTCCAGACGAGGGTTTGTTTTTATTCCTACGGTCATGGGTATCGATGCTCCGTCCGTTCTCACCGAGGCTGATTTCCGGGTGAGAGAGGTCCAACGAGAAGCCTCGAAAAACACAAGGCGAAGGGAAAGACGAGGAAAAGAAGAGGGAACCATGGAGAATAGGCGAAAGGACCCTCCAAACCTCTCGTTCGATCATCACCGTCCTTGAGTTGGCCCCAGGGTAAACAGATTGTTTGCACTTTTCGACCGGTAGAACTTTTTAGTGAATTATTTTTTTCGCGCGCTCGTACCGCGCGCTTGTCTTAAAAGCCGTCGTGTCTGACCGAATCGCCTAAAAATTCCTGTTACGCCGCGTCGAATAAATTTTACGTGCGTGCAAGCCGATGAGATAAGTCTGACATTGACGTCGTCGATTTCGTGCTCGATGGCACGAGAAAACACAGTCGTCTCTTCTTCTTCTTCATCTCGTTCTCAAGAGTGAAAGAGAGACACGAATCCTATTTGGAAGCGAAGCTCCTCCGCGCGCGTTCTATATAATTCATCGGGGTTACGAATGTGTCTGTACCCGTGGATATACAAGTTTAATAAATATTTGATATTATCGGACACACGACGTCTGCGATGACAGAAGCAACAAACAGGGGCCGATTCATCGATTAAGCATGCCGCGGGGGGTAGGTGGGATCACGTCGCGCCAATTCATTCGCATTTCCGATAATTTTCCATCCCCCACCCCGAGCATCCATTTTCTCGGAAAGTGGAGTGAACGTACAGGATGTGTATCATCCTTGCTCACGAGTACCTCGACATTAACGTGAAATCGTTACGTAAGACACGTCCAAGGGGCTTCTTACTAATGGCTCGCGCGATAATATCCATGTGCCGTCGAGGGGCCTGAGCGATTTGTAACGGGCGAGCGGAAAATTTCCTTTTCGAATTCCGCGAACGTCGGCGCCCACAAATATTTCTCGATCTCGTATAAAAAGGAAAGAATTGTCTCGGGGACATAGCGCGAATTCTCCATGCGCCGAAAGAATTCGCTTGATTAATGCCGCGCGTAAAAACCGTCCCGAGGTATCTCAGTCTTGGAAAAATCAATCTCTCCGTGAACGCGGTGAAAAAAGGTTCGTCAACCGCGCGTTCCTCGTTGTTATCGTTTCGAGGATTTTCTTCGCGTCGATCATCATCAGTGGGGTCTGCTCCGTTGCGCAATTCGAAAGTCTTCGCGCTCTCGCTCTTCACGCGTAAACGAGCAAATCGCCGAAACGGGAAGTGAAGGAAGCGGAAAGGAGATCTCATCTCGCCCACGAGATATCCCCACGAAAAATTTCAACATTTCTCGCGCTTTCCAGCGCCGCTTCCACACTTCTTAATCGCACGCCTTCCTTATTACCGCGCTCTCGCGCGTCACGGTAGCTCCTTCGATAAATCATCTCACACGACTTCGTTCAACATTGTCGTGCGTGCCAAAGCGGAGGCGAATGGCGGCTAATTCAGCACCGTTAATCAAATCGATGCATCCTTCTTTTTTCTCCACGTCGACTTTTTGCGTCGCGCGTGCGCCCGACGCCCGACAAAAACTTAGGTAAATCGCGACGACCTTCGATCTACTCGGACCTTTCCTGTCTGTCCAGGGTCGAGGATGACCTCGTTTCGTTGACACCGTGCGAGCACGCGGGATAACGAAAGGTCCTTGCGCGGCGCGAGCCAGCGCTAAAAAAAGGTGCCACCGTGTTACGCGTGCTGCCAATGGTTAAAGGCGCGTTCTCACGAGTCACAGTTTAGTTGTGGTTCATCAATGAAAGTTGAATGAAGACTGTAGTGAGAAACTTTCTTTCAATATAGGGTGCTTTCCATTTAGTGACAGAAGTTGACACAAGTCGACTTCTAATGCCTTCCATTTAATTTACGTCGCAGTATCGTGATAAGTCAAGTCGATCTGTGTCAACTTGTATCACTAAATGGAAAGCACCGATAGTTGATCAGTTTTGTAGTTGATCAGGAAAAATTGAATGAAAACTGTAGAGAACCTTTCGTTCGATAGAGTCGATCAGTTTTGTAATTGATCGAAAAGTTTGATCCAGTCGGACTTTTCTCTTTCGAGCGATAAGTTATCGCGAATTGCTTTCAAGCTGGAACGTGTGAACCTCGGTTGACTGTCACACTCGCTTTCAATCGGTCACACCACGCGTTCATACCTGTACAACTTCGCATACAACTGCTTTCGACGTCAGTTTAAAACTGATACAGTTGGTCAGTTTTCGTCAAAACGTATTAACAAAAACTGATTCAAGTGCTATTCCACTTTAGTTGATCGACTAAAATCGGTTGACTAAATTAAACTTGTGAGAACGCGCCTTTACGCACCTGCGCGAGTAGGGCGCGCGAGGATTAAGCATGCGCGAGTTGAGTGTGCAAATGCGCATTGGCATCGTTCTCTTCCTCGCTTGAAGGAATGGTCGAATGGTCGAATGGTCGAATGGTCGAACGAATGGATAGATGAGCCGACTGAAATGTGGACTTCCTTGACGCCACGAATTTCTTTTGGCTTGGCCAGCTCGTGATTTGAATGTCACGGCGCGTCTGAATTTTGGAGAATACTCTCTGACCTATCTCTGAGGACTTCTTGGCATTTCTTTCTTAAAAGAAAAAAATCTTAGTCTCTCGGATGCAGTATCCGTTTAATTCGAGACAATAGTCACGCGAGCGTGTTACTACTGCCGTTAACCAGTTAACTGTGGAATTTTTTTTCCGAGTTTCAATTTTTAGTTTTTATATCGGATGGTAAGCTTTTTTTATTGTTCATGATCTAAAATATAAAAAATCTGGATTGTCGTAGGTATATACACGTCGAACGCAGTTAACTGCTTAAATTAGGCTATTGCTGATTACGCGTCTGGTCGGCCCGTTAGACGTGGCTTTCTCGAACGATCCTCGAAACGGCGAACACAACCGGTGTCGCTCACTTCAAAGAAACAATGTTCCAGCAAAACGCAAATAATGCGTTTGCTCTAATGCACGATTCGTTCCGGTCTGCATTGTTTCTCTCACGCCGGCCATTATCCATGTCCCCGGGGTAATCTAGAAGCGCGATCTGGGAACGAAAAAAGGTCCCTATGTTTTCGTCGATAAAATGTTTACAGGACAATCAATTATTCAGGACACGTAGATCGTACAATTCCACGTACGACATTCACTCGAATGAGATACCGATTGCGGACGCTTCCTACGAACATTAATTTCCAACTACCCTTTGTCCGGCCGCATTCAGTCACGCGATTCTCCCGACAATTCGTCGGAATACCAGGGCAATTTCAACGGCTAGCCAAAAATAGCCGAGGCATTTATTCGACATGGCGTTCCATTTGCAAATTACGAAGATCGAGAGATTTCCATGTTTGCGCCTGAAATGAGAATACGACCGCGACCGAAACGTTCCTATCGACGATCGACGAGAATTTCTTCACTGGACGCACGAAAACTTTCCTCACGCGAGGAATATTATTCATTATCGGGACGACATCTAAAGCGAAGAAGTGATCGCTCTCTCATTACTCGATATTACAACAGTCAGCTGTGAGCGCACGTGCGTTTGGCCTAAGGATCGATTTTCCCTCCTCCACACCGGCCACGCGCGTCGTCCGTGGAACGCTCTAAGTCCGCGCGCAAGCGAACGGCCGAGGAGACAGGCGAGCACATGCAGCCGCAGTTAGCAACCGTCGCATCTAAGCAAAACCCGTGCACGTGGCTGTATCCCGACTCGGTGTATCCACCGTGGTTTAGAAAGTCCTCCAAACGATCGGCAGCTCGCGAGCGTTTCAATAGTTTCACAACGTGACACGACCACCAGAAGGCGAGTCCGCGTTGCGTGTGGTTACTCGTAAGCTTCGAGTCTCACCTGTGAATTCTTTGTCTTCTCATCTTACGACGCGTGGAAGGGTCGAATAAAAACATTAAGAAGGGGCGTTAAGGAGCGCTTAAGCGTGGAGATTAAGATTGACGAGCCGAGGTGAGAAAAAATCTTCCGAGCCCGTGCTCGAGAGCGCCTGAGGTCGCACGATTACTCCGCACCTTTGCTCGCTTCGATGATTTATTTTATTCTCCTGGATCTATCAGAATTACTCGCCGCCGGCGGATAATGCAACGGTAATGATCCGAAGTCCCGTGTGTCACTCGGGACTTGCCCAACTTCCACTTGAGATATATCGATCGCGCTTGTGTCGTCCGAAAACAACTCGCGGACTGTCGCGGACAGCACGCACGTCGATGAACAACGCAACGGCCCGTGCGAGTGACAGGGCCGACCTACTTTTTGCCAAGCGAATGTTTTTGCGTTGCACAAAACATTTTATTCAACTGCTTCGCGTTTCCGATACAATCCACCCGATACCGTTTCAACACGCGTCGCCCCGTGGCCCCATTGCTGTCATTTCGTCAGATAAGATCTTTATGATTCGGGCCAAGCTTTTTTACCCTCTTCTTTTTTAAATCGACGTCGTACGATTACGGCATTCGGAAGGTAAATTTTCTTTTTCTGCCGTTCTCACGCGAAACTTGCGAGCGCGCAAAATTCTCGAAAGACTCGGGAAAAGGAGGATTCGTCACGGAGCTTGGAATCGGCAAAGATCATTTCTGAACACCTCGTCATGCTTCAAATCGCATTTTACGCTACAATTTACGTTCTCTTAAATATGCTAATAATTCTTCTTGCTCTTCCCGGTTCTCGATGAATAGGACCGTGTAACGTTGTAACGAGCTTGCCTACTACACGACCCCGACATAATACTCCTCTCCGCGGCGCGAGATCGCCGTAAGACTACAATTTTCATTTTACATAAGCAAGTACGGTAATTACCGCGCGCGGTCTTGTACCTTTTTACGCGGAAACTCGTGAGCCGCGCGCCTCGTATTGTTGTAAAAGTCTCAATAAAGAAGTACCGAGTGGCAGCGACGATTTGAACACGAAAAATGTCAAGCTGGAACTAAACGGGACGTAAATCTTCTTAACGCTTGCGGTACGATGAACGAGGATGGGTGGAGGAGGGACTGTCGTCGAAAACAGGAAAGGAAACGTGCTGTTCGACACCGAGCATAGGTAGGTATAGCACGAAAACAGGAAAACCGTGCCACGATGGTGCGCGCGCACGCGTATGAGCAACGTTCGCGTTAAATTCTAGAGTTGTGGTAACCGGATTACCGGATCATTAAGTATCTCCGCCCCTTCGTAACTTCATTTCCCTTGGATTACATCAGCGTGACTCGTGCTCCACGATATTGCATACTTTTGTGCATCAAAGTGGCTAATTAGGTCCAACTCGTCGAAGGCAGGCTCGATCTTCTGATTCCTCAGCCCCACCCACCTACGATCGTCGAATTCGGTGATCCTGGTGCTGGTTCCGTTATAGAGGTACGATTTACACGAGACACAATGCCGTTGTATACAATGGATGCAAGATTCCAGAGCGACGAAATGTTCCGATTTCACATAGTAAAATCCCAACATGCTCGCCGAGAGTTTGCAATAAAATTTCACTCCCCGTACATCACGAGTACGCCTAGTAATCGAAGGTATATCACTGAGGACAATCGAACGCACCTGCGAATAGCCACGAGTAACCGTGAGCGTAACGTAGCGCATATTTGAATTCCATTGCGATGTGTCACGCGAGAATAACTATGTGTCTCTTTAGAAAGGAATGTCGAACTTTCGTTCAAAGGCGAGAATGATAAAGATCGATGTTCGAAGATCAATGAAAAATGATCTGAAACAACAGGAAACGAGGGTTTGCGTAAAAGTGAGGTATCAAGGTTTGTAACGGACACGTGTGTCGTGCCTAATAAAATAAACTCCTTAATTGGCGTTAATTGGCATTGACAGAGAGAAGCTTTGAAAACGAGAAAAGTTCGCCAAATTAGCCGAGAAATGCCACGCGTGAGAAAGAAAATGAAAACGTAACGTCATCGCCGGTGCGTTACGTGAACTTTTCTCGTCGAAGCGATGCCGAGGCACCACTCGAGTGAAAGCAATCGAAGATGAATCCAGGAATATCTCGCGGTACGAGCCCACGCGTCGCATCAATCTAACGAGCATCACGACCGCTTTATCGTTCCTCGATTCAAGGCCCGCTCGCGGTAATGCGCTCCAACGTTTTTGCAAAACAGTTCTACTTGACAAATAAATTGTTACAGCTAGCTTATTGTCGGATGAATAAATCATGAGGTTAGATAAGGCGCGTCTTAAATTGAGCACACGCGGCCGACAGACAATTGGCAGCAAATTTGTCTCGTTCGAAGGCATAAACAAAATTGTAGCGTCGTGGACGAGATCGAAGGGTCGTCGTTCGACGCGAGTGAAATCGAAGACACGAAGCATCTTCGAAAGGAGAGTCTAACCGGATTTTGTCTCGATCACGAGTGCTGCCATTGTACGCTCGTACGCAACAGTGACGCGTAACGCACCGCTTAATCCGATCTAATTACAAAGGAATCATACCTGGCGACACGATCGAGGCACGGTGAAAGAGAAATGGTGACGCAGCGAAAACCTTTGTCCCACGACAGCGTATCGGTGTGAAAAAGATTAAATAAAGTGACGGATCAATTATTTTCCGAAGGAGCGTGCCACGACTACGCGTCATCAAGCTCCAATTGAACGATACTTTTCCGAGGTCCTGCGAAAGGTACGCGAACGGCTTGGAAAGTAACGCCGGCGTCGAAAAGAAATGCAAAAGATAAAGAAAGACTCGAAAGTACCGCGGAGGAAAGTTGCACGCGACACGGACATCTCTCTCGGGCTATCACACCAATTCACGACTCTCATCCTTCGCGTTTCGCCAATATTTGTTCAACCTTACGCTCAAAAACTCCTATGCACACGAGAATTAGTGTTATCGCACTCTGCGAGTGGCACGGAATGGCACCAATCGTAAAAGGCAACGTCCAAATCGAAAATACGATTACGCGCCTCGCATACGTTAATTAATCACCGATCGAAGGATTAGGATAAACCAAATTCGCATTTCTACGTCACGTGAGCCAGACACGATCACGTGCGTTCGGTCGACATTACCTCGCAAAAAGATCCTTATCCAAGATCTTTTTCCATAAAATTATTTATCAAATTTTCCGCAAGATAAAGAAAAACTTTCACGAAACACGACCCACAAAGATTAAATTTTACGTACAGGTTAAAATCGACCTTCGCGCGAAGCGAACGATCAAATTCAAACGACGCGCCTCGCATAATATCGAAATAAAAAAAAAAAACAGATAAAATTGAAACAGACTCGAAACTAGACCAAGGCGAGTAATAACGGGGTAACTTTACCTAGAAGCAACGATAAACTCAAAAACCACTCACGTTTTAGCGGATCGGCAAGAACAAGGGCGAGTGTACAAGCACCTTTCGTCTCACGGGATGATCCCTTCTTCGCCGCTCGAGATGAAGTCTCCGGAGCTTTCGACGAGAGCGTAGGCTCTCTCGACACCCTCAAGCGACGCTCCTCTTCCTCTTACTCCTCTAAATGTCGTCGTTGTGTGAGCGACCTTTGCGCCGATCTGGTTGAAAATCGACGAGTGCAGCACACCTCTTCTTCTCTCGTTGTCGTCGAGCTTATCGCGGGTGTCGCGCGAGAAGAAGCGTAGGAAAACAACGCGCGACGAGTGGGTCGATGAACGGACAAAAGACGCGAGAGGAAGAGAACTCGGAGTGAGAGAAGAAGAAAAAGAAAAAAAATGGGGAAGAAAAGTGTTCGATGCGGTACTCGTCTCGGCAGACGTTTACTCGGATGGCAGGAAGAGCGGAGGAACGTGTCGACGGCACCCGGTGATGATGATGCGCGGCCACGAGAACGAGCACGAGAGACGAGAGGAGTGCGTGTCGCGCGCGCGAGCCAGATAGACCTGAATCCGAGCTACGTCCGAACAGTTCGGGGGTTCGGAGACAACTGAACCTGCCGGCGGACTTTGGAATCGGTGAACGGTTCGGTTCGCCGACTCGACTTGTGCCGGAGCTTCTGTGAGTTCGTCGTTGCGCGATCGTAGTTTTCTCTCTTCTACGGACGCGCCGGCCGTGTATGTCCGACGTACCTTTTGCCGCGCGCGACCCTGCCGCCACGCACGCGCACCCACACAGAAGACACACACGCGTGGACTGGTGCACACAGAGTCTCGAAGAGAGACACGGGAGGTTTCAGTCACTCGGCTCCGATCATTTGCGGTCTATACGCGTTATTTACATACGTTTCTCTCCTCCCTCTTCCTCCTTGCCACCTCCTACCTTCTCTTCCTTCGCTTTCTCCGCTTCTTTCTTCGTTCTTGCTCCTCCGTATCCTTTTTCTTTTTTTCTCGCAGATTTTATAGGCGTACCGATAAAGGTTTACGATATTCCTTTCTACATTCGAGATTCCGCCGATTTTCTCTCTTCGTTTCTTGTTTGATCGTTAGAGAGGTGTAGGCGATCCCGAAAGTCAACCGGGATCGTCGTCGAATTGAGAAATCACTCCTCCCTTAGGATCCACGCACTTTTCCACCTGCGATTTTCTTGATTTTGGATTATCCAATTTGAATCGTTTCGACGTTCTCGTCGCCTCTAGCCGATCGAGAGATCTGAAAGCAATAGGATCGAGAACGTTAGTGGACGAATTGAGAGAGGTGACGGTGTACGGTTTAGTGGACGTCCCATGTGAAGTATCGATCGGTCACCCGAGAATTGGTGAAGAGGGACGAGGCTCGTTTGCGAGTCCACGCAATTTGCCATCGGCCGATTTCGTAATGGCACGCCACTCGTAACGTCCAGTCGATCGATCGGATCGATCCACGAAGGCGAGCGCCTCTTTCTCCCTCGAGCGTCTATCCTCGCGTCTCGTTACATTATTATTTCGGTTTGACGAACGGAAAAATAATGAAGATCGATAACGAGCTCCGACGTGGCGGACAACGTTCCTGGGACCTTCGGCTTCGATTCACCGACTCGGTGGACTATACGCTCCAGCCGGTTACGCGCGTTACGCCAGCCAAGAGGACGATAAGTTTTAACGAGGCGCACGTAAAACGGCCACCGGAAAATAAACAGTACGAGCGGCCGTTCCGCGAGCACCATTCTCCCGGTCACTTCCTAGAAGCACGAGCGCGCGCGTCTTGCACCTTCTGCGTTATCTTGAGTGCCTCTTGTAACACCCGAATGCGTGCAGAGAATGTTTATTAGAGGATTTCACCTGCCCTTGTTTGTTTTCTCCCCCTCGACGGACGATAAGAAAGGTGTCGTTACAGCCAGAATAACTTAATTACTCCGTGGAAAGAAGAGATAATTATGATTATTCATTAACGATCAACGAACAGGTTACGCTCTCACGCCAACAGAAGAATGAAAGTTTTGCGGAGAGAAGGCAACGAGTGTCACTGGGTCAACCTGCTTTTCCAATCGTAGGCACATCTCCTTACACGCGCGATAGAATTTTGCAACGAATGACAATAAGAGTAAGACCCGATTTTTACTGAAGTAGAGACGCTTAAGAACTTTGCTCGAGGAAGGAATGAGAAGCGGACACCTCGAGAAAGATCGAAATCCATCGAAGCGAGACGATTCTTTCAACCGATGCTCTTATTTTCGAGGATCTATCTTAGGGAACAATGAAGCTCGGACAATCGTCTCGAGACAATACCGATACCTCAACAATGGTACCTCACCTCGAACATTCCTCATCTGAACGATCCAATCTACCGACCGAGCGTAGCACGGAACAGCTTCTCGAACGATTAAAAATAAAAGAAAATATCCACTTGCTCAAATAAAAAAAAAAAATAAAAAACTTACCGATCGAATTCTCCACCCACGAACGTTCTCCCACAATCTAAGTTAATTAATCCGTCGAACTTTTCCCAAAACGTCGCGCTCTTTTAATGAAAACTCCGCACGATTGACACTCTTGAGATTCTATAGAATGAAAAAAAATCCGTGAGTGGATCTTTTACTCCACTCTACGCACTCGTTTGTTTCTTCTTCTTCTGCTTGATTTCTCTTTCGACGAGCAAACAATCGCACTGGCCCGGTTCCACCGTGTTACGCGGTTGTTCGAAGACTCGAAGTGTCCTGGCGACGACGACAGTACTTGAGGATTCGCTCGCGCGTGACGTCAGAGCCAAGGCGAAGACATCACTGGCCGCTGATAGGACGAAATCCCCTCTACTCGTGGCGCGACCCGCGAAAGGAGATTCGCGTGGCAGGGCCGGGGAATGCGCGCCGCGACGCCGCCACCGTTCACCGATCATCTCGAGGTGAAGTAAGTGATCGTCACGCGATCACCTCCCGACGAGGAGGTGCCACCGCGATCGTTACGTCCCCTGCGATTCGTCGAGTGCCTGCGAACGGTACGCGAGGTGCACGACACCTGCGCGAATTTCGCTTCGCAACCCGCCGTAGATTCGTACCCCACCTACGCCGTTATCGCTTGGATAATCGTGCTGTTACGTTCGCATTGTGATCGGTTGATTTTACAATCGTTCCAACGATTTTATTCCCGTGATAAAATCTGCGATTGATTAGGTCGCCGCCTACGAAGGTTTGAAACATTTTCCCTTTTTTATCGACTGGCATAGATACAGCAAATGTTCCATTTGTTACACGGTTGTGAAGGAGAATCTTGGGAAGATAGTACCATGGAAGTAGTGTTTAAAGAGGCTTGTTTTAAAGATTCTAGGATCCTCTTCTAGGTGAATGAAGAGTAAAATTAGTGGAGTTAAATTTATTCCTGACGATATGCAGTTATGACACTTGTTTTGATTAACAAACGCGTTCCATGTTCAGTAGAATAAGCAGCGCGGAGCACGTTTATCAGTTTTGTTCTTTTTAATGGTAGATACAGACTATAAAATCAAGAGTACTTGCGAAAGAACCCAACGGTACCGTAGTGGCGCCAGCCCTGAGCACCGCGCTCGATTTGACCAGCGGCCAGATAGGCGCCTTGCGATCGGTGGCACCCCGACGCACGCTCACACTCGTCCGTTCCTCTCGCAACTCGCGTGCCTCACCTGCCAACAGGCTCACTCGTCTGCTTTCAAGCGTAGGTGTACGAGCGAGCGAGCAAGCGCCAAGACGAGGACTCCGAGTTTACGACTGGATGCATCGCACGAAGAGATGCAAGGTAGAAAGTTCGCTAGCCCCCACGGGCATTTTCCGGGTAGAGAAGGCCTCTCTTCGTCGACGAAGATGTTATTATTGGCCCGAAGAGTCTCGTGTTCGCGATGCACTCGTGGGATGCATCAGAATTTTACTCGCTCGTGCGAGACGACACGTTCGCGCTCCGAGGAGGAAGCAAAAGACGAGGGACGATGCTTGAGTTTCTCCGCGTTGGAGATTTCAAGCATCGATCAAACCACGAATATTGTGATTATCGAGATTAAATAATGTACGAGGAATAAACAGAATACAGAGTGGATTTCGATTTTTTATACCTACATTTTGTTTTTTATAAAATAATATAAGAGGTGGAGTTTGTTTACCGTGTGTACCTTTTCGTCACGAGTTTCGTCGCGCCAATTTTAAAGTCAAATAGAAACGTAGTACGTACTGGCGTCAGTGAGGATGCACCCCTTCCAGTTATTAGTTACATCATGAGCGTGTCACGCGTGCGAGAGAAAAAATCGAACGGATCTCTCCTCCCGCATTGTTTCACAAATTAATCAAGAACTGGATCCACGAATATCGTGATTGTCGAAATTAAATAATGTACGAGGAATAAACAGAATACAGAATGGATTTCGATTTTTTATACCTACATTTTGTTTTTTATAAAATAATATAAGACGTGGAGTTTGTTTACCGTGAGTATCTTTTCGTCACGCGTTTCGTCGCGCCAATTTTAAAGTCAAATAGAAACATAGTACGTACTGGCGTCAGTGACGATGCACCCCTTCCAGTTATCAGTTACATCACGAGCGCGTCACGCGTGCGAGAGAAAAAATCGAACGGATCTCTCCTCGCGCATTTTTTCGCAAACGAACCAGGAACTGGATATTCGACTTCCTCAAAAGCGAATGGATTCACGTCTGTTTCTCCTTGTTATTATCCAACGCTCTTCCTGGCACGAATTTAATTTCTTCTCTTTACCCCTCGAGCAATGAACCCCAGGCGCCAGCGTGCGATGGAAGCAGGCCACATCGAGGAGGTCGAAATTGTTGGACCAAAAGTTACTTATACAAAGCGTTATCGCGAATTATTGTTTTCTCAGACGTTATCGCGCCGACATCCCACGGTGGCCGTGACTGCCTTCGCGTAAGGTGCCTCGTCACGTCGTGTGTCACGTAGACGTGACGCTGTCGTCTGCCTTTTGATTTTCTCCGCTGATAATAAAGAAGAAAATCACCGGACAAAAGCGTCCACCGACCATTGTGACGAAAACTGGCAAAGTGAGTCACGATCGTACGCTACCTGGGAGAACCTTGCCCAAAATAATTCGTCGGGAGCCTTCGCACCGCAGTTTTTCCGCATCCTTGTGAATTTCCACGAAATCGAATCGGAGGCCAACACGAGGTCCTCCCAACCGTCATTGTCCTCCCGCGCATGTAAATGGGTACGACGATCAATTAACCGTGTGCGCACACGCGCGCGAAAAGTGCAATTAATGGGCACGATTACTCGTCGGTGGTTTCTCTAAATGACACATTCTCGAACGTTTTCGGTAATGGTACGAGAGAGCCTTGTCTGGTCTCTCCCTGTCTCTCTTCTCGCAATGAGTCACAGTGCCTTTACCTTCGTTTGGGTACTCACGATTTATCGCCTCGGACAACAAAGAACAAACAAGAGGGTACGACACTGACGAGGTGCGCAGGATCGTCCCGTGTTATTATTACTAGAAGGCTCATCCGTCTTGCGCGGTGCCTAAAGTATTCCCTAGACACACTTTGCACCGCCCGCCAAAACACTCGTGTCCAAGATGATTTATTCACGTGTCGTTGCTCTCCACATTTTCGGTGAGCCTTCTCAAGACGGTGGTGCGCCGCGATGCTAATTCAAGGCGAACTCTATCCGATCGATTTACCGAGGGAACGCGTACCCATGGATTGCGGAAGTTGATTAGAAACCCAGACACAAACGTTCGTGAGACAAGACTTCGTCGATCGATCGTTTGGATAATTAAATTCGGTGCTTCGAAGATCGATGGAAAATTACAAGCTGCACAGGGTGTTTCTCTGCTTTTCCAACGACACCACTTATCCCGAATGTCCAACGCAACCGGGTGCACGTCGAAATGTATCGGCGAATAATCGAGTGAGACGTTAACACGCGCAAACACCAAATTCGTAGCAGCTTTTGTGTGAACAGGCCGCGCGTCTGAAGGTCTTCGAATTATTTCCGCTTGGCGTTTCACAAATTTAACGTGATAACATTGAGTTCACGTGACGTCAAAGGGGTGCGATAGAGAGTAATTAATTAGCTAACGAAGCTGTTAATTGGCTCGAAAATCCGCAGTGATATTCTTTTCTCCGCACAATACTATATCACCATCGATGAATCTTTCTTATTCTCTTGAAAGCAACGCGCAATATTTGTAAAATGAAAATTGAAATTTTGACAAGGGAAAATTAAACTTACTTCCTTAATAGAAACACGTGGCGCATCTTTGGCTCGTCTCATCGAAAATATGCGCATAAATATTCAACAAATGTGCGACGGGCAAACAAGTCGACATTCTCTCGACGACGTTTTAATCTCGTTTCTTGTCTCCACGCACGAACAGACTCTACCCCGAGAACGAAGCACATCACCGAATTTCATCTGATCTATGGCCCGTGCTCTCTCGCGTACACAAAACATCACGACCCTTTCTCACTTTCTTTCTCCACGATAAGAGAGAATGTCGTCTCGAGGACAGGTGGTGTACCCCGTGCGCAAAAGTGACGTTGTAACAGCCGAACTGAAACGAGTCGGACGAATCCGGAGTGATCTAGTTAAATCGAAAGCTCTCATCGAGCAATTGTGCGCGAGTCTTGACGTAAGAATCTACTCACGGCCTACGTCAACGTCGAATTCCAATTCCACGGAGAAATTTCTTCTCGTTGGTAGAGAGTAGATCGAAAGAAAGTGCACGAAAAATCTCGAGGGCGTGCCAGAAGGGGATAACCCACGTCATCGGACGAAGCCGAGTTCCACCGAATGATGAAAAGATCGACGTGAGTCACGGATCTTGTGATAATACGCGTGCATATACCATCGGCTTGCACAAATATCTTGGAAGCCTTCCAGTTACATCGAGATACGAAAGCAGAAAGACGAGGGTGGTTTAAAAGCGCAATAAACGGGAGCACGATTTTCCAATAGCCTGCCACGAGATAATGAGATAAACCGTGCGACAATGTGGTCGAGTAATGTTCACGATTCTCTCGAATGAGAGTTTCTCGTAAAAGGAGACGATACTCAAATCGTGGGTCGCGCCGCGTGTGACTACTCATATCCTATTTAATCCTTGTCCAAATTCAAACGATTAACTCCTCTTCGAGCTCCTTTTCGACTATTAATTTCCCCTCTTGCACGCCTATGCTCGTTTTCCACTGAGAGAAAAGTATATAATATATCTAACTATAATGGCATAATAACAAAATTATGGTTGGAAATATCATATTTATGGTAAATGTTACCATAATGTCCAACTATATTATGTTTTTACAAAAAATTATGGTTATTTCAACTAAAAATAAAGTATGGTTGAAAATATAAAATGGTAAGAAAAGTAACTATTTTCTGTAGTTTATATTACCAGAATATTTCATACATAGTGATAGAACTAACTGTATTCATATAGCACGTTTTACTATACATATGGTAACAAGAACAAAAGTATTAGTTGATAATATAACCATTTCTATAAATCGTTCATTCTACTATATTTTGTATGGTTAAGTAACCTATACAAATATGTTTAATTCAACTATAAAATATAGTGAGATTATAGTAAACCCAACCATTTTTTTCTGTCAGTGTGTTTAACCCTGGGATTTAGTTACATCGACATACGAAAGAAGAACGACCGGGGTGGTTTAAAAGCGCAATAAACGGGAGCACGATTTTCCAATAACCTACCACGAGATAATGAGATAAACCGTGCGACGATGTGGTCGAGTAATGTTCACGATTCTCTGAAACAGTACGATAAAAGGAGACAATCAAATCGTAGGTCGCATCTCGTTTAATCCTTGTCCAAATTCAAACGATTAGCTCCTCTTTGAGCTCCGTTTCGTCTATTAATTTCCCATCTTCCGCGCCTACGCTCGTGTTCCACGGGTGGTTTACCCCTGGGATTTAGTTACATCGAAATACGAAAGTAGAACTTCTCTGTTCTCTGACAAAGAATTTTTGTCCCATTTCAAAATTTAAACATCTCTCTCTCTCTCTCTCTCTCTCTCTCTCTCTCGATTACGCGAGCGTCCTTGCAAGATCTTGTTGCGCCTACTTGTCGTACGGCTATGTATTATAAGTCGTTTTTCTCTGCTTCGTGTAGAATTTGGAACGACTTACCTGCATACATTCGGGATTCGTCGTCTTTGCCAGCGTTCAAAGATAAGCTCTATTTATATTTACTACATTCAGCGAACGTTACTATTGCAGTGCAATAGGGTTATTTTTCAGTTAGTTTATGTTACATTATTTATCTTTGTTACGGTGAGCTCCTTATTTTGCACATTATTCTCTCTACCTTTGCGTTAGGTTTATTGCATTTTCTTGTTTGTATTCACCTGCTGTATGGTTCATATGGGACACGTGTCCCTGAACGTCAAATATATATATATCTATCTATCTATCTATCTCTCTCTAAGAGACTGGGTTGGTTGAAGATCGACATGAGGAGGGACTATTTCCTTGCTTGTGCCCTCTACAGGATCTTGTCTACTGGGGCTCCATGCTACTTGCGCGATCTCTTTTCTTTTCATAGTTCCTTCTCTTCACGTGACCTTCGGGCGGGCAAGAATGAGTTAGATCTGACTATTCCCTGTTGTCGTACTGTAACCCTTCAGAAGGCTTTCTACGTAAAGTCTGCTTACTTTTGGAACGTTCTGCCGTGTACTATTCGTCAGTCGGCGTCTATTAGTAGTTTTAAGTCTAGACTATTTATATACCTTAAAGATAAGTGTGATTAGTTTCTGTTGCGTGCACTATTACCTTTGTCATTATTATTATTATTTTCTATAAAATTTATTTTTTGTTTTGATTGATCGGGGCCTGAAGGATCTTGGGTCCAGGCCTGTTAATAAATTCAAATTCTAATTCTCTTTTCTAATTATCTTCACACGAAGATGGGAGTTTCTGACTTTTTCTTCAGAATGTACGATTTTAAGAAATATTAAAAGTCAGAAGCTCCCATCTTCCCATGAAAATAATTAGAAAAGAGAGAGATATTTAAATTTTGAAACGGGACAAAAATGTCCCGTCGGTAGTTCTACTGTTAAAAGTGCAATAAACGGGAGCACGATTTTCCAATAGCCTACCACGAGATAATGATATAAACCGTGCAACGACGTGAACGAGTATTGTTCACGATCCTCTCGAACGAGAGCTTCTTGTAAACGAAGACAATCAAATCGTGGATCGCATCTCGTTTAATCCTCGTCCAAATTCAAACGATTAGCTCCTCTTTGAGCTCCTTTTCGTCTATTAATTTCCCATCTTCCGCGCCTACGCTCGTGTTCCACGGGTGTTTACCCCTGGGATTTAGTACAGGCGAGAGTTCTTGAAACGTCTCGGGCCATTCGTCGAGCTGATTTATGGATGCCTATGTCGGGGACATAGGATGACACAGTTTAAAGGAGTCCCTAGGCACACAGGCCACGAGATACGGGAGCGTACTCGTCAAATATCCGCGTGGTGGAAAACCTCGCTTTAAAGTCGAACAAACAACTCCCTACCGCGTCCACGACTTCTTCTCTTTTACGCGCGCTCTTCTTCCTCCTATCGTCCCCAGACGACGCCTGCTACACGTCACTTCGCACCTCCTCGACGTTTCGCAAATGAATTTCATTGTGCCACTCTCACCGAGTGCTCGTGCCACACATGCCCCCCGTTGTTGTTACGAGCCACGCGTCGTAGAAGCCGTGGGTGTAGAAGCAACGCGCGAGTACGATTATCGAATCGCGGTCGAACGCGATCGACGATTAACTTCCATTACAGCCAATATTCGTCCACGACGTGCCGTCTCTCGATTCTTTGAACATCGTTGTTGACAATGGAGCTTGGCAAATATTGGAGAAGACTGTTTCTAAGGTGGTTCACCCTACCCGCCTCACTGTTTTTTAACGTAATGGCCTAGGCGAAGTTGTATATTTTCGTTCCGACACCCGACGCCTCGTGTCACGATCTGTTTGAAGAAGCCGTTATAAATTAGAACGTGTGTTATGGAATTTTTTTCATAAAAAACAGCCTTTTGCGAAACTCAACCACTCTCTGTTTATCGTCCGCTTCGTAAACATCGGAGATCGATATTGCGCGATATCTCTGTAAATTGAGTAATTTCATCGATGCTAATGTAAACTCGTGAATTAGTGGTGTTGGCCCAACTTCCAATGTGTTCAAATATTTGCGCGTAGGCGAGAGCTCGCGATGTCGCGTGCACGGAGCAATTTTTCTATTATCGAGAATTATCGAGTAGTTGTTAACGGGTAGAGAACGTCGCCACGTAACTCCCCACGCGTCTTCGTTTCTGCTACTGTTACGCTTGTTTGCGCTCCTTTATCGGCTCTCGCGAAAATCTTACGTTTCCTGTCGATCAATTACGCGTCAGGCTTTTGTGTACCGGAGAGGAGCGAGCTCGTACGTTTAAGAGATCAATAGAATTAATTGTCTTTGCACGGTAAGCGTTTCTTTACCCGCCCTCGCGAAAATCTTACGTTTTCTATCGACCAATTATGCGTGAGGCTTTTGTGTACCGAACGAGGAGCGAGCTCGTACTGTTAAAAAATCAATAGAGTCAATTGTCTTTACCCGTGCTCGCGAAAATTCCGCCTTTGCTTTGGACGAAATTCGCGAGACATTCTTGTGTACCCAATGACGAGTAGTTAGTTCGCGTATTTTTACACTAGATTTACCGAAAGCAGTCAATTTAACTGATTCAAACGGGAAATCGTGTTTATCAAAATTCTTTGGTAAATCTAGCGTTAACACTATTTCAACCAAAGCTGTCAAAACATCTTCTCAAATTGTATTTTAAAATTATTTTCCAAGTTGAGTCATCTTTTCTTAATTACTTCTTTCAATATTCGTATATTAGTCGTTAAATTAATTTGGAGGTGTCATTTTTCTGCAGCTTATCATGGATCCAAAAAGACACCTCTTGGTCGATATGAGTATATACAAAATCCCGGTAGAAATAGTGTTAAGGAATCAGTAGAAAGAATTCTTTTTAAGCGACACGGACAGTGGTCGTTGTTGCGCTTCAACGCAGAAACAAAAAAAAAATAAATTACACTGACATTTGCATCCGCATAAATTCTCCAGTTGTAAACTTTATTGCGAGCTGTTACTTTTATTGACGCGAATTTGCCTTCCTCAAATTTGTCTTTTTCAAATTAGCACTTTGGTGAGTGACGAGGAGCTCTTGCGATGACGCGGGCGTCGAGAGAAGATTCGCAAGTGCGGACAGCTGATTACCTCAAAAAAATCTTACTGTCAGCTAACGTCTGTCGGGCGAGATAATTACGATAAAAGCAGACGAAATGTCGGAATCGAATAAGCGTGAGACTGTCCGTCGTCGGAGCGACTCACGCATGCACTGCGATAAACGGACAAATTTATATCAAGCGCGTCATATTTGTCAGGTGGCAACTACCAAGCCTCGATTTCGCCTGCCAAATAATATTGACTCTTTTTTCGCGAGAGCAAAGAGCGTATAAGCGTGTTGATGTTAATTCGTCCGGTAAACAGCTCGAGGCAAGAGAAAGCAAGATAGGGAAGGAAAGCAGATGGAAGAAGAAGAGAAGAGAGGACCGAGAGGGTGCAGAAACGTTCGAAAATTTGCAGAACTTTCTTAATTAAAGCCAGGCGGTTTCGCTTGAATATATTAAGATTGAATATATTAATGTTATTAAGGTGTTGTGATTAACGTTCTTACCGCGTGCAATCGATATTGACATAATCTTCGTCCTGACGTCGCGTTACGGAATTCCAGGAGAGTCTTGACGTAGTCGACATATCTCGATATTCGATCACGTTGATGAAGTCGACGATCATTTTTCATTCGGTGAAATGCTAATCGGAGTATAGATCCATCAGCGTCCTTAAATAATCTGTAAATCAATTCGCTTATCAACTTTGAAATAAGCAATTTCTCGCGAGACGAGAATACCCTCGAACACGAAGATCAAAAAACTATTATCAAAATGCGTCACCGTAAATTTCTGATGACACATCTTCGTAGGTCCACGACTCTTTCTAAACACGTAAATCTGCAATGCAATTGCTTATCAATTTTAAAATAAACAATTCCTCGTGATGCAATTTAAATTAAATCTCCATCGTAAATTTCCGATGACAAATCTGCGTATGACCACCACCCTGTTTAGACTCGTCGATCTCCAATCCAGTTCGCTTATCAATTTGAAAATAAACAATTCCTCGTGATACAATTTAAACTAAATCTCCATCGTAAATTTCCGATGACGAATCTTCATAGGACCACTACCCTCTTTAGACTCGTCGATCTCCAATCCAATTTGCTTATCAATGTTCAAATAAACAATTTCTCGTGATACAATTTAAATAAAATCTCCATCGTAAATTTCCGATGACGATTCTTCGTAGGACCAGCACCCACTTTAATTACGTCAACCGGTGGTGTAGTACGCTTATCAAATTTCAAAGCAAACAATTCCTCGTAAAGCTACCCACAAGCTTAAGACCATTAACACAATGATCGCAAAAGCTCATCGAAACGTGAAACCACGAATATCCGACCAGAGCAGCCACGCCTTTCGTTCCCTGACGTTTCCTCGAAAGGTGAGGCGAGTCACTTCCGGCAAGCTCACCCGCAAAAAATCGACGGAATCACTCGTCTCTGCTCGAACGATCTCGGGACGATACGAACGCGTGGCGCGCGAGAGAATCTATTGCGCAATCGACACACGCCACGCAAAATTTCAGCACGCGCGTGAGAGGAAGAGACGCACGCTCGACGGAACTTGTCGCTTTAATTCGACAGAGAGAGGGAGGACCGTTTGTTTCCAATACCACGGCATCGATGTCCAACCGGAAGTGTTACGCTTCCGACGGAAAATGCAAATTCTCATTTTCCTGAAAATCACGTTGCTATCCGATCTCGCGTGGAAAATTTTCGACGTCCTCCACTCTTTCCACTCTTCTCGATCATAAAACGCAAATATTTCCAGGTAAAAAGACCACGTACTTCGCTTAGCTAACCGCTAAATATCACTAATCGGTGTTCACCGAAGACACGTGAACTTCCACTTCTTATTTTCCCAGAGATTACTGGAAACTTCGCGTGCGTTTTCGCAAAAGGAGTATCTCTCGAACAAGTGTCTACTCTACGAGAGAAGCGTTAACGAGTGTTTGATATAGGAGAAATCTGCGAGAGCACGGATGTTTATCCATTTGTCCCGTGTTTCTCGTCGACTCGCCGATAAGTCGGCCAGGTAAAATTCCCTACGACCTATCCGAACAACGGTTCCCCCCGGTAATTTTCCTAAGACACCCGGAACAGGCGAGCAACCTATGTAAATTCGTGGCCGAGAAGCTCGGAGCTTGTTCGACGATTAACGGTGCATCTCGGTAAAAGTGACGTAAGTCAGCGATACCTCTGACGAGAGAGTACGCGGACGATGACCGAGATTCTCAATATTCGAGAAGAGGATAATTCACGATACCCTTCTCCCTCCGTAGTGCTCGATCGATTCTAGTAAATAATTCCACGGCTGGTCCACACGGTCCCGTCCTACTTAAAGTTTCCATTAATCACCGAAAAGCCCTGCGGTACGAATCGGAATCATTTCAAAGATAAGCGACGATCATTTATCGCCGATGAGGGAAAATAAAAAAAAATAGCCAATACCCTCGAGCAATTCGCGGAATATTCCCGAAGCATCTCGAAGCCACGATCGAGAACGAGATTTGGCCGGGGCCTCGAGTGAAAGCAGCTACCCAGAAACGTCGTGTACGATCGGAACAGCCCACTTCTATTCGTCGGACTGTAAAAATTTCAACGACCATCCTCCTCCGGGCAAGTCGATACGTGCGCGAAATTAAAGCCACCAACTACGAAATCCTCCGAAGGTAGGTGCGAATCATGTGGCGTTTCTTCGCCTCAAGGATCCGTCCTTCGCATTAATGACAAAAGTGCGCGCGCGTTCCAAAGAATTGCGCGGAAAGCGACGAGAGTGTGCGTGGAGCGCGTGCGCAATCTGTGTCCGACGAAGGGAGAAGAATTCTCCACGGAGAGCTCACATTCCAAACATTTCCTTCGACCGAAGTGTCCAGGACTTCCGGTATTCACTTCGACTTCGTTTGTGCTTCCTTCGTGGGGTAGCCTTCGATGAAACTGAGAGTACCCATGCACGTAATATGAATAAGTGGACTCGCGTATTTATAAAGAGCGTTGTTCTCTCGGATACCTTGGTCCACGTCGAAGCGAAGGCAAACAAAGTGGTGATTATTTTTTTTTTAGTCGGAGGATTTACTCGAGAGACTTTTGTTCTTTTTCTTTCTTCTTCGCTCTAATTGAAAAGGCGCACTGCACTGATTAATCGATTAACCCATTAAGTACCAGCTTTTTTCTATAGGGTTAAATATATTTTTTGCAAAATATACGCAATAATAAACGCTTAAATAATTTGTGTAGTCCCAAATGCGAACATTGGTACTTAATGGGTTAAGAGAGTCTAACATTTTTTGGACTGTAGTCTGGAAGATTTGCTCGTGGGAGATTCACTTGTTCGTGGAAGAATTCTATAAATCTTGAAGAGAAGGAAAATGAAGCGAACTTGCAAGGAGAGGTGTGGACTACTTCAACTTAAATTTCACCGAATTTGAAACTTATCACAACTGAATACCCTTAGAGATTCATGGTATCGGAAAATAAAATTGCAATTAAAGTTTGCTATTTTTCGTCCCAAAAAGATGTACCGATCCAGTAGGACGAGGAGCATATATTGACGAGACAAAAAATCCATTCTCTCTCTCTCCTTTCCCTGTTCCTTCCCACACCGTGTTCATCTCCCGTATATACTATGGAAAGGCAACCCTCTCAAAACGAAACAAAAAACTCCTACAATTTATACCTATTTTTCCTTAAGAGGTACTTACGACAATCTTACCCGATTTTCCAGTGCCACGAGGAGTCTCTAAGGGTACTCAACCGTGATATAATTCAAATTCATCAAGATTGAAGAGAAGATTGAGGTATAGTCCATACCTCTTCAACTTGTTAGAGGTGGCTAATGGATTGGGACGAGCGACCCCCGGTGCTCGCGTAATTGACTCGTCTCCTTGAGAGGTCGCGAAAAGAAGGAAAGAGACGAAGAGAAAAGTGACGAGGTGGATTGGTCGAGCGAGTGTGGTAAGCGCGTGTAATTTAACGCACGCTCACGTAAACACACGCATGGCCGTGCGCATAATAAAGAAGCTCTCGCGACGATGTTCCTCTTCGCCCCCGGGGGGCTCCGTAACGAATTCTCTTGCAGATACCTTGACCTTGGCCGACATCGGTAGCCGATAATATATCGTCCTCCCCGAGATTTCGGCGAACGGGCACAGAACGAAGAGGGGAAAGTCGACGAGGCAAGACTAAAACCGTTTCTCGTGAGAACCTAACGATACTGAGGATATCTCTGCGTTAGCATTTGGTCTCTCCCTCAAGGACGATGGAAATTTTTACATTCCACTGCGGCCAAATGTCCACTACGTGAGATTATTGCCGGTGAATTTGATCGGTGGATCGAGTTGATCCTTAGTGCTCGAGGGAAATCGAGAATTATGCTAATATTCGTAGAAGGTCGTAAATTTTATTTTCTCACTCGGCTATCGAGGAACCGGGATAAATAAAAGGCAGTTTTAAAGATAAGAAAGCCACACGCGGCCTTTCCTCGTTTTCCTGCCACCCTAACGCCTTTACCGATAACTGCAATCTCCAAGGGTACCTTGGCTAACGCGCGTGCGATAGGTTAAGGCCTTTCTTCGGGTAGCCATAAACCTGAACGTACTTGACCGACTACTCTATTTATGCGTTTCCCATACGTACCGCGCGATATGATTGTTTTACGAATTTTCCCGTCACCCTCGTAACAACCGAGACCCTCAAATCCTTCAATTACACGCGAGATCAAGAGATTTCTTTTTTTCTTTTTTTATCACGGATGGTAAACTTTTACATATCTTGCTCGACGTCTCGTATAAACATTTCATTGGACGCGTATTAACTCTTTGGAGCACGGTGGTGTTAAAAGTGTCCCACCTTTTTGATGCACGACTATGCATGGTGGGACATTTTTGTCCCATCCTCGAAATATTGCAAATAGTTACGCGCGCATAGGTTTATATTTAATCTTACTTTATGTAAAGCACTTGGTAATACCATTAATAAATTTTATAAATATGTTCACTTGGCAAGTTTCAACATACCAGTACAGGTTCGTCAAGTGGAACTTTTTATCGGGACAATCTTTTTCTCCTGATTTTATGTGAAAATTGATTTTCTGTGCAACGTGGGTCTATTTTATGACCTGAATTCCTGTGCCGCAAAGAGTTAAAGTACAGAATGGAAGAGAGAATCCTGAACGAAGTGTAAATGCACAAAAGCTTCATGTGTTTTTGAGAGGAGAGAGAGAGAAAGAGCGAATGTGCGTATTAAAGTTGCGCGGGCAATAATTCAAATCTCAAGTGTTATTGAGTGGCGCGGTTAGGTGGCGCGCATGCGCCCTCGATGGCGCGTTTTAACGTCGAGAAGAATTACAACTTAACTGGCGTTGTTAATTTTACGGCAACGCAATCGGTAGACGGCTTACCTCCGTACGAGTTATCTCTCTCGCGATGCTGCGATGACACCGTCAATATGCCCACAGAAGTGACTTGCAACACTCGTTGCTACTGCAATGACTCGATGTCACGGCAATTGTCCTCTGTGTCTTTATGGTCACTGCTTATTTTCGACGGACGTCCTCCGTCAATGTTTATCCCTGCGACACAACGGATATTCGTGTCGAGACAATAATCCTCGAAATATAAATATATTTTATAGAGACTCTTCAAAAATTATTTGGTTCGATGTACCCCCGACGAGCACGGCGCAAAGTTCGAATAACTTATATTGGGGTAGGCGCTATCTGGTGCCGCCAATCCTCGATGGTACAAATGGCGCCATCTGTGAGATTCAAAAGAAACCTGTTCGTCAAATAAGCGCAATTTCAATATTGAAATTTTGAACGATTTTGGGATATTACTTTATTTTGAATAGTTCGTATTTCACACGAAGATGGGTGAAAATAATAAGGTTCGTATAATCGTTGGAGATTTGTAAAATCAAGAGCGCGTACTTGAGACTGTACGTGGGAGCGCACAATGAGGCAGTTTATCTTGCAGAAAATGCAATATCAATGCAAAAGCGGAGAAAGGTACCTTGCGATTACGTAACGAGACGATGTATAGTGCTCGCACGGGTGGCGTGAACGCCGTGAGCATTGGCAAAACAATTGAGTTTCGCAAGGGTACACTGGAAAACGGAAAACGTGGCTAAGCGACGGTAACTCGACAAAATGGGGCAGCAAGGATTTTATTATGTTTCTTATCGTGCTAAAATCTTCGGAAAAATGTTGTAAAATTAAAAAAAAAATGCTTGTACAAGTTTACGTACTGAACGCATAACAAGTACCAATCGTAGTAGGAATGTTCGATCGATGGTCTAGAGGCTCGTGATGAATATTGAACCGTGTTAGGTATTTATCGACCGTCTTCTCATATTGCTTAACATTTATCGACGTCCTTGTAATAGCAGTTACTACAGATCTCTATAAGACTCCCTGTCCCTGTGTATTTTGTGTCACTTAGAATTTGGGGTTTACAGACCCCTTCACCATCCGATATAATGCGCTCCATCATCGAGAAGAGATTGTTTAAACGCCTGTGTGTTTATGTTGATTGTACGCAGTTATGCTAAAATGGCGCTCGAACAGCGATAATTTTCGGATCCCCAGCTAAACGCGTAAGCACTAATCCTCTTTAGGAATCTCTCTTCGATGATGACAAAATTCTGTCACGTGACCCTAGACAGACAAATCTGCCCTCTAGGCCCATTCCGTCACTAAGTGAACTGTACTCTTCGTTTCCTGATATAATCAGAGACAGGTTCTGCTCAGAAGTGCAGAGTTTATTACTGCCTTGTGTACAAGAACAAGAGAGAAAATGTCGGTGTGGAGACAAGCAGGACTGAAGTGAGATACATGTTTATAATTCTTTCATTGCATATATTATTATAGAATTATTTTACTTTCGCGAAATAAGCTTATTTAAAAAGTTATGTAAGTTAACCACATTTTTCACACAAATATAATTTTTGTGCTTGTAAAGCCTTCACAGCATTTTATTTTGATAAAACAAATTAAGAAATAATTGCTCTGTTTCAGCTACATAAACTACTCTCAAATTGCCGCAAGGCTTGTCAGACAAGCATTGAAGACTGAGTTTAGAGCAGAAGCCGTGAAGCGAGATGAGGCCAATGTGAAATTTACTCAGTGGCAAGACGGCAAGCCGATAAGTATGTAATTTTGAAAGTTAGCCATTCAAACGCATCTTAGACATCAGTTTAGGTTTATATTTTATAAGCGTACAAAATGCGTGAATATTTATTGAAAATCAATCAGTTTATAGGTTTACATTAACTTATGCTTTCTACACTTTTTATTTATCATAAACTTTACAATGAGGTCCTATTTTGTTACAGCTGAGAAGTATTAATTGTAAAAATTAGTAAGTTCATAAATGACAATGGGTTTGAAATATCTTTTTGAATAACTTATGTTTTTGCATGGCACAGAACTATAAAGACGGTGTACCGTAAACATACTTTGTTGGATTGTCAATAATCGATAACATAATGAATTGCACGAGGAATAAACAAATGCAAGTGTTTGGAAGACTTTGCTATATTAATAAAATAACTATATATATTCTTGCAGTATAGAAAGTAATGTGTGAAGTTTACGTTGCGTGATGATTTTAATTGAAATGATACTTTTTAATCGACATATGTATTCATTTGTGTAATGACTAACAAGTGTGAAATATATTTGTAGAAATAATGTCACATTAGTAACATACATATTTTTGTTTCAGAAAATGTCTAGGTCGCAATATCACAGATGGATGGAAGAAATCATCCAATATATACAGATGTATATAGCAGTAACTTATGTATTATAATTTTCATCCCCATATAAAGTAAACATTCTTTCACACTGTTGCTACGATCCTTTGATTTTACCTACCATTTAGAAATTGTATTAATTTTTGATATGTCATCTCACAACCGGGCAATGTGCTTTGCAGTGTACTAAAAATAATTTACATTATACAGTAGTATACTTTACAAAAATAAAATTCGTCTAGCTTACCAATAAATTCTGAAACGAGGTCATTGTCATTATCACCCCGCATTGTGCCTGTAATTTCTTCATCTTCGACCATTGGCAGAAACAACTGTACGAACTCTGCGGTATAGGGGGGCGCAATTGCTTCTAAGACCTAAATACATATTTTCAGTAGAAATATTTTCAACTCTTTACAGATTTTTGAAGATACATCATTTCGTACCTCTGTGACAAAGTACCTAATTAAAGATACATCAGTATCTCCCCGCTGCCAACATTGTTTAATATAACATACGACAGGTACTACAGAGCCCTTGCTTAACAAATTTACCATTCTATCTATTAACATTTTCTTCATCTCCAACTACATGGTACAACATAATTCATGAATACATGATAAAAGAAAAGTAGAACATTTTTTATGCCCTATGTAAGGAATTACTTACTTGTACAAGAATTTCTAATTCATCTTGTTTACTTTCAAATAACTGTATAAGAAGTTGTAACACCTTTGGATGTAGTAATGGGTGACATACTACAACTTCGTCAAGTAGTGCAAGATGAACTGGGCAATGTTCGGTACACAATTTGAAGTATGATGGTTCTGTCACAGTACATTCCACCCATCGTATTACTCCTACACTTACAACAGGAAATCTGAATAAACAGATGATATATAATTACCATGTAGCATATACATATATACGTATAACTTCAACATTAGTATTAAACAGTAGTAAACACCTTATGCAGTGATACATAGTGTTCAACTCCGCTATTAGTTCAGTGGAACCCTTATTAATATTACAAATGTTATGAACTTTTTCAATTGCTTGAATAGTTGTTTTTAACTCATCTTTGTTTATTTTTCGTGTGTTGCCTTTTTTAACAGAAGTCTCACATACACTTGCAGCATAAGCTAACAAAAATATATATTTCGATTTATGTTCAGGGTTAACTTTCACACCGGGCTTAAAAAGTGCATCAACCAGCAACTCTGCATAAATAAAAAAAGTTTGTGCTGTTATAGGAGACAATAAAATCCCCGACTTTGGTACAAAAGTGGAAAAAGAAAATTTCAAAGATTAAAAAATTAATTACAAAGGTCGTGCATGTGTTACCTAAAAACTGTGGATTGCGTAGTAATTCAATGGGAGGTGGCTCAGCTGCTGAATAATTTCGAAATAACACGGAAATATCTGCTGGATTTAAAGTATTCCTTGATAACATGGATGCCAATGCTTGACATGCTGCAGGACTACTTGCCGCTCCATTAAGAGCCATAGTAATTGGAGTAACGTCGTGTCGGCTGCAAATGTACAGTAATTAATTACCTTCTAAAAGCGATAGATCAACATGTTTTTCGGATCTTCGTTCTTACTTCTGCTGAGCACATTTGGTAATTTCTTGAGACAATCTTTTCATCATAAAACCACCGCGAGCTTCTTGTGCGAGGATTTGCAAAAGTACCTGGCTGTATACATAAGTATGTTGTCCATGGCATACCATTTTCTATAATTATATCCAGAAGGATAGTATTAAATATTTATTGCCAATACTGAGTTAATTAAAAATATTCCTTTATTACTAACTGCACACTCCTGTATACTCGACTGCCAGTCTTCCGTATGCTGTAAAAAACCTGCTATCGCTGTCTTTAGAACACGAGAAAAGACTTCAATTTGTTGGGCAGCTGTTGAAATACTTGTAATTTCACCTTGAAATCCTGCATCGGATATAAGCTAAACAGAACGTGTGTATATATGTAGATAAACATAAAATATGTTTGACTGCATATTGTGTGTTTGAAATCGTTTATGCTCTAACCTTTATGGTAAAATTTAACATTAGACAATCAGGATACTCTTCAGCAAGTCGGTATATAAGAGATCTCCATGTCGGATGCTGAATCATTTCTGTCAACCAAGCAGGAGTCTACACAATGCAAACCATAATGTACACATGTAATTATTTATAAACTAAGAAGTGTATACGCATAATTAACAAATAATAAAGTAAACTTACTTCACCCTCTTCTGTAAAAATTTTGTCAGCCTTCTTAGGATCAAATGTTTTTAAAATCATGTCTTTTAAATTATTCTCTACCATCGCTTGAACATCGGTTACTTTTACACCAGCCAAAATAAGCCATTCAGCGAGAAGATTAGCCATTTGTGCACAAGCGGTATAATTTTTAGATAATAATTCAATTACTTGTTCAGGATTTCCTCCTGCTTGGAAGTACCTGAGAATTAATTAGGTGTAACATGAAATTATTAATCACATCATATTTCTATAATTTGTATGTACACGAAGTTACGTACCTTTTCAACTGTGTAAAGATACCAGGCTCCATAATATAATCGGGTGTTTTAAATTTATCTAGACATTCATTAAGTACTTCTTGAGGATTTTCAAATGTATCCTCTCCTCCACATTCATCAGTCGATCTACCCATTTCATCTCCCCAACCACTACGATCTTCGTCGTAATCCGATTCCATCTACAGACAATGTACATTTTACTTATTAATGAAACATTCAATTTAATTAAGTATTGTTCGTTCGTAAATAATTTATAGTTATAAGAAACTTTTTGTGCTGTACAAAAGTTTAATTTAAAATAACACAACACCCCATTTTTGTGTGACATAAAAAAATATAATTTTATTGTATAACAATGTTTAATACGTTCATTTTTAAATACTCGTAAATCTATGCTATATACATATAAATCGGAGCTATAATGGTTAGAATATGAATCAATTGGAAAAAATTGAGTGTATATTATTGATAATTTTGTTCTTACAAGTTAATACACACGTGTAACAGATATTTTTGCAATTTTAATATATATTAACCACTCACTTTTGCGATAAACAAGCGATGAATATACTATGCGTCGTATAAACAAGGTTATGTGTACTATTAGTGGGGTGGGGTGAGCGAAAAACGTCGATATTCGAGTATTAACATCGATTCCAAAGATCGATATTTTAAATGTTCGATAATCGCTAAAAAATCGATGTCAAATTTTAGCCGATACCAGCTGATACCTGTCTAAAATATGGCGGTGGTCTGTTCCTGTCAACAATGTTATCAAATTGATAACATCTGTATAATAAATGCCATAAATGTTGGTGAATTCATATAACATTCTCAGATTCCCTGCATCAAAGCATGCAATATATGTGATTCTTATAGAGATTGCATATTATATTACATATGTATTACTGTGTTATAATATATCCTTAAATCATAACCTGCAATGCTCTAAAAAGTCACCTTATGTACGTTTTATGCTGCTAATACAGTTTCAGCATAGTCAAAATAAAATTGCAATGGATGATGAAACATTAAACAGGTAAGATTAAAAGCATTATTGCCGAAACAGCAAAATGTCATTTTTGGACATGTTTCTGTTACTATTTATTACTTCAGGGTTCCTTCTACACCTTTTGTGCGCACAAACTTTTCACATTACAATAATTGTATATTATGTTGTTTTAGGCTTGCAGTTGAAGCTTTACTCGAAGAGGCAAAACTTGGAGCAAGGAGAGCAGAGGTAATGGGACCTAGTGGTTGGGTAAAACCTAAAGAAACTGTAAATAAAAGATTTTTACATTCTACATTACGCAATGTCGTACTCTCAAATAAGCATAGATCTTCAAAGAAAGATAAAATCTCGGAAAGACAAGTACAAGAAAAAAAGAGTGAGAAACTAAACAAGTGAAAGATTATGAAAAGCTTAATATATTTAATTAAATTGATATGCAATTTAAACTCATAGTTAAAACTGTTCCCCTGTAACTATACATGCAGATTATTATTTCCTTGTGGGATAAAAATTGCAACTATTTATTTACTTCTTGTAGCTTAGAATTACAGTCATTATATTTACACATGTATGTACAATGTCTATGCATGCATGTGTATGATGTGTACATATGCATTTTCAAGGATGTGTGTATTTGTATAGATAAATTTATATTTACTTGTATATATTTAACAGTTCGCATAAAATTGTATAAAGTTTATACACAAATTGATAGATAGGATTAAAAAAATTCTTGGATCATTAAAAATGTTTCTCGTATAAAAATATTCTCATTTAATTTGTATATTTATATTAACGGGCTTGCAGTTTGTCAATGTTAAAAGATATTTTTTATTAAATATACTTTTTATCAAAGATCTTTTTAAATGACGAAGTTAGCAGTTTTCATAATTCTATTGCATTGTGTATGTTATTTACAGCAGCTAACTTTATGTCACCTAATGATTGCTATTGTTCCCAAGAGAATTTATACATAAATTTTTTCATGTGAGAGAATATATTTGCAATGACATTTCAATTGAATAATTGTATAAAAAGCAATATCAAAATATCCTTGGAAGTACAATAACAATTAACAATATTTATGATTTATAGAAGTTTGACATTATTTGATTTCATTCTTTGTCTTTTTCCAAATGTGTTTGACGATTAAATAAACAATAATGTTAACACTACCAACAAACATTAACAGGATTAAAAGCACCAATACCTGTAACTCTAGTTTTAACAATAGTACAGAGTATGGTCGATTAGACCTGCAAGTATAAAATCATTTATAATATTAAAATATTTTGCATTGATAGGTTGCGCATATCAGTTTATGGCATTCTTTATATCCTTATACTAAATATTCGCATAATCACATTTTATTATAAGTTATGTATTCATGATACTTCACTTAAAATGTTAATGAGCCTCTTGCATTTCAAACGGCATGTTAATTACCAATTATTTGCATTTGTTGCTGTGCGATATTAATACAGTTTGTAATGTAACTTATGTTACTGTATGATATTTATAAAGTTTGAAATGTAAATTGGTAAATCTTCAATATCAAATTATTGACGAATGCTTCAGTAACAACGTTACGATATGCTCAGATTATTAAATATGCCTAATGCTACAATTTTTTATATTCTATGTCAAATTTTGGGCCCATTCAGTATTTCTCTGTGAGTTATAATTGTAATTTACTTACAGAAATGTGTCACGTGAATTCTTAGATTAAATTATATTTACACGGTCATTTCACATTGAATGTGACAATTGTTGTTGCGTTTTGCAAGCACCTATGGATATGTGCTTGAAAATTTTATGTAGATCCATTTTTTTGGTGTTGTACTTTCTTTCTTTCTAGGAACAAATGTTTCATATCTGCAAGTGCTCTTTCTATTTGTTGTGCAAATCTAGCAGCATCCTGTAAGCAAAATAAATTTTATTAGCCTAAAACTAATTACTGACACTAGACGAACTGATAAAGGAGTGTGACGGAAGATAAAATAATAATTTTCATGGTATTATTTACCGTATTGGGACAACTACGTTTGCTAGAAATGTGAAAAAATAGAAGATCTTCTCCAGCAATTATGTATGAAACTCCATAACCATCATCTGCAACTGGACCAAAGCCACCACCTGCAGAAATGCAATTGGGGTGTTTCTTCAAGTCCAGTCGTGGTGTTTGACCATGTGGCGTTTGTGATGTAGATAGCCTCCATGGCTCACTCAATACTTCCTGGAGAATCAAGAAATTTAAGAATGTAATTATGTTATTAGCTTTGAATTAAGATTTGTTTATTTTTACCTTTAAGAATGGAGAATCTACTTCTAGGTATTTTGACACTACGTACAAACAGAACAAATGTCTGTCAATTCCTCTACCACACATAGCATCTTGATAACCTCTCTGATGTCGGGCTGTTGCAGCAGTCAATAATCTGTATCTATCGTCTGCCTATAAATTAAATAAAATTTAATTTGCAATATAATGTAGTTATACAATACTAGAGAAAGTCTTATTAATTTTTTATGTTTCTTATGGTAAAATGATTTTTGCTGACAATGATACACATTATTTACTACAATTAAATATGATCAAGCAATGGTATATTTACAGTTGCTGTCTTATCTTCCATTGATTTCACCCATGCTGCAGACTCATTGGTACAAGGTCTGACAGTTTCTGTTCTTCCTTCTCTAAACAATCTAGTCATAGATGCTTCATATGTAAGACTAAATTTTCCAGCATCTCGATAATAAGCTAGTTGAAGCGCCATTTGAATGTACGCATCCGGTGACATTGAACACTTTTTCATAAATCCTTTACCATAAGGATCATGTACATATATACGTAGTTCAACATCTTGCAACAGTCTTTGAACCACCTGGGGAATAATACAAACATTTGTTATTATATTATTGTGGACTATGAAATACCAAATAGTAATCATACTTATCACACCTCATTTGATTGTTCAATACTTTCAATACATTTTGTATTTAAATCCCACTGGAGACGACTAGGGTCTGGAGGTATCAGTTCAGGAGTACCTATGGTGTGTCCGTCCTCAGAATATCTAGATATATAATATAATACATTAAAAGCAGATATTTTTAATACACAGTACTTTCTCTGTTAAATTTTAAGTGTAATAAGCAAATAGTAAGATTTTGTTTAGAAAAGGTTTAGAAGTGGCAAGATCATATTGCATATGTTTTGTCATAATGTATGATATTGTTATATATGAAAAGCAAAATATTAGAAATTTTAATTAATCAATTAATACATCCAGTATTCATGTTTAATACACATCTTCTTGTTTAACATCTACCTTTTCTTACAATAAACATAGTGATCTTTAAACATACTTTTATTCTCAAAACATCTAACTCACTTGAAATTAGATAAGGTAAAAATGGAAAATGGTAGAGCTTTATCACTGGATATATTACTAATTATTTTGTGTTAATCATGACATAGCATATTACTTATACAAGCAGCAATCCAATTTTTTTTTCCAAGCTTATACAAAATGTAAAATTGAAAAATATAGTGCTAGTGATAAAGTCTCATGCACACAGTATATGTAATTATGTTATTATGATTGGATGCATATATTAGTTATTAGTAAACAAGTATTCGATTTTTACTGCAATATGTTTTATAGTTGCAAATGACAATTTTTGATTATTTGTGTGGGGAAGTGCTGAAGAAAATTACCCAATCTCCACATCAGTACCGATAACATACTCCCACAGAGTGCCCATCACAGGTGCATCGGCCCTAACAAGCATAACACATATCATTTAGTTCCAAGATGTATAAAAATTGTATTGTTTTCCATTTTGTTGATGGATTCAAACCCAACTTAATCAAGTGACTTGAATCAAACAGACAAATGTATTTGCAGGCACTTATGAAAATCTTTACCATTGAATCGATCATACTGTATCCTTAGTGTATATTTGTCGATAGATATATTTACTAGGCATGTGCAAATACCGGCACAACCCAAATCCATTAAGTAATAACATGATCTAAAGCATAGCAAATTGCTTATGTACACTGCTTCCAAAGATCTGAATATGTAGGAAAATATTAGAACTGCACCATATTAAGCTTGTAGAAATAACAGAGAAAGTGGAAAATGTAGCCAAATTTACAGCTAGTGCCAATATAGGTTCTTACGGGTTTGTGATGAATTCCTCACAAATCGTGAACTCCCACAAATGTGACATCACAGCAGCATCTGACCTGCTCATTACTTATGATTACATGTGGAATCTCAACATATCGATAAATATTTGTTTACGTCCATGTGAAAATTTTTCTTAAATTACAGTTACCTATCAAGAAAGCTATTTCTTTTAAAGCTTTGATCCATGGTAATATAATAAGATGGAATAGACAATTCAAAACATACTCAACAAATTCAAATAATTTTTCTACTCCTATATGAGATATTAACTTTTACTATTTTTTAGTAAAACTTACCATGAATGTTCTGCATTGAAACCGATCTATGGAAAACAAAATGATTTAATAAGTATGACAATAATTTCTTATTTATGTGTACTATATTTATATATGTATGCTTACTCTTCCATTATTTCCAATGCACAAAGTGAAGGATTTGTCAAACCACCTGTCATAGCCTTTTCCATGCAATAAAATCCGACCATAATCATCTAATTTCCCAGGATTTACCTACAAATATATATTTTCAAGTTGTCTCACATCTTCATAGGTATTTATTTTAAAGTCATCGGAAAAATACCTACTTGATCAAATTCATACGGAATGTCATCCAAAGTAACTACAAATGCAGCCTTCTCAATAAGGTCCAAGGAAGCTTTATTTACTCCTTTTGCAAAGTGTTCTTCCCTGACTTTAGCCCAAGCAGTTCTTTCTCCTGCTGTCAGTGCAGCTAATTTTTCTTCGCCATCCGATGGCGCAGAGTTATCGTCTAGGATTTTTTGCAATTGTCTGAAAAGGAAACAATCATAGTTAATTTGAGTGCACGATGAATCGTTTGCATCAAAATGCACCACCGTTTGCTTGATTTTTTAGGCACGACCGTAAAGGGAGTGACTTATGCAATCGCCATCCTGAAAACCGTTCGGGTGTGTGTGTGTGTGTGTGTGTGTGTCCTCGATTTCGGGAAAACGGCTGAACCGATCGGGACGAAATTTGGCACACAAATCAAGTACACTACTGTGAGTTGACAATAAGGTTTGTGAGCCGCCATCTTGAACAGGTACAAAATGGCGGGAAGTACAAATATCGAAAAATTCACATCTTTGGTACTATTCATTGGATCCCGATAAAATTTTACACGTTCATGTACACGTATGCAATGACAATTATTGGAAATTTTCAAATTTTTTGATTGGCCGAATCAAAAATGGCGACTAATTCAAATCTTTAGTCCATTATTCCGGCGAAATGACTGAACGGATTCGGACAAAATTTGGCATGTACATCCAGTATATACCTATTTGGTGCCACGAAACTTTGTGTATCGCCATCTCGAACCGTTACAAAATGGCGGCACATTCAAATCTTTAATTCACTATTTTATAATCATAGTTGGAAAATCCCGTAATTTCGAAACGGTTCAAGATGACCATGCATAAAGTTTTGTGGCACCAAATGGGTGTATTTTTAAACTATATGCCAAATTGTGTTTGAATCCACGCAAGCGTCTCGCCGAAATACTGGATTAAAGATTTCAATTTGTCGCAATTTCTGAATGGTTGAAGATAACCATGCATAAAGTTTCACCGCAGCAAAGGTGTATATACTCTATGTACATGTCAAATTTTGGTTCGGATGCATTTAATTGTCCGGTTTTGATCACTTGTTCATAATGATCTAGTGTCACATAGAGCCTGTACTTACAGTTCGATTTCACAAGGCTGTAAAATTCTGTTCTTATAATAAATGAGCACTTTGAAGTATCTGCCCTTGTGATAGACAACGATATGTTTCGTATCCTGATAATGGACTATCCTGTCTGTCTCTATCCCTGGTACTCTCGTAGTATTAAACAATCTTTCGTACTGCCAGGAACACAATGGTACTACTCCGTGTATTAGAATCTGAAAATTGGAACGACTATTAATGGCAGTGCAACATCCCATACAATGCGTAAAACATTTACTAACGGGTTCTAATTCCTGCCGTTCGATGAATCGTCGGTATCTCAAGCAAGAGTGAATTGTACAAGCAGCTCGTGCCACTTGAACATTCGTGTGGTGCATAAGTATCGCATCGATTCCGTAAAAATTTGAGTTCACCACAAGGGGTGATCTTCCACGTAGATAAACGTATTCCTCCCACCAATCGGAGACATAATTCGTGGACCACCAGGACTTAAGTATCAAATAACGTTGAAGTTTCACCCCGATGCCTTTTTGGAACTCCTTTGCCAGTCTTTCCATGCGAGTATAATTTTCGTCGTCGAGTAAGGGTCGAACGCTTCTCAGGTACTATTCGAAAAAATCCTCCATTAAATATCGCTCTCAGAGATCAAGGAGAGAAATTGGAGAAATACATATATAAATTCATTAGACTCGATCGTAAAATCGACAATTTACTCGCGACTATTACACAGCAATTAGAGTATAACGTTATGATCTAACCCTTTTCATGGTTTCTTCCACCGAAGGTAAGGGCAACCGCGGTAGGGACCCTTGGAAACTGTAAAGCATCGGCTTGTGCCATCCGGAGAAGAGCTTGACCAGCATGAGCCAAATTTTCGTCCATCTCGACGTTTTAACTCCTTTACCTCTCGATTCGAACAGCCATCCCTTGTACATTAAGAGAATCTTCAAGGTGTATCGAATTGCGTAGATCACCGTTAACCAGAGTAGAAGTCCCACGACGAACGAACCTGCGAGATGGGCAATTATCGACGACCTGTTCTTGCAGAACAAAAATAGCCGCAAGTTAATAATAATTCTAGACGGAACCGGATCTCGATTAATGTCATTAATTGTCGATAACATTGTGAGAAAAAGAATTCCGCGAAGATGAAATAACGAACATCGTAATTAAACTTCATTTTATAGCGGTCTCGCGAAGTATCTCGAGTAAGACTTCGGAACGCCTACCTACCCAGAGAGATAGGGTGCCACTTTTCCAACGAGGTCATAAGGAACCTTGAAACCGGCAAAGTGTACCGCGGTCACTAAACCCACAGTGAGCCACAGGCTGCCCAAGGAGGCAGGATACACGCCGCTCTTTAAATTGTTCTGCAAGCAAAAATATTTAAATAATTACATCCGCAAAAAATCCTTCCACTCTGATCGTAGCCTAACTTACCTGAAACCTGAAGAATCTCTTCTTCCACGAGCGCACGCCGGATAACCAGACCAGATGGAGTACTTCTCTGTCGAAGTTCACGTCCCATCCTTCGTGAGTGATCGAAAAACTGAATGCTACGGCCGAATGGGCTTCCGCCATTCTATTGTGGACTCACAATGATTCTGAAAGTCGCAAAACGAAGCAATTTGTAAATCGTACCTTCATTTCATTTTCAACCAAAATTCTTACATCCACTCGATCCTTAGAAATTTCACAATAAACAGGCGCTCTCCAAAAGGAAGTCAGTAACTTTAACGCATGATCGGCAAAACGATAATGCTCGAGGAATAATTTTTAAACGCAAATGGAGTGGAGACGTTCGTGAGAGAAAGTGAGAATTTCTGGTAGAATAGAACTTCGATCCCCGTTCACCCAAAATCGTGGACTCACAATGATTCTGGAAGTCGCAAAATGAAGCAATTCGTAAATCGTTCGTTCATTTAATTTTCAAAAAAAAAATCCAAATCCACTCGATTCTCGGAAATTTCACAATAAACAGGTGCTCTCGAAAAGGAAATCAGTAACTTTAACGCACGATCGGTAAAACGATAATGCTCGAGGAATCATTTTTAAACGGAAATGGAGTGGTGAGGTTCGCGAGAAAAAGTGAGTATTTCTGATAGAGTAGAACTTCGATCCGTTCACCCAAAGGTCTCGTCCTGGGTCTCGTTTCATCGTGCCAGAGACGACGGTCGGACGCGATTAATCGCGTTGCCAGGAGATAGACACCATAAAAGAATGTATATCTCGTCCTCGTTTATAGCGAAGGCATCGCGCGAGGTTGCATCCGATGCACAATGCGGGCCAGATGACGGAGTTGTAGCCAGTTGACCTTACTTAAAGTCGCAATTGCGGTGCGCGTGTCTGCGTGTTTGCACGCGTGCCTACGTGCGTGCGTGTGACTACATTTTAGATTGCGCAAGCTAGTAAACAAGATCATACGGACTGGCCAGAAGGTTCACCGCACTTTTAGACCTTGCACGATCGATTCCAATGGCACCCGTGTACCGTGTCGATCCCGTGGATCGCGCCTCGTGCTCGAGAGACATCTCAAAAGGATATTTCCAAAGAAGAGGATGTTCATCCGCGAAGAAGACCTCATTACAAAAGCTACGCGTGCGTTCAGTGGCACCGGCGTGCTCCGAATCACCAAGCGTGTCCGAGAGCGCGTCGCATTTCAGGATTTCAAAATCCACCGAGAGATAGGATGGATTTCACGAGTAAAAGCAAGTTTAGCTGCCTGTTCTTGTAATTGTTTGAAAATCCACTAGGACAATTATGCGTCCATGCTTATAAGTTCCTGCATCACCACCCAGGTGGTAGCTGAAGGTTACCATTTCTTACGATCTGAATTTCGCAAGATGCTAACACGCTCGAAGAACTCTTTTCTACAAGATAAAAAGTCGCAATTATTTGAAAATCCACTAGAACCATTATGCACTTATACTTAAATCCCTGCATCACCACCCAGGTGGTTACAATTTCTCACGATCTAAATTTCGCAAGATCCTAACACACGCTCGAAGAACTCTATCGCGCGCGCGCGCGCGCACAAGGTAGAAAGTCTCTCGCGTTTTCCCTCGATTTCCACCGATCACGAGGATCCAAAAGATCGCCAGAGGAGCTTTCCAACGGAAGGAAACTTCTTCTAAATCAGGCACTCGTCTCTACTCTTCTCTTTTTACACGTACCTCCGGAAGGTGCAGGCACGCGTTACGACGATCGAACGCTCGCCGATCGCGCGGTCCAGGTTACTCTCACGAGATGCAAGTTTCACCTCTCACTTCTACCTCTTTTATACAGGCACGTAACTACGTGTACGTACCACACGCGTCCGTCTCAACGCGTCGACCGGACCGAACTGAATGCTCACGACGATCCGGCCGGAAAGATTTCCGAAACGTGGAGCGGATGCGTCGAGAGAAAGGGACGGCGAAAGGTTAACGGCGCCTTAATCCTCGACCGATCGAACCGAGACTCGCAGGTACCACACGGTGGCAGAACCTGCCGCCTTCTAAGCACGGCCGCCCCCCTTGCTCGCCATCGCGAGAACGTAAACGCGCTTGCCGCACCAGCCTTGGACTTTGTACGACGGTCTTCTCGCTCTTCATCGCGCCGAGATCTGGAGAGGAGAGAGGCTACGATAATTTTAGCAAACAATTACGCGATCCACCGTGGATACTCCGATTTCCCTTCACCCTGTTCGAGACTCGGTCTCCGATCGTCAGCACCTGGTCGTGATTAGAAATTTCGCAAGCATCGAACATCGGAAGAATATCGTGGGTGGTTCACGAAGCGCGTCGACGACTCGTGGAATTTTCTGATCTCTTCATCGAATTGTAGACAGTTCCTTGTATATTTTCTGCGTTTGTACAGGTGTAAAGGAAAGAGAGTCTTCGAGACGAGACAAATCTAGGAGGATTGATAAGAGTACATTAATTTTTTTTTTAATCGTGATTCTTGAGACCTTTTGACAATTGATAATTGGTAATGTGTGGATTTTGAAATTGTTAGTCTTCGAGTCGTGAGGAAAATTGACACTCATAGCCTTCAGATAGGATATCGAAATTTTGCGCGCATTGTAGACTGCGACATTGGTCGATCGCGATGTCTGCCGAGTCGTGCGCAATCGGACAATCGCGAGAGACTGCATACGGTAATTCGATAAGGAAATTAATCGTCAAGCGTTTCCTGGGTGATCCACGTTTCGATTATGTTCGACCAGACCAGTGGACACGCCGTCGTTGATAGGCCATTCTTAATCGACGGACACCAGTAATTAACGAGAACCTACTTTCGATCGATCGGACCCACTCGATGCTGTAAATACCTTCGTTCTCGGTATCCCCCTATTATCTATTATTATCACAAAGTGTTTCTTTATGGCTTCGAGGAAACGTCCGACGACCAGCACCTCGCATCAGTTCACTCGTGTCGTGATTTTTCGACAATTTTTTAAACGACAGGACGAGAGTGTGATTTTATCATACCTATTGTTTCCCCAAGTAATTCGGACACCACGAATGAAAATTCAAATTTTGCCTTTCTCATTGTACTCCGGCTAAAATTAATCGATGATAATACCGAGTCGAAAGTACGGTCAGTCCCGGATTAATTCGAGGTGCAACCAGTGGAATGAAATAAAGAAAAAAGAGAAAGAAAGCAGAGTTGTAAAAAAATACCTGAAATTTGCAATTTTAAATCGACTCGGAGGTCGATCCAATAACGTTCTTCGCAAGGAATTGTTGAACGCTCGACAAACAAACTTACTTGAGGTCGTTCTTCAAAGAACACGCAGCTCCTACGAAAGATAAGTTCGTTACCGATGGTAAATTATCAGCGTTATTCCCTGTCTTTTTAACGTGCAGCACAATTGTCTCGGCCAAGGCTTTCGAAATATCAGTAAAGTAGAGCGCGACACGCCGCCGCCGCCGCAAGAAGCGAGTATGCGCATTGCAAGCAATATTTGTCGCTTATCGAGAACAGCGGACAATTATAATGCGACTCGTCGAACGTATGTCCGGAATGGAATTCGCGACTATCGCTTTTCAATTACCTTGTTGTCATTTTATTCGAACATTGTTCACCATTCGAAGTTCATTACGTGCCCGCGTAACCAAAGGTCCCACCGCGATTTTTCTCTTTCGTATTCTGCCACGCGTTTCCTCCGGGGAGAGGGACGTTAGATAAGATATGAAAATAGAATTGATTAACGCTTCTTCGCGGATATCACGAACTCGAGACTCGATCCTCGTGAGAGGCCAAGGTCGTTTGAAAATGGGGGAATCGAGTCGATCTGTTTGAGGAGGCTCGAGGTGCTGAAGCGACCGACGATAGAACGATCGTCTATCGTTCTGTCCAATTCAGAAATGAGGGAAGTCCCTTCAACGTTGTCTGCACCCTCTTCTTCTTGTCCATGCAACACTGAATAAACTTTTAACGAGGTGAAATTGAAAAAGCTCCGCGAGCAACGATGCACCGGAAATTCTAAGGGCCTTGAGAGTACAGACGAAGCTGCAGTTATCTCCAAGATTCCTCGAGAGTGACGAATGGCCGAATGACAAGCGTCTTTCAAAATCTGGATACCTGAAGCAAGTGCCGATAAATAATCGTCAGAAATAATGTTGACCCGACGGCACTCGGTGATTCGCCACGTGCGATAAAATTCTATCGGCCGGAGACGACACCCTCGTTTTACTTGGACCTGATAAGAGAGCGAGGCGTAAGAGCCACGGTTTCCGATAAGAGGCGAGACGAGACGTGCCCCTGTTTGGGTGTGCTGCGCTTCTCAAAACGCTTGCTCTGATTACGCTTGGAGATGATACGTCCGCCACTTGACACATTCGACATGCCGAATCTGCTCTCGATTATCATCTTTCCGATTCGCCAGCAGCCGGTCTCGAGCCGAGATTCTTCGTTTAACTTGAAATAATTATCGAAATAATTATAATTGCTATAGATAAATCTCTTTTAGGACAGAGGTTGGTCGACAGGAGTCTATCGAGTCGAAATTCTTCCTTTAACTTGAAATAATTATGGAAATAATTATAATTACTACAGATAAATCTCTTTTAGGATAGAGGTTGGTCATCTGATTACTTTAATGATAGGGTTAATTTTGAAACAAAAAAATGTCTAACTGAGCCGACTGCAACATTTTTCTGAAATAATTACAATATTTTTTCCGTTGTTTACGAGAAAAAATTTGAATGTTTCTGATACTTAGAGAATTCTTTACAAACTTGTGCATTTGTCGCGCCTAATACGTTCATCTAGAGAGACGAGATTCAAGTATAGAGTGAAAATCTCCGAGTGAAATTTCTGCAAGAGAGACATGTGATATGGAAGCATGTGTGAAGTAATTTCGGAGCGAGGTGCAATTGTGCGGACGACCTTTGCTCGAGGCTGCCACGTGCGAAGCCGACGGTGCTTCCTCTTATCACTCTAGTTTGCACGAGTTACGCACTTCACAGGAGTGAACAGATGCTCGTGGTCGTTCCGACGAGATTAGGAAGCGATCTTATCACTAGGATTTATCGAGTTGCGTCTTCGTTTCCTGCCAATGGCGATACTCATCGTTCCGTTTCAGTAACCGCGACAAATCGGAAATCGGCGAAGGGGCTTGAACGAAAAAAACTTACGACAACAAAGGGTACTCTCGCACTCCGATAACACTCCTATTTTTTTCACCCACTTACAATATCAGCTCGGTGTTTCCCACGACGACGATTACACACGCGATAATGAGCGTGACTTTAGACCAACCGAATTCGAAAAAGAGTCGTTCCGCAACAGATGTTATTCAGTCCTCGACGCGGTGGTCTTGAAAAGAAACGACCGCGATGTAACGTGCTTCGCTTATTATATTTTAACCGGTTGGTCTTCCTGTCTTTCCGGATCCTGATGCGTCGAGGTGCCAAGTTTCTCCGACTTCCTCTCGAGCATGCACGTTTCATCTTTCCTCGTCTCTTTCACTCTCTCTCTCTCTCTCTCTCTCTTTATTAAGAGGACGTAGACGATGAACTCTCCAACGAAAGAGCGCGTACTTGTCTAGGAATAGAAACAGGGATGGGAATAGGTTGCGCGCGAGTTGGCCAGGCGCAGCAAAGGTCGAAGGAGGTACCTATGAATCGTTTTACAGCAGGTGACGTAATTTCCGGTGGACCGTTCGCCGCGGGTAGTCGAGGCGGAAATTCAATCACCTAGAACGATTCGTAAGATCGACTCGTCCAGTGCTAGAGAACCACCGAGATTTTCTCTCGTTCGTGCAAAAATTTCCCACGCGACTTCACCAACTCACTTACCACGCTTTTCTCAAGGTGCAAGAACTCTCTCCATTCGTTGTTAACAACTCTTCTTACGACGACAAATCGCACGACGGTGAAAAACAATGCGACGACACGACGAAGGAGCGATAAAATCAGGGAAAGAGCGTGGGTACTCTCGACTAGGTAACATCGATCTCCACTACTTATCTGAGTCGACCTTTGGTCCCGACCAATAAATAGTTTCTTCGATTGCTAAAGAAGACAGCAGTTCACCGAGCCCCAAGAAATGTTCTTCTATCTTTACGCGTCAACCTGTCGTCTCTTGATTACAGATTCATCTTCTCTTCTTTCCATCAGTCCCTCCGTTCTCCCTCGTTTGTCCTTACTTTGTAAAATCAGAAACGCATCACGAGACGAGGACGATCGTCCTGCGATTTGCTCACCGTGTGGAGAGAAATCGTCGAGCGCTACGTAGGAAAATTCACGTGATAAGGCGGAAGAGCCCTTTGCACCCGTTCTATCGTATTTGCTCGCAGAGAGAACGTAATCGCTGCTGCTCCACCACCCCCCGCGAGAGATTGATGACGCAATCGAACCGGACTGTGGTCTCGATGATCCACCGGCTCCGATAACCACGGTGTTCAGGGATACCATTGCGATGCATTTTCTCGTCGGTCCAGTCTCGGTGATTTCATCGGGAGCGACGACGTGTAAAAAAGGTACGTTCAATATCGCAAGTACTTGTGAATTATTAGCTGACAATTATGCGAGACGAGAACACGGGCTCGACGCATTAATAACTTGGACTTGGATCGTCGGAGCATTTATTTCCGTTTTTGTCAAAAATGCTCATTATTTCTTACGATACCGTGATGCGAATGATCCACGCGGTGATACCCAGAAGAAAAGATGTCCGGAGTACCTGTATATTATCAAGGTCGAATTCCAGTCTACCGCGCGGCAGAAGATGAGTCTTTGGACTTGGAACACGAGGGTGATCCTTTTTTTTTTTCTTCTTTGGAGAGCGTGGATTCATTTATGCGCATAATTGGAGTGACATTTGGCGCAGAGACGTGAAACGATGAAGATTCGAGCTCTCGTGGGGATAATAAGAATGAAATAAGGAAAGTGTACGTGCCTCGGCCGGACGTCCTTGCTTGCAACATACCGATCTCAAGGAGGATGAGAGATCGGAGGACGAAGAAAAGAAGAGCGAAGCATGGTCGAGAGTAGAGTAAAATTTTCGCATTTTTCTCGTCCCTTGATGGTCCGAGATTGGTCGTTGATTTTATGGAAATCGATGTCATTCGTCCGCCTTGGCCATTAAACTTTGTCGTAGACGCGAGACGTTGGCCAATCACGATGCGAGCGTCATGCAAAACTCGTTCGCGAGTAGACTTTGCGCCCAGTGGAGGTTCTTCGTTTATTAATCCCTGGCCCGGTTAGAGAACAAGGCTATTCGTAGATTTTCTCGACCCTGCTCCGATTCGCAAATCGAATCTTCACATCTGAGTGTAGGTAATGCATTATCGTCGCCCTCCTCCGAAGCATTTTAACACTAGAACTACCAAACCTCTCAAAATGAGTGGTCAACAAAAGAGATTTCCATATAAAAAAAAAAATTAGTGGTTCCAATGTTGAAGAGAAATTTTTGTGAAAAATTGAAGCCACCGGTCATTTTAATCGATCCATACTTCTAGTGTTAAAATCATGGTTCTCTTTACATTTTTCCTTGTTTCTCTTTATGCTCGAATCCTGGTTAAAATTTAATAGAACCTTTTGAGAAGCTTTCCATTCAATTATGTCGGAGCACTCATAAAAAAAATATCAAAATGTCTCGCGTATTTGTCATCAGTCCATCGCATTTGTCAATCAAGGAATGAAATCAATCTTCTCGATAATGGTCCGCGCTTATTCGTGATTGCAGATTCGCGATCACTTCTTTCGTTACTTCTTGTCTCCGGAATAATTACACGTCTATCGATTTGTCCTGGTCGATAGAGACGGAACCTGCACGAGCAAAACGAGCAACAAGTGACGAAGGAAGTTGGTGACATTGTGCGATTGCATAACGAGCACTTCCGAATGCACGATGGCCTCCGCTTACGAATAAACAGTCACGCACACGTTAAACCCCGAATCACACGTGCCCCTCGCTCGCATTATGCGATCGCAGAGTTCCTGCAGTCCTCTCCCCTGCCTAACGATAATTTTAGTCGCGCTCGCATTCGTTCCTCCACTGCGAAGCTCTAAGTACAAGAATAGTCTTGGAAGAGGCGAAGAACCTCGCGAAACAGATCGTGTCACTTTGGCAATCTTCAAGGCTTCTGCCAATTCTCGAGAGTGTCTTTCCTCGAGAGGAACGAGGAAGCCAGAGCTTGTCACCTGGGTGGGAATTTTTCTCACCGTCTATTACGAATCGTTAAATTCTCTTTCTTGCGGTCTAAAGTCCTCGATTCTCATTCTATGGGACGAAGAACAGGAGCAAAGACACCGTGCCCGTCTTACTAAACCTGCTTAAGTTTTATTGGCTCGTTCGCGATAATGCCCGTGAACGAGAAGCGGCCTTTCAGACGCTCCGATCGTAGAAGAGGCTCGTTGTAAGAAGAGAGAGTTTCTTCAACGAGGCGTCGAAGAAAGGGAATGAATTACCGCGTAGTCGGTGATTCGATGAGCGCGCAGCACGCGAATTTTGCAAAGATGTTTTCCTTCGTGACGAAGCAGATTCATCCGAGAAGATTTACGTTCCACGAGTTCACGTAGGACCACGTCTGTCACTAGGCAAAATAGGCACGTAGTACGTGCCTAGGGCCTGCTGAAAAAGAGTCCCACAAAAAGATAACTAAGAACAATAAAAAAAAAAAAAAATCAGTCAACTAAATTTTACTTTGTTCTATAAGCTATTCAAATAATAAAAGATTAATTGTTTAAGTTTAAAAAAATATAGAAGGCCCGAAAAACAGTTCAATGCAAACATTTTTCTACATGCACGTGATTCTTCAATAGAACGGGGTATTCGGGGTGATTGACTGCGAAGAAAGGTGATTAAGCTAATAAATAGTAAGCTCTGTGTCGCATGGAGGATGAATGGAAGTCTGCACACTTTTTTACAATTACGCACTTGTTTGATTAGAATATTCATAAACGAGACTATCGCCCAGTTCATAACCACGGCACGCAAATTCAAACACCGACGCGCAATTGCTCGTGAATATTCTGGAGCGTGCTGCGTTATTCGTTGAAATCGCTGTTTACACTTGGAAATTAGTCTCACTCTTCCACAACGTATTCGTGCACGATTCAACGAGCTTTTACTTTCAACGACGTGCTTTCCAACATTTTCCGACACTTTCCACGTTGCGCGTCGACTGAAACTTACGGAGGCAACAATCGCTTGTTATTCCACGAGTCATTGTCGGAAGAACGCTTGCGTCCCGATAAAAGTACGAATATTATGACTGCTTGGAGCTCGATGCGTAAAGTATCTCGCGTGCTCGTTTCTCGTACGAGGAAAGGTCGGCGTGAGGTTCATTGATCCAATAAATAACAAATGCATCTAATCATTCGAGTACGATAATGATACGGAGGCGCGTTCTATATTTTATTGACGATGACGCGGTCCCACGGTTCTGACGTGAAACGAATTTTGTTTTTCTTCCTATTGCGACTAAACGACCCACTCAAACGCACGACACACTCCTAAGAGTGTTTCGTGGCAAGGTCGACGGCCCGTGATAACATTATGCCCGATATTTGAACGTATCAAATGTAACGACGAAATAATTTCACTAATTAAATAATATCCGGTTGGCACGATGACGCAAATCTGACAGATTGTTAGGCGAATCTTGACGCCACTGAGTTTCGCAAACGCGGATCTTCTGCAAGGATGTGTACGCGCGCGTTTGCGTGCTCGAAACTCCGCTTTGTCGCTTCGAATCAAATGAGTACGATAACGAGGTGCGATAACGTTGATTTGTGTTATGCAAACGCGTTCACTCATTTTACGATCCATTTAACGAGCCAGCACTCGGTGCCGCTTATTCTCTACACCGTTTCTTCTTACTTTTTTCTTTTTCTCTTCCTCCTCTTCCATGAGTTACGCTTTTGTTTCGGATGGTCTTGATTGTTAGTGTCTCATTTTTTTTTTTTTATATTTGTTATTGTGTGTGTTTTTATTTCATTTTGTAAGGGCTTCGGCTTAGGTTTTGTTCATTATGACGTGAATTGAGTATTTTTTGTCATTTTTGTCCAGCTCAGGATGCAATAAATATCATTTTTCTTCCTTTCTTTTTTTCTTTCTTCCGTAACTCGTGGGTAATGAACGGACGTTTATCCAGCTTGGAGACACAAGAGAGTGATCGATCGGAGGGCAGTAATTTTTCCAATGAAACGCGACATCCGTTTGGGCCAAAATGGAGCGAATAAATTTCACGCTCTCCTTTCGAGCCGGTGCGTTATAACGATGGACAATGTCGCGACACAAGTTTAAAGGGGAACGAGTGACGACAACGAGAGACGATCGCGCCTGCATTACGCAACGATAAGCTGTAAGAGAATATGGAGATCGCGTATGACCGCACGCTCGTGATCCAAGGAATCGATATGACGTCGATTACGCGACGGAGATGTTGGCTCTCAATGTTTTCTCGTTGTTGCAGCAAAGAGCTTCGCGTACGATTACGATGCAATTTCTTCAATAAAATTTGTTTTCTCTTGGACAAAAGGAGGATGGCCGCTTTAAGTATTTCGTTAATTCGACTACCAAATCAGTGGAAAGGGTGAATTTCTACATTGACATTTCATTACCTGCCCTCTCGAGGTCACACGATGCAGAAACAATGGCCGGAAAAGAGGATTTGCGAAATGAAACGCTTGCACGCCACCGGACACAAAGTATTGCACTTTTATGAATATGTAATTGACCTTTAGCTGCGAGAAACGGTTAATAAATATTCAAGGAAATCGGCCTCGCACGGTCTTTTAAACGGACGAACCTTCCAAGACTCGACGAGTTCCATCTTGGATCTATTAATGAACGTACAAGTTTTAGATTGAACGAATTGATCAACGTTCTAACCAACGATCCTGTTCGATAAAGACAAATGAACCGTTTATTTTGAAAGTGGTGAATGTCCATTTAAAAAAAAATAAGTCACTCCCTTTACGGTCGTGCCTAAAAACTAGTTATAAATGAAAAGTTCACCTCAAATTAATCACAAATTATATATCTCATTTCTTTTTTTTAAGTCGACTTACATAATAAACGGTCAAATGTCAATTGCACGAGAGCTTTTATGCACTACAGGAAATTTCTGCGTCGCGTAAACAAGTGGAATTCAGACTTCGAACTTCCTCGATCAATCCGCAAGAAAAGAAGGAAATCACGGGGACAAGAGGTGCTTTCCTTTCACTACCGTGATGAAATCGTATCACATCAGTTGAGAAGTTGACAAGAATCTGATTGGATTACCTAAAGTAGAATATAATTGGGCGAATTGAACTGAAGTAAATATTTCACTTCAGTTCTGAAGCAGCTCTGAAATCAACGGTGCTCGTTAATTTCGAGAAGTGGATCCTCCTGGTCTTACTCGTACCGAACTCCACGCTTGTTCTACAGCAATGAAAAAGGAAGAGAGTGGAAGCAGCTCGTTCTGAGACGTAAAGTGTGTCACGTGGGAGGAGAAGAAGAAGCGAAGGGGCAGGGCAATGACGTTGTCCCTCGACTCGACGCACAACAGATGAGAGAACAGGTTTTCTGTTTGGATCTCGTTTCAGCAAGTGTGGTGCGTCTACTGTGTACGGAGCTGAAAGTCTGTTGCTGACACCACCATGGCTCGAGTGGCGAGCAACAAGTGTTCACCGTTGAGGAGAAACGCGCAGTTCGACCGATTGCCACTTTCAGGCATCCAAAGTGCGAATGTAATAAATTCGAAAAGGAACAAGAAACAAAGTGGGTGGCGTGCAGCTAGTTGGAACGACCTGCGCAGGGCAGAAATGACGTTTCCGGAATGAAACTATGAGACAAATAAACAACGTCCGCGTGGCCGCGCCGAGCGACTAGATTCCGTGTTGAAAAGGACAGGTATGGACGAGATCGCCTTTAATTTTACTGTATTTGAAATATATCACGGCTGAGCACACTTAGAGACTCGTGGTATTAAGAAACACGGTAAGATTGCGCAAGAAACTCCTAAGAAAAAATAGGTATAAATCGTAGGATCGCTCTCTTTCTATCTTGTTGAAAGGTTGCCTTTCAACGGTATCCACGGAAGATGAACACGGTGTGAAATAATGTGGTTAAATAGGGAGTAACTCGTTTTGTCAGAAGAGGCATAGGTGGCATGATATCACGCCTAATACTTAAAAGGTGCGACCTTAAACAGTAGTACGACTTGCTCCACCTTCTCTTATAACAATAGTGTCTAATTTTCGGGAGAATCGCAATTAAAATTGGTATTTTCCTAAAGTCACACTGTTGTAAAATTGCAAATGCGGCTCGAGGTTTTTGCCAGCACTCATTAATGAAAAACAAGGAAAGGAGAGAGAGAATCGATTGTTTTTGCCTCGTCAATACGTTTTCTAGGCGATTTTAGAACAAAAAATAACAAACTTAAATTGCAATTTTCTCGAAAACCAGACACTATTTTTATATTTCCCAATACCACGAGTCTCTAAAGTTACTCAACTGTGATATATTTCAAATTCAACGAAATTGAAGACGGGATTCTCCACACCTCTTCTTGTAAGTGTGCAAGACGCAAAGGGCAATAAACAAAATGACAAGCATTCTACTTAAGTACTGACAACGATCGTACATCGGAAATTCGTATGCATCATGCGAGTGCATTTACATGCTACGTTAATTACCCGGTCGATTTCCACCCGCAAACGTAACACACACGTCTTTGTTTTGGACGACAGATTATATTGTTTGAACACGATCGTCAACCAACGAAAGCTTGCAATTAATTCGAAATTAATCAATTGCCTTAGGAATCCCGCGAGTTCTTCTACAAAACCATCTAAAGTTCACCGTTATCTTTTCTCTATGTGCATGTGTGTTTCACTACATGTGTAGCTCGATGCTTACGTGTGCTGCAGAAGATTGCAGGACGGCAAGCGAGCGCGACCTCGATGACCTCGATTTTCAAGGTAGGTATGGCATTAACCGATGACCAATTTAATAGAGTCGTAAAACCCGTCCCGACTTAACCGCGAGAAAACGCGGTATTTTATTTTCAATGTAAATAGCATTTTTTTCTCAATACAAATCTCCTCGTTAAAGTAATTGCTTCGCGACCGAGATGATTTTTTAATATTTACGAGCTTTCGATATTATCGTCGTAACGGACCGGCTGTGTTCCGATAAGCGATTACAGAGTGGAGAAAAAAAGAGAGAATACGAAAAAAAATAAGAATATAAATGCAAAGTTCGCAAATTACGAATTACTTCTAATTAAGGAGCAATGTGCACCCTTGATCGAGTAACTGAACTTTGACGTTGCTTTGTGAGTTGCGTGACTATAAGAAAGTAAATTTTCTTTGGGTCACGAGTAAATTAAACGATCAACGATGATATTTGCAGCATAGACAAACGCCTGAGTTCGAAGCACATATTTAACAACAGTTAACTTGCTTCGCGTGAAAACAGATGTAATCAACATGGATGCGTCAGCAAAATAATCGAGTAGACAAAGAAAAAGCTCAACTCACGTTAAAATATAGAAGTACGAGATCCGAACTACTCTCCTATTTATAATTCGCGCGACGATCGGCAGGAAAGAGTGATATTTTTAATAACAAAGCGTTTGTGGATACGCGTGTCCGTCTAACGAGTGCGAAGTTCGCAGTGACGCGTGTGAGTCAAGATTAAAATAATTACCAGCAAACAGTCGCGAATTACGCGATTTCCCTTTGCCTTCCCCGACGAGCGCTTTTCTCCAAGGACGTCGAACGTATTTAAAAGATCCTTCGTTTTTCAGCAAGGATCAACCAGCCTCGGTATAATGAAGATTATCCAGTGCGAACGAGTCTGTAGTAAAAAGGTAAAAGTGCCGTTTAAACGCATGGCGATCTAAAAGTGACGATAACTCTCACTTCGTACTCCCCGCCCCCCCCCCCCCTCTCTCTCTCTCTCGACTCCTCGTTGGTAAAGCCACAAAAGTGCAATCGCCTAATACGCTTGGCACTTATCTTACTGGTACAGTCGCGCGAGCACACGGTCGACTGTGCTTAGAGCAGGGATCGGAAAAACCTGTTTTCAATTTTAAACGCGCCCGCCACTTCGAAACCCTTTACGTAATCAACATTTCCCGTATGGTATTTCTTTATCGGGCGCGCCATTCCTTTCGTCGTAATATAACGGCACACCACCTTCGTTACCATTTACGACACTGGAAACTAATTACTCACTCGATGATCCCTACCCAACGAATTCCTTTCTTCGTTCAGACCTCTTTTCGGTTAATTCGATCAGACTTGCTTAGAGAGGATGTGAATATTAGGAGGTTCTAATCGGAACGAGAGTTAACGCGGAAGTCGAATGAATATTCATAATTGATTGCACGATGCGGAATCTATTATAGATTCTTTCCTGCTGATTAGCTTGCCACGTGAGGAAAATGTATTCGAGCAAGGTCATGTTGCTTCTAACGCCTCCCGAGTGCTTTCTGGTCGACAATGAGCCACGTTGCCGATAGAGAACGTATCCGTTCGTAATATGTTATTGACAAACAATAATCGAATTCCTCGTAATGGAAATTGCAGCTTCGTGAGTGCGAGGCAATTACCGCAATCGTTCGCTTCTTTGTTACGTGCTCGTGGAACGATTGTATTTACTGCGCAACGGAGTAATTTGCAGTTAAGGTAGACGATGCCACGTGCCCAAAAAGCACCGGTATGTCCATGTAAATGTAACGAGAAGTGTATTTGGTAATTATAATTTTGTTAAAAATTCACGATGACTTACTGGTATAACTTCCTACATTCAAGATTACGTAAACAGCATTATGCTGATATTAATAGAGCGGTTAGATATGCAAGAGTGTACGTGTGAAACTGTTGCGCTACACGTACCATATTTTAAAGTTCCACATGTCAGTTATCGGAGTAGACCGAACCAAGGTGTTTATCTTGCGTGAAAAATGAGCACGGAAGTGAATGCAATTGTGCTTTTCTTTAAAGTAGATTAGTTTGCAGGAGACAATCCGTATTTTTTTTCGTACAACGCCGGTCGACGACCGTCCGTACGAATTATCATCGACACCGTAGAAATAAGCGGAATGTAAGTCAAAGGTAGTCAACCTTAAGGAAACTCGTGTTCTGATTGGTCGTTGACGGAGGGTGTGTGCGACCGCACCTCCTGGCACGCATTTTTCAGACGCAAGTGGGCCAAAAAACACGCACGAATTCTAATAATAGAAAATCCACTCTCTCGTCTACGAGCGATTCAAATACGAGCATGGAATACTCACTCGCAAGCGATGATCCTTCGGTATTCGGGCGGTTAAAATCTTCTTGGTGTTTACACAAAATCAAATTCGTCGTAGAAGAAACTACACAAACTGCGACAGACGATGGTCGTCGTAATGGGAACTCTCAAACGGGCCGATTGCAACACACTTTCCGTTACACTGCCGTCGTACGCGGCTCTTCTTGTATATAACACTAGTCCCAGGACTTAGTTACCTCCTCCGCGTTCCATGTATCGAATCGCACTGAACGACAATGCTTGCAAAGGTAAGAGAATTTGCCACCTCTGTAAATGTGTGTTAGCGCTGTTGGGCGATCGTTACATACCCCTAACAGCGCTACTAGAGTTATGCTCCGTTTCTCTTAAATCACTGTGGACTATCCGCCAAACTCTGCGTGAATGTTTGTAATTAAGTGTTCACCGGTGTACTGAGTGGGGAGTGTGTGCGTGCGCCCGTTTTGCTTCCTCTCGCTGGAACTAGTTTAGATTCTTAGCGCCAGAGGGCGGTACGAGTCACAGTACAATACGTTGATACCACAGAAGTCGGTAATTTAGCATTTGCATGGATCTGTATGTAAAGCTTATATGTATGGAGTGGATATTGAATATAGTTCTGTACGAAGTAGCATGTAAAAGAGCGTAAACAGAGAAACATACTTTTCGGGACTTCTCTGTCTTTTCGTTTCCGGAAATATGCTCTGCGCATGCCTGACTGGTGTACAAGTTGGAATAAGATAGATATATTTTTTATTCGTGTAGTTCAGTATTTGCTACAAATGCTTCGAAGTGTTCTATCTAATCCGGAAAGTAGAAAAACGAAAGAGTATTTGCCGTGGTTGCTGGCCTGCATGTTAAACGATGTAAGAAATTAGAGTGAGATGAAATATATATTTATCTCACTCTTACTTATACGACAGTCAGGCACGCGCAAACCATATTTCCGGAGATGAAAAGACAGAGAAGTCCTCAAAATCACATTTCTCTGCCTAAACTTTTTCGGACACGATTTGCCACAAATCTTACAGATAAGAAGTTACTTGTTTCTTTTATGATCTTCATGACCTCGCAGACAATGAAATTTGTTATGATAGAATAACATTTAAAAAAGATGGTGAGCGACACAAAGCTCATTCCTTTCTGCTTCCGAATATGTCGAAGAGTGAAAACTAGGCCTAAACGATAACGTAGAAATCATAGGAATAGTGTGTGAAATAGATTTGAGAATACGGCTTAATGTGAACATTCCTGCGTCGCGGTTTTCTACGTTTGTGTGCAACATGCTTGGATTACGTTACGTGCGTTACGCTTACCAAGCCAAATGACGAGCGATCTTTGAATTTAATAATTGCACGTGCTGCACTTTTTACAGCAAGGGCATTTCATGATACGTTTCGACATATTTAACACTTAATACTTTCAGTCTTACGGGTGCAATTGGTACGGGCTATTCATAAAGGAGAGATCTAACAGTGGGATAAACAATTATCGTCTGGTTATCGTAGCAGCTCAGTGCCGGTCAAAGTGTCATCTTACAGTACCAGTACCAGTGTTGAGACGTGAGGTTTAGCAAGGATGGAAAATCAAAGTGCCTTAGTTGCCGAACTGCGTGAAAAATTTTTAAAGAAACTCGAAGACGAGGAGCCACCCGATCCAAGTATGCGCACGTATATCCTTTATTTTTTGCAAATATCTTTCCGTTTAAATTACCAGTGACAGTCGTAAAAGCGATGCAAATGTGCACTTAAATTTCTGGGCAAAGGTCAATGTACATGCACACATTGCAAGGGAGAAGAATCTATTAGATTCTATTTTCTACATTTATCAGTAAAACAACATTATGTTTTTACATTTTCCTGCGATACGCTTCATTCGCTTGGAATTCAAAATATATTCACTCTACAATTTTGAGTACCATAAACTTCTAATTAAATACCTCATTTGCAGAAAATGCGAAAATAGAATTTCATCCTCTGGACATTCAAAGAGTGCAGGCAAATGACGATTGGTTGAGACGTTTCTTGGAACATAATGAATATAATGTGCAAGAGTCCCTGAATATGCTTTGGGAATCTTGTACCTGGCGAAAAAAGTTTGGTACAAATGGTGAGTATGTGTTTTTTAAGACGAATAACATATGTTCATTAAGAAAAATTGTTTTTTCTTTTAATCAAAGACATAAGGTATGAGAGAATATTTCTTTGTTACTGGTGTCATACGAATATAATATGTAACCAGCGGCAAGTGTTTTTTTCTAGGCGATACATTTAATGTAAATTCTTTCCATGTTCAGATATAAAATCTAATGATTTTACAATTGATTTTTACATTACTTTTTTTCTTCTTATTGGCCTTAGTTACTTATATATTAACATTTCTGCAGATATTACAGAAGAAAATGTTAAAAAAGAATATTTGGAGGAAGGTTGTGTGTTTAGTCATGGTAAAGATAAAGATGGAAAATTGCTTCTTATAATCAAATCGAAATTACACGTTAAAGGAACAAAAGACTTTGCTGAACTTCAGAGATGTGTTGTGTATTGGTTTGAGAGGCTGGAAAGGTAAGTTTTACTTTATTCCAACAGATGTTGAATTTGAATAGCTCATAAATCATATTTGGAGACAACTGGAAATTTACTTGAACAGATAAATTGTTACAGCTATAAATATGTTTTTTTGTGTTTCAGGGAAGGTAATGGAAATCAGATATCTATCTTTTTTGATATGCTTGAAGCTGGCCTCTCTAATGTGGATATGGAGTTTACAAAGTACCTGATTGGTTTATTCAAAACTTACTATCCAAATTTCTTGAATTACATTTTAATTTTTGAAATGCCATGGGTTTTAAGCGCAGCTTTCAAAATAATAAAGTCATGGCTGCCTGCAAAAGCAATTCCCAAAATCAAATTTCTTAATAAGAGTAATTTAAAAGAATTTGTTGAACCAAATAACGCACTTAAATGCTGGGGTGGAAATGATAGTTATGTCTACAGTTTTGTGTCAGAAATTCCAACAGGAGACTCTGCAATGAATGGAACAATAGAAAACAAAAAGGTATGTAAAAACTAGCAAACAATTTTTTTTTATGTCTTATCCATATTATTGATGACACATTAAAGGATGCAAAACTATAATTCTGCATGTCTAGTCAATTATATATAGTGTTTTAATGAACACATCTCTATCCTAGGTTCATTTTGCCGATGGTTCTCCAATGACGGAACAACCCCCAGGTGGTTTTGTAGAGCATTCAAACGATGAACAAAGTTAGTATAGCAGATTGTATAAGTATTTTCTTATGACTTGTTATTTGCTGGGTGGAGGGTTAATGCACTTTTATCTTATGTGTGTTTGTATATGTACATATCTTTTCACTAGTGCTCTCTATACAACAAGAGGCAATCGCATTTCATAAGGAAGGAAATGAAATTGTTGGCATGATTGTACTTAAAAATGTCACGACAGATAAACCATTGTCTTATAAAGTATGTATACGTATGTATTACAGATAACAGTTTAAAATTAAATATGCTTTGATTTCTTTTTTTTTTATTGTTTTGCATATTTGAAATTTTAGATTAAGACAACATCCCCCGAGAAATTCAAGGTGAAACCATCTTCGGGTATTTTATTACCTTCCGAACAATGTAATATTACAATTGTTCTTCAAGCGGGATATAGTCTTCGTGGATTGGTACAAAGTGACAGGTTCTTAGTAATGTGTTTACCTCTTGAGAGTGCTAATACGAGTATACAAGAACTTGCCAGTATTTGGAAGGTAATTGTGTATTATTTAGTTTATAGAATGTATTAGAACTTATGTTCCATATGTACGGTTTTGATATGGTTTCCTTTGCTCACAGAATGGTAAACCAGCAGAAGAACATCGATTAAAGTGTTATAGTAATGTAAATGGAAATAACGGAATGCAAAAATCACATTCTATACTATCTTCAAATTCTGCACATGACAATGTCGACTCTATTTTTTCTAAGGTAAGAATAATAGTTTTTACTAAAAATGAAAGTTTGGGGAGCACTTTGATGATTCATATAAAACGTTTCAGATAACTGGTTTAGAAGACAGTTACAACAAGTTGCACAAAGAAATTGTTTCAATAAAATATCTGCTGTTATACAGCGTAATTTTATTAACAATTTTAGGAGTAGTAATTATTGCGTATAGCTGGAGGTCGGACATCAGAAATTCGACCGATGAACAAAATTGCTGTTTTAATTCGGAGTTATAAATATTGTTACGAACGTCATGTTTTTCACAACGTGATCGTCATAGCAATTTGGTATAAATAATTATATACCAAAGGTCAAGTTGTACCGATATACGTATCAGGATTATATTATACATATATCACTTTTGTCATATGTATAAGCTCAGTGGTGACTTTGCTATGCAAATACTTCAAATGGAATATTCTTTCCTAGAGACAGATTTCTATTATAATTATATGTATAAATGTACATAGGATTATTTCTTGTACATTTATATATATATATATATCTTACCACACATCCCATGTGAAATTGCAAATTTTCTCAAATGCACAGGTGCCATGTTTGTTATATTGATTATATTAAACAACTTGTTGCATTTTTACTCATACTCAAAGATGTGTGATTCTGAAAATATACAGTGTTCTGCAATAGATACTTATAATACATAGAAGAATGTTATCGTACAGTTCTGATAACATAAAAATACATTGCAGCTATTTTTATAAGCTTTTATATATAATCTATCAAGGTGGATGTGTTGAATGTAAAATATATGTACACAGACATTTCATCTGTGATGACAAGATTGTTAATAGCAATGGCTTACTTTTCAGAATATTGAGTAATTGGTAATCAAAAACATTTTGTTACGCAAAGTAATTTACCATTTAGAGTCACCGATACACCAAGAATAAAGTTCGCTCGCGTTTCAAAATAGTTAAATGCCTTAAAAACATATCGTAAAACACAGCATTTAGTTAATGGTGTATGTTGAAAATGAAAGTAACGCAAAATACGATACGTAGAATATTGTGTACAACATAAATTAGCACAAATCATATGATATAATTTAATTGGCCTTTAACTAAACGTCACAGACAACGATTTAGCGTGTAGCCGTAGCCGTGTGTATTTTTGTTGCATATTGATAAGTCTACATTAAGAAACATTTTTTGCAATATTTTATATGTTCCTATTTGTTTTACAGTGGACATTTCAATTATGCGTGAGATTGTAGTCATAACATAGTGCTAATAATGTACTTTTATTGTCATTAACATTCCCTTTTTATGGAAATGGTTACAACAAAGATACTCGTTAAAGACATTTATGATGCATATAATATAAATAAATTAAAATCTGTTATATTTGGTATTATTAATATTCTAACATACTATTAATTGTTTCTAAGACTTTGTGTATAAATACCATATTATCTATTGTAAGATTCGTAGAATAAAGTTACATAAATAAAATAAGGTATTAGTTTCTGTAATGATGGTGTTTTTGAAACATTTTACGCTTTTGTTACCGAATGCATTTTACAGCTATACATATGTAGAAATTGCATAGACGTATATGTAACGATCAAGTTTCTTATCATTTTATTAAACGTTATTTGCAAGTTCGCAGTTCCACTCGAAATTTGCGTTTACTAAAATTCATCCCAAGAGAAAAGATTTGCATTTCGAATTACGATAAATTCTCTGAAAACATTTAAATTTCCAAACAATACAACTTTCATCGCCATAGAGAGTGGCATAAGTGGGGCGATATGAATGGGTGTTGGTCTCCCCTCCAGAATCTTTTATTTCTGGTTTCCCCACATTGCGCTTCCCGCCCTCCTCACACATGGCGTCATTCTTTCAAGTCATATTCCGCAACGGGTTTTCGTTTCCTCGTCCCTATTCCGCGGTAGCCCACGAGCTTTCTCATCCACGAAGTTCTCCGTGAATTTTCCTAATACAAGAGACGCGATAATGCACCGCGGAGATTTCGTCAACAAGATCGGAACGTTTGATCGCGAAAATCACTATAACAGTTTCGGCGCCCGGAAATACCAGAAACGGAGCCGTCCGGTGTAAACACGAAGAGTATCGCGTATCAGTGCGCAGCTGCCAACGCGCAGCATTTGAACCACCGCAGTTCGATCGGCCATATTGGCCTCTGGGTCTTACACAACGCCCTCACACGAACGATCGGGAGTTTACGAAGTACGTGAATATTACGATATTTCGCGAAGTGAAACGGCCTTACGTGGCGCGTGAACTCGTACCGGTGAGAAAAACCCGTCGAATTTCCGTAACCACTTTGGCGAGCTTGCGGGCACCGAGGTTGTTCTGTATACGAGGGAAATTGGTGAGTTACTTGCGGCACGCAGCAGAACGGACGGCCTTACCTTCGGCTCGCGTCCTCCATATTGATGACAGCGCCGACGGTGATAATTTTCTGAAATTTTTGTCGTTAATGCCCCCTGTGTCCTGAAATCGAAAGCACCCGCGTTGTCTTAAAAGCTCCCCGACAGAATGCGCGACTTCGGGGCCCCTGGCGTTCAACGAGAGACCGCGATTACGGAGCCCCCCAGGTCCTTAAAGCATTTCCACGCGTACGACACCCGCATACAACCCGTTTGCATTTTGCCCATGGCGTCACCCTCACTCGCATCGCCAGCTTCGCGTCTTACATGGCGTTCCGCAGCGACGTGCGTCCCTCTTTTCTCCCCGTTTGGCCTCACAGCGTTATGATACGGGGATGTTGAGGCTCAGACGTTGCTGTCGCGCGAGGACACTTCCCGACTTAATCCCCGCCTCATTCGCGGACACATGCCCACCCGCTTTTACGGAGGTCCACAATTTCTTTTCCCCAGATATTGATTTTTCTTTAATTTCGTTCAATCGCGGTACCTATCATGCCTTCTCTCTTATCTAAGTGGTGTACGGGGTCTCTTCCTTGTGCCAATGATTATCTTAACGTATACACTCGCAAGACTCGAGGAACAGTACGACAACAGTAATGTTACCTGTTTTCCATCGCCGTGCTCTATTGTTGTAGACTACGTAAAGATATCGTTTACACGAGAGATCGTCAAGACGCTTGTAGCTTCTTTCTTTCACAGTTGTCGAATGTTTACCGTACATATATATATTTACTCCGCATGCAGTTTCTAGTAGTACTTTCAAATGACGTAGATCTCGAGGTGTAATGAGAAAGAGCTGTTATGTATTTGTAAAATGTTCGAGGTACATTTGCTTTGTTATACTTTGTATACGATAATTTCTCAAGTTGACTTCGTTACGATATAGATGGCAATGCTTGTATACGCAGTATCCTTATTGAGTAAATGAACCGCAATATGAGACTTCGTATAGGTACTGTTCCTGGTATCGAAGAATACAAATCAAAATTGTTGTTTCAGATTAATGAATGAAAGCACTTTTATGTAAATTAATGTTGCGACGATGACGAGTAATGTGGCAACTATAAAATTGGAAGAGGGACAGGAATCTGTAACAGAAATACAGACTTATTTAGAGACGTTTAACAAGGAGATAGAGGGTGGCCAAGGGGAACAATTGCAACATGTACAGTGTAAGTTACTATTCTCTAAATTATTTCTGTTTTCGTCACTTAGATAGTCACTGTATACAGTTCTTGATAACATATTCTTTTAGTGCAACAAGTGGAAGGGTTGTCGGGTGGTGAAGATGGAGGAACCTATTTTGTCGATCAGTCTGGTCAATATTATTATCAAGCGAATAGCGATGAAACACCTGTAATGACGCAAGTGCAAATTCAAGAAGTAGAAGAAGCTGATATTCAAAATGAAGGTGAAGCTACGCATGAAGAACAGTATCATGAAATTGAAGAGTTGGAAAATGTCGAAGGGGATGACGATGTAAGCAATTACGCTTATGAATTATTGTTTGAATGATAACAATATTAGTGCACGATGCTCAAACTATTGTTTCAAACTTGTATTCCAGGGCCAGGTGTCTACGAATGGAAATAATCAAGTTGTAATTAATTCTGGAGATGCATATCAAACAGTTACAATAGTACCGTCAGATACAAATCCTGGTGAAGTTAGTTATGTACTGATAGTGCAACAACCTGAAGCAGAAGATAAAGAAGCAAGATCCGGCGAAGGAGAAACGGGTGATGGTGAAGAAGGGGAGGGCGAACAGGATCTAACTGTTTATGATTTTGAAGATAATGAAGACAATGAAGCACCTGTAGAATCCGAAGCAGAAGATGACAAAACTAAAATTATCAAGTTCCTTCCAAAGAAATCTCAAACGGTTACACAAGCACATATGTGCAACTATTGTAACTACACTAGTCCAAAACGGTATGTAATCTAACTAAACTGCATATTCTTCGAGTATTCGAATCGTGTGTGGTGGAAAATCTTACGTCAATGGTCATTTTTATTATATTATAGATATCTTTTATCGCGTCACATGAAATCACATTCGGAGGAAAGACCCCATAAATGCAGTGTCTGTGAAAGAGGGTTCAAGACTTTAGCATCACTTCAAAATCACGTAAACACTCATACTGGGACCAAACCTCATCGCTGTAAATTCTGTGACAGTGCGTTTACTACATCTGGTAAGTCGAAAACTGTATATCTTAATTTTATTTTATATTCGTGTATACCAATCGTTAAAAATGTATTATACATGCATTTGTCTTTTCAGGGGAACTTGTAAGACACGTGCGTTATAGACATACACATGAAAAGCCTCACAAATGTCACGAGTGTGATTATGCATCAGTTGAGCTATCCAAATTGAAACGTCATATTAGGTGTCATACGGGAGAACGTCCATATCAGGTATATTGTATACTCTATATAACAATTTGTCAATATAAATTTCATATTCTACAGTGTAAAAATCTAATTCCAATTTTTATGTATTTATTAGTGCCCTCATTGTACATATGCAAGTCCAGATACTTTCAAACTAAAAAGACATCTTCGTATCCACACGGGTGAAAAACCATATGAATGTGATTTCTGTCAAGCAAGATTCACTCAATCGAATAGCTTGAAAGCACATAAATTGATCCATAATGGTGAGTTACTGCTTCAAGCATAATTTTAAGTAGGCAAAGTGATTAAAATTTACTTATATAATAGTTTTGTTTTATACATTTCTGTACGTGACAATGCATTTAATATGTTATAGTTGGCGACAAACCAGTATTTCAATGTGAGCTGTGCCCTACAACCTGTGGACGAAAAACTGATCTCAGAATTCACGTGCAAAAGTTGCACACTTCTGACAAACCTTTAAAATGCAAGAGGTGTGGAAAAACATTCCCAGATAGGTATATGTTAGTTTACAAATGCCAAAGTAGTTTATACAGTATTTAGTAACATATATCTTAGGTCTATTTTTTTTTTTATATATTTTATTCTCTCGTAGGTATAGTTACAAATTACACAGTAAAACTCACGAAGGAGAAAAATGCTATAAATGTGACTTGTGCCCTTATGCATCAATATCTGCACGCCATTTGGAAAGTCATATGCTTATTCACACAGATCAAAAACCATATCAGTGTGATCATTGCTTTCAATCATTCAGGCAAAAGCAGTTGCTCAAAAGGCATTGTAATTTGTATCACAATCCCTCCTACGTACCACCACCGCCACAAGAGAAAACGCATCAATGCCCTGAATGTGAAAGACCATTTAGGTAAGTTACTGTGATACTAGTATACGATATTAGTACAGAAATCAAAGCATTGTATTTTTCGAAATATAGGCACAAAGGAAACCTTATACGGCACATGGCAGTTCATGATCCTGAATCTTCACTTCAAGAAAAACAGCAAGCTCTTAAGATGGGCAGGCAGAAAAAGATTCAAATCATTGATGGACAAAGAGTCGAAGTCATGACAGGTTTGATCACTTTAATGTTTTTTGTTTAAAATTTCATGTACAACCTTTCATGGACGTTTACATGACTTTATAAATTCTCTGCAAATTTGCATTCTGTTATTTGCAAGTTAGCACTTTATGCACAATATGAAAATAAGAATTATATGTATAACACTAAAAGGACAATTACGATATGATCTATACATAGATCATTGACTAACATCCATGCGTTGTATTATGCCAACAGCTAACTTAGCATTTAAACTTAAAGGTTATGAAGATGACGAAGAAGAAGATGAAGATGATATGATGGCGGTCGAAGGCAGTGATGGCCAGCAATATGTTGTTTTAGAAGTAATTCAATTGGCCGATAATCAAGGAACTGATCAGGTTCGTATTTTAAGCAGGAAAATCTCGATACAATGACAATTTACTTACTTTGTCATGTTATTTAGCAGATGGCTGTTGTTGCAAGTGAAGATGGTGATTTGGTGATGCAAGATCCTTTAAGCCAAGATGGTGGTATTGTAACGACAACGGGTGAAGAAGTGGATGAAGTTGAGGATGAGGATGCAGAAATGCAAGAACTGAAAATAGAGTCAGTAACAAGTTGTTCTTCAGCAAAATCTCAAAATACCCAAAGTGATCCAAAATTACAAAAGGAAATGGAAACCTGTTTCGGATTTGATGATGTAAGATTCGCTTTTATTATTATTGTCTTGATTTGAACATACTGTTACCTGTATGCACAGGAAAGTTGTGAAATGCCCATAAAATTGTGGTGCCCATAACATATTTATGACGATCTTTCAGGAGGAAGAAGAAGAGGAAGAAGAAGAAGAAGATGAAGAAGAAGAAGGAACTACTAGCATAAACATCCTTCAAACAATATCGTAATGACGAAAGCAAAGGCGAAAATGCGTATTTAATAGTCAAATATTTCTCTTTACACGCAGTGCTGGTGTATGTACTGGATACACAAAATGTGGATACAGTGTACTATTGTTTTACAATACTTTGAGTAGCTCAAATGGAACTATATTTGATGCTATTGTGGTCCACGTATATGGTACAAGAACTTCTTTTGCCACTAGTGCATTAGATATACGTAATAATTTATCAAAATGATGTAGTTTTGTAGTGTAGTAGAACTATCAGGCGAATGTACAATTATGATCATGTAAAATATTAGATTATTTTACTGTCGCCAAGACTTACTAACTCCTTTGAAAATGACACGAGGATGGCATGTGTTAATAACAAGGGAGAAATATACCTATGATATAAAATCGCATCAGTATTTATTTTGATAAGAATATATATAATGACAACTAATGATAACAGAAAATCCAGGTATATTTGCTTGCCGCATCTTTAAAGTTTTCAGTGTTAATTATTTCTACGTTTGCTCATTGGGAAAAAATAAAACATAAATATACTTTAAATCGAACAATTTTAACCTTGTATGGAAAAATAAATATTGAAGTTCTTTTAACCCTCTATGGGACATATTTGGAAATGTGTACGCTATCATTATAAATGCTGTTGCGACAACAATGTGGGATATTTTTAAATAAGATATTTAAGACTTCACGATCAGAGCATTACAATGCACGGTAAGCAGGTGAAATTGACAAATGTCACTTATTAAACGTAGTTAACGATATTGATACGATAAAGAGTATGGTGACTCTGTCATGTAAATAAGTGCTTACTGCTACTCTTTATTTTATAGGCATGTATAAGAATTTAACGTAAGTAGAAGGATGTAAGGATAATATATCAAATCTGTTTACGTCAAACAGGTTCTGTGTTTAATGTAGAAACTCTTTTAATGTGCGCAATCGAATCCTTATCATAATGAAGTACAATTTATTATTATTTTTAGTTTTGTTCGTTAACCTGGAACACATTACCTTATAAGCACACTATAATATGGGCTACTATTTCCAACAAATTAATATTTTTTCAATGGGCGTGTACGTATAAATATGATAAACATGGGACGAAAGGGAAAACAAAGCAAAATTGAATTTTGTGTATCGCTTCCAGGTTGGCGCGACGGATGTATGGTAATACAGCGAAACTTAGATTACGTTTAAAGTTTTTAAAATGATTGTACGTATTTTCGCTTATAGAATTACGAAAATAACCAGATCTCTTTTTTCGGACGTTTAATATTATGCATTGTCTTATGCCCATTCATGCGATATTGTACTTTCTCTTCGTAACAGATTCGTTCATAGCTTAACACCGTATAAAACTCCATACTTTGAGCGACGTCAGAGAACCCGGTTTTCATTTTATCCGAATAATTTAGTCTCGTGTAGCTACTCTTGTCCCCCACGTATTCTTGTTTACTATTCGTGTACTCGTTGCTCATAAGTTATCTATTTGCCTCGCCGAGGTAGAAACGTCTACACACTGTAAAAAGTATGTAAAATTTTTTTTACACTCGAATTGTACAATTGTAATTTAGTGATTAATCAACACTGTATGCTGTTCAAAATTGCACTTTCTTACATTATTCCAAAGAAAAGCAGTGTAGCATTTTCTCTATAATAAACGTTATGCCATCGAGGAAATCGTTATCGGATGAATGCAGTCGATCAAGTGCACCATACGGCGACTTATGTACAATGCTCAACAACACTATTACGAAACGATGCGAACAACGTTGAAGTTACGAATAGAAATGAAATTGCTGTGCCATTTCATATAAAAGAGGTGACGGATTTTTAAGGAATATACACTTGTCTCGTGATTACGATTTTCTTTCCGCAATCTTCTATTCGAATCCGAGAAAAATTCTTAATCGAGTGCAACCTCCTGCTTTTACTTTTTCGAGATATCGATCGATGGATCGATTCAAGCCTGTCCCGCACGCTTGTAAATGAAAAAGAAGGGGGAAAAAAAGACTTTATGGCCAATTGTCATCGCAACCGGGGAAACCCCATTGACCCGAACTTTCGTTGCTCCGTTACTAATCTTTTCTACGATCAATTCAATTATCGTTGCTCCTTACGATATTCCACTATCCACTATCCATTGTCTTTACGTTCACCTCGATGGAGAAGGCGCGGGGCAACGAGGAATGCGTACGCGTTTCCACGAGGTAGCGAGCGGCACGAGTTTCCGTGTAATTTCGCGTCGTAAAAGTAATTTACATCCGAGCTGACTATTCGTTTCAAGTTACCTTCCCGACTTTATACTCCTTCTACGTTTCAAATAAAAATGTGCGAATGGGGTATGCGGTGGTATCGGCGCGGCCGCGCACTGCTTTCGCGTCCTATTCTACCATTTCGCAAATATTTATTATTCACTTCTCACGAAGAAGAAATGTTCATTGAGATCTGTCGAGTTGATGCAAATTTACCAATAATCTAAAACTGAATTTGGACGGTGGAAAATTGAGTGGAAAAATTGTAAAGAGGGAAGGGACCAGTGGAGGGAGAACGAATTTTGCAAAAGTTCGAAAATTTATTTTTAATTGAGATTATTCATTTCGCGCGAAGAAGAAATGTTCATCGAAATCTGCCGAGTTGATGCAAATTTACGGATAATCTAAAACCGAATTTGGACGGTGGAAAATTAAGTGGAAAAATTGTAGACGAAGGGATCAGTACGAATTTTGCGAAAGTTCGAAAATTTATTTTTAATTGAGAAAGAGTACGCGATCGAGCGTGCCGCGCATTGCTTTCACGTCGTATTCTACCATTTCGCAAATATTTATTATTCACTTCTCAGGAAAAAGAAATGTTCGTCGAAATCTGCCGAGTTGATGCAAATTTGCCGATAATCTAAAACCGAATTTGGACGGTGGAAAATTAAGTGGGAAAATTGTAGACGAAGAGATCGGTACGAATTTTGCGAAAGTTCGAAAATTTATTTTTAATTGAGAAAGAGTACGCGATCGAGCGCGCCGCGCATTGCTTTCACGTCGTATTTTACCATTTCGCAAATATTTATTATTCACTTCTCAGGAAGAAGAAATGTTCATCGAAATCTGCCGAGTTGATGCAAATTTGCCGATAATCTAAAACCGAATTTGGACGGTGGAAAATTAAGTGGAAAAATTGTACACGAAGGGATCGGTACGAATTTTGCGAAAGTTCGAAAATTTATTTTTAATTGAGAAAGAGTACGCGATCGAGCGTGCCGCGCATTGCTTTCACGTCGTATTCTACCATTTCGCAAATATTTATTATTCACTTCTTAGGAAGAAGAAATGTTCATCGAAATCTGCCGAGTTGATGCAAATTTGCCGATAATCTAAAACCGAATTTGGACGGTGGAAAATTAAGTGGAAAAATTGTACACGAAAGGATCAGTACGAATTTTGCGAAAGTTCGAAAATTTATTTTTAATTGTGAAAGAGCACACGATCGAGGTACTTGGAAGTGGGGAGTGTGGCAAGGCGCATAGAAGATTTACGTTGGCTCCGTTTTCGGCGCAAAGATAATCTCGGCTCGACGGTGTATGCGTACTATCGTCGAGCAACGACACGTACATGGGGGATAAATGGACGCGGCACAGGATACAGGCCCACGCGTATGCGCTCTCCTTGCCTCCCACGGTCCTTCTCCGCGCGCTTAACATGCGAATGTAGGAGATCGCGAATCAGCTGGAAATCCGTGTCAACGAAGCGACCGCGAAATTCCATCGCGAGAGAAAACCTTTCTCCGCAATTAATCCTCCATTTACGACGATCTCTCGCAAAAGATCAAACTCGACTTTGCACAAACAACAAAAACAAAAAAAGAAAAGCATCCCAACCCTTTATCATTCATCTCCAGACTCATCTCATCCTTCTGTCTTTTCCAGATACTTATGAAGAATCGAACCCCCCCCCCCAAAAAAAAAAAAAACAAGCGAAAGAAAAAGAAATCCCGAAGGGAGAGAATATTTCTGCACTTCAAAGGGCGCCGACTGGGCGTGAAAATTCGTTCGTAATAAGAAGCCAAGTTCCATGACCGAGTCCTCGGTTGCCAGCTCCCATATAATCTTCGGCGCTGTAACAACGCGGGATCTCGCAGAACGCAGAGGACGTACATATGGAACAAACTCTCGTGTCGGTGAACTCTCCACTGGAGGATGTGTGCCCGTCGCATCTCGTGCGTATCTCTCCGTCTGCGGAGCCGTCGTCGTCGATCCGCACACTCCTCGTGCGGTGTTGGGGTGGCAGGGCGGGTTTGCCTCGCGTCGTGCCGCAATAAAAGGCGCGTACATATATTATGCAGTTTCCTTTTCACGAGGACCACCTAGACGGTCCATGACCGCGACCGACGATGATCTAACCGGATTTGACGATACGTGAGAATCTTCTGGCGCCCGTGAGTGTGAGCGAGCACCTCGTACTCCCAGCAATGGACAAGTCCGAGGAGGAAAGGAGAGAGAAAAGTTCTCGTTGTGTTACGACGAGACGAGGGAGAAGGCTCTTCGAGATTGCTTTTACGAGCATCGATTCGCGCGACGAAGGGCGAGAGTCCTCTTCGAGGACTCGCGTGCGGGTGGCATCAAGCCCTGCCGCGCGAAAGACGTTCACAAGGAATCGAACATTTTCAAGAAGAGGATTAATCGGTTCTACGAAAGCGATTTTCAATTGGAACCTCGATTTTTCGATCTTTTCCGTACCTGCATTCTGTAACTCCGTAACTGACCGTAACGACAAATATCGCTATCGTTATCCATCGATATCGATGATTATCGCAAAAGGTTATTCGCTAACCATATGTATAGTAGTCATCGACAACTCTCGATAATCTAAATCGTTACATTCCGAAAAGCGTCGAAGTCAACAAATTTTGAACAATTCTGTATTGATAGAACGATGTTCAGTTACACGATATAAATAAAAGATACGCAATTAAAATGTCTCTTGGTTATGTTGCTTTTGATGTAATGATGATAGAAAATCGTGTTCAACATTTTGAACGAAGAGCACAACGACAGTTATCGCGGCCCATTGAAGATCCTTTCGATCTGACAAACAAAGAATTTACAGAACTCTATCGCCTAGAGCCGGATTTAATATTTGATCTTGTCGATGCATTAAAACCTCGATCTAAAATTTGATGGCTTCGACGCTTTTCGGAATGTAACGATTTAGATTGTCGAGAGTTGTCAATGACTACTAGTTAACGAATAATCTTTTGCGATAATCATCGATATCGATGGATAACTATAGCGATATTTGTCATTACGGAGTTACAGAATCCCGGTACTGAGATAGAGTGGATCATAGACAATGATCATGGGACTGTCTTGAACTTCGAACCAACGGATCCGTGCGTTCCTTCAAGATGTTACACGATTTTTCCCTTCTGCTCGCAGACTGAACGCGTAGCTTCGACTTTTCATCATGGAGAAAGAGATCCATTCGAGCACGCTCGAATTAAGTTACGCAGACTGTTTCAACTCTGCTTCCTTCCACGCGTGTACGAGAGTTCGCTCGAGGTCGAACGATAGTCGGAGGACCGTCGATGAATTACTTATTAACGCCCCGCGGCGTTATTCCAAGTACAATCGGCGTTCCCACTCAATTAGACGGCGGGCGTGTACTGTTAGTATTTATTCTCGTGCGCCTTCCTCCCGGCGGAGGCTGCTACAGAGAGTCACTTTTCCAGGGAGAGGCATCGGAAGAGAAGACGCGCGCGTGGGTAATTAAAGGAATGAAATTACGAGAGGCACCCGGATGATCCTCTTTCCATGCATCGTCACCTTTGCTCCACCACGCGGCAATTAAGTCCACCTCACATTCTCACGTTTTCGCATGCCCAACGTGAATATTGCGAAATTATCGTGCACTTAACTTTAGGAAATGTCCTTAATTCGCTGCGAGGTAAAACAGCCTCGTGACGGAAGGGATTTGCGCGGAACGTCCTACGAAAGCAACCGCTTACAGATTTTCTCACACGCGGATAAACGGACGAGGTCACGATTATTTCTCGAGCGTTCAATGTCCGCTCCAGATCGGAAAGTTTGTCGTAGCTTGCCGCTTTAATTGCAGGATGTCGTTAGGCCATTGCGAGGGACGCGCGAATTACTTCATACGCGAGGCGGCCATCGTAGGTAGATCCCTATCTACTTACTAACTCGTGTACTGTATGGTTAACCGCTTGTTCCCTCATTTTGAAATTTAATCGTTTCTCTTGTCCCGCGAACGCTCGATCATACGGTGGGAGGCGTAGGTGACAGTGCGTGTCGCGTTTCACGGAAGAACGAAGGTGTTACCAATAAAGATCGTGTAATATAAAAGCTTCTTTCTTGAAGGATGCAAGAAGAAAAGAAGAATGAAAGAACGAGGATCCATTGGGGTGCATAAACCTTTTTTGTTCACGCTCTTATAAAATAACAACGATCGACCAGAACAATACCGTTGGTTGGCGCAGCTTTCGTTACGTAACTCGGATTGCGCAAACTCAGTACGCAAGATCGCGTCAGCTGTTGGAAACACCCTGTCTCCGAACGGTTATTATCCCGGAACAGAGTTCTTTCGAAACACTGTGCAGTCCATTCACACTCGTCGCCCAGGAGACCCCGCATTAACTCATTAACGACTCGTCTCCGGTAGTCTGGGCTGCGATTGAGACCTCTGTCTAGGCTGGAAAAATATTCTAACGCTGCTATTAACCAGCAGATGGAAACGCTGTGATTATCGTCGCGTCGACGTAATTGTCCAAGGTCACCGTAGGTCACGATCCTCATTAGACGAGAGAGAAAATATGAAAATCGCCAGACGAGCTCTTCGGCGCGATTACTTCGAGCTAGTTACCATTCGATGGAATAGCTGAATATTTAATCATCCTTCTACCCCTCCTGATTTACGCCACCAATGAGCGTGGTGGTCGTGGAGCCATTGTCTAGCCACGATTATGGACTGGCGAACATCCGCCCAGATCTAGCCTTTGTATTCATTACCGTTCGATGCGTTTTCAGGCTATAATTACACACGAGGAAGAAAACGTTTGTTAATCCTGTCTGCGCGCCCTCCTCTCCCGAGTTGGCCAATTACGGGCGTCATCGGGCTCCAACCGTGAAGCTCGTGAAGACTACCATGACGATGTGCACGAGGCTCGTCCTACAGGCTCGTTTTTCTTGTTGTTGCGCGTATGAAGGGCATCTATTGGCCTCTGTTTATGAAAACTGTGATAATTGACACGACAAGAACCACTAGGATGAGTAGAGTAAAGCGAATGCTGGATATCTATTGGCCTCTTATTATGAATATTGTGATGATCGCTACGGCAAGGACCCCTAGGATGAGCAGAGTAACGCGAAAAAGGCCGAAAATTCGTGGCACGGTTCACAGATTCGCTGTTCTTTTTGTTATGCGAATAATGGACATCTATTGGCCTCTGATTATGAAGTTTGTGACGATTGGTACGACAAGGACCCCAAGGATGAACAGAGTAACGCGAAAAAGGCTGAAAATTCGAGGCACGTTTCACAGATACGCTATTCTCCTTGTTATGCGAATGATGGACATCTATTGGCCTCTGCTTACAAAAACTGATGTTTGCTACGGTGAGGACGCATAGGATAAGCAAAGTAACGTGAAAAGGGCTGAGAAAACTCGTGGCATGTCCCGTAGACTCGTTCTTCTCGTTATTTCGCGAATGAAGGAAATCCATTGCCTTCGGCTTACGAAAATTGTGACAATTGGCATGGCAACAACCACTAGGATGAGCAGAGCAATGTGAAAAGGGCTGCAAACTCGTAGCACGTCCCACAGACTTGTTCTTCTTCTCGTTGTTATACGAATGACGGACATCATCGGACCCTGCGCACGGAGACTGCGACGACTACCATGACGACTACTATGACGACTGGCATGACAACAAGCAGAAGGATGAGCAGAGCAACGCAAAGAGGGCTCGAGGCTCGCGGCACGTCCCGCAGACTCGCTCTTCTCGTTGTTACGCGGCCGAAGGACGAGCGATTCCAGGGGGCCTGCTGATCCTTCGGCGAGCACCAGATCCTTCGAACGTTCCAATTAGCCTGGACGTTCCGTACCGATCTCTCCTATCTGCTCGGAGAATTTACGACGGGTTGAGAGACGTCGCCCAGGCTCCATTCGATACTCGCGATCCTTATAAGACATCCTCGGCGTTCCTCTTTCTCTCCTCGAGCGAAATGAATTCGTGCTCGTGCGGTACGTGGAACGTAATCGCACCCACGAGCAACGCCATAACCGGGCGTTACGTCTTTATCGTTCAGCGCTCGGCGTCGTCTTCGTTCTCCTTTTCGTCACCACGTGGTCGTCATTGTGGGAGCGAAAAACCGGGCGTCAATTTGCCACGAAGGCGTGGCGCCGCGTGACGTTGCAAGTTGCGACATCATTTTCATTTTGCAATACTTGTGAGTATAGATCCGATGGTTCTCGCTCGAAGAATCCAAATATCCCAACGATTACTGTATCGTTGAAGGAGCGTGAACGTTCGAGGGGATAAATAGACATATGGGCAGATTCACTGTCGGTAGAACAGAGCCTTGGGACAAGGGTGTAAATTAAAAAAAAGGAAATGGAATAATACTCTCGCGGAGCCGCGCGGAGCAATAAAAAGAAAAGTGAATTACCAAAATGAGATTAACAAGAGCATACGAATAATAGCGGGTGGAATAATAAATTGGAGCGAGTTCCTCGCTCTAGGGCTCCGAGAATCCGAGGGGCATCCGGAGTGTTCCTTCCTTTTTCTTCTCCCTAGCCTCTTTTCACGGCACATCGAGTAATCGAGGCGATGAAAATGCATCTTGTTGCGCATGCATCCTTTCGTTCCATCGTGCTTCGTGGAAGATTCACCAGCACAGACGCGTGAGACCGTGGGTCCGTCCGTGTGAAGCGAACTCCTTGTTCCACTGGCATTGCCGAAGCTCGAATATTCCAAGCGCCGTGGATACCGATCTCGCGTAATCGGCCTCGCGCGCTTCACCAGCAACCACGAATCTAAGTTCATCGAGAATCGCGAGATTCCTTCGAATCCCGAGCCTCCTTGGGAACCTAAATCCATGCAACAATGAGCCAAGTGAAACTTCAAGCTTTATCCTAGCCATCCTAATTGCTTCGTGTCAGCCAATCATCGTCGATCTTTCCTCGAGTATGAATATTAATCGCATCTTTGTTCGAAGGAACTCATTTTTCAATTAACACCCAAGGTGAGCTCTGTTCCTGCTATATTCATAAACATCCTCCTCTCCTCCGAAACGCGCGCGCGCGCGCGGAGAAGATCGACGCGAGAGGGCATTTCATTATTCCTCACGAAGATTTCTCTCCAACAAGTAAGATCCGATCTTCGCGTGGAGAGAATTCTTTGGGATCTGCTCTCGCGCGTTCTCTCATTTTTTTCCTTCCTTCGATTCTACCGTCTTAGCTGCGAGAGACATTGGTCAGTGAGCGAGGTGGCAGGCGGTCGGAGAACGATAAGAGGATCGGAAAGAAACGGTATATGGCCGGGTGGAAAAAACCGGCAGAGGAGGCTCCTTGCACGATCACACGAATCGGGGTAGTCGACCACCGGCTCTCCTCTTTTTACGATGACTCATCGCTCGTGAGTATTTTCTGCTCGTTCCTCTTCTTCCTCCTCCGTCTCCTTGCTCCTCCGCGGCATCGTCCTCGTCCTCTTGGTCCCTCCGTCTTCGTCCCTCGTCCTATCGTCGTTCCACTCCTTCCTTCCGTTCTCTTTTCTCAACCTTCCCGCCGCCGCGGCGGCGGAGGCGGCGTCGTTGCACCTTCGGTACGTCGAACTTGCGTCTACCCCGGCACGTTGTTGTAAACCGAAAAGAAAGAGAGAAGGAGAAGGAGGAGGAGGAGGTGGAGAAGGGCGAGGGTCGGCCCCGAGGAGGACAAAGACTCTACCCCAAGGCTTTTCGAACGCGCTCCTCGTCGTACGTGGCCGATGGCGATCGTCTCGTGCTTCGTCCAAGCAATAAAAAAAGGCGCGAGTCGTAAATGTTACTCTCTCGGCTGCGGAGACGCCGGGAGAGTAAGCCCCAGACGCGACGGCATGCCGTTTGGTCTAACGTCCGCGAAATATCGGCGATTTCTCATAAAGCATAAAAAGCGCGCTTGAAAGAGAGGAGCGCGTTCGTGGAAGCACCGAGCTCCACTCTCGCGTGCGGACAAAAAGTGATTTGCGAAGACTTCGAGCTTTTTGCGAGTAATCCGTTCGGTAGGAGCAGAACCAGCCTCGGTGCGTGAAATCGTTCGATTTTATTCCACGATCGAAAATTAGAATCGTCGGGAGATTCGATTAGTGATGGAAGATTTCGCGTGCGTGACGTTTGTTCCTCACACCTTGTTCGTCGTGCGAATTTTCGCGCTTCCTTGTTAGGTAGGGTCTTCAATAAATTAATAACAGTAATTAGAGCACATCTGCCGGTACTTTCTTTTGTATCTGCACCCGCTGATTATTATGAAACTTCTGATAAAAATTTTACTCGTGCCTCGAGTGCAACTAAAATTTCCGTCCTCGAGTGAAACTGTGCCGACGCATTTGTTTCCCGTTACGGAAATAGCTTTTTGCGCAAGTACAGGGTACCGGTACGCGACGTACCCGACAAATCGACGTTTGAGAAGTAGAAGAGAGAAAAGAAGAAATCTTCCGGAAGAAAAATGTAGTCTTTCTACCTTCCGCTCTTACGCGCCACGAATTCACCTGGAACGGTACCCGACGACGATCGTTCCACAGGTCGGTCGATCTTTCGTTACTTTCGGTTGTAACCTTACGCGGTGAACGTGTAAGCGGCCACGGAGGCACGCACTCGAGGATATAAAGTGTAACGCGCAAAACCTGCCCGCCTTATAACGTGCGGCACGACGGGTTTGCAAATGCGGCATGGGCACGGGGATGAGAGAGGTGGCCGAAGGAGAAGCAGGAGGGGGTGCCATAACTCAGGCCCTCGGGGCGAGAATCGTAAATCCGCGGAATCTGAAATTTTTACGCGCAACCCTACCGCTTCTCTCGATCCCTCTCACTCGTCATTCTCATTGCATCCACGTACCACGAGCCAGGATGCACTCTACCCCACCGTTCTCTCTCTTTTAAATCGAACGTTTAACTCCTTCGATTTCAAAGCCATCGAGGGATGACATCCACTCGCGGGGGTAGAAGTCCAAACGATCTTCCTCAAGATCGCGAGTCAACTAGGCGAGGTTCCCTAGGTCGAATAGTAACCGTCGTCGTTACACCGGCTGGTTCTTCGATTAACCTCGGATAACCCCACGGAGTCCTCCTGAACGATCGCGATAATGCGATCTCGCATTATAATCTATCGTCAATTCCCTCTCGCACGAAGCAACCTCTCTCGCAATGATTCACGACTCGCGTTTCACGTTACGATTTCAGGGAGATACTCGTGCCGGCGCATAAAGGGAAGACGGTGGAACCAGGAGACAAGAGGGGTCGTCGGGAATGGAGAAAGACGGAACTCTTGCGGCACGTTAATCCGCTCTCTAATTACCGGACTGGAAGTTTCGCGATGACAATTTATGATTTCATCTAACGGCACAGAAACCTTAATCGTCGCTCCTAGAGAAGGACGGATTCTCGTCTCCTTTGTCTCCGGTGCATCTCTCTCCTTAGGCTCGTGCGCCTCGTCGTTACCCGACTGACCGTGAAATGCACGAGGCAAGTCGCGACTCGTGTTTGCGTTTCTACTCTCCTCGTGTCCTCTCTTCCTCTCCACGTTCACGAGGTTCTTTGCGAGTGAAAAAGCACCGTCCACCTCTTGCGCCATTGTGCGTTCCGCTTTACTCTTCACCGTGAAAGATTCCTCGCTGGAGGGCATTGGAACGAGCGCAGGGGGTCCTTCGAATCGCGAGAGATCCTTCGGTGTGTCTGGATCCGTTAGCAGGCGATTGTGAGCGATAATAATGGCTGGCCTCGTGCGGTGCGCGCGCTCCGAAAGCGTTAAAAAGGAGCTCGAGCGGGGGAGTGACTCAGGGCCGTGGTATCCCATAGACGGGGGCCTAGACCGAGCGTTCGTTGCCCGGTAATTACGATACGCGAGAGGGACACGCGGACGGATCGTTTCATACGCTTGGAAAGAGAGACGGGGAGGAAGGGAGGAGTAGCTTGCGAAATAACAGACGGCGATTCTCTTTATCGGCGCCGGCCGGCTGGCCAGCCGCTCCGCTCGCCACGTGGGAACGCGTTGACATCTATTTGCCAATTGCCGCGCGCAATCCTTCCAGAGGATGAATTCATTTCTTGACCGAGGAAACGTGCCGCGCCTGGAACCGGAAGTGCGTCTCGGAAATTCCGAGCGGTTGATTCACCAGCCAGGTCCAACCCCAGAAAGGATCTCTGCTGGAAGATTTCTTTTTTATTCTCTGCTCAGTTGTCTTTTCCTTCGCCGTCAAAAAGGCGTGCGCTGTTTTGCGCCTCGACTACGAGAGAGGACACGAGATACGACGCGCATGCTTGGTATCGCGCACTCGCAGGAAGATCTCGCGGGATCGTGCGCGCAGATAAACGCGCGACGAGTAATGTCCGCTCCGCTTTTGAGCGCGCGGTAGTTCGAGCCTGTTAACTCTTACAAGCTTGGTGGTAGATGTGGAGTATCATATTTGTTGTATCTTATTCGGCACGATGGTATTCAAATTGCAGCATTCGAAATGTATGTGTTTTTCAAGTTTCATTTCGTGCGCAGGATGGACTAAAAAATAAGTGAATTTGGTGTGTCTGGAAGAGTTAAACGGTACGCGGACGTTACCCCATCCTTCGATTTCTCCTTTTTCGTTTCACCTTCGCCCCTGAGTCTTGCGTCCCCCCCCCCCCCCCCTCGACTTTTCGACGAAGACTTTGCGCGCGTGCGGACTAGGACACGGTCTTGAATACAGGTCTGGTAATTCCTGGGTGAAAAGTGATGCTCATAACGACCCTTTTTTTAATTTGTGTAGCAGCTAGCTACTAGATTGGATACTCTTGATAGATACAATATTATTTTAGGACCTTAGTACTTAACCCTTTGAGTGCTGAATACTCGCGGCCTATTCGGTCCGCACGGATGGCGCACGGCTAGCGCTGACAATCGCTGTGGACGGAATACTTTTTCGCTAAACTGACCTCTGTTGATTAACTATTCAAGATGCAAATAGTAATAGTGATCCTTTTGCATGAGATTAAATAATGAAAGACCGTTATTACCATGCTATTACTAAAGAATACTTGCATTAATCTCACATAAAAGTAATTATAATACTTCTATGTAGAAGATCGAAAAAATCGACAAACTCATATATGCGTCCTTAGTCCACACCGATAGCTTTCGCCAGACGCATGTACAGGGTGTCCCGCAACAGGTGTAATTCCCAAAAAGGGGTCATAGCTGAAGTGATTCTAAACAACATTTTCCTTTGCGAAAAAGTTCGATGAGGCTTCATTTTTGAATTATTAAGGAAAAACATAGTCAAATGAGCGCGCCCGTAGAGCCCGCGCTCAGGGCCGTAATGCTCGCCACTCACCGCTATTGTGGACGGGCGCATCGCGGTGGTACGGCACGAAGCGTCGGACGGAAATTATGTCGAACGAATTAAAATTTCAGAATAACTTCAGATATTAGTCATGCACGATAAATAAATCGATTAGTCGTTATTCGTATAAATTTAACAAATTGTCATCTCCTTCTCATAAGAAACCCTCATAACCCTGACCCTGACCCTGATCCTGACCCTGACCATTACACCTGTTGCGGGACACCCTGTATGCGTCCATAGCGCTCAAAGTGTTAACATTATTACATTATCTAAAGTTTCCAACGGTTCCAAGCCAATCATACAGACCATGAGTCATGGTCAGGGTCAGGGTCATAAGAAGGAGATGACGATTTGTTAAATTTATACGAATAATGACTAATCGATTTATTTATCGTGCATGACTAATATCTGAAGTTATTCTGAAATTTTAATTCGTTATTCGACATAATTTCCGTATCACCGCGATGCGCCCGTCCACAACCGCGGTGAGTGGCCAGCATTACGGCCCTGAGCGCGGCCTCTACAGGCGCGCTCATTTGCCTATGTGTTTCCTTAATAATTCAAAAATAAACCCTCATGCAACTTTTTCGCAAAGGAAAATGTTGTTTAGAATTATTTCAGCTACAACCCTTTCGCGGGGATTGCACCTATTGCGGGACACCCTGTATGCGTCCATAGCGCTCAAAGGGTTAACATTATTACATTATCTAAAGTTTCCAACAGTTCCAAGCCAATCATACAGAATGGTATTTTCAAACCGATTATTAATAATACATACAATCACAATGTCTCTAGGTAGAAATTTAAAAAATCGTTAATACCCCTCACCCCTGAAACTTCTGGAAGTTTCAGACCTGTGTACAAGACCTGTGGTCTAGGGTCATCGTCGCCTACGAAACAGGCGAACCGGGATGAATGAACGTCGCGCGGTAACGCCGTGAGGACCCTTTTCGAGGGTGCTCTCACGTGCCCGTCACGTGAGCCAGGCACGCCCATTGTCTCGCGGGTAGAACCACGCGGATACTTTTACCCGTGCGTGTGTCCACGCAAGAATACGAGGAGACGCACACGTGGAGAGAATCTTGGGACGTGTTTCGCGGGGCGTCGTGGGACGGAGGCGCGCGCGAGTTCGCCGCGGTAGGCAACGACGACGAGACTCCACAGGAGTCCTCGTCTCTCTCCTTCTTCTCTATTATTCTCTCCGTCTCGTGTAGGTTCGCGTCGGCATTCGAGCACGATCGTTGAATGCAAAAGAGGCGAAGGAGTAAAAGGCGATAGAACGCGCGGAGCCAGGAAGCGGACGGAAGTCTCTGCGCGCGGCCAGGCGCTGCTAATCGTGAAAGAGGAGCAGTTTTCTTTTTTCACTTCTCTTATTTTCTTTCTTTCTCCCTTCTTTTACCAATTACGATGTTTCTTCTTCTTTCCTTTTCTCTCCTGTTGCATGGATCGTGGATGTTCATCTTTTCTCTCTCTCTCTATTATTCCTTCCGAAGCTTACGTAGCCCGGTCCAGGAAATTCATCGCGCCTGGAAGCCGCCGAGGCATCAAACATTCAATAGAGCGCGGCACGAACGCGACTTGTGTATTTCACACCGTGAGATCTCTATCGCGGTGAAAATGTCTCTTTCGTAAAAGCGAGAGCCCTCTTTGCGCGCGCGGTTATGCGCTTCGAGGGACGAGAGCTTAAAAGCGTGCCAGATAGGAAATTGCGATGCGTTTTCGTGCAAAGAGACCAGGTTGGCAGGTTTGTCGAGTATTTTGTCGAGTATTTCGAGACACTTTTGCTGAGAATTTCTTTTCTCCGGAGGAATCTTCGAATTAGGGGAAACGCGTGGTTTGCGCGGGCGTGTTTGCGGAGACTGGCGAGGCAGGCCATTGCACAGGAGTGAAACGGGAGTCGAGCGCAGTAGCATTGGGAACGCGAGTACCGGAGTGAAAACAAACAAATGCAAACAAGTCGTATGCCCCCGCGCTCGTAGTCGGTGCATCGAGAGCCGTGATGTTTATTTTGGCTGGAAGTCCAGGTCGTCCTACGTTTCAGCATGGAACACCCGACATTATATTGCTTTTTAAACGACTCGACGTTTTTCTCTCTGCTTTCTCAGTCCCTCCCCACCTTCTCATTTGTACGACGTCCGTCAAAGTTAGAAAAGTTCGAATCCGACGTGGAATAAAGAAGATCGGTATTCGCTTCCATTTGCTCTCTCGTGGGAAAGCGCCTTAAGCTATTATTGTATTATGCTCTCGTGCCGAGGAATGAGACTGTTTTTTCTTTTTTTTTTTTTTTTTGCCAGCCAATTGGGAACGAGTCTAAGAATTCGGGTTAACTTTCCTCGACTCTTCCGTTCCGGGGTACCACGTTCCTCACGATTTTCTTCTCTCCTTTGCAATGAGAGTCGAGAAGACTCGAATTTCTCTGGGAATTACTTCGGCAAGAGTTACCCAATCGAGCGATTCCGCGCAAGTTTCGAGAAGACGATATCGGGTATGAGAGCTTAATTTAGGAGTGGCATAGTACTCACTTACGTAGTTGGGCTTTAAGATTCTCCGTGCTCGTCGTGGTGCTCGCGTGACGGGGAGCCCTTAAGTCGCGCCTTCGCACCGCTCTCGTTGTTATCCACAGTCTGCGATGAAGCCTCCGTGCACTTTCATTGGCGCCCACGCATTCGACGCACTGGGGTCAGCCGGGCCGCTAGACGTCTGAAAATTACTCGTTCCAAGTATCGTTAATACGCCCGTTTATCGATTTTTGTCGTCAACACGGGAAAATCAGAAACGAAGAAGGAACTGTCCTTCTAGATACTGACCCAATGGATACTTAACCCATTAAGTACTAATGTTCCCATTTGGGACTATTCAAATTTTATCGATTTTTTCATGTATTTGTTATTGCGTATATTTTGTAAAAAATATATTTAACCCTATGGAAAAAGTTGGTACTTTATGGGTTAAATAATGATCAAAGCGCCTCAATTTTAGTAGGGTGTTCAAACGAGCGCTACATATAAACCTAATTTATATTTTTATCGCACTATCATTACGCTTTTATAATTTTATGCTATTATGAAAATGATACGAAGAAAAAATTACTGGAGGATAGTCGTCTTATAGTCTTTAATTTTCCCGTCGAGAGAATCTGCTACTGCAATTGCAGTGGCGAACCACCAGAGCAAAGCGAAAATACTGCTTGTATCCAGTCCGCAAACCCTTTGAATAACATGTTTTTTTTTCAAAAAAAGAAAAAAAGACAAAATCCAAAACCAAACCTAAATTTATTCGTAACAAAAATTCCACTTACGTGGAATCAACAACAGCTCCGTCGGTTAAAATACCCAAAACTACGTGCACGCGACGACACACCTTACCGCGTTCCACGCGCTACGGGCCAGGTACGAAAGATTCCACCGTTCCTTCGATCCTGGCGCCACGGCTTGTTCCACCGTTCCGCGGTTCCCGCCTCAAGAGCGGCCGGTTGCGTGTGTCGTGTCAGTTATATCTCGGCAGCGAGTGCCGGCAGCCGCATGGTGGAATCGACGCGCGGCCGCGACCTTTCGAGTCCTCGTGGTACTCAGACTACACCCTCGTCCCAAACAATCATTTAACCCCCTTCCATTCTCCACTCTCTTTCTACTCACAAAACTCGAATAAAAAGAAAAGAAACGCGAGTGTAATCGCGAGTCGACAATGTCTAGTGTGAACAAACTTACGTGTCGTCGGATTAACAATGAGAAGAGGGTCGTGCGCGCTTCCGGTAGAAGCGGATCTCTCGCGCTTTGGTATGCAACCGATGCGGCAACTTCTTCTCCGATGAGAATGCGCGATCGTAGCGAGGCATCGAGACATCAGACTCGTCGTTCGATTTCCGTTGACCCATCGCAAAGGAGGGTCACCGATTTTCGCACGTAAGCGCAAGCGCGTACTTGCGCGCGCGCGCTTGAGTTCTTCCTCCTATGCAAATATCTGGAGAACGCTACGGAATTCGATCGGAGAATCTCGAAACGATGCTTATCGCTCCTGTTGCGCTCGCTACCGGAAGGCTATCGCATTGTAGGAGGTAATTACACCTGGCTTACCTCTCGTAATGGATTACGCAAGAGATCGGATCACCCGCGTTCGTCGCGACCCGGTGAGCTCGATCGGCCAGTAAACGACGAGAAACACGAGTATTACGAATACGTTCGATGCTAATTCGCGAGTGACGCTCGTCGAGTGATCGAGGAAGACTAAAAGTGTGGCCTTAAGGTAACTCGAGTCTCGACTCGTGTAACGTAATTTGAAAGTGGCGCCGCGGGGTGGACATTAACCGAGGGTTACCAATAGACTGGAGGAAAAAAGAGTGACTGCTAATTTTTCAGAAGGTGCGTGACCGGTGGTGGATTGTGATTGGCCGCGAACTTAGTTTGACTCGAGCAAACTGGTGATAGGCGTGCCGCTCGTGTCAACAGAACCGTTTGCGCGCACAGCTCTCCTCGAAGGGTTCGAACTCTTTTTTTTGCCCTTACCTATTGCTCATTTTACTCGGTGTCGAAGACCAGTCGTCATCGGGGTGCAAGAGAGTAAGGACGTGGTTTTTCTTTATCCTTTGGATAGTGTCTCGATCGACCGGTAAACGACGAGAAGCACGAGTATTACGAATACGTTCGATGCTAATTCGCGAGTGACGCTCGTCGTGTGATCGAGGAAGACTAAAAGTGTGGACTTAAAGTAACTTGAGTCTCGACTTGTGTAACGTAATTTGAAAGTGGCGCCGCGGTTTGGACATTAACCGATGGTTACCAATAGACTGGAGGAAAAAAGAGCGGCTGCTAATTTTTCAAAAGGTGCGTGACGGTAGTGGATTGTGATTGGCCGCGAACTTCGTTTGACTCGAGCAAACCGGTGATAGGCGCGCCGCTCGTGTCAACAGAACCGTTTGCGCGCACAGCTCTCCTCGAAGGGTTCGAACTCTTTTTTTTTGCCCTTGTCTATCGCACAATTTACACGGGGTCGAAGACCAGTCGTCATCGGGGTGGAAAAGAGTAAGGACGTGGTTTTTCTTTATCCTTTGGATAGTGTCTCGATCGACCGGTTTTCGGTTTGCTAATCGCTCGTCGTTAAATCCGAGCTCGTTAAATTATCGATCGATCTCGTAGGATTCTCGTGGGCTATCGAAATGCGCGGCGCTTTCGAGGATCGAGAAAAAATCGGAGAGTCGCGCGCGACACGCGAAGATCGCGCGTGACGTCAAGAGGAGAAGGAGGAGGAGGTGGAGGAGTTTAGTTCTGCGAGAGGACAGTCGACAACCGCAACAATTACGAGGCTCCAAGGCGACTGGATCCTCGCTGCCGGCATAATCATCATGGCTTACGTCCTCTGGCGTGTCTTTATGAAGAAGTACTCCAAGGTCCGACTGGGCATCAGGAATCTACCGGTGAGCGTTTTGCTATTTTATTGCCGCTCGTCGAGCGTCCGAAGTTTGCTTTTTTTCAACTTTAGACTTCTTATCGGCAACGACGACGTTAGAGGCGGTGCGAAATAAACTCAAGGTCGTCGACTTAGCCCCCTGAAGCGTCTCCGTGTACACTTCGCGTGTTTGTTGCGAATTGCAAATGTTAAAATTCAGTAGGAAAACGAGGAGTGTCTGAGAAATTCGATAATACGAAACACACACGCGTGCTTAATGAGTCGTTATAATTGTCGATTAAGCAGCAGGTCGATTTAACGGTGATCGGGCGTGGTAAAATCGGTGGAACTCGAAATATGTACGGCACGAGGAAACTCGTGTTTCTTCGAGCAGAAGGAAATCAGTTTCAACGACAACCTGTTTTTCCGCGTCGGTCCGTTTGACCGTGATTATTTTTTCCATTATTGCACTCGTGTGAAATTTTTTCCACGAGGTTGGAAGGGGCACGTAGACGCAGGACGAAATATTTGTGGTGCATTCGTTTGCTCGTGTAACGTCACCGCAGAAATCATCCGTTTTCTCCACGATAAAATATAATTTACGCGACACGTCCTTCCGCGTTTCGTACCCGTTAAAAGGTGCCTCCGTCGCAGTTTCTGGAACCCTACACGTCGCAGAGAACACGAGTTTTGCCGTGAGGCGATCCTACCCTGCATACGACAGCACAACCCGAGCAACACGATGCAACGATTAGACTGCAACTTAAAAGCCAACGTGAACACCGGTAATTGGATAATTACGGTCGAGCGTGCGTCGTTGGCGATCAGATATTTTTCTCCGCTCGGCATCGATGTCGATTCATAGGAATTTATCGAGTACGATCGTGGATGGGAAACGCGGTTCGTCGACTACGATCGGGATAACGCTCTTTTCTCGTCGATTTGATTTAAAAAGGAGTCCCTCGAGTGAAACGGCCTTGACGAGAGAGAAACGCATTTCTGTATCTACTTCCGTCTCAATTTCTATTACTAATTTACAAGAGTACCGAATATGCGCGTGGTTTCATTTAAGAGATAATGCGATAAGACGCGTTCGATGCGCGAACACGAACTTTTCTCGATTCCAGCGAAACCTCTTAGTCGATTTGAGCAAGAGGGTGAAACAGGACCGGTCCTTTTCTCGTATTAATAAATGTTTGCCGACCGTGGCGATCAGCGTTTAATCAATCCCCAGGAGGGAATTGCGTTAAGGTCTCGTGGTAGGGTGGCACGCCCTGCTAATAAATATAATGCCGTCGTTCCGAGGGTTAGGGTGAGTCTGTCTAGAAAGAAAGAGAGAGTGAGAGCCAACGGGCCTATTTACAGGCGGTAGTTTGGGCTCGATCGTTCGGCATTAACCGGACGTGGCTCGAATTACACGCCGCTTTCTGGCGCGGGCTCTGTTAATTCTCTCGAGAAGAATTTATCGTCGATGAAACGTCGATCGGAGATGTAATACTCGTGGATTTTACAACAGGACTCGTTCGATCGTCGCTAAAAGTCATCGAGGATTGACAAAGAAAATAAAAAAAGAAATTGCCACGGCAATTTTCTTTAAGAATCAAATTTCAAGAAGCTTTAAATCAATCTTACAAAAAAGTACGACACGCTAATTTCCACTTACAATTCGTGTATGCGCGCGGTACACCTTCTCCATTGAACTTATTACGCAACGAGGCGCGCGCATCGAGCCGGCTTTACATTATCCAATCAATTCGCGTGAAAGAAGAGGAGAAAAAGAAACTGAGTGGTACGGTGCTGTATGAGCTGGCAGGATTCATCGGTCGGCAGTCTCCTCACCGGTTTAATAAATCTAATGCAGCGCTTGTATGGAGAATCGAGGGTGGGAGGTTGGTGGTCGAAGAGAAGGAGAAATAGAAGAAGGAATAGGGACGTTCGAACGTGGTGATCTAGTCGTAGCTGAGACGAGGAGAGGATCTCTTCTCTGGAAGAGAGCAAAAGAAGAATTGAGACGAAGGGAAGGAGGGGGTGACTGAGAGATACGAGGGAGAGGGATAGAAAGGGGGCGCGGAGGGTGCAATTTAGTTTGCGGTCGTCGAGTCAGGTTACGTTAGGTTAGTCCGCCGGTCGGTCCCCGTGACCGTGAACCACGACTGACCTGCGACACAAACACACTCTCTTTCTCTCCTCCATCTCTTTCTCTCCCTTCTCTCTCTTCTCGTTCACCCTCCGCCTCTCGTCTACCTCCAGCATCACCACCCCCTCCCACCCTCCATAAATCTACCTGCACCACATTGGGTCTCCTTCCAATGGGCGCACGGGCTCTCTTCGCTCTCCTTCTCTCCTTCTTTCTTTCTTCATCTCGCATAAACTCTCCTCTCCTCGTTCACAGCTTCCTTCTCTCTCTATTCACCCGCTCGTCGTTCGTCTCTCCTCTCCTTTCCTTCACTTTCTCTCTCTCTCTCTCTCTCTTTCTCTCGCACCTAGGCATTGTGCGCTCTTGTGGATCTTGGAGTGATAAATACGGCTGTGCCACCCTTCCTTTCCTTTCCTCTTTCCTCCAGTATCTCGGTCACCCTCCCTTCGACTCCTCTTCGTTTCAAGAGGTCCTGTGTTGAACCGCTTCCCGCTTTTATCCGAACTCCATTGGGACCTGGAGTCGGTATCGTGGGCGTCCTCACTGGACCGCTTCAATTTTCTGTCTCGTGTCTTTCTCTCTTTCTCTCTTTGTCACTCTTTCTTTCTTCTTTCGTCTCTCTCCTTCCACCGACGTGTTCACTTGGGGAGAGCACCCAAGGCGCGCAACGGTGCTTCGTCTTCGGAGCGGGTAGATGAGAACGATTACGGGTCTGCGGTCTAACGCAGTTGAGAGTTTCGTCATCTCGGAAATTCCGTCGTTGGGAACTTGGACGATTGTCTGTCGGAGGAGACTCACCGACGACGGGAAATGTATCCTTCGCTTTGTTGCTCGAACACGGCCAGGACTTATTTGGTGGGGGCGCCCGCGCCACTCGTTTCCTTTATTGCGGCGCCTGGATTCGTCCGATAGGGATAAGAGAAGAGAGCGTGGGTGTCGGCGGAACGGTTGATCGATCGTCTTTTAATTGTCATTGCCGACGATCTCGAGGCTTATCGTCGAAAACGACCACCGTCGGGCCTTGAATTCATCCGAGACATCTTCCTTAGACAAATTGCACTCTGGAATGTCTCACGGGTCTTCTGCAAGCTGAAATTGGGATTCGTTTCTGGAGAGTGCGCGTGGGCGGACCACTGACCGAACCGATCGATTTCTAATTGTCCGTTCACGGTCGCGGCTAAAATTGTGTCGAGACGCGCGACGGATGCTCGTGCTGACCGAGAGAGTCCTTGGATCGAACGTTCCGCGAGTGCAATGCACTTGGCGCGCTTTATTGCGCGCTCCCGGGGCCTCTCTCGAGAGAATGGAGACCGGTGGAGGCAGGAGGGCAGCAACGCGTTCCTCGCACATCTCCGACACACGCAATATATTTTTCCTTTTGAAGTACGCGCGTACGACTACACGCTAGACGAGTCTCCTCGCGAACCGATAAATTTCTAATGAGATAATGGAATGTCAGGCGTTTTTGCATAGTCTCTTTGTACACACGGCGGATCGTCCGGCTTATCCGCTCGCCCTACCCTCGATCGCCAATATCCCATCTCTTTAAAGGCTTCTTCATTAACTTCGCGGGCTTTTATGCTTCGCGTTCGTATGAAGAGGGCGGCCTGGCACACCCACTGATATATACCCCTCGAAGCTTCTCCTACCGGTGAGAGGACGCGGGCTATTTATCGCGTGGCACTTATTGCAAAAGCTAATAATTATTCTCGGCGTGTTCGGTTCGTCGAGGTGAAAGACGCGTGGACTTCCACCCCGCCTCGGGCCCCGGGTACACGCGCGAATTGTCTACGAGATAATTTCTTGTAACCAGTATCGCTCGTAACAGTCTATCCGCGAGTAGCACCGTCGGTGTTGAGCCATTTGATTCTGAGAAAAATACGGGGTCATGGGTGCCGCCTCTCGCGTCAATTGGAACGCGCGCATTCAGAGGATATTTTGCATTCGAGTCTCTCGGTGAGTGTTACGTTCGTGAATCACAATGATACTATCTCGATTACTCTTGATATAGTAACAAGCCTTGGAGAAATAGAAGTTTGCAAATCTTTCAGTGGTGTCTCTCCGCATTGGACAGAATATTTTGCATTCGAGTCTCTTGGTGAGTGTTACCAGTGTTACGTTCGTGAACCACAATGATACTATCTCGATTACTCTTGATATAGTAACGAGCCTTGGAGAAATAGAAGTTTGCCAATCTTTCAGTGGTGTCTCTCCGCATTGGACAGGATATTTTGCATTCGAGCCTCGGTGAGTGTTAAGTTCGCGAACCACAATGACACTATCTCGATTACTCTTGATATAGTAATGAGCTCCGAACAAATGGAAGTTTGTGAATCTTTCAGCGTTGTCTCTCCGCATTGGACAGGATCTAACGGCGGTGCGCCCTTAGGACGCGCAGTTGTGATGAATGCAGGTGAATTAAGTAATTAATTACGTTTTTCAAACTACCTGTGTGTCCCTATCCTTTGAATCTGACGAGAGTTCCCGCCGAACGCGTTCTCCCTCCGTTACGAGCGCACGTCGCGATAACGCGCTGGAGTATCACGAGAGAGGAGTCGAGAGAGTGGTTCTTTTAATTAGACATTTACGATCCTGCCGGTGTAAATTTATTACACTCTATTCGCGAGGAGAATCTCCTTAACTGTCACTTTTCCGCATCGAGGTAAGGGTGACATTGCTAGTCTGCCTTTGGAGAAAAGCAATTCGAGCATAATGACTCTCTCTCGCTCTTCTCGGAGCACTCAGGAAGGAATTATTCGTTAGTAGCTCAAAGAGCGGGGAGGAAATTCCGCTCGTGCCTCTTGGACGTGTGAACCGCCCCGTGAAGGGGACCTGTTTTACAACAATCGCTTTTATCAAGGAAGTAGCAAAGGCTAAGCATGCCCACCCGCTTGCCGGCCCAAGCCGCCTCACCGACATAACAGCCTCGTGTTCGAGAATCGTCGGTTTTACTTTCACGAGTACCGTACCAAGGGGAAAAGAATTCGAGCGAGTTATTAATTGTCAAGGATTCAGGATAAGCTCTCGGGTAAAAATCGATTCTCTGGGAATGCGGCCGGAAATTGTCGACAAGTTTCTCGGAGGAGACGAATAAAAATGGGGAGGAAAAAAAAAGCTGCGGAGTGCATTCGATAGATCGAGTACTCCCGACGATAATGAAGTGTTCGTGAGCGCGTTTAGCGAAACGAGTGACGCGCGTTCCTTCTCTGAGAAAAACAGATGGCGTGTTACAAACGGTGCAGCAGGTGCTTTACCCGAGTGTAAGGGGGCCTTATTTCCTCCTCGTTCCAGTTTCTACTTATCTCAATTGACTGTGTCTGTTTTTGCGTTCTTCTACCCCTCCTCCCTTTAAACGAGGCCCGTGTAACGTTTCGCTTAGTGCACCCGACGTGTCTCCGTAATTCGCCTGCACCGTAATTCTCGTCGTATCACCGAGAGTCGAAAAGAAAGACAGGCAGAAAAAGGGGAGACGGAACGTGAGAAATTGATCGTACCGCGGTCACCGTGGACTTGTCTCGTCCTAAATCTCGGAAACCGTAAGGAGCAAAATGTTGACGCGTATTACGGTCGAATAATAAATGAAACGGTTAAGTAGATCCGTCTTGGAAAAAAATACTTCACGGTAATCGGCATTGAATGGGTCCAGTGAGAAATCACCGGGGCAATTTTGTTTTCTTTATTTATTCTAGCTTTCTCGTGGGATCGATTCTACTCTCGCGGAGCGCACTTTTCGCCTTGTCGTGTCCCTCTCGAGATTCGTTGCACGAGGATGCGCCTGTTACAATGCTCACCGCGCAATTTCTCTCACTTTCGCCTCTAATTAATCGAGTGCACCTCCTGGCGGCTTCTACTGTTCCCGCTTCGTATATGCCCCTACTAGGAGAAACGTGGGTGAATGCAAATTCTCTATGAAAAACGAACGACGTATCCACCTTTCCTCTTTCTCTCACTTCGCCGTGCTTGATTTACGGCTTCGCGCTCCGTTACCTCGATTAAATATCGTTATTGTGTCGTTATGCGATAGCAGAAGAAAGGGTGGGAGTGAACGACAGGAACAACGGCACCGTGGACGATGACAAGATTCAGCCACACACGAGGAGGACGAGTTTGCAGGTGGGAGAGAAAGCAGGTGTTCCGGATTAGATTCGAAATTACGTCGGTGCCGCGAACGGGTCCTCCCTTTTTTCTCGAGGCCCATTGAGTAACGTTAGAAACCTCTGGATAGAGGTGGGATATGTTTGCCTCGTTCGGCCACGACGCACGAGAAGTTCGAAAGCACGGGGCAAAATTGTCGCCAAGGACGAATTTCACTTTCGATTCAATTCAAGTCTCCGCGGGAAGGAAACTTTACTTTAACGAGATGCGACCACCTACGAGCCTCGGCTTGGTAATTCGGGAAAGTTGTACTTTTACCGCGAGTAGAAAAGAATCGTTGAACCGAGAGACATCGCGATACGATTTCGCGGACATCGACCGTGGAGCGAGCGCAATTACAATTGAATCGATTAGAATCGCTATCGGTGCCGCGACGATTCTCTCACGAAATTTCCAAGTTGCGCTCATCGATTTTTGCTCTCTTCCGTTTCTGCCTCTCGAAGCGAAGGCGTCACGGTGAAAACTTTCGTGCCACGCGGCAACCGGAAATCTCCGCGCGCGCCAGCGCCGGAAGAGCTCCGGTAAAAAGTTAAATTGCAATTAAGGAAATTTCACGTTGGGAATGGGCATTGTCTTAAATCCATATGATTATGGGGAGCGTGGCTCGTGTCGAGGACACGTAAGTTGCTCGTTTCAACGGGCTTGCGCTTTGCGCGTGCCAGCTCGAAGGAGGTAGGCTTTTGCGAGCGAGGCCTTTCATACTTTCTTGCGAGGTTAACGCTCGTGCGAACGAAAGGAAAGAGCGCCGATGGTGTGGTGACCCTGTTGCGCGCGTAGAAAAAGAATCCGCGGCAAGTTCGCGCGAGCAATCGCTCCGAGATACGGCTAATGGCCGCTAATGCGATACATTAATTCTCTTATTACCTCCCGAGCGTGATAAATTAACTCTGCGCGATGGGCTTACCGTTCTCCGCGAGCGAATTTAAGGGACACCTTCGTGCGCGCCTCGCTCGATGCGCGCATGCGCATTTAGCTTTAACCATTTGACTGCGGCGCGTTCTCGGACGAATCCATCAATATGGACGATACGACTGATTGTCCACTGATTACTGACCAAAACAGTACCCGGAAATTTAATACCATTCTTAGGGTTTAAAAAGTAATGATGGTAAATAACCTAAAAATATCCATTTTTTTTATTTATCTTAAGTAAATTTTCAGCTATTTTAATTTACTTAACTTAATTTGTGCATTCCTTCAATAATAATCGGTAATTCAATATAAAGGTGTTATACTTTTACTTTCATTTTTTTTTTTACTATAACAACTTTATTACTGTAAGTAATAGTAAAAAAATACAGAGGGCGTATATTTACGCCTTTCGTATATATTGATGGATTTGTGAGAGCGTACATATACGCCTTTTGTATATATTGATGGACTTGTAAAGGCGTATATATACGCCTTTAGCAGTCAAAGGGTTAATTCGCCTGCTTCCTCTAGGAAGCGCCAAGTTCGAAAGTGACGCGCGATTTCTCACCCAATTTCGATTGTACGGTACGGTACGTGGGTACCGTTAAAGAGGAGGGTTCTAAAGGCAACGGGAAAAAAAGGGGTGGAGATGGACGAAGGAAGAAGAGGAACGAAATAAAAGTCGTATATTTCACGGCGCCACCCTCTCCTTCTCCGATCGTTCGCCAGGAACTTATCATTAGAACGGGCCTCGAGCCTCGGCCACCCGAGGTCCCACCAGAGTTTCTTATCTGCATACAAGGTACGAGATCTAACGGGCGGATTGATTAATATTAATTTTTTTTACACAATGGCTTTCGTCGTAGTCGAGAGCGTGGGATTGTTCCTATACTGGTTCTCCCTTCATCTCTCGGTCAGGCCCACGCGTGTTTGTTTTTCGCCTCGCTGCTACTGGCTGCCGTGACAATCGATAGGGAGATTGGAGATTCGACGAAAGTCTTTTTACGGGGCTACTCGAGGTCGCCTTACGTCGATAGGAATCTTATCCAGCGGTGCCGTTCCGAGATCTCTTCGTAGGTGGTGTTTCGTAAAGTGCATGAATTCTTTGCCAATGGGAAGTAAGGATATTTAACACTAGATATACCGAAACCAGTCAATTCGACAGGTTCAAAAAAAAATTGTGTTTATAAAAAATGTTCGGTAAATCTAGTGTTAAGGGGGTACATACGTTTGGAGCTCCGAAAAAAAGACATATTTTCATGAATTTTTTTCAGTGCCAAGAGACAAACTACAACAATGGCGCTTCTTGCATAAAGTATACCTTTTATACTTCTTATTGGCGAAAATCGACCCTCAACTTTGAAGATCCGCCATTTTGTTTAAAATTCGAATTTAAAAAATCGGATTCGTTAAAGACAATAAAAAACACTCTTCTTTAAGACGATGTTTGATGGTCGCGCTTCGGAGGAAAGAGCAAGGAGAAATCATTGTTACCACGGAATCGCGCATATCGTACGGGCTTGACTTCACGACGGTAAAGAATACTTCATTTTGCAAGTATATCTTTCCAACAAAATTTGAATAAGAAGTATAAAAGGTGTACTCTATCATGCAAAAAGTCCCATTGTTATAGTTTGTCTCTTGGCTTCGAACAAAATTCATGAACATATGCCTCTTTTTGGGAGCTTCAAACGTATGTGCCCCCTTAACAAGAACGCGAATAATGCGCGTGAACCAAAACAGATAATGAACGACGAAGTTTTTTTCTTCCTTTTAAATTTTTGGCGCGAGATAGGACACACAGAAAAAAAAATGTCTCATTCATTGGCATCTGTCGCGATTCTCGGCATGGCAACGTTCCGCCCGGACCGGCAATTCGATTTCTAACGAGAGTGAAAAACGATTGATCCGCCTCGAGCCGAAGCGCAGGTACGATAAATAACAATAGTCATTGTGGGACGTTGGGGCCCCGGGTAGAGAGATCGAACGCGGGAGATAGGGGCCGATGTGCAATGAATAATCGAAATGCACAGGTGTTGGTTACAGAATGCTGCGGTGCGTTTGGTGGCAACTCGCTTACCGACTCGCACGCCCGCCGATCGGTATAACCGCGTTATTCAATAACGTTGGTTTATGCTCGGCCGACCGTGCCTGGCCTACGCGAGCGCGCGTCGTCCCACCGAATGCAAGAAGCGTGTGAACGAGAATTTTCGGAAAACCGTGAAAATAAGCCGCTCGAGAGGTACACTCCAAACGTGTATGCGAAAGCGCGATAATTCATCCACGATTTTTTTTTTTCTCTCTTCAACGTCACGCATCTAAGCAATCGGGAAGAAGAGCGCAACCTTATTATGCACGATGCCTTTACTCAGGAAGTTGTTATACGAAACTGTAAAATATCGCAGGCGCATTTACTTACCGACTTCTCTCAATACTCGGTACTTCGTTATTGAAGTAGGAGGTTGCATCAGAAATGTATCTCTTGTTTTTAGGGCGTGTCGAGGCTTTCTCGAAGATTCGCGGAGAAAAGAATCCACAAATAATTTCCTCGATATCCGTCAACGTGTCCGTTGAATTCCCGGTAGATGATCCATCTTGTTGGCTAATAACAGCGAGCGCCTTTTATACCACCACGCCCAAGAGAAGGGAAGGTGCGTGCGAAAATGAAACTTCCTTCTCGATTCAAGCCCTCTTCCTCACCTCCTCTTACTCCTCTTGTCATCGACCTCTCGCACCGTCGAAGGACGAGGCGAAAGAGAAGACCAGGGAGAAGACTCTCTCGTGGCTCTCTGCTTTAACCGGTGGAAGGAGGCAGAGTGTTGCGTTCGATCGATCATACTTCAACCACCACGGTTGATATCCTTCGAGCATGCGGCTCTTCCGGCACCGGTGCTATCGTTTATCTGAAAACAAGAACGGCGCCAGTTTTGAATGATTATTACATCTCTGGGTCTCTCCCGTGGCGTGTCCGTCCCTCCTTGTAGCTTTCACTCCGAACTCTTCTCGCGTGCTCTCAGAACGGCCACACGAAGTGGAGTTGGGTGAGGTCAGTGGCGGTGCGTGGACGATCGATCAAGACACTAAATTCAGTCGCGTTTCGCATTGTTAACCGGAACGCAACGTGATAATGATTATAAAGTATCTTTCACGAGGAATCTTACGAGAGCTCTCTCGTGGCGCGCGTGAGTTTCGCAACGTCCGCGTCCGCCTGGGCGAAAAGGCGGAGACGATTAGTGTGGGAGGAAGGCGTGGAGAGAGGACAATTGTTTCGATGGAAATTTGAATTTAAAAATTGAGGATCGATCAGTGAAGAAAATCGTCGCTCATTCCCTTAGTTTTGGTTACTCAATTTTATAATTCTCAGGATTACTTCCTTCTTACATCTGAAGGGACCTACGATACGTGTATAATAATTAATATTGTGATTTTGGAAGTTTCTCGAAGCTCTGTGGAACTGTAAATGTCGACCACGCGTGTATCCTTTCAGTTCTCGAAATTAATTGCACCGGTCGCAGACCAAGTCAATTAACTCCAAAAATTATGCTTGAATTTATGAAAAATGCAAAAAGTGGAGTGGCTCAATTAATACTTTGACTGATTTTCTATGGATTGCTCATTACGCGACATTTTGCATTTTTTTTTTATATATGATTTTTCAAGTGCTGTAAATTACAGTTAGTATTACGGTTATTTTAATGATTTCTCTGGAGGTCACTGGTGACCACCGTGGTGCCACAAGAAAGACTAGTCACATATGACTATCATAGCAGTTAAAGTGTTTACAAAATTTACAAGTTGTGCTTTTTCTTCGTGCCACGTGGCGCTGAGATTTTGGAGGGATCGCAGCCCCGTTGCATTTACTCGACTCCTCCAGCTCGCGTGGAAAATACGTGGAAAGGAAGGTAGCGGGTCTCGATGGTAATGAAGTATACTTCATAAGCGTTGGAGAGGCACTCGGACTCGTTGAAGCGATTCGATGGTGAAGAGAGGGGATGCGACGGAGGAAGAGGCGCGAGTGTGGCAGCCCGTGGTTCACAAGTACCATAAGATGATACTGTTTCTCGCTTATGAGGTAGACAGGACGAGAGTGTTGGTGGAGAGGGCGCGAAGAGAGCGCGAGGTGCACGAGAGATTCGTATCTTTATTTATAATGTTATTAAACTCTCCGCTCACACGAGTAACTGTACTTGGGAGGCGTGAGGGACGAAGTACCGTCGGAGAGAAATGAGAGAGGGAGAGGGAGAGGGAGAGAAGGAATCCCGCACGCGGAGCAATAAATTGAAACGGTTCGCCCCTTAGTTGGCTGCCGTTGCATAGAAACAGGCATGAGTTTGTGGTAAGGTATTGGTGTTGCTTGATATACGCTTGGAGACGCTTTTATTTTTAGCCATGATCGCAAAAGGTGTGACTTATACAGCCAGCATCACGAAAAGCGTTCGTGTGTATTCTAAGTCCGGATGAAATTTCGCAGAAAGAACTATAGGCGCCTGTAATCTTTACTCTTTAACACTTCGTGTACGGAAACGCGTCAATTTTACGCATTTGAGTTCAAAATTGTGCTTATAAAAAAAATGGCGTGAATCTAAGGTTAGGAGGCGCCAACTGAAATACGCTGCTGAAAACTGTACGAATAACTTACCTCACAATGGACTGTTCTTCGTGGAATTAGTGTGTTTACATTTCCGCGATGGAATGCGCGCATCGAAGAAAGAAACCTGGAGTTCTTGCTTAGATTTCTTTTTTCTCACAATCCGAACACCTGCAGTCTTCTTACTTATCGTTGAAATCTGACACCGTATGCTTCCAAGTATCGCGAATATCAACTACATACTAAGATCACGTGTGGACCCTTGACCAATCTAAAACAAGTATTTGGGGGTCACGTGGGGGGTCGTAAGCCAATGAGGTAATTGACGCCATATTGGAAATCGGCGGCTCGACAATGTTAACCGCTCTTCGCGTCAGTCTTCTTCCTGGTTGCGAATGTTTTAGAAGTTATTCTTTCGTTCGTTAGTTTTTCTTATCTCTTTTGTTCAGTAGATTTCCTTATTTCGTCATTTATTTAAATACGCGTAACAATCATCGTACTTGCAGTGTAATTTGTTATTGCGTCTTGACACGAAAGGGCGCCAGTAGATCCCGGCCGGTATCGCATCGCCATTCGCCCTCTGCATCGGATAAATTATCAAAATAAGTGCGTTTTGATGGTTGAATGCGTTCTTCGTAAAGTACGAAGCATTTCTTGGGACACTGGATGGATAATGGACCTGTACCGTCCTCCGTAGCCAGTGGTAAGTCATTAAAATATTATTTCACAAATCCATTCTCCTTTCTCTTATTTTTTGTGATTAACAAACGTTGCACAAGGACTTCTTGACTCCTTAATTATTCTTCCACGTTGGAAAAGAATTCTTCCATTAAATTTTCTCTAGTTCTTGGTTATTTCGCTCGTGTAAAAATTAGTTTCTTCGAACCTTGCACCAGTTTCTTTATCGCGAGTCGCGTTAGGTGGTGCATCCGTCGTTACGCAATGGGGTCCTACACCTCGAGTAATTCTTTCCTCGCGTTAGCACTCGGCAACGCGAGTGATAGCGCGCCGGGCTCGCATCCTCGCGCCATAATTCTTAGTAAATTCATTCCGCGAATACATAAATGCAGAAGGGAACGCGGACGACGAGGTTGGCCGAGAGGGAAGCAACGTCGACGGGGCCTGTTCGCACTTAATATAAACGGGACAGCGACGACGGAATAAAGTGGTAGAAGTTACCTGGCTACGTTGCATATCTGGCCCGTAGATTTACCGTGGTAGGAAGAGTTTACTTACACGATTATTTATCCGTTCTGATAGGAGAAGCGCTTGCCGCTACATACAGGGTGGGGCATTCGTGTAAAACTATCGAATCGATTAGTCAGCGGATAATTTAGTGAATGATCGATAAGAATTTTTTTCTTTCCATTGGCATAAATTGAGAAATTAAAAATCGTGTATTTTCCGATACCGAAACAATTTTTTTTCATCAGTAAGGTCAATATTTGGAAAAATAAAATATTGAAATTCTTCATTTGTCGTTTCTAAAAGCGTCTTACGACGAAGATAAATGTGCAATCGTTACTTTATGAATTGCATTCTACTAAAGTTGTCAAGATAGATAGACACCCGGTACGTGAGCGCACGCGTAACGCAGGGGTACAGGTATCAATTTCCCATGTAAATAAAGCATAAACGCAAGGCCGTACGATAAGATCTCGGGTGCTTCAAATTTAGATAAAAGCCATCCTCATTCGATCCACTGATTAGTCTCGTCGCTCGATTCCCCTCGCGCGATACAGGAAATTCGATTTGGCCGAGACCTTCCTAATTACCTGTCTCGCTGCTAATTGGACATTCGGCAAAATGGAAAAACGAGAGAGGATATTTTCGAGTAGCACTCTCGTCTCTCCTTCCTTAAAAGGCCTGCCTGATTTTAATTTTTATTGCCTCGGATTTTTTTTTTACCGACTACATTAAGACCGTAATCCTGGCAATTATGACGCGATAGAATTCGGTCGTGTTGCGCAAGCTACGCTATAATCGGTAGTAGAATCGTTAATTGATCGTGGTCCCCGGAGGAATGGTAATCAACGACAATTAATCCGTTTACTTTCATTGCTTGACCGGTGGCGCGTCGAATGGCTGCTTCGTTGCGCTTCCAACGATGCGAAAACGCGAGTGCGATGATCGCTGCGCGCCGGCGCCTAATTAGATTCGTAATTACCTTCGTATTAATTCGAAAGCTCTCGAGATCAATGCGATAGCAGTCTAGAGTGCTCTCCTCTGTGACTACAAATGGTCCACGATCGTTGTCCGACCATGATCTATTTGGTACAATGGTTCACGATCGCGCGATGAACGTACAAGGACAATATCACAGCGAGACGAGGAACAAAGGCCAAACGTGGAGATAAAAATAATTCTCACTCGGATTCGCGAAACGCGTTAGACAATAATCTTTTTACGACTTTCATAAATTTCGTGGGAAGCTAGATGAAAAAGAGAGTGAAAGTCTCGTAAAAACGTAAGAAGAAAAATTAGTAATTATAATAGCAATTAGACCCGACCGACGGTTGGTGAGTAGAAAAAGGTGGGCGAATAAAGCCGGAAGCGGTGTACCGAGAATGAGAGAAATTTTAGCTTGGCTTGCGTTACAGTTATGAAAATTTAAGGCATCGAGTCCACGAGCGAGATTAATCCTTTTTCTAATTTTACGATGCATTTTTTTCGCCCGTGGAGCGTGAAATTACCCCAGGAATTATATACTGGTCACGACTATTACGTTGCAAGAAGCGCATGACATTCGCTGCTGCCTACGCAAAGGAGGCTCTTCGCGTAATTAGAATCTTTAGTCACGGGGAGAACCTCGTGTCACCAGTGGGATCAACGCACGCGGTCACGCGCCTGGCAAATGTACTTTTGTAATTATTAGTAGACATCGTCGCGCTTACGAGAAGCCTTCTCGACCAACGGTCTCGGACCCAGGACGAGATATATTGGGAGCACCGAGTAAGTAGGATTCGCACTTAGAGCGTCTGACAATTTGATTGCTATCCGGCAAGCGGTATCGTAACATCTTCGAAGCGAGGCAGCCGGGGTACGCGAGCGATTTATCTTGATTCACACGTGATCGTGGTGCCGGTTACCCCGTAATTGAATCATAGTGCTCTCCTCTCCCAGCCTCACCACGTACGTACTCTTTAAACCGCTCGCCAACTCGATCTCCTTTACGATGGATCCCCTCGTGTGACTTTCTTCCAATCGTGCCCAACCGGAGGACCTATGGCCCCGAAGATGAGCCACTCGAGATCGTCCTCGCACGTTTAGAGAGTCTCGTCGAATGTAGAAAGAAAGGAAAAAGATGAAAAACAACCGGGTGGAGAAGCAGAGAGAGATTTTCGATCCTGGCATTTTGTTCATCTTAACCCAGTATGCGTGGCCCGCTCTTTCTTATTTGAGAAGAAGCCTCGATCAAAATTGTGACGAGAAAGCGCGATTATACCGTAAAAAGGCACACTTCCGGTACGCGACCTGAAAGTTACACGGGCTTATAGAGGAATTAAACAAGAAAAAAATTACCATCACGTGTGAATAGTCCGTACGATTTTAACGAGGAAAGATTTTGTCGGAGGATCGTTTCGACGATCGTTTCGATAATCTGCGAATCAGGAAAGTTACACAGTTGATACCTGCTCACCTGCATTGCTGATGAAACCTGCGAAAGGAACACGCTCGGTTCTTGCATCCGCCGACGGATGGCGCCAGGAGGCCCAGGCGCACGGATGCATTTTAATAGACTCGAGCGAGTGCAAGGAACAGCAACGTGAGCGATGCTCGAGGCTCTCCACTCGGTTATCATTGTTTAGTATTGTTTATGCTCTCCTAATGGCACGTTCTCGCGTCACATGCGTCATTCACGCACGATCCCTTTATCACTTTCACTCGAGCATTCGCGGTTTGCAACAACGAGGCTCGTGGTACGTCGCTTAAAATGATAAATCGTCAATCGGAGAAAAATGATTCTTATCGCCTCTCGATGTGGTCCATATTAATGCAATCTCGGTTCTCCGATCGCTCCACGACTGGGGTGGAAGCACACACCGCGAACGAGGAATATAATAACCTACCACGGAAGACGAGGGTCCACCACCTCCACCTTTTCCTCCGTGGAAGAAAAGAGAGCAAAATTTATTGGCCGTCTTGTCGGTATAGCCAGTTATCCTGCGAATGCCGCGCGCCACGGCACCGCACGCTCTTCTCCCAGTTACTTTCATCTCACGTGAGGCAATTCGCGCGATCGTTTCACGGCCAGGTGAAAATCTTCTTACGCGCTAGAGGGGCACCACCGCGAAATTTCATTCCATTTTCACTACACCGGAATATTGGCCGATTCTGCACCGTGTGTGCCTCCTATTGCACTCGCCTGGAGAACTTTCGGATCGGATGGTAATTTCCCGACGACCTCGCTCGTAAAATCCTACACGGGACGACGCACGATCAGGAGAGGAGAGAATCCTCAAAGAAATTCCAATCGTCGAGTGTTGAATCGCGCATGGAACCTTGCCGATTCCCACGAAGCATAGACTCTATCTCGATTCGCGCACCCCCGCGGTTGGTCCCGTCCAACACGATTCTCATCCTCTTCTTGCTTGGCTACGCGCAGATTCAACGAACTCTTGCGCTCTCGGGCCACGTAATCGACGATTCGCACGGGGTTACACCGGTATCTCGCGGAATCGGAGGGACGACGTGGCGAAAGGATCACCGTCGGTGGTGACACGGCGATTCCCTCGCGCTTCAAAGAGCCATTCAATTAGCTCTCTCAAGTCGGTAAGATGACGAACGGCAATGTCTCGGTGGCCGAACAAGGGTCCGCCTAATGAAACGCGAGCCTTTGTCAGAAGACCTTCTTCCTTCTTCTCTCGCGAGTCGTGCGACGTCGCGGCGTCGCCAGGCGCGATATCGTCGTCGTTGTCGTCCTCTCGGCGTCGCTCGTCGGCGTCGTCGTCCTCGCGTGACGACCGCTCGAATAACGAAGGGACGAGAGACGCGCCTTTGATTTCGCCGACGTATCGTCACGCTTAGATCGCCGGGACGCACTTTTGTGCGATCGATCGCGCGTAGCGGTACCTGCCCGCCGAAAGGAGGAGGACTCTCCTCGCGGTCACCGAGAGAGGAGTCATCGTACCCTTCTTCCTCGTTTAGCACGGTCGAACGTGGTTGTTCCGTGAAAACAAGGTTGGGTCGAGTCCGTGCTGATTTCGAGTTTTGGAATAAATTGTTCTTTTTTTTTGGTAGGGTTTTTTTTTTTATTTTTGTCGAGCACTTTCATAGGTGATTTTTGTTATCGAAAGTATTTTTATTAGATTTTGATCTTGTTATTTTTTCTTTGTTTAAAATCGTTAGGTGGTAGGTTGTGTTTTGGATGTTGCGTCGGTGCTGATTTCGAGTTTTCGAGTACCTCGAATTTTTTGTTAGGGTTTCTCGATTTTCGTTTAGCCGATTTTTGTTATCAAAAGCACCTTAGATTTTTACCTTGTTCCCTTTTCCTCTATTAAACTCGTCAAGTGGTACCTTGTTCTCCTATCATCTACACCCAGCCAATCCTGACTTTAAAAACGATTGATATTCTTCGACGAATTTTTGCGTATGGATTCTCCTAAACCGCTTCCTCATCTCGACTTTTACTACTATTACCTTCTCGTTACTTTCACCCTTTTATCTCTCTCGCTCTCTCGCTGTCTCACTCTCTCTCACTCTCTCACACACACATTACTCTCTTCTCCGTTGACGGAGTTCGATTGTACGCTTCGCGTCGTCGTTGACGTCGCGTCGGGGGGTGGTGTGACGGTGAGGAGGAGCGAGAGAAGGAGAGGATGTTCGAGAGAGAGAGAGAATCCACCCGTTGAAAGAACGGAGACCGAGCTTGAGAGCGGCACGACGCATGCCCGTGAGGCGTCGCGGCGTCGACGGTGGCCTCCCGGCACGACGTCGTTTCCCTCGCAGGGAATCGCCGGATATTTTGACAGTACGCCGCCCTGCATCCTCCGGTCGATGCCGCCGCCCCTTCCGTCGCGCACTCTCATCGTCTCTCAGCAGAATATCCCTTTTGCACTTTTCGTCTGCCAGCAAGAGGGACGCGTGAAACTGGAAAAGGTGTCGGGAGAGCGGACACGCGCCGGCGGCAGGCTCCGCGAAGCCTCAGCTTGGTCGATAGGGGCGGTCGAACGAGGGAGCGCCACGCTTGGAACGAGGTCAGTCGATAGAACGTGCGCGGGTTAGGCGAGAACACGGGATTCCGATTGTGTGCGAGCCTTGGAGATTCGGGACGCGCGAGCTTTCTTCCTTTTCGCGCGAGTGTGAGGGTGGTGGGTGCTCCAGAGGGTGGCGACCAAGTGCGCGCGGCCTTGAGCCAGGACGAAGTCGTATCCTCGAAATGAACTCTTCCGTTCTTCTACCTCGTCTAATAAAAGCAGCTCCAATGTGCACGCCGTGTCGAGAACGACAATGGAGGATGTGATTCTCGAGAGTGGATTTTTCATAAGGAAGTGAGAGCGCAGGAAGCAAAGTGAGAAGAGGATGCGTGGGCCACGAGTGATAGGAGGAATTTCCATCTGGAAATTATTTCGGCATTACCGCCGGATTGATTTACTCGAGCGTCGATATTCCGAGAGGACGCCGGTCGACGCGAGTGCATCTCGCCGCGGGATATCGTCGCGTCGTAAAGAGAATCGTGTAAGCACGGGATGAGGATCCTACACCCCGCGCGCGAATCTCGAGAGTTACCATGCAATTTTTAGGCTCGAAGAATCCTCCTGGAGAGACCAAACTTTGTAAAAGTGACGTGAATTAAGCACGTGGAGAAATCCTCGTAACATCGTCGATGTAAGCTCTAGCTTACGTAATTCACGAGGGGAGAAGCGTCCAAGGAGCGTGCAGAAGTTGATTATGACAAAATTCGCACGAAGGGATTATCGAAGGGTGACACCGGTGAAGCCGTAATCCAATTGACACGAATTTTCTCACCTTCCACGTCGACCACTTCCTCGAGGTTAAGTCGAGTTTAGAGGGTGCTGATCGAGAAGTCTCGTTCCTGGCCTTCGTTGAACCCAAGCGTCCTGCTTTCCGAGAAACTCGTCGGGAATCCGAAATCGAGAGGATTCCTCGAAGACCTTGAGGATTCGTCCTGGAGTGGGCACTCTCCTTCAGAATTACTTCGGTGGAGAATATCCTGGGGCGTCGGTGGATTTTAGGTGGGCGGATGCCGGTGCTGTCCGTGCCAAGGACACGTGTCCTTCGGCCCAAGAGCCGAGAACAATGAGGATTTCAACGTGCGCGGGGACAACAGCGTGCCGAGAATGTAAACTCTCAAGCGAGTTGGACTCCTCCTGGCCATCTTCGCCGTCCTCTCGCCGCCCTCGCTCCATTCGTCCTCCTCGTTGCCGTTCTTGGCGCACCCCATAAACGAAACCGCGTCTCTTTCGTTGGAGAAACGACGCGGGACAACACTCACCGTGGGAATAAATCGCTCCAGAGAGAAAGAGAGAGAGGAGTCGGAAGGGAATATAAAGAGAGGCTCTAACGAATCGGACAGGATGAGTCACTTCGACTGTAAGCTCCTACGCCGGAAGAAGGTAGAGCCCCTAGCTCGATGTTTTCTCCTATTCTCGAACTTTTGACCCAAGCTAAGCATCGTCACCGTTAGCCTTATCGAGTAGTAGAGGGACTTTGGAAAAATTGTGCTCGCGCGGGGGTGGACAAAGCGAATGAGACGGTTGGATGGTGAGTAGGGTGGTAGTCGAAAAGGGACCAGAGATAAAAAGAGCGAAGGGAGTAAATAGAGACCCATCGTGAGCCCACGTCGTAATGGCCGATCATTCGTCACGCTGAAAGCGCACGGAGGGTGTCGAGACGAGCCGCGCGGATCCCTCCTTTTGCTTCTCTTTTTTTCGGATGAGAGGATTAATGGCGCGCACGCGGGACGAGACAGCATTCGAGAGAATTTTAATTTCCGGACTTCGTGGAAGTAAGCGAGCATAGGAGGCACGATCGGTTTTTGACAAAGCGAGTAATTGTCCGTTTCCGAGTACTTTCGCGGGGTAGTCGGGTGGAACGTTTTTAAGAAAGGGACTGGAACGTATGACGTACCTATAGATAATGGGTGTCGATTAGTCACGGGCATAATAAACGTTTTTCATCGAGGTTAATTCTTTAATCTCAACCTATTGTTTCTTCCGATAAATTTGTACAAACGAATCCACTAATCTTGTACTAATTAAAATAACAACATTAATTCGTTGTGTATATTCCCCTGCTAAATTTCACGCGACTTTTTTTTACCACTCTCGTAGCAACCCGTTACGATTTTTACCCACATCGATCTATTCTCTTCTCTCGTCTTCTCCACTCTTCCTTCTCCTTCTCATCCAGATAGTCCGAGTTTGGGCGCCGCTTCCTGGAGACCACGGCGGAGCGTGTCAGCGCGGGCCGCTAATGGGAATTTCGAGTTGTTTGCACGACGATGCTAACCCGCGAAAGAACTTCGCTACACGTAGGCGTGTATGTCGGTACCAGGTTGGTCCTCGTCGTCGTGCTTGGCGCGGAGGGCTTTCTCCGTCGCCGATGAAACCGTTCTGACGCACAGACTCCGGGAGACTCTCGTGCGAGGTACCGCGGCAGACAACGTCGTCGAGTAAAAACGACATCGCACGAGAGAATCTCCTCTCTCCGGTACCAGCCGAGATCGAGAGATCCCAACGATTGTGCGGGGGAAACGCTCGCTTAATTAATAATCGAATTACCCGCGCGTTTCGCAGCCTTTCGAATTAAATCCGGCGTGCAGGCCTGAGACCTCCTCTTTTTCATCGTCCACCCTATCTCTCCCATCCTCCGTCAGCTCTTTTTTTTCCACCATTCTTCTCGCTCTCCTCACCTTCACTGTCGCTTTCCAGCTTCGCCGCTCATATGCATTTACATCGTCGAACTTTCATCCCAACCGTCCCTCGACGCTCTCCTTCTCATTATTCTCTCCTCGTTCGTCTTCCATTTCCTCCACCCAGCCTCGTTATTATCTCTCGACTCTCTCTTTCTCTTTCTTCTTCGTCCTACCAGCGGTAAAGCGGCGCGCGTCGTGTAAAGCATACATCAAAACGATTTCCAATTAACGATCGTTTAAAGTTAGGTAATCGGCGCGGCGCATGATCGACGAGGATTCGCGGATTAATAGGAATGCGAGGAGGAGCACGAGGCGGAACGTTGAAAATTTCCTCTGCCCAACCCCTCTCGTGGCTTGAATTTTTACCGGATACTCGCTTTCGCGCTCTCGTCCAAGGGGATGGGATTCGAACTCGTGGCGAACTCTCGTGATCGAGCGGCGCGAAAGAACACGCCGCGGGATTTGCACGACACAGAGAAGGCGTCGATATTAAATTTCAGGCGTCGGTGCTCGTCGACTTCTTTTTTTTTTCCTCCTCTCCTCTTCCTTTGTTCCTCGGCACTCGTTCTCTCGTTGGATTAATTAACGCCCTCCTAATTTGTGTTTCTCGTTACGGATGCAATAAGGAGGCAGATCGTGAACTCTTGACGATCGAGTGTAGTCGAGGGGGTGTGGATTCGCGCGAGAAATTGATGGAAGAAAGGAACGCGCGAAGGTTGAGAGATCGTGGTGTTCCTTACGCGGAGAATTTACATTTGCTGGTCTCGTGTAATCGAAACACGCGAGGGTGTGGTTGCAAGGTTGAGAAAAATCTTGAGATTCTTTTTTAAATTCTCAGGGGTGGGCGTGTTGCATTTATAATTCGAGCTTCGATCGCAGCTGCTTTCTCGCGGTACGGAGGACGCGTTTGCGAAAAATTGTGATATTGTCGGTGAAACGCGTGGCGCAACGACGAATGCGATTGGTCGACTTCGAAGGTGAACGCAATTAAACGAATCTCTCCGGGCTCTAACCACCGTCGATCAGGCCTCTGGCTTCGCTCGTGTTCCCTCGACGTATTGACATTTGAACGTGACGCGCGTGGGGCCACTTCTTTCCCCAGCAATTTCTTTCGAATTTTTCCTTTATTTCGTTCTCTTTTCTCCCGGGTTTTCCTCGACCTCGTAATAAGCCGCCGTGGATCGATGGCCTCGATGTTTCGTGGAAAATTCTTCACTCGTATGGGACTGACGACAAATCGATTCTGCATGCTTCTTCTCTCCACTCTCTTTCCCTCTTCCTCTGTCCTTATTAGTAGACGGTTTCTCGCGAATCGCAGGAGCGAAAGGATACGGAGCAGGAGTTCTGGACTCGCTCCTCTTTCCCACGCTCTCTTGGACGACGCAACGTCGAGCATCCGATTCGATTAGGATTTTTACCGTTAGTTCGAAGAAGAAGGAGGAGCGTGCGTGATTCGTTTTCGAGGCACGCCTACGTCGAAACGTTCCATACGCACCGACGATGATTAGACGGATAATTGGGAAACTCGTAGTCTCGTTACCGTCTTACGTGCTACCGGGATCCAGGATTCTCTTCTCGATTTCGGATCTTTCTTCTTTTTTCTCTCCCTTTCATTTCACGATGGGCCTTCAAATGGCAACGCGTCGAGACGATCGTGGCAGGAAACTCGAAACTCGAAAACTCGAGTAATATAACGCCGTGGAGTTAATCGACTCGGAGATCTCTCCTTCGAGAGGGAACGTCGCCTGGCATCAGATTTTTCGTGGTCGGTGCGCAAGGAGTACGAAAGTTTTATCTCTTGCTCGAGTGACCGAGGCGCGCGTGTAAAAATTCGTGTCGGTAAAAATTTCACTTTAAGTCGGGGGAACGCGTGTGCCGGTTCGCCTATCGTTATGCGCTCGTCTATTTTTGGCTCCCCCGTTTCGTGGCTCTCGTGCCACCACCAGGTGCGATCCGCGGTAGAAACCTTTAAGAAGGCTTTGGTATATCGTTTGCGCTCGCATGATACTTAAACTGGGTCAACGGAATCGTGCATCGGCCCAGCAAAACGGGAGGGTTGAAAGAGGGTCGATGCGGTTTAAAATCAATAATCGCGTCTGTTGCCAGCTATTTAAGTTCCATCGGATATATTTCTTTCAGGAATAGGAATAGCACCCTCGTTAGCGGTTAGACCGAATGACTCGTTCCACGATTTTTCTACGAATTCAAGCTGTGGATAATTGAATTACACAGAGTGTCCTGAAAATTAGCCCTTTGCACTTCGCATCCGGTGACCGAAGGTGAAATAACTCTGAATCGTTTAATTGCTTGCCAGGAGCAAATACGTGGATCCGGTAAAAGCGAGTACATTCAAATTTAATGCCAGCTCCCGCTTTTAGACGCCTCGCTGCTTCCGGTTTTTATTTCGACGGTCCGATTCCGCGCGTCTAATTCCACCGGCTCGTCGACTCGGTAAATACGAGCCCTGAACGAGTACCACCAGCGTGTCCGCCTAATGGTAATGTCAACACGCTTCTTTTTCTTTTTTTTTTACGACGCTCACGCCCACGCTCGTTTTTACGAGAGTACAAATAGCAGTCTTCTATAAGCACCGGGGAACTTCCTCTCAGTCGTCGCTCGTTTGAGCCACCGTAATGCACTTCGTGAGTTCACGATCGTCTCTCGATGAAGTCTCCTTCTACTTTTCCCATTAAACTCCTTCACCCATGAATTTATTTAAACCAGCATCATTCGCTCTATTTGCTCGATACTTCTTACAAACACGACTCGTCGATAATGTCTACGATGCTAAAAAATAGAAATTTAATCAAATTAATCGAACCTTAACACTATTTCTACCGAGATTTTGTATATGTATACCTGTTTCGACCAAGAGGCGTCTTTTTGTGTCCAAGATGAGCTGCAGGAAAATGATACCCCTAAATTAATTTAACAACTAATATACGAATAGTGAGAGAAGTGATTGAGGAAAGATGATTAAACTTGGTAAATAAATTTAAAATACAATTTGAGAAAGTGTCTTTTAGCACCTTTGGTAGAAATAGTGTTAAGAAGAAATGCTTATATTAGGAAGAAATTTAACCTAAGCACGCCGATCACAATTCTCGAAGAGATTAACAAAATTCATTTAAATCTACGCCACAAAAAAAGTAAATTAAAATAATTACGCAAGAATTCGTATTCAAGTCGACAAATTCTAAAATAAACACCAGGCAGAAATTTTTATTTTATTCGAGAGAGTGCACATGATGTTGCCAATAACGTGGCGGTGTATCGTCAATTGGGGTCGTGCACCCCAGCGGCCTATAGACTCGAGCCGCGTCGCCGATACGTCTACACGTGGAAAAGGATCGGGGGCACTGCCTCCGTTTCTCGTGTCTGTAGTAGGTATATATCGGGGTGGGGCTTGGATCGATCGCGACCACCCCCTTCGTTCCCGGATGCCTTTCATCCTCCCTCTGCCCTCTCGTACCGCCCTTCCTTCCTCGAGCAGACGCGCAGCAGCCTCGAGGACTCCAACCCCGTAGCAAAGATCTTTTTCTCCCTTATAAGCGTCGCCTCTTTTGCGCGCGCTTCCCTCCTTGCCCTTGGGGCACGCCGTATTTCACTAACCTAGCTTAACCCCCGAACGCACACTCGACTTCCTCTTTTATCGAGTTAAGGAACGCGCGCACTTGTCCTCTCCTCCACCCAAAGGAATCTAACCCACTCTCCTTGAACTTCTTTCTTCTTGGACACGTAAGAAATTCCGTGTATGGTCGGATTAAATTTTCACGGTGTTTAATTTGTTTCATTAAATCATTAACCCTTTGAGCGCTATGGATACATATATGCGTCTGTCGAGAGCCATCGCTGTGGAACTAAGGACGTATATGTATATGCGTTTACTCTGTGTTATCGGCATAGACTGAAGGCGCATATATGCGTGTGTTGATTTTTTCGATCACCTACATAGAAGTATTACAGTTACTTTTGTGTGAGATTAATGCAAGTGCATTCCTTAATAACAGTATCATAATAATGCTCTTTAATTATTTAATCTCGTGCAAAAGGATTACTATGACTTATTACTATGTACGTCTTGAATTGACAGAGTTCAGTCTAGCGAAAAAGTATTCCGTCCACAGCGATCGTTACCGTCCGTACGGACTGCATAGGCCCCGAGTATTCAGCACTCGAAGGGTTAATTTTCCGTTTTTGGTAAAGATGGGAGGGCGTTTGGGTAATACTCGATGGTGATTTTGATTCGTCCGTGCTACTGGCGAAACATTCGTGAAACTAGTCACGGCCGTTACCGCGTCTCGTCGATCTTATCGGGCACGGTTATGTCGTTGTAACGTGACTTATCAAACGCGCCCGTGCGTATATCAAAGCTCGTTTGAAGTGCAAGCAACTTCATCGCTTACCGTGCTCACGTAGGCCTCCTCGTTGCCACTGTAACATACGGTAGGACGTGGTCCGTGAATGAAATTCTATTCTGCCTCGTAGCAGAGTTATAATGGAGTCGTTATCGATCGTCGGGTTGGACCGGAGCCAGCCAGGACCACGGGACGAAGGCAGGATTCTCATCGGGTGGAGATCGTGGAAAAAATTCGATGAGGGATGAATTCACCGTCGAGACTTACCTCAAGTGGAGAGGGAAGACGTTTATTAAATCTCGATATTGTATTTTGATGGAGGAATTTAATTCTCGATTTTAATCGTCGCGTCTTCTCGATCAAATTTTGAGTGACACGTGGCCTTAAATATTCCGATTAAATTGGACCACTGTTCTATTCTCGAAGGGGACTTTTACTGCCGGTAGGACGAAGGTAGGATTTTCTCTGGGTAGGGTGGAGATCGTGGAACAACTTTGATAAGCGATGAATTCTTTTTACGAGGCTCCTTCCTATGTGACAGTGAATACTTTTTAACTCTCAACATTTGATATTGCAGAGAAAGTTCTCGATTTTAATCCTCGAGCTCTTCGAACTAAATCTCCAAGTATCACGTGGGCTTAAGAATTCCGATAAAATTGGGCCACTCGTTCTACTCTCGAAAGGGACACTTTCTACGTCAGTGCCTATTACTCGTTACACGGTCATGGATATCCATCGGCACTACCTTTGTAAGATCGACTATCGATCCGACCTTACTTCCGACTGTCTGGTCGCGCTCACAGGAACGCGCAGCCGGGCCTTTGGTGAAATTTAGGCTCGAATTTCACGAAGCTTCACGCCCGACTTCCTTCTCGCTCGGTGCGCTCTACCGTGAGAAGATTCTTCGTCGCAAAAATCCTCAACAGACGACAATCGAACCGGTAGCCGGGACGCTTTAAATTCAATTAATTGCGGTTTCCAGGAATCGAATTGGCAGGGAGTCGATTTTCCACGCGTCTCGAGATCTTCTTGCTCCGTGGTCCAACTTCTCGACGAAGCTTCGATAAGAAAGTAGTCGGACGCGGGATAGAAAGCAAAGATCGCGTGGATAGGGCTGACAAGTCGTCGGCAAAGCCGATTCCGAAACGATAAGTCGGCCAATTTTCCCGTTGGTCCGTGCGTTTTGGTCAGGTGGAAGCGCGCGGCGCGTTACACGCTTCGAAATCGTCCATTAGACGGCGGAACGGAGTCGGAGAACGGCTGGTATATCTGACTTATTAGTTTTCTAAGTGACGCGAATCCACGCGCCATAAATTTGCCTCTTGTCGCCGTAATATACTGTGGATGCTATCGTCGTTGGGACACGCTTCGCTGCACGAGAAACATTACGGCGTAGCGTCGGTTAATCGACTCCTCGTCTTCCACCCGTAAAATACGGCGCCGCGCGTGAAAACATTTCGTTCGGATAATCGTCGGATTGATACTTAATTAACACCCGTGTGACTCGCGGGACGAACGAGATTCGCGACACGCGATAGCCTGGAGCTACCGAGCTAGCTCGTCGATATTTTCGTTCCCTCTGTTGGTGGGGTAATGGGTGTCGGTGAGGTAATGGAGGTACGAGCGGAAATAAATAACGGCGTAAAATTCGTGACGCGCCGTGCAACACCAGCGTAGATTTTATGCATCGTCGTCGTTGTAAAACTGAAATACGACCTGCAGACGAGAGGGGAGAAACGTTGGAATCGAGAGAGAGGATTGCGGGGTGAGAAATTGTGCCTCGATTATCGGCAAAACCTTTCTCCCCGTTACACGCTTAGTAATGAATAGTAAAGTCGCGAACGGTACTTCGAGAAAGAGAAAGAGATTCGTTGAAACGTGCAAAAGCGTTGGTCCGAACGATCGATGCGCAATTTGCACGGCGTGTTCGCGTGACGTTTCGGTTAGTGGGTGCCGTAATAAAACGTCCGGCTATTCGTTGTAAGTTTCGTACCGTTGGACAACGCGTCCGAGGACTCGGTGCGTACGCACCAGCCTGCTTGGTTAAACATCTACTCACCCGATCTAACCCAGTGGAATGAGTTCCAAGACTCCGGAGCATACGCACGCCCGCGCTCTCACCTCTCTCGGACTTCATTCAAACGTTTAATCGGCAAGGTTCTCTGGAGCGGCACGAGAACCACGGCATCCGCTTAGCCTCCTGTGATTTACGCAGGAGTCGCATGTGCTCCTCTCGATCTTCCTAACGTAATCCACTCCGGCTCGGATGCACCGCTTCGGGGTAGGGTTCCATTCCGGGCCAGAAATATAAATTATCCGGGGACTAATTAACATTGTCGCCGAACCGGCTGATCGCGCGAGGACGTTGCCAAGCGGTTGGGCCACGGTAGATTAATCGAGTCCTTTCTGCCACGGTACAGTGGCCACTGTTAACGGCGCTCACCCAGCAATGTTTCGTTATTCCTCGACCTCTAAATGGAAAGATGAAGCTGGAGACGAAGGTACAGGATTGGTAAAGTAAATTGGGGGTCCTTTGAAACTTTTTTCTCCACACCCATTGCTTTACTTCATTTTCTCAGGTTGGCTATACCACGTTACTTTGAATGTCGAACACAGGAACGTCCAATAAGATTACAGGGTGGAGGCGACAGTTGCTCTTTGTCGTCCTCACTCGACTCACTCCTTGTCCACGCTTTAAAAAAAAAAAAAAAAAAAAAAAAAAAAGAGAGACGAAGGTACGAAGGATTTCGAATTTTTTCTCACGATGTTCTTCGAGGACTGATCCCGAAAGCATCGTGAAACACCGGATCGTTGGGTGTCGCTTGATCTACGATTATGCTTCGCTCTACGTATCGTTCCGCAAAAACGATTCTTACTCCTCCCTCGCCCTCCTACTATAATAACAGACACAAACGACTCTTTCGCCTCGCCCGTGACGATGACATGCGATTTCATTGTCTCGTTAACGGCAGCGCGAGTTGCGTAATTATCCGTTGCGCTTTACGCGCGCCGTATCGAACCCGGCTACGTCACATTGTGCAACACTGTACCCACCGTAGGTACCCATTTGTAAAGCTTCTATGCATGCCGCATTGACGATCAGTAACTCCTCGTTACTACAAACTACCGTGGGCTACAAACGGCCACTTCTTAACGGGTTCGCGTGCAAGCCGCGCGCACGGGCCTCGGGAGAAGGATTATGCGCGCCGTCCGACGCGTATCAACGCGCGCTCGCATCTGCGTTTCGCGCGGGATGATTTAGCGCACCACCACCACCACCACCGTGCAGTCCACTGATTTAGGGTCGACTGTATTTTATTGAAGCAGGAAGATCGGATTAAACGACGCTCACCCTCGTCGCGCCATTGTTTCCATTCCTTTCACTGGATATTTATTCCCGTGAGAGGGTCATTGGCAAGAACGACACTGCAAAGGAAGCGGAAATCTTCAAGTTTCGAAGATGAGTCGAAACGAAGTGGCATCGAGCGCACTTCGACGGGGTTCAAACGTCGTCTCTTAGAAGAGTGAGACTCCTCTTCGACATTGAGATGCCCTTTCGACCGAGACCTCCCCTTTTTTACCTCGCGGACAAGAAGAGCGAAAGGAGTCACGATTCACCGTGTCACTTTCACGGTAAACAGAGAGGCCGCTTTAATTCCCTTTTCATATTTTTCCACGCAAAGCCGCGGAGAGGTTCTTCAACGAACTTTCCCTCTTGATGGGCGCACAGACGTCGGTCGAAGAAAGGAGAGAAGAAGGAGAAGGAAAAAGGATGACTGCCAAGTGGAGAGAACACATTGGCGGGGGAGACACACGCGCTTTGAATGAGCTGCTCGCCTCGAAAGATTAGCTCAAGCTCGCTCCCACGCCTCATCTCGCTATCGCGCCATCGCAGATTCAATCTCGCCGACTCGAGAGACCCCCTCGAACGATAAAACCGGATAAAACCAGTCGCCGGAGCTGTTGATCCGCTCGCGCGAACGCTCCGCGCCGAAGACGCGGAGAACGAGGGAGAGGGACGTGAGAGAGGAGAGAGAAGTAAGGAGGAGGCAGGAAGAAAGAGGAGAAAAGCGAGGGAGGAGGAGTCCTCGAGAAAGGTGGGAGAGGAAAAAAGAATCACGCGCGAAGACTGTTAGGCAAACTTATTAAACCTCGTGGATATTCGCTTACCATTTCCGCGTTCGCATCGAGAGCTTCTCGGTACATAATGAATAGTCGATGTACTTGCGAGATAAACGACTCGCTCGTTCACTCGCCCTCGGATAGAATGACTAGCCCCGGCTAAGAGAGAAAAAAAAGGAAAGTGCGAAAGCCGGAGGATTACTTACGGAGCGCTCTGCGCCGTGTGTGCCACCTTCGACATTTTTTCACGCATTAATGTCTTCGTTCCTCGACGCGCCGGAGATTCCTCTCGCGGTGGTATCGACCTCCCAAATCGAATTGTCCTTCGATTCTCGAGCCAATAGCAGGGATCGGGACTCGTTGCGCACACGGGAGATCCCGGAAACCAGGAAGCTCGCGCGGTTCTCGCTCGCGCGCCGGGCATTATGAAATCGAAGATATTACGGGTGGAAGTTGTATTCACGGTGACCTTATGGGCGCGACTTCGGGGGCGTCGGGGGATGTGTTGTCGGTGGCCAATAAAATATCCTCGTAGAGCACGTATCCGAGGGCTTAATGTTACAGGCGGCGCCGCGCCGGTGTCTCGATATTTACTATAAGCCTTTTGTTTTATGCCTCGCCCTACCTCGTCCGACAGTCGTTGATGCGAGATACTCGCGGAGAGGGGAGGAAGTTGGTAAGAGAGTTAGACCGAATGATAGGTGTCCCTTATGTAATCTCGGAGACCACACCGAGCTCTCAGTTTTACGAGGATCGTTCGCGTTACCGTTTCGAGTCGCGTGACAATCTGTGTGCCCGCGAGAAAACCTCGTGGCGCTATATACCGCGTGCGGGCGTGCTCGAGACGTCGAAAAGATCAATAGGATTGCGCGTGCGTGGCGAAAATTAGGGTCGAAGATTACCGGAGGGTTGGAGAGATTTTGCTAACCTTTCGAGGAGAGAACGAGAGCGTGATCGCGTCGCGCTTTTGTCGGGAAAACATTCCGAAGTTATTCGAAAGAGACTCGGGGGGCCACGCCTACGGCGTACTTAACTCACGCGCACACACGAGCAAGAGGGTGGACCATTGCGAAATTGAATCGAAGGACTGAGTGTTGGTGTTACGTCGCGGTTGAGTACAGTCTCTCGGCTGTCTCGCTTCCCATCCTGAGTTTCTTTCTTCGTCTATCCTATTCTCTTCCATTTATTTCTCTCTCGCGGTGAAGTTGGCACGGGGCCCGCGATTTTCCCACTGCCGATTATGCAAATCGGACGTGACACCCTCGTGTTTGCGCAAGAAACTGTCTCGAGGGTGTGCGCCTCGCGTCGATTCAAGGCCACTCTCGTGAATTCGTTACGGTTCCAGTCACTTACGTAGGAAGTGATTTCATTCGAAGCGGGTGATAGACTTCTCGTGTAATCCTAGAGAGTGTCGAGCTCGTTTGAGTGAAGGAGATTTTTCTAACGCCTCGATGAATTCTCTGCTTCCAGGTGATACCGGCGGATCGTCGGATACCCGAGAAAGAGGAGATCTGGACGTTGGCCACCGAGGACAACGACCCTTGTAACATTTTCGAGACCGTTAAGGACTCGAAAGTAAAGGGCTCGCAGGAAGTGGAGAAAGGATGCTCGAAGAGTTCTGACTCCGTTACCGTGGACGATCCAGGGGAGGCTGTGGACGGTACTTTACCGAGGAGTCAGGAAACGCGAAAGAGTAAGACGAAGAAGGTTAAAAGTTACCTGAAAAAATGCAAGGGTGCACTTTCGAAGACGGACAAGGTCGCCACGGAGAAGAAGCGTCAAGAGAACTGCACCTCTTGGTATCTGGAGGACGCTCAAGCCTCGGTCAATCGTTTGGATGAAAATGACGTGGAGAGGTACACGGAATTGTCCGACGATAGAATCGAGAGGGACGATGACCCGAGGTATCGAGCTTCTCGGGAAATTTCCGATCCCACGAACGATCCTTCGAAGGATCAAACTCCTGTCGCGACGTCCTGCGAAGTTCTCGCGAGATTATCCACGGACAATTGTACGATCGATCTTGACGGAAGCAGCAGGTCGTCCTTCTACGAGGACGCCCACGAATCTTCCCACCCCACGTGGGAGGAAAAGCCTCCCGCGAAGGGATCGGAAAATCTTCAAGACCCGACTACCAACGAGGCAGTTTCCCTCGAGACCCTGACCGCGGAAGACACGAACCTGAACAAGTGCGATTCGAGCGACACGCTCATAGCGGAAGTGCCACCGGAAGTGACGGAGTGCGCGGTTGATCTCGAAGTCGTACTTACGAGCGCGAGTAGGGATGAGGAGGAGGCAAGGACACACGAGGATGAGACGATCGACGAGGAACCGGCGCGATTACCGACTCTTCTTTGCGGGGTGAGTTTGCACATTTACGAATATAATTATTTATTTTACCGTTGAACAAAATATTTTCCGTGGCACTGATCGTGGCATTCGTACCAACCCTCAAATTTCGACAATCTTGACTAAATCCTTTAGACAGTTTCTATATTTTCCGAGGGGGTTGAAATGTGAAGATTAATTTAATGTTGACGGTATAAAAATAGTTTTTTAAGGGCGTCTAGGGCTTACAAGAGCGCATATCGATCTCCGCAAGGAACGTAACGGTACTATAGCCCGGTAAGAGAGGGCGTATAAATATGAGCGACTCGCGCTCGCCTATTTAAATAGAAACAGCGAAACGCTTACCACCGGCTTGCACTCGGCGGGGCTCATACGCCGGGCGAAACAAATTGCAGCATATATCCCGGGCCATCGGGCCGTAGAGACAAGTTCTACGCCCACTGGATATACGATCTCGGGCCTAATGCACTTGTAGCAGATGATTAAAACGTAATTTCCACGGATAGGAAGAAATACGACGTCGGTACTCCGTTTTTCCTTAGGCGTGATCTATGCTAATCGCCCCGATACAACGGGAGCGTACAACGAGCGCGTGTAAAGCTTTCGTGGAACTCGCACAGTGGAGAGCGTTCGAGAGAGGCACCGAGAGAACTCGATAATCGGAAAACGTCGTCGGCGTAATTTCTCGTACGGAAGCGAACGTAACAGGGAGAGCTGGACGCTCGACGTTTCTTCCTTCTCTCCTAACGGCTCGAAGGATCGTTTTTGGAAATTATCCGCACTTCACCCGTTCTCGCTCTTCCTTTTCCACAAATTAGAATCTTACGCAAACGAGAGGAGCACTCGAAGATTTCCCCGTTTAAAGTACTTTTCTTGCTGGAAACGAGGAGACCGAAGTACCTTCGGCACGCTCTCTCAAGCACGGTGCGAAGATTTTGTTTAAAAAGAAACGGACGAGTGAAAGTCCCCTTGGAACTACCGTATGTAAAACGACACGTAGAAATGATGCGCGCGTGCTTCGGACGCGAGAATGCCACTCGAGGACTCTACTTAACACCCTTTTCTTATTTCCTCCGAATTTCATTTATCCGCCAATTCGCAGGATCGAGTGGCCGCGCGAAGCGCGTGAAAGTCGACGGAGTGTGTTACGTGCGAGCGGAACGACGAGAAGGTGCGCGTGCGCCGACAAAGTTTAAAAGTCAGTCGGGGAAAGGGATCGGCGGGAGAGACCGCGGGAATCGTTATCGGCGAATTTATATCCATCGTGTCCCAGGACGAACTCGCGAAATCGGAGCGAGTCTTGGTGGGCCTCCTGAGAAGCATCGAGACATTGTCGAATTTCGCGTGGGTGGGCCCAACCCAAAAGCATTCGATCCTCTTATCGATCTTCCCTTATCGACGACCCCGTACACGGTACCCAAATATTTACGAGGCTGCGTATCGACGAGACGAATAAATTAAAAAAAAAAAATCTCAATCATCGGAGTACCTTATCCACACTCCACCTCTACTACACGCGAATGAATCAGTCCTCTTGATCGTTACCGAAGGTGAATTAATTTTTCAAAAATTCTCTCTCCCAGAGTACGTCGTCCATTCGACACGTAGGTGTGAGAACACGATAGCATTCGTGTCGGCCGATAGTAATTGGTGATTTTTCCGTGGTGGAAGGGAAGGACCTGGTCTCTCTCACCCAGATACCTACATAATGCCTCCTCCCCACGAACGACGCTCGGGATAAGTTCCGTTGTCGACACGCTCGGGCTTCGCGGGTTAGTCTAGGTTAGACGTCGGGTTAAACTGGGCTCGATCGGCCTGGCCGAGGTACTTGTTAGGGCGGACCCGCGCGCGCGGACTCTCGGAGGTGTGTATGGGAATTGCAGGTCGTGCTCATTAATTATATCGGACGTGATCTATCTGGACCAACGGTGTGGCGTACCGTCTTCTCTCTCGCGCTCTCGAGGTAGTCACCACGTGCGCCACCACCGAGCCTTCGGAACTTCGTGCACCGGGACGCGACGCCACGTTTCCTTTTCTCGGCACCGAGACGACGCCGCTCTCGCTCTCGTGACACAGACGCCAAGATCGCGTGGGCCGGATGGCTCGTTCGATTTGATCCGGCCTTATCTTCCAGGAGGTTCCCATCCGTCGAGTTCGCGCCGATCGTGGCCACGGTGGGCGATGGAAACGCCAGAGGATACCACCTTTCCCCATTTCGCCGCTCTTTCCACGTTGGAAATTGTCGGATTTCTTTTGGCTTGCGTCTCGTGAGCCGCGATTCACGACGATTCGTCGGTAGAGCTCGAGGTGGGATCGTTACGAGGGCAATTTATTTTCGAGACACAAGGGGGAGAGGCAGTTCGCCCAGATCTTCGGCTCGGCTAATCGGTTCGCGACGTGTATACGGAAGAGGTTTGTTCTGGGTGAGTTTGAGGGCAGACTCGACGATGAATATGCATCGTACGCGTGCTTCCCGCGGACCGTTCGCCGATCGGCTATTAATGTCGTAACGCATTGAATCCGCGTCGATAAGGGGCCGTTTACGTAATACGACAATACTTCCGGACAAGTAAAAACGCGGAACTCAATAGGGTGCGTTCGAGTTCATTACACTTGCGCTCGCGGTGCGTGAGACGCGCGAGGGAGCTGGTATATATATAGGGTGTTCTTGAAACTGCGGGGTAAGAGAGAGAAGAATATAAGAGATAATTTGTTTGTGTTTTTTATTAAAACAAGAAAACTTTCCGATTTTGTTACTTGTCTAATTCCATTTCAAGTCATCGGCACAAATCGCTAATACGATTCTTCTTTGGAACGATTTGTGTTCGGATATGCTCTATTATTTCTGTAATAAAATAAGTAGGTCGGGGCGAGTGCTGATTTTTTCTTTACTGCGTATGAGCTCGTCCTTTGCTTTTGAGAAATTTGGGAGGCACCCTATATGTCGGAAGCACGTTCGAACGGAGAGAGAAGCCAGGTGGGAGAAACGTATTACCGATAGGTGGGTGCGTTTACATTGGCATTTGGTCGCACACGCGCATGCTGTGCGCGTCGGGGTGGCGTAAATCTGACTGGTCGACAGTGCCGATCGCCAGCTGAAACGCTACCCGATCATCAGTCGTGAAAGTGTAGCCACGGAAAATGATTGCTCGAGCTCGATGGCCGCGTCCATTGCGAGCATTCTCTCTCTTCTTCTCACCGAAATATCCGTCTCTCTTTCCTCGTGCAAAATTTTCCCTCTCATTCTCCCGCCACGACGCTTTCCTCAATCTCTCAATATTTGTCCTCACATTGTACCTTAATTCATCCTCCCTCCACATATATCTCTCACTTTTTTCCCAGTCTACTTTCGCGCACACATTTTCCCTCTTACCTTTTCCCGTTTCTCTTTCGTCGTCGTCGTACGTCTCTCCCCACCATGGCCCCGCGAGGGCTCTCTTTTAAAGCACTCGCGCATATACCTGCGCCCCGTTACCTTCACGTCGGATTATAGATTAAGCCGCACCTCCAGCGTACGCGCGGAAAACGATAAGCGGAATACGGCGCGGGATTTATTGTAATTGGCGGTAATGACGGTTTTACGCCGGCGTGCTTGCAGCAGCCGCCGCCGCCGCCAACCACTGGCGTGCTCCGACCACCACCACCACACCATCACCAACCATTTACTCATGGGACACGCACCTTAGGTACTAAGGATGCGGTTCTCCGGCACTCGTCACTACGAGAGAATACGAGTGCCGGGAGTCGTTAAGAACACTGCGCACCGCTCAAAGTTTCTTCTCTCCGCTTCTTCTTTTTCCTCTTCGAGCTTTCCTCCGCTCGCGTTACTTCACGCTTGCTTTTCCTCGCTGTCAGTAAGGCCGGATTCGACGTGCGTGAAGGGAACACCCGCGGTGACGAAGGATTCAGCCGATTATTGAATTTTCTCCGGCCCCTTGGGAACCTCCTGGGCGAGCACGAGTGCGGACCATGGAAAGAGAGAAGCGTATCTACCGTGTAAATGCATTTAAATGAATCGCTCGATCGACTCGCGCGCGAGCCCCCGGTGCCACCCTCGGCCACGCCGCGCTTCTCTCTCTTTTACTCGCGCGCGCGTGTATCGTAATTATTTATCCAGCCGAGTTTTATGTAGTGCGTAATTGCTTAATATTTTACGGCCGGCCCGGACGCGGAACGAGCGATAAACATTGCTACGACCGTTATAAGCGTCGTTATACCGTACGATCGCGGAGGTGGTCGATCGATCGATCGATCGAACGATCCGTCGGTTTATCCACTGTCCTTTACCAAGGAGGAGCATCTCGACGTTTCTCCTCGACCTACCCGAGGCGTTTAACGGTGGCCGATCCCTCGCCTTTCCGTGCCGCTTTCCAAGGCGCATGTGCACAGGAGAATTCGTCTTAGGTGGCAGATTGTTTTTATTGTCGGTGAGTTTTTTCTTTGTTCTTTGCGGAGAGTCGGTGGGAACTTTTGGAAAATCAATCCTGCTTGGGTCAGCAGGTACGAAGGTCGTAAATCAAGTTGGGCTGGACTCGTGTCCACGATGTTAATGCAGAGAAGCTCGTGCGTGGAATTCACGGAGAAACGTGCGGTTTGCAAAGTATGTAAGAGGAGGATGGGTAGAATTCTTTATAAGAATCGTCGGAGAGAGAGTGAATTGAATTTTCTCGTGTGGAAAGTATTGGTAAACAATTTACTTCTTGAATATGGATGAAAGACAGGCCATCCAGATGAAAGAGACCGCTTCTCGCGCGCCTTTGCCTCCGTCTTTGCGCGTAAGAGTAACGCGACACCGGATAGCAGGTTGACGTAGGTTTGGGTATCGACCGTCTTTTCGTGTCCTCGTTCCTTCTTCCACTTTCCTTCGTAATTCGGTCTACTCGCTCGGAAGAAGAAATCCTACTTTTTTCAACGCACGCACGAGCCACGAACTTACCAAATAGAAGCACCCCGAAATCTCTCGTCACACGCACTTCCACCGAGTCCAAATGAAAATTCTCGCATTAGCAAGTAACATTGGGTAACGCGCTCTTTGAAATCTACGTAGCCACGGGGCGTTGCCCGTTTCTCTTCCTCGTTATTACCGGGGTGGGCGCGAGACGATTTGAATATCGTAGAAATTGAATGAGCCTGGGCCGCGCCGCCTTTCGAGCGGTGTCGAATAAAAGGGACCGTTTCTTCGTTGAACCGTGTCGATTCGGATTCGATACCGGACCGACGACGGGCGTTCGCAATGGCCGATCGAATCGAGCGCGAGTGGTCCCAACGATTCGGTGGAAAGAGAGGGAGACAGGCCCCTCGGCCTGCCAGGATTATTCCGCGTGACTTCCGATCGGTATATAGTTTAGCAGGCCATTCTTTTCTCCTCATCCCCGGTGACTTTCGCCGCGCGCTTCTCGGTGGATAGGCCGGAGAAAGAGAGCCGCGCAATTTCCTCGCCGATGATCATGTGCCCGAGGGGACCCGGGCGATAATAAGGTGTCAACGTTCACGGACCCCGAGCATATCGGTCCGATGTCAGACGATTTCCGGGTTATGCTCGTGCGGCCCCAAAGGGCTCCTCTCGAGCGTGTTCTCTCGCTCGTGCCAACCGCATAACGCGACCCTCCGTGAGAGGACCGGAACGTGGGACGAGTCGCGAGCGAATACATTTCCAAATATCGTGGGAGTGCCAATTCAGCTTCCGATACCGGTCTCTGCGAATCTCCGGATCGTGGGAGAGTATTGGTCGAAAAGGAAGGACTCTACTTTTTTTTCAGATTGCCATTCGAGGATCGTTGAGTTTCGGTCCCACGCGATTTTATCCTCCGGCGGAGAGATTTTGAAAAATCCTCAATTTACGTATCCGCGCCAGGTTTCACGAATCTTTTTACTCACCGATAGGATCGGGGTGAAATCATCGATACGAGCTGGTGTCGAGCTATACCGCGCGACATCGAGATCGGCTCAGATCGATAATTCGCACACGCACTTGGGGAAGCGGGTACGAGGATCGTGAGTCGATGATCTTTCGAAAAGCGGCGAACAGTCGTCATTAATATTTGCAAGGAGGGGTAGGAGAGCGCGCAACATCCGATACCCAGCACTTTAAAGGTATAAGATTACGATCCCCGGCTACGGTACCAGTGACTACCGTTAAATGTATGTTTTACACGTTCCACGCGCGCGAGGACTCGCGCGTTGCTTTCCTCCGAGGACGATCGAGTTCGATGGTGCGTCGATCCACGATCGTGATCGCGCGCGTGCCCCGGCCGGAGTCAAGGCCGTTGAGTTTCCCGTTTCAACGGTCGGATACGCGACTCGCGGACACCTAATAACCAATTAATCGTCGTGGTTTATCCCGCGCGTGACACCGACTCTTGCGGTCTACCGCACCTGGTGCACGGACGATCGATTCCAGCCGCCCTTTACTTCTCGAACTTTCGGACATTTTCTTACCACTCGCGATTAGAGTCCTGCCGTCGACGAGGTGGCCAGTACCTTCTCTCTCCGCCGTCCGCACCAGGAAATTACAGCACCGTGAATCATGGAACGAGCTCCACCTACTCGCGTTGGTTAAGAAGCTTTCCGCAGGTGGCTCGCAGGTACGTCGTCCTTTATCTCGGCGCGTTCGTCTTCATTCGCTGCTTCGAGGAAAAGGGCCGCCCCTGTCTGGCCTCGAAGCTAAATGCAAATGGCAATTAGCCCGGGGATAATGGCCGGGTAACGTTCCGTGGAAATAATTAAAGCAAGCCTTTCTCGCGAATCATCGCGGTTGCGCACTAGTGTTCGGGTTTAGGTTTAGGTTTGGAAATGTTGGTCGGTGCGCGCTCCAGAGCCGAGCATCGGTCGTTCGATAAACTCCATCGATTCTTTTCCTTGGTTTCCTCGTGTCTGGTAGACGACGGGCGATAAGGCGTCCACTCGCGCGCTCGTTCCCACAAGTCATACCACTTTCTCGTTATTTTCTCCCTCGTCCTCTCCTTCCTTCTCTCTCTCTCTCTCTCTCTCTCTCTCTCTCTCTCTCTCCTTTCATCTCTCAGGGTCGTCCCTGAGACATTAGCAATTCGAATATGACCCACGGAGGAGAAGGAGGCGAACGAGAGAGGAAGTAGGAGAGTCTTTGGGAGATGCTCGGAAACATTTCGTAGATGCACTTTCATAAGGTCGTGACGTTCCCTCTTGTGCAGTTCCTCCGAGAGCGGTAGATAGTTCCTCCTTTTCTCTTCCTGCCTTGGCACGAGTTATTTCATCGCCCTCCTGGAACGATCTCAATGAGGACCGACTCTCCTTTCTCGTTCGCAGAATCCGTTTGTTTCCTAGGTAGAGCTACTCCGAAGCCACGTTGGATAGACGCGACGGGGGTATGTACGAGCCGGCACATCGATTTCCGGGGCACCGTGGATTTTAACGGGCTATCCTATCCGCGATATCCTCTACCCGCGCTCGTTTTCTCGTCCATGTTTTTCGCTGACGGACGATGATAATCCGCGAACGAGCTCGCCTCCGGAGAAAGTGATCGGACCCTCTCGGACGACTTTCCGTGATTCTCGAGGATCACCCGCCACGTTTTCGCACACGATTCCTCGCTAGGTCGTGGACGGTTTTTTGTCAATCTTGCCGCGCGTGTATCCCCTTTTTTGCCCCCTTCGATTATCCCTCGCATGCGCATCGACCACTCGCGATCGAATCGTTCTCGAGCACGATGACGACGCTTCGGACGTGTTCTCGCGGGTGAAAGTGATTGGGACCGGACGAGACGCGCGCCGTCGGGACGCCCGTCGACTATCGGCGTCGTCGCGTCGCACCGATCTTCCTCGTGATGCTCGTGATACCGCGCGACGATCTTGGCGTCGCAGGCCGATGCACACGCGCACGCCTGGACATCGGGTCACGCTTCCGGTAATTAATGGCTCGCGTCATCGTCGAGGTCGTCGGTTACATCTGTCGATCGTTCGTCGCGCGCGGAGTCTCTCCGAATCGATAGAATTAGTTGGCCTCGAATTACGCGAGGTAGGAACCACAGAGGATTTGGGTCATGGGGCGAAGGTGTGAAAGAGTTAAGTTCGAATGGGTTGTTTTGTCGCGACGCGTGAATGTGAGCACCGATGGTCAGTGGAATTTACAATGAGCGCGGGTGATTATTTTCTTCGTGTATCGTTGTTATGGAAAGGCTAGAGAAGAATCGACCTCGTCGAGTTTTACTTCGCACGTTCGAACTCGACAATCGCGCGGGGCTTGCAGAATTCTCGTGCGAGTGAAAAACCATCGAGACGGAAAGGTTCGTGCCTCCCAGTCTTCCCAGAACACTTTCCACCTTGCTCTTTTCGAGTGCCCTCGACGTCCCCGCGAGGTTCTCGCACGACTCGCGAGTTCTTTCCCGACGTTTCCTATGGCATTGCGGTAAATAATTGCGACTGGTACGGGTTTTATGCTAAGTAAGCGGGTATCTGAGTCTTATCTGGTCGCCTATCTGGTTTAGATAGGTGGCCGCTCGGGCACGACGGGAAAATGCAATTACGGTGGTACGAGCTTGCTACGGAGATCATCCGTGATCGAGTTGTGGTGAAATTTTTTTCCTTTTACCATCTACGAAAAAATTACGGGAAAATGGTATTCACAAGGGTATCTATGCGAGCGGGAAGGTTAGGCGAATTAAAGGGGAGAGTAATGGTGAGCGATGAGGGCAAGCCTGTCTCGACTACCGACGGACGGGGCGAGCTTCGCGTGCCCTCTCACGAAGAATGCCTTGCCACGGATTTGGAACGAAGCTCGCGTGATTTCATTTCAGTCGGTAGCCCCACGCCTAACCCATTTTCGAGCTTTCGCCCACTGAAACGAATCACGACGATGGCGAGCTCTCTCGTAACATGTAAATACCTTCATCGCTCGTCATCCTGAAAAATTTTAATTTCCAACTTCCAAATATCTCTCTCTCTTTTTTTCTCTCACTCTAAAAAATCACAAGGAAAAAAATAACAGGAGTTACCTTTTCGAACGTACCGACGAACAATCAAACGGTCACGACCGAGAGCTCACGATTTTCGATAGTAGGCTGTGGCGCGTCGTGCGTCACAGATTTCAACGGGATTCCCTCGGCCCACTCTCGTATTTTCCATCAAGGAGACGCAATAGGTTTCATTTCCTCCTGGCCCTCCTCCAGCTCGTCGACTAAGGGTGGTTGCCGGTTGCCGGTTGCTGTTGCCGCGGTGGCCGTGCCGCATGGGAGTCACGACGTGACCGACTGCCGAGCGAGTTGTCGTCGTTGCCCGTGGTACCGGTATCAGCGGTAACGCGATGCCCGTGCGCGCCTGAAAATCACGGACTTCATCTTGCCACGGGTATTAGGTAATAGACGGTCATTACATTCTCGGTGACGTGAGTGTCCCCCGGGGTCGTGCTGCGGCTCCTCTGCCGATCCTCGTGTAACGTTAGAGCCACGGCTCGTCGGCGTCCTCCTCCACCTCGTCTGCGCCTGCGCATCGTCTTTTTTTCACCAGTCGATCACACCCAGACCCTGCTGACCCACATCCCACGGTACCGGGCAGAACCATCGAGAGACGGCCGCTCTTCCGCCACGAGGATGACATTTTCCACGTCGACTCCGTTCTCGTCGTCGTCGTTGTTGTTGTTGTTGTCACAGTTGTCCCAGTCTCTCTCCACGTCATCCTCCTGCTACTCTCTCCCCTTGGCCCTGCCTAAGATCCCAAGCATCTCCGACTCTCCCGATGCCACGGACACGACCGTGTTCGTCGTTCTCGTGTCTGTCGCAGTGTGTAGGTAAGACGTGTACTCACTATCTCTCCCGCATTGTGACAAATTTATAGACTCGGCTCCTCCGTTATGATTGAAGTCCTCCCGGCCGGACCGAGAACGAAGAGGTAGGAGGCATCCTTGCTCGTGCTCGCAACGTGCTTTCGGCCCGCGTGTGCTTTCGCGAAGGAAAGTGGGACCCCGCGTGTTTATCTTCGTGACGAGGGTTAGCCTGGCGTAATTTTGTACCAGCTGTAATTACTTTCCTGGGATCGCTCTTTTGATACGCGGCGAAGTAAATTTAGAGAGAAGATTATTTGATGGGGGTATTAGATAATCCTGGGAATGATTTTTCTACGGCTCGAGGCACCGTCGTCCGCGAACGATGCGAATTGAATTATCTCGTCGTCGCTGCGGTTAATATTATCGGTATTTTATTGGGAGAGAAGAAAACAGAGAAATTAACGCGAGTTCCTGGAAACGAGTGAAACGAACCTGCGAGAAGGACGAGGGTAGAAGAGCGAGGATGGAAAAAGGGAGAAAGAGAGAGAGAGAGAGAGAGGTGGGGCAGTGGTCAGGGTGATGGCGCAAGAAGAGGAACAAGAAGAGGGATCGCTGCCGCGTTAGCAACGCTTGTAGTCCGTCAGGCACCACGACACTGGATGTCTCTCTTCATTAAAGGCCGTTCAGGCGTCCCGGTGTGTCGAGACGTCACACCTGGACGGCTCAATCGAGTCCGGCAACTACTACGCGAGAAGCGAGCCCTCTCCAATCCTCCTCGGTCCACCTCCCGTCCCTCCCGTTCTCCAGCCGGTGCATCCAAACGGGCATCTCTTCCAGACGCGAGGAGAGTCCCGACAGTTCGCGCTCTTCGGGGTCAAGACGGCATCTGGCACCGCAATTAAAGGTCACCCTTACCATCGGCCCGCGTCTGGCAACCACCGTTGGAGAAACGACCTAACCGCGTGCGTTCCTCGTACCTTTCGACGACACACATCACCCCGCGGAATTCTTTCGGACACTCGATAATCCCTCTTCCTCAAGGTCGAGCGACGATTCCACCAGGACGAGGCAAGAGAATATTCAGGAATCTCGGTACCGAACTCTCGCGGTAATTGTCGTCGGTTTAAGGATTCCGGAAACCGTCGGACCGACCCCTCGCCGTCAGTTTCATTGGACGTTACGACGGTCGACATTCCATCGTATAATAAAGCAGCTCTCTCATTAACCATTCGCATCGGGCGGTGCTCGGAAAAGTGACGCACCGTCGTTCGACGATCGTAAATTAAGTTAGAGGCATAAAGAGACCCGGGGACAATAAAGAAGCCCGGCTCTTAAAGCGCAACCGGTGCACCGAATGGAGAGCTGCTCATCTAATCTCGACTCCGGAGCGGACTAGATGGATTCTACTTAGCCGGACGATCGTGAACACCGGCGCGGCATAAGTAGGCAGATACGGCATCGTCCGTGGAGTAGTCGTTAAGCGTGGAGAACACGAAGGGATATAATCGTTACGGCCGACGTAACCCACGCGTCCTCTCGGGGGTCCTGTGCGTTTTCATGCGCGAACGAGCGCGATCGATGTTTATTATTCTCGCGACTGCCGCATTAGATTATCCTTCCGCTTCGAGAACGCGGCTCACAATCGCTCGTAATCGTCGACGGATCGTAGTAGTCGATACCGGTAAGTCGAAAGGAATTCCCTCTAATTGTAAGACGGGATCTTGATAGAGCTTGATTTTGTAATTTGAGGAGGAAATTGTTTTATTGTTAGGGAAAAATTATATTCGTCGATGTCTTGGAGATTGCTGAATTTGAATATAGATGCCACGGTAGTCCCTGCCATTGTACCGCGACACGAGTATCCTCAAGAACAATTACATTAAAGAAAGCTTCTCGTCTTGTTTCCTAGAATCATCCATCGGTCGTGTACATCCGCCCACGCTCGCGTTCGTTGGCAACGTTCCCTTGCGCTCGCTGGTTAATTCCACGCGATGGAACGTTTTCATCTTCGCAGTCAATAGAACCGACTCAACGTCGAGGAGCGCGCGGTGCTACATAGCTATAATCCTCAACATTATAAACGTTATGATTCATTGAGCGGTAGCCACTTGCGGAGGCACGCGCTCGAATACCACGGAGCACTCCCAGTGATCACGAGATGAGGTATGCTGGTTAGGCATCGCCTCGGAGGATTCATCGAGAGGCTCTGTTTTATTGTGCTCGGTGAGTGGATAAGACGCGCGCGCGCACAGTGGGCGTTGTTACGAGAGAGGAGTGTATGGGCACTCGGGATGCCAAGGGCCCCTGGAATTAATTCGTGCTTACGCGCGCGGCTATTTCCGTGTCCCACTGGAAAGGACGATTCCACGAGGAAATTTCGTGATCCTTGAAATTTCAACCAACCATAGTTCCGTAAACTGTGCAGAGAACTGCATACGTGAAAAGAACCATGCTCCTACTCGGTGAAATTGAAAATTCCGACCATGAAAATTACTCGATTCGCGGATCGTCCATTAGGAGATTGGACAGACTGAATAATAGGACAGACGGAGCACCCCTGTGGACTATCGAAAGGTCACAGCATTGGGAGCAGCCGAGGAAAAGGTCATCCTTCTCCTGCTGGTACTTCCTACGGTATTCTCGAGAGACTTCCAAGAAGACAGACGGTTCTGGAAGAGCGGCTGTTCGGTATAATGGAGAGATGTAAATGAAAGTTTCGAAACGGTAGAAGGAGGAAGAGAAGCGTGGCGGGAGCAAAGTCGCGCGGAGAAGCGTGTTCCGGTCGGTACACGTGCGCGCGGGTCACACTGGCGCGTATGCGTGTCGTATAATCGTGGACAGGTACCTACTCGATGGTCTCGGTACGAGACGTTAATGCTCCCTATAACCTCGAAGCGGATAAAGCTCGACGCGCGTGTTTAGCACCTTCTTCGAATACTCTCCGTAGAAGCTGGTAGCGTGCGCGCCATCGTCGGCTGCGGGACGACTCTTCGACTACGTTTCCGTCGTCTGTCAGTCGGCAACGAGCGCCTGACGTCGTCGGACGGAGTGAAGCGGAGACGAGAGGAAAAGCGAGGAAGAGACCGACGGTTTCTTCGAGATTTTTTTTTCAGCGCGCTTAGAATCGCTTATCTCGAATTGCTGTTTCTCTGCTGCCGGGAGGAAAAAGAAGGAGGAAGAATTTCTCGGGTGAGCCTCTCGCAGCTGGCGGCGGCGCGCGGCATCCATCGATCATCCTTGACGTCACGCGCGCGTGCGCGCTCGATGTTAAACGCATTTCGCGTTTAGCGCACGCAATCGCCGCGACGTCAAAACAGCAGTTAGGAAGTATATCTTAATAGTGATTCCACCCTCCTTCACCTCCTCTTCTTCCTTCTCCTCTTTCTTACAGTATGTGGCACAGTTACTTATTATCGGCTCGTGCCGTCCTTCCGTGGGCACGCAAAGAATCAAGGTAGTACCGTGTGTGCCTCTGCAAAAAAGCGTGCTGGAGCGGACGGTCGAGATTTGCGCGGCACGCAAATAAAGATTCACAAGGCGCGCGTAAGCGTGACAGGGGAATCGACTTGGGATCACGGAAATCTCCATGCTCCGTTGATTTATCATTCTCGTCACTCGAACGATGGACGTTGGAAATTAATAGAGAGATAGACCGAATGGCGGCTTGATTAATAAGTGTGCCACGGGGTTAAAGAAAAAATAAAGAATGGAGAAGCGTAGGTGAGCGCGCAAGGATCGAGGAAAAAACGCGCGCGGGGTGGAAAGATGGAAAAAGGCGCGGGATCCGTGGAACTTCGAAAGCGGTTTGTCCATTAGCGAAGGTAAGCTGGAACGACGTTAAACAACGCTTGGTAAAAGGAATAGATGGAGGGGTGGGTACAACGACGAAGACGAGGTCGAGGAAACGGTCGAGGCAGAGAGCGAGCGAGTCATTTCCACCGCTCGTTGTCTCATTTGCATGGACTCGACCCCTTAAGGGGCTCGCCCGGGGTAAGAGAAGGCGAGTGGACTCTCCTCCTCGCGGTACCGTATCCACCCACGCCCACGGTCATGCGCTCGCGAGCTGCTCGACGAGTTGCAAAAGGCACCGCGTCCTCCTGCTCGGACGACGTCGTCGTCGACGGTTGGTGGCCTCTAAACGCTTCGAAACGACAGAACGCGCTTACTGTCCTGTCCAGAGACCCGACACGCACGATCACGGACGCGAGTAACCGAACTCTTTCCCTAACCTTTATCATTTCTAATCTCGGTTGAGTCTCATTCTAGACGAGCTCTTCTCGTTTAAAGAGATTCCTCGTTTCTTTTTGCTCAAGTACTTCTCTTTTTCCCTTGTTTGATTTATTTCTCTTGGAAAGCTTCTAAACGCTTCGGAACGACGGAACGCGCTTACTGTACTGTCCAGGGACCCGACACGGACTACCACGGACGCGAGCAACCGAACTCTTTCTCTAGCCTTTGTCATTTCTAATCTCGGTTGAGTCTCATCGTAGACGCGTTCTTCTCGTTTAAAGAGATTCCTCGTTTCTCTTTGCTCGAGTGCTCTGTTTTTTTTATTTTTTTTTTATTTATTTCTCTTGGAAACCTTCGATGTTCACCCTGGCCTATGATTTGTTCCAATCCCAGCAAGACGCTTGTGAAGCCGATGGCGCGCGGGATTCCTCGGTTGCGCGCATTTACCTTTATTAAACGTCCCGTTAGAGGCTTACTTCCGGCTGCACCCGCTGAGAACCTCGAGGATAACACGAGCAACGGTGTTTGTTGCGCCCGCGCGACCGTTCCTGATAAATTCTCGACAAATTTGCATTTCTCTCCGCGGCCGCCTCTCTCGGCCGCCGGGATGGGCGGAGGAGAGGATGGGAGAGGATAGAGGAGGAAACGAGAGGAGGGAGGGGCTCCCAGTATCCGTGCTTCTCCTTACGGTATCGACGACATTGTTTTTCTCACCCGTTTCTCCTCCTCCGTGCGCGTGGGCGATCGAACGAAGTTTCCTCGCATTAGTTCGCACCGATTTATCTCAAGAGCCTGGAGAATTCTGTCCGGACCTTACCGCCCTCGAGTTCCTTTGCGCGGGTCAGCTCGTTCCGATGGAATTCGCTTGCAAGAGGAACGAAAAGTATTTAATCGTCGACGCGTGAATTTTCTTCTTTCTCTCTTTTCTTTCTCTGTCTCTCTTTCTCGAGCAGAAGGCGCCACCGAAGCGCCTTTTCCCAGCCTCTTTCGATCGGCCGCCAACTTCCGCGCATTTATCACCTAGCCCGATTTGACGTTGTCATGCGTGGTCCGCCTTCTTCTCTCTTTAGGTACGCTGATTAATAATCCGGATTAATGCCCCCGTCTCGCTAATAAACTCGTCGGCGGTGCTCGCGAATGAAAACGAGAATCCGATTAACCGAACCGCTTCGTAGGTAGGCCTGAAATTGCGCGTTAGACACGCGCCTTTTATCGCTCGCTTCATGATTTATGAATTGGGCTCGTTCGCCAATTATCTCACCTCGAGATTCTCGGAAAGTACCGTGACACACGGGTCTACCGCAGCTCTCTCTCTCTCTCTCTCTCGGTGAAAAACGCGAAATGGAATCCCGTGGAAAAAATAATGCGAGGTTGTCGAGCGCGTGAGCGCCACGGCGAGATAAATTAAAGGGAGTCGCTTAATCGCGCCGCGGAATCGTCTTCTCGCGCGTCTTCGAAAACGGGAAATTGTGCCGTCGTGCCAGGGTCTCGCGCGTTGCCCTTAAAGGGACGCTGACGTTTCCATTCTCGCTTTCGACTCCACGTTGGACAGCCGCCAGGGGAAGCTCGTGCTTCGCCGCACGATTTATCACGGCTCTTCCGTCCGCTCATCATTCTCAACTCGTCTTCTTTCTCCCGCGCTCCTCTTCTCCAGTAATAATCACGTAGTAGTAGTAGTAATAGCAGTCCACTTTTCCCGTTCTCGTTATTGGCGAAACGAGCCTACGATCCTTCCTAGGATGATTCGATTACGTTCCCTGATATTTATCGCCGTGACCTTTTCCCGGCACGCCGCGCGCCCGACGACTGAGAGACGATCCTACGAATGGGCCCCGCGGTGAAACGGAGTTAATGGATGCTAATAGGGCGAGGACCGTGATCGCTGGTAGTCCCGGAGATATGTTAATAGACGTGACAAATGAGCATACTACCGAAGTACTAATACCCCTGGTAAATGCCACAGCATGGGATTTATGGCGGGCTCGGGGTAGCCGCGAGTGATCGTATCGATCCGGCACTCCGTGGAATTCTTCACTGTCAAAAATCGATATTACAGCTCTATCTATCCGCGCGTGTCTCGCGCGTCACGTTTTTCACTCCCTCCTCCTCCCTTCCTCCCTCGTTGCATTCTTCGCGCGGCTATGAATTACGATAATTATGATTTCGTCTCGGTGCTCGCATGTGCCACCTCATAAATAGAGGTATCTAGTCTCGTCCAGGCCATTTGTTTCTCCGCACCTTACCGCACGGTCCTTTCATTCTCCATGCACCCTCTCGTCCCTCTCGGCATTCGTCCCTAACCCCATTGGCCCGTTTCAACCACCACCCCGGAGGATGTTGATTAATAATCCCGGGTGCGGTGCACGCGCTGATAGGCACTCGAGGAACTCGAGACTCGCCGCCTGGGCGATGGTGGTGGGTCCCAGCTTAATTATTCGCGCGAATGGTGTGCGCAGCTCTTTCTCCGGCAGCGTGTACCCGCGAGTCGTTACCAGGAGTAATACCTTGTAAATGGCCCGCGCTGCTGGCGGTGGCGCGGTTGAGAAAAGGGCGAGGCTCTTTCGCACGGGCACTCCGCAGTCGCGAGTGCAATTCGCGCAGTCGTCGCGCGTCGCCCGCATTGAAATTCTAATTAAACGATCGGCGTGGCCCGTGACGACGACGACGACGACCAACGACCAACGACCACGGGCGTCGGGCTCGTAAGTACGCAACCCAATTTCATAGACGCGCGAACCCACCGAGTCGCTTTCGCAATCGATTTTATCTAAACGAAAGGGCGATTCGTCGTCTTAATTAAAGAGCTCGAACAGCTCGCCACCGTAGCAGGTAGCACGAGTCGGAGACTTATGATTGTAATTATTCTCGTGTTTATTGCTTTAATGACGCGGACGAAAGCGAAGAAGGGGCTCCTTTGGTTTATTACCAGTCCCCACGTGCCTTTTTCGTCTTCTTTCTTGTAGGTTCCTCGACGACAATTCTAATTTGAATCTCGGTCATTGTCGAGGAGAGTCAACCGTGAAAATTATCCGAGCGATTTAACGCATGCATTCATGCTGCCAAGTACTCGCGAACTTTTCTTTTTTAACTTCACTCCAGTCAAGCTACTACCAAGCAGTTCCTGGCTGGTTCTCCCAAGAGCCTCGATTTTCGGCAGGTCTTCTGTTCATGGGTCGCGTGAGATTCATCGTGACGATGGTTGGCGCGTAAGCGCGTGTAGAATAGGACACCGACCCTCTTTCCTCTTCGTTCACCGTCGTGTCGTCCGCGGTGCGTAGGACGCGCCAGCTCGCCGGGTAAATATTTGCGGTGATCGTCGCTAGAGTCGGAGAGGACTCGAGTTGGCTCGAGATTAATAAAAGCAGCGAGAGGGTAGAGAAGAGCGTCCGATGAAACGGCTCGCGCGGATGAACACGAAGAGGAGAAGGGAAGCGGGTGAAAGGGTGCTGCACTCGAGCACTCGAGCCACTCGAGAGGTAGTTGCTCCTGCGATACCTCGATCGCTAACGCGACTGCGGAGACCGTGAGGAGACCGCGTGGTTTCCACCCACGAGTCGCCGGGAGGGACGTTTCCGCGCTCTTCCAGACGACGAGGAGAGGAGGAAAAGGAACGACGCGCGCGTCTCCGTGCGATTCCGTTCCTACGGAGGATCTTCTCGACGCCTCTCGGTCCCTCGTTTCCACCATCACCTCCCTTCATTCTTCACCACCCTCAACCTCCTCCTCATTCTCCTTTGTGCACGAAGCGTCGAGTCAACCGCGTGATGCTCGTGCCGCGCGCGCGAGAGGCCGTGGCCGAGGAGAAAGTCTCTCTCTTTCGTCGTCCCTGTTTCCTTCTCCTCCTTCTCTCCTCCACCTCTCTCGATTCTCCTCTAAGATCGCGGAGAAGGAGATACGCGCTCGTGTTCGTCCTTGTCGTCGACACGGCGCTCTCTCACCGCGTGACGACACGCGCGGAAAATCTCCCGCTCACCCCGTGGAAATCTGACCCCCACGGGGCACGAGCGTCGATCATGCGTCATCGAGGTTTATCGATCTCTCGATATCCTTCTCCAAGTTTCTCGAGGGCTTTCCTCGTGAAGTAAGAGAGAAGGATCAAAGCGACGACTTCTTCCGCGCGACACGCGTGCCAATGGGTGGTCGTCGACGTTGCGTGTCCGCGCGCGTATTTCGCGATCCCTCGTAACAGCGTGCATTATCGAATTATCCTCTCTCGAGACTCTCGGCGACGAGGTTCGAAGCGATTCGATCGGGCTGAATCGGGCCATGCGCCGCCGCCACCCCGGCACGAGGATTTATTTATTAGCGGCACGCACGCGCGTCTCGTGAAACTCCTCGCGGACGCGGAAGAGCCCGGCCACGGAATGTAACCGAGATGCCGTTAAAGTGTGCGCACGGCCACGCGCACGCGCGCACTCGCCCGCCTTGAATTATGTAAAATTGTCCGTCGCAAATTATTTAGCTTGCCGGGGACTCTCCTCGTCTCTCCGACCACGCGGTACGGTCACAAACGATAACGTACCCTCGGTGGAATCGGGCGTTAGGTAATCGGGGTAGTACCGTTCGCGGCTAATCGGTATGAATCTGCTGAGATAGCACGAGATAAGTGAAAAATCGGGACATTATCCGCGTGGCCCGGACGAAATTAACGAGGCGATCGCGCGCAGGTGCTTCGTCACGAGGGAACTTTACCGCGTGAGCCGACTGGAAACTTGGTCGATCGTGTTTACGTGGACGTAATTAATTTAGGCGATTACGCCCTGGGAAAATGGCACGCAACTGCACGGATTCGCGAAACGTTTCAGTACTCCGTGTACTCGGAGGCGAACGAAACGCGCTATCGGCACGTTCCTCGCTCGAGCGCGTGGAAGTCATGGGAATTTCTCGTTAACCACCTCGTGGAAACACGTTTTCTACCTTTTCTAATTATTCGATTTAGCTGAGAAGTCGCTTCCGGGTGGATTAGGCGCGCCGTTGAAATTTTTCGGCAATTATTCAGGAACAATGGGTTCTCTTGCAGTTTAGGGGGGGGGGGAGGGTTTGGTGTTCATTGGGTATATCTTGGCGATCGTATCGAGCGGAACCGTAAATAACGATCTACGAGGCAAACTCTCGCGGTGCTTTCGAATCTCGGTGGTAACATTCGCTGAAATCACTTCTCCGCTCGCGCAGATTTGTATCTCCGTCGCCTTCTGGGGACACGTCGCGCATAATCTCGCGTCCTCTTAAATATCTGTCTTCGGGGCTGGCATAAATTTCCACAATTACCCCCGTATAGTATCGCGCCGCTCGAATTTATCTGCCGCGCCGTCGAACCGTGAGGGCCCCTACGGGTAATTACTCGCTTCCTATGTTCCTGCTGCTGCTGCTGCTGCTGCCGCCGATACTCACGGGCGAAAGGAAAAGCGCGAGCGTGTTCTCCTCCTGGATGAGATTTTCGCGCAAACTTTCCTCACCCAAAACCTCAACCCGGAGCGGGTTCAACGAAACGTACGCGCATAGATTCGAGAAGGAAAGTTTTGCGCGCTCCCGCTCACCTTCTACTGGGTTGCGTACTAACGTGTAATAATCCTATGAAAACCCGTGTCCCGGCTAATTCTCGTGCGAACCAGACGAGAAGTGGATAATTGGCGGTGTCGCGATCGCACACGAAAACGCATCGTTAGAATTACTGTCATTAACGCGCCGTGGAAGGCACTTCTTTTATCTGGTCGCGCGAGAGCGTTTTCCAGCGAATCTCCGTGGATTCGAACCGTCTCTCGTCCGAGCTTGTCTCTCTCTCTCTCTCTCTCTCTCTCTCTCTCTCTCTCCGGAGATAGCAGAAACGACAGGAAGGAGGATAATGACGCGGACCGGACGAGAGGTAGGAGGAAAGGCAGAGCTGGAGTATCTCTGGATACTCTCGAGAGACCGTGGTCGAGAGTAAGTGGGCGTCTCGCTACGATCTGTCACATCTCCATTATTACCCGCTCTGCATTCGACGTTATTGGACTTTCCCCTATTTATTTCCAAGTGCAAGCGCGTCGAAGCGGGATCGGGCCCGTGTGATTCACCTCGGACGCGAGCGCGGTTACTTGCGCATTAGCGGTCTCGTGGGATAAGATAAAAGCAGGTGTCTAACCGCTGCCATAAATTTCGGAGCGGTGGCGTGCGGAGACCGAGACCACTCACACGCGCGGAAAATTTCGGTGCCGTGACGTGGAAAGTGCGAGGGAAAAAATTTCGAAAGTCGGAAAAGAAGAGCCGACGGATGTCCCTCGGATAAGAGATGCTATCCGGTTGGTTTCGCGGTGCTAGCTTCTTCTGCGAGTGGAACGTAGGCTGGCGCAACGAGAGTGACTTTGTTCACGAGCCTAGAGGAGGTTTTCCCTCGTGCTCTCAGGCTCTCTCGAGGAAGTGCGAGGCGTGATCCAAGCGGCGTCACGCGATTTAGCGTGTAAACGCAAATTAAGCGTAACAATTACGGCTCGATTCAGGCTAGCCTCCTTGCACTTTTCGATTGGTTCTCGCCTTCTCCTTCTACCCTTTGAACCTTACTCTTAGAGAATCTCGAGCGATCATAACTTTCTTCGATTCTCTCTCTCTTTCTCTCTCTCTTTCTCTCGGGTTGAGGACCTCTCCCGCGCAGTGTTTACGGCGCACCACTTCGGTGGACGAACGAAGCGAGGAAGAGAAAGAGTCTCAGGTGCCGCGGCTCGAAACCCGATCCGTAATCGGAGTCGCGAATGCAGTCGCTGCGCGTGCGGGTATCGGGTAATTGTCAAAGGAGAAAATTTTCATCGCGACGTTCCGTGTCCCTCGGATGACGCGATCGTCGGCAAAGTCGCGCGCAGGTTACTTCCGAGGAAGATTCCTCTCGACGTACGGACCCAAGATCCTTCGAGGTACTACCCTGTGCCGTGGTAAACAAGCTTGCAGAATTTTTCTCTTGGTCCTGGACATTCGCGCGGTTCGAAGACCGTCGATTTAACCCCTAGGGTACTGTGGACGCCTATAAACCCTTAGAAATTTTGCGTTTGTGACACTAAGAGCATCTATAGGCTTTTATCCCATCGTGGTCGCCTGAGACACAGGTTGGCATTCTAACACAAAAGGCACCCTCAGATTTTTATCGATAATTATTTCCATAGACCTTATCTCAGTTAGACGCAAGTGAATGCTAATTTCTGTGTTACATATTATCTTCGCAAAAATGCATCCCTACATTTTAGGCGTACATCCCAACTGATTCCTACCCTACGGAACAACCGACGCGTCCCAAAGTCTCTTATAGTCGAGGGATTGAAAGACACGAAATGACCACCAGAAATTTTGATCGGAACTTCGGACACCCGAGGTTTTCCCTACACTGACAAAATAGGATCCGGTCGCGCTCGCGCACCGCACGATTATACCTTCCCTTTCGTGAGCGGGCCGTTTTGCGCCGCGGTTAAACAGCGGCGTTTATAATAGCGGCCTCGTCGCTCCTAGCGCCAGTCGGAGTCACAAAGGGTATGGGAGCGACACACCCACCGGATGCATTTTATACGCCACGAGCTCGTAGGTAACCCGCGGCGGTGACGTCACCGTCCTATATACAAGCTGCCGGCAGAGCCGTGACCCGTCGTTGCGACCTGTGCACACCGGGCGACTAATTCTTTTCCTTACCTTCTTTCTACCCCCTCTCAATCGCGTTCACGCGCGACCGAGAGAGTTACACCACACATAGCGCAGCCCCCGCGCGGATTCTTGATTCAGCCCCGATAAACTGGCCGAGCGCATTCTCGGTCGTCGGTGAGCGCGCGACGTCATTATCCCCGGCGGGCACACACCAGTGCGAGCACCGCAAAATTAATAGCGTCTGCTGGTGGTGCTAAGACTCGCGAGGAGTTTCGCGAGATCGTGCCTCGTAACGTCTCGGAAAGAGAGAGGACCGAGGGACTGTGTGGATCGGGATGAAAAGCTGATGGAGGGTGTAGGATGTTGGCAGAGGAGTCGTCGGAGAAGGGGAAGAAAAATACGATGGAACCTTCGAGGAGTCTCTCCTTTGGACGTTGAATGGCATGCGGGTTGAAGGTAGGGTTCAGAAAATTTACCGGTGAAATTCCCCAGCGTAGTCGAGCGTTGCTTTCCTGATCAATAAACTTCGCGAGTCCGATCGTTCCGTACTTCAGAGAAGTTTTCTCACGAGGGCCTGGAGGATTGGAGAAGTGCATGGCGACATTACGCGCGTGTTCGCACGGCTTCGCGCCCAGAGGAGCGTCTTCGGCCGGTCGCACAGGATTACCAGCCTGTGGAACTCTCGTGGTGAATTAACGGGGTCCAATGGCGGTCGTTCCTGGAGTGAAATATCGGTGGTCGGTCGATATCTGCGCTTGTAATCAGAGTGGAAACAAATGCCTGGAATGCATTGGACCAGAATTAAGTCGTCGTTGGGCTATCGCAATTGGTTCGCAGCTTCGATGGTCCCAATGGCGCCACGAGGGTCAGCTTTGCTTAGAGTCCAATGGCCGTTTTATCGGGATCACAAATGGAACGCGCCCTACATCATCGACGTATCCTTTGAGTTTACGTTAGATCCTTTGAGCCGCGAGAGTTCGAGAATGCATCGGGCGTGAGAGTTTCACGGCTGACCTGCATATTGTGCACCGTTCACCTCGCACGACCAGGGCATAAACTTGGAGCGTCGAGAATTTGCCGATTCGAAAATGAGCTTTTTATTTCGTCGAGTACTTTCTGCTCGGAGTGCCTGTCGACTGAGGGATATTCAGCGCGCCGGACGAAGCAACGGCAGGTGGCGCGCAGGCGCGGCGAGTTATGCATCGAAACTCAATCCCACGTGACGGCATGCAATTTGCAACTTTATTGAGAGAGACCGGTACGTCGGCCAGTTCATCGACCATTCTCGGCTTCGGCTTCCACGTGCGGAGATTGATTAATGCGCGTTTCCCTCCCGCGAGTGCACCCTTCGTTCTCTTCGCCTCTACGAGTTCCACCGCATCCTTCGACTCTCTCCTTCGAGCTCGGAGAACGGTGGTCCATTACACTATCGTGATCCTAAACAGCGCAGCATTGATGGATATCGCGAGTGCTTCTGGGGTGCATTGTGCAACCGTCCGCGCTCGCTTCACTTCCGATAGGTTCCTCGGCCCCGGTCCCGCGATCGTGCCGCCGTTTAATTAACGATTCGACGATCCTTTAAGAATTTTTTCTTCAACCAACCCCCTCTACTTCTGTCTTTCAACCAACACGGAGAAGAAGCTGATCCGCGGCTAAATGAGACCGGAGAAAATGCGAGTGAGAGCGCGCGAGGATCGCCGGCGCACATTTGCCTATATGGAATTCGCAATGGGTCGGGAGATTGGCGCATTCTCGAGTAAAATGCGCGTAACGATTATGCAAAAGTGTCTTTCGAGCGTGCGATTAATGTGGGAATGGGGCAGTCTCGGTGGTGCACGGACTCGAGGAGATTGACATTCTTCGACTCGGGTGTTTTCGCGGGGCCACGAGTTCGCGAGAGTGTGAGCCAAGATCCTCTTCTCCCTTCTTTCGTCCGCTCGTCTTCGTCTCCTTCTCGAGGAGGTGAGGTCTCGGCGTCAGACGTGCCGGAGAGAGAGAGAGAGAGAGAGAGAGAGTGATATCCCAGTCGGTTACGTAAATGTATTAAATTATATTCCGCGGACACGCATCGCGGAGAACGGGCCGGACGTCTGGCTGATTGGCTCGGTAGATCGTGCAACGAGCGTTTTCACGATCTGCTCTTTATTCGAGCCGAGCTATCGAAGAATGGCCACTCTCCGCTCACCACGGTTCCTCCTCCTCCTCCTTCTCTTTCTCTCCCTCCCTCTCATTGTTTCCGGTACAATGAGCATAGATCCCCGTGCCGCGATCCACGACGAGCGTGTTGATCTCGTTTCATGGAAAGGGAACTGATTGGTACCGCAATACGTCGCTCCGCATTTCCATTCGTATTACAGCGACTCCCTCGAGCTTTCGGTTCGCACGGTGGAGACTCTACCCCCCGCAAGCTCGCGCACGAAACTTTTATTCGGCCTCGATCGAATAACTAGAAAGTGGTGAGAGATATTCATGAGGTATCTATTCGTGGAATCTTCATTGTCTACGCATGGATTTGGATTTTTCCGTGTTTTCAAATCTTTCACGATACGTGCGTGGGCTTAAATGACCGCGTGAATCGACGGTTTTCGTCACGGTTAGAGGCCGATTCGGGCTTCCCCAAAATCGGGGTGGAGCAGCCGAGCGACGAAATCCATGCGAAATGAGGGAAGGATCGTCGAGAGGGGTTGTGTGATCGCGTACAAGGTGGGAGGCACGAAACGTTCGCGGCTGAATAAACGGGCGCGTGATACGAATTAAACGAGCAGCTCTCATTCGATATTCGTGACGCGCACGGCGATCGGACGTTGACTGTTTTAAATTGATATTCCTACGTGTGGGTGGTGAATTCGTGGGACAATGCAACGACGCTCGGTGAATGAACGATCTTCTCGACGCGCAAACACGCATAACGAGGAATCGTCTCTATTAAATACAATTGTTTCGAACAAATACATTGGATCGAATAAATCATTTTCCGATTACGAGAAAAGATAGGCCTCTTCCAATGATTTCACGTCGTCCCTTTAAGCGACCCCCGTGGACATAATTCTCCACCCTTCGCACCCCTTCGAAAAATTTCCACCACAGTAATTACGATCTTATTGTCCCGCAGAGCGATCTTTCGCGCGCTCGACTAGGACTCGTCGGTATTCGTGGACGAAATGCAAATTGGCAGGTGCGGTGGGAGCCGTCATTCCGCGTGGATATCAAGGGGTCGCGATTAAACAATGCCGTCGGCTAAACAAAGAGGCTAATCAAGGACCCTCCCCCAACACTTTTGCTCGATTTCCATTCCACGGACGGTGAAGCCACTGCCGCTGTGGCTGCTTGTCGCCGGCGGGTTGAATCAAGTGCATACAAAAGCCCTCGGAACCTAAGGGAGAGTGAAATCCCTTACGCACCACCCCTGTGAGCTCTTTGTGAGCGAGGATGCGCATTTGTTGCGTTTACGTTAATACTCCCGTCCTCCTTTCCGCTCCTCTCCGGCATAAGAAAAAATTACAATGCCACCCCTCTCGTTTCGTACGATGAAAAAATAAAGAACCAAGGGGGTAGATACCCACAGGAATTTCACATTGGAAAACGAAGGGTTCCTGCGGCATTACTGACTACGATGGTTCGTAGAACTTTCGCTTTTCGTGCGATCACACGCTTCGCTCCTCCCGGGTAAATCGTTCGAGTTATTGGCGCGATTCTTAAATGGCGCTCCTCTTAATCGGCACCGCGGAGGAAACGGACTCTTGTTTCTCTCCCGCTCATTCATTATTTCGGAAAGTACACGATTTTCCCTGTAATCTTCTCGCACGGCGGCCCATCCTCGTAATTTCGAGCTTGCACGGCGGCGTTTAATGATACTGACTGCGGGGACTCGGTCGGCTGGGTGGTGTCATAATTTCATGTGCGGATAATTTCGAACAGGACCGCTCGTATCGAACGTAATAAGCCACGCGAATAATTGTACTCTCCCACCATCGAGGAAAGTCCCTCGTCAGTTTTGCTTTCCACTTCGCGGGATCCTCGCACGTTCTGCTTTCGCACCACCCCGTGGACGCCGCGGTGCCTCGAGGGTGCATCCTTCTCTCCCTCACCCCTTAAAATAAATCACTTCGCATTAGCACTCGTGGCTATAAATAGAGAGCGTAAATCAGGCGTATGCCCATCGGTTTGAGTAAACACATTAATAAACAACCGGTGTCCCCGTGTCCATAAGGCGAAACGATTAAAATCGTTCTGCCACGTGACTGCCGTGTTTATTTATGCGTCGTACTCGAGGCACACCCGATCATCCCTTTCGAAGGTCCCCCGGAGGAAACTGAGAGGAGAGAAGATTCATTCTCCAACGACTCACCCTTCTCCCATAAATTCACATTGGTCAAATATCGGTGGCTAGGTGGTTTCCCGATGTGGATCCACGGGTGTCGTGGGATCCTTCGAGAATCGAGAAGGGTCGCAATTACCGCTACCATCTTACGTAACCCTCTCAGACACAATAGGCAATCTACGAAAACGCGTTCGATTTTCCGGTAGGCTCCACAACCCATGACCACCATTTCTTCCTCCCGTGCCGGTCGCTTCCCGTTCCGCGTAACACCAACAATGTCTCTCTCCTACACCCGTAGAGGGTACTCACTACCGTTACGTTACATTTTGCAGGGAATTTACACGAATTCACTTTAGGTAGAGAGACACACGAAGCGGCACAGCTGGAGGACCTCCCGGAGTCCCTTTCCGCGTTTACAGTTATACTCTCCTCCTCCAACCCCTTGTCCCTTACATTCTGTATTTATGTCGTAGTGGCCGCGATACTACCGTGCCTGTGTCCGCTTTATCGAACTTCCGCATCCCTCCTCCCTCCTACCTCTTCTCTTTCTCCTCGAACGGTGCCCTCCCGACGTCCGGTTACCGACACCCTCGATCATCGAGAGCCCCCGTAAACCTGTCCCCGTTGTCGTTCTCCCGAAAAGACGAGTTCGCACTCTCTCGAGCTCCTCCTCCCGCTTCCTCGTCTTCCGCTCGGACACCCTCTCCCGCACGTAGACCTATACGCTTTGGTAAGACTCACACGCGCGCACAACCCAGCGGAGAGAACCGTACGCACGCGTTATGAGGGCGGAAACACGTGGGCGAGCGTCGAGCAGCACGTATAATGGTTACATCGCTGTATCCCTCTTCCTCGTGTCCACCGTAAAGCGCGATGTTTATGCACTTCGTGGCGCAACGATGCGGTCCCGATACACAATGCACCCACATATGCGGCCTGGCTCCACTCGACGGAATACGGACGCGAGGCGCACTTGTCTTCCCGTGGACTATTCGAATCTCGGTGGGAAAGGCGAGATGCGCCCGCCGGATAGTTCCGCCGCCACCGCGTAAGAGGCCATTCCGCATGCGACGCCGTCGCTTGATCTTATCTGGCAAGCGTCGAGACGTGAGTTCTTTTCTTCTTTCCCTCTTCTTTTCTTTTTTTATCCGCTATCTCATTCCTAGGGAGAACTCCTTCTCGCTGGAGCTCGTGTCGTGCCCTCCTTTGAACGTGACGGTATTCGTCGCACCGACGAGAAGCGTATTTGCGTTCTCTACCACGAGTACGTAGCACTCGCGTCGAAGGAAAAATTCGAGGACGCGGATTTTCAATTTTCCTCGCGGAGAGGCAGTCACGCGAGGAAGGAGGAAACGGTGAATATCGTAGAAGCAGACGCTCCCAGCGAGACAGAATCCCCACGACGCCACCGGAGAGGACCTTTTCGGTATATCTCTTGGTGGCTTCTGTGTGCGAAACTCAATTTGTTTTCCCCTTGTTGACTCAGGCGCCCCGAGGGGCTCTCGCCGACCGGTAACAGATTCTCCTCCGGCGGGGGCCCCACGAGTTTCGCGACAACGAGGAACGAGAGAATGGAGACCTGTTAAGCAACGACGAGCCCTCCTCCCCTCGTGACGTCGTGCAGCTTCCGCTTTCCGGTCTTCGCGTTCGGGGGCTCGTTCGACGCGAGGCGTCGTTTGGTCGTAGCTTCGATAAGCGTCGCGCCAGGGTCTAACACACGAGTAATTCTCATGCTGCACATCGAGGACTTCCTCTCCGAGGAACGATGCACCGTGGATTTCTTTTTCTTCGTTGTCTCGTGCAAGAATTTTTTTTATCTCCCCCCACGCCCTTATCGTCCTCATTAAAGACACACATTGTACCCGGATTCTTGATAAGGAGAACGACAGGTGCAGGCGAGCTCGCGGTGAGACACGAAGTACAACCGGCGCTCTAGGGCTCGCCGGCACCTCTTCTTCCACGGACAAAGAAGCATCGAAAAGAAAGAGTCTCTTTCTCTCTGTCCTAGGGTCGCGGGGACGTCGCCACCCTCGTCCGGAACTTGCTCGGACCGATTTACGGCGAGGGAGTTATCGGCCTGCTGATAAGACAAGCGCGGGACATCCTGGTGTGCGCTTATCACGGCAATCTGGAGAACTTCGTCAGATCTTACCTTAAGCCCGCAGCCAGTCTCCTAGCCAAGGTGAAAAGCGTCGCCACCGAAACGGTGAGTTTCGTTTCTCTCTCTCTCTTTTTTTTTTCTGTTCTTCCTCGAGCACCGATTTTTGCACGATCGATTGCCGGTAGTAGCGTGACGTGAGCCGACAAACCGGTCGCGCTTAGGTGATTAGAAAAAGGTGCGTTTGAAGGAAGCGTGGCCGGATCGTTCCGCGAAGCGATTAGAGCGATCACAGCCACATACTCGCGGCCATCTAAGGCCGAACTTGTCCGCGATCGGCTCTTCCACGAACGGTTGCGAAATCCGAGTTACTGCATCCGGTCGGAGGTGTCGCGTCGTGAAAGCTTCGAAGCCACGGCGATCGAATCACCACCGGTTAAATTGAATTCTTACCCTTCGAAGCGCCGTACGCGACTTCCAGCTCGATCGGATTCCGTCGACGCATGCCGCGCGGTATCATCCCCTCCGATTGCAAACTAGTTTTCGGAAGAGGGTTGCGAGCAACCCCTGACCCCTTTTTCGAGCACGGGACTTAATTAACGTCGGCAAGTCGGCGAGTAAATCGGAGAATTAGAGATATCGCGGCACCAACGCGACGCTTCTCCACGCGCGTACCCTCTTGCTCCAAATTAACCCTCCAGAGGCCACGTGCTCTATGAAGCGGTTCCCTTTCTCTCGTAGGGTGGAAGACATTGGGTAAGGAAGGGCCCCTGGTGGTGGTTAGCCGCGAGAACGATGGTTATTAGAGGCAAGCAAAACCGTCGGTGTCTCTCTCTCTTTCTCTCTCTCTCTCTCTCTCGGTTTTCTCGTCCCTGTGGCTTTGTCGGCTGTCGTCCGTTCCTTCGCGCGTCTTGTCTGCCCCCCTTGCTCGTGGCGGCTTAATTGAATTCGTCGCCATCGACGTCGCATCGCGCGACACTCCACGTCGACTCGCCCCACGATGATCGTTCTTGGCGTCGTGAGATAAAGCGTCTTTGTCGCGTGTATCGCCGGCGCGCCGCGACGTCGAGTTTGCATAATAAAGGAAGGATCGGTGTCACTCGCAGCGAGCGAGCACTCTGACGCAATGAGATCCCATTGTGGGCGGATTGCGAAAAATGATCGGACCGATTTGGCGCGTAACACGTTTTGCGCAAGTAATGCGGAGTGAGGTGTGCTTTTTTTTCGTTCTTTTCTTTCAACTAGCGCTCTATCTCTGCTTGGGCATTTTCAATGTTCTACGGTGGTGCGCGTTGTAAATTACGATGGACGATGGGACAGGTGGTTTGACGAATTTTACGGAGGGACCGCGAAAGAGAATAGCATTGAGACACCCTGGAAGACAATTTGGCAGATATGGGGCAGGCCGTGTGGTACACGATGGAAAGCGGAGCGACGCGGCTCTATGCCCGCTTCTCGCTCGTTAGCGCAGAATTTCTGAAAGTAGGTAGGCTTGCACGACCAGGTGCGTTGTACCTAATATAGTCGATACGTGGGCTTTGTGTCAGTCACCCAGTTATAGCTTCGGACTAGACGTCGTTTCCTGGATTATTAATTTCTCTCTGTTGTGGGATATTTCTGGACTAGGAGTTACGAAGGAACGAAACTTTATTATTGATAATAAAATCTCTGTCTGGTATGTTCGTCGAACAAGATGGTATCACGGTGCACGTGGCCTTCCCCCTTTTCGATATTTCCCGGATTGATCTCAATCGACTTTGGCGTTTCGCACTATGGCGTGCCACAACTCCCACAGTACGTTTCCTTAGTGCCTTAACTCCGCGCGGAGTGCGTCACGCGCGATACGCCCCGTTATTTGTCGCAGTTTTCTCGAAGAGGGAAAAAAAAGAAATCCCGAGAAATACGAGACTTCGTTTTATCTACTGACCGGTGAAATCATTAATTCCCGCGTTCGAACGCTCACTTACCTTTCCTTATCCCCCCGACGATTAAGAGGAAATTCTCGAGTGTATTTTCTAAAATCATTGTCGATCAGCTGTCTTCGATAAACATCGAAGTTTCACCCGAAGGAACACGATTTATCGATCGCGCGCGATTAGACGGGGCCCGATTCCCAACACGAAGCACGCACGCGCCGGACGCGACGTCAATGTTCGAGCGGCACCTTCGCTCCGCTCACTTGTCCATCGATCTCCCTACACGCTCTTGCTCCTATCCAATCACCAACAAGCTGCAGCCTACCACCCTTCGCGTATCGGCCAACCAAGAAAAGCGTAAAATTCAAAGCCAACGACTAAGATTCTTAATTTTCCAATGACGACGAGACTCAATCTGGATTTCCTTCGTTCCTTTTTATTCTCCCCGGACACCTTCACCGACGAATCCGCTCGCGCTTTCGTTCACCCGCCAGAAGATTAAAGCCGCTTCTCTCGGCGCGTTCGGTTTCCCATTGAGGCACTCTTAGTAGCCTCTCTAATGAAAACCCCGACGCACACTGTCGCCGTCGTCACTCTCCGTATCGTATAATTTGTTTCCCGTTGCCTAGGCTGGTCTCGGGGAGAGCGAGTGAGGCCTTTTGTAATTACGGGGTTTCGTGGGTGAAAACGGGAGTTAAAATGGTCGCGTTAACGGCCACTATGGCTCTACCGCGTGCACCTGACTCCGAGGTTCATTGACCCCTACGGTCGCGAGGAGGACCGAGGGCGAGAGTGAACGACGTCAGGAATTTCTCTACGTACTCGACTTCCTCGTATATAAATTTACACGTGGCTCTTTCGCGACTCGTGGTCCACTCTCGTTCCAGAGAAATTACAGTCGACCCATTCCACGAGCACTAATAAAATCGAGACACGCGATTCAATCGCGATTGTCGCCTCTTCGGGTGGGACTGGTGAGGCGCGAGACTTATGAAAATTTATGGCGCAGGTGCACACGTGGATACAATGGACGTGGAGGCGACCTTGCGTCCTCGGTGAAGGCAAAGTGTCGACGTCCGACCTGGCCGGTGTCGCGTCGTCGTTCGTCGCGCGTCGTCGGCCCCAGGCGCAACGTCACGCCCGTCCAAGCGGTGCTTCTTTTTATTTCTCCACCGAACGGGGCAAAACGTCGCGGGAAAACACCGGTCGAGGCTTAACCAACCGTGAAATCGGCTGACATAAATTGAAAACAAACGTTACGTTATGCCGCGAGAAGCCAAGAGCTATCGACGGACTCACCAGTCGTCTCAGTCGATCGATCGCTTTCGTATCGACGGTTGCGACGACGGCGTCGTGCCACGACGCCGATAAGCCTTCGACACCGAAAGCCAATTCGATCTGTCGATCTATCGATAGAGCTCGCCTGCCGGTCCAGCCTCGAACGGCGGAAATAAGCGCTCGTGGAAGTTTTCTCAGGCTCGTTGTAACACGCGCAAGGGGCACCTGCGTGGCCTGGTATCAACCCTGGAGTTAACTACGCCCACGCGTTCTACTCGTACCTGCTCGCGCGAATAAATATATTCGTCTCGAGAGAGGTGGAACCCTCTCGTCCTTTTCCACCCTCGTCTTCGTTCGCATCTTTCTTTTCACTCTCTCTCTCTTTTTTTTTGACGGCTCTGCCTCTTCGTACGCTCGGCCTCGACGTTGGCGTGGTTGCTCCGTCGAGAGAAAACGTGCCAACGGGACGCGAGGTTTCGCACGACGAAACTGTTGTAGAAGAGCGCGAGGACCGTAAACTCTGTTTGCCGAGGTCAAACATCCTCCCCGTCCTCGTGGCCCAGTCTCCGAGGATTCTCTCCGGTCCCACGGAATGATATTCGCGCGCCTCACCTCTCGTCCCATCGACGACCCACGATGGACGTGTATTGACCACGATGGACGTGTATCGCGAGACTCGCGCGATTCGCATGGGATTCGAGTGAAGAGATGGATTCTCGTAGTCTATGAATTTATTAGAGAGGTTGCGCCGTACGTCGAGCACTCCTCCACATTATTGAAGAGATTTTCTTTCTACTTGAGATGGATTTTCAGTTTTCTCAGATACCGTGGATGCGTGCAGTATTTTTCTTGAATATATAAGTGCGCAAGGATTTTTCTCCTTTCGGTTATTTGCATGCAAATTATTTTCTTTTTCTTTCCAATCTAGGAATGTGATAAATTTGTTCGACCGTGTAGATGCACGTAGATTATTTTCCGTGTACCTAGATGTACGTAGAAAATCATTTTTTGCGGTCACACGGATGCAGAAACAATTTTTCTTTTGATAAAGGAAAAAAATCGTCGAGGTCGCGCGCGACAGTGGACACACCCCAGGGGTTGTCGATGTCGAACAACGGTACTACGCTTGTAGTAGACGACGTTGGAATGTCGCGAACGATCATTCGATAGGTGTATCTCGAGCATGGAGTGGAGGACACGCGACGGGGATGTCGCGTCGTCGGAGAATCTTCCTCGTTGCACGGGGGCACGATCGTCGCCGAAGACCCCATAACGGTGCCTCGTCCCAACTGATTGACAATGATTGAAGGCTTCAGGGGGTCGACTCGATACTACCTCGAACTTCCAAGCTCCACGTAAACCACTGATATATATTTCCTAGCCTGGTATCCATCCATTTCCTTCTACTCCGATCTCCATCCTTCAAAGTCTCCGCAGCAGAAATGAATAACGATGTTATCCACGTGGCGCCTAGTTCGCGAACATGTTCACCGAGAACATTCCAGGAAAAAAATTCTTTTCTAAATTTTCCGTACGACTCGTGAATTTTCACAGATCCACGCGCAGCACCGAGTCCTCGATTCGCACGGCGAGAAGAAACTTCGAAGCTTCTCCACCTCAACTGGGAAAAATCGGAAAGTTTATCACCCGCCGCGAGTGCATAACATCCCCTCGTTTCACCGTGGCCGTCGATTAGAAGGTGGCGCGTCAAAAGCGCAGTAATTTCCCGGCGGGAGAAATCCTCGGGCTGTTGTATCCGCTGAGGTACGATCCACGGCGCACTTGTCCTAATAACGCGGACATCGATGTTGAATTTAATGGCCACCTAATAGGGTCAACGCGCGGGCCACAAAGGACAGAGGGGATCGTAACAACGGCGCGTTGTTTCACACGGACGATCATCTCTGCCCGTAATGGCGGTTTTCGCGTGCGCCCGCGCCGTAAGAGGAAGAGGAGACTCATGAAATCGGCATTACGCGCGGAGCTACGAGCAGAAAGCCCGTCACCGTCCGCATGATATATCGTTGGAGCCGTTCGAAGGACACGGACGCTACCGGTCGCTGCTTTAGTGGCGGACAGGAGGCCTTCCCAATCGATCGCCTTGGAGTACACGCGGCCAACGTCCGCGCACGGTTCCGCGTTGTCCCGGATAGTTGCCGACAGTTGTTTTACCTACCTACCTACTTACTCACCTATATATTCCCTCCCGTTGTTCGTGAAAGCATCGCGGAACCCTTTGCGAGGTTACGGCAAGAGAACCGCAGGAGAAGCCACGGTGCGTGAGAGTTGGAAAATGAGAAAACAATGCATCGAGAGCAAGTCCAGGGAAAGGATCGCAAGGGTGTAAGGAGAGATGGTATCTCGATTTTGGAGAGTGTGCCTAGATTTGGCGCTGCACGCGAGCCTACTTGATATTCTTCTCGAGTAAAATTCTCCTTACCGTAGGAGACCACCGGTGAATCCGTTCGATCGCCCATGCGAGGGACAATGAGAATTCGCGATCGAGGCTCGTTGCCGAGGTGATCCGTCGTGCGCCATAGATCCTCGGTGAATTAAGTAGTTCGCCGTTGTCATCGGTGGCCCGAATAGAGGAAGGTTTCATCGGAACGAAACGGGAGCAAGGATCACGGAGTGTGTTCTCCGCTGAAGAAGGCTGGGGTATCGTGATACCTTAGGTACGATTCTCGTTTCATAAGCCACCGGCATTAATCCCGACTGGCGCCGTCTACGCGCGAGACTATTACGCCTAATCTAATCGGCGAGCCTCGTTACGCATAACCAGGATACCGATATTAATTCCTCTCCCTTGTCGGTACCTACCTTGCAGCAGCATTGACTCTTTGAATCGTAATCTCCGATATTCGTGGGATATACAGTTAGACGCATGCTAACGTGCTAGCAGTGTTAAGGCAACTGGTCCATATCGGCAACAATTTATTTCTTTCTTATCGGCTCGCGCGCGTACCGCGGTTAGGATTATCCACGGAACCTCCCCTTTCCAAAAGAAATCACCGGGCGACCTACGGGACTGGATAGGCCGTTAAATAGAGTGAGTAACGAGGGATTATGATTTTTCGCGAAACAACAAAGTTCCGTTCGAAGGGGGATGAATTTTTCGTCCGCAGATTCCACGAATCAGCTTTCGACCGCCTCTTGCGTAACGCGAACGCGTCGCGGCCGGTGGTCGCACGCGCGCGCGGCACTCTTTCTCGCGATATTCCACGGCTTGGCTCTAAATGCCGAGACTAATTCCTAATGGCGGCCTCGCGTACGTGCTCCACGGCGTCGCGGCGAGTGAAGCGGCGACGGTGGGTACACCTTCCAGTCTTCGCGCGGTCCGCTCCGTCGTGAGCGGACCCGATGGGCTCTAGCTCACCTATAAAACACTTAAGCGCGCGTTCTCCACGATCGTAGATCGCGATAAGATTGCGACCAAGGCTTGTCATCGCATCGCGAGGACCGTAGGACGACGGTGGAGGCGAGCAAGAGCGGACGTGAGCGAATGTGTCCTGCGTTTCCGGTTCTGTCGTCCTCTGGGATCTCTGCTTGAAGGCGTTCCATCGGTTCTACTACAGTTTTTAAAGCTCGAAGATAGCTAATGGCTCGACCTTTCGAACGCGTAAATTATCCGACAGGACCTTGTCCATCAGTTTTGCACGTTCGTTTGCGTAAGGACCATTCGAGTTTCCTCTTCTTTCTAGCCCGTTGAGCGTGTAGGACCGGTAAAAAAAAAATTCATTCGACGGTATCAGGGGTCATCCTCTGGTCATCGGAGACTTTCGTCCCGGTGAGAGAGAGAGAGTTCGGAAGAAATCTTCCTGCTCGTGTTTTACCAAGATCACGGGGAAGATTGAACGCGCTTCTTGCGCATTCCTCGCGGCGCGGAACGGTTCCACGATTCCCGTTCGGGTAGTTAATAAATTAGAGCCATAACGTAGCGGCGCGCGCAAAAAGGGCCGCTACTTCATAAGCTCTCGTTCGTGGTGAGATTATAGGCGCTGGCGCGCCGTAGTGCGCGCTGCGCCTAGAACTTGCGAGGGAATAGCCGTGGGGTTAGACGCCCGTGAGCCCCGCGAAATGCGCTCCGAGACACACGCGCTTATTTCATTATCGTTCGCTTCATTATCGTCCGTCTAATAAATATTCGCTTGCGTGCCTTTCACCTAGCGTTGGACCTCGAAAAATTGGGGATGGTAAGAAACGATCTCGTTACAGGTCGCATTTTTAATTCGACCCAATGCGCCGAGGCACGAGCCCATAAAGTGACCCGGAAGCGACCCTTGACTAAACGATCGACTCCCTCCTCGCTGAATATTGATTTGTTTTTTCCGAGACGAGCGTTTCTCTTGCGAGGAGAATGCGACGCTTTCACGTACGAGCGTGCGAGTACGCCCCTGCGGTGGAACGTGCGAAGCGCGCACCGAGTTTTGCCGGTCTCGGTCGTTAAGCCACCGTCGCTACTCGCTACAATACGATTTGTTAAGGTAGAACGCGATACGGTAGATGCGTAGACCGGGGTGGATCGGTGCACAAAAGCTCGGCCAAGCGTGAGTCGTGGGCGTGAAACTGCCTACCGGGCAATAGGAGAGCGTGCGTGATCGCATTCGCACCCGTGCAACGTTTATGCAAAATCCTCTCGAAGCGGATGCACTTCTTTTCATTTAATATCATTTTTATTCCACGGTTGATTTTTCTTTCCAAAAATAAACTTCCAACGCGAGTGATACCGTAACGAGGCAAACTTCCGGTAAAGATCTAAAAGTACTGTGCACTCGCGGAGGCTCGAGAATCACGTGGAATTTAGGAACGATCCAGAAAAGTACTTTTATAGGAATATTAACGAAATAATTGGTTTTAACCGGTGATAGCATATTATTGAAAAATGTTTACACGCGCGTTATTTATCTTATCGTAAGCACTTCAGCCGTTAGCGCGTCCAGGAACACTCTCTTATCTTGCGCGCGCTCTCTCAGTAGGCAAGCGTGAGTGCGCACGCGGGTCTGCAACTTTCCAGCCGATCGCGTCGTGTCCGCTCGGATATTAATTGAATGATCGCACCCTCGGCTACTCATTATACGCACTTTAATTCGCTCGGTGCCGCGCGACTGCGCTCTCCTATTCCGCGCTACGCTTTCGTCCTTTCCCGGCGCTCACCGCCCAGCTTTCAAGTCCACCACCTCCTCCTCCTCCTCCTCCTCCTCCTCTCCTTCTTCTGCTTCTTCTTCTTCCTCGTCTTCGTGTTCGTGATCCGCGCGAGCACCTTGCCACTTCGTCGCCCTCGATACCGAGGCTCACGCGCGGAAGCCCATTACACGCCTTGTAATAAGCAGTTCGGCTTGCCCGTTCAGGAAGAACTTTCGTGCCCGCGCCATCGTGCGTCGGCATCTCGGCTTGCTTTCGCGTTCTCGTCGTTTACGCTTCGCGGCAAGGGCTCGTGTAAGCGTTTAATGAAATAATTCCGAGGATCTTCTCTCTCCAACCGGAAGCGTGCACCCCCGCCTTCCCGACTTTTCCACCGACTTTGTTCGATAACGAGTGGCGCGTAATGGCGGACTCGCTTCGAGGTTCGTAGACACGAACAGGGTTCTTTTTTATCGTTCACGAAGACGAGGCTGCTTGAACCTTTGTTTTTTGTTTTTCTTTTTTACGAGGAAGGTGAGTGATAAGACTTCCGGTAATCCAGGGGGATGTAATGAGGTACGACGGATAAAATCGAAGTGATATTTAAAACGGTACCATTAATAGCTGCTCCTTCCATCTCACAATCGGTAGAGTCGATAGAATTGGCTCCCGAGTTAGAACCTAAGCCGTTCGTTCTAACCGTCCCTCGCGTTTACCGTTTCGACCGCTCATTAACTTTGAAGGTTAATGACTGGTCCGCACGGGGCTGGGGAGGAGTTCTCCCCGAGAATGGTGGAAGCAGGTAAAAGCTAAAAGGACGATATCCGGGAAGGATTTACGACGGAAATTAAATTATTAGTCGCGTTGATTGATCCGTCGATATCGTGGGCAGAACGGCGCGTGTTTCTGACCAGTCCGAGGACCCGCGAAGTGGACTCGTGCGAGGAAAGCTCGCGGAAGGTGCTTCCAGTGAAAGCGAGCGAGTAGCTTTCGTCGTGATTGATTGTCAAGGTGAGATTGAGTATAACGGATTTATCTTACACGCGAACGCCCCGTGGACTTGTATAGCAGTTGATATTGCGAATACGATTGCTTTTGAATCGCGCGAGGGACACTTCGATCGGTCCACGCCGAAATGAGTTATTTAGGCGACTTATAAATTTTTTACGACCGCATTGTACTTACTAAGTCCTTTGTAAAAAAACAATCAGAAAACCACCGTGAGAAAGGCCTTTAACACTAGACGTACCGACCAGTCAAAATGACCGGGCGCGTCAATCGTTCACAAGAATTTCTCTTTAACTTTAGAACTACCAATTTTGGTTTTCGTATGTAAATTTCCTTTGTCGACCACTCATTTTAACAGAGAGAGAGCGTTTATTTTATCACTGAGCTGCCATTTACTTTTGTTTTCATATGGAAACTTCTTTTGTTCACCGGTCATTTTGACCGGCTTGGTAGTTATAGTGTTAAAAATTGAACATGAGAAAAATCGAGTTACGAAAATTATCCACCACGCGCCTCTCTCATTCTCTCTCACTCCCTTGCCTTTTATAGGCAACGAAAGTTGTAATTGAAGAAACAACGCCGAGGACAACGACGACCCAATTGTGGGCGTGCGGAATCTACGATGGTTGTCGGAGAAAGTGTAACGTACACGTTACCTCGACGATCATTGGATGTTTTCCACGGCTCGCTCAGCACCGGGTCCTATCGCATATACGGAATAATGAGGCTTCCTCTGGAGGCGCGAGCCAATCCGAAGCGCGGTGTTACGAGCTGCGGCGCCTCCATTCGTTTCGGTATCCGGAAATGATTTTCCAAAGACAATTACCATTTTACGATCCTCCACGGGGTTAAAACACTCTGTTACTTCGGCTCCTAACGCCGTTAATAGGACCGAAGCATCCATTGGCTCATCCTTCGTTCCACTCACTCTCGAACATTATAATTTTCACCGTTACGTATCTCGGCGTGTTTGGCAAGGCGTCGAGGAGACTTAACGCCGCGTAAGAGGTAGGGCGTTACGGCGATACTCACTATCGATCGTTACCTACTTTTTATCAGTAGCACTTCTTTCCACCACGCTTAATTTACACCGCCTCGGCAATAAAAATCCAATTTACGCCGAGGACGGTACTCTCGCCTGAATACCACCGTCGTCACCACCCGCCTCTCGTCCTTCTTCTTTCTCCTCGAGGTTATCCCATCGCATCGTCACGCTGCCGCATTCTTCTTAATTGGCCATCTTCGTCCGCGGTGGCTCGCACTCATTATCGTAATAAACTTACCTTACGAAGGTCGTATTATCCCACGCTACGCGCGCCCGCGCGTCTTTGCTTCACGGGGTAGGTGTGCCGGGATGACGAGCTGCTAACAAGCTACTCCATCCACGTAGCCGTTCTCACCTGTCGCGAACCGTATCGTGCGCAGGTCGATCTCAAAGAGGATACACCACGAAGGGATGAGAGAAAGAAGATTCGATTCATCTTACCCACCGACACACCTTTTCCTTAATTCCACGATAAAGGAACGTTCCGCTTGGAGTGTGAGATTTATGCAACGTTGGATTGATCCTCGATCGTAGGATAATGGGGAGGACAAGCTGTTGTTGGTGGATTCTTTCGTTGGAAGAAGAGGTTTGCTTTGGGTTGCAGTCGCTTGAATTTAGAAGAGCCCTTCGGCAAATAATCGCCGAGACGTATAATTAAATCTCTCCTTGACGTGGGTTCGCGGAATCGTGACCTTCGGGCACGAGTTGGGTCCACGGGGTCCGATAATAACTCGTTTTTGGCACTGCATCGGAATCCCAACCCTTTCTCGATGGGAGGAGCCTTTTCCAGGGTCATTCGTTGCACGCGGCTATTCTTCTCTATTTTAATCGTCCTACCGATCTCTGCTCGTTGCGAAACTCGAGGAACGTAGGTATTCGGTCGAGGAGAACGAGAAAATTATATCGATCCAGGTGAAAAAAAAGGTTTCGCGCTGTAAAGGGTTTAATTCACGCCGTGTGGCACGGTAACGGTACTCGGTCGCGCGAAGATGCAATTAAAGCGTCGCGTACCAACGGGGCCCCCGTACCCTAGCCCTAAATAAACTCGTTACAAGAAAATCGTAACGTTCTTAATTAGGGACACCGAGAGATCGCCGAGGTGGACAGTCGACCTGCATTAAAGACTTTATTACTTTATGATTGTCGGTTCGGGCTCCGCCGTCGCCGCGCCGTTGGACGGACCAAAAGAAGAGTTGGACAGAATGCGGTCGAAGTGTCCTCGACGAAATGAAGAACAATATGCACCAGTTGAGGTGCGCACTCGTTATCGCAAGAAGCGCCGCATATATTTTATTAAGGTCGTAAAAATTTGGACAGAAGATACGGCTGCGAGTTTAACCGCGTCCGAGTTCAATTTCAACTCACGGTACTCGAGCATTGCGTCGTGTCATTCGCATTGATTGTCGTGTACCGGTTGAACTTTAATTTCCTTGGTCCTTGCACGAGGCGCCGGTTGAAAAAATTCATTTTGCCCGGGGATCTGGTTCGTAAGAAAATTTCTCGGCATAATTCTCCATATTGATTTTCTTTTTGCGAATTCTTCTGGAGATTTTAAGCTATCGACGAGTTTGCATGTTTCGTAGGAATTTTGGGGGTGGGCCAAATAGTTGCGAGGATTTTAAAATAATTCAAGTAGTCAGGATCGTTTGTCTGCTGTCAATTTTTTATTGCAATTGTAGATCTCGTGAATCGAGTCGCAACTCGTCCGACGTCCGATAATTCCACGAGTTCCTCGTAGATGGCGGTGCGAGCGTTTCGTGGCTACAGCTTTCTCGCAGCTGAAAACGTAACAGGCCTGCTACACCTTTCACGTCTTCGCCATCGTTCTTTAGCTTTGCGCAGTGGCGATATCGTAACCAATGAGGTTCTACCGAGGTGCGATTATTGCTAGTTGAAAACTTTTACCAATACCCCGCCAAGACGATGTGAAAAATCATCGGCTACGGCAATTTTTGATAACCCCTACGGGGGTTTATAAGACACTCCAAAATTAATATACTTTCGTCTAGGATAAGAAGTTCTATTCACTACCGAAATATCAACGTGTTCTTTACACTTTGATCGAGCTTTTCGACATGCACGCTTGTTGTTATTCACTCACCGAATGAGGATGAATTTTCGAAAATTATACCTACCTCCCATAATTTCGAGGGAACAAAAACAACTACTCCTCCCTTAACACAAAGGATGGTGCTGCAAGCAGATGTCCAGCGACTCTCGCAAATCGATACGTCTGCATCGCGTCCGGCAACAACCTCTCTCCTTCCCTCGCATCCTCCCCTAAACCGTGGGGTGGACGCTTTTAATATTTCAGCCGGCCATTTATTAGCCATCTGCTTGACTCACAATTTTTCAGCGTGGCCTCCGCCCCCTATACCTACCATCGATCATACTCAATTGGCTCCAATCGATCCTCCCATTGTCCGTACTGTAATTAACATGTCTCTACCGTAAATGAATTCACGCTTGGAAAAAAGATCTCACCGTTGTCTATGTATATCTACCAGTGATTCCATAATGACTGCAGGGGCTCTAGCGACGTTTAGGATTCATTGACCCTGCGACTACTTCCGGTCGACGCGCGAACAACACGAGCTCGTGCGACGACAAACGGCGCCAGCCAGGAACCGAGTACGGAGTGCTACGCCAACCAGCACCACGATTACCCCATTTACTTATCGATCGTCGAGGTCTTCCACCGACCTTGTTTCTATCGAGATCGATAGCCACCCGGAGCGTGCGTCAAGCGGAATTGGGTCCAATGAAAAACAGCAACTCGCACGTGTACTTCCTCACCGCGGAATATCGTGAGAGCGAAAATGTCAGAGGCAGAGGTGTTCGACGACCTCCTTCGGAAGAATTGAATTTTTCAAGGTCACCGAGCTTCTCGTCGTAAAGAAAATTATCCCCCCGACGATCCTCGCATCCGACTCCGCACTTTTACTTTCCGCTTCGCACACGATGCGAGCGTCATTGTTCGGGGCCGATTAAGCGCGCGGAATTTCGTAACGTCGATAATGGATCTCCGTCGGGGCGTCAATTAATTTCTTGCCGTGGAGGAGACAATGTCGACGGTAATTATCCCGGCGCGTTGCGCATAAGGAGTGCCGGTTATATCAGAGTGCCATTATTAGTCACGTCCGCAATACGGCTCAAAGTCTCTCCTTTTTAAAAGCGTACACCTCTCGATGCTCGTCGATGACGAAATTGACTACATCTTCGTGAGAATTTCACCGGTCTCTTTAAATTCGTGGACTACGAGACACCATACGGGATTGCTATTTTTTTTTCTTTTTACATTTGCAGGATGCTCCGTGCTCGTGCGTGCAAAATCGAGAGTCGCTGTGGGCAATTAAAGAGTGGAAATTAACGAGTGCAAGCAGCGTCGATAGTCGCCGCGGCCTTGCACGGGAAGTCGTTAGCGCGAAAGACACGGCCGGACCGATATCAGACCGATAGTGACTTTTAATTGCATAATTTGCGGCATAAGTTCGCGCTCCGTTCCGCGCGCGGCCCCGTAGACATCGTCGGCCAGCGTTCCATTCGAGGAAGGCTTATCTCTTGCTTCCACGTGCCGAGACTTACCCCCGAAACGCGCCCCAGGAGTAATTAAAAGTCCGCCGTCGTCAATCAAGGCGTTTCCATCCCTCTTTCCACTTTTTCATCGCTTCGGGCCCTCTCGCTTTTTACTCGCGTCTCGGTCTTTCCGCCCCTTTTTTGCCTCCACTTCTCTCCACTTCTCTCTTTTTCTCTCTTTCTCTCTTGCACCCCTTCTTGTCGCCGCGGGGGGCGAGATAGAAAGGCACCCGCGCCGCCTCGGGTTTCGCATCGTGTAACGAAAGTTTCGAAGTTTCCGCGCGCGAAAGTTCCAGTCAAAACGCGATGCACCTTCCGCGCGAGCAACGTCGGACCTTCTCGTCTCCCTTCTCGTTTCAGTTTTTTTTTTTTCCCATTACGCGAGGGATGTTAACCACGCGGTGGTAAGAAATAAAACAAAAGAGAATTCGTACTCGTTTGTAACAAGATTTCTTTCATTGCGGCGACGTTAGAATGCGCTCGGGTTAATAATACGTGTGGTGTACTCGTTTACAAACTTTTCGATTAATCTCGTGCATTTTTGCAAACACGAATAGGAAAACAGTTATGAGAAAACCAAATTCACGGGAAATGGAGTCTTGCTCGTCCAAAAGAAAAAGAGTCGCACGATCGCCTCGATGAGACGTATCGCCCATCGACACAGTTTTCCACAATTTTTCCACACGCTCCTTCGCAGGTGGTGTTCTTTTTTCCTTCGATATCTTATCTTCTCGCGGCATCTTACCCCGGGGACACGCACGGCTCGCTCGTGATCCCAGAGAAATCTAGTTTCCTACGTAGGCCGTTCCACGCTTCGGAAATTAAATTTCACGTATTAGCACGGAGACGCGACGTATAGCATACGCGAGGGTATAATATGCTTCTCCTTCCGACGCGTCCACCTTTCGGCGCATTCTCATTAAGTGGATCGCCTCGGGGACTCATGAGAGCCGCTTCTAACGGCGACCACCGTCGTCGTCGTCGTCGTCGTCGTCGTCGTCATTCTCGTCCTTCTCGTCCTCGCGCCTCTCGTCACAACTCTCGGACACGCGGAATAGGGGAACTCGATAATCTCCCGCGTGTCTTAAGAGCGCGTTTCCGATGTAAACGGATCAACGTTTGAAGAGCTACACCGTTTGTCTTCGTTTTGCCCCGTTCACGCACTGATAGCGACGCCATTAATCATGCCGCGAGTGCGTGAGAGTGCGTGCATATTTATGCAGAGGTCCAGTACCTACGCCCCGCGGTGCCGATATGCATTATTATTCGCCACGGTGTTGTACGACGTGGAGGAGGAAACAAGAACGAGGAGAAGAATAGGTGAAAGCAGCCGAAGGAAAAAAATTCCCTTCTACAAAATGGAGATCTTTTGAGATCCGACTCGGTGGCACCTGGAATCTTGTTCCTGTTAACACATTGCGAACGGATCACGAGATATCTCGTTTTCATGTTTTTTTCGACTGAATCGGCGACTTAAAATCTAAAGAATCTTATACAATAAATAGACGTATAAATTATATGTATAATAATACTTAAGAATAATTAAGGTGAATATAGTACCAAATGCAAATTAGAAATGTGCGTATCCGCTTCCTATTGCTTGCCAAGGATGCTTCTGGAGCATTCGAAAATGTGCGGGCCTTGTGCACACAGCGCCGTGTGCAATGTGTTAACCCGTTAGCTGTGGAACTTTCTTTTTGAGTTTTAATTTTTAATTTTTATATCGAACGGTGTTTTTTTATTGTTTATGATCAAGAATATAAAAAATGTGTATTGACGTGTATAAACGTCGAACGCAGTTAACTGGTTAAGATACGTTTCGATGAGAATCATGTTTCTCGATAGGGGAGAGAGGGTTGAGTTTTTTTTTATTCGCGCCGCAGGAGAACGGGGATAATGTGAGAAAAGGAGACTGGAAGGTGGGGTGGTTGGTGAAGAATGGAGAGGGAAGGAGCGGTGACGCGCGGATGGATTAATTGCGTATCACGTCGTCAGAGCGATTATAATATCTCGGCGTGTCGCGTCCAACTGCACCTTTCCCTCGGGCGATCTGGAGCGCTCGCTTGGTCGCGCGAGCGCGTTAGGCGAATAATAAATTAAATTCGCCGGGCTTACCTCTACCTACTTGGCGTGGCGCGTGTGGGCGAGCCTACCCTGTTGGTTCAGCCAATCACAAACACGTGTAACCGGGTGTTCGTGTGCGCGGACGTGTTTTCACTGTGGCGAGAGATCGGAAGCGGGCGTGTGCTGCTCGTGAGTCTCGTGACTGCACGGAAACTCAGAAGCGGAAGAGGAGTGAGAGGAGTTACACTGACCGAGTAGCTCTCCTTCGTCCCATAAAATTATTTCTCTCATTCTCTTTCTCTGTCTCTCGAGGAAAGCGTGGCTTCGAGAGAAAAGCGCGTTAGAACAAAATAGGAACAAAAGCTTCACGGAAGTGGAAAGAATGGATAGTTGAGTCCACAAGAGGTTCCTTCGGAAGGACTTTGGATCCGAGCTCGGTAGAAAAAGTCGACATTATTTATGTCTTTCAACAATTTTCTTGGACCGTCGTACGTGGTTCTGTTGTCGTACAAGTGATCTTACTTACCAGGAAGAATATCTCTTCACCGAAGGTTTAGTCAATTTCACGAAGGAAGAAGGTCGAGGGATAGGAAAAAGAAGCTCGGGACGAGACAACGAGATCGATAAGCCTTCGGGTTGCTAAAACAACGTAAGTCGCTCGACGTAAATGCGAGGCCCGGTGTTATCGACGAGACGCATGCAAGAAAGGAGGTCTACGATTCTCGTTTACCTTTGGCCAACCACAGTCGCGTGTTCGCTAAATTTAGAAAAATTTTCTAGAAGGCCTAGAACTTAGAAAACACTACGGGAGAATAATTTTTTTCTGGTTAAGAAATCGGATGAAAAGAACTGAAACTTCGGATCGACACGTAAATTCGAGTTAATTTCACACCGTAGAAAATTGCAGCAGTTTAGGCTTCCTTGTAATGATACAGCATATCGGTGTCGCTATGCGCCCTTTCATTTATCATTTTCCCGGTACACTCCGTTGAATATCGTGCAGAATGCGGGCGTTTATTTTTCTCGCTTCCTCTTTCGCGTCCGATCGATCGTAATGGACGAGACCATGGTATTAGCATATTTTTCCATATTCGTGCGCCTTAGTACGGGCGAGGGAGTCAGGCGAGGTACGGCCTAGCACCGAGCAAAGCAAACTTCTACGGATCCTACTGGCAAATGTCTCTAATTCATCCCAGTTATCGTGACATTCCGACCCGTTAATAGGTCTTCCTCTCTCGATGGCTCGTAATTTCCGAAACTTCCCAAAACGTATCTCTCAGGCGCGTCACGCCTCCACTCACTCATTCTCCGGATCCTTCGGTCAACCTGGGATAAGCATCCGTCATCGGTGAAAGTACTTTTGGCGCGTGCGGAGAACACCACGAGCTCGCTCCGCGCGATTCGACGCACTACGATGGGATCGTCGTTCTCGTAAAGACTTCGAGTACGTCGAAGAAGGAGTCATATCCATTAAAGATCGCTAGAAGAGTGGGCTTGTCGCGAGAGTGTCGTACTTCACTTATTTGTGCAACCAGCTTCTTCGTTACTTCGTGTACGAGCGTGGAGAAGACCACCGCTGCCTTTCCGCGAACGACGTCGTGTGGTGGTACACTCGGTGCTCCGTTGGCCGCTGCAACGTGAAACTTCAAAGGTATAGGAGGCACCGTACGAAGATCGTTTCTTTCGCGTACGTTGCATCGTCGCTCGTAATTACTCGCGAGCGGTGGTGCGCCGCCAACGGAGATTTTCCATCTATCGTTCTCCCAAGATTTACAACTGGCGGGTAACGCCAATGACCATTATTTCTCTTTCGCGACCTCCGGCGGCGTACACTCGTTCTCCACTTTTCTCTCTCCCTCCCTCTCTTTCTTTCTCTTTCTCTCTTTCTTATTCTCTCTTGCGAGAGAAGGTAGAAACACGATGGTTCGCATGTTTTCACGTAGAAGTCGAGCGACCTCGGAGAGATAGGTAGTCGTGTTTTATCGCGTCGGTGAACGACGATAAACGTTCGATCGTCCAGGACACAAAGTCCTTCGCGAGTTCGAATCGATTCGCTCGCGACGGGTATCGATCATTATTATTTACGCGCGGGTAAAATCGAACCTACCGATCACGAAGGTGGATCGATAGATGCGTATTTTCACTCTTTGCACGTGTAAATAATCCTTGTAAACGCGGTTGGAGCGTGTTTACAAAGAGGATAAAGAGAAACAGTGCCAGGCTGTGTATCGTTGTTTAGTTTTTACAAAGGGTCCGGAAAAATGTGTCTGCTAGAGAATCCCGGGGAATCCCCAGCCTACCAATGGATTCTGGAAATCCTCTCCTGGTAACCGTCGGGGTGGAACAGGGCTGCGAGACAGTCTGAAAGGGCTCGAGGACGGGGTGAACCGAGGTTACTACCCCTTCGTCTACTGCGAGGTAATTTTTCATTCCGACGCCCCCCTCACCGGTCCGCCCTCTTCCCGATAATACTCCCCACAATTCAACCCTGACGTCGCGTCCCTTATCCGCGTTATTAAAACTTTAGGAGAGGCTTTACGGTAGAAAACAAAAAAATGCACTCGTTTTTATCTCTCCTTTGGATTTTATGCTTCTCACAGTAAGATGGAACAAGGCCGACGTTTCAAAAATCAATATCCAATCCTCCTAATCCCATACAAATTCATTATTACTAAGGACCTCGATTGTTCCTCTTATCCCATAGACATAATACCTATACCTAGACTGTGCGTTTACGGAGTGGGGGTAGAGCTCACGTAGAAAAGGATGCACTGTGTTTTTGTGTCTGTGCGTTCTCTCTCGCTCTAGCGCGAAGGGGAATACGGGAAAACAATTGTTAATCTAAACGTTTCCCCTTCGCGCGAGAGCAAGAGAGAACGCGCAGACACAAAGACAGTGTGCATCCTTTTCTACGTGAGCTCTACCCCCACTCCGTCAACGCGCAGTCTAGGTATATTATGTCTATGTCTTATCCTAAACCAAGAACAATAAAATTCTATTCTCACCTGTACTAATAATTCACTCGGAAGAATTGGAATTGTGGAAGTGGCAGGGTTAGGGTACAGGGAGATTCGTGCGAGACGGCATGGGAGCCGGCGACGGGTCGCCGAAGGATATCCGTGCGAGTTGCGGAGGTGGTGGGGAGGCGGACGACGACGTTCGGTCGGAGGCTGGTGGTGGTGGCGGTGTCGGCGGTGGTGGTGGGGAGGCCGAGCGTTGGCAGGGTTCCCGAGCGCGTCGGCGGCGCTTAAGCCTCCGACGCGGGGGCATTGCTGTCGTGGCCGCAGTACGATCCGATCGAGCGTCTCGCAGGCGCGCCTCTATTTCACTCGCAGAGCACACACTCACCTACCACGCACGCTCCATTTCGCTTCGCGTCTCGCGCTCGCGTCCTCCTCGGTACCACCAGTCCTGGTCGGAAGCGAGACACGTGTCGATCGTGGTGCTCGTCACGTGCCAGCCTCACGTGCCACATCAGGAACTCGACTCCTTGGATACAGTCGTGGATACCACCCCGTGGTCGTCTTACCTCGCGCGGACTTCTCCCTCACTGGAGCATTTAAAAGCAGAAGAAGATACAAGAGGGTGCGAGAGAACGCGAGGAGAATCTCCTCGAAGGATGACCTCGTCCGTGAGACGAGCCCGGGACGACGGGTCGTTCCTTCGGTGACCCCTGGAAAGTTGGAAGGTCGAAGTAGACTCGGGGAAGGAGAGTGAAGAGGATCGAAGACAGGTTGTAGAGGAGAGTCATCCCTTCCGAATGATAAATGAGGTGGACCGTGTCGGGGTGGTGAAGTCGAAGCAGGGGGTGGTTCAGTGCCGGTCACCTTGGTTACAAGGCGCGGGTGCTGCACGTGTTGGTTGTAGATAGAGGACCCAGGTGGAGCATGGTTCTGTTTTATGCAAGGATATTGACCGACGAGATTTTTCCCAGAGGGGCACGTCCTTGGTCGGTGGCTCGCGTGCGCTCGGTTTTTCGGTTCTTCTTTTCTTCGACGAGCCGTCCATTCACGGTTGCACGGTGAATGAAGAAGGAGGAAGGAGGTGGAAGGGTCCGTGGTAGCTGCTGCCAAGGGTGAACGTCGTCGATTCGTCGTAGGTCAGTTTGTCGGTTGCCCTGGGTCGAGCGATCGTCGAGGAGAGAAGGGGCGAGAAGTCGGTGGGATTCAAGGCTGCCGGTCGGCTCAGAGAAGAATACCAGACGTGGAACGGTGTGCTCCGATGGTTGAATGTGTTCGAGAGGAAGCAGGACCGATCGTGAGTCAGAACGATATAAACACCGGGCCGATTGTTTGCCCATGGGAAGATTGTTCGAGGTCCCGGAATGTTTACAATCGGTGGATGAATCGGACGGCCTCGTTCCTCTCCTACCGACTCGCTATTGCCAGCTGATCGAATCTTCCTGCCATTTAGAAGACCGTGCCGATCACTGCCAGTAATCGTCGCGATCGTGGTGCGCGAGTGAATCGGGATCACTGCGTTTTCGCAAGTTGTGGATGAGCCAGTGAAGGAAGGAAATTTCTCGAGGAAGGTTTACGTGACAAGTGGTGAACCAGTGGTGAAGACTCGAGGAATATTCGACGCGGTTCGGAGCCGCCGGTGGAGAATCCTCGCGGTGACTTTGGTATAAATCTTCGGCACTAGGTGAGTTGACGAAAAATTCCAACGTTAGCGTCTCGAGAACTCCTTTCGTCGTGTTCACACGTGCGATTAGACTCGAGAGAAGATTCTCCAGAGAAGAATCTTTCTCCTTGCTCTCCGTACCACCGGGTAGTCCCTTTTCGCGCGGTTAAATATTATCAGGAAACAGTCCGGCGATACTATAAATCGCGTTTGCCTACGACACACGAATAGCCGTGGCTCGTAAATCGGCGCGGCGCGACGCGTATATTTTCAGGCGCCATTAATTAAAAGGCAAACGCTCGTTCGGCTTCCATCGATTCTCCCTTTTCTGGTGGGTTTCGGTCGAACTCTCGCGGCCGGTAGCGAGCGGCGAAATAATTACGCAAGTGAGGCCCGATAGGACGAAGGGAGAAGGATGGTGGAGGACGAAAGGTGGCCAGGTGGACGAGGGGCGAAGCGGAGCATGAGACTCGTCCGAATCTCACTTCCATTCACGGCGTTACGCGCTCGCGCGACCGCTCGGGCGCGAAAACGAGTTTGGCAGGTCGAGCAGCCGGGGTCCACGCTGGCATAATCGCAAGAGTTTATCTGGGGGAAGCCGGAGCGTCGGCGCGTCGGCCGAGCGTCTCGGAGAAGCGAGAAAAAAATTTGTCGCGCCGTATGAATGGGCTCCGGCGCGCGAACGATTTTCTACTTGGAGAGGAGAGGGCCTCTCGAAGTACTCGGATCAAGCAGGCCGGAAATTACGCCTTGAAATCCCGACGATGTAACTTTGCGAGTGAAAAAAAAAAAGACAAGAAGAAAATCCGCGAGACTGTTACCGCGCGCGAGATTATATCACCCCGATGACTTTACGCGATATCGGAATTATGCAGGTCGATTCTGATATTACGCAACGCGATCGTGGAATCTCCGTTACGTTCGATTTTCCATCGGCATGCGACGATAATTTTAATAAGCAACTTTCTTTCTATCTTCCTCTACCGCGAGCACAAACCCGCGACGGTTCGTTTCTCGATGGTATGCAGATTGGATTTTCGACGGTGGCCGGTGTGATGTTAATTAAATTGCGATCCGGGGGAGAAGGCGAGTCGCGCGACACGGGGTGGAAGCTGGCGCGCGGTAGCAGTGGGATAAGACGCGGGGATTACGAGTACGTGGTAGCAATGTAAGCCTCGGCGCACCTTCTCTGCTCTCTTTTCCCTACTTTAATCGCGGCCTCGCGCTTTATCTTAACGTTTTGATCGGTCCGGCCGAGGCACGTTTCGCGTCGTGAAAACGCGCCGCCTTGGTCAAGCCACTCTTGCCATTGCTCTTAAATTTCCATCTTTTTCCAGAACACGCGCCACTCTCGCGTAAAACGCCGAGAGGAGCGCTAATAAGCGTCGGAGTCAGTCCGCGTTTATTGGACAATACCGAGCCCGGGCGTATTTCGCGAGGAGGATTTTTATCTCCCGAAGCACGCGCGCGTCCTTTCGGTCAGCGCGAAATACTCGCGCGTTCCTCTCGTTATGCGCGCCAAGTTTCAGGCTCACCCCACATCAACGGGCTCCAACTGTTGCGCGACGCATTATCGTGAAATGTTATCGCCGCCCGCTTCGTTTCACTGTCTCGACTCGTCCGCTTGTTCGAGCGCGTTACGTCACGCTCCAAACTCGCGTCAAAGGCGTTTCAGGTGTCGCCATTAACGCTAGAAGTACAGATCTGTTAAAATGATCGGTTGCATGCATTTTTCAGAAGAATTTCTCTTTATCGCTAGAATTACCATTTTTTCTTTTTTCTTTCTTTTCCTATGGTAACATCTTTTGTTGATCACTTATTTCGACAGTGAGAGCGCTTATTTAACTCTTTCGCTAAGGCAGTCCCGTCCGCCGAATTACCGTCGCTGAACGGAAACTCGCACCGGAAATATGCACAGTGCGCAGTGCGCATGGTTTCTGTATATGTTGTCCTAAGTTTTAAATAATAACTGTGCCGAATAAAACAGTCGTTGCTCTAATGTGACAAGTATATTTACATTTTTAATATCAAAAAACTTACAAAATTAATAAGACTATGGGTGGCACTTGTATACACACATATCATTTCGATGCCGCATATATGCGGCGCTCGACGCGATAGGGTTAATTAATAATAGGATTACTACTTTTTTTTTTTCATATGGAAACTTCTTTTCTTGATCACACTCATTTTGACAATGTGCGAGCGATTATATTATTTCTAGAAATACAATTTTTTTCATACGCAAACTTCTTTTGTTAACCACTCAGTTTGATAGTTTTAGTGTTAATGGTGTTCCACCTTGGCACGATTTGGCCACCGCGAGATATATTATTTTCCGCACACTTTGCCGCGCAAACGCGCTCGACTTTCCTCCCGAGTTTCTCAACGCTTTTCGTCCGTCACGCGTCGCGAGATCGCGCAATCGGTGTAAGAAGGAAGCGACGGATGTCGGAAGCGGATTGGCCGCGGAATCGAGTACCGTGAGAAAAAGCACGGTCGATTCGTCGTCGCCCTCGCAAAAGCGTTTACGATCTCGCGAGTGGCCTCTAATCGGTTCTCGATCGCTTCGACGAAACGCCTTTGATCTCACGCTTCGACGCTCGTCGTCGTGGTGGCTCGCGCGCTCGCCTTTTAAACCGCGCACTCGTTATCGCCACCCGGTCGTGTTATATCGTCCGCGTACAAGGCATCGCGAAATGGAGTAACGTTGTCGGGGCCCCCTGCTTTCGAATCTTGGCGCGTTTCACGTGGATATTCCAATGTCCACGTGAGATTTGGGACGAGCAGGTGTGAACCCGCTTCCTCCGTGTTTCTATCGATGAGGTATCGATATCCTTGCTTACTTACGTTGGTTTGTTAACCACTTGCGCTGGCAAAAAATTCACCGTCTACTAGAACGGTCCAGTGTAACTCGCTGGGAGGCGTCACGCAGTGCTCGATGCCTCAGACAAATCGAAAAAAGATTTATATTTTCTAGACTAATTTATTGCATTACGACGTGCATACCAGGTGCATACCATGTTGGCGATTCTGTGACAAAGGCATTATTACGACGTGCGTGGCACGTTTTTCCAGCACAAGTGGTTAATTTCTCGGTAAATCGATTATAGAAACTGAGAGATTCCGTGAGAAAATAGGATTGGATCAGGTGGTAGGAATGAGACCACTCCGAGTCACGGATGGAATACCTCTCCTCCACTTCCGCGTTGCCGATTGTATAATCTCACGTTGGCCCGGGTCGATTTTTGTCACTGGCCCTCGGGGTGACAGAACTTATCTCTCGGCACGGTGAAAACACGACAGTACAAAGCCGCAGGTTACTTTCTACGTCGGTCGGGTGAGGGACGTCGACTCTCGACCCCGCTCACGTTTGTTTACCGCAACTGCCGTTAAAGTGTTACCGATACAATTTATTGCTGTATCGCGCGCGGACCCACGTTCTTGATCGGGATAATGTGTGCCGGTTTCTGTGGTGGGGTGGTTTCCGCGGGCGGCAGAAAAAAAAGGAGACTCGTCGACGGTGAATTTTTATCGATACACCGTCGCTGCCTCACCGTGATTAAGCAACAACGTGGGTACTTGGTGGAGGAAGAGGATAAAAAAGAGGATATTTACGAGGAGAGCGCTTAAGAAAATCGGCGCAATTGTCAGCAATAAGCGAGATAAATGATAACGACGTAAAGATAATTGGCAAATAATTTATTCACCCCTTTTAACTCGCAGCCCGTTGCTCTGTACTTCTTACCCGACGTGGTCATCGGCCCCTCGGGGTACCCACGAATTTCTTTCCGCGCTCGTTCAGTAAAAGATCCTCGTCCCTCGTTACCCGAGGACTACTCGCGGAGTGATCCGGGAGTCCGAAAAGCTCCAGACGCGGTTTAAGGGTCGTAAAGCCCGACGAGGACCTACGAACGTAAAATCGGAAGGCCAAAAAAGGCTCGCTCGGACGAGGGAAGTGGACGCGCGCGTTGAGATTTACTAAAACCTTGGCTCCGCCGGTGGAGTACTGTAATTACGCCGACGTAAAATCCTGCGGGAGAACATTCTCCTGAATATTCTAGTGGCGCATCCTGCGCGCTCGTCCGAGTCCGTAAAAAGTTGATTTACAGATTTTCCGAGGGCGTGGGTGGGATTAAAACGTCTCGTTTGGTCTGGAGCTTACAACGTAGCGTACGTCTAAGAGAAGAGACCTTCGAGAGGATTCTGCGAAGAGTTTTGCTGCGAGCTACGAGCGATTTATTTATCTGCGCGCGCTCTTTCGCCGATAAATAATTGCTTACGGCACGTTTCGCGTCATTACTCCGCAGTGGCGGCTGGGGACGACGACGCGCGTCATCGAAGCCTTGCACGCGGTGGTGGTGGTGGTGCGTTAAGAGGAGAGTTAATTAAACCTCGATTAATTTAGAGATCGGCAGGACTCGAGCAGATGTTTGCCGACGCGAGTGGAGGGGAGCGCGGCAGATAAAACGAAGCGCTTGGACAAAACAGTTTTTATTGGAGGCCACGGGGGGCTTCGCGTCGCGAGGAGAAAGTGGAGAGGGTCGTTTTGGTATTCCATCGTGGAGGAGCTGCTTCAAAGGGCCCTGCGTGTCATTCGATGGAGCGTAACGACGGGAGCCTTGCCCCGAGATAAAGCCACGCTTGCTCTCGTTACCCTTATCTCGCGTATTTATTTATTCGCTCCGCCTCCCCGTACATTTCCGTCTCGATTCTCCTCACTTCTCTCCTCCCCTAGATCCTCTCTCACTGTCTCTCTTGAGTGAGATTAACCGACAACTATATTAATTAGGCTCCTATTTCACTCTACGCGGGATGTACCACGCGGAAGACGAGTTCGATCTCCATTATTAATTCGAACGTCCACGAAAGCTTCTTTTGGCCTTTTTATTTTTAACCGCGCGCCCAACGAGCGCGTATTCTCGTTCTCGACGACTATTTCGCTTAGTAGCAGCGCTCCGTCGTCGATAAAGTCGGAAGGGACGCGCGGAAACCTTCCTCCGTCGTCCGGTGATTTCCACGTCCCATTTATCAGGGCCGCTTCTTCGCCGAAGACTTATTAAGCACGCACCCGCCGCGCCACCACTTGTAATTATTTCAACGATCTGCGGCGGACGCGAGGAATTACGGCTTGCTCGTACCGACGACACGCGACCACTCGCTCGCGATTGGACGCCTCGTGGCCCGTTTCGTTCGACCACGCACGCGGAGACCCGTGTGACGTCATGGCGCGGGGCTCCTTCGATTAATATCGTTTTCGGAATCGACCGGGCCAATTGACTTTCCGCGCGACGAAAACCGGTTCGACCAATTCTCTTCGCGCCACTGTATCCCAGACGATTATTGAATAGTCGTGGCGTTTGATAGAGAGACTATATTAACCAGTTAACTGCGTTCGACGTGTATACACGTCAATCCGAATTTTCTATATTTTTGATCATGAACAATAGAAATAACTTACCATTCGATATAAAGGCTACAAATTAAAAGTCACAAAAAAAAATTCCACAGTTAACTGGTTAATTAGGCCCCTTTATTCCAGTCTACGCGGGGTGTACCACGCGGAAGACGAGTTCGATCTCCATTATTAATTCGAACGTCCACGAAAGCTTCTTTTAGCCTCGTATTTCGTTCGACCACGCATGCGGAGACCCGTGTGACGTCATGGCGCGGGGCTCCTTCGATCAATATCGTTTTCGGAATCGACCGGGCCAATTGACTTTCCACGAGAGCGTATGAGGAAAACCGGTTCGACCGATTCTCCTCGCCAGACCATGTCCCAGACGATTATTGAATAGTCGTGGAGTTTGATAGAGAGACAGTTCGATTTATTCATCGTCCGAAGGGGTCTCTCCTCGATTTATCGCCACCAGTTCCAGTCGATTTTTAACGAGGTCGTGAAGTGGTGGAGTCACGAGTGGTGTTTGTTAAACAATGTCGGATAAGCAGCTTCGAGTACAAGGACGGTGCAAGATATTGGGGAAGATACATCGGGAAAGAGGGGTCTTGGAATTGGATTTTTTCTCAGGACTTCCAATTTCACGAAGTTCTCTTTGGAGCTGCGAAATAATCACGAGATTCTACTTAAGATCGGACAAGTTTCCGTTCCGACCTACCGTGCCGAGAAGTTTCAGTGGCAATTCCAGCTCGCTCCTGCGCTCTCAAGAGGGACCTTGGGATCCTTTGGGTATTGCACGAGAATTACCCAGTTGCATCGAGCCGCGCGCTTAATTTCCGGCCCGCGCGCTCGCGCGTAATGTGGCAGTTGCAGATCAAACGGAATAAATTATACGTTCGCGTAGAAACTTCGTTGCCCATAAATCACTCGGTATCGCGTTTCATAGGCCGCGCGCCAGCTCTCGCAAATATCGGCTAGCGCATTCTAAACGGTTTCTAGTCGGGGCACGAGCATTTGTCACTTACCGACAAACACGTCCACGCAGCTGCCTCGACTCCGTCGTGAAACCGACCGGCTTCTTTTCTCCCAATCACCCAGACCGCTAATGCATCCAGTCCATTCATATTCGTTTACGCTCGCGCCGTGCCGCGTCGTGTAAGGCCTACGTACGAAGGAATGTTCGGCCCGTGACTATTATTAACTTCCATTGTTTTTAATCTTAGCTCACCCTCCTCCTCCTCTCTCTCTCTCTCTCTCTCTCTCTCTCAACAAGCTCCAATCACCCCTTTCGTCTCCACCTCCTCACTCAACCCCATGCTCGCGCGAAAGTTCTCGGCCGCCCGAGAGGAGAACGCGGATCGACGATAACGACGTGTCCGCGAGTGCATTCGTCGGTATTTACGGAGGGCCCGAGTATGCACGAATATGGTGGGGACCGACCATAAAGTATCGGTCGAGGCGATCGCGGCTCCGGCCCCCCCGATCGTTCCTTTTAATTTTTACCAACCGCCGCGGCTCGTGTAACGAACCCGTGGAAGCGAGCACGAGCGTGGGGCGCGCGTGGAATACGTGAGAGCGTCGCGCTTCTCCTAACAGGTTCGTTAAAATTTTCCACCCAGGAAATTGCCTCTTGCTCGTTCCACATCGAAACTCTGCAATACCATTAAAAAGATCAGTCTCTATTTTCCACGAGCCCTCGAATTCAAGCTCTTCTCGAATATTTATCAAAAAATCACCTCGAGAGAAAATTCTCGCCTGGCAACCGCGTCGAAGCGATCCGCTTCGGAGCACCGGCCACGTCTCGATCGTCAGAGGGGTACGTACTTGAGAGAAGCGGAGGAGGAGGCGTCGTATGGAGCACTCGAATCTCTCGGGCCGATCTTTATGGCGAGCGACGTAGCAGGAGTGGGTCCGCAGCGCGGTGCATTGGCCGGAGGGCCTCGTAATATCAATGATATGAATTATCTAACGTCGTGGGCGTACCTGCAGCCTACCGGTCCGGTCCTTCGCGCGCGCGCGCGCGCACGAGGTGCACGCGGTGGCTGGACCCGCGCGCGGTGGTTGGTGCACCTCGCTAATAAAGACAGCGCGTGATGGTATTCGAGCGTGCACGACGCATTTATTGCGCACCCTCGTGCTTTCGTTTGGAGCGCGCGCAAGAGAATTTGCGAGCGTGTGCGTGAATGGCGCACGAATGGAAACACGTGCGTAAGAACGACGCACGCATTCCGTAGCTGCCCACGGAGAGCTCGCGGCAGGTAGCGCGAGAGAACGCTACCGATGCGGTTTCAGCTTTACGAGTGACGCGCGCGCGTTTACGAGCTTGGAGGAAGGAGTGAGTGTGTGTGTGTGTGTGAGAGAGAGAGAGAGAGAGAGAGAGAGAGAGAGAGAGAGAAAGAGAGAGAGAGAGAGGAGATCCCTCGACGATCTCTCGCCTCACGATCGTAGAGAAGAAGGGGTTGAGGGACGTGGAGGTGAGCCCTACTCTCGGTATTAATGTCGAGCGTCGTCGTCCGCGCGTGGGCGAAGCGCGCTCGTGAGACTACGCGGATTTCGAAAAGGTGCCGCATTCCGAGGCGGTGGGACCACCGGGGTGAGGTGCTCGAGAGGACAGGTCCACGCGAGGAGAGGAGGAGAGGGTCCACCGTCGGAAGGTGAATGCGAGGTGGGGTTCGTACATCATAATTGCCGCCAGGTGCACCGGGGCTCTCGCACGGGGAAAGTCGAGAGATCGGGCGCGCGAGAATTTGCGCAACTCCGGGGCGAGCGAGCGAGTGAGCGAGGCACGGCGCGCGGTAGGTGACGCGGATGCATTTCGCGCCTCCTTCGGGCGAGCTGGAAGAGGAGGAGAGAAGGATATTCGCGGTGGGCGCGCGCGAAGGAATTCTCTACTCCCGTGGCTTCACTCCGGGCTTTATGTCCCCTCGTAAACGTTTGGATATCGATGCGCGCGGCGGCCACTTGGAAATAAAGAGGGTGGCGCGGCGGCATTTGCGCGTGGACGCTTTGCCCTCGTAATTATCGTCCGTTCAATTTGCTTCTTGCCTTCGAGAGTGAGTGAAGGAGAGAGAGAGAGAGGATCCTCGTACGTCGTTCGCTTCCACGTAGCAGAGGGCACAACTCCCTACGCTTCATTTACTAGCGCACGCGAGGCCAATACTCGTATTTCACTCGCGCTCGGTATTTTCCTATCTACCTTTTTATCACCGCCCTTTTTCCGTCCTCGCGCGAATCGCATTTACGACGTCGACCTGGACGATTCGCATTCGTTCGTATGTTTTTCCACTCGCGGCAACAGGTCCTGTCTCGAGTCGAAGGGTTACCGCGCGCGCAGAAGGATCTTGTTTTTACGCCCACGGGGTGGACCGACTCGAGCGCGGCGGAATGGCGCGGAACAAAGTGCACCGGGAGGATAAAGGTTAAGGGACCGCGTGACGTGTCTCGCGAATTTACGATTATATCGATCTCACACTTCGAGCGCTTCTTTTACTCTACGCGATCTGGCTCGTCGTAAAGGCGATTCGTCTCGCGCGATCCGCGAACTCGTGGATTTTCTTCTACTCGCGCGTGAGATAAAAATCGAGTTCGCACGAACGCAATAGGCGCTCTTTTGCGAGCGAAGCGGAGAATTTTCGTTTTGTTATTAAAGAGCCCGACTTCGTCGTTCTCTTGGTGGTACCATCGTCATTTACACCCACGTGTGTTCTGTTGAACGGAAGAGGATCCGCTCGTGGAATTCGTGCGAAAGAGAGAGAGAGAGAGTGTTTTGTATCTTTCGCGCGATCCTGATCTTCGAAGATCGGTAAAAGTCAGAGAGGCATTTGGATCACGTGTTTGTCCTAGATTTGAATCGTGTTTTAGTCGACGTATCCAGAAGGATCTGTTTATTTTAAATTTCAAGGTACTTTTTAACACTTTAGCAACCGGTAGTCGATTAATCAACTTTTTATCGCCGACGTTCATTAACCCTAACCCTAATCGTTTGTCATGGGAACCGATACTTCATTATCAATTAGAGAGATAAAATCGTTAGACTGTACTGTAAGCTCCCACATTGATATATAATATTGAAAACAGTACGTGGTCAACGAATGAATCAATAATTTTGGAACTTTTCTGTATCCGAAGCCGAGCGGTCGGTGAGAAGCGCATAGGACGTTGAATCGCGACCGGTCGGTAAAGTGTTAAGGTCGTGCAATTGCACGCGAAGAGAAAATGTTCCCCTCGAGGTATTCCAGAATTTTGGAAAATTTTCTGAATTTCACCGACGATATTAGGTCAGTCGAGAATGAAATATTTTCAGCGGACGAGAATCGAGAGCTTTTCTCCTCGCGACTGCGGCATGCATACCGATCGCTCGGCCACCTTCGAGCCGAACTGAGGGCGACCGGGTGAGGAACGATCGTCCGCCACGATTGTCCCGTGATTTATTGCGCTCTCGTGTGTATATCGAGAGCCACGCTCTCGAGAACGTTAATGCGCACGTTAGAAGCCACCGGGGATAATCCCGCTCGCGGATCGAGACTCCCAGAAACGTTTTCTCGTTCTCGAAGTTGGCACGTTCCTGGGAATCTGTTGATCGTTCCCACTTCCGGTCCTGCTCGTCGATCGACTCACAAAGCTGTCTCGGAATCGCGAAACTCCGCCGATTTTTCTCCATTAAAATTCCACAAAACAGCCTGGTAAGAAGCAAAAAAGAATCGTAACTAATCGCGAGCACCGACGAAGGGGGACGATGGCCATTTCGTAGATTCGTCGTGGACGGTATTAATCGGTCGACAAATTACATAGAAAGGTCGACGTTAATAATTTCGATGATTCGGAGCGCGACGTAAGAGCCGGGGCAGGCTCCTGGTAAAGATACATCGAACGACAGATCCCCACGTATTAGCCTGTAAATTACAGGCGGGACGTATGGCGGATCGTAGAGGCGTAATTGCGCAACGCGGATACGCGACGAGGTCGGGCGTAAGGGCTCATTTTGCGAAATCGGCACGGATTCTTGTCGTCGTTCTAATTGCACGCGATACTCGTTACTTATCGACGACGCGTGGATTTTTCACGAAGGCCACCCCTTCGAGGCTCCGTGAATTATTTTCTTATTGGACGCGAGGAGTGGCCGCGTGCTTAAACATTTTTTCGAACTCCCTGCTCGCCCCTTTGAACGCACGTTGCTCTAATGGCACGTCCTTTATTGTGACGCGTACACATTGTGCTCGCGTAAAGCACGCGAGACCACCGTGTTCGCATGTCCGCCGCCATGCCGCCTCCCGTTCGATACGCTCACGAGCACGTTCCGCGCCATTGTTTGCCTTTCGTAATGGCCACTATTTCCGGTTTCGGTAATCTCTCATTACTGGCGTAGCGCGCTCCTCCAGATAATCGGCGCCGGCGGGGCACAGCTATCGACCTAGAGGAAACAGGAACCTGGTAGTCGGGGAGAAGATTATCGCAGGTGCTCGACCGTCTACCACTCGACGATGTTTCTCCAATCGTTTCTGTTTCCCCTTTCCACCGTCAATTATGCCTTTCCACGCGCGATTTTCTTCGAATGGTTCTTCGAACGTCTCCTTATTCGTGCACGTAAATAATAATTCTTCACATACGAAGGAGAAAAGAGCCACTAGTTCGTTACGATTTTCTCTTTATTAATTCATCGTTTCGCAGAGATACGCAATTTTTGTTTATTCTTAATTCTCCTCTCAAGTGCTCTCGGCGGAAGCCTCGACCAACTCCAAGATCCTGCGTACATTCCAACTAGTCGGAGGCGCCCGAAAGGAAGTCGTCGACCCTCCGTGGGAACGGGAGGACGTTGCCGTCCGCGGAATTATAGTAATTGGTTATCAGCGAGGGGGCCCCTTTTGTTTTCTTTCCTCGGCCGTGCCGCCCCCGTTTTTTCCTCCTCCTCCTCTTTCTCGTACGTGGCTGGCAAAAGCAAGATGGAAAAAAAAGGAAGAATCGATGGACGAGCTTGGAGAGTTTCGCGTGGTCGCCTCTCTTGCCGGAGGGGCCTTCTCCCGATACCCTCGAGCCCCTCCGGTCTCTCCTTTCCTCTTGGTTTCTTCCTCGATGCTCGTCGACGCGTGCGCTGTCGCATAAGAGGACGGGCCCCCGCGTTAGATCGGCCTGGACGAGATATCGTAATGACGCGCTTCCAGATAGATGGGTCCGGGGTACGCGAGAGTAGGGTAAGCATGGGAGGAGAGATAGAGAGAGGAAACGATCACGGTGGCGTCGACTGATTGCACCTGTGCGTTACAGTTATGCATCGAGGATTCGAACGGTGGATCTCCTCTCCTCTCTCCCGGAGAAGATCGAGCGAGGCAGCCACGCGCGTCTTCGCGTCTCGTGGTACCTCGGGGCGAAAACGCGTCCCGATGGGATTTCTTTTCAATTCGAAAATTACCGGTTGGAGCCGCGAAGAGGAAGAGGACGGGACGATGCTTTTTAGGAATTGTCTCGATCTCGACCAGCTGCTCCCCACTCTCGTCTCTCGGCGCCACTCTCGCGGATTTCACCGTAAAGGAAAGAAATCCGAGTGGATGTAATGGATCGTTAAAGCGCGGACGCTTCGCGCCGGACACGCTGGACGGACTGTAGTTTATTTATAAAGATAAATCGTGTCCTTGGCGGTGGATTCGTGCTGTACGCATTGATTGCATTCGCGTTACAGTTATGCACCGTGCGAGACGCGCGTGCATTCACGGTGGAGTGAACGCACGCGCGTGACTCCGCGACTCGTCCGCGCACCTCGCGTGAGTCTCGTGAGTTTTTCATGCGTGGGTAATTAAGGCCCGCATTCTCTGCGTCATTGCGAGCGTCCCTCGCTCTCGCACAGTTCAACGCCTCTGCAACCACGGGTAGGTACGCTTTGTCATCGGTGGACACCGGTGTCCACGAGCTACGATTTCTCTCTCGACTTGATTTCCGTTAAATCGAATTATTTCAAGGCAAATCCCTAAATCGAGGGGAAGACGGGTGCGGGTGTAAAACGATTGATTTATTTTGCCATATGTACAGGTCAGTCTCTAATTGTAAGACCGGACTGTTCGCTGGAGGGTCGTTGGTTCTCGACGAGCCTAGCAATGTCGTCGCGCTGTTCGACTGTCCTCTTGGTTGCAAAGACGCGTTCACTGTGCGCGTGACATCACAGAATCATCATCGATACATATCGATATCTACACGAGTCGGTTTACTACATATTCCTGCATGGAAAATATCCACCTCACGAGTAATCACGAAGCAGATAAAATCAAGTGTTTCAGAGGCACGAATTCACCGGTCGATGCAACGAACCAGGGGGTAGAGGGTGCGAAGAAAAAAAGAATTAATAAACTTTCGACGGTGCGGAGCGTTATTACGGAAATTGCATTCTACACGAACGAAAGAGAGAGAGAGAGAGAGAGTAATGTCGGTGGAACGTCCGGACGATATTTTATCGGAGTAATTCGTTCGATAGTGGCGCCGAGTGCAAGGGTAGAAGCAAACGGGGGTGGAGACCGAAGAGAGACGAGAATGAACGGAAGAGTGGAAAAAGATGAAGAGGAACGAGAGGAAGGAGGAAGGGGATCCGACGCGTCGCAATATATCAGAGAAGAAGTCGAATATTCGAGCGTGGCCGACAGGGTGTGTACTACGTGGTACGTTACCTCGTTCGCGGCACTTTCCCTGCAAATAACATAGCGAGGTTGCCTCCACTATTTCCAACTCTTCCTCTCTCTCGTTTCCTCTGGTCCTCTCGGGCTCGGCATCGATCGGGACGCGCGCAGCATCCCTTCTTCGCGGCCGCGATGATTCCGGGAAACGAGACGGTGAAGGAGAAAAGAGAGAAGGTGGAAGGAGGCGGTGGGCGCTGTGAAACGAAAGAGGACGAGAAGAGAAGGAGAGGAGAACGTGACGACCACCCGGGCGAGGAATTATCTCCCGTCGGTTAGGAAACAGAATCCGCCGGACTCGTTTTTCTCCGTGGGTTCTCTCTCTCTCTCTCTTTCTCTCTCCTTCTCTCGCGATATCGCGATCGACCTTCCAATAAATAACGGGCGAGCTTTAACGTCAGCACCGGCGGCGGGTGCGGGCGGGCGCGCGCGCTCTGACAAATTAACGGTGTTGCGACGTGTGGGCGAGCGACATGAATCGTATCGACGCGCTCGTATAACCGGCTGAATTAATAACGTTAGTGGTTTCGATCCCGATGTAGCTGGAAACGCGCGGTGGAAGCAGGGACAAAACGGAAAAGGTGAGAGCGCTCGAGCGACGAAGCCACCGTCGCGACTGCACCGAGCGGATTCGAGGATTGATCATTTTCTTTTGCAACTCGCGAGCCTCGTGTCTCACGACGAGTTTTGCTCCCGGTGCTACACCTGTTGAACCCGCGTAACCATTATCGTGACAAACAACGGAATTCGAGTTGGCTCCTGGTACGCGATAAGGGAACAAGCGCGAGGGACATGGCTCTGCAAATTCACCATTCAACTTGTCTCTCTCTCTCTCTCTCTCTCTCTCTCTCTCTCTCTCTCCCTCTTCGTTAATGAACTCGACGTCCGCATTTGTCTTGCGAGAATCTCGAGGACCGACACACTTTTCCAACGGCGTGCAAGAGTTCTCGAGTGCTTTGCCGCTCGAGTGGTAGAAGCTCCGTGGGTCGAGATGTAGTCGAGTTCTCGCGATCGAGGATGCGTCACGCGCGAGGGAGAGAGTGCGGCAAAACGTGGAGTTGGTTATTGACGGCACGCGCGACAGACATCTCGTGTCACTGTTTCCTGCGTGCTCCAGTTTTCTCGCGCGCGCGTGCCTCTCGTTCCGTGAAACTCGCGATTAGCATCGCCAGCGAGCCGCGATCGCTCGCTCGACTTAATTGCTCCTTCCCGTTTACGCGGATTTTGTTTTTACTACGGAGAATGTAAAGAACGTATTTAAAACGCAGATTCTTAACCTCTCCTTCGGCCTTCTAATTATTTTCCATTGTTGCGCAGGGTAGGAGAGTTACTCGAATACCTGCTGGGTCCAATTTTTGAAGTTTGTTAGCAACGATGAGAATTAACACTGTTCCTACCACAATCGGTCAAATGACCGTTTTTAAAATTTCGTTTAGAATTTCCTATACATATACAACGTGATCGCATCGTTTAAATTTCACGACTTTTCCTAAAATATTGGAAAATGTATTATACGTATATTTTAGAAAAAGTCGTGTAATTTAAAGGCGATGCAATTACGTTGTATACAGAAAATTCTAACCGAAATGTTAAAAACGGTGATTTGATCGGTCGGTAGGAACGGTGTTAATAGCTTTTTCTCGAGCCCTCTTGGAAGCTAGATCGTAAACCAAGAGAGTCCTTCCAATCGAACCCTTAATATTTCTACGATATTTTTTTATCTTCCTAAAAATTCATCCTCAGCTTCCAACCGGATCGCTCAACCTCGAGGCGTATTGTACATCTTATCTAACCTCGTGTCTCGGTTAGGTCCAGTGATGGCGACAACAGTGGGCTCTTTGTTTCGCGGCGTTATTGATTTTACGCTGTCATAACAGAATTTTTAGCCTGGCCGGCCGCGATGGCGCCTCGCGCTAGACGCGACGCCCCACGGTTTCCCTGTACGTTCAGACAGCACGAGCACGATTCTCAAACGAGAGATACTCCGCGAGAAGTGAATGGAACAGATCGAGAGGGTCGTTGGATTCTTTGACGAGCCCATGGTTCGATAGGCCCGACGACGCAGAGAGTCCATTCCTTCCTATCATCTTATTATATAAGACGAAGAAGAGAGTGTAACTTCGTCGATGTCGAACATCAATTAAATCCACTCGACCACGTGGCTTTACCTGGAAACCGTTCACCCAGTGCGAAGAAATCACAGACTAGAGTCTAATCGAGCGAACCAACCGCGTCCCTCGTGGATTATCTAAGAATCTCACCTTCCTTCTTCCCGCTTCCAGTCGATTTTGCAAGCGAATTCAGACGCCTCGATCCAACGTGGAAGGTATGCGCACTCGTAGCGCACCGTTTCACTCGACATTTGCATGTCACGCGCAGGTACCAAGGGAAGGTTCCCCGAGGGCGATCCGAGGAGAGGGATTAGTCTCAGATCGACGGTAGATCCGAAAGTGATCGATGCAAATTGCGAGGGCGCGTCGAAGGTGTTCCTCGCCACGGGGAGAGTTCCAAGAGTTTCCATGCCTCGGCCGCTACTCGCGTCTAGACGTTTGAGTAAATTTATTTGAGCCACGACCCCGCCCCCTTCACGACGGAGAACGCGAGCGTGACCGTTGCACCGAGTGGACGTTTGGGCGCGATTGAATGTTCCGCGCTGCGGCGCGCGCGAGATCCCTATTTTTCTCCACGGGCCTACGATAACGCGGATCGAAGTAACATTTATATACCCGATGGACGAGAGTTCCACGGTGCTCGTAACTCGGGCGAATAAATAATTTATCAATAAACTGGTCGAGTTAGGTGTCCGTGTGTTCGCAGTGTGCTGCACGTACGACGAAGGAGAGAGAGACGAGGGTACAGTAAAAGAGTATCGCTCTTATCGCACTTATTTCCCGTGTATTGGCACCGGGCGATTAATCACGCCATTAATCTTTCGCCGGTGCCCGAATTGAGGCGAAAAATCGGGGGAAATCGAAAAAAAGGGCTGGTAAATCCGTGTCGCTACACGAGGAGAGAGTTGTCGCGCCCGGAGGGGACCGGTTTCCTCCATCGGCCTCGCCGATATCCCCGATCCAACGAAACGTAAGGATCAAGGATCGTTTCGTACGCAGAAGCGACTACCTCACCGGTCTCACAGCTATTTCTTCTCTCCTCGTTAGTTTCGTGCTCGATAGTCACACGGAAAAAAATTGCCGGTCGCGCACGCGCGAGTAATATCGAGCAGAATCGGTATCGCAGATTTCCGCGTGCGATTGCATCTCACTCGCGTAGCTCACCGATCTGTCGACGTATTCGACGCGCTCCAACGATATTATGTATAATTTTACCACGAGATCCTGCGTCGAGCGTAATACGTCTTGACACCTATCCGTGTATATTCATTGACTCGTTATCGGTGCTGGATATTCGATTGCGTAACTGGAAATTCGACGGGTGCCGGTGATCGGCACGCGTCACGGGCCAAGGGACGGTTCGAAGGAAAGGAGATTCGAGAGTGTAGTAAACCGACTCGTGTAGGTATCGGTATGTATCGATATTCGTTCGATGATCTGTGACGTCACGCGCGCCGCGAACGCGTCTTTGCTCGCCAATATGGCCCTTGACCAGAAAGACGATCGAACATCGCGACGTCGTTGCTAGGCTCGTCGAGGACCAACGACCCGCCAGCGAGCAGTCTTATTGTTAGAGATGGAAAAATAAAATCAACCGTTTTATACGCGCAGCCGTCTCTCCTTTGGTTTTTTGGAATTTCCACTCAAGAGAGAAAGATAAAGAGAGGTGGGGCTGTGGAATCGGTAACGTCACCGATTGGTGTAGCGGTGATAAAAATTTTTCCTTCGTTACTCTTTATTTTCCTTCAATTTAAAAATCCATTTCGAGCTCCGCAATTTTCATATCCAATTCTCCTCGCGCGGCTACTTAAAAATTCCACCCCCTAAGCGCTTTACGATTCCGCTCGGGGAACAAAGTGGCAATTTCGAAACGGGAGTCGCGCATTAGCGCGATACACTCGGGGACCTCGGCTAGTGACCGAGTGGCGAAACGAGCGTGGATAGTGGTTAACATTTGCCCGGCGCTTAAGCGGCTTGGGAGTTTGCACGGGCGTGCGCGTCGTGGAACGAGGAGAAGTCGGTGGAGCGGCGTAAAGTGCACCGGCCGATGCACGAGAAGTGCATCGGGGTGTCTGGCATAGGAGCGCGCACCTGTGTCTACACGATCGGTAACAAGCCGCGCGCGAAACATCGTCGTCGTTCGTTCGGAGAGAGGAGAGAAGATAAGGGGAAAACGGCGAAGAAGAAGAAGAAGAAGAAGAAAACTGGGGTGAATAACGAAGAGGAAAGCAGCAACAGAGATGGAGAGAGAGAGAGACAGAGCGGAAATTGGAAGGAAGAAGAGAAGAAGGAACGAGGAGGGAATAATTATTTACGACGAGGTCCACTAAGCTCCTCCTGGCTACTTCCATCGACCAACGCATACTCGGCTCGTCTCCTTTGATAGATTTCACGATCCTTAATAACCCCTACGTCGTTACCGGCACACCTTGGCGGACCATCGAGCGTCCTTTCTACTTCATTAACGCCCGATCGTTGCACCCACACGCTCTGTCATTCGACTGCGGCGTGCGTCGGTCTTCGAGCCTGGTTCGTCTCGCTCGTGTCTACCCTCTTCCTCTCGCCCTTCTCCTCGTCCTCTCGACGACGTCGAACTCATCGCCTCTTCCAAGCGTAATGACTCTCATCGAACACGACGATGCGTTTACACGGGAGAGCGTGGAGCAGGGTACAGGCACGCTCTCGCTATTCACGCGCTCTCAGTGGATAATAGCTTCTCTTCGGGTGTGGAGGAGGCGACGATTGCGGTGCTACGTGGGCGCGTTCGAGTAAAGAGGAGAAGAAGGACGGAGAGGTGAACGAGAGTGAGTTTTGGGCCAGGTGGTTCTTCCAAAAGGGCCCAACACGCTCGGTAAAGGCCGACCATTGAGACTTGGCGAACAATGAAGGGATAATTGAGCACGCGCCACGCGCGCTTCTCTTCGACAAAGAGAGACTTGGGATACTTTTAAGGCTGTTTTCTTTTTATTCCACCCACGTTTGAGGTAGAGTATTATCTTCTTCGAGAGAATCTTTCTTCCGAAAGGCACGCAGAAGTGTTAAGAGCTATTCCTTTAATTTATAACTTTTACGTTGAAAATGAGGTTAAGAGAAATGAGAGTAGCCACGAGCGCGGCAAACGTGTGGCACGTAACGTTCACGCAGGCACTCGATTGCACATGTGCACCGTCACCGGTCCACGTCTCGGACTCGGTTCGAAGAGATTCAAAGGGTATCGAGAAAGAGAGAGAATATCCAGGGTTGGATTGTGAACGAGAGAGAAAGGAGGAACGGGCAGGTTGCGTGCGCGCTATCGAGCGGACCAGGGTGACGTTCGATCGCTCGTTTATACGTTCGATCGCTCGCGATCGATACCACGTTGGTCACCAGCCGCGAGGGATCGTTTATTCATACGGACCCAACGATTGTTTATCGACCACGGCGCGGATAATGGGAGTTGCCGAATGAAGCGGTTCCAGGAATAGCAGGGCGCGTGCGCACGCGAGAGGAGAAAGGGAGCTTGCACGTTCCAAAGAATCCGCTCGAATCCTTTTTTTCCTTCTCGAGCGAATAATTCGCGGTTACTAGCGCGCAAGCGTCTATCTCTCGTCAAACACGACTGGTAATCGAGCACACTTGTGCGAAGTTGGCACTCGACTTTAAGATATCGAAATTTGTTTTTTGCAACACAAAGAGCATCATTTGGACCCGTTTGTACCTCCCTTATTTTCGTTTGCACCTCAAAGGGATCGGAGATAGAGATACTTCAAAAATTTACAAGAGATAACTTTTTTGTTTTTTGAGATATCTGAAATTTGCAAACGTTATTCGAAAGAGCATCGTTTATACCCGTTTCTACTTCTTTTCGTTTATACCTCAAAGGGTTCGGAGATAGAGATACTTCGAAATTTGAGAAGAGGTTCAATCTGTCTATGGAAATTAATCTAGAGAGCCTACGCCCTCGCATTTAGATTATTGGTTTATTTGCTTTATTCGTTTCATAAACCAAATAAATTAATAATCGAAACTTCAGAGCGTATTGAGACATATATCCTTTCTACATAGGCCAATCTCCACAGACAGACTGAGCCACTTGTAAATTTTTGTAGTATCTGTATCGCTGAGTCCTTTGAAGTACAAACGAAAACAAGGGAGGTACAAACAGGTACAAACGATGCTCTTTCGAATGCAAAAAAAATTTGGATATCTTAAAGTCAAGTTCACACAGGTCCACGCGAGGCATCCATCGATCCTCGAGATACGATCGAGAGTTCTCCTTTCTCACGGAGAGTGCTACAGTTTTCTTTAGATTTTTTTTTTCTCCTCTTTCCTTCGTCAGTTCTTGCGGACATCCTGCGTACGAGAGCACGAGGAAATTGCGTTCTCTTTCGTTCGTGTCTCACGAGGCTTCGACGATGGAGGTGGTAGCACTGCTGGTGGTAGGAGCGTGGATAGGGTCGGAGTGGCGGGTACATATCGTTCCAGTGCCGTATGCATAAGCGAAGTGAGAGATAAAGGCAATATAGCGTCGAATGGAATTGGAGGGCGGAGCGGAGAGACAATGCTTGTTATGCATTGTTCAATCCTCGTGCGCGCGTGTAACAGACCCGTGAGTCTCCTCGACTCGTGCCACGGGATGGCTTATTAGTTTCCTATGAACAATGAACGCGACAATCTATCCGCGCCGAGGGTGAAGAAGAAATCGGGGCGCGAGTTCCGTCTCTCTGTTCTCCCTTTTTCTCTTGTTCCTTTTTCGATCGCGCGTCCCGTCGATCCTACCGACAACGACACGGTTCATCGGACCCACGTCCGCTTGCGAATTTTTACCAATATAATGCGATCCGGAAAGGGAAGCGTTCTCCGGAGTGAAGGAGGAAAGGGCGCAGAAATTGTCGAACGATTAGGAGTTTTCAGCTAATCGCGTGGGGCAACGAGCCGGAGAATGGAACCACTCCCCGTGCGCGAAATGGCCGTCGAGGGTGTTCCAGCACGATCCACGATTTACGAACTAACAGGACGATTATGTGACAATTTGCAACGCTCGTAACTCGCCCGTCGCAATTATCTCGTAGGGGACTCTCTTGAGAGAGGGAAGGAGGGAGACGAGATGCAGTCGTGGTACCGTGCCGAGAGACGGAAGAGGGACATCGTACGAGGCTGCTTCTACTTATCGAAGAAGAAGGGGAGGTGAAATTTCTAATCGCTAATGAGTCACGCTAATTGGAAGCGTACTTTATAAGAATGACTGGCTAGTAGTTCTTGGAGCGAGACGTATCCAACACGTCGCGGAATATGATACACTCCGATTCCTCTTCTTCTTTCTCTTGTCTTCCTGTCGTATCCTACTGGCTTCTTCGTCTTCGAATTTCCCTTCCTCTCCTTTCTCTCGAGAATCGCGCGTAGGGCCCACTTTATGTACCCCGCGGATACTCGAAGGATTATGTACTGACCTATGTACCTCGTATGTAGCGACGGATGCGGCCCGTCTCCCAGATAGTTTCGTATTGCAAACTGGGCTATTGCACGCGATGCATCCCGTCTCCTCTTCTTCTCTCTTCTCTCGCTCCTAGAACAATGCATTGGCTAGGAAGGCGCACCGCGTACAGAGAAAGGTACACGTGTAGAGGGATTGAGGTGCGCACGTGTGTGCTGGTGCGCTGCTCACTACTGCGCACGGCAACGTCGCACGTGCGCGCACCACCGATGCTCACCGAGCGCACGAGATGCGCATATTACGTATGCGCTTACCAGCGAGCTCCTCTCTTACGTGGGCGGATAACATCTCGAGCACGCACGACGCGCATGCGCAACGCGCTTCGGGCACCGTTTTTGGGAAAGCGAAGCTCCTTCGGTGCACCTTCCTCGTCGTGTTGTTCTGGGGCTAAGCGTGGGGCGCTTGCTCTCTTGGTCTCTCTCTTTTTCTTTCTCTCTCTCTCTCTCTCTCTCTCTCTCTCTCTTTTTCTTTTTCTCTCTTTTTCTGTCTGTTTTCCTCTCTTGCGTTGCGCGTAAATCAATATTCTCTTCCTCTCTGTACTGTTGTGAATTGCTTACCGATGCGACCATGGAGGTTGATAAAATATTAGAGGTATCTATTAACAAATGTATCCGTTTTATAGCTTTGGGGTTAGTCGCTTCCAGCATATGACTCCATATAGATCCAAATTAGGCTGGTTAAATATCTCGGATAGACGCAACTACTTTATTGCTTTACGGTCATTTTTAATTTTGTTTATCAAAACTCCGCCGCAATTATTCGAAAAATTTATATTTAAGGGTACACGTCATGATCGTGTCACGCGTCAACAGGGAGACGAACTTGTCGCTCCTCTTTGCAGGACACAGACATTTTACTGCTCTTTTATTGGTACTGCTTGTCGTGTTTGGAACTCGTTACCGCCAACTGCACGCAAGGCATCCACCATTGGTGGGTTTAAAAATGTTGAGAAACAATTGAATTATTTGTCTTTTTCCTTTTGTTTCTATTGTTTTCTCACACTTTTGTTATTTGTTCGTGTTGTAATTTTCGGAAGCTTATATGGGACCTTAGGTCCTGTAGTTTACTAAAATATTCATTCATTCATTCATTCTCTTTCTCTCTCTCTCTCACACACACACACACTTGCTCTCTCTTGCGTTGCGCGTAAATCAATATTCATTTGCACCGCGACACCTAGTCGCGTGGGTAGGTAAGGTAGGCATAACCGAAGCACGGGATTTCGTCAGCGAGGGCGCGCATAGGCGGGCGAATTAATTCACAGGCTCGAAAGGACACGCCCGTGGCCGATTCGCGCGAATATTCGCAAGTAGCAAATTTCTTTAACGAGTCTCCCATGAATATGTAATCCAGCCGAACGAGTCCGTAGGGGATTTACGAGGGCACGAGGTTGCGTTTTAATTAGAACGAGCGTGGGCCCGCTTTTGCAAAACGTTCGTACGGCCACGTCGAAGAGGAATAGAGAATCTGTCTTATCGTTGCGCCGAAACGAATTCATTAGTCGTGTTTTGTCAAGGAGCTCGTTAATTATTACGTAATGGGGCGTAGGACTGTTGCCGGACGATCCGCGTCGGGACGCCACGCGGTGGCGGCGAGGACGTTGAACATCGCGAATCTACTTACGATAAATCAGGGGTGCAAGCATCGGTGACTCCTTAGTATGTGCATATTAAGTGCGAGGTGCTCAGGCCGTTTCGCTTCGCCCTCGTCGTCGCGTGGTGAGCGCGTGCGAGAGCCGATTTATGGATAATTTATGATTTTTCTCTCTCGCGTTCGCCGCGGCTTCGAAATTTATTTACAGGACAATGTTTCAAGGGAGGCTAGAGTCTCTCGTTTCTCTCGCGACGGGGGTACGCGTCGCTTGCTCTAATTGGATCGAACGGTGGTCGGTAATAATTTCCAAGAGTCCGATATAGATGTATATCGGAAGACGCACGCGATCGCGGGGTGTCGCGTGTTCCACTCCTCCCCGCGAAACCACCCGACAAATTTTTACAACGACGATCGATAAATTTTTGCCCTCGATCGGAGAGATATTTCGCAATCGGCGCACGAGTTCCGCGAACTTTCTCGAAACGAGTCCTCCTCCGGACGTTCTCACATTATTTTCTATAAGTATCCTCGAGCGAGGAACATTTTATCTCGAGATCGACCCGATCTTCCCTCTTCCGTGGGAGAAGGTTTTTGCTCGAGTCGCTTATCGATCGTCGATCGTCGCCGAGAAATGCGAGACGCGTTTCGCGGGATGGGAAATAAAGAAATCGATCGTGGCGCGCGCACTTTGTACCGTTGTCGGTCGATCTGGCGAGACGACACCGGCGCCGCCCGGAGTAGCAGCTCGCACGAAGTTTCCTTATCTATCGCGAGGTTGCCTTCATTGTGCGCGGTTTGGCTCGAGCCTCGAAGGTATATCGTGTCACTGACCAGGAGCAACGCGATTATTATAGAGCCCCGTATTTCCCCGTGCGTGCGTGCCCCCGTATTGCGCGTGGGACCGTTTATTTGTGGAACGCACGCGCTACCGAAACGTCACGTGTCTCACCGCGAATGAATGCGCACGTGTATGCACTTACGAATGCATCGGCCTGCAACGCACCGGCTGTGGGTCGATGCACCGGGTGGCGTCGCAATAATCCACCCCGCGAGGAAATCGCGCGCTCATCTTCCGGAATCTCACGTTTTCCACGCTTCTACATTTCTATGTAATATGGATTGCATTATTCTCTGAATGCAGATCTTTATTTTTCTTTTACCTGTACTCGAGCTTGGATACCTGGCCTCCTCTCTCACCTCTCTTTTCAACCTTTTTTTTACCTTTTGCACTCGAGGCCCTTTTCGGAAATTTCTTTCGTTTTCAAAATGTACTCGCGGGGGAAAAATATTTCATTATAGTGTTTTGGAAAGCTCTTTTCTAACTTTTTTTTATTTAACGTATCGTTTCGGCAATATTTGAATGTATCATTTGAAATGGGACACCCTGTATATGTATAAAATATATAAAATACGTCATTTTGTACTTTGGAAATATATATATATAAAAATATATATATAAAAATATATATATATATTGTACAACGCTCAAAGTTTCAAAAGAAATAAAAAGCAGATAAGTATCGCCGTTGCTCGACATATCGCGCCAATTCAAATAGTGACCGGTGTCACCGTTCGATTTGCCGCAACAAAGTAAGTGGTGATCGAGAGGCACCTCACGAGTGCAAAGGGTTAAAACGTTGACTTTGAATTTTAGTCACTGCTTGGGTAACTGTCTAAAGCGTTAATTAAACTTTCAAATACCTATTTTGATCATTTATAATCGGGCACTGAACCGTCACAAACATATGGATGTGACGCGAGAGTCAACGTGTTAAAAGACCTCCAACGTAGGATTAGTATTATCTTTTTTTTACATCAACTTCTCGTCACTTTTTCTTACCAACAATCGTTAGAACCGAGGAGTTCAGGAGCAAGGAGAGAACATCGAGTGAATCCCCGAGAGGTTGCGAGTCTATTATTGGTCTATGGAGTCGGTGAAGCGACTTTAGTATGGATTAGGTAGGGGAAAAACGTGCGCGCCGCGCTGTTGCTGGGGTTGCTGCTACTGCCGTTGCTGCTCGGTATGCGGCTGAGAGGCAGACGCGCGCGTTGAGTTTTGCCGAGCCTTAGGAAGCCTTGGCGCCGATACCAAACCGGTAGGAACAGGTAGTCCATCTAAGTCCTCGCTGATCAGCATGACGACTACGAGCGAGTCTACGAGAACTACGAGCCGGAGGAGCGAGTCTTCCACAGAGCGTCGGGGACGTCGACGTCGCGAGGACGTGTATCGAAGTTTATGGAGTCGATAGGTTCGCGGAATCGATACTGGCCGCCGCCACCGCCACGTCCGAGTTCGCTTTAAGATAAGTACTGGACGTACCGCGAGTACCGCTTTACCAGCTTCGACTCTTGGGCGGACGAATCGAGTGGGTAACGTTAATCGTAGAAATAAATTCACTTTTTTTTTACCAACGACTCGGGCAGTTTTCTTGCGAACCACGGACAGTCGATTCGCAATTCTCCTTTATTTTTGTTTTCTAGGATACACGGTGAATCCGCCCGAGTGCAATTTCCAGACGAATCCGCTGGTATCGGGAAGAGTGGTGTTTTAAATGATTGGCGATATAAACTACCAAGTGGACTGTATTATCAAAAGAAAACGGTCATTGGTACAATGGCGCGAGACGACTTGATCGATCGGTGCGTTGTCGCGGAGTGGCGCATGGAGACGGCCGGAAGTCACTCCACGCGTCTTTTGTTTGACCGCGTTAGTCGCGCTGCACGCGTTATTGGCTGTGTTCAGCAGAAAAAGCAGCTTTGCAACTCTTGTAAGATTTTCGGCTGAACACCACTTAGCGCTTTATACTTTTCCAACATGTTTACCAAGCGGTCGCCATTTTTTCCAGCACACTAAAAGTACGCTTAATAAGCACAACCAACATGTTGTAAAGTACAGTCAGCTCCTCAAAAGTGAGTTATGGAAGGCTGTGTTCCGAAATTCGCGACCAGTACTATGTAATCGCCAGTATCGGTAATTATGACATTACGTGCAAATTACGACAAGAACTTTTGTTTTTCAACTCGATCGAGTAACAATTATCAGTTGTTAACAAGTCAATCTAACCTAACCTTGCCCGACTTAACCATTTGGTCACAGACTTTTTCCATTCACTGTACCGAGTACACAATATAGTTCAGATAAGTGCGTTCAGCAGAAGTCGTATGCTGCTGCTAGCACAGCGGAAAGCGCTTACTAAATTGCTTTTTCTGCTGAACGCAGCCATTGCTAGGCGCTACACTGTAAACTGAAGTGTGTTATAATAACATACTTGAAGCATATTAAAGCATGTCTCCACTTTGGACACACAAAAACAGCAGATTAAATGAACACATATGTGCGTGTTAAAAATAACACACATCCCAGCGTATTAAATTTAATCGTTTATAAGTGAAGACTTGTGAGGACTTGTACACGGTGCTTGCCCCTTGCCCATCGCCGTTCACTGACTCCCCTCTTTGGCACACGTGTTTTTATTAATATCACGGTAACTATTGCGAATTTTACATTGTGGTATATGACTTTTCTTCTCGGTTTTACCCAATCTATCTCCAACTTTCGACTCCGACATCTTATGCCAAACACCTTGTATATGTATATATATTTAACCTTACATTTTACTTTGTTTTTTTTACATAAAGAAGAAATTGCTTAATACTATATATTAATAGTTTCTTGATTATCACGACGAATGGTAGAAGTGGCACAACGCCATCTTCTGAAACCTCTTTTAAAATCAGCAAACATTTTGCACGGAATTTTTTTTGAAGTTCCCAAAGCAAAGTAATCAAAAATGGACAATATAGATACATACGGTCCCGGAAAATCTGATGCCCATGCATAGTAGGCTCCCAATAGTGTTGCTAGACATTTAACGGTTACAGGCTCATTTATTTTAATCCTTCTTGCATCTCCAACGATAAAAGCAGCTACTATTAATTCATCTTCTATACATATAAGCGTGTTACCGAAATTCATGTGTTATTGTGAACACATTTTCAGTGTGTTACGTGACATGGTGTGTTATCCAATGTATCACTTAAGTGTGTTCTCAACGTATTTTGATTATCGTTCAGTGTTAAAATAACACAGTCTACGTGAATCACAAGATTACCGAATTAAAGTAACACGTTTCTGTGGTGTGTTACGTGGTGCGTTATAGACAAGTGTGTTATTATAACACACTTTTTTTCTGAAAACGAATTCCTTTGATGCATTTACGCATGTACAAGTGCCTTGACGCCGGCTAATGTGTCAAAATAACACACTAACGCTCGATTTTACACACATGTCTCGATACCTAATTTTACAGTGTAGGAGCGCCAATTACGAATTTCGGGTCGTAACAATTTTTATTATTATTATACAAAAAGAATTTCAAGTTTCGTGGAAAGTAAATCTTCCACTTTGGAAAGTCTCCGTCTCGTTCTTGTTCCGACCTCGGTCTCCTATCGAACGATCGATGCCGGGGGCGCGATAATGGTAACAATGAAGAATTCCGCCGGCAGGCTCGCGCGAACGATAGTTTCGACACGCTCCTCTCTCCCCGTGGTATGCTCGAGCTCGTTAAATATGTTGAACCGTAGCCGAAGGGAGTTGTTGCCGCGCTCGATATGAGGTCAATAGCATCGCCACGATAACGAAGTGCGGGGACCTGAGAATCGCCTTGCGCTTCTCTCCCTCGATCCTACTCTCTTCCATTCTCTTGGAGCGTCGAGACGATCCCGCGACGGGCCACGAGAAATGTACTTCACCCATTTTAGAACGCGCCGATGCACGAGCGATGCGCTTAACCTCCATCCACAAGCTGTTACATATTTACGCCCGAGGGTAGCCGAGGAGCAACGAGATCGTGACGATTCTCTCCACTCGTTTGTCGTCCGTCGTCGATCCTCTCGACCATCGAGCAAGAGAAGACTCTCGGGAGCGAGCAAACCCTCGATTCTCTATCTCGTCTTCGAGATCGTCTAGGGTCTAGACACGTTGGACGGATTCTCGATGGCAGATCGGATCGCGACTGTGATGCTTCTTCGATCGAGGAAGGGCGCGTGGGGTCGTTCACGCGCTCGAACGAGGATTCGTGGAAAACCCGCAGGGATAAGACGAGCACGCGCCGCGGCCCGAGAACGATACGCCGAATAGAAAGAGTATTTATTCGAACTTCCGCTCGACGGACGAGCATCGCATACCATTAATCGAGCAGGCCGGTGGCCGATAAGGGATACCGAGAACGAGAGTTCATTCGATTGACGTTCGAGTAACGTGGAAGCTTACTTTGATAGGAGCCGAGGAAGTGTGTTAATAAATTGACGGTTGTTTTGCGTCGATGCTCCGCAGGAAATTTAATCGTGAGCTGTCTTTTTTTTGTGTTTTTTGAAGGGACCGGAGACCGTTAGAGAGAATTTTCCGGAGAGCGGCGAAATTACGGGCTTCTTTGTCTCCAATCCGCGCGATCATACGAGGACAAAGAGGGGCGGCGCGCGCGCGCGAGGGCTACTCGCCACGCGGCATCCTGCGAGCTCCAGGAGGAGCACCCAGAGAATTATGTCCTTATTGTATGTTAATAGGATTCCCCTCGCGCGAGTCCCTTTTAAAAATAGCTCGCATAGCTCCTACTACTACCCTCGGCCCTCCTCTTTCTCCTTGCCGCTTCCCGTTTCATCGGCCTTTTCTAGTTTCTGGGGTACTCGGGGCTATCTTAGATCATGACGACCGCGGCCGACGGTCACCGCGCCGTCGTTCGTCCCGAGGCTTCTTCCTCTCGGAATCGGCACGAAATATTTACGCGAAGAGTGTATTTTCAGCAAGATGTTTTCTTTAAAAAATCTGAAAATAATACGTATATGGTAATAATAGTAAAATTTGGGTAAGGCTTTCGTATCCGACCCTCGTCTGATCTTAATAAAATTTTATTGGTACGTAGCACTTACTAAATGCAGTCGAACGCCATAAGTGCGATTTTCAGGAAGCGTCTGGTTTCCGAGATATTACATTTTAAAATTACACGATTCAATCTACAATTTTTTAAATTTTTACGTAAGAGGGAGACTGAAATTTTACAAAATGTCAGGTTAGGCAGGTGCAATGGTTAGACCCGTGTAATCAAAAATTAATTGAATCTTTCTGCTTAGATCAATCTCCATTTATCACATTTATATTTCAACTTTAACATTGAATATCTTTTTTTGGAGAGGAGACCGCCAATTTTGCCAGAGAAACATTAAAATACGGAACTTCAGCCAAAATTTGTTTTGTATCTCTAGAAAATATCGAGAATCGAGTCAGTTAGTTCTCTATCCGAGTTGCAGTCACCCAGGCTACCCTATTACATAAAAAACATTGTTAACACCAGCTCGTAAAGTGAACACAGTACTCGTGTCGGCGGTAAAAATACTGTCGGTGGACAACGACTGTCCTCGCTACGATTGCTCTTCCATTCAGCGTGGTATAACAACTGTCATCGTCCTCCGTCAACGCCTCTCATTAACGTTTACCCCAAGGCCTCGTTCGCCCAACGACATTCGCCTCGCGCTGCGCCGCCACGGGAAATGTTCAGTTTCCGGTCACGAGGTTAACCAGGAGACTCGCTTGAAAGATTTTTCGCCGTCAGTTATGCAGGACCGTAAACACCTCGTGATCGGCGCCAAACGAGAATACGCTCTCGGCACCTTTGAGAGGAGAGGTACTTGACATTGACATTTTGGAAAGCCTTGCTGAGAGAAGCGGAAGGAGAGAGAGAGAGAGAGAGAGAAAGATCGAAAGAGAATGGGCACGGGATATAAAGCGAGCGCACTCGCGATTTCGGCGCCCTCCGCGCTCCTCTCGTCAGCTTTACGAGCCGCTCGTAAACGCAACTTCTTCTCATCCACCATCTCTCCTCATCCTCCTGCAACTCTTTCGGCCTTCGACGGATATACAGCGAGGCTTGTTAACGTTCCTCGTAACTTTATCGTCGGGTAGAGGCCCTCCTCCGCGACGACGACGGAGTGGAGAGTCGTTTATTACGCGCCCGAACGGGGACCGAAACGATATTATTTCGAGAGTTTCTCACCAGTCGACGAGGCCGAAGAGTAGAAAGAGGAGGAGGGAGGATTCGCTCGCGCTTAAACGCGAAACAGGGGCCGACGAGAATTGTTTATGCGCTCTCCTCTCGTGTTGGGCCCTCTTGTGCACCTCCGCGACGCGAGAGGTGGGAGCGCACGCGCGACGCCCAACCCGCCTCGCTCTCGTGAATTATTGCGTAACGAACGGGAGAAAGAGGAAGAGGTGGAAGAGGAGCGTCTGAATCGCGAAGGTGGTTGGCCTTTCGTAAAATCGTAGGTAGAATTAATCATCCGCTCGCTCCAGTTTGTCTCTCCTCTCTTCTCTCCTCGGTTTCTCTTTTGTCTAGATTCGCGCTACCGCGCCTCCAAGAACAATGGTCCCGTTTTGTAGGGTGGTGCGCACAGTAGGGATTATATTGGAACGATAGATCGTCCGACTAATCCTATTTCGAGGCTGATACTTTGTTCTCCGTTTGAATCTCCCTGCGCGCGTTTCGTTTCACCCCTAAATGGGAATAAGATGTGGAAGTACGTGGTAATGATCGAGGATTTCCACTTCGATATTCTTGTTTTAATAAAGAGCATTTGTAAATATGAAATCACACTGTACATTAATAGTTACTGTACGTCGTGTTCCGGAGTCCGGTCGAAAACTAAGGTGTTCATCGCGTCGGCACGCAGGGCCTTTTCGCTCTCCCGACACGTACACGTACCTCAAGCGTGATATATATGAACGCGCGTGTACTCATGCGAATACATCATAGATTTTTAAACGTTTCGACGTAGTTTTTCGAAGGGTTGTAAAATTGACTGTGATCGATATTTCAAATCTCTCCATTTTTTGGAGAGATTATGCGCGGCCAATGACAAGATCCTCATTCGTTTTGGGTACCCTGTAGAATGAATCGCCGTGGTAACGGGCAGCACTTAGGGTGCAGCGTCCCCAAGGCTACTCCACACCTCGGCTAACTTTAGCTTTAGCCAACTTTTCAACGGCACCCCACGTTATTCTGTAAGTGGCACTCTGCCAGGGATATGCATTTACTCGCGGAGTTATTTGCGCATTCTAAACGCGACACGCGAACGAACCTTTACACGCTTCTTTCTCCTCACCTCTGTCCTCTTTTTATCCGCGCCCTTGTCGTCGTCGGCTCTTCGCGTACACGTGTCAAACGATCGTGTGCCTTTTGCCGCGATCCTGCTGGCTCGGTAAAAAGAAACGGGATAAACTTGACGGATCTTCTTTTTTTATTCATCTCAGATTTGTCCGCGCGGTTTTTTCGAATATTTTTAATCGAGAGTTTATGACGTCGTGCCGTTTGGAGAACATATTCTAATGACGATATTGCTTTCTGTTTCAGGTACGTACACGTTGATCCAACACTTGACAATTCCACGCGCAGTAACGCAAAAGTAAGGGTAATTTGTCCAATTTATCTTTATCACGTTCTCTTGCAATTTGTTGAAAATTTTCAAGGAAAAATCTCACTTTGTAACACGAGTTTTCACCTCGTGTTACCAGCTGTCGTCATTCTCGCTTATTTCGTCTCTTTGCTTCTTCTTCCGGAAAGGCAATAACGAAGAAGCCGGTCCAGGAGAACTTTAATCTTCGAAAGACCGAGAGAGAGAGAGAGAGAGGGAGAAAGAGAGAGAAAAGATTGCGAGGCTGCTTCAACAGCCCTTAAGACAACGCTCAGTGGCCCGTGTGAACGGCCATTACGACCGTTAAATTGAACAATTGCCGACGATGGGATCTCACTTAAACACCTTCAATCTCACGCGGCACTCTTCCCACGCGTAAGATGCAACCGTCGCTGATTGCCGGGCCCGAACTCTTCTCCACGAAACGAGCCTCGACGTTTAACGCGAACGATTCGTCGGAGAATCCCGGAACGACAGTCTAGAGAAATTCTCTCGGCGGTATCCGAGAGACACGAGAGAAGCCGAGAAAGCGAGAAGAAGACGAGAAGGAGCGAGAACGCTTCGGAGCTGCAGGCAGAAACGCAGTAATTGGCAATAATTTGGTCGACCGTTAAACAAAGCGATATTCGTTGCTCCGATGATTATTGCTCCGTCGACGGATTTATTCAATTTATTTCAATGATGGTAAATCGGTTAACGATCCGCCGTTCACCGTAATGGCAGTGGACTCTCGTCTGAGAAGTCTCTCGTTGGAAATACCTCCGCGCCGGTGGTCGACGCGGAGATCGCAGGAGGGAATTTTTTTCTTCCTCTCGAAATTATGACATCAGGCTGGACGAGAGTGGTACACCACTCTCGGTAGTAGGATACACGTCACGCGTCACGCTTCCCTTCGACTCCCGGTTGCCAATAAAATCTTCAACCGAGAACACTTTCTCGGTCGGGGTGGGCGGATCGAACGAATCCAGTGGAAGGAGAAAAAGAAAAATAGAGAGAATATCGTGGACGCACAATACGCGCGGAGACAGAATTCAAGTAGGGAGGGACGCGTTCTCCGAGTGACATACGGCAAGGGCGTCGGGACGAATGAAAATTCCCTTCTCATGTTTTATTCCGTGAACGGTGCCGGGGAGGGCGGTCCCGCTTTGAGATCAATTGCTAAACGCTAAAACGTAACGCGCGTCGCATACGTCTCCTCCAGGCGTTGTTTCACTTCTCTCCTGCACCTTCTCCGTCCGTTTTCTCTCCAGGCCACCTCCACGAGACCTCCTCGACTCGCGCGCGCTACCGTTGGGCGGTGAAACGGGTAATGAATAGAGAGGATAGGGAGTAATATCCGAGACAAGAACGAGCGACGGGGGCAAGGCAAACAAACGCGAAGGAGCGGACGCGATGAGACGCTGCCCTCCTCACGGTTCCCAGCAAATGAATTCAGCCATGAATATGTATCGACGCCTGGCATAACTGAATCCATAGGAGGAAAGGATTCGCTCGACGTGTGTGCCTTCTCTCTCTCTCTCTCTCTCTCTCTCTCTTGCTCTCTTCTTGTTCATGACGAACGGAAGTCGGTTACAAATTCTTCTCGGAACTGACGGGGTTAGAGAGGAAGTGGAAGGGAGAGAGTGGCGCACGGTTCGTCGAAGCTCGTGGCACGAGCGGGGCCAGCGGCCTCTAAGCCCGATCGAAAAAGCCTATTGGTGCACGACCGCGTCGCGAGCGAGCGACGACGACACGTACTTACCGCCTTAGCCGCCGACTGGCTCTGCACCAGGGCATTCCCTATGCAACGCGACGCCGATACAAATTTATTCGAGTGCGCGAATCCATTGATACTATTCTTGGAATAATTATTCCGAGGAAGCGGCGACGGCGCCGGGGACCTCCTCGCTCGCCGTGACCGTGAGGCTCGCACGCGCGCACGAGGGAGGAAGACGCGCGCTCCATGAAGGATGAAGAAGGAAGAGAGAGAGAGAGAGAGAGAGGCGACAAAAAGAGAATGCCTGTATTGTACGGATAACGGTCCGTGTCTTCCGCTTCTTCGACGCTCTCGATTCCGTGTATCGGCTATCTCAAATGAATCGCATGCCACCCCGTTAATTCTTCACTCCACCACCCCCGCAATTATTCGCCGTGCTCGGGAACGGGGTGACGAAAGAGAGCGAGGTGAGTCAGCGACGCGTGTTCGCGATTAAATACCGGATCCCGCGTTTCCGTGCTAAGCTCCTAGAGAATGAGAGAGAGAGAGAGAGAGAGAGAGTGTGTGTGTGTGTGTGTGTCTTGCACGCGCGCGTCTACGCGCCAGCAGCCTGCGACACCCTTTCGACGAACGTTTTCTCGCGAACGCCTCCTGAGCGTTGCGCAGCGCGCGGTGTCGATATCGTTTATGTCCCAGATGACGTCATTCTGCCTGTACGAGCATCGGCATCCTAGCCGCTCGCTGGTAATCGAGTGCAGACCCTCATGGATAAATAGTCTCTTCTTCTTCTTCTTCTACAGACTCTGTCTCGTTATTAAAAGCACCGGGGTCATCGACCCCTAACGAGCAAGCTTGGAGAACGCAAGAAGTCTTGGAGGAATTTTTTCCCTCCCTTCTTTCCTAGATCATCAACCCCTTAGGGATGATCCTGGCGAACACGCTCCTCGACATTCTTCTACTTCTTTTCCTCAGGTGAACGAGAGTCCCGGCGCGCTGGGCTCTTATCTGGACAAAATCGAAATTCGACCTCGACGTCGTCTCTTCCGCTCTCCTCCTCTTCTTCTTCTTCTTCTTCACGCTCGTCCTCCTCGTGATCCTGGCAAGGATCGAGCGCGGACGGTGAGGCGAGCTCCGCAAACTCAGCTCGGGTCTTAGAGCTCTGTTAGGAGTCCAGGCTTCTAGAAGAAGGGGTCGTAGGGTCGCCGATGTCGTGTCTCTGTTTTGCAACGCGTAATTACCAACAACGGGCAGGCACGCCGGGCCCGGAGCGGCTGGAGCAGAGCGCACGGCTGCTGCTGTTGCTCCCGCTCGCGGCTATCGATGTCTGCCGGCTGTTGCCGTTGCCGTTGCCGGTGCTGTTACTGTTACTGTTCCTAGCCGGCCACGGAGAGCGCGCCGGCATTAGACGTATTTTTATGCGAGCGCGTAACGAACGTCGTTTTGCATATTCTGTGCCTGGGCATCCGTCGATCGCCACCCCCGCCCCTCCGTCCACGTCTTCTCCTTCTTCCTTCTCATACTCTGTATAGCAAGACGGGGCAACTCTCCACACGTGTCGTTACTTTACGTCGTTACTGGCTCCGCGCGTCTCCTCGCGTCGTCGTTTGCATGCCGCGTGTCGCGCTTCGTCGCCGCCACGCTCGGCCCGTCACGCGCGACGAGCTGGAAAGTGATAGTCTGCCGCCTCGACGATGACGCTCTCGTCGGCCTCCGATCGTGAGGATAGATTGTACCGCGAGATCCTTCGAACGCCTTATCTCCAGTCAAGATGGATCTTTGAAATAGAGAATTCTGGGGTGATCTCTTTTTTGGAGGATACTACCTAAAACCAAAGGGAAGACGGGTGCGGGTATAAAACGATTTTTATTTTGCCATCGGTACAGGTCACTTTCTAATTGTAAGACCAGACTAGTCGTTGGGCGGCCATTAGTACTCGACGACGTCGCGATGTTAGACTGTCTTTTGATCGACCGCGATTATAGACATAATACACCTAGACTGCGCGTTCTACCAAATTTCAGGAGTGTGGGGACTGGAGCTCGCGTAGAAAAGGATGCACTCTGTTTCTGTGTCTGTGCGTTCTCCCTCGCTCTCGCGCGAAGGCGATATGGTTAGGTTAGCAGCTGTTTTCCCGTATTACCCTTCGCGCGAGGGCGAGAGAGAACGCACAGGCACAAAAACACAGTGCATTCTTTTCTCCGCCTACGCGCAGTCTAGATATATTATGTCTATGAGCGCGATTTTCGCTCGCAAAGACGCGTTCAAGGCGCGAGTGACATTACAGAATCAACCGACCGAGTATCGATGCATATCGATATCCACATGATCGGTTTACTACACTTTACTCCATTTAGAAGGAATTTTATTTTTGATCGAGTTAGGTAAAGATCGTTGGAAAATTTCCAGGATGCTTTTTTTGTCGATGATTTGTTGAACGAGCGTCGACAGGAAGTGAAGCTTCGGTGGAGACACGTGTTTTCGGTGAGCGATTTTACTCCCTTCCTTAACCAGGGTCCCGCGTCAGGTTTCTCCTGGATTCTAGTCGGCGCACCGGACGCGTTCCTAGATGCTCGCTCTCGCTGTTCACGATACACACCGGGGCTGCTGGCTCCTCGTTCGCGATGCTCGCCGTGCAGGTAGCTGTTATCGTTTCATTGAATCGCGTAAATCACGTACCGTTGTAAAACGTGGACCAGTTCTTGCGTGCGCCCACGGGGAGAGGGGCACACGTACACGAGTACAGCGGTCTCACACGAGCATCCCTTCGCGATCTTGGCGAGCACGGGACGTCCTTACACGAGAGGAGCACCCGAGGACGCTCGTGGCCCGCGCGCATGCGCGTTTCTCGCACGGTGAAGCTCCTCTCTTCTCTCATTCCTCTCCCACCACCCTCGATACGAAGACATCTTCGAGCCGTGGAAACGTAGAACCGTGCCTCTTTCGCGTTCTCCATTCTCGTGCTTGTCTATCGCTTGTCGTCGTTCGACTCACGCGGCCCACGTGCGCGCGCCACGAAGGAGAGCATAGGGATGGACGCGAGCCCCGGACTCTTTCGACATTCGTCGATCGTTATACGAGCGAGCAAGCGGTAAGAATGTTTTAGAGCCTCCCGAGGGGCTGCCTTTATGTAAGTACCCGTGGTTCATTGTACCACGGCGCGCCTTTACGATCGATCCTGAAGGCCCCGTGGGCATCGAAGGGAGCGTCGAAGGGTTTGATGGAAAAATCTTTGCGAGGAAGGACGGGAGTGGGTCCTTGACCTTTGGGAGCGCGATGAAAATTGGCTCGTTGTTTCGATACTGTCTCGATCGACTCGGAGACTCTCGAGCGATTATCTTCTAGGTGATATTAGCAAGCCGAAATATTATTTTCCCACGAATATCAGACTCCGGTCGAAGCGCACGCGGCCGACCGCCTCCGTAGATGGGCGGCCGATAATAAGTGTCAGATATCTCGCGGTGGCTTACGGCGCTCGCGTACCGGCACCATTCAGATAACGCCGTGTAATGATACGATAACGAGGTTTATTAAAGATTAATGCACATTAGCCACAGAGTGGTACAAGCGCGATATCTCCCAGAATCTCATTTCGACGGGGCTCGCGCGCACGCGGTCCGGTGGCGGCGATCGGTTCGGCGCGCACATCTATCCGATGGAACGATGTTGGTACGAGCGGACAGGGACGTGGAAAAGCAAACTCCGGCACCGCCGGTTGATCCCTCGTGATCCTCGTCGACCGTGATGGAAAAGGGAGAGAAAAGAATCGGTTGGTGGTAAGCGTCGACCTTTCCACGAGCGTCGCCTCTTGAGCGGATTTCACGTGTGATTTTTTTATCGGTGGAGGACTTTAATAGAGATGATCGAATTGAAGCTTTATTGCTTCTTCTGCTTCGACGAAATTATTGAGAAAGAAAATCAATTAAGGTAAGTTGGGGTAAGTGCACCCTCGGAGTAAGTGCGCCGTCGAGACGAAATTTTCTAAAGTATGGTTTCTTCTATTATTTATTTTTTATTCTTTTTTAAATGACCTTACGCATCTATAAAGTATACAGTTGAAAGTCATGTTGCCAAAGTTTCTATTTTGCATACAAATATTGAAGCTTGTGGAAGGAGAGTAAACACAAATTTCGAATTTTCTGTACGCACTTGCCCCAGCTCACCTTACTATATGGTCATTGAAAAAAAATAAATAATAGAAAAAACCATATTTTAGAAAATTGCGTTTCGACGGCGCACTCACCCCAACTCACCTTAGCTTATTTCTGAAATTGTCATTCGTGGTTTACAATGATCAAGGTTGATTTTGTCTTTGTTCATATTCGGTTTCATCCCCGAAGGAAAATGCTTTTCGACAATTTTATTATTCTCTTTGTCCATCGCCCTTGCTCCACGAGGCACGACGCCAACGTCGCGGCGGACCGAGTCTGCCGGGATGGAATGAATGTGGGTGCGGCGCCCCTGGTGCACGCGGTGGCAACGAGAGTACTCGAACTTGTCCGCCACGCGATTATTCCGCTTAAGTTCCCGCGTCTATCTTAAGTACGGCATGCGGTACGCGTTCACGCCTAAGCCTTTACCGCGTGCTCGGGATCGCCCATTGCTATTACCATTGCCACCGTTCGACGTCCACTGTGTGTATATTACATGTCGCGATTCAATTCGGAACTATCGAGCGTCCCGTGGAAAGGCTCGAGTGGCAAAAAGGACAGGCGGTACCCTCGGCGCCGTTTGGAAAGCGTCGAAGACAGAACTTTACTTTGAAAGTTCGAACTGGGTCGCCTGGCGAATCTGCACCACGAATCGTGTACTAATTGTCGGGAGAAAAAACGGAACACGCCTCGGTGGAGTTTCATTCGAGTTCTCTGGAATAACAATGACAGAGCTCCGTGTGGCACAAGAGGTGGTGGTGTCGGCGAGAGGCGAGCATCGAAGGAGAGAGTCGAAGAGGAGAATCGGCGAAACCGGAGAAACAAGAGGAGAGGTACACCGACGAGAGCGAACTCGGACGCGCGAACGGAGTTCGCGGCGAGCACGACGCGTCCGTCTCGAGGATATACACTCGAAGGATCCTTCGGGCATGCCTCCTCGCGCGTGATCTTTTCTACGCTCTGGCATACCTAATAATTACCATGATTGGCAGTAGCTGTCGCGTCATGTGCCACGAGTAAACGAGGCATTTAAATATCACCGGGTTGCGCGGGCGTATGTAACGCAGGTAACACCGTGAGCTCGTACTCGCGAGCGTGTCTTCCCCGTTGGCTAGTGCGAGGCACTCGATCGTCCAACCGTTCCGATAAATTCACTCCTTCTCCTAGGAGCTAATTTTTCCGCGCCGAGGATCGGTCCAGGCGCTCCGATAAATTCCTCCTCTCTGCCTCCTCGACTTCTCCGTGGAGCTAATTTTTCCAGGAGCCTCGCGGAAAGAGATCGTCGCTCGCGATGCTCAATAAATCGGTTGGAACGTATCTGGCTTGCGTTGTGGACGTGGCTTAACGTCCCGTTGGTCCCGCAGGGGTCTTAGACCGTGACCGGTCGACGCGCGGGGCCCGTCACACGATCGCACGGTTCCCGATCTGCCGATCCCCTTCGTCGATCCTGCCTCCTTTCCTCGCCGTGCTGCAAACGCTCCTTAGAACTCGGCGCGCGCGTGCGAATCCCGATCCGTGTATGGGTATTTACGTGTAGAGGGTTGCGCGAGGGTGTGTGCGTATGAACACTCGCGTATCCACGAGAGGCATGAGACCGTGGAGACTATTATGGGATCGTCACGCCGATAGTGCGGCCGAAGTGCATCGTTGGCGTCGTCGTGCTCGTTGCACGTCGTCGTCGTCGTCGTCGTCGTCGGCGGCGTCGTTGGCGTCCTCGTCTAGGCGTCGCGGTCGTCTTCGTCGTGTCACCATTCCGTGGCTCGGTTGCACTAGTTTCCCTGACCGATTTCGAAGCTCCGACTCCGTTCTCCCTTTCTCTTCACCAAGTATCCTTCTCTCTCGTTCTTCCACGAGCAAGCACCGCTCTCGTGAGAACTCGCGAGAAAACGGTATACACTCGGCAGCAACGGCAGCAGCGAAGAGACACACGGGGGACCTGGATACGATCAGCCATGAATATTTTCGTAGATCGTTAAGGAGAGAAAGAGAGAGAGAGAGGGGGAGAGGGAGAGAGATACTCTTCGTGGGTTTGGCCGCGGTTGTAGGCCGCTCGGGTTCCGTCGACTCTCTAATTAGGTGTAGACAATGGCCTAGGTATGCATTAAATTGCACGGGATTGCATATACCGCGAGTTCCTTCGCGAAGTCCTCGAGACGGGAGCGCGTCGCCGCGTGCCGCGGTGGCGCACGAGCGTTTTCCTGTTTACTCGCAATTTATCGCGCGCGGAATTTAATGAATTCGCTCGGTCGCGAGGTTCTCGGGTGGAGAACGCGCGAGGGGCTGGCTCGGCACGTGCGTTCTCCAGAGCACGATCGGAGAACGCGCTTGTTTCCGGTGACTCCTTCCGCCGTTTCTTCTTTCGAGAAACGAAAATTGGTAATTTCTCCTCGATCCTGTCGACAGGATCCGCGCGAACTCCGAGACGTAGGGGTTATCCCTTCGTTCGATGCACCCTTACCTCGGTCGCAGGGAGAGGATCAACTTCGTGAACTCGAAGCCCTCTCCACGGTTCTTCGGGTCCTCCTCCGCTCGCGGTGTCCTTCCCTCATAAGACATTCATATATTCGAACGATCGGCGGCGTTCCACGGCTTCTCGGAAGACTGGCATTAGAAACCGGCCGTCGAGAGGACCCACCAAGAGAGGAGACCATTGCACCTCCTTCCTTCCTCCTCCTCCTCCTCCACCTTCATCTCCTCTTCCTCTATTCCTCCACCGAGGCTGGCTCTCTCGGAGGCTATGGTTATCTCATCCAGGATCCCACGGTGGTGGTGTGCCTTTCGTCCTTTGACCCCGCCTCTTCTCTATCCCGAAGAGGGAGAGGAAGGAACCACCGTGGTCCAGCCGGCCTGAGGGCCACGGTAGCCCGGAGGCGCGCGCGCGCGCGCGCGCATCGCACGATCGCGAGCCACCGCCACCACCGACGCGCAGAATGTGTGGGAGGCGTGAGATTTATCTCGATCGAATGAACGTACGGGCCCCGTTAATGCACGATGCCCAGCCGATAGATCCAATTCTTTTCGCGCGCGGAAACTTATGTGGCTCCTCTAGTGGCAACCCGGCACTCGCCTCCTCGGTCCTCTCTCTTCTTTACCGAAGCGAAGGAGGAAAGAGGAGAGAAGAAGGAGAAGAGGGAGGATGAAGCGGACGGGTCGGGTCGAGGTTATCCGAGAACGCGGAATTAAATTACGATGGAGGGAATATAATATATTTCGAGGCGCGCGTGGATAGTCAAGCTCTGGTACCTACGCGCGAGGGCTTCGCTTCTTCGAGGACGAAGCTACGTGTGTCTCCTCTCCTCTACACTGGAGGACGATCGATTTCACGAATCTCCGAACTAGTCGATACCACGGAGAAGGGAGTAGGAGAATCGATTGGAAGAATCGACGCGCTTGAATTACGCGGGAAAATTTGAACTCTGAACTCCTCGTCCTCACGAGCGGGCGGCGGCCTCGATCGGGCTCGGAGGCGGAGAAGGATCGACACGGTGGGTCGATCGTCACGGAAAGCGTGGAGTTCCGGTTTTGCATAAGCACGCCCCGCGTGTCTATCGGCTCCGGCACGCGAGAGAGCGTCGAGAGGTGCGATCTGGCGCGCGCGCGCGCGCGAGCATGTCGTGTTCATAATGTCACCGTGGCACCTGGACTCGATCGGCCAATAAAGATGCGATAGGAGAATCTCGGAGAAAGCTGGGCTGCCCTGTCTTCGGAGCGCCGTCGACGCCGACGACGACGTTCCGCGTGTGTGCGCGCGCGTGCGAGAGGACGAAGCGAGAGGAGAGGCCACTCGTGAGGGTGATGACGGTGGGGTGAGTAACGTCTCGTTGTTCTCGTCGTCGCGGGCTTTATACGCTCCGGGCTCTTATGGTTGCGCGGGGTGTGGGAAAGAACGAGTGGTGGAAGGGCGCGGAAAGGACGAGAGAAACGGAGGAAGGTGGAAACTGGATACCGAGGTGGCCGCGAATGGGAAGAGAAGGCGAAGGTGTTGGATAGAACGAGGTGGGGATGGAGGAGACCGGGCTCTCGAATGCCGGAGAATGGAAAATACGAGGGAAAGAAGGCTCGGAGAGCCGAAGGAGGCATTGGGTGGGGGTGTAGCTCGTACGTTCGCCGATCGAACGCGGAAAAGTGTCGCCGCCCACGTGAGATCCCGTAATTCAGGAACGCGCGTGAAAGTACCGCCGTAAGATCGTTGTGTCGCGCGATCATTGTACGCGGTCGCATTGAAAATCACCGGTGGCGAGCGTTCGCGACCGTGCTGCCGGATAAATTCCAGTGTGGGACAGGTCCGAAGGCGTCGCGGTGTTCCTGATTCGCGAGAATTTCGGTTTCTGGCGCGTGCTAAATTCTTCGCTTTAAAAATCCTCGGGCTTGTAGAAAAAACAAGAGAAAAGCAAAAAAAAAAATCAGAACGCAGACACGCTCCACACTCGACGATGTTTCAGCTACTCCGAGTACCGACGATCACGGCCATTACCAGGCCAGATTCCGCGGCGGTATCAATTTGTAAACGCGCGGTTGCGTGGCGACGACGGGACGGTGGAGGGCAAGAAAGGGGCAGAATCGGCGGCGTGGACCGGTCGAAAGAGGGCAAAAACGAGGCGCGTTTCTACGGCTCATTACTCCAGGCACCGCGCGGAGCGCCGCCCGTCCCGAGACGGGGCCGACGATCGAAGCATACATATTGCATGATCCACGGGACGATCTACGAGGCACGGAAAGTATCGATCGTCATCGTGGTATCCTTCAAATGGGTGGAATACGTCGCGCGACGTGCGCCTTTAAAATTCATCTTAAATTCATTCCGTGGCGCCGGCTCGATCTCGAAAGATTTCCTGTGTGGCGCACGACGCGGGCGATAATCGACTTGCGCAGGTTGTTCTCCGCGAAGGCCCGGAGAAAGCCGGAAGATCGTGGAAAATGGCTGTCGCGTGCCTCGATGGATTCTTCGGGCTTCGATTTTTCACCGCTGTCTCGTCCTTTTAGCGCCGCGGGCCGCGGTGCTGGATTTTTACACCGCGTAAAATATTACTCGTGGCATTGGACGCTCGATTCGAATCGCTTGCGAGCCGACGCAAATGCGAGGGCTGCGCCGCGAATGGCACACGTGAGTTTTAGCTGGGCCTCGCGTGGGAGGGCGGTGGGCTGTTTTCCTTTCGGCGAAACGTCCCGCTGACGAGGGTCCCCTCTCGATCGGAGTTTAATTGCGATCGGCGAACCCGGTGATTTTCTCGGGTACCTTCGACGATCGCCTTGCCCTCGCCTCCGTCCCTGTCCTACGGCGAAGAACGTGGCTTCTCCACATCGTAGAAAGTACCCTCCACTATCTTTTTTCTCCTTTTGCTGCCTCCGCCGCTTCCTTCTCCTCGTTCCTCCCTCCTCACCTCTCAACCTCCTCGAGAGACTCTTCGAATCGAGGTGCACGCATCATTCCGTGCACGTCGAAGGCCACGCGACCTGCCGCTGCCTGCCTCGAGGACACGTCGGGGTGCATCCAGTATTTCTCTTCCCTTCCTTCTCTCTCTCTCTCTCTCTCTCTCTCGGTTTCTTGTTGTCTCTCCTTCCCCTTTCCGTCCTCGCACCGTGCTCGGAGGATACGAGTTCCTGGAAAACGCGAATGCTCCGGATGTCGATACGCGGGGATGTCTCTCGTGTGACGTTAGTATCCGACGTCCGTGGAAAGAAATATCGTCGCGGAAGACGCGAACCACGGGTATTTTTTTTCTTTTTTACTTTCGATCCTCCCGGTGATCCTCTCTGTCTCTCGTTCTCCACTCTCCTCTCGTTTTCGCGTTTTCGTTCGATAAACGACCGTGAAACCCACGGATCGGTCTTCTCGAACAGTTTCGCGATTAGCCACGGAGTCACGAGGATCCACCTAGCCCGTTCCACGCTTCCTTTCTCGTACCGCGAGTTCTTTCAAGAGTGTGCCATTACGTCGGTGGATTAAAGGCTACGATTGAACGGCGCCGGACAATAAAGTATCCTCGTACTCGAGAGATGCAGATCCTTCGGGTTACGTAAGTGCGAGGTGTATTTAAAAGTTCTTTTTTACCTCGCGCTCCGCTGGCCATCGCGGTGCTTATTAAGAGGCGATCCAGTGAGGTCGGTGTCGCGTGGAGGACCCCGTGTGGTCGCTTAGGTACGAGGAGAAGGTCCGCGCGGTCGCGAAGACTAATAACGGGTAATGAGATTGCGTTTCCTGTGCAACCAGAGGAAAAGATGAGAGGGGAGAGGAGAGACTGAGTAGAGGACCCTGACCGGAGTCTTCTTTTTCTCGCCTGCTGCTGCAAAAATAGCAGTGACAAGATTACCTTTGTACGGATTGCATAATATCGTGGATAATTGCGCGGGGAGGAGGGCGCTGAGAAAAAAGAAGAGAGAACTGGTCTCTCTTTCTCTCGCTCTCCTCGTTACCGCTAGGTGAATTCAAGACGAGCTCGGATAGTCTCCGAGGTCGAGCTCCTCTCTCATTTCTCCCTTCTCCACCTCTCGCAAGCTTCTTCCTCCTTCCCTCTCGCGTTCGCGCGCTCGGATGAGCGAGAAGAAGAAGAAGAACTGGTACCGCGGTGGCGTTCTTGTCCGGCAGCGAGTCGTTCGCGAGTCGGGCGATGATTATCCTGCTACCTGGAGACGATTTCTTTCGAGAGGCTTGTATCTCACGAGCTGAGATTCGCGACAATGGTTAACGAGTAAAAAGTGAAGAGCGGTGGAGGAGAAGGAGAGGGTAAGGTACACAGTTTTTTTCATCCGTCGATGTCGTCCGAATTTTATTAACTGCTCGAATGCCAACGGGTGGCTTCGTACAATTTGAATGCATAGTCTCTTGGCACACGTCTCCACGAATGCGTCAGTTCTCGTGGGGACTCGGGTGGAATAAAATCCTGTGAGGAGGCAGCGAATATCTCGATGCCGTGTCGAGAGAGGCTCCATTAATACTTGAGAATGAGCATAAAGGTCGTTACGAGGAAATGCCAAGGAGCCACAACCGGCTACTCAATGAATTCGTGGCCGCGCTCTTCTGCAGGACGAGTGTTGGTGCGCATGCGCGCCCGCGAGTGCTCGTGTACACTCCTGCACCAACTGGATCCATTAGTCATCGAGTCTGCTCTTCGGGTAGCGTATCACGGGACCCTCGCTGCAGTTTCTATTCGACTGGGTGGTCCAGCAACGGAAATCTCTCGGCCGAGCAGGATTAGAATAAGATATCTCTGCTTTCCACGCTTTTGCTGGTCAATCTCGAAACGAGGGCGTCATTTTCTTCTTCACCGAGCAAGGAGACCGTGCGCGACGTTGTTTCGGAAAAGTATCGATTTTAATTCGCGCACCAGACTTTTCATATTTCTATCCATCCCCTCTTGCTTCGTCCGGCTTACGTCGTTTCGTCGTCAATGAACTTTGGTACCTCGTTGTTTCGATTTCCATTCGTGACGGTGAATCGTGCCCATGGACGAGAGAGGATCCTCTACTCTCGATGGGCTACCGGTCGCGTGAAAATTTCTCGAGTCTCTCGCGACGCGCCGCCGGTGGAAGTGGGGCCTCCGAGAAAAGGCCCCCGGGCGACGAGAGACTCTCGCGAGAGACGAGGTAAGATCCGTACAGAAGTACGATGGATCGGTTCCGTTTAATTTGCCGGCGTGATTAACGATGGAAAGTCCGCGCGGTTGCCCGAACGTGTATATTTCCTTTCGTGCGCCCCGCGCGTGCATTCCTTCCACCTGACCCCTTGTGACACTCCGAGCCACGGCTGAGGTATCTCTATAATTGCATCTTCAAAAAACGGAAGCTCGTCGGGCGGAAGCGAGTCCTTAGCGATGGATCGTGGAGTCCTTGGACAGACTCGTCGCAGAATTCGTTATTACCGGGAACTAATTCTACAGCTTAAGAATCTCTACGATTGGATTCGATTATAAAAGAAAAATCGAAGATCTCGTTTCTTTCGGAACCACCTGATTTTGCAACTTTCCCTCGTGACTCGATTTTTCCGTTTACCCTCGAGTACAAGTGACCGGAGGTGATAAACGAGAGAAAAGTGGAGTTCCTCGGTTGGATTATAAATCTCGAACTGTCGACACCCGGTGTTCGCGCAATTATTTCCACCTACCGAAAAGCGATCGGTCGAGCAAGCTCGGACGCGCGATCATAGGGAGGAGAGAATCGAATCGGGTGCGCACCTGCGCAATTCCGAGGACGCGAACTTGTCGCACGTCACGAAATCTCAGCGTCACCTGCTTCGCCAACAACCACCATTCCGGTGGACTCTCTCTCCGGAGTGGCTCTCAAACGTGATCTCGGACAATCGTCTCGGGGCCCTAGACGGACGAGGCGCGTCGATCCCAGAACGGTAATCGGATTAAACGCACAGGTGTGTCGTTCACTCGGCTATAAATGACAAGCTAGATGCTCGACACTCGTGACCCACGAGTTTGAAAATTTCTCTCTCCTTTTCTCCGTCTCCTCTCTCAATCTTCATTCCGCCACTTTTTCCATCCACGATGTAATTGGAAAAAGAAGCTTATCCTCTGGGATCTGGAGAACGAGCCGAGAGAAACAGAGAGAAAAGAAGACGGAGAAGGAGGAGGAGGTGGAAGAAAAAAATCAACGTGGCAGCTCGGTGACCCGTGAGAAAGGCTAGTAGGGTTTCTCGATCGAGATGCTCTCTTTCCCCCGCGTCGAATATCGGCATGGCGCGAGGGCCATGACGCATGACGCGCGTGACGAATCGAAATCGCGCTATAAATACTGCAAAGGCCAAGATGCATTGGGAACAGGCGAACCGAGGAACGGAGTATCGTATAATGGATTTTTCTCGCCAGTGGGACCAATAAATAATAATCGTACGCCACTTTTGTTGCTTAGGGAAGGATGATTCGAAGAGTGAAAAATATCTCTGCCGGATGATTCGCCACCGCGGTCGGGGGTCTATCTTTAGCATCGACGTTCGCCACGAGACGTGCGGCGCGCGTGGCAAGGGAGAATGACTAATTAAGAAGCAATTACACGGGAGCGTAAGTCAGTCGGGTGAAAGTGTGAAACGCGCACGAGTAGGAGAGGCTCGAACTCTTGGAGGGTGGGATCGAATCGAACTCTCTATACTCCGAGAAACGTCGAATAATCCTCTGGAACGTTTATTCCATTGCGTGGCAAGAATGGGCTAAATCGTGCTTAATTACGCAGGAATCGGACCCCATTGGAAACGATTGCGCCCGCCCTCGAATCGGAGAAGCGATAACTTCGAGAAATTTCTCGAGGATCCTGAACGTCGTGCGGTACCTTCTCGAGTAAGAGGCAATTCCAGGCGAGGTTAATTGAGACGTAGTCAAGGACGAAAGCTAATTAGGTAAAAGTGCGAAAGATACGGGACACGTGTGTTCGCCCAGGGTATATCCCCGCTCGCTCGATCGAGCGGAGGCGAGCGGATCTCATTGAGTCTCGCACGCCCACGCGCAGAGACATTTTCCTTCTACCAGTCCGCTCCCACCTTTAGCTTTTCTCTGTCTCTCTCTCTCTCTCTCTGTCTCTCTCTCTCTCTCTCTCTCTCTGCCTCTTTCGCCCTCTGGTCGCAGTCCATTACGCGCTCGAGCCAGCCACCCCCTCCCTGCATTTCTCGGCAGCCCTCTCTCGCGTCGTCGACATCGCGCCCGCGTGGGCGTGCGCATATTATTCACGTGCGTGCAAGCACGGAATTCGTCGGATATGCCGCCGTCGTCGAGCGAGGCGAATCGCACGTGAGAGAGTCAAACATCTCGAGAGCACTCGGTGGCAATTAGGCCGCCATTAGATCATTCTCCTTCTCGCCCTCTCCTTTTCTTTTTTCTCTCCTTTTTTCTGACCTCTGCCTCTCACGACGAAAGGCTACTTCGGAGCGCTGATTTACGAACCACGAATAGCAACGGATGAAGGAGGAATCGTTAAACGCGAATTCCTAAACGCCAATCCTTCTTTAACCCTTTGACATACCATGACGACTTGGTGTCGTAATTCATTTCCTATGCCACTGCAGACTTTGACGAGTCTAACTCGTCAAGAGCTGTTTTCGGCGGATAACGTACGGTATATTATTAGCTCAGTTGCTTCACTCGTGCGTCAATTCTGGTTTGTTTACAATGTTGTTAAACCTACTTAAATATTATATGGCAATTCAAATTTCAAAACAAAACGTTCTCTTTCTCAGCCTGCACCTTAACCGTTCACTCGAGCTAAATTAAATAGTATTTTTCGAACGCGTCAAATACCGTTTTATTTGTATGTCAAGGGGTTAATAATCCACTCGATCTTATTTACCAATACTCCCTTACAAATATTCTTCGTGGACCACACGCGCCTGGGTGGCGGCGCCTGGACAAATGCCGATTGTCAATAAACGTCCAATCGGCCTTGTTTCGCGCACTCGAGCACGGTGAGAAAATGGAGAAGTGGGGAGTGCGCGAAAGAAGCGAACACAGAGACAGAGAGGACTCTGTCACGCTGAAGGTGCGCGTGTTTCGTGAGCACGGCGCTTGGAATTTTTCTTGTCCTAGAGAGAAGTGATGGTGGGGATGAGATGGTTGGGAGGACGATCGCAAAAAGAGGCAGGACGATTTGCCTGCTTAGCATAACGGAGCAACGACGGAGCGCCGGCGGAGTACCTGGCACACCCACCTCGATCCTGGGTGGCAGGTCGTTGGTAATAACCCCATAGGTAGACCACCACGAAAGCGCAATCTGCGCTTAATGGCGGCAGCCGCCGTGAGATATCGCGATACCAGTTCTCCTTGCATTCGTGGTGCAGGAGGACGACGACGATTGCGGTCCGGGACGACGACGCGTCTACACGCACCGTTCGCAGCTCGAGCGGTGAGATGGAACCGAGAAGAGAGGAAGAAGGGGTAGACGAACGAGATAGGAGAGAAACGAGGACGGAGAGGAGGGCGTAGAAGAAGGAAAGAGACCAGAGGGACCAGTCGCAGAAAATCGAAGAGGACAACAATTTTCTTCGAGCTCCCAATGCGTCTCTCTCTTTCTCTCTCACGGTCTTTCAGAGACTCTCGGATCCACGCGCCGACGTCACACGATTTTTTCCATCGAGATAAAACTCCCTCGTCCCATAAGATACGCCCGTATGCACGTTACCCGTCTCTCACGGGACCCTGACGCAAAAATACCCCGGCACTTTATTATCGAGCCTCTCGAATTCTGACGCGGCGCTCGCGATATGCGGCGCACGTGCCGCGAGACGTTTACTCATGTGCCGCACGTAAGAGTCGTAGAATACCCTCCGTTTTCTGTCCGTCGTTCCGTTGTCCTCCCTCTCCTCGTGTGCGCTCGCGCGTAGTGAGTTGACCGAAAAGAATTCGTGCGTCGGTCCCTTCCTCGAGGGAGATGAGAAGGTAGAAAAAGGGAAACGACGCCGTGGGTACGCAGCACCGTTTCCCGAGTAAATTGCGCTTGGACGCGATCTCGGCTACGTGACAGGGCGACGGAGCAGGAAGTCGCTCGTTCTCTCCTTCCTCTTTCTCTTCTTCCTTCTTCTTCGAGTACTCCGTCGTACCCCTTCTCCGCGGATAAGCGATATTCTTTCGCCGATAAGGATAACGAGGCAGGTCGGCGAGCCGGCCACGCGGACCTCGCTTAATAAATCACGTTTTCCCATGGCCGCGCCGATAATCGACGCGATCGCCGATAAAGACACGCCCGGGCCCCACCAGATACAATGGGCCCACGATGGAAAGAAATGGGCCGAAGAGGGCGCGGAGAATAGTTTCGAGGATGCCGTAAGAACAAACCATGCCTGCCGATTCCTCCCAAAGGGTACAAGGACGTTTTCTTCCTTCGTTTTTATTCCGTTACTCGGTGTTCTGGTAGCTCGTGAAACATTTACGAAAGAATTTCTTCGATCGGCACGATGGAACTTTCGTGAAGAGGGTGAACAATTCTACGGGTTCGTCGATTGGTTGACCAATGCGTCGCGACGTCGTTCGTCCTTCGAGGCCGATAAATCGTGCCAAGGAAAAAGACGGTTACCGAGGGTAATTCCAGTGGTCGAGGACGTTCTTCTTACCCCACGAAACATTGATTGGAATATTGGTAATGGATCTACTTCTGTTCTTGTCTGTAGTGCCGCGTATAATACTCGTGGAGAGTCGTTAAGATATTATTTCTCGAATCGATCCTCCTCCTTTCTCTCTTGTTCTCGTCGCGACGGCGGAGCCGAGCAACCGGACGGTCGGCTTCCACGAGCACGCGATTAACATTTCACGAAGTTAACGGGCGAGTGATACGGTCATCGCGCCTGGGCGACGCTTACAAATCGTTTTCCAACGACCACGGGCGCAATCGCCGTTACCACTCGCCATTACGCTTCGTCCGCCACCTACTCGGCCTTTCCCTTTAGCCCCGAGTGTGTGGAAAAAGGAGATGCCGCGGGGTGAAAAGAGACACGCGCGAAACTTATCTCGAAAACCGTTCACCCTCCTCTTCTTTACACCCGTGGATCGCCTAACGTCCTTACGCGCGTTACAAGGCGACGCGAATGCGCGCGTTATTATTGCTCGCACGTTCGAGCTGGTTTCAGCGTGGAAACGTACCTGCTCGCGAGAGCCGCTTGCGCGCGCGGGGGTAATTAACGAGGACGATTAATTACGGGCGCCACGATCGTAGCTTCTCTCGAACACGCGATGCTTTACGAGAGCCTTCTTGCTCCCTACCTGCGCTCCGCGGTTCTTCCTCTTAGAGTCTCTTCCCACTTTTTTCACGGCAATACCGCTTCGCGCTTCGTCGAGCAACGTTTAATCCGCGCCGATTATTCGTAACATTTGTCGAGGACTGTTGAGAGTACGGAGTAACAACTCGTTCGAAGATAAGAGCAACTTCGATCCCCATTGCGTATGGATGAGTTTATTGAAAACTTTGTTGCCGGCCCGCTTCACCGTAACGGGATAATGTAATGCCGGTTTAACCGAGGATCGGGATCTTGGAGGCGGGGTATTGGAAACTTTAGAAGCGGCCAACGTTCGAAGATTAACTCCTACGAGTAATAGTAATAAGAAAAGAATCGTGGAAGGAGTGATAATCGAGCGTAGACTGCGAGAGCTCGGGGCTTGCCGATCGAGCGGATCGAATCGAGGGCGGAAAGTACGCGCGAATTCTATTTTCTAAGGCCACGGTCGTCTCTTTAACGCGACGGTTCGGCTACTCGAGGAGGGAAAATTAATTTAACGATTTCACCGCGGCCCTCAGAGATCGATCGAGATATCTCGTAGGGGCCCGATCCCGATCTCTCCTCCTATTTGCTCGATCGTATCGCTCTTAAAGCGCGTTTCATCGGGAGTCATAAAATTTTCAGTAATGGACGTTAATAAAGATTCTTGTCTGCGCGTTCCTTCGAGCGCACTAAGGAGGGGACCGATCTCGGTTGGCAAACGATCGATTTCGAGCTATCCTCCTTGCGGTCCCGCACGTAATCGCACGGGCACCGTTCGTAGGACAAAAGAATGAAAATTGTCCGATGGCCTGTACAGTTACTCGAATGCCGTCGTGGTCTTCGTCCACGTCGTCCTCCGGTGCTTTTCTCCATCGGTTCAAAGTTCGTGGCACGCGCGCGGATTCCACGTGGCTTCACGGGCGTGGTTGAGTCGAGGAGAAGAAATCCTCACGATTAATCCGCCCCTTACCTTCGCGCTATTAATTAATCCCCGAGAGCTGACTACCCTGTCCCACGCCTCACCAATGATATAGTCGTCCTCGTCGATGAGTTCCGACCGGTGGTCCATCGTCGGAGAAATCTTCTTTGACGCGCGACGAATCAATCGCCTCGATTTGACCCCGTTCGTTGACTTCCCACCGAGACGGTAGCTTATCGATCGCGCTCGAGAGCTCGTAAACCCACGACCTCTACGTATTGCCGCGCGAGCACTCGGCGGGGAGGCTAATGAATTCCTCAAAGGATTTCTCTACACAAGAGCTTTCCGTGTTTACGATTAGACGTCTCGGCGCGTTTTCTCGAAAACTGGTTCTCCCTTCTTCTGCATCCCAACAACTAACCAACCACCTCTTCTTTGGCCGCGGGTCTCTTCTTCGTCCTCTCCTCGACTCCGGCACTTCCTCCATACCGCTGGAGTTGCACCGAGCGGCTTGACAATTTAAGCTGCTTACCGCGCGTAGAGCGCGCCGGGGACCTGATGCTAAGAGTAACTGCCGGTGGATTAACACATTAACCGGCGGGTAAGCAGCTTTTACGTCGCTCTTCCTGCCGCGCCGGTGAGCACCGCCCAATGAAAGTTTTCCGCTCCTCCCGCGGACGAGGCGGCTACGCGGTATCTGGCACACATCCTCGCTTCGCGAGTAAGCTCCTCATTTCTTATTCATGTGTCGCCGCGCGTAACGAGAGAGGAGTGGACGTGGAAAAGCGAGGGTGAAAAATTGACGAGTGGATTAAGTCTGTTATTTGATTATCCACCGGGGGCTCGTCTCACGGTTAATTAATTTCCACGGGACGCGTCCCTATCTTTGGACGCTTTTTAACCATTTGACTGCTAAAGGGTTATATATGCGCCTTCACAATTTCATCAATATATGCGAAAGGCGTAAGTATACGCCCTCTGTATAAGTAAAAAATAATAGTAAAAGTATAACACCTTTATATTTAATTACCGATTATTATTGAAGGAATGCACAAATTAAGTTAAGCAAATTAAAATAGCTTAAAAAGTTACTTAAGATAAATAAAAAAAGTATTTTTAATTTATTCGCCATTATTATTTTTTAAACTCTAAGAATGGTATCAAATTTCCGGGTACTGTTTTGGTCGCTAGTCAGTGGACAACCAGTCGCAACGACTGACATGCGAAAAACGCGCCGTCCATATTGATGAATTCGTCCGAGAGCGCGACGCAGTCAAATGGTTAAAATTAAATCTCGCGATTATTTTTCTCCTCCCTGTTTTTCTGAAAAATTCTGGGAAGAAGCTAAGATTCTGGACAGTAGATTCTCTCGAGAGCAGAAGCATCTGGCCTCGTTTTTCTCCACCTGCAGAATCGGTCGGCTTCTTGCCCCAGTGCTTGCCGACTCAATCCTCCTCCCTGTGCCGGCTATCGGCACGCGGAGGGCGTAATGCCGAGAATAATTGCTCGCGGATCGCGAGTTAAGAGGTAACAAACGATCGGCCGGGATTAACGAGAGACGAATAAGCTGGCAACGGCAATTGAATGCGCGTTCACCCAGGAGTCCGTGGCCGGAGGCGATGATAAATCTGTGAGAACCATCGAGACTGCCTCCGTCCCTCTTTCCTTCTCACGTCTCACCTGTCCTCCTCTTCTCTCCTCGTGTTCCACCTTCGACTACACCTCGCGCCTCCTCTTTTTTCCGGCGCGTCCACGCGCGGAACGATCGTGTCGCCCCGATATCGATTTATTTCGTCCGGAAAGCTCGAGCGCGCGACCCCGCCCGGTGTAAGGTTTCATTCACGCCGAGAGAAACGCGCTTCCTCGAGGTTATTGCTCTTTTATCCTCCTTCACGCCTAACGACATTATAACGATGCACCGCGAGTCTAGTCGCATCGGTAATCACTCGCGATAGCCGGCGATTATTTTTCCAATGGTGGCGCGGAGGATAAGGAGGCGGAACCCTGCCGCGAGTAAATTAATACGACAGGACGAGACTCTCTCTCGACGGGGTTTTACGCGCGATCCGTAATGATCGTCGGTAGATCGGAAGTACCTAAGCTTATTCCGTGGTTCCGTTTCGCGATAACTTCTCTCTCCTCGGTCGGAGAGCACTCGTCGAAGGACGCCCACACCTGCGTTCTCTTCTCACCGGTGGATCCTGCGTGTTCCTTCGAAGGACTCGACGCGATCGCTCGGATGAGATAACGCCTCCGGAGGCCTCGTTCATTTTACCGAGTAATTAGCGACGGCTGTACGCTCTTGTCAGAGGAGTGGCGCTAGCCATTTGTTGCCTGAGAACCTTCGCGCTGGTAAGGTACGCGTCGACGGGATTCACCTTTGAAGAAGAGGGAAGAGGGTCGCACGGTGCGAGAGAAGGGGGGACCTAGAATTGGTTCGTTTGCTATGGAAGAAGGAAGAAGGAAGGTGTAAGAGATTAAAAGCCGTTCCGCCGCGTCTTCATTAACATCGCGGTTAAAAGCGAGCCGAGTATCAAGGTGCCAACCCCGTTTCTCTTATCCCTCGATACCTTATCTCTTCCTCAGACGTGCTGATTTTCTATCCTGCATTTCTCGTTCTCGTGGAAAAAAAAATCTCGTGGTAACGAAGAGAATTAATAATTCAAACCGGAAGCGTGCCACCCTCGCGGAGGAACTTAATTCTCGAGGACTGGCACGGGTTCCTTCGATCTCCGTGGAGAATCGTGCGAACCAGAAATCTCGATGGAAAGATGTGTAACGAGGAAAAAGCTGTGGAGTGAAACTTTTTCGCGGAAGATTTTTAGCTCCGAGCGGGAGAAGTGCCCGTTGTCGTCGGCCTCCTCGTCCTCTTCGTTGCTATGACCGGCTTGCGAGATTAATCGCGCGAGATAATCGCGCATGCGCGATGCTCGACGCCGGAAAGGAACTAATGAACAAACACGTAACTACCGGCGCGTGATTTATATGTACAAACCGCGTCGGTACCGAGCAAACGCGTCGAAACCGCCATAGATCGCGGCCACCGCCGGAGGTGGAGACGATGAGGATGGTGGTGCGCGTGCGTCATAATACCGCATGGCAGATTTAAAGAGCCGTCACCAACGTTCACGACGCGCACGCTCAGAAGCGGACGCTCGACTTCCTGTCCATCGGCGATCGTCCTTCCGTTCTTCTCTCGTCCCCGGTGTCCAACTTGGGTCCTCTTTCTCCTCCACCTCCTTCGTAAGAATCCTTCTCACCGGAAGTACTTGATGATTCTACCAAGCGCGTCTCGAATATTTTAATCACAGTAGTGGAGATCGTCGTAGAATCTTCGTGAGGTTTTTAAGGCTCGAAACACACTATCGGCCCGCTCACGGATCATAATCTTAAAGTATTCGCACTATCGAGTCGCTCACGGTCCGGTACGCGATCCGCTTTCGATTCGATTCCATATGATCGGTATAGTTTCTACCTAAATTATACAATCCTTGATTAGCCTTTACTAATTCAATGAGCATTTCATCTAAAACTAAACAAAAATCATTAAATTAAAATTTTATCACATTTTTCTATACATGTTCGTATAAAAATTAAGAGATACATCAATAAATAATATATCATTACAAAGCAGTATATATTTACGTACCTTTTTCAAATGACTAAGATTTTTCTTTACTCGTGTTGTTTCACTGCTCGACACTGCTCGAAACTGACAGATTGTGAGAAATCACGATCGAAGCCTGTTCACACCATCGGTGCAGCTCCGGATAAGTTCGATACGCTCCAGCAAAATATTCTTTCGAGGAATCGTAGCTGTAGCGAGAGCGGACCGAAACTGTACTGTTACCCATAGTGTGTATACATTATAAACAATGGAAGAAATTTTATCGGACCGAAGCAGACCGAGAGCGGATCGTAGCGGACCGATAGTGTGTATCGGGCCTAAAATTATTTTTATTTTGTCATCTGTACAGGTCGCACTGTGAAACCATATGAGACCAGACTGCTCGTTGGATTGGAGGGCTGTTAGTCTCGACCATAGATTTATACTCATAGACCGCGCATTCTGTGAGAAGCGTTGAAGACAACATGATACGAGAGAGCAATACTGGGAGTGAACCTGTCTCTGTCTAACTGGAGCGTTGGTGGGGGGAATAAGGAAAAAAGGAGAAGAGCAACGTTTAAACGCGAGTATACGTTCATATACGTTTAAACGTTTATACGCGTAAACGTTCCCCCCACCAACGCTTCAGTTAGACAGAGACAGGTTCACTCCCAGTATTGCTCTCTCGTATCATGTTGTCTTCAACGCTTCTCACAGAATGCGCGGTCTATGAGTATAAGTCTATGGTCTCGACCTCGACGAGTCTAACAACGACATCGCGATGTTCGATTGTCTTTTGATCGAGCGCGATCATAGACATATAGGATAGACTGCGCATGCGTGTCCGTGGCTGTCCGTGGCAGAACGGAGAGAGAGGCAAAACATCGGGGAAGTTTTCTTTTCTTGTCTGCGCAGGTAGGCTGCGCAGTAGTCTATTGACAGCTATGATAGGCTTAACCCAGTACATATACATTGGGCAAAATATGTTTGTAAAAATTTAGCAATAGTGTAAGAATTTAGCTGTCGCAAAAGCGAGAGTTTTGTGCTTTAGAGAAGACAGTGAGCCAAGTAGGACTAAATAGTGAGATAGCGGTCTTTCCGTGTAGAGGTTAAGTGAATCGAGTGGGACTCTGAACCGAGATTTCGACGATCCGGCCAAGTCGAGCCTTTCTCTGTTCTTCCTCTATTTGCTATATTTTAATAAACATTTGTTGAGTTGAAGTGATTTGATTAAATTAATGCCCCGAATCCGGCATCCGCTTACAAGTTTCTCAGAAGTGGGATTCACAAAGGGATAGACAAAGGACTTTACGCGTGAAAACTAATATTTTCTTTCTTATTGTTTGTCTCCTTCCAATAGCCACATACGCTGCATGTCTTCAGATTTGTTAATATAATTGTTTTGTATTGCACGCTTATGTGCGATCTCCACAACATAGTATGCAGGTTAGAGTATCGGTAGATACCGGCAATTGACAGCGAAAATTGTCCATAATGCGCGCGCAGCATGGATAGAGAAGGACAGATATTCACCGATGTTTTGCCTCTCTCTCCGTTCTGCCACGGACACTTTTTCTGCTCAGCATGCGTTGGCATGCGCAGTCTATCCTATATATGTCTATGCTTATACTCATAGACCGCGCATTCTGTGAGAAGCGTTGAAGACAACATGATACGAGAGAGCAATACTGGGAGTGAGCCTGTCTCTGTCTAACTGGAGCGTTGGTGGGGGGAATAAGGAAAAGAGGAGAAGAGCATACGTTTACCGTCACTCTTTTTCTCACAGAATGCGCGGTCTATGAGTATAAGTCTATGTTTACTACATTCTACTCCATTTAGAAGGAATTTTATTTTTATCGAGTTAGGAAAAGATCGTTGGAAAATTACCACGACTTTTTTTTGTTGAACATTTCGGACTGAGAGAGCGGACCGTGAGCGGACCGATAGGGTGTATCGGGCCTAAATGTCTTCGACCGTTAAAAAGAATCAATCCGTGGATCTTTCCCGAGAGAGAAGAAGAAAAATCGCTCGATCGCTGTGCTGGAGCGAAGTGGTGCTCGCGATTAATGGAGCTTGGGCTTAATGGACGGTCCATGTTGGTGGTCGTCGCGGGTTGACGGATCGCGCGCATAATTACGTAACCCGCGCGTAGAGTCGTCCCGCGTCTGGGACGCGTCTCCAGCGACAGGAGAAGTAAGCGTTAAGAGCCCTGGGGTCGCCTGCTCGCGCGCGCGGTGGAGGCGAAACAATTAAGAAATTGTCTCGGCCGTTAACCTTTAAGGTCGCGTCGTGATTCATTGCCAGCGACGCCCCGTCCCGGGGGCTCCTTCCGACTCCCTCCGAAGACGCTCGTCTAATGCGATTCTAATAGCACCGTGCCACGGCGAATATACACGAGAATTTACTGGCCGCCAGCTCATCGCGCCCCGGAACCCTCCGCGTTTAAATTTCCCGCCGACTCGAGGCGCCTCGACGCTCTTCGTAATGCGACGAGTAAGCTCGCCATAATAAATCATCCCGAGGAAAAATTGTTCATTGTTCCGTGCGAACCCGCGCGTAAACGAGATTAGAGAACTCCTGCGGAATTTTTTCCACGAGGTTGGAGTGTATCATTAAAAATTACTCGCTTTAGGATTCTAATCGTTCGAAGGGGATATCCTCTCCTCGTGAATTCTCGGCGAGTTTCATTAACCTCGTGCCTGCTCTCGGTCGTTAAGAGGCCTCTTATTAGAGGCGACATTTGGAAGATATTTCCTCGGAAGCGGCGCGGCGTCTCTTCCAAGCGGCACTTTCCCAATCGTCCTTCTCGCCTCCGAAATGTCAGATCGATATCTCGAATCGGAGCCGCCGCCGGGTGGGTAATTACGTATCGCGGCCGGGATGCTATTTTAATTACAGGCTACAATGTCGCGTGCCGGTATCGTCGATTTCATCGGCGCGCGCGTGTAGATCCTTGCGCTTTCTAAGCTTCCTAGTGCTCGGACACGCTTCTGCCAGGAATATCTTACCTCACCCTTCTTCGTCCTCACAATAAATCTCATTTAATTCTCTTCTTTTCTACTTCTCGGTGCTTGCAAGGGCGAAGGTCGCCGCGCGTGTCCCACGTCGCAAACACGCGCCTCTTTTCCTCGCGCCGGCTTTGCGCGTGCGCTCGGTCGCGGCCACGAGCGTAAGGACGACGACGCGAAGAAACGACGAGGGAGACATTCTTCCGAGTTGCGGCTGGTATTCAATTAGAAGCGTAATGCGCCTTCGTCCCACGTATGAATATGCATGCGTCCGTGGATCGCATGCGCCGTGTGGGGAACGAGTGCCTCGGGCATCTGTAGCCACGTTTCTCTCGGTGTTTGGGTTTGGGTTTGGATTTGTGTACGTATGTGTGGGTGAGAGAGAGAGGACTCGCGTGTGAGCAAGTACACGCGCGAAGATTCGTGTGCACGGACTCCGGTGGGTGAAGTTCTACTCTTGCCGCTTTACCTTTTCGACTCTCTTGGGCGCTCGAAGCACGCGAGGAGGAGAGCGGACAATAAATTTACGCGTGCACGAAAGGTAGGTGGAGAGACAAGGGAGGATATGGGAAGGTGATTGGAAGAAGGTGGTGGTACGTCGGGGAAGAAGAGAACGCTTTTGGAGATATTCATCTGCGACTTTGGCGCCTCGGAAGGGAAGTTCCGTGGGTGGTGGTATTGATTTTGGAATTCGTGGACGGAAAAACGAAACGGAGTCGAGAGAATTGGGCGTGTGGGGTATGCGAATACTCTTATGGTCCTTTAATTTTCAGATCAATGTAGATCATTAATATAACTTAGGGTTTTATTTTTTTATGGTTTCTTTTTCTACCATAAATAATTTACGTAGTTTACAGTTATATGTATATTTTATTACGTATACTTGGGACTTTTAATTGTCGAACACTTAATTGTTACGATCTGTATATCTTCGTCTAATGATCTATCGGATCCAGAGCAATTAGAGAGTTGTTCTAATTTTATTCTATACTATCCTTTCAGCCGGGTCAATTTTTCTTCTTTAGGGGCGAGACTCGGATTTCCTCGCACTTCTTTATCGGCGCAATAAAGTGAAATTACTTCCGCCTAAATTCTACAATTCGCAATTTAAATTCCAGTCCTTTGAGCTGTATACCTTACCGCGTTCTCTCCTTCACCGTGACCGCACGCTCGTGTTCCCCTATTTAACGCCTTCGTTATTATGCACGCGTGCAGCCGCACTATGAATATCTCTTGGCCCTCTCGGCCTCGCGCGAGTCGGAAAAAGGAGAGGAAAGAAATTTGCACGCGAGCGTAATTACGTTCTGGCAAGAGAGTCGCCGCGCAACAAATGAACCGACCTGCGAGATGCATTCACCTAGGACGACGCGACGGATCGAACGATCTCGAGAGCTTTCTCGCGTTGCTTTCTCGCGTCTCTCACAAGCGGTTGCGCGCACGCCACGAGACACGTCGAGGATAGTCTCTCGGACTTTTCTCACCGTGGACGTGCGCGCGGATTTTCGAATTCTCTCGAGCGAAGTCGCGCGCGCCGTCCGGCGTGGAAAGGTCGGCCGCGAGTCATCCGAGAATGACTCTATCGATTTTACCGCGGAGATTCTCTCCACTTATTTATCCGTGGGCATATGTCGTTCATCGGAGAGGAGAGCCAGAGGCCGTTAACGAGAGAGCCTCTCGTCGGCGCGAGGCAAATGTCAAAGCCTGCGCCTATATTAGTTGTAGGGTTCGTAGAACGACCGGGCGAGGAACGCCGTCGGAACCTTTCGCAGGCGGGTTCAAAAGGTTACGTCAGATAGGCCAGATACCGACTACGTCGATTTACATAATAATCCGCGATCGATCGACGAAAGTAAAAGCGAGCGTTTCTAAGCGGAGCGAGGGACGAACGGGATTTTTCCACGACAGATTGGAGAGCCTATACCGGACGAGCGTGGCAGGACGTTTCGTTGTTATACGTGTCGAGGCAAAGAGGCAATGAGTTTCGCTCTCTTACGGGACGATCCGCCGAGATTATCGTCCGAGAATCCGCTCGACGTCCTCCACCTTCGAGACTCGCCGCGCCACGGACGTTAGGGACGCGTTAAGGCCCCTCTCGAATCCTTCGAGCCCTCCTCCTTCTCCGGAGATCCTTCCGGGCCTTCTCCTTCTCCTCCTTCTCTTCCACCACCACCACCACCACCACCTTGCCGCACCACCCACGTGGAGAACGTCGAGCCACCACCGATCCTTTTCATCCTAAACGAGCGATTCAAAGCTGGACGTAAGGTAAATCCCTCGGCACGGTCACGGCGCAGTCGTATATATTTCGCCTCTGTGCCGCCGCGTGGCTTTACACAGTCCCGAGACTCCGTCCGTCCACCCTCCTCATCTTCCTCCTCGTGCCCTCTTGCCCTCCTGCCCTCCTCTCCTTCGGCGCGCTTCGCCGTGTGTGGTCTTTTATATAATTTGTACCTCCTCCCGCGCCGGATCCTCCTCGCTCGAGAGACTCCTCCGATCTTTCGCGCATCCTCACGGAGGACTGAGGATTTCTTTTTTCGTATCTTTTCATAAGGAAGATCGCCTTGGATCGGCTCTCGTCGATCGAGCGATCGAGAAGATCGGCAAGAGTGGACGTAAAAAATTAATTCGCGGCTGTAACGGATGGTAGGTCGTTCCAGAAAATTTCCCGACCTCCCACGTGTCCACCATCCCTCCCGTTCTCACTTTCTACGACCGCGAAGTTTACTGGAATGGATCCGACGAAGCACACACGGCGTCCGAGCGCGCGCTCGTCTTGCATCATTAGGCTGGTAATACTCTATCATACGAGGAGAATGATAATTAGCGATGAGGCGCCGATCGAAGAAGAGAGGAGAGAGGCTTTGGTTGGTAGAGGAGTAAGAGAGAGAGAGAGGGAGGTTAATAGGGTACAACGCACGCCATTTTCCTCGGGTGCACCGCCGTCGATGGCAAAACGATAGCTTTCTCTCGGTGGCAGTGTTCGGTACGCGCGCGAGACGAGACCCGTGAGTCGAGGAAATATCGAGCGGGGTGGTGCGCTCTCGTGAAAATATTGTTAAGCGTGCGCGCCGATAGTATCGAGCGCACGGTAAAGATCGACTTTCACGGGGAGTGTTTCGAGCAATTAGCGGCTGGTCGTCTCGTGGTGTTAATTATGAGTCGAACGAGATCCCTCTTTGGGAAACACACGAATGCGGAGTAAAATGCGCGGCCTCTTTCGGAACTGGGCGTTTCGACACCGCGTGCAATAGGAGAGGGTGAGAGGAGTGTGGGCCTAGGAGGTACACGCGTGGACTTTCTTAAAAAGAATTTCCACGTCGGCCTCGATACCGTTTCGTCTCTTCTTACTACGCGAGGGGTCTCCCGCCCTCTTGAACCGAGTTGTCGGCGCACTTATCGTAGCCACTTCACCGATCGTTTACTCTCGTGAGTCGGTTGGCTCGTTCGTTCGAGCCTTAACGATCGCCTCTATATCCCCGGCGTACCATTCAATTTTCCGTGAGGGAAAGAAAAGGAGGGCGGCAGGAGCGAGCGAGGAGGTTCCCACGCGACCGCTCGTCGTCTCCTGGGCCCATTGGGGACCGCGTGGCGGCAGTCTCTCTCACGTTTGCCGCAGGAGCGAAAGATCAAACGTCGATTTACCGACTTTTGACACATCGATGATCCGCGGAAATTGAATCGGCCCGTTGTGTCGTGCTGGAGTCGGCTTCGTCGCGAGACGACGGGGAAATCAAAGGCTCGGAGCAGATCTAGAGACGAGTCATCTCGAGAGATGAGAGAGAATTGTTGTCAGGGTGCCTAGAAAAATTGGAAAACTCTCGATTTCGTTTCTCCGCTCGCCAACGGGGTCTGCTAGATGTCGGTCAATCGCATGCCATCGACCTTTACGATCGAGTCGATCACCCGCCGGTTTCCACGCCAGAAAATCGTTTGCCAGACGATCACTTTCATTGTCGTTAGAAAAGCCTCTCTGATTGGCGGCCACGGAAATCTCCCGGCTACGATCTCCACCGTCGATAATTCGTTTCGAGTCGCGACTGGGAAGACAGCGATTTCTTCTTAAGGTCGGCGACTCCGTAATTCAACGTTCTCCAGTGAGATTTTTTTCTCCTCGCCTTTCCATTTCGTCCCTACTCAATTTTGTCCCCCCTCTCGCGAGACTTTACGCGGATCCTTTTTTCCAACCTGCCATTTGAACGAGAGACCGACTCTGTAAGGTGAAGTCATTTTTGCACCGAGGTAATTGCGGTTCTCCTCTCTTTGTTTTAGAATTCATACGCGCGTAAAGTTTCGCTCGGGGAAAAAAAGGGGCGAGGATCGAGGTAGAGAAAAGGTCGGAAGGATTAAGGATCTTAAGCGCATCGGTATGCAAAACCGATCGTATTTCACGGCGCTGGGCGCTCATGAGCGCGCCTCCCGCGGCTTTTATGCGCCCGCCACTTTGAACAATGAAAATGGCCCTTCTGAAATATTGTAATGGCAGATCGTGATGCATCGGCGGACGGTGCGCACCTCGTTCTCACACGTGCCCGGCCACGTTCCGTTTTTCGTTCGCCTTATATCACCGGGCCAAAACGGGATTACGCGGTTTCACGTAGGGTCATCGATCTTGACGCGCGCCGGGCCCTTCTAATTTCGCGGGACGTCGATGGGCGCGAAAAACGAGCGGTAAGAATTCACGGCACTCGGCTAATTACATTTCTCCGTGAATATATGGAGGCACCTCTCACGCCTCCGCGTCTCGTACAACGTCGCGCACGGCTTATCGGTAGACACGAGAACAGTTTCGCACGTAGCAGGAACAATCGAGATTTATGCGCTCACGATAACGGACCATATCCGGCGATCATATCCGACGTCGTCGATTAATTGATTCATTATTTAAGCGAGCCGTTTTAAACGCGAGATACCGAGATATAAATCTCGACTGTAATCGTTCAATAACGGGAGGGAGGGCCTCGTGATTTCTTCGACGTTCGTGGCCGGCGCGCCCTCCTCGCTAAAATCCGATATCGCACCGAGTGCAATTCTACTTCGCGATGTTACCCAATCTCTCTGTACCCACAAACTCAAACACACGTTAAACGCACCCACCCTCGAGCACGCGTGTCACTCGTACCCGACACGCGAGCGACTCGCACGAGCGGGGTGGTCGCACGAAACTTCCTTCTCTCGATCGGGCGAGCCATCTCGATTATGCAAAAACAATTATCCACCGGTCACGTATAAGGAGCGGAATTATTAAGCCCGTTAAAACGGCGCGCGGCACGTTACGAAAGTCCCAGGGCATAAAACCGGCCGGTTGCGACAGGCCACTCCGGGCATCGCTCTCGTTTCTGCCGTCCTCCTCCTTCATCGGGGAATTTTTGCCCTTCCCGCGAAAATGTTAATACCCAGTGATCGTAAAACGAAGGAGGCAGAGCACGGATACTCGAGCGTTCGTCGAGGGCCCACCACGTTCGCCTCTCACCAACGATCGAATTTCGCTTCGCTTTAACGACGCGTTTACGTCTAACCCGGTGACAACAACGTCTCTCTACTCTCCGATACCGCGTCAATTTATGTTCTCTCCTTTACGAGGCCGTTTTCGTTCGCGCACCGTGTAATTTTAATCACCGCGAACTTCTTGTCGCGCATAGGTAGAAGAGGTACTTCTTCTTAGCCATCTCGAGAGTTTGTGCGCTACCTAAATTCGTCCCTGGCGCCTACCCGCTCGCGGATGAATTCTCGGGAGCAACGGCCCCGACCCCGCCGGAGGACGGACCAGGAAGTCTTTAGTCCAATGGGAATTTATCGTCGTGCCTGAGGACGTAAATAAAGTTTCAAACGGTGGGCGACGCGACTCGCTCGCGCGTAAACGCGTTACGCGCATGCGCGGACACGCGAGGGACATTTACGCGCGGGAACACCGTTGCTCCGCGCGACCTCGAGCAAGAGGACGCCGCTCGCGATTTACTCGAAGTCTTCTTAACGAGACGACTGAAACGGCGCGGACTCGCTCGTCGAACCGACGAGAGACGTTTACGCGCGCGAACACCGTTCCTCCGATTCGGTCGACCTCGTCCAGACGAGTACGTACGTGGAATCGTAAAAATGATCGCGTGGCATCGATTACATCGGCCTGGGTTAATGACTTTGTAAATCAATCGACGATTGTTCCCGCCCTCGCCTCGCAGGACGATTATTCATTCGCGAATTCGTCGCGGCTCGAAGTTACACGCGCGTGCTTACATTCGTTCTCCACCTACTTGCCTCCACCTCCTTCTATTTCATCTTCTGCTTTATCATTAGCGCTCGTAGTTCCCGCGTTATTTCGCTCGCAGCGGGGAGAGCGACGAGAGACGAAATTACGAGCGTCCGCACTTTAATTACTCGATGCGCCTACGTTCGTGAGATATGCGCTCTCTAAGTCATTAGGGGTCGATGACTTTTCCAGGGGAGGTTTTTTTCATCCTGGAGCTCTAGCCCCAGGGGCACGCGTTCGCACCTTCTCCTTCTCTTCTTCGATGGATTCTCTTTCGTCCCTTTTCTCTCTCTCAACAGTGATTTGCGGGTTTTCTCGTACACGAATTGCTCTGGAAAATTCTCGAACTTATTTCACTGTGCTTTAAATTAACGCCTCTCGCACGGGACACAGTGTTCTCGCGATAGGCACACATAGTCGAGGATGGTGTTCACGACTTGCGGAGTTCTCGAACCTTAGCCCAACCTCACACCGTGCCGCTCCTCCTCATTTTTAGGCACGACCGTAAAGGGAGTGCCTTATGCAATCGCCATCCTGAAAACCTTTCGTGTGTGTGTGTGTGTCCATGTATATCCTCGATTTCGGAAAAACTGCTGAACCGATCGGGACGAAATTTGGCATAAAAATCAAGTACACTACTGTGAGTTGACAATAAGGTTTGTGAGCCGCCATCTTGAACCGGTACAAAATGGCGGGAAGTTCAAATATCGAAAAATTCATATCTTTGGTACTATTCATTAGATCCCGATAAAATTTTACACGTACATGTACACGTATGCAATGACAATTACTGGAAATTTTCAAATTTTTTGATTGGCCGAATCAAAAATGGCGGCTAATTCAAATCTTTAGTCCATTATTCCAGCGAAACGACTGAACGGATCCGAACAAAATTTGGCATGTACATCGAGTATATACCCATTTAGTGCCACGAAACTTTGTGTACAGCCATCTTCAACCGTTTTGGGAAATTGTGGGAAATTGTGGGAAATTCATGTATGGAAACGTGAGTTACGCGGTCGTGCCTATTGCAGAAAGCAAAGCTTTTCTGCACCCGGTAAGGCGAGCGCGAAGCGCGAGCTCCCGGCAATTGTGCCGACCACTAGTCTCTTCTTCGATGGATTCTCTTTCGTCCCTTTACTCTCTCTCAACAGTGATTTGCGGGTTTTCTCGTACACGAATTGCTTTGGAAAATTCTCGAACTTATTTCACTGTGCTTTAAATTAACGCCTCTCACACGGGACACAGTGTTCTCGCGATAGGCACACATAGTCGCGCGACGAACCGAGGATGGTGTTCACGACTCACGGAGTTCTCGACCCTTGGCCTAACCCCACACCGCGCCGCTCCTCCTCATCTTCCTCCCTCTAGCTCGAGCTGCTACCCGCGTGAGAGTGCACAGTTACGCTTCCTCGGTAATAATACGAATTGTGGACTCGAATCGGTGTATAAACGATGGAAAGTTATTCCCAAATGCATCGCGTGCCACACGCGGTTCACGCGCGAGCACGCCGTGCGGCAGGTCGCGCGGGAAAATTCGAGAGCGCCTCTTCCACGGCAACATTGTCGCGAGTGTTTCGATAAATTACTTTTTCGCGCTCATCATCGGTCCCAAGATCACCCCAGAAAGGCGTGACGAGCTTTTTTTTAGCATTGTCACGCCCGAAGGTAGCAAAAATAATTTTATTCGTGGCTTCCGTCTGCTTAATGACGACGTTGAGACACGCGCTTGAACGCAGTTGAGTAAAAGCCACCCCGTTCCGACAGAATTGACCGGTTGACGGAGCCTCGTGACGAAGAAAGGGCAGAGAAGAAACGAAATATCATAACGTAACATCAATGCCGTAATAAGACGCGTCCTACGCGAAGCCGCGAATCAAGACGGAATTAAAGCCCCGTCTCTCAGGGGCAGGAACTAAGTATACGGTGGCCCCTTCCCTCTCAGTTCCTTTACTTACGCCCTGGTCGTTCGAAGCCGTTGAATAATGAAGCTCCTTTCATTGCGCTGACGAGCAGTTGAGAGATCGCCACCCCGAAGGACGGTCCCTGCCCGCGGTACCCCTGGATGACACGTAATAACAAATTGCACGCAACCGTGCACCAGGAGGGACGGACAGAGCGACGTACGAGCGGACGCATAATAATGCGAGGAGCGTGCAGGCCGTCGAAAGTGATTTTCTTCTGATGTACTTCGCGATTAGTTCGAGGCGAGGAGCACGAATACGAGTGGCCTGGCGAGCACTCTCCACACCGTAAAACAACCTGCTCTTATTTCCCTTTTCCAATCTCCGCCCGCCGCGTCTCCGTAATGGCCAATAATTTTTAATAGTTATCCTTCGGACGCGTGCGCCAGAACGTTCTTAAGAATCGTCCGGAGAATTCTCTCTCTCGTCCGACAAAACGAATTACGCGAACTTCTCCCGGCAGGTGGGTACACTCGAGTATTCGCACGATGCAACGAGTCATCGACCCTCCCATTCGTATGCAGACGAGCCCGCGAACGCTTTGCAAATTAGTTATACCACTCGCGCGGGGAAGCCTTATGCCGTTTCCCTGCGCGCCGATGAGTCAGCGGCTCATTGTTCTTTCGTTGTCCGACGCTCTAAGGTAGGTCAGTTCTTAGCGCGCTCATGTGGGTCAGTCGCGTGTCCATTGACCAGGTTGCGAGAGAAGGAGCAACGCGTCGTGTTACATCCGCTTAAATCCCTCATTACTCTGCACGGAGCCCCTCCAGGTGGAAGAGTGTGCTCGCGTAGAGAGGAGCATTATTCCGTGAAAATACGAAAGGATTCTCTCGCTCGTTCTCGGCACTACTCTACGGTGGAAACGAGGCGGGCGTGGTGGACCGTAGGGCTCGGCCCAAAGCGATCGCAATAAAGAAGCGATCAGAGTGGAGAGATCGAAGAAGCGACGGTCTACTCGTAGGTAGAGAAGGCGGGAGGCCGCACGGCAAATCCGAGAGAGTTGCGAGCTTGCATAATAATCCGCGGGATCTCCTCCCCTGCGGTCGTGCATACCGACGCATACACGGACAACCTCGGAGAGCCGGTCCTCGAGCACGCAATAGTCCAACAAGTGTCCGGTAATGACTATATAGGTGAAGGCGCATGCGAGAATGCACGCGTGCACCTGGAGACGCGAGCAGGAACGGCACCCGGAGGGATGCTCGCCGTCGTTCAGGGAGAAAAGATGGAGGTGGATGGTGGAATTTTGCGGAAGGTCGAGAGTATCGCTAATCGCGTTACCGAACAATGTTAACGCTCTAACTCGCCTCCCCGCGAGCGGTAAGCGTGTTTCTCGTGGCCACGCGTGTTAACTCCCTTAATTACGAGCACTGGAGTACAAGCGCGGATAATTACTTTCTCGATTTACGGTACTAGGAGGAATAAAGAATAATCGGTAACGTGTAAAGTGATTCGAGGCAAATTGCACTAGTCCAATAAGCTAACCCGAGGTGTTTTTAATAGCCCACTGTGCTCGCGGGTTCGCGCGATTTTACCAATCGATAGACGAGCACGCGCGTCCGAGATAAGCGCGAGATAGTACCACATTGTAAGCGGCTATTTCCATTCGCGGAATTATCCGTGCGATCTCTTTTTCCCCCCTCCGTCTTCTTGCCTCCCCAATGGCGCGTTAATGCGATTTGGAGTCAGGTGGCGATTCTAATTATTCGAGCGAATGGAGCGGGGCCGCCTCCGCGCCTCGCAATTGTTACAAATTGATACGTTCGCCGCGGTAACCGCTGCCGGATCACCGCTATTAATTACGCTCAGCCGTATTTCCGATCGGTCCTCGTCGACTATTATCATAATTGCTGTGCGACGCAACGCGAGTGGACAAGAGTTGGAGAACGGTCTGGCAGGGAGAGTGGTTCGTGCACCTGAAAGATACTCGGTGCCGATATATCCCCGGCGTTTCTAATCAGACGTTGCCTCTCGAGCGGGAGGCAAATGAGGAGAGATGCTCGTTCGAGCGGTCGATCGGTCGATCCGGTCGGACAGTGCTCCGAGAAGAATGGCTCGCGTCGACTAATTATCGCTTATCGGTACCGAGCCGCTTATGCGTCTCGGATTAACCGCTTCGTTAAGGATTCCACGGTCGTTCGTCTCGCGACTTTATCGTCGTGAACTATGCGCTCGATTGCGCGCAATTAAATCGAAGATAAATCGTCGATTTCGCTCGGACCGGTAGAACCTCCTCCTCCTTATTCGCGATAGTCGAAGCGAATTTCGTCTCACGGACGATAATGAATTTTTCCGTCGATGTTAACAACGGAGGTTGAAGACACGTCGGATGCCGTGAACTTGCGATTATTATTAGGAACGCTCGCGAGGGTTATCGCGATCGGAAACAGGATGCGTCTGTCCTAGGGGGAGAGCTCGTCACGAGGAATACCGATAACAAAATGATTGGCGGACTGCTAATTAAACGACGCGACATTGTTAGCGCTATATTTAGCCGGCGGCCATAAGCGTCTCTCCGACAATGAGGCGCGTGTCGATGACATCGCGGAGCAGGGACAATGTTCTCGATCGTTCAACGAGTTCTCTTTTATTCTACAACGGTCGTTCGATCGGTTATATATTTTTTTGTTCCAACAACAACCGCTTTAGGATGTAACGCAGTAATATCCTGGCACGATCACTCGGAGCGTCTCGAGAGAAAAATAAAACTGTGCCGGGCCAAACTCAAGAGAGCCAAACCCCTGGAGGAGGGCTTCTCTTAGATCTGACCTCCTTGGCCTCGCCCTAAGACGGGATAACAATCGCGATAATTATACCGTGAGAACGATAATTACCCGCCGGCACGATGGCCGGGGATAGGCCACGTAACAACAAACGGGGCAGGGCGTAATATTTTCATGAAATGTCACATCAGATAATGGCAGGTTGCGAGATAGAGAGAAAGACCTGGAGGAGGACCGGGGCCCGTTCCTCTTGGTCCGTCTGGGCCCCTCGAGCTGGCCGAGGTGCCTCACCGAGTCGGTCCGGCCTCCGATCGCTCGCTTAAATACGAACGATTCTTCCTCTCGGGTCCACGAATATTCCGTCGATCGCTCGAGAATCGATCGATCCTCGAGGATCACCGATCCTTCGATTCCGCAATCGTGCGACGACGATCTCGAGAACGAAAGCGTGCCCCGTTCCGAAATAAGGCACGATAAGGCTCGGTCTTATGACCTCCAGTCACGATCGAGCTTTTCCTCCGTGCCTACCGTGGGACGTGAAATTGGGTAATATCGTGGGCGAGACCAGCTCTCTGCTCCGGCTTAACATTTTTTCAACCGTGATTAAATTACCTACGAATAAGAGCGCTCCTTAACTGTAACGCGTCTCGTGAATTTCTATAATTGATTCCGAGAAAGGAGAGGAATACTCGTTCCACGTTTCCATCCACTTCTCTAAATCTCCTCGCTCGCTCGGGCGCCAATACCGGGTTTAATTAATGCGCACTTAAGTCGCCCGCAAACTGGACGGCCGCGTGCTCGCACGCCACTTCGGCTCGTAATAATGTCAACCCGTACGACGACGCACCCCCGGTGATTACCCTGCGATCTCATTCTTGCACGGTTATCGCGAATCTTCAAGCTTGCCGACCATCTTCTTAATCCACCTCGGGGACGCTCGGTTCTAATCGACCGGTCGACGTCCTCGTTAAATCATCCCGTGCCACTTTGTCGAGCTTTGGCTCTGAGAACGAGAAGGAGGTAGTTGTCCTGGGGATCCACGGGAGGAGCTCACGTGGGATTGGAGAAAGAGGAGGAGAGGAGAAGAAGGAGAAGAGGAGGAGGAGAGAAAGAGGAGGTGGTCTCGTTTAAGGCGACGATGCAATTCATTATCGCGATATCTGCGCGATCACGTGCGTACACTCCCGGGTATTCGTCCCATGAATTACGATCGTTTTCTACGAACCGGGGGATCCGGCTAGAGTCGCCTGCTATCGAGTTAATAAGTCCGCGAGTCCCGTTCCAGGCCGATCGCGGATGCCGATTAACACGTCGCTTTATCGTGATCACCCCTCGCGCGTGTCCTACCACTGGATGTCTCGTCTCCTCGCGTCCTTCTTTCCTTCTCCTGTCCTCTTTCTTTAATCACGAGTAAATATACATTTCAATCTCTCTCTCCCTCATTTTACACCTCGCGTTTTTCTCTTCCAAGGTTTCTCTCATCACATTCTTATTTTCGAATAACCGCGTTCGAAAGCTGAACAAGGCAAGTGGCACTGTCCACTTCGCCTGGAATCCTCGTGAGGAAGATAAAAATGAGCGGTGACGCCATTCGCAGAAGGGATTGTCTCTTGAGCTTCGTAGCAAGACGCAAAGATCTCGTACACGAGTACACGCGAATAGAATCCGATGAGGTATCGTCATTATGTCACGATGCTTCTGAGCAGGGGCAGGTGTACGATATCCGTGACAGCTGTTACACGAGCCGCTACCAGGTTTCACTCTCGAGGTGTACGACATAGTCGAGGAGTGCGGCGTGTCTCCAGGTGAGATTCCAGGAGTGCAACTCGTCTGCGATGCAGCTGGAGAAACATAATCGTTCGCGGAAGTCGATGGCGCGGAGAAGGGCCAACGTCGTCCACTGGACACCCACGCTCGATCTTCTCCACGTTTTTCACGGAGTCTCTCCTCTTCCAGGGATCTCTCGTGGCTCTCTCGCCTTGCAATTATGTTGGTACTTATGTATACACGTTCAATTCTCGCATGCAAAATATCCAGCCTCGCGACAACGTCATTTTGCATCCGCGAGAGGGTTCGTCCTCTCGAGCGAACCCGATCCCCGTGAACTCTTGCCAGAGGCTTCTCGCGGAATTCTCTCGTCGTTTTCGCGTTTCGCGAGAGAGTCTCCGCTTCGCCATTGTTAACCGGTAGCAAAGGCATCGCCGCCTCGGTTGCGCTCGAAACGTTGACAGTAATTTATCGGCCGTTCAAAGGAGAACTGATCCCTTCCGCCCGCGGTGGATCCTCTCTACTTCTGCACCTCCTCGCTTCCTCCACGCGTCATGCGATACACGCGAGATCGGTTAAAGGTCGTGAGGAGTCTCGTCCACGAAACCTACGAGGAGATCGAGGCTGAGGAGCCACGGGGAAAAAGAATGGGAGAGGAGAAAACGCACGGTACGGCGGGATAACGGAAAGAAAATTTTGTTCGAGGAATTGGGACTGTTTGGAGTCCTTTCATTGGTTCAACAGGGTTTCACGGTAAAATTGAATAATTATTATTAGGAAGTAATTATCGATTACTTTATCGTCAAAAGTGAGTGGGACGTAATTAAATAAATCATAAAAATCTGTGCAATTTAAAAAAATCCTTAGAATTTTCCAAAGCTCGAAGGAACTTCGAGAGTAAGATTCGAACACTCTCGTCCCGTATAAAGTCTTGCGTAACATCCTCTAGCCTCCCGTCGTCCATTGTAAAATCAACTGAAAACCGGCGGTCAGTTTGCAACGCGTGTCGCTTGTACCTGTGAACGGGCTCAGGAACGACGCGCGTTGAAAGCCGGCCTAAGGTCTAATCTGCATTTTAAACGAGCCGTGCTTTTACCTTCTCGGTGCGCGCAGTTTACGAGAGGAATCATCCGCCGGCACCGGATCGGCCTCTGCCATTCGCGGTTCACGGCGCGTTAACGTGCAGGCGTAAAGCGAAGAGCAACATTGCTTTCGCGAGTCTCACGTGGCGCACGCGTGTTCTTGCTGATTCGATATGCCGCAGTTTCCATGACCCTTGCTGTTCGATTAACGTAGTAGAAGCAGAAGATCGACACGGTTCTTTCGAAAATTCTCAATGTTTGTTAACAGAATGAAACTTTACACGGATCTGCTGCAGGTGCATGTTGGATTATCGAAGACCGAGTAGACCGGATGCCATCGTATATTCAATTAATAATAATCTCTCCTCGCTTCGATTCAACATTGTAGCGTGTCCTCGGTAGGAACTCGACTCGCCACGCGTCATTCAATGTAACGCATCGTTAGATTAACCGTCGGTGTTCGACATCTAATTGGAAGGCAGAGATTTCTCTCGATAATGAATCGTTCCTCGGATACGTTCGATACGGTATCTATCCATCCATCTCTTTCTCGCGCTCGCTCGAGAGGTACGGAGCGAGGATAGGCGGGCGAATTATCGTCCAAACGAATCGAAGCCCTGGAAAGGCCGACTTCGTCCCCCTCTTTTCTTCCGCGAAAACCGTCGGCAGGCAAGTCGATTCGTAGTCTATCGAGAGATCGCGCTTGCTCGCTGCTCCCTCGTTATATTTTTTCGGTGTCGCGCTCCGACGAATACGCGATATTTTCCCGCGTTATCCTTATAAGTCGGTGAGCCCCGCGTGCTTCAATTAAATCGAGAACGGCCCGCGGGTCCGTTTAATAAAGGTCCGCTAAATCGTTCGCGAATACGCACTATCGTGTGAGAAACGATGGCACGGAGAATTGCGCTCTCACGTGCATCATGAAATCACGATACCAAGGACTCTCTCTCGCTTCTGTTACCAAGACTACCTTCGTACGTCTACGTTTCCTTTTCCTCGATTTTCCCGCTCGAACCTTTCCGCGATCTCGTCGACTTATTATTTGTCCAATGACTGAAAGATGCCGGATGTCAGCGCGAGCGGGTAATAGTCCTTGTAAAAGTAACGATGTCATGCCGATTAATTCGATCCCGGACGTTACCGATTCTTTTTATCCGAGAGGAAAACGACGAATCGATCGATTCGACGCATTCTCCTGGCATGCCCTCGGTTTCCTCTTGCCTCTCCACTCGGAGGTTCGATCGATCCGAGATTGTTGTGTATCGGCGTACTTTCATCGGATCGCGCCATTCCACGGTGGACCTGCATCTCGATGTGTAGTAACCCCCGTCGGTTGCGGTACTTCCGCGCGTGTGTTACACGCTCCTTCTCCTAGCTTCTAGTTCGAGGGCGAGATGCAGTCGATGCAGTCGATGCACTCGTCGCACTCGTCCAGGTTGCTGCCACGCACGCCATCGCCAACACCGAGCGATTAATGAGCCTTCGTCAAAGCCGTACCCGCGTCTGTCATTCCGACGGCATCCGGTACAAGCAGACCCTCCTTTCCCGCTTAATCGTTTATTACGCGATTCTTTTGTGGCCCTCCGATTACTCCTATTCCACGGACTCGACGCGACCCGACGGAGTGGTGCGTGTAAAGCTAAGAGTGGACGTTAAGAGTGGATCGTCAGCAGGCGAACGTTCGCCAGACGGTCTGTCATTACGATGCACCGGGAGAACTCTCTCGTGCTTTATTTTACGCATTTCCGCGCCTCGTGTTCTCCGAGAGGATTTTATTTTTGCGCAACAAAAATTCCTCGATACGCGTACGCGTAGATGCGACGAAGGAAAAGGACATTCTGTTGTTAATGGATACGCGCTGCTAGTACACGCGCGTGTTTGTATTTTTGTAATTTTCTTTTTTTCGATGTTTCGTCGTCTTCCACCTTCCTTGCTACTCCTTCTCGCACGTCCTCGAGAACGGCACGTGGAATCTGGAAAAAATTCGAAGCCACTCGGTAAATCACTCGGGTGGTGAAAGCCAGTTAGTTTCGGCTGTGAGATACATCTTTCGCGCAACGTTTGGCCGCTAATGAGACAAGTCGGTGACAGACGCGGTGCCGAGTTTCTTATCACGTACATCATAAACGTCGCTCGGTAAGCAGGCGCCAGGGTGCTACACGCTGTGCTACATCGCGTCCTCGTTGTCGCCTTGTCGTGGCGCTGATTGGTTTCGAGGTGCCGACAATGGCGCCGGGCTTCTACGATGAAATTTCGCGATACTCCACATAAACCCGTTCCTCCTCTCGTTCCAGTCGACCTCTCGTCGCCTTCGATCACGCTTCAACTCGTCCCTTCTCACCGAACACGATTTATTTCCTCCACTCGCCATTTCTACGAATCGAAGAGGCTCGATGTTTAATTTGAACATAGGATTCTTCCGTCCTTTTTTAGGCACGACCGTAAAGGGAGTGACTTATGCAATCGCCATCCTGAAAACCGTTCGTATGTATGTGTGTATGTATGTGTGTGTGTATGTGTGTGTGTGTGTGTGTGTGTGTGTGTGTGTCCGTGTATATCCTCGATTTCGGGAAAACGGCTGAACCGATCGGGACGAAATTTGGCACAAAAATCAAGTACACTACTGTGAGTTGACAATAAGGTTTGTGAGCCGCCATCTTGATCCGGTACAAAATGGCGGGAAGTTCAAATATCGAAAAATTCATATCTTTGGTACTATTCATTGGATCCGGATAAAATTTTACACGTTCATGTACACGTACGCAATGACAATTACTGGAAATTTTCAAATTTTTTGGTTGGCCGAATCAAAAATGGCGACTAATTCAAATCTTTAGTCCATTATTCCGGCGAAATGACTGAACGGATTCGGACAAAATTTGGCATGTACATCGAGTATATACCTATTTGGTGCCACGAAACTTTGTGTATCGCCATCTCGAACCGTTACAAAATGGCGGCAATATGCATGGTCATCTTGAAACGGCTGAACGGATTCGGACAAAATTTGGCATGTACATCAAGTATATACCCATTTGGTGCCACGAAACATTGTGTATGGGCATCTTCAACCATTTCGAAATGGTGCCAGTTTCAAATCTTTAATTCACTATTTTATTTATAATTATAGTTTGAAAATCCCGTAATTTCGAAACGGTTGAAGATGGCCATGCATAAAGTTTTGTGGCACCAAATGGATATATTTTTTTAAACTATATGCCAAATTGTGTTTGAATCCGCGCAAGCGTCTCGCCGGAATAATGGATTAAAGATTTCAATTTGTCGCAATTTCTGAATGGTTGAAGATAACCATGCATAAAGTTTCACCGCAGCAAAGGTGTATATACTCTATGTACATGTCAAATTTTGGTTCGGATGCATTTAATTGTCCGGTTTTGATCACTTGGGCCTATTGCAGAAATGCTGCATTTGGTGGGCGAGCGCGAAGCGCGAGCATCCGATGACCTCAGGGGGTATGGCGCTTGAGCGAAGCGAAAGCGCAGAGGACTCTGTAGCATAGTTTAATATCTCAATACTTGAATTTTCCACAATTTCGAAACCTTTTGAAATTCGTGGGCGAGCGCGAAGCGCGAGTGCCGCGGTCGTGCCTATTGCAGAAAAGCGAAGCTTTTCTGCACCCGTTAAGGCGAGCGCGAAGCGCGAGCAAAGGCGATCTTGAGGGGGTTGGCGCTTGAGCGAAGCGAAAGCGCAGGGGGCTTGCCCCCTAGTTTTTTTAATTTTCCTTGCACTTATGAATGGACGTAGCACACAACGCGAAATTATGCAGACGAGCCACTTAATTAATACGCACGAGACGCCATTCTCAGAAAATACCTCGTTCCAACGGTCGACTCCTCTCACGAATAGTAATGGCCCTGTGAATATTCAACCCTCTCGGAGCTGTCGCCAAAAACTGTGCGCCACGTGGAGGAACAAGCTCACCGGTGAAAGGAGAACTCGAAGAGAAGCACGCGCCAGAAATCTTTCCGGATGCTCGCGTAATTGCCCATTTCCTGGAGCCACCATTAGGAAGTCGGATCTTTTCTTACGATTTCGAACTCGTTCGCGGACGTGGAGAAAAAACTTGAAATCACTTGCTCGCCTCGTTACTCTCGAAATTTTAATTGAAGAAGAATCGCATCGAAGGAGGAACGATTCTCTCGTTCTCCCCTATCCAACGTCGACCGCCTAGAATCCGGTGAGCGTCATCGCGACGCATTCAACCACCCACGCGACCTCGATACCCCGTCATTATAGCCCATTAGCTGAATCGCGGCGCGACTTAAATCCCAATAAACGGTTTCCCGAATCGCAGGCGGAGAGAGTAGCGAGGGAAGCGATTAGCGTCCTGAGGCGTCGAAGCGATGGTGCCGTCTATCCTGCCAACTCGCCACGTCCCTAATTGCTCGGCCGGTATGCGAGCAGAGGCGTGCGTTCTCGCCTCTGTCCGCGCGTATTGCACCGTCTAATTGCTTACGTGCTCGACGTAGAGAGGTAGAGAGTCGTAGGTACGCACGTAGAAGTGCATGGGTGGCGAGAGGAGCACGTGGGCGAGGCGAGTAAGGTGCCGAGGAGAGTAGTCGGCGTTCCTCCTGCACTTGGGCCACGCGGAGCATCTGAAAGCTCCGTGGACTAAGGAGAAGGCTCTCGTGCGTATCGGTAGTTACGAGCTAATCGTAGCAGTGTGCGCGCAGGCGCATCCCGATAGTTCGTGCATCGCTCGTGCCGGACCTTCCCTTACATACCACCCCGTGTCTACTCGCGAGAGAAACACAATTTCGATCGGATTAAATTCCGCGCGCATTCTCCTTCCGGAGGAACGAGCGAACGAGAGTAATCCTGTGCTCGATGAAAGTGAGGAGGGAAAATGAGGGAGGGAGAGTTCCGCCGACGCAGCGGGTACTCCCTTGCGATTCTAGGACTGGTGCCCTCCAAAGGGCCGGAGATTACTTCCACGTCAGTGAGATAAACGATTTCTCCTGGGCTCCTTTATGTCTCCCAGTGGACGAGCACCGTCTTCCATTCCGAAATTAAAATCCGTCCCGCGGAACCTTCCAGATCGTTTCGCGCGATTCGAGGAGACACTTTTGTTAACCCAAGGAGGAAAATGTTCGACGATCGCGCTGACCTCGAAATACTTCTTTCTGTCCACAGGGAAACGAGTCCGTGGTACCTCAGGGTTGGCCTCTGACGTTAGGCCTGCGCGGTCTGGTCCTGCAGCTGGGCGAGCTCGAGGCTTCCGCTCTACGTTACGGGGAATGTTACCTCTGTGTACGAAGCGCAGCTGCAACTGCATCCACCTCCGGGAGCGGCGTCGGAGCCGCTGCTGAAACCGTCGAACGAAATACCGTCGAGGTGAGTCACTGTCAGCGCACCCTCTCCGGTACCCCGTCAGCCCGCGCGCAATCTTCTTTTCATTCTTCCACCTATCTTTTTCTCCTCGCCTCTCGCCTCCTCTCATCTTCGTTTTTGGTACGCCTGCAACGGCTCACCTCCGCCCAGCGAGCGCGTAGAGAGGCCGACGAAAATTCTTCACGTTCCTACCGTATGATCGTACGCGAGTCGCGTTCCCCTCGGCTAGACTCGACACGCGGATGTGTGGCCGGCCAATGGGCCACCCGCGACCACGATGGAAATCGCGAGCAAATCCCTTTGTTCGATACCTATGGTCTCGTCGTGGGCCGTTCCAGCCGCGCGCGGCTTGTCGGATTAAGCGGGCTTATCGTTCGTCCATCTAGGCACGAATATCTCACGTTGATTAATTCCACCTTCGGATTAATATCGTCGATCGGCAAACTTCATCTCCCATTCCAAACGCGCCGGGCGTCTCTCCGAAGCTGCTTCCCACCGACACGAGCTTCACGATTTATCGGCTGTTTACCACGGTGCGTGTTGCCGCGCTGAGGAGCAGGGTTAGTCAATCGCTCGTCATTTATTACAGATAGCAGTGGTCTGGCGAGCGACATCGATGAGGGCCCCGGGGATCCTCGGCTGGGACCGGGAGGACGAGTTCATGGACTGGCGGGACCCATCGCACAAGGCCCAATCGAACTCGAGCGGGGCCGGAACGAGCATCGCCGGTCCGCTTCAGTCCTCGTCCGCGGCGAAGGTCAGCCGACCACGACGAAGGTCGCGAGAAGAGACGCGCTCGAGGACGAGAGAGGGTAGTAGAAACTGCGAGGATCATCGTCGTCGCGAAGAGACCAGATCGATAGACAGACTGGATCATCGAGGGTCCCAGGAGACTCGGGTCTCCGACGGTACGGCTACCTTCGACCCATTGACTCGTGTCAATCCAGCTATCGGCCAATCCGCTTCGAGCAACGCAGTGATGAAGTCAAGGTCGGCGTCGAGCGTGGACGCATGGAAGCAGGACCTCGAGGACGAGCTCGTGAGGATGGCAGCCTCGGCGACGCGAGTACCACCCAGTTCCAAGAACTCTTCTAGTCTACCCGGCGACGAGATTCGCGCCAAGGTGAAGAGATGCGCCAAGGTCGTCTCGTCCACCACCATGGAGAAGTGGAAGGAGGCTGCGAGGTGCGAGACCAGGAGCAGAATTTTGCTACCGGAGGACCTGAAGACTCCTCTTCGTCTGGACGAGGCCGTGTCCTATTGCCAGGACGACGGTGCCGGCGCGTCCAAGGACCTCGAGGATCGTCTTCGTGGCGTTCGTAGCTTGGACGACGTCACGGACGACGAGTTACCTACCTTCATCGGCAATCTCCTGGTCACCGTGGAGAGGAAGATCGAGAGGGTCTCGTTGGACGATCTTACCTTTCCATGTCCCGCATGTAGAAACATCGACACGGACGATCCGCTCCTGGGCTGCAGGTGCGCCGGCGACGACTGTAGCTGCGAAGGTGGCGAGGATAGCTGCGATTGTCCGTCCTCGTCGATCTCGAGGGCGGAACAGTCCGCTAGGACCTTCGAGGTCGCCGGCATCAAGCACATCGACAGCGACGACGAGGAGGAAGTGCGAATGGGATTCGGTGAGCGATTACCTTTACATACTCCTTGATTCCGTCCATCTCGTGGACTCTCGCGAGTTCCGCGGATCTTCTCGCGCGATCGATTAGGCTTCCACGGTTCTCAGAAGGCGTTCGGAGATTTACCGACGAGCGGCGCACAAAGGACGATGGAAATACGCGATGGCTCGCGCGCCTAGCCGAACGAATGGATATTCGCGATTGGCGGTCTCGCGAAAAAACTCACCCGTGAATGACTTCTCTCCCGAGCTTGGCCAACCACTGGCAGCCCAGCTCCTTCGTTCTCCTGCCTACCAGCTGCTGCCGCCGCGGCGCGAGCGCGCTTATGCTCGCACGTGCATATTTACGGCTTATGATTTACCGACGTCTAAACTGCCACGGCGGGGCGGATATAGGATGAACTTGAAATTCTGTTCGTGCTACCCGGGAACGTGGGCGGTACGCCGTTGTAAAGTGGCTACTTCATGTCACTCGCGTCCATTGAAAACTCTTGAATGCCACTTGTGGACCGAATCGGCCGCGACTCGGTAAGAGCGGTGCCAGCCGTAGGAAAAATTCTATATTAACCCTTTGAGACCTCGGCGCGCGTTCCCATACGGTAACGAGGGACTGCGGACCAGGACGTAATTCACGCTCCTCTAATTCACGCTCGGAAACTCGTTCTCCGACGTTCTCTCTCCATTTTTCCGCAGGAGCCTGCTTATTTGCGTTATGCGTAGCCTCGCGAGCACCGAGATTGAATAATTTTTTTTAATCACCGCCGATCGTCCTCCACCAACATCGATCAACGATACATTGTCGACGGACCCCGTCGATCCTCCTCGTGCCTCGTCATTATGCAAAACTCAAAAGGGTCTAAGTAATTTCGCATTATTACGAGGCGAGGATAATATCCACGATATAATACACCCGGGGCAATGACGCGGGGAGTTAAGCGAGTCCGCGGCCCGCGGAGTACGGTGCTCAAAGACGCAACCAGTTTGTCGGCTTGTCAACCCAGCGCGCGCGCGCGCGAGACAAGCCTCCCATGACAAACGCACCGGGGGCCGCGACGGGACCGCGTACTTTTAATGCCGGGCAAAAAGCGCCGGACATTATACCCACTATGTCCGATCGTAGACACGATGTTACCGCGGCGATCGTTTTCCAGAGTGAATTACACGTGGCTAAAGACAGCGGACACCTGTCTCGTTACCAATGGGATTCCGTTTGGCCTCACTGCCATCTCCTTCTCCTTCGCCACCTCCACCTTTCTTCTCCACCCTCCACCATTATCCGAGAATTTCTTACTCGCCTCCGACGCCGCTGCGGGGCGTCGTTAACCGACGATGACTTTCGCGTCCGACAACGAACGTAATTGTAACGAGCGGGTATGCAAATGCAGGAGAGCGCGAACGTCGTCCCTCCGTGTCACTCGTTCTCGACCGCGCGAACCGGTGGACCAAACGAGAAGAAGGGTCCTCGAGAGACCTCGCAGATCTTCGGCCCCGGTTCCACTTTCGTCAACTCCCGCCTGCTCTGGACTCCTCGCCTTCTCGTACGTCGTGCTTCGTCTCGGCGCCCGGTCCTGTCGTCGACGCATTCGCGACGAGGCTTTATTTAAGACGTCGGTGAATCGTGATGGTAAAAGGAGAGGGAGAAGAGGAAGAGAGATGGTTCCGTAATGCGGTGGACGTTGAGGCGCGTATCAAGTAGGATGCGAGGTGGGGCACGTGCAACGCGTGGGAACGACTGCGGGATGAAAAGCAGGAGATTCAGGGGTCTCTCGAGGGTGTTGATGAATCTTTTTTTTGAACGAGCAAATCTTCCGGAGACAATAGCAAAAATTTTCTCATCCACGAGCTTAGTCATTACACGACAACTCCTCTCGCTCGTCCCTCTCATCGATCGTCCGGTCAAGACCAACCACAGACCCGGCAAACCTTTAAGAGCGACCAATAGGAGGGACGACGGCGTCTTTGTATGCGCGGCAGTCGCTCATCGAGTCGTCGCGTCGTCCGTCTCGGTTGCCGAAGGTTCCTTGACTTTTCTCCACTTCTCCTCGTTCTCCGCGTCCCGCTCCCGTGTTTGCAGATACCGCGAGAGGCCTGCGACCCGCGCGCATCGAGCACGGCGAATGAACGGAGTAACGAACTCGTCAATGGGGACTTACGAGTGTTAATGAAATGCGACGACACGTCGTCGTTGCTTGCCCGCGTGCACGTCAGACCTCGCGTCGTTGCGCAAACCTTTTCCTCCTACACTCTTGGAAAACAATTCGCGATTCTGCCCCTCGAAAGGGAGAGAACGAAAGGGGAAAAGAGGAAGCTGGCCTTTCCTCGAGGCATTGCTAATTCGCGATAACACGAGGGATAAATCTCGCGCAGGAAGTCGACGAAGATACGGGAAAATTGGTATGGGTGGAATATCCGTTGCTCGATTAGTCTCGAGCTTTGGCAATGCGATTTTTAAACACTTGTTGTTTTCACGAGATCGGAGAGAGGTTCTGCGAGCCCGCCCATGATGGGCCGTGGGCGCGCACGAAAGAAGTGGCGCGCGGATCGAAGCGAAGAAGGTGGTGGGATCCTCGGGAATCCCGTGGGGCAGTAGGAGTGTTAGAACCGGTCATTACCCGTGGCCACGGTGCGTCCGCGTCGTGTCACCGTCGTGCAACCTGCGCGCGACGTCGTTTTACTTACGGGCTTGTAATGCCACGCGATCGGACATGACTTTGCGCCGGTTGTCGGGTTTCGTTAGCACGTGGGGCCCATTGACTCTCGCGTGCCTCTCTTCTCCCTTTCGTTCCGCCATTCCGCGCGTCATTCTTCCTCTTCCTCTTCCTCGTGTCCCGCACGGAACACACACACACACACAGAAACATTTATTATACAGTGATATGCACCCACGCGCGCTCGCCATTATTTTTCTCTCGCCCTCGTGCCGCTCCCCGTTCGTCCGTCGGTCCGTCCGTCGCCGGAACCGCGAGGAATTGCGATTCGCGATTGACGATTTACGTAAGAGGAGAAATTACCAATTTTCCGAGTCACGATTTATGTAATGAGATTTCTACGATAACTCCCTTTTAGCGGATTAATCGCGCCGCCTGTCTGCGATAAATCGTGCCGCGCGATCTTTGCAGGTCGCTGGCGCGGTCGGTTTCGTCGTTTATCGTTTCTAATCACTCTTTCTCTCTCTCTCTCTCTCTCTCTCTCTCTCTCTCTCTTTCTCTCTCTTGCTTTGTCTATCTACTTAACTATCTATCAATTTCGATCCTCCTGCTCCGACTCCTCGGTTATTTAACAGGCTATTATCCATTATTCTGCCTTCTCTTCCCAGCTACGCTTTACTCCTCGCTTTGATCCCGACGACGCACGACAGTCGGCTTCGTCACGCGCGAAAGGGACGAGCCACGCGTTTTTCGCGTGATTTGCCGCGCGGAAATACGAGCCTCCGGCGTGTCGTAAAGCCCCTGCCCACGCGGTCGAAGGGATCGGCGGAGAAGGAGGAAAAGGGTGCCGAGAGAACGGCAAAAAGGGTCCCGCGCGAAATGAGTTACGAAGCACGAGCCCACCAAGAGGTCCAAGCTGGGTCCACCTTTTTGCTCCTTGCGGTGATATCAAGGCGGAAGCGGAGGACCGACCGAGGAGAATTCGAGACGATCTCGTGACTCGGTCGCATCCCGGTCACTTCCGCCAACGCGACTCCTTCGAGATTTATTGTCGGTGGAACAATTCAAATTTCGAAAAGGAGAAGCTCGATCTACCTTCTTCCCTTTCGGAGGACGACGAGGAGCAGAGAACCTTATTATATTTCCGTCACGAGGCTTCCATTTGACGTCGACCGACTATCCAGGAGCATCATCGCGCAACAGCAGCGGCACGACCCTTTCCCCGCGACCCTCTCGCATTACGATTCCGGTGCTCTTCCCGGTACTTTCTCAGGCCCGTGGGTCGACGACCCTTTTCAACTTACCGCACGTGCTCCTCGTCATGCGAGCCGAGATCGCGAGTCTCGCGTGATTATTTATTCGCACGCTCCTTCCTCCCTGGCCACCTCTGGACGTCCGACAAATGGCGAAACTTCTCCGCCTCCCTCTTCCTCTCGCTCCTAACGAGGCACGGACGAGATGCGCTCGAGCTGCGCGGTGGCGGGTCCACGCGGAAGAGGCACGCGCTTGAATCTCGTCCGAACTCGAGCATCCTCTCTCTCTCTCTCTCTCTCTTTCTCTCTCTCTCTTTCTTTCTCACTTGAGAGAGTTCATCGTGCAAGAGTTTCGTTAATTTCGCGGACCACTGGCCGCTTCAACGACGCGGCCGGCACCGTGACGAAGAGCACCGTCGAACCACCGACCGTAATCCCCCGACACCCTTCTCTTCCTCGGAGTCGTGGAAAAAAAGAGTCGCAGCTTCTTCGTGGCGCGTCATCGGGACCTCGAGCCCTCTTCATCGGTGTCTCTTTGTGCACCTTTCACTTCCGAGTCCTTCGTACCTTCCTCGCTCTCTTACACCTTAATTACTCGCCCACCCACGCGAGTCCGTTACTTCTTCTCTCCGCCCCGTCGACGAGAACGAATAATTTCTTTGGACCTACGCTCGCTTTTTCAATTAAGATCGAAATCAATTAAAATTGTGCGAGTAGAAGGGACGTTGGAGAGTGAGGAGAATTTTTTAATTTGCAGCTCGAACAAGCGGGACGGTCTTCATCCTCTTGTTTGTTCTATCGACTCTTCTCCGCTAAGTCGATCCACGCTTCGTTCGTCCAAGCGTGACGTTCTATCTGCGCGAGTTCGCTCCCGCGCTCGCTACCACGTACCTGGACGTTCGATCGAATTAAAGTGTTTGGCTATACGAGCGGATAGGAGTACGCGGGGCAGTGCGCGCAATCGGCCGATTGAACGTTCGCCTCGTGGGCCGGCTATACTTAGTAGCTCATTGATCGTCCCTGTGGCGGCCCTCAATCATATCTACTTAAGGCCCGAGAGCAGCACGAACGAGGGCTTCCACAATGGAGGCTGTTCACCCCGGCTCTTCCTCACCGAGATACGCGCACTTCTCTCGCTCTCTTTCCACACGGGATTTACGATCACCGGGGAATTATGCATTTACCGATCTCAGGTAGACTTGAGAGCTCCGCTCGAGATCGTCTTTCGAGAAGTCGACGACGAGACGGTAATTTTTACTCTCACGTTCGCTCCGCGCTCGACTTGCGTCGACATTAGGCGGTTAATGGCGAAGGAAGGAGGGTACGATCATAATTTCGAAGGAAGCGATTTTCTAGTCGGCGTCGTCGGATCATTGCCCGTCCTTAATGCGATCGTGAGACCCTCCGCTCTACCGCAACAACTACTATTGATTTTTCATTTCTGTCCAATTCGATTACTCGGAAGGCAATTGGATTAATTCAGACCCTTAATTCTCCCGTCCCCGGACAATCGAGTTAGATGCTCTTGTTCCGCGTTGCCAGCGGGGGAACGATAAAAGCGACCGGGTAAAACGTTCCTTTCGCCGCGATATTTCTGCGCGAGATAAAAGTCCGTGAGAGAAGAGACGAAATTGTTTTTTTTTTTTTTCCGTACTCTAAGGCTTTTCTTCGCAGCGAGAACAGATGCACGCGAAGAGGAGCACCGCTGGCCGGCGAGCCTTTTGATCGAACCGTGAAACGCACGAGTCGATTCTCAACGAGGCGAATAAATGCTCGTGAAATTACACGGATCATTACGCGACGGGTTTATTTACAAATAAACGCGGCGCAGGCCAGCGCAGAAGAGAAAGAAGAACGCGAGCGGAAGGCCATTATGCGCTTCCTCCTATTAGCGGGTGAGCTCCCCGGCGCGAGCGACGATAGGATCGCGTGCCGTCTCCTATCGAAAATTTGAAAATCAAATCGTATCGATGATCCGCTTCGCGGGACGAGTAACGGCACGTGGATACCGCAAGTATCTCATTCTTCTTCTCTCCGAATGCCGTAACGTCCCCATTCACACTGGCCCCGTACAAATCCCTCGAACTTCGATATCAAATATATGGAAGTGTAACTTCTTTATACTCCTTCGCCTGGAAATATTCCCAGAAACTGAATTCGCGGACAGGTATATCTCCTCAAATTCTTTTCATATTTCCGTTGAATGCGTAATGGAAACCGCGAACCCAATTTGGCAATTACCTAGCGGCACGTTTGTCACGGGGAGAGAAACCAATTGGTATTCAGCTTAACGTTTCGAGGGACTCGCGCGCTGCCGGATGTTTCATGGAACTCGGACGCTAACGGCCGGGTAGAGCGCTTCTAGTTTCCATTTGAGGTTTTAAGTACTTCCGCCAGGCGCACGGCCTCGCGTCGGATTTCAGCGGCTCCGAGCTGAGAAGGTACCCGGCACGACGCCTCCTCCTCGAGGGTAATCGAGAGAATTTCGAGACGGTCGATCGTTCGACGGAATTGTCTATGAACTGGTGGATGCGAGCGCGGGTGAAATTAATTTTCCGTCACTCGTGACGGAAAGTGAAAGGCCCGGACAATGAGGAGGAGGACGAGAGAACGGATATATTCGCCGGTGGAAAAAGTGGAAACTTCTTATTTATCGCGTGGCTCGTTTCACCTTGTGCACCGCACCGTGCAGGATGCGAGTCGTCGTAGCACGATCTCTGGATGCAAGTAGGTGCCTCGCGGGCTCTCCAACCAACTAGTCTTTGTGTTCGCAAAAACGACTTGGAAGAAGGTGTCAAGGGGTCGCGCGGAGACATTTCGCGCGCGTGCGAGGTACCCGAAGGAAAAGAAGGAGGAAAGAACGGGCGAGAATGGGACGACGCGCGAGGAAACGTTTAAATTGCAAACGTCGCGTCGTAAAGCAAGAAGATCCAATCAAGCATCGGGGGGAACGAGTCAATCGTAGGGTGAACCTGCGATACCTTTCCGGCGCATTATGCTAATACAGGCAGTTCCAACGATCCGTGAGCATGACGAAGACGACGACGTCTGTGTCGTTTGCGGGAGGACAAAAAGAGGAATTTCTCTCGATGCCACACCGTCGCGATACCTCCAGGAAGAGGATGGAAGGCGGTCAACCTGAATTTTGAACGCCGGGGCGTGGGAGTGGAGAATTATGCATTGCATTGTAACGGTGGATCCGACTGGGGTCGTTTCATTACCACGCTCGCGTTTAGAAATCATTTATGAATAAATAAATTATGCGCTTCTCGGTTCGTAGGGGCATCCGGACGAATAATGCCGTTGGCGGGATAAAATTCATTCGATTCTCCTTCTTGTGAAAATTACTACGCGTGAGGTCTGGTGGAGAAAAAAATGGTAAGGCGTGCTCGCGTCGCACGATCGGTAAGATACTTCTCCTACGTATTTCTCCATTCCTTTCCATCTTCTTTTTTCGCGTCCACTAATCGGCCACGTAGACCCACTAATTTTTCCTTGAAATATCAACCACGAGCCAAGCTCCACGTAGGCATTGGATGAAAGTTTAAACGGGCGTGCGATTAATGCGGGCTCGCGTACTATCCTCGGTCGCGACTTTCTTTAGAAATGCGCAACAATGTCATTGTTCCGCGGTGCGCGATAAAGCCGGCTTTATTGTAAATTGGAGGTGAGGCGTTATCTCGGCCGATACACGCCCCGAGGTTGGTACCCTCGTGTTCGCTTTTCTCCCGCTTTCTTCTCTAACGAATCTCTTCTCGGCACCCGTGCAACGCCCGTGGACTTCGTTCGAAATTCGTGCGGGATCCAATTTGGATCGATCTCGAGATCGATATCGGCGCGGACTGCCACCGCGCACGACGACAGCACAAGCACCACCGGGCTTCACTTCGCGAAGTTCGCATCGATAATCGAAGTTCAATGAGAGCTGGGTCGAACCGGTTTTGCGCGTCGATGCATTAACGCGCATTAACCCAAATCGAAATCTGCTCGATGAAGGTGAAGAGAGATTGTGAGAGGGGAGACGAGGAAGGTGAGAAATAAAGAGAGAAGGAGAGCACGGACTACCGAATGATCTTGGTCGGCGAGCCTTGGGCCAATCTTGGCCCCGATCGACCCGTTGCAAATGATCCAATGGCCCCGAGAAGAAGAGGAGTAAGACGTGCAGGTGGCGCAAGTAGCGTCCCGTAAACCGTAGCGATTAGGGCCACGTGATATTTAGATAGCGAAGAGTAAAAAGTAGCAGGAAGGCAAAAAGGACGTGGAGGGATCGGACGATACACTTTCACCGGGCGTGCAAAACTCGCGATAACTCGCGAGGAAGAGAAGAAGTAACGGTGGTTGAAAAAATGCCGCGAAATTGCGTACCCTATTTCTCACAGTCGATACCTAATTATCGGCGTATTAGATGAAACCCAGGATATGGGTTTTCTCCGAAAAAAGAAGAGGGAAAAAAAATGAAAGGAAGAGAGAGAGAGAGAATGTGGATTTCCCAGAAGTTTCACGGCTTCGCTTTCGCGCCATAAATCACACGGGCGATTCGTACAGGCCACTTCGATACCGAATCATTCAATAATTGAATCGATTAAATCGATATCGAGGGTCCGACCCCGGCTCGCGATGGTAATCGAGAATCACTTTGCAGCTGCACCTTGGTGCTATCGTTTTTCTCCTAACTTCCCCTTTTTTCGTTTCTCGGCGCCTCGTACGAGGCAACGCGCGCACGGGAAAGTGAATTTTCCGCTTTTCTCCCTCTCTTCGACCTCCTCCACCTCCTCCTCCGCTAATAAGTTTCTAAGATGAAAATTTTCCTGGCCTCTCGCTTCCTGCTTCGCTCGATCGCTCCTTTTTCCGAAAACTCATTCTTCTGTCTGGCGGTGTCGCGACATCGTATTTTAAGAAAGCACATATCTCCGCGCGACCTAACGAGAACGTGAAAGTTATCCAGCAGGTCCCGAGCAACTTCCAGGTCCTATGGCCAACGCCAGATTAACGCTGAATATTATTCATAAGCTGCGTGTCACTACCAATAGTGTACCCAGCATTAATTTACAAACTAGCCGGCAACTTTCGCGTAACGAATTTGGCGTAAATCATCGCCTTAATGGATACGCACTAAGCGTCGCGTGTCTTCGGACAATTTCACTGCGTGGAAATCGAATGGCCACCACCCCCCTTCTTCATTTCCGCATACGAGGGAGAAGGAACCGTTGCACTGAAAAATTGTAGGGCTCCGTTCCCGGATGATTCCCTCGTCAGCTGTTTCACCGATGGCGTGTTTCCGACCGATAGACTCGGGTAGAATCGCTTGGACGATTAAACACGTTGCTCCCGATGAACTACCGTGAATCCTCCGAGACTTTCGGAAACCATCTGTTCACGACTCCCAAAGGTCTCGTTCGGATCGGAGAGATTGTTCTCGTAGAAAAATAGTTCTTCGTAGCAAATTCTCTTGGATTTCCTTTCGATCAAATTTCGTAACGAACTCACCACCGCTGCTTTACGAGTGAATTCGATAATCGGTCACTGAAACAAAAACAAAAATTCCGATAAAATTTCCCAACGTCCGGCTAGCAACGCTCGCGAAATTAATTCGAGCGCGCGTTAGTTCCTTACGTCCCGTCGATGGAGATTAGAAATCTACGACGCACACCGCGTGTCGTTACCTCGGGGCTAAAGCGCGGCCGTTAATCGCGCCACGGCACGGCCGACGTAATTTGCATAAATAATGTCGTCACGACCTCACCGCCAATAATTACAACGAGGTTATTGCCGTAATGGCCTAGCGCGCTAATTAGACCTGTTATCGAGCGCGGGACTTTCTATATAATTACGAGGATCACTCCGTAGAGCAAACACTCGCCGATCTCTTCACTCCGTGAAATTCTTTCGCCTTTTTCCTTCGTCTCTATCGCGAGACTATCGCCGCAAGAGAGAAAGAAGAAAGAAAAAAAAAAGAGTAAGAGGACGAGGAAACGAAGCTATCGCGACGACACCATCGAGCCCGGTCTCTCGCGCGTGCTCGACGAGCTTTTTCTAAACGCTCGTATATTCGCGCCACTGTGTACTCGTGTTGCAACATCTACCGACTCGGTGTACGGACCGCAGAATCGCGCGTAAAGAGGCGAACGCGCTCGTCGGTACAAAGATTAAGCAGATCGGAAGGGGGCACGTTTATCGTTTAGGCGGTGCTCTTTCCTCTCCAACTTGCGATAGGCCGCACGAACGAGGCAAACGCGAAGTCGAGACGGAGGGAGGAAGAAGCGGAGAACGGAGAATGAGAGAAAGAAGGAGGGAGAGAGCGCGTTAGTGCTAATCGTTCCGCACTTTCGCAGCTTCATCGGCCCGTCGGAATGATCGACGAGTTCCTCGGAACTGGCCCCGATAAATCACCGATAATCGCGCCTTTTTTTCCATCGTCTTCCTCTCTACCCTCCCACGCCCTTCTCTAACCGAATGCTCATCACCAGTAGCCTTTGTTTTCTCGCGTCAGTCTCAGGTTCTCCCTCTCCTCACGGCGCTCGTCCTCCCCGATGCATTAGGGCCATTGTCTCGCGAAGTGCACGCACCATATACGCGGACGTCATTACCGAGTAATTAACGTTCCGCGCCCCACGAGCGTTGAAATTTGCATGCGACCTATCGCAGGACGTTGACGCGTCTTCAAGGACGCCCGGAGAGATTTTAATTGGCAGGATGCGCCGACCTTCCGGTGCCCTCGGGGAAAACGCGCTTTCGGGTTGGAAACGTGCTGGCACGTATTTCAGTCGTCGTGCAATCGATCGAAGTATCGAGGATGAAATGGTACGAGGCGAGAATTGTGTTTCCCATGCGGCTTGGTGTACTAAAAGCGAAATCGAGTAGCTGGTCTAAAGCGGATATTTACGACGACCGGTGAGAGAGCGTGGATGAACGGCCGTCGAGTGGTTTACGCGGGCAAACTTCTCTCTCCCCCTTTTACCCTCGTCCCGGTGAAACGTAATTAGATTAAAGGCAGAGTCGCTCTTAGCGGTATTAAACGCGAGCGGAGAAATGCGAAGGTCACGACGCATTATAGTAAGTAATCGCCGTGAAATAGCGTTACGAGGGAGAACGAGACCGCCGGATAGGTGGACGATAGAACGTGACGTGGGGAAGACGCTAATATCCTGCGGTGAGCCGTTACGAGTGGTTACATCTCGATTTCGCTTAGGTATCGATTTACTAACAGGAGCGTAGACGCGATAAAGTCAGCCCCGTCGGGGAGTTAGGCCGCAGACCTGCAATTAGCGTCTGCAGCGAAATGTCTTATAATCGCTTAATAACGTCCATGAGCAAATAGGAGATACTAATTGACCGGGCGGTGTATTACACGCTCGACGATGAGCAAGAAGCGAGGAGAGCGCGCGCGCGCGCGCGGGTTCAATCTGCGATTATTAGACGCGCCGAGATGGAAAAGGAGAATGTTTTGCAAAAATCGACGGAGGTCTGTGCTCGAGGGACCCTCGTCCGGGCGAGAGAAAAATTTCGAAAGAGGAAACGACTTGAAAACGATTATTTCGATTGAATTAAGGATGCTCTTTCGAGAGGAAGATTCCGCGCATTCTCCTCTTAATTCGATCCTCGGGTGCCGCGAGCGAAAGGACGCGCGTGGTGCCTCGTGGAAGGAAGAGGAAAGTAGTCGCATGAATTTCCGCGAAAACGAAGACACCTGCATGCAAATATTCCTCGGTGGAGTGGCACGTAGGTGTGCGGCCGCGTAGCACGAGCGTCTAGGCGCTTACCTTCGCCAAGTTCGCGGTGGAAGGTGACGAAGGTTAAAAGGTGGAATTAGAGGAGGCCTTTAGACCGGGGGTCAAGCTCGCGAACCCTTACCGTTCGAGGCCTCGCGCTTATGCACGCACGTGCGTGCGCGTGAGTAAAAGCAGGCGCGCGCGCATGCACGCGCACGTGCGTGTCCTTCCGTACGGCATCTTAGAACCGTTCGACGCTACGCCCCAAAAATTCCACGGCGCCGAGAGCGGCAAGGTATCCTAATCAATTTCGATACTAATACGATAGTGGTAATTGCGTGGAAATACACAGTGTACGCGCGCCCGAGAGCTAATAGCGGAGAATGGCTCGCGTGGGTGGATGGCAAATGCGTCGTTGGACTTTGGAGTGCGGCACTCTCGCGGTTAGAGGTAACGTGGAAAAATTTGGCCACCGTGCCGTAGTTTATTGCGCGGAAGAAAGGCCCCGCTTTAAAGCCAGCCACCACTCGATTGCGTACTCCTGCGAAGACGAGGAAACGAGAATCGTATGGAATCGAGTTTGCCACGGAAAGGTCGCTCCTTCGATTCTCACGATCGCAGCAAATTATACGAGTAACGAAGCACGTGATCGAGCGTACGCGGAAGGATAGCGATCGGTGCACGATATACCCGGGCAAGTAGGATCCAGAAGGACTCGTGAATGAGAGAATTCGAATTTGGACTGCGTCGATTTTTATTTTACGATCTGGAAGCCGGTGAAGCAGTCATCGTGGAAATTCGATACTCTCCAAGAAGAACGTTTCACGTTGACGGACAGCATTGATATTTGCTCGATCGTGCCACGACGTATTCAGGGTACGCACCCTCGTCTCGAATTACTCGGAAATATATGCCGGTACCCACATAGGAGGCTCAAATTAAAGAGGAAACCCATCGATGCGACCGTTCTAACCCTCTCGTGACTTTGATTTCAGGAACGAAGAAACGAATCGACGAAATCATCTGCCCCAGGACCATCCACGACGTACCCGAGCACGTTCTCACGGGTGGATTCACGTTACCCGGTGAGTAAAGATGCTTCCCTTAATACGAGCGTCCCATTAATTTCATCCCGAGGAATGACAAAATTCCGGGTCCTCGTGAATAACTCTGGCAAAGTGAATTCGGTGCGCTCTTTTTTGCCTCGAACAAATTCCCCTTCTCGAGGCCAGCCGCCTTCTCGCGCCTTATTACAACTGGCCTGGGCGACGCTCCGCATAAATACGCATGAGGAACGCGGTGTTCGCGACAATCGCGTCTTAGTATTCTCCTCTCGCGGTGGAAGTTAACACGAGGTGACCGTCGAGGAGTATGCGGAAGCTGGGACACACCCACCACCACGTGGTGCTTCTTAAGCTCGGTTCACACGCCCCCGCATCCTCGCTCCTTCGCTGCATCTATTTACGTACTATTCGTTCTCCACGCTCCTCCACTCTCTTCGTCGCCTCCTTTCAGCTCATTCTCTTCGTCTCCGAGTCTCCTCACCTAAGGGACGCGCGCGCGATACCTCGAATGCAAATGTTCACTCCTCGTTCCTCTCGCTCCACGTTTCTTCCTTCGCCTCTTCTCTTCCTCCACGAGCGTCCGCCCGCTCGTTCCCCTTTCTCTGCCTTTCTTCGAGGCTCGGTTGGCCGGATCCGCGGATATCTAACTGTATTCCCGTAGTTGGCGAAGCTGCCGCTTTGTCGCCGATTAGCCGGCTGGAAGGAGCCGCAGGAACGGGAAGAAGATACATGGGACGCGATGCCGACGGCGAAATTTCTCGACGTTCCGGCGTGGTCGAAGCTTTTGAAGAGCGCGCCGAGGATTTTCTTCCGTGGTAGCACGCGCGGGGACCGGTATTTCAATTTGGTTCTGCCGTGCAGGCGTTTAAGTTGGCAGAAATCATTTCTTAACTTTAGTTGGTCGTCTTATCGCGATCCAACAGATTCGTACCCCTTTCTCTATCTTTCTCTCTCTCTCGTTCTCGAACGTAACCCGCGAGTTCTCGCCGATTTATCGTGGAGCAACTCGGTGGAACGAGTTAGGCGGTCCAGGCACAACCGCGCAAGAAGGGGAAGCACGCGAGATGGTAACATCGTCCCGGTCTACTCGAAAAAGGCAAGCAGGTGGAGGGAAACAGGGAATATCTGGGCCTTAATTGCAACAAAGTGTGGGACTCTCGCGACCTCCTTATGCTCCGATCTTCTCGGTCGTCCTTATTGTCCTCTCTCGCGTCTCACCTGCTCCTTTTTGTCTCTCTTGTAAGCGAAACGGGGAAGCTGTGACAGAGAGAAAAGGAGAACGAGACTGAGATCCATTGTAGTCACATCGACGGAGCAGTCTCCGCTTTAACTTCGGGCACGAAGCTTAAGCTCGAGCGCACGCTCGCTTCCGTATTCCCGTGTCTTCATCAATTTGCGTTCCTCGTGCTCCCCGGGAAGATGATTCTTCTTTCCTCCTTCTCTCGGTCCCTGCGCCTCACCTCCCGCTCCTACTTCGCGCGAGTTCTCTTCGGTGCTTGCCTTTCTCCTCCGCCAATTTCATTCTCTACCCGTGCTCTTCTCCTTACTCTCTCTCCCTCTCATCTCTCGTTTCTTCTTCTCGAATCTCTAACTGTAGTCCCTTGCGGACTTGGCCGCGTCGAGTTTGCGCACATTTCACCACCGACGCGAAATTTCTTCGAGACGAGGAAGTCTCCTGACGACCGAAGCCTTGATTTACGCGAATCGATCGTTTCTTTCCTATACTCGCAATTCTCCCTTGATTTCCTTTCGCGCCTTATCCACCTCCTCGCGAAAAACCCTCGTCACCTTTCGTTCCTCGAGGATTCGTGCGCCTCGAAACCTCCCGCGACTCCCGTCGGTTCCTTCTTCTCTCCATAATTGCAACAAAGTGGATCACGCGCTGTTTTCCTCGCCGCTGGTTCTTCGAGAGCCGCGCGCGTTCCGCGAAGTGGTTACATCGATGCTCCTTCACGCGTCTCGCGGCATTCTTATTTCCGCATTCGCGTGGCGCGTACTTCTTTGCCCTCCCTCGTGCACGCTCCCTTTGGCTTCGCTTCCAGGGAGTTCTGCGCCTCTCCTCTCGTCCTTCGTCTCATCGTCGTCCTTCCTCCTCTCCTTCTTCACTCTCCTACGGTCTCTCGTCGAACTGCGCCCAGACCCTCGGCTCTACCTAACTGTAATCCCGTAGTTGGCGAAGAAGCTGCCGCTTTGTCGCCGATTAGCTAGTTGAAACGATCGCCGCGTTTGTTCGCGGGGACGGGAGGGAGAGGAAGGAGGGCGCTCGAGAGCAGGAAGAGGAAACGAAGGATGACGCGCGTTCGTGTTTGCACGACCGGAGGGCGAACTCGTGGTAGAGGCGGAAGACGAGAGTGATAGTGGAAGCTGGAGAGAGGAATGGTAACGATCCAAGTGGACGAGGGAGGGAGAAGAGGTTCAAGGATGATTACCTATTACGCGTGAATGCATCTTCGACCTGCAAAACCTTTTTCGAGGGTTAACGACATCCTGGAATGGAGAGAGAGAGAGAGAGGGTGAAATCACGCCGAGGGAAAGTGAAAACAGCGAGTGACTTTTATTCTCGAACACCGTCGACACTGGCAGGACGAGAGAACTCGTTCGGGGAGGAAACGAAACTTCAATCGTCGCGCTCTTAGGGCCCACGGCCAACGGGAGCTTTCCAACAGCCTCGATCATAAAAATCCAACTACTTCAACGTTTCCCTTTGCTCCCGTTTCGCGCTCTCGCTCGCCTATTGGTACGCGAGAGATCGGGATTGAATCGAATCAACGTAAAACACGTTAACGAGTTAATAACCATTTGACGCGCGGAGCACGGCGATTGGCCGGGCGCATCAATTAGAGATACGTGCATAAATCATCGGGAGAAATCTCGCGGCCACTCGGAAGCATTATCAGCTCCGACCGGGAGAACTTTTCGCGAGCGCGTTTCACGAAGCTGTCCTCGGGGAGACAAAGTGAATCTCGCGGAAACGATTAGTCGAGGTGGCGAACGATGACGAGACTGCGTGCTATCGATTCGAGAGTGGTCAGGTAAAAAAGAATATTGCACGAAAGATTCTCCCTATTTTATTCGCGATTTTAACACTTTGAGTGCTGAATACTCGGGGCTTACGCGGTCCGTACGGACGGTGACGATCGCTGTGGACGGAATACTTTTTCGCTAGACCGAACTCTGTTGATTAACTATTCAAGACGTACATAGTAATAAGTTATAGTAATCCTTCTGCACGAGATTAAATGATTAAAGAGCGTTATTACCATGCTGTTACTAAGGAATGCACTTGTATTCATCTCACACAAAAGTAACTGTAATACTTCTACGTAAGTAGGTGATCGAAAAAATCGACAGACGCTTATATGCGTCCATAGCGCTCAAAGGGTTAACTCTTTGGGGCACGGGATTTTAGAAAATAAAATAGACCCACGTTGCACAGAAATTTCCACATAAAACCAGGAAAAAAAGATTCCCGCAATAAAAACTTCCACTTGACGAACCTGTGCTGGTACATTGAAACTTTCCAACACAAGCGAACACGTATATAATATTTGTCGATGGCATTACCAATTGCTTTACGTATGTAAGACTAAACGTGAACCTACGCGCACGTAATGTCGAGGTGTGTCAAAGAATGTCCCACCATGCATATCCGTGCATCAAAAAGGTGGACACTCCTTTAATACCACCCCAAAGAGTTAAGAGAGGAAAACGACGTATCGAGGTGGAAGGAAAGTGGTCCCTGCGTCGCGCGTCGATGGGAAGGAGCCTCGATCCAGACCGGAAGGATAGAACGCGCTCGCTCCGCGATATAAACAACGACACCGCAAACGTTCCGCGGCGCTCTTGTTTGCGATTTATGAGAGGCCAAAGGTTTCCTCTGCGGAGGACTCGGCCGCATCCGACGTCTTCCCTCCACCATGCTCCGGATGATTTCAGGTTAATGCACGTACCTAATGCGCTCGAGCCCACCGCTTCGCGAGGAGGGAAGCGTACGCGTAACTTAGCCGAGGGAGCCGCGTCGCGAAGGAGGTCGGCTCTTTACGACCGCTCCACCGACGATAAAGTCGTTACCTTCTCGAGGCTCAGGGGCGTCCCGTCGACTATAAGGCGAAACCGATCTTCGGCGTGGAATTAAATCGGCCTGGCCTCGATCTCGCGCTCCTATCGGCGAGGGTACTACGAGAGTGCGCGCGCGCGCGCGCTGAGAAACGCGAGATGATTCGATAAAATCTCGACGAGAGACATAACCGAACCCAAGGATGTTTCCAGTCGGATGAAGCACGTGGAAGGACGAAGGGATGATTCGTTGACGAGACGATGACGTAACGCGTGCTCTTAATTAACGTTACCGATTCACCGCTCGCGATATCTCATCTGGACGAGGCGCGAGAAGGATGCGGGTCGATTTAATCGAAAGAAACAATTGAGCGCCGTTGACGTAGCCGAGGGGTGGACGGTGACTAACGAGATCGAAAGTGAAGTCGCTTCCTCGGGGTGAAAGCACTTTTCATCGAGGACGTCGGTTAGATTGATTATCGTCGGTGGCTAAGTGGCTCGAACTAACCGTGCCTACACCCCTCCACGTCCGCTTCCGAGAAGGCTCTCGAGTGTTCCTTTAAGCAAGCACGCGGGTAAGTTTCACGAGAGTTTTTAATTACTCTTAAATCAATCTGTGTACAACTCGCGTTCGATTCAATTGCTCGTTCGTACAGGAGTACCCGAACGACTTCCTTCGACGATCGACGAAGGGGAGAGTCTTGTAAGTGCACGATCATTCTTTGTAATTATTTCTCCATTAATGTCGCTTCTTTTCGCCACAATGGCCTATCGTTGGGCCATTCGTGTACGAGATCGTGCTGGTTTGGACCACACGTGGGCGCACTTTGTCCGTGTGCACGGTGTACATCGTGCGTATCTACGGCTTGTGCGATCGGGATAAACAGGGATGTGGATCATGTGGAATCGCTTCATGCGGGCATTTATATCGAGTACCGTCATTTCCGGCATTCACGGCGGTCGATCGATCGAACTCCGGCTCTCGGGTATGCTCTCGAATACGTAGTACTCTCGCGTCCATAGATTCTCCTCTTCTCTCTCCTACTTTCCGTCTTTAAGAGTACACGTGCGTGCACGTGTGTTTGCGTGGATCGAGCTATCGCGGCGCTAATTACACGGGGAGGATTTTATTATCGTGACGCTAAGCGGTGCCCGCGATTAATCAATGGCCACTTTACCGTACGGCAAACGCGCGTTTCGTACCTCCCCGTGGAGGACGGAGCTCGGAGAGAAGCAGAAGGAGGTGGAGGTAAAGGAGAAAGACTAAGGAGAACGGGGAAAGAGGGGAAGCCCCGTGGCCTCTGCGTAGGCGGAAACGACGTGCCTCTGACTCTCTCCCTTTCTCTCTCTCTCTCTCTCTCTCTCTCTCTCTCTCTCTCTCTCTCTCGTTCCCTTCTGCTTCTCGCGGTTCCACGTAGCACAGCGCGCGCCTTAGCCGCGGAAAGAAAGAAAATCCATCGCGTGCGTCTATCCGGCGACCGATAATTTATCACGCGTTGAAACCGAGGGAGGAGGAACGAGGGAGGTAGAGAAAATTTACGTCTCTTCTTCTTCTCCTCCGTTCTCCAGGCCGCGGCCGCCACCGCGCTCGACGCTCCCCGTCACCGACGTCGTCGTCCTCGTCGTCGTTCCTCCCCTCGAAACGTCGTCTTTCCACGGCTCTTGGCGCGCGGATATGGACGAGTTATGATAATGGACGTATTTATGCAAAGGAGACTCACGTACGACACGGGGTCCCCGTCGACCCGAGTTTATTAGTGTAATTACCTCCTGGCGTGGTTTGCGGTACTTTGTACGTCCTGTCCGTGGCCCGCGGACCAGCATCGAGAATGTTCGATACCGACGAGGGAGTCCCCGTGACGTTGCGTTACTTCGTATCATGATGTTTATTCGATCCACGATCCTCGGACCGTTACCGGAAGGAGGACCCTTTTCGAGAGATTGGTCAATAGTGGAAGGATCGTGCACGGGTAGTATTGGAGGAACTAGAGGGTGCACTCTAAGAGATTGTGAGAAAGGGCGAGGTCCGAGGAGTCTCGGGAGAGCGTGCCGCGTGCAGGTTCGAAGAACCGTGGCAGAAAATCGTTCGTTAGAAGGAACGGGCCAGAACCCATTTGACTCCTCTGGGTTACGCCCGTTGCTGTTAGCGGAGGATTGGTTCGCGCGAACTCGACGAGCACACGTTGCTACTCCTCTCACCGTACCGAAGTTCTCGTGCGAGAGCGATTCTCCCGTAAGATACGTGGAAGCTTTCTTAATAGCCGCCGAGGGATCGTATCGATCTCCCGTACGCCTTGCAATTAGAGAATTACGAAATTGTTACTCTCGATGTATCGAAAGCGTGCCTAGCCCGCGCGATACGTGCCCGCTGGTAGACACGCAAAAACGGGAGACCCTGTGGAACGTCCCGTTACATTCGACACGCGATAAACCGTCGTGGATCCTCTTCTTCGGGAGAGTCCACCACCTCGAGCTTCCTTCTTTTCCACGCGAGGCTCTCCCTTGCGGCACGCGCGGATCAACAAGGGTAGTCTTCCTTTTTATCGTCGTATATCCCAGATATAATAGCTGTGACGCGTAATTACACACCACCACTGTCCGATGAAGAACGTTCGCGTTAAACCAGTTTCGCGATCGATAGAGTTTACTTTCTCACGAGGATCATCGCGCGCGCGCGCGCGCGCGTGAGTGCGTCCGAGGATATCCAAGCGAATTCTCCGGCACGCGAAGTTCCAGAAGGAGTTTTAGGTCGTGCGTACGCGTGAGAGCCGGCCGTTCCGAGCGAATCGGCGCCAGAAAGATATCCGATTGGAAAGTATCGATATTGACATTGATATTAAAGTATCGGGCTTTTCTAGGCGCGGACCCACCGTGGCGGTAGGACGTGGAAATTATCGTGAAAACTCGCGATTCCTTATCTCGTCTGCGTTCTCACGAGTATCTCCGCGCATTTTGTTTCTCGATTAGGAGAATTCGTTATGGCATCGAGGCGCAAATTATGACTTTTCTCGAAGGCTGAATTCACGAGGGCGGAGAAAGTCCTGGGGGAAAGGAGAATTGTTTCATCCTCGCACACGTTTTAAATTCCTCTTTCCTCTCCCTCTTTTCGCCTAATCGACACGCGCGCGCGGATAAGCGAGCAATTACGAGGTGTGCGTAAAATGCCCGCACGCGGGGAGAATTCAGGGTACGACCCAGATCTCAAGGAAGCGGACCGCTTCCGCGGTGCATCTCGTTGGTGGACTCGTGGAGGCGATCGGTTAAGGTTTCGCCGAGGCCAATCGATAATTCCTCGTTTCGCGATCGGCGAGTGATCGATGCGCCGCGTCGTTCGATTATCGCCGCGGCAAGTTGCGCTTTATTAGCGGAGCCACGAGAGAACGAGACGGATAACTGAAACGAGAACGGAGGAAGGAGGAGGATCGAGTTGCTCGTGGCACTAATTGCGAACGGTGCACCGTGGACCGGTCGCGAAGTTACGAGAGGATGCCAAACTAGCGAGACGTTTCGCGCCGCGACGCCCAGAACCGAGTGAGTATACCGCACGACGTTCCTCGAATCGAGCTCTCTCGCGAGGAGTACTCGAGAGGATGAAGATTACCTCCGAGCGTCCCTCGATCGCCTGCTTTACGACCGAATTTAGGATTTTCCCATGACGATAAGAGTCGCGGGTCCTCGATCCACGACGACGAGGTCGTATAACTGAAACGTCGAGAGCGTCTCTTTCGAGTAGATTGGGAGAGAGGAGAGCGAGAGAGGACGGTGGTAAACGCTCTCGTAGGACGATCGGATCGACGATGCACGCGAGAAATGCACAAGTGGCAGGAGCGAAGCGAGCCACATGAGCGCGGGGTAAGGAATGTCCCAAGTAGATAAGGAATGCTCGAGCAGACTCGCGCGCACGCCGTCTTTAACTAATGGCGTAATTCCTCGAGAGGATTCGAGGAGTCCTTCTCCTCCGCCGTGGACTATTCTCGCGCGCTACCGTGCGATCGAGGTATCGAGGATTCGAGATCGGGAACGAAGTTCGGCGCGCCTGGTGCTCCTTAACTTCCCTCCTGCTATCGGGATAATTTAAGGGTGACAATTATTCCCTGTTATTCGGTCCCATGTAGCGACTGCTCGTCGTTCCGCGGTGAATGCCGAGAGAACGATAAAGCGGAAGGGAAAAATGGAGAACGGGGAGAGAGTAGGAGCTTAGGCAATGGTGTATCGGTAATGGTGGTAGTAAATATTCCCGTGGATTCGAGTGACGGGAGTCGTAAGAGGAATGCGAGTGGTTGGCGCGCGCGCGCTTATGGATTCGTCGACTCCGCGCTGAGAAATGTCCGAGCGGATGAGGAATGTCCGGCTGGCAGCGAAGCTCGCTTCGGTAGCTAATGGCGTGTAGCAGACGCGAAGGACTCGATCGTAAATAACGGCCCACGTCCCGTAAAAATCCCACGGGGGAAAGTCGATCGGCCGTCGTCGTAATCGATTTTCCCATGATACTTATACCCATCCTCTCTATCGTCGGCTAATTATCAAATTTCCATGCCGCGAAACTCGACCTCGCGCGTTAAAAATCCCGCGATAAATATGGCGAATTTGCCTCGGGCGACTGGTCGGTGAAATGTCGATGGGTAAAACTCGAGGAAAGCGCACCAGCGTAGAATTGTAGGTGCTACCGAGTCAAACGGCTCTCCCGATGCACAATGCGGTAAACTACAAAGTAATGGGACAGGAGTAGCAGGGGTCAGGAGAATTTATGTACCGATAATGACGCGTGATGATCTTCCGCGAGTACTCCTTGATTGAGCACGTTGAAGCGGGCCTGATCGAAGAGGGTATTAAATGCCCCCGTATTATTAATAGGCGCTTAATTTCGCGATTCTGCGTAACGAACGACATATTTCACCGGTCCCTGGGAACCTACCGGACGGGGTTAACCCCGGGGATTCTCGATCGGCCGCCAAGTTTGAAACTTCGCGGTCCCGTATCTCTCGATCAGCCACCCCGGAAAGCGTCTGGCGCGCGAAACGGTGCACGTCGAAGTCGAAGAAATCTCAGGACGCGCGGTGGATTGGTCCTTAATTCGCGGACTTTATTCACGCGGATACGGCGCATAATAGTGCCGATCCCTATCTCTCGAGGATGTTTATTCTACGTCCCTGGGGCGCGCGGCGGATACCCACGAAAACAATCCCGTGGACGAAGCCCTCGATCCAGTATCATAGTGCCGATACCCGATCGCATATAACCGGAAGGTGGACGGACTCTCTTGAAGCAGGAAGGTGGAAGGGGGGTGGCTCCGGACCGCCACGATCGAGGCTTCTGCAAACCTAAGTACGCCCACCCGCCGGAGACCCGTTATCGGTTTCTCTTATCGACGATCTCTTAGCTGGAACGTCGAGGCGAACGACGAGGACGCGCGACGCTCTCGTTTCGCTCCAGTTGGAAAAAGAGTCCTCGCGGAGCGGAAACATCGCGAGTGGAAACACGAGCGGCTCGATCCAGAAGCCGCGAGTGACCGTCGATTCGCAGGAAAGAAGGGCGAGCTCCTTCTCCGGGAGAAGATTAGGTATGTAGAAGTAGGCTCGTTCCGAATACGCGCGTACGTGATTAATAAACGGGGCTCCACATGGACGAGCCGCGGTCTTTCCACTCGTAAATAGTAATGGGCATCTGTTAGCGCGGGGGCGTGAGACTCACCACGGGGGCTCGGTGCCTTGATGCGAGGAGTCGAGGAGTTAGTGTGCCGAGGGTGAGGAGGTGGAATAGGGTCGTGAAGCTTGAGAAGGTGGAGGAAGACGGAACGAAGGACGGGTTGGGAGGAAGAAAGGGAAAGGTGATGGCGGAGAGGAGGAAGGAGATACGTGGGGAGGAGGATCGTGTTCGGATCGTGGAGAGAAAAGGGAGAGGTGCTACTCGGCGGTCTTCATCGGCGGTCCGCGTCATTATTGTCGGCTGGATGGAGGATGAGGAGGACGAGGAGGTGCGTCGCGATGCAACGTAGAATGCAACTGCATCCCGATCGACGTACGTGGCTCACCTCCGCTCGATCCCGTGTGTACACGGGGCCCGGAGCCCCCACGTGATTATGGTTATCACGCGGACGATTGGATCAAGTGCATTAGGCACGCACGAACTCGCCGTACGCCGGACTCGTTCCGAAGCGAGCCACGATTCTGCGTACTCGCGAGTCGCGGTAGTCCTTCGGAGATCATCTCGCCGAGTCGAATCTCTTCCACTCGGTTATTTTTTCCAGGTGGAAGAGAGAAATAAAGAGCAAGGTTATTAGATGTCTCCTCTCGACGATGCTTCGAAGTAGCGCAGCACCCGGAGCGAAGAGAAAAATACCACGGACCTTCGCCGAAGCGTTAACTTACCGCCTCCGTGCTGCTTGAAATTCAATGAATCCGAGCTGAAAACTATCTCCGGCTCAAATCTATCCGCGGCCAGCTTAAATTTATCCCCCGACGCATCAACCGCCATTGTTCGCCTCGCGCTTCTCGGCCGCCTTTCTCTAGGCGAGGACCACTTTCGTGCCACGGGTGAAATTAATTCTTACGATACGCGATCGTCCCTGAATTCGATTTTACCGGCTCTAATGGCCCATTCGGTAGCCCTACTCTAACGGGTCGCCATCCTGCCGCCTACTAATTGGCCCCCGCGAACCTCTCCCATAGATTCTCAATAACGGTCACGCGGCGAAGATAAAGCTGGGGCGTGGCTAACGTCATTTTAGCGTCGCGCGATGTGCATTCGATATGGAGGCCCCGGGTGTACGCGAGAGGTCGGGTCAAGGATCGAAACGTAAATGTGTGTATGCGCTTGCGCTTACGCGAGCACGTTCCGCTCCCGCCTTCTCCGCCTTTCCTTCTCGACTCATCCTTCTCTACTCGCCGACGAACGAGACTGCGAACGAGACGTACACCTGAAACATATATCGCGCGTGATCGACGAGCGGTATGCAGAAGTCGATAGCCTGTCGAAAGGTGAAAGATTCAAGGTTAATAGAGGTGAGACTTTTTCTCGCGTTACTGCCTCGTATTCGTTCGTGTACCAACCGCATGGCCTCCCTGCTTTGTGCCACGAGGGAATATACGCTCGTGTGGATTACACGCGACCTACAAGATTGTCCACTTCGAAGTCCTAATATCGTAAAATTACTATCCGAAGAAGAATGGAATAAGGAGGTACTCGTCGAAAGGGACATTTGACGAGATATAAATTTTCTCCGTTAAGAAGGTCGAATGAGTGTTCATCGGTAAAAAATGAAAAAAGGAAAGAAAATTTGCATTATAAATTTTTGCATTCCGCGAAAGTACCCATTCGTCCAGTTGTCCCCGCGGATGCATCTCGCGCCGGCCTCGTCCATTAACGTCGTTAATCCGCGGTGTGCGACGACGGAGGAAAGTATCATCTTGCAGCGTGGACGTGGCGGCGCATCGAAGCGACTAATTAAGCGATTATAGCGTCCCGGGCGAGCTAACGAGTGTTAATCCAGAGCCAAGTCGTGCCTGGCAGAGCTCACGAAGGTCAACTCGCCTCGCGCGCCCCGACGAGGTACGATGATAATTTTACTCGTAAACGCGCTTCGAATCTCGCGCGCTTTCTGCCCCCTTTCGCTACCGTCTCCAGCCACGTATCTCCGCGATTATTTCTTTTCATTCTCGAGCAAGTAGTTGAGCATCGTCTCCCGCTAATCGACGTAATTAACGACGAGCGTTTTAGCGGCAATAAAATCCAGCTGCCCGTTCCTCAGAGGCGAGAGAAAAATCAAAATTCGTCTCGACCAGCCGGGGTCGAGTCGCTTCCGTGAACGTTCTCTTGATCGCGGGTGCCAGGTCGACTAATTAAGCAATTAGCGGCTACTGTGCGCGAGGTCACGGCTCGCCGTTGGAAAGGATTCTCTCTTGGAGTCGCGTTACTCCTAACGGTGGTGGTATCGTTAGGGAGAACGACACGGATAACTGGATCGCTCGTTGCGCCGCATTAGAATCCTCGAAAGTCGGAATGGGTGCACGGAAATTCTTCGGATCAATGGAAAGGATGAAAGGCAGAGATAATCCGAAGCGGACCTCGCGTCGCGCGGACTCACGAATCCCTCGATGACTTACGAGTTTAATCCCGAGCGCTCGACCAATCCCTCCTCATGAGATCTCTCCCGGACTCCACTCTCCCCGCGCTACTGTTGCCGATGCTGGCGAAGCGCAAGATCGAGGCGCGTCTCGTTTTCATTTTAATAGAAATCGATGCGGTGCCCAGGGAGCGACGAGATAAATAGAAGGTTAAAGAGTGGAAGTAGACGCCGAGTGGGGCGTTAGGTGGAGCATAGGAGGCTCGTGGAGAGTGGAGGAGGAAGGAGGATCGGACAGAAGAGGAGGAGGTAGCGGGCGTGTAATTAGAAATCACGGATTTACGGTGCGCAATAAATCCAAAAAGTAACGGCTAATGGCGCGCATATTGACGTATCCATCTGACTATCGTTCATCTTTCTCACGATGCCGTCGATGCGCACGCCCCGCGACGTCTCGCTCGCGGCTACTCGCTCGAGCGAGTGGATCCTCTTCTTCTTCCTCCAGCACCTTCATGCTCGTTCTCCCTATTGAACATTCTCGTCTTCAAACCCAAACGCGAATCTCCATAGAAACAACGAGCTTTTCTCTTCGTAAGTACAATTAATTTACCTCAAAAGTACACGAATCGAGTATCAATGAGTAAAGTCTCATAAGTCCACGCACTCGCGAGTCAGACCTCATCGAACGGAGACGAACAACGTGGAATCCAGAAGGCACTTCCGAGCAGATAGAAATATCCAATTGGATTTAGCTCGTGAAGCGTGAACGAGGGGAAACGTTGATTAACTCGACGGTAATAACGCGCGGCGTCGGGCATCGTGGAGAGATTCTCTCGTCATGCCTGTCCGTGGAAACGGTCTCCTTCGGTCGGCCTGCTCGATCCGGAACACTTTCTATCTAATCGAACTGTTCCATTCTCACGGTCTCCGCCGTCGGCGTCGGCATCCTCGCGTCATATCTCGTGACCGTGGCGTCATGCCGCGTAAAAATTCGCCCGCCGTCGAGACCGAACCCGGAACAGGCACACTGGGTGGAGGAGAGGCGCGCGGGAAAGACTCACATACGACGAATCTTTCGTCGTTCGACGACGAATGCGGAGAGATAAAGTGCGCCTCGGGGACGCGTCTCTTCGGTACTCGGCCGTAAAACGCCCCTCGAAATCGCTGGAGCGCCGTAAAGGCGCCCTACGGACATCGCGTCGAGCGTCGTCCTCTTCGGCCCGTCGTGTGGGAAGAAACCGTCGCGTGGAGACGCGGGCCGACGCGACGCTCCGGGACCGGATTTAACGTCTTCATCCGGAGATGAGGCGAGTCCGCGCGTGGTGCGCGACGGTAATCGATCGGTTATGGTAATCCGAGCGTCCACGGAGATCGGTAAAAAAGCGTCGGTGAGCGTGCGGTTGGATCGGCCTTTGTGGGCGAGGACGCGCGACGGCCTCGAGGATTTACTGGGAGAGGAGCGTGGGCGAGTTCATTGGGAAGGGTGAGGGAAATGAAATTTTTTTTCTTTAAAGTTCGTCCAACAGAAGGGTACGAGAGGAGGAGAAATATTCTCGATCCTAAGCGTAAGTGGAACGCTCGCCCGTGGACACGATTATTATCGCGTTATCGCGTAATCATCTGGATAAGCGAGCATCGATATGAATTATTATTAGCGCCTCGAGCGAGAGACTCGAGGTAATTTTCAATGTATGGGATATTTACGGCTACCGGCTTGGTCGCGTAAAAGCGATACCCAGGGTAGACTTTCATGGAGCTCTAACCTGGTTCTTTTTTTTTTTTTCCAAGAATCGAAGGGAAATCGGTTCTCTCGATGAAAAGTGACGAGTTCGCGGTGAAACTAAAAGTCGGAGAGTCAAGAAGGAACAAGAGAGAAGGGAAGGGACTCGTGCGAAAGAGAGTCGCTCGATAATTCATCTTATAACGAAGGCTAAGGGATCGGCCGTCGTCAAATCGTTCTCTGTAATCAAACGCACTTACCGACATTTATTACGTCATTAATACGACGCGCGTTCTATCATTACCCGTACCTATGGATTTACGAATGGGCCTTGGCTCGAGCGCCGTTCCTTCCTCCCGCGACTCGAGCCACACCGAAGCCCCTATATCCTTTTGCCGCACCGCGGAAAATCGACGGATCGACGGATCGATCCGCCAATCGCCAGTCTAGCGTGACGCGGCTAATGCCTCGATCTTCTGTTTCAGGATACTGCGATACATCGGGCAGGCCGGTGCTCGAATTCGAAGAGACCGCGCCCAGGACGGAGGTCCCTTCCGCCAAGGAGATATCGTCCCTAGCCCTCTACCTCGCTCGTCTCTCCAGGTAAATTAATTATCGCATCCACGTGGATCATCGACGATGATTATTGCGATCGTGGTGGCCCACGACGGTACTCGAATGTTTTACCGATTTAACGGTAAACGATCGGTGCGCACCCCGTGGCAACGGTATTCGACAGGGGGATCGGCACCGAAGAATCCTCTTCCATCGCGCGGATCGGCCACTTTTAACGAGATTGCAGGGACGTACCGGCCGCAAATTGGCAATTTATTAACCTACGCCTGCGTGCGGAGCCAAGTGGCCGCGCGCGCGCGCGCGCGGCCGAGCTTTCCGGTAAATAAACGCCGATCGACGCCGGTGTCCGTAATAATTATAATTTTCCACGGCCGTGACGTCTCCGTCACGCCCACCGTAATCGCCGCGATGAGGAGCAAAATCGCGCGCGAGCACCGAGCTTCACGCTCCCATCCTGTCGGCGTGCCTCTCGTCCGATCCTCCTCCCAGGATCGCTCGACAAACTTCTCCGCTCCTCGTCAGAGACACTCAATTAGCGTGTTTGTAGAGTGTCCGCAGATTTACGATTTTCTCGGGTCGTTTCATCATAGGTTCTCCAAGCCTGAGAATCCTTCTTCACTCTCCACCATCCGTGCCAAGCGACCACCCTTGACGTTCGTAAAATTCGAGTACTGAAATTTTCGTCTCGTGTCCTTCTTCCTCGGTCCACTCCGATCGTAAAGAAACGATCGCGCGTCCACCTTAACCGCTCGTCTTAACCGCATTCGCATACTCCCGCAGCCCATAAAACATATCGCGTACGATAGGGACGCGGCAGCCTATTGCGGTATCGTCCATCGCACGGCTTTATGGTTCCTTGTGCAACCAAGCCACAGAGTCCCATGCCTCTTCTTCCACCAGCTTCGTCCGCTTCCTTTTCTTCCTCCTCGCATCCACTCGATCTCCGCCTCGCCCCTTCGGGGCGAGAGAAAATGGAGAGAGCGAGGAAAGGGAGGAGAGAAACGCGCCACTTCCCTCGGGGCGACTTCGAGAAACGGCGATCTATCTTTCGGCATCTTCGGCGCGAGGGCCGCGTTTCCGCGTTCGCGGACGGCCTCCACTCGCGCGAACGATCGACCGCGCGAAAAGAGTGCTGTGCCCGCCCGTTGGAAAATTTCGCGCGATCCCATCGCGGTAGGTAAAACGCGCCTTTTATCGCGTTCTCTCCGATCCGCTCGACAGGACCCCGCCAATAGGTATACGCGGTGGTCCGAGCGGAGAAAACCGGCGCGTTATCGCGCCTCGTCTTTTATTTATGTCCGTGTATCACTCCGCGGACGAGGTCAGTGACGAGAGAGGCACGCGGTAGATTCTCACCGATCGATCAATCGATAGAGGCATCCTTCTTAACGTCTCTATTCCGAAATCCTCGGGGCTGGAGATGAGAATCTCCGCGGTTCTCTGGTACGACACACGCGTGGCGCGCGCGCGCGCGCGCACCGCGGCTCGATTTCACGCGCGAGCGTGCGAAGACCCGAGAGTCGCGTGTCAACGGTTTCGCGAACACGCTTCCTACGCCTGGGACTCTCGCGAGGATCCTTTATTCCTTTTGGTGAGAAACGGCAGCCTTAATACCCAATAACAATTTCTCTTCCGTCCGTTAACGCGCGTATCATTTTCCACGGCGTACGCGCGCGAGCGCGCTTGAAGTAACACGCACCTGTTCGTCCTAGAGACACTCGTTATCTCGCGCGCCTTAAGACTTTCGACGATTATCCCGAGACGACGAAAAGGAACCGGAGAGCGCCCGTGGCGTTGGACGATTTATGGAAGCGCTCGCGCGCCACCTCGCTTATTAATTCTCCTGAGCGTGTAAATTTCAAAAGCCGACGAATCCGCGCTTGCCATTGTCGCGCGGAACGACGCTTATTACGCGCGTTATCGCGCGCGTCGCTCTCTCGAAGCGCGCGTTCCTCTTTCTTCCGCTTAAGGAAAGTCGTGGCGAATCTCATCCTCCTCGTTCTCCAGCACGTCTCTCCTCCCCGGATCTATCGACGAAAGGCAACGCGCGCTTGGTGGTGTCATAACGATCCTTGTGAGCGGAACACGATCGCCATAAATCAGCGTGCCGGTTACCCGCCGCGCGTTGCACCGCACGCCGGCACTCATTAGGACTTTTTTAACGCCGGAAGCCCCTCACTGGGAAAGCGCGAAGAACACGGCGGATGACACGACGAGCGGGACGCGTTGTTATCGGTGGCTCATTGTAAGCGCGCCGAGTTTCCACGCGGTCGATTAAATAATTTATTCGATAAATCGCTTCCGCATGGGAGAGCCGCGTGCACGTATCCACGGGCCACGACTAGCCGCTAATTTCACGCGCCTTCTACGGTCGCACGGAGCACGGACGAGACCCTCTCTCACTCTCTCACCCTTCTCATTTCTACGGAACAACCGTTTTCACTTCTCCGACTTATCTCCGGCCCGCGAGAAGAAGGTATTTAATATTCTCGTTTGCCGTGAGCACCTCGCGCGGATAATCCAGGCTCGTGAATCGAAGGTGAAATGGCGAAAGTGCACGGGGCACGTCGTCCGGGATGCTCGTTCTAAAGAGCGTAGGCCGATCGGGTATTGCATTCCAAGCACTTTTTCTTCTATCATCGAGGGTTTGTGATTTCTAAAAAGGAGAAGCTGACGATTAGAGTGGTCGTTTACTGCGCGAAGCGGAATCTTTTTCGATGGTCTCGCGGTGGAAAAATCGTCGGAACGCGATGGTCGAGGATGGTTTCTGCTAAATTCGAGCTCTCGAACGATACCGTCCGTGTATCGCGTATCACTCGAGAGGGAGTCACGACGGTAGATCGTAGGACGCGATGATCGCGGGTGATCTCTCGGTGATCCAGTTGTGCACCTGACCGCATTTCTGCATGAGTTATGGACGTGCATCAATCCTTTTATCCCGGCTCCTCTTCGTCGATCCCCGCGTCCCTGCTTCGGGGCCCAACGAGAACGCCGGCCTTCCCCTTCCGTACCCTTTCTCCTCCCTGGTCCAACCTCCCCACCCTTTTAGGTCCCCTGCCCATGCGATAGTAACGGTAATGGCTTTGGCGAAACGTCCCTCATTCCTATCTCGCTTTTCCCTCCGGGACGAAGATCTGGGGCCGCAGTTTGCCGACCCACTTCCAAGATCGTATCTGTTTGCCGAGGCTCTCCCTCTTTTTTTCTCTCTCTCTCTCTCTCTCCACCTCGTCTGCACCTTCCTCCTTCCGAAGTTCTCCTCCTCTTCTCAGTCCTCTCGCATTTTTTCACCTTTCTCTCTCTCTCTCTCTCTCTCTCCCCCTTTTTCATCCTCGACTCCTCATCTTTCAGCCACCTCGACCATCGAGAAGATCCACCGCGCCGCCCTCGTCCGGATTCGATTCTCGACTTTTGCCCACTGCTCTCGCTAGAAGAGAACGTCACGGAGTCCGTGTAAATTCCGATAACTGGAATTCACGCCGAGAAGAACACACACGCGTGTGGTTCGGTCCCCTGGGAAGTTTCTTCTAGGAGAATCGGAGCCTCGTTCGTTAACGCCGTTAAGGTGACGGATCGTCACCTGTCTTAACGCCACGGTCATTAGAGCGTGCCATTAGCACTATTAGAACATTATTACGAATTTAGGTCCGTGCGTTTTTAGTGCCGGTTCGCACGACCGCAAAGGCGCTCCACTTACCTCGACTTTCTACGGACGATTCCTCAAAGATCCTGGGGATTCCTTAATTCGCCAATTAATCGCGCCGCCACGGCCGATCGGTCTTCCACGGTGACGCGGTTAAATTCGTAAACGAAAAAAACCCGTTCCTTTTAAGAGAGAGGATCGACGCGCTCTCGCTCGTCGAGACAAACGGCCCGTGCGTCGTCCAAAAGGAAAATCGTCTCGTGGGTGGGTCGAGTCGACCGTGAATTTATCTTCGATCGGGGAACTACGAAAAACTACGGAGCGCGCTCTTGAAGAGCGAAATGTCATTCGACGACGCCCACGTGTCCCCGCGTTGTTCGACGCTCACGATACAAGTGTATTACGAGCGTAATGCGAGTGGTAATCGAGCTATGAAACGCGTTCGTCTACGCGTTATTGCCGTGCTCACGGGAAATAATTCAAGAACGAGATAAAAGACACCTGAAGAGATCGTTGAGATCGACTACGGTGGACGCTTGGACGGGGGCGGGGACACGGTGAATATATATTTTTCGATGGTGCCTTATCGTTCTCGGACGATCGTAAATATGACGTCGGATGATCTCGAGCCCCTCGCGCACACGTGCGCCGCGAAATTATAGTCATCGCATCGGGAGCCCTCTTCGGCGTCAATTGCGAGCAACGCTCCTCTCGGTCGTGACCCTGGCCCTTTGTTCGACAACCTTTGCCCACCCAGGATGTGGTCGTTCGCGGTTTTAGAACTCCTTTAGAAAGAGGGTGGAGGAGGATCGAGAGGGTTGGAAGAAGATGGGAGTGAGGGTGCTGCGACATCCAGGACGAGCTGTCGCGAATCCAAATGCTCGGACTGTCTTTCTCCTTCTCTTCTTCTTCCGTCCCTTCGCTCCCCTTCCCCAACCAAGTCTAGGTTTACAATGGTGCTAATGCATGAGTTTCTTCGAGTGTGGGCAGCAGTGGCGTAGCCAAGCGGAACGACAGTTACGATGCAATTGTAAATCCAGTCGGCTCGTAAAACCCGTCGCACAGTCGAACGCGAAATGACGAAAGACCGCAGACGCAATTAAGAGCGAATCCTAATTCGCAAAGCGCGAGCTCCCCTTCTAAACGCCGACGCCGGCGTCGTCCTGTCGCAGGTCGTTCCGTATTCACCGTCCTGGTTCGTTTTTGCGAGTCCTTGAAAGAGAGAGAGAGAGAGAGAAATTTTTCAACGACAAAATCTAATCTATAAGTGCGCCCGAGACCGATACCCGTGGGACGTGTAATTTAAGCGTAGCTTCGTCGTCGTGGTATCCGACGTCGACAGGCGCGTCGACACGGCCACTTTTGCCCCTTATCGATCTCTTTCGGGCCCCGTTACGAGCCAATTGCGACGTAAAGTGACGCTCGTGCAACGCTCAAAGTGTACACTTTGCGTAGTACGTGACGTCGTCGTCGCGTGGCGATGACGAATCGATCGATCCATTTACAGAAACTTCAAGGGTGCGACTTCAAAAATCAACATCCGACTATTCCAGGCCATTGAACACGACAGCAGAATACGTGACGAGAATTTATGGGATTTTTTAACAATAAACATTCGCTACGAAGAACCTCTGCTAGTTCCAATTTATCGTAAACGAGAAATGTAAAAAATCGAACCGAACCATCATGCGCGATGTTACCGCGTTAAATTCATCTATCAATCCCTCCGCACGAATTTCAAGGGTGCGACTTCAAAAATCAACATCCGACTATTCCAGGCCATTGAACACGACAGCAGAATACGTGGCGAGAATTTATGGGATTTTTTAACAATAAACATTCGCTACGAAGAACCTTTGCTAGTTCCAATTTATCGTAAACGAGAAATGTAAAAAATCGAACCGAACCATCATGCGCGATGTTACCGCGTTAAATTCATCTATTAATCCCTCCGCACGAATTTCAAGGGTGCGACCTGAAAAATCAACGTCCAACTGTTCCACGCCATTGAAATCAATACCGGAGCGCGAGGCCAGGGGATCTACGGGACTTTTGAACGATAAACATTCGTGGCAAAGGAAACTCGGCTGGTTTCGATTTATCGCGGACGAGTAATCCGAAAGATCTGTAGAGAACGGAGGGATGAGAAGGGGAGGCGGCGAATCGACGAAGCTGAGACTCCGTCGGGGAGGGATTTCATTGCGCCACTAAATTTCTACGGTCTCGCTCGCGCGCACGCGTACTTCCGTCGTCGGACGATCGTTGCGACGACGCAAAGCGGATCGATGCGACACGCACGATCGGCGTTCGAGCGGCACCAATGGCGACACGCTACGCCATTGACCGTAAGAGAAATACGATCGCCGTGGATCCGTAAGTGGCGGAGTAGAATGGAACGTTCGTACGCGTTTTGCTCGTTCCTCCTGTCGTCCTGATGGTAACTTAGGGCGGATCGAAGCGAGCATCGGGTGTGTCGCACCGTGATGGTGGTGGTGGTGAAGCTGCGCCACTGTACGTCGGACGTTCCTAGAGGGGTTGAGTTAGAGAAAGAGAGAAGGAGGAGGGTGGCACAGGAGCCGCGTGAGAAACGCCGTAATACTTATGCGAACCACCCACGTGTCATAATTTAATTCCGATCGCGATAAGCCCGTGGACCTACGGGTAGAACGGAAGCGTGGAGTCGTTCGATTAATTCGCGTATTAAGTAGCCTCCGTGATCCATTAGGTTCGCATACGAATACTCGGCCTCTAACGAATTTCGATTAATTCGAGCACGAGCTCTTGATTATTCGGTCTGCTCGCTCGTCGAGGTGGTCCCTCGAGGGGACGAAGTACCCTTCGACGAGTGGTAAAAATGAATTCACCGGTCGCAGGGTAATTAAATCAAGGCGTACAAAGTGAAATCTATTCGCACGCTTCTGCGACTCGAAATCTCGTAGACTCTTACCGATCCTCGGGATAAGAGATCGACGAGAGAAACTGACCGGTGTTAACCGACTTGGCTTCGCGTCTCTTGGCAAATAAATACGATTGGACGAGACTTGGATTTTCTCGCGCCAGGTAGGGTGCCTCGTTCCTACTCGCCAAAGTGTCGCTACGACGAATCACCAGTTTTCCTTTGTGCACGATCGCTAGGAGAAATCGGTATCGAGCGCACGTGGGAGATCTTGTCAGCGTCCGACTACCGTATAGCCGTGACTCACGTACGGCACGAAATTCCACGATCGTTTACCCTGGTGCCACGCGTTGCGAATGTTTACTCGGGAGCCCCGACATTTATAAGCAGGGTCCGAGGCGATGCGCGTTGTCCATCTGGCAGGACGTTTTGTCCCATTGTTGGCTGCCGGTGGCTGACCGTGGGTGCTTCAAACGTAGGACAAACCTCGAACCTAAGCTGGCAGAGTATTCGTAGCCAAACGGTCCTGTTGAATGAAAATAGAGCGATCTGTTATTAAATTATCGGCCTAACGAAGACGATTCGAGGACTTCGATCGGAATTTATTTATAGACTCCTGCGCTCTCGTCCTGAGCCTAACACAGTAGTTGGGTCAAAGAAGTTTGATCGATATTGCTCGTGGTACGAGAGATGTAGCTCGGATGTAAGGCGTATAAAAGAGAAATATTATCGACGCTTTGAATAATCGATGGATAAAGCGACAGCGCGCGAGTACTCGTCCTACCGTTGATTATCGCTCGTTCCCTTCGCTCCTCGTCCGGTCAGATGAATCGTTCGAGAAAACGGCGAGTAAGATCACTCCCGTTCATAAATCACCGACATACCGATCGCAACTTCTTACCCTGTCGCGTAACACCGCGTTCGATTGAATCTTCCTCAGCTTCATTTTCTCACTCGATCCTTCCATTTTCTCTGATTGCAGCTCCGATCGCGCGAAAGAGGGTTACACACTCTTGGTACGCGCCGAGTCTCCCGAGTGCTTGGAGCTCGTGGACAACGTGTTGGTTCTGTTGCAGGTGAGAGAAAATAGTCTCCGAAATATTTTTTGATTCTTGCAACTCGAAGTATTCTTCATCGATGTTTTTTTTTTTTCTGGTGTTGATTCACAGGGCCGCGTCGAAGTGCGTCAAACTCTGATCCTGCGAAGCACCACTGCCACTGAGGAAACGAACGATTCTTCTCTCCTGCCTCTCAGCCGTGTCAAGGTAAGCCCCAGCTTCTTTCTCGCGACTGTAAACAATTAAGTCCTTAACCGGCGAGCGTCTGAATTGCCAGCACTCTTCCGCGAGGCAGAAAGCAGACTCTCCACGCTTTTCTACGCGGAGAGACCCGGTTTGTTGTCGCGTCACTACGGCCCAGATTCCCCTAAGCGAAAACAATAATCGTTTAAGCGCACCGCGCACTTAACGCGAGCGCTTACCCCGCACTTAAGATCGACCGTTTGGAATTGGAATTGGTTTCGCCCTCGGTCTGCTACTCGTGCGCCGCACGGTTCGCTTTGTTCCTTCTAACCACGCCGGCCAATATCATTCGCGACTCTAAAATGCCGTATGATATTTGCTACGCGCACGCAAAAATTCACGTTTATGCGCTTGTATCCAGCGTTTAAATTTCTCACGAGATTACTTTTGGTACGATTTTTTTACCCAAGAAATTTCTCCTTCACAGGTGATCGTCGTCACCGACGAGACTCTTGACAAATACGTTCCCAGGCGAGAAGGAAGTTTCGACCGAGCGCAATGGATAGCCTTTTACAAGGTACAACGAAATCAGATTGTTTTTTAATTCGATATGTTCTCTTTACATCCTCCTCACCTATCATTCAATTTTTTGTTCTCTGATATTTCATAATCCAAAATTTCCTTCAACCATCGTCTACGGAGGTATTTCACTCGCGAATAAATCATTCTCCATCCCGTGTCACGGGACGACGTAATCGGTCGAGCTCGATTTTCGACAAATTGCGACGAAAGGAATACAAGGTGGGATGTGAAGGAAAGCGCGCGAAGGCGTCGGATACGCCCGCCGGCTGGAAGGATACGTCAGAACGGTGATTCGGCATGTTCGATCGCATAAACATGCGAGCGGGATTCGTTCGGGCGAAATAATCGTGCCGGTCTGCCACTCGGCCCGACGACTGGGGGGGGCCCTGCAGTAATTATTGTCGGCGAATTTATCATGCGACGGTGGCACTGACCGACGCCACCAATTTGCCAGTGGCTCTCAACGCGTCCCGTTCGACGAACCATCCCACAGCTCTCTTCCTCAACGACGTTTCACGACTGATTCGCGATTAACGATCGACGAAGCGCATCGAGACACACGCGGCAGAGACTTTTCCGCATTGGCATAATAAATGCACGTAGCTGGGATATTCTTCGTTAGAGTCGTTAAACCAAATACGGCACGACGAAGCGCGGAACGCGCTCGCGACTGAGAAACGTTTATAAATAACCGCGGCCCGTCGAGAATATCCCCGACGACATTAGCATATTGCAGCGAGGCTGTTCGCGCGAGCGCGACTGAAATTCTTCGGCTGAAAGTAAGGACGCGTCTCCACTCCCGGGGTCGCGCGGGGTTCTGTCTTTGATGCCTCGCGAAGTATCCCAGGAACGAAAAGTTACAGTGCTCGTGTGGAAAATAAAGTATCGGAGAGCCCTCGGGGGTTAGGGGAAAATCTGCATGCGCGTCTCGGTGGTGTACCGTTTTCGAGTGGGTCGTGTTAGATACGGCGGCGGAGTGCTTCGTACAAGGAACATCGGCTACAACAGGATCCCACCGGAAATCGATTCCAGGTGCGCTATTCGGTACAAGGTCGTTACCGACGATGTACATCGTTACCGGGCAATCGGTAACGCGTTTCTCCTACCGATCGTGTAATTTTTAATCGAGTGGCGATCTTGTACACGAGCGATCCCTCCTGCTCTTAATTAATTCGACGAGTAGGATACGGCGGACCGTTAGATTTCATTGGTTCGACGGAAACGACGGCGCTCGGACGAGCCTTACGATCGATCGTCGAGATCGTAGAACAGGCGCGGGGGAGGCGCTCGAATTTGACCTCTCGGCGAATCGGCGAACCAGTTTACGACAACGATACCGTAGTAGCTAATCGAGGCTCTCGCCTCCGGCGCTGATCGATCGCGGGATCGATCAATCTACCCGCCAATCTCGCAAAATTAAGACATCGAACGATATCGGACGAGTCCGCGAACACCGTTCCAGTGTCCTGCTCCTTTTGGTCCTTACCGTCGATGGTGTTCTCGTCCACGTCGAGACGCCTCGATGCAATAAGCCGAAAGCAAAAACTTCGACCCTGCCCGTGGCATTTCTCCGCGAAATTGATTTCGCATTTATCTTCTTTTTGTCGGAGCGCGCATGTGGCCCGAGATACTTCATTTTCTCCACGTATCCTTCCGTTCCAACGAAACCGGTGAATTTATTTACCCACGACTATCCGACAAAATATTCACGATGCGCTGTAATCTTTTAACGCGCGCCTTCTGCGATCGGTGATTGATGTGCCAAATTACGTTTTAATGACACCTACGTGCCCGTTGCCCGGCCTGACGTACGGTGGGAATTTGTATTCATGCAGGAGGATCGCGCACCCGAGTTCAGTTGATCGGGACGAATTTAATGCCGCGCCGTATTCTTCCGGAGAAGAGATTAATCCGTGGAACGATACGAAAGCGGACGTATGACGTTTCTGCATTCCAGGGGCATGAGACCGACGATTGCGCACCCCCTCGAGGCGCGATGTAATCGAATGGCGTGTCGATGACAAATTAAATCGATTGCGCTGACTCAGGGCCACGCGAGGAAACAATGAGCGTCGATGAGATTAAGCGCGAGCCGCGCGATAATTTGTTCTCCTGCGTGGTCTCGTCTCTCGGTTTCAACGGATGGTCCTGGAATAACGAAAGTCAATTTTCGCAGGAGTACGACGGCCTCATGACGGAGTGGCAGGCGGCGGGACGCAGACTGGCCCTGGAAATGTCGGAGCTGAAGGAGTGTACGAGCCTGTCCGGCACCTTGACGCCTCTCGGTCGGTTCCTCACGGATCCAACTTTGAGAAGAACGTCCAGAGATGCCGAGGAAGCAATCGCCGCAATCGAGGAACGCGCGGCGCCCCTCCTTCACATCGAGGATATCAGGTGATTAGTGAAATCCGAATTTTTATAGTGCCACTGGGTCCTTACGAGAGTTTTGAGATGCAGAAAAATGGAAAAATGGTCCACGTGAAATAAATAGTCACGGTGTGATCTTATTGCTTACGAATAAAACGTCGCGATTTAATCAAATGTATATACTATCTCTAACTGATAGTAACAAAATTATATGTAGTAGGAATAATCATATTTATGGTAAATGTTACCATAATGTCGATAATAATTACGATAGAGGCATAGTATAACGAACCATATTATGTTTCTACCCAAAATTATGGTTATTTCAACTAAAATTATAGTATGGTTGAAAATACATATACATATAATAGTAAGAAAAGCAACTTTATATACATAGTTAATATTACCAGAATATTTCATACATAGTGATAGAACTAACTATAAAATTTAACTATAAAATATAGTGAGATACCCTAAACCCAACCATTTTTTTCTCTCAGTGTGTAAACCAATTTCTACTTAGGTGAAAATTTCGAAAATTCGTCCAGTGGCTCTCGTTTCACCCATATCACAATTCTCCCCAAAAAAACTTCGAGATAATAAAATGTTTCCTTGTCATTCCAGATTGGCGGTAAAACGTGCACGAACACTGGTAGAGGAGGTAGGCAACGCAGCGACCAGACTAGAATCGTCGTTCGAGTCCCGGCGCGCTACCATTCGCAATCTCGCAGTGCTTCGCAGCATCGAGGATCAGGCGCACGAGGTGAGTCCCGGCAAGTCTCTCGGCAACTCTCAGCTGACCTCGGCCCAGCCGTCTCGTCCCTTCGTCGCGCGAATCGCGCGAAATAAATCGACCTTTCCGCGTAGGGCCAGGAAGGGTGGACAGGATCTTTCGAGGTGGTTCGCTGTGAACGCGGCTTAAGGTGCGGAGGACGGCCGTGGCCTTGAACCAAAAGATCCTCGGTACGGCGACGTGCCTTGTTATTCCACGCGTGCATTAAATTCCCCCACCCATCACCAACGGCCATTCCCATCTTCTCGTTCTCTTCGTCCCGTGCCACCTCGCGCTTCTCGGGACTTCGCATTTTCATGCTCCCTCCCGCATCGTCTATTCCATCGAAGTTATTACACGCGGTAGTCGTTTCGCCGATTCCTCACGCGGACTCTCTTCCACCTTCTCCTCGTGCACATCCTCTCGACGTTCGACGTTCGATCGTCTCGTCCGAACGGCACCGATCGAGCGAGAGGAAGGAGGGAGGAAGGGATCGTTGGACAAAGGGTAGGCTATTATCGAGAGCCTCTTCCACGAAGGAACTTTCACTTCGAAAATCGCACGGGCGACGCCGCATCACCGCGAAGGTCCTCTCCTCCTCCTCCTCTTTCCGCGATCCGATGTTCGATCCGATCTCGTATCGATCCTCACGACAGGCGATCGATCGACGACGGGGTCGACTCGCTTGTTCCTCCTCGGAGATCCCCTCCGTGGACCCGCCGGCAAGCTTCTCCGCGAGAGTAGACGCCCGACGCAGCCTCGTGTGCTCGAGCTCGCGCGCGCATGCTCGCCGGAGATCGGTAACCTCGTTTCTGGCATCCTCAACGACCTCGAGGTGATGCCCGACCTCCTTTGCCGCGCGATACGTCGTCGCGCTCTTCTCTCACGGCCCTTTTTTTTCTTCTCCGTCTCGTGCTGCGATCCTTCCACGACGCGACCGGTCGCGGAAACCGACGCGGTGCGAGCTAGATGAGGACGGATCGGACGTCGTAGACCAAAGCAAATACGCGTTAATGCATTTCCACCGTATTAGGCGTATGGAAATCGCGAGCGCGCGCAATTACCCACCCACTCCGCTCTCTCCACCTCCGTCTTTCGCGCTCGGGCATTATCGCCGCCAATTTCCATAATGGCCTTTACACTCGTAGGTACCACCGGGGCCGGTGGTTCCTGGGTCGGTACCCATCGGCGGCCTCGCCGAGTATAATCGATAATACGACATCGGGCGACGTCGTCGGTGGTGTACCGGTAAACGGTCCTCCTCGGTGTGTCGGTATTGTGGGAAACGTTTGAGCCTCCTCTCCCTATCTTTCGACTCACTTCCTCACCCCTTCTCAACCGTGAGGATCGCGGAAGGAGTATCAAGTTTCGTCCTCGCGCGGATGCCCTCCGGCAACGGGGGTGGAGGCGCGAGCGGAAAGGGACGAAAACTGGTCCCCGATAAAAGTGATAATCCGACGACGCGAGCGTCCCGTGAGAATTCGCGTGTACTCGTGCTACGTAGAGCGACGAGCAGGAACTTCCGTGGAAAGTCGAGTAACGTTCGAGGATCGATCGATATCTGCCTCGAGCGCGCAACCAGACGCGCGAACGCTTCTCTCGAGATGTCATTATCACGGCTGGCCGAGTCCGGCGACGCGGGTAAAGCCTCGAGATCATACGAGCCGGCATAAAGTCGCACGGGCCGTAAAGTTTACAGCCCGCCGTATATCACTTCTCACTTTCTCTCTCGCAAATACGCGCTCGTCCTCTCGCGCTCCATATATTAGAAGCGAGGCGAGCACCGAAAGTACTTGTAAACCATGCTCGCAGTTGAGATTCTCGCGCGTGGTCGAGCGCGAACGCCTAGGAAATCAGGCGCGCGAAAATAATCGGAATGAGAGGAGAGACGGCAGGTGCCCGCGGATAAGTCGCTTGGAGGATATTACAGGCGCGATATGCGCGTCCTACGGTGGACCGGTAGGACGACGGAGATGGAGAGAGAGAAAGACCGAGACGCAAAGTCCGGCTTTAACGAGGCCTCGGGGTAGAACGTAGAATTAAGTTCATCGAGAATAATCTCGAGACGGCATTTGCGCTCGCTGTAAGCGTCCGTGCGCGCGCGCGAGGATCAGAAATTGCAAGGACGACGTGCGAGTCCCCTCTGCGATATTTCCGCCCTTCCTCTCCTCGGCTGTTGATCGCTTTATAATTATTAATTATCCGTCCCGTGCATGCGAGGAATGGCGCCGCTACGCCTCCTCCGTGGACTTCTTCGTAGGGTGAATGGATGACTTGGGCGGTTCGAGGCTCCGCCAGGGTGTAATTTTCGTCGATCCTCCGGATACTTCTTTTTTCTTTTCTCGCCCGCTCTTAGCCCTCGTCCTTTCGCGAGAACGAGAATGTAGGATAGGTGGGCTAGACTATGGAGTCCGTTCGAGAGAGAAATTGAAAAAGATTCTCCGCTGCAGTTTTTATCCGCGAACAAAGAGCATTCTCTGTACTTCTATTTCAATTTCGACGAAGGGCCACGCGTTGCGCAACGAGACCGGGATAATTGCTCGACGTAACGAGGTATTTAATATTAATTAATCGCGTTAATCACGAGGCAGAAACAGTGGTGCGATAACCACATGCCACGTGCATACGTAGGGTGTTGCCTGCGCGTGACGAGGTTCTGTCCGAAAGGGAATAATAGGGGCTCGCGTGACGTAACTGTACGAATTGCAAAGCTCATTAATCGGACTTGGTTACTGCTCGAGGAAACTCACAATTAGTCCGCAACGAGGACAGTATGTATACTGGGGGAAAAACCACGGAACTGGATCGCCAATAGCGGACAAGAGAAACGTGCATTCTAAATCTTCAACATCTGCGCGCCTTTAATCGTTCTCTCCTGCAACGATACAATTTATCTTAGCCACGGCGCCTAATCCCTACTAATTATCGCCAATGACTCGAATTACCCCGTTTCGCGCCGACTTTAAATATTACCCCGCGTCGCGCCGTCACGATAACTTCACTATACGACTGGCAGTAAACGAACGACTTCGTCGTGAATGCTCCGGGAAGGTTGCGTTACGCGGGATTACCGCGTGCGTTTCTACCGCTCAATCGCGCGCGAGCGCCTCCGAGGCGAATTCTTTTCTTGCGCCCAGTCGTTAAAACGGAACGACTCGGCGCGCGCGCGCGCGGCTTCCTATACGCACAAAGCATTCCTCGATAATTAGATACGGCGACGATGCGCTTGTGCCCGAGATGCGCCCGCCGACGGGTGAGTCGTGCAAAAGTTTCTCTCGTCATAGGAGGAAGCGTAAAGAGACACGGAGGGCGAGCGGGGAGATTTGGGGCGTGGGCGATTTTCGATTTAACGAGAAAATTAGCGAATGTAAATTTCTATTTTTCTCGCTTGATTAAGTGGATGGATTTGGATGGTGGGATTTTATCCGATTAACACTTTGATTGCCATGATGGTTATATGAGCCGTTCAGTGCACAAATCAATTAACTCCATAAATTATGTTCAAAATTATGTTACAAATATAAAAAGTAGAAACTTAATCAAGTGCTTCATAAATTTAAGTGATGCTTAAATTTATGAAAAATGGAAAAAGTGGAGTTAATCGATTTGTCAAGTGAGCGGCTCATACGTGACCGATCATGGTGGTCACCGGTGACCTGCAGAAAAATGATTAAAAAACTGTTTATACTGATCGCAATTTACACCACTTTAAAAGATCATATGTCAATAAAAAAAAGCACCAAAAAATGTAAAGTGTGGCAACCATGAAAAATCAGGCAGTCAATGTGTTAACCGTATTTCCGTCGAATTGTCTCAAAACTTGTACTTTTTTTTTTTTACTATAAATTAAGACTCGAGCGTCGACGGTGCTTTGTTAGCTCGATAGATGAACGCTCGATTATCGTATCGTTATGTATCGTTGCTCGCCAACGTATCTGCTCGCGCGGAGATCGCCCTATGCGTGCTCTTAAACGACGCATTCCCTGGTACGAAACAAACCGCTATCTGTTTATCCCTCCATCTATCTGTCCGGAGAGGAGCAAGCGCATTCGGATTGTTCGTACGACAGGGACGCACGAGTGACTTTCACTCGAGAGACGAGAGACGGCCACTTAACGCCGCAATCGTAACCAGTGATCGAACGATAACGAATGCACTCGGGAATTTTGGTCGTAAAAGGGCACGAAATCGTTACCTGCTTCCGCTCACGTGACTGCTTACGCCATCGTAGACCGATCTTTTCGTCTATCCGCACCGTGGAATGTTTTCAAATGAACGAGCTCCTTCGAATTACCTCAAATTGCTATTCTTCTCCTACCTCATACTAATAATATTTCTCCGATCCTCGCGCATCCACCTCGAAAAATGTTTCAAAGATCACTCGAGACTCGTTTTATCGAGACACGCGCAAAAAACAAATTTCTTTTCCCTCGTCTCGACTTCGATCATCGAGTCACTCCCCGTCGTATCGCGGAGATCCCGATTAAAGCCTCTTAAAAATAGACATGCGCTCGAAAGAGAAAAATCGATATCTGCGTCGGAGCCCACATCACTGGTACTATTATCGGCGATGTGATCGAACGAGCTCGCCCGTGTTCGGCATTGAGAGCCGAATGTAAATCGCGTGGCGCGTATCGGGAACGGTCCGCGATTCCGATACGTCATACGTGCATTTCGATGCATCGGTCCACCCAATTGATCTTCGAACGCGATCTACGGTTGTACTTCGCCCTTGCGATCCCCGAGCGTGTAACGTGGAGCGCGATGGTGGACGGAGGCGGCTCGGCAGGAACACGAGACGGCAAAATATCCGATCGGTTTCAATCTCGATCGTTGTTCGACGTTCGTTGTACATCGAAAGTGGCTGTGCGGTGGCATCGGAGAGGAACAGTGGCAGGCGTTGTCTCGAGAACTTGGCAGAGGAAGGACGGTGTGTCCTAGGCGGACAGGAAGTGGGTCGATCCCGACAATTGTTTAATTGTTCCTCCTCTCGCGGTTATTCCGCTTTCACGTGCGTCGTGGACGTGCGAGCGTAACCGGTGGAGGACTCGAGAGACACGGCGGTGATAGAAGAGGAGAGAGAGTTCTCCTTTCGGCGAACCACTCCGGTGGTTAACCCGGAGCGAGGAAACGTTCGAGGACGACGCATGCTCGCGAAATCGGCGGCACTTTGTTGTCTCGGTTGTGGCCGCGCGTGTAGGAGAATGAAAAGACACGACAATAATCACGGGACGACGCCCCGGAGCGGATCCGGAGCGTTGTGCATTCCGTTATTACGCTTCGTCGTTCCACTTTGATCACCCGCGCGAGGCTTCGAGACTCCGCGTCAACCCTTTCTCCTTCGTTCACCTCCCTTTCCTCGTTCTCTCCTTTGTACTCTACTGTCTCCACCGTCGTCGTATTTGGTTCACGGAAATAGCGCGCGAGTGAGTCGCGAGGTCGCGACTGTGAAGGTGTGAGAAGAGGAGTCTTCCAGGTGGGGACCGATCGGACCCGAATTAATTGCCGTAACGCCGATATCTTCTCCCCTCTCGTTCGTGCGCGTGTGAGAAAGTGTGTTGAATCGCCGAAACCGCGCGCGAACGAGCCAGCCCGTATAATCGCGCCGCGCCGCCTGGCCATGCTGCAATTTCAGTCTGACCTCTCACGATCGGCGGTATCCGCTTGAGAAGACGCGCGCGCTTCTCTCATCTTCGTCGACGAAGCCGCGCACGCGCTGTGAAATTTCGCGGGGCACCTGTTCGCTCGCACGTCGTCCACCCTCCGGCTGGAAAAATGTCCCGATCGTTCGTCGCGTGATTCTTTTCTCTCTCTTTCTCTCGTGGACACGAGCTCGTCTCATCCACCGGTGATGGTCGTTTTTATTCGAAAAGGACTTTTCGCTCGGGCCTCGTAATTATACGGTTGCGTCGCAATAACCACGGGTACATAGTAATAAAGAGGCCATGATACCGGGCGAAACGTTTACCTCCGCAAACGATCGCTCGTAATAATAAACGTCGCTTCTATGGAATATTTAATATCGCAGTTTTCGTTTCGGGGGGGAAGGACGAAACGTGAGTTCCGAGAGGGCGGAGGGAAAATTGCGCGACGGTTGAGGATAATTAAATTTTTCCTCCTTCGCTCGAGAACTCTCCGCGCCCCGTTCGATGGGTGCCTTCGAGGCGCGTGACGTCCCGACGCTCTTCCTCTTTGACGATTTCCTACGTGGTTTTCCCTCGCCAATTTTCCACCGCTCCCTCCTTTCTCCCACTGAAAGCTTCTCTCGGGAAAATCGTTCGGCGGAGACGTGCTCCCAAGATCAAAGTACACGTTCTTTCACGGACTTCCACTTCGCGAATTTCTCTGGTTCACGGGCGCCGTCGAAGGAACAGGCGCGAGTACCGATTCTCCGCTTTTCCGACCCTTCTCTCCTCGATCAAAATCGCCCCATGTTTCGTGTTTATCTCGACTTTCCACTAAGTACGCTTTTACGAGGCAAGGAAATGAAATGGAAATGCGAAACCGCAGGTTCTTATTACTTCTCGCTCGATAATTGCGCTTTTTCGAGCCCGTCTTTTTTTCTTCCTCCTTTCAGAATTCGCTCCGGAGTTATTCAAATTTTTACCTCCGACCTTCTCTTTCACCGATCGCGCACGATGCGATACACAAGACGAAGCGGACCTCGAGAATCGGTGCCGCCGCCGCCCATTTTACGAATTACACGCTATATCCTGAACTTTCACGGTACGCGGAGCATTCTGTGTAAACAACGGTAATGCGAAAGAGCAGTGGGTGAAACTGTATTACGGTCTTCCTACCGTAATTGAAATAATAGCCCCAGCGCGCTTGGGGACTACATTGTGCGTGATTCCTGATTTCACGTAGGAAATTCCACCTATTCCCACCGAGTAACGACCGATTAGGTATAAATCGCATGCAAAGTTTCTACCGCCCACTACTGTGGGATATGTGATTCGAAACGACATGCGCACGATGCATACGCGCAAAATTGCTGTATTCTCAAGAAAGGAGCATCGAATAATTTCACCTTAGACTTGGACTCATCCTCGATCGAACCTTTCCAAAGGATACTCCCACACGTTCTACCTGCTCCTGGGCAGGCTCCAATGAAATCTCAAATTGAAAATTGAACCTCGAGAGATCTGCCGCGGGCTGTTTCTAATACATCTTGTCCTCTCTCTCTCTCTCTCTCTCTCTCTCTCTCTCTCTCTCTTCAACCTTGTGTATACACCTTTTCTCCGGTGACTTTCTATTTCGACGCACCGCCTATCGCGAAACCGTGAACGATTTCGGTACGACGATGTAGTCGAGGCTCGTAACGCGGTAAAGAAGGCGCGAGAAAGGCGGCAACCGCTTCGGCCTCGGAGTCTTTAAGTTAATGAGGTTTCCACCTCCTTCTCTTTCCTCTTCCTCCTATTGCTCCGGAGACTTCATCGAGAAGTAGGAAAGAAGCCGCGCCGCGTGGCACGCGTGCCGCCTGCCTTCCATCCTTCGAATTGCCCTCGTAATGGTAGGAAATACAGCGATTTCGCGGACTATTAGAGAGATCGTTAGCGCGCACGGCCTATTTCACGGTCAGACGCCCGTGCTCGGGGTAATAAGCGTCGCCGTCCAATCGAAACGCCGAGCGTCCACCGGAGAGTAAATCTCCGCTCGGAGCTACGTGAATCGCGACCTTGCTGCGAAGACAATACCAAGCCTCTTCCAATGGACAACTTCGTAGGAAATTTATTAATGAGCGACTCTTCGTTCTCGAGATATCCTTGGTACCTAAAGGTCTCCGAAGAAAGTAGTTGTCTTTAGGACGATAAAGCAGTCGTCGAGAGAATTCGAGGCGTGGACCGGTGGAGAAAATATGAGATCGTGCGGAGGACAGGTCGGAGAGTAGAAACAAATCCAGGAAGTGTGCGCCTTAATCACTCGAGTCGAACCACGCGAGCTCTCGTAGAAAGACGTAACGCGTTCGTGCCGAGCGATGTCGAAAAGAAACTATATAATACCTGAATTTATGGCACCCTGGGAGATCGTTTCTACGAGCGTCTATGCAGTCGCAAAAGCGCGGTAGTTTCATATGGTAATAGAACGTGCGGATAGATTTACTGGTCTAGGCGGGAGGCAGAATTACGACGGGGCTCGAATTGCGTGATGTCGCTTGTCGAACTTCTCGTAAAATAATTTTGATGTCATCATTCCGCGAATGTAGGGGAAAGCGAGGCCTGCATTTAGTCAAGGACCGATGCGACGTGGACGAGAGCGTGTAAATTTTTCTATTGCGCATTGCGAATTACCGTGACCCGAGTGGAAACATCTCGAGGACCCTGCGTTACCGATAAACAATCGTGGAAATCCAGAGCCCAACCTTTTTTCCCATTGCAAAAGAAGGAGATCCGCTTCGCAGGATCGAAGGAAATTTATAGAGTCCTGAATCGAGTGGGTTATTGACAGGGGATCGAGTGAATCTTGACAGGAGAACCTTGTCCCCGTATCGTTCGACGAAGATCGATGCTCGAACTTACCTGCTTTTTGCGCAATAAAATGGAAAATGCGACTGACGAGAGGCTCCCGTGAGATCCTTTGTGCCTCGTCGTCCTGCAGCGCGGCAGATCCCAAGATAGAGACAAGGTTTCTAAAGAGAATAATTTTCCTTGCCCCGGCCAAATGAGAAGCGTACCTTCCAGTGCCATTCAAGAGTCATTTCACATTTCCTTTGGCTCGCCTAAGCGGGAGGCTAATCTTCCACTGGAATTATCCACGGTGCCTCATTATACATATTCTTTACCTTCCGAGGAAGACAATCGTCGAGGTGGAACGACGGAAGACGAACTTTCTTCGTTTGAGATGCACGGAAACCCGTGAACGGACTCGTTTCCGTCCCCTCGTTGAAAACCCAGAATCATTCTTCGACTCGATCCAAGAGAGGGTCCATTCAGGTAGTATCGATTCTGGCCCGCTCAAGGAAATGTCTCGCAGCTCGACAACTTCCTGGGTCGCGTATTCTTCCCTGGAAATTGACTTTCACGGCTCCGTTTGACTCGGGGGAGTGACTCGCGGAGAGGATCAAACGCGACTAGTTCAAAAGTGTCCAGGACGACTGTGGCGGCTTTCTTTCCATCGGATAAAGATGCGCGGGGCATGGACGACGAAGGCGAGCGAACACTTTTCCCTTCTTACGAGCGCGCGTCGACTCGCGGTCGCATTCATTCGGTCGGTAAACGCGCGCGGCCGCCCACGAGTTCTGCAAAGGACCAACGCATCCATCGCGAGACGTGCACTAAGCACGCGCATTCCTTTTGCAACTCACCGTTCTCCCCTTTATCTACTCATTGTGAGGCACGCTCGTGCACCGTGTGCTCATTGTTAAGCGTAATGCATAGTTTTCGCGGCGAGTAACGCGCCCGGCGTAGTTACGCAACCTGGCCACCTTGGGCCGCGCGGCAATTAAGCACCCCTGTCCTTTCGACAATTTATGATAATTCCCAGTACCACGTTGGACAGGTGAATACGGAGAAATTTAATTCCATCCCCACGCGTTATTTAATTTGTCCTCTCTCGTTCGTTACGGGGTAAGGTCCCCGTGGCTCTCGTGCCTGGAATCGGGAACAAATGTAGCGCCGGTAAATAAATGTAGAGGGGCTTCTGTTGCGCTCTCGTCTCTCGGTCTACGAGTAGAACGGAGAGGAAGATAGTCGCACACGACGTTGGTGGACGCGGCATGGCCACGGACTCGTGTAGAGTCCGTGCTGATACCATTGTTGTACGAAAGCGCATGCAAATAAGCTTCGCGGGGACCTCTTTGGCGTGTCATAACGCCTTATAGGTATAAAGGCAGCGTTTCCTGCCGCGGTGGCGACGAGCCGGTTGTCGTCTTCTCCCTTTCCTCTTTCCCTCTCCACTCTCCTCTCTGCTCTATCCTTCCTTCCTCTAGCCTTCCCTCTGTCTTTCTCCGTCGTACCTCATTCTTTCCTCGTCCATGGCGCACGGTTTATCGTTTCCACGAAGAACCCTACAAAGGACAGGATGTCTACGGGTCATTGAGTCTCCTTTCCGAGGATCCTATTCCCTCCGGTGGGCCCAGGCGCAATGCCTTCCATGATCTTCCCACCGGCAGCCTCCGTGCCTAGGAGAGGACCTTCCGTCCAAGTACCTTTTGGAGGAAACAACGAGGAAGGCTACGTTCCACCTATACCATTGGTCTTGGGCGCGCACGAGCCCGCGTCGTGCCTCTATCGTTTCGGAATTATCCGCTTCGGTGGTGTTCTCATACGGAACTCCATAGGACTCCACGGTGTAGCAGCTCGGTACTCCGCGAAATCGTTGCCTTATTATGGATAATAAATTTTCTCGATATTCCGATCTCGTGATCCTCGTCGACGAGAAGTCGCGCGAGATCGGCTAGATGGAAATCCTCTAACGGTCTTCCACGAGCGCGGGACGTATTAGCAGCCAATTAATTAAAGACGCTCTTATTACCGTCATAAAGCTGGGCTCCGATCGTTACGAGGAGAAGAGGCCGCGAGGACGAGCCCTTCCGATCTTCTTTACGATCGGTATCCCGCGCGTGCTGTGAACGCTTGCACGGTTCCCTGCGTGGAGCGCAGCACGCGGGGTACCGGTTCACCTGGGGGAAAACGGTGGAATTGCGTGACCGTTGGGTATCGGGTAACAGAACCGCCCGTGTCCGTCCGTGGACCATTAGGCTCGCCGAGTCGCTTACCGGTATTATAGTTTGCGCCCGCTATCGCGGAAAGAAGGGGATGAGCACGCGCGGGGAGAGTAGAGGAGAATCGTCGAGGAAGGAGGGAGAAGAAGGATAATGATTATTTCGTGTCCCGGACCGCGTGATCCCCGGAGTGCATCCGAGCGACCCTCGTGAGCTTTTGTATTAAGACGCGGCACTTTTTACGAGAGGACGATTAATTTTCAAGGCTTCTCGTAAACACGCGGTACGCCTTTGAGACACGCAACGAATGTGGCTACGAGGGAGAGCGGTACGCGAAATTAGAGAAGTTAGGATTGTTATGGGTCCCGAGAGTTTCTCCGAGGAAATTAATTATTGCCAGTAGTCCGTAGACCGCGAGCTCCGATGATAACGGAGGACGAGGAAGACGAGGTGGAGAACGCATCGGTGATCTTGAGGACGATGGAAAAATCGGCGAGGGAAAGGTTTAGACGGGAAAGATTATCCGCGAAGGCGCGCTCCCTTCGAAAGGTGGTATCGGGTAAATCGAAGACAAGGAGCGATGAGATATCGAGTGTCGGTCCCGACGTAATTGGAACGAAACGGAAGGGGTCAACGACATTAGAAGGGAACCGTGAAGGCTGCACGGGTGGTTCCGTGCTAACAATCGAGCATTCCGAAAGGATCTTCTCGCAAAGAGAGAATTTGTCGCATGACTGCGATCGCCTCGAAGACGACGCTTTCTCGTGAGAGGGCAGGAAGCGCGATAAATCATCGGGAAACACCTTCGCTCGAGGGTGACCGCGGTGTGCTCGTAAACTGTCTCTTAGATAGTTGCGGAAGTTTCTTCAAACGCGGTCCACGTGAGTCACCACTCGTCACCGAGGGTCCTCGAAATCTGCATCTCAAAGGTGAAAAACAATTTTAATCCATACGTAAATGGAATTTTTCTTTACCAGAGGTCACGAGAACCGAGGCACCACGGGTAAAATCGATATTATCATTAATCGATGCAATTCGAGAAGGAAAGCCCGGCGCGCGGATCGAATTCGTTCCGTTTCGACTCGGCACGCAGAATTATTACTTCGGTTTTGACATTTAAGGCGCGGTGAGACCCCATTGAACTCTGGCATTAAAACTAGCAGTAGTTCCGCTTCTTGGCGATCGTCGTACACCCAGGGTCGAAACTGGGGTAGGGCACTACCTCTCGGTCTGATAAAAATCCTTTCTCTTCCGTCTGGGCGGTTGAAGCGCGCTTTGGAGTAGCTTACCGCGAAAATCAATGATCGCATAACTCGCGTGCCACCTCTGGTCGGACACACCGTTAAATAGAGTGCTCTCGCGTACCTACTCTCCTAGACTTTTTAACCACTAGAGCTCCTAGTGAAATAATCTGGGATGTCCCTGAGGCCTTCCGCGGTTTTACTTTGTAACCCGTGCCGCCGGCCTCCTCCACCGTTTTACACGAGTTACTGCTCGCTTTTTATTACAATGTAATCGTTCGCAAGCGTCGTAACGAACGACGATGGAAACACGACGGAGTGGCTGGAGACGCGCGAGAGAAGCGCCAACGGCTCTCGTCGCAGTAAAAGTTTTCCGCGCGCCTGTGAAACGCTCGCCGACGAGCGGCTCGTCGTAACGGGCGGCTGAGTGCTCGAGACCGTTTCATCGTCCTCCTCGGCCCGTAACTTAGCAATTACTTCTAATTCAATCGGCGCAAACGGTCCACCGCCGGGTGCGATTTTAATTGGCCGGCGGGCGCAGGTGAACCGGCCACGATTTCCCACGTTATTGGATCGTATCGAGTGCGCGAAAGTTTATCTCTCCGACGAACGCGACGGCCCGTAATCCACCTTTAGCACCTACATAATGCGCCGTGGCTGATTTAAAGTGCATTTATCATAAGCCGAGCGAGAGAGGGTGAGATGAGCGAGGTGAAATGGGGGGAGAGTACTGAAAGAGGGACTGTTACTGAGGAATTATGGGTGTGGGTCTGGGCGAAGTCGAAGGTGAGGAGAAAGATAGAAAGAGAGATGGAGAAATGTACGAGAGGAGAAACGAGGGAGAGGCGAGAGTGCGTAGAGATGGGACGAGCGAAAGCGAGAGAAAAAGTGGCGAGGAGGAGAGTGGACCGTTAGCGGAGATTGAGAGATTCTTGTTGCTGTGGGTGGAGAGAGCGCGAGGATCGTGTGACAGAGAGAGAGAGAGAAGGATCGACGCGAAAATGCAAGAGAAGAAATGCAAGAAAGGAAAACGACCGCGTGGAGGAACGTAACCCTAATCATTGATTAATCGTCGGACGAGACTCGGAGCCACGAATTCGCGGCGAGGATAGAATTACTCCCTTGCTCACGCTCGTCGCCAATTAACTTGGTAATTAGGCGTAAAGGCGATAACTCCCGTGGCTGACCGTGCTGCCAGACAGCCGATTCGATTAGCGTCTCTTTCGGCCTCTTTATAGAATCCTCCGCGTGCACCGTCTCGTAACTCCGTTCCCGCCTTACCATCGCGAGTTCCTTACCGCCCCACGTATTTACTCGACTAGATGCCGAATAACAAATCGCATCCGGCGATTTCTAGACGCCACGCGGAATTGCGGGGGCCTTGACTTTGATCTCGCCACGGATAAATTCATACGTGAAGTCGGAGGCGGGTCTCTTCGCGAGAACCGGGGGTGAATGGCCGATAAATGAGAAACCGATGCATTCCACCTGTGCTTTCTGTAAATTCGTATTATAAACCGCACACATTATCTTTTTTTTTGTAAATTGAACCGAAGCCAATTCGAAGATCGATGTAAATTAAAATATACGCAGACAGGAGTTGGATTAAATTTTCAAAAATAGAAGAAAGGATTCTAAATTAAACTTGATGTGCTTGGGTTGGCGTCTGCCACCATTTTTTTTTTAAATCGCGCATATACTTGTCTTATTTTCCACGCGCGTTCGTCTCCACGCAAAAACGGAGAGTTGGTCCATCGAAATCTTCGAGATCTACGGATCAGGACCCCTGCCAACGGCACGACGTAACCTCGCGACGTTCTCGAGAAGCGTAGTGGAGCTGCTGGCGGCGCTGGTGAGGCGCACGTGGTCTCACCGCCGGTGTTGTACGCGCCGTGTAAATATTTGTATGATGCACGGCCTGCACCTCTCGTATCTTAACACCATCTCCGCCACGGCGAGTGTACACGTATAATCTGTGTCTGATATCGGGCCGAGCAAAACGTTGCCTTACCGACGGAATAAGATCGTTTTCCAACGTTCCGAAGGATGAAGTATCGGAGCCGGTTGCCACGGCGGCGGTGCCTCGCCCAGTTCCATGAGAACCCGGCTTGTTACGTGCTCGCGAGTTGCGCCGGGTGTGAAGCACGTGTGATTTGCGTGCGTGAAAATGCCCGTGGATATATCTGCTGATCGTGCGTCGCGCGCGTTCGGTCGCGCTTCGTCTCGCAACACGAGTAGAAACGTTCGTTCCAGGATCGATCCGGGAGATTATTCGGAGATGATCGATAGTACGGAAATTTCTAATGAGATATGATTTTGAGTCGGGCGCGGCGACCGCCCGTGCGAGGAGATAACGGAGGTGCGGTACGCGCTTGCGACGGTTCCACGTGTACGGTGGGTAGAATGTCGGGAGAAATTTTCGACGAAGCTCGTGAAAACGATTGCGAACGATAGGCGAAAGAGGTACACCGCTAATGAACGGTCTCTTTGGCGAAAAGAACCTGTTCCGCTCGAGTCCAAGAATTTGGCCGAAGTTTCGCGCGCGTAAATATTCCGAATGGAGAGGATCTTTAAACGCATCGTTGGAGCGTTTTGAAAAATTTTTCACCTGGCTGGGGATGTGTTCCTTTTTTTTTTTCTTCTTATTTTCGAGTCCAGGATCACGCGATCGAGATCACGGGAGGACGGTCGTAGAAGGCGACAGGCGGTCTACTTGTTCCACCGCGCCATCTTGGAACTGGTTGCCGTTGGACGACACCTGCTCCCAGACCCGAAAATTCTTTCGCGAGGCCCCGAGGGCCCCTTATCGAGTTTGCTCATCTCCAATCAAGTCCAGCGTGCTCCAATGAATAATCTTGGCGATACTTGGGCGATATTAAGCCGGCGTTCCTTTTGCCCGCATGCTCGTCGTTACTCATCGTCCTCCTCCTATACTTTCGCAGGGGTACTCGCCTCGTAATTATTTTCTTCCTCGATAGCTTAACGAGTCGGTAACCATGCGTATGCTAATCGGGGATAAATTCGAGGGAACGAATATTCCGAGATCGAGAGATCGAGGTCTACGATTTCTGCACCGCCGTATTGTACGTTCGTTCTCTCGAAAGGATACGAAAAAAATATACTTTTTCGAGCCACCCACTCGATGTATTTGTACGCGAGAAAATCGTGGTCAGGGTGAGCACGATTTCAATACACTTTATTCGCCACCCACTTCATCTCTCGTTCTCTTCACGAAGACCGCGCTGCAGTTCCATTCACTACAACTGTGGTAGTTGATGGAAGAACAATTCGAAAGTATCTTCTTCGAAGTTCCATCTATAACTCTACGGAGCGGTACTTCATATTGAAAATCAATAATATCCAACATATCCGAAAAATATTATCGAAAATATTGCACAATTACACCTCTTCCTCAACCTACTTACATTTAAATTCCTGCCGATCATAATTACGTAATTAAGGCGTCGGAATCGTGAGAACTGTAGGAAACTTGGAAATATCCTGGGAGATCCTTGTGCTCGTTGGCACTTTCTCCGCAGGCACGCGCGATTCCGCCTGGCGTCGGTCGATCTTGAAATCTTATCGAGCGTTGTCACGAGGCGTACGTAACGATCATGAGAGAGGCCATTCGGTGTCGTGCGTCGTGAGCGCCGGGGCCTCGGGAGTCCGCTTCACGATTCTCGCGATCGGTCCTTTGTCGATCCTTTGTCCGGTCGAGAGTTCGAGAAAGAGAGGGTGAGAGTGTCGCGGACGTTGCTCGGAGCGACGATAAGGCACGTCGAATCACGAGGCGCCACCTCCGTCTGCGACCGCCGGCCGATTCTTGTGCAATCCCTTTAAGCCTCGTATAAATTATATACCCCCGTTCCTGTATCCGTCCTTATTACGAAACTTTCCGCTTCCCTCTTCTCCTCTTACCCGCGTGCTTCTCCTTCCTTCACAGACGCGTCCTACTCCCTCGTCCCATCCCTTCTCAGCTCATGCCGATTCTCTCCTTCTCTCTCTCCTCTTGCACGAAGCAACGCGAGTTTCGCGCGGTGCGAACGACTTTTATTGCAGACTCGAGCTCTCCTTCTCTCCGTGCCGCAATGCACGCGCCATCCACGCTTACACGCGTGTAGGCACCGTAACGCGGTTTGTCACCGCGGTGGATTTCACGCGTTTGCGACACTCTCGGAACGTGTCTTGATGCGGATCGCATCGACTCGATGAGAGAGAGAGAGGTCAATCGAGAACGCAATCGAGAGGATATAAAGAGGATCGTAATTTACCCTCGCTCGTTACCTACCTCATTATCTTCCGCTGACGATGATTATTTTTTCTTCTTTCAAGAAATCCTGTAAATATCATCTTTTAGTGGCTTGCTAAAGGAGAAATTTGATTTCTCAATTTTTTTTCGGGATTCTTCTTTTTTAATATTCTCAGACGGCTCGCTCGTTCTCCTCGTCCTCTGCTCTCTCGGCTGAATCGAATTAAATTCAGTGAGTCACTCGGGGTCCAGCTTCCTCGGATGAGGCGAGGAGCAACGGAATGACTCGTCGGTTCCTGGAACGCTCTGGTATGCTAATTGCGAATATCCCTCGGTGCGTACCACCGCGGAGTACGTGCAGGCATTGTTGCGCACGTTCTGCGCGGTGCGTGCGCTCAACGTCCACCTGGACTCGCAGGTACAGCCCCAGCACTCGACTCGATTCTGCTACGCACGATCTAAGCCCGGCTTCGTTCTCTCTTCTTTCCTCCTGTTCACCTTCACCTCTCCTCCCTCTCCTGGTCAAGGAGCAGCCAGTTCAAGGAACACGTAGAAGAAGCCGGGAACTCGTTGTAAGGGTGCGGTTACGACATCGAGTCCATCTTCGTATCCACGTACTTTCGAGAAAGGACTATCATCGGTGGCGCGTCACGTCCACCCGTTCCTCCTTTCCGCGAGGGACACGTCGGTATTCAAGACAGCCGGTGATTAATTCCTTTCATTAATTACGCCTAGAAAATTACCCTGGTACGGGTAGAAATCCGCGTGTCGCTCGCTCGTACGTCTCCAGCCAAATAGAAGCAAACTGGTATACTCGACAGGGTCCTTTCGAGTTCCGAAGACGCGCCACGGTGATTGGCACGCGCGCGTTTCGCTTTATCGCGCGAAATTACTCGCTCCTCCCGGTAAACCAATAATAAGGCGTTCACGGGCGTTGAAGGATCGGAGAAAATGGACGAGAGAGCGCGAGAACTCGTTTGATTTTTGGCCCTCGTAAGTCTCGCGGTGGTCGATCGAGGTCGATTGCCCCTCGCGAACCGTGCTTCGCTGCTCGCTCGATTCGATCCACTCGAATCCTCCCGGGCTCGTCGGCCTTTTATCGCGGTGGCATCTGAAGTTCACTCGTAGACAAAGCCAACGTACACGGCCGTGGCGATATGATCGCCGATGGAAGAACCTATCTGCGATGCGCAGGTACAGATAGAGCCGGTATCGTCATCGTATCTTCATCGCATACTTCGCTGAATTGAATTAGCGTCGCGCCGACGTCCTGGCGTCGATTTATTGCTCGCCCGCTTCGTAAGCGAAACTTCTTTCGAGTTTTGCGACGCGAGCCTCCTTCATTCGTCTCCGTGTGCTCGTCCGTTGACCATTGCTTCGTGGGAGTCCGGATTTGCGAGAAGAAGTAAGAAAATTTCTGTATTATGCGAACTGCACTCCTCTACTCGATGCACTTTGGTACCCCCTTGGTACTTCGTGTGCCTTCTGAATTATGCGCCACGAGTTCCCAGATATCTCGCGCTCCTCATACTCATTCGAGACTCAGGCCGAGGAGCGAGGATCCTTACTACAGGAAATGCCTTCCCGGGTCCCGCTCGCGTCATTAAGTATGCAACCCTCGACCGCAAGCATGGCTCTGAGTACCGCGCGCGCGCGTTTCCACGAACATCCGCACTCGCTTTCAAGTTCGTATCATAATTGCTCGGTGAGTTGCGCGCGGACCATATCGAATGGTGTCATTAAGGTCCATCGGTCAAGGCGACGCGTTAATCGTGAACTCGTGTAAAAATGGGGATGGCAATAAATAGGGTTATTAATCGACTAGACGGTAAAAAAGGAATTTTCACGCTGTACCACCCCTCCTCGTAAAGAGCACGAGCGAGAGCGAGTCCTTTGATCTCGGTAATTTCCTTCCGTCAATAAATCCCGAGACATCTCCATAATTCCTACGCTTTTCTCGCCCCGCTACCGAGCATCTTCGCGCTCCATCTTTGTCTCTCCCCCTTCTCGTACGTTTTCTTTACGGCCGAGTAATCGTTCTCCCGGCTGGTCATTAATTTTTTCCAACGTTTTAAGGGCTGGAATAAATTTCACGGCGTCTCGGACGATTTCGCGCGAGCTCTCCGACGGATGTGCCACCCCGTTGTACTTCCACGTCGGAATTACTGTCGAATAGAAATTCATTCGGGCGCTCCACCGTCAACGGTCGAATTGGAATTTTTTTCAAAGAAAATTTGTCCTTCCTTCTCGTATTCTCCAAGCTTCGAGGAAACGCACGTAGATAGGGGAAGGTTCGAACGGAAGTGATCATCCCCTCTCTCTTTCCCTCTTGAACACGACGGCGCAGGAGCAGCACGCGTGCCTTTTGAAATCGAAGCGACAGGAAGGCGACGCGCGCCAGCCAGCAGCGTGTCGGTCGTCGCGTTCAGGTAGGAGGGGCGTCTGGGCTCACGTTGGCGCGTGTAGGTACGTCTTAACCTGAGATCAGTCCGGGCATCAGTGGCTCCTTCACGGCCGCAGCATCCAAACGCGGCAAATGTCTCGGCGATCGGCTCTCGATATACCGTATCGTACCAACACGATATCAACGTGTCAGGACAGCTGCTTGCCGTTGACTTACCAGTAGTCGAACCCCGCACGCGCGTGTGTGCGCGCGACTTTGACCGCACGATCACCCGTGAACTACAATTAGTGCGTCGTTATACTCACGAGGACAGGATCGAGTGAGGAAACTGTGCGTGGATTTTTTTTCTCTCTTTACACCGTGACCCCTCCGGATCGCGCGTTAATCTTTTCGGAATCCGATCGCGCGTCGTCGATCGATCGATCCATCGCTAGTCGCGACAGGCATCTCGAGACCTCTCGCGAGGGTCCCCGTGATCGATCGTGATTCTCGCGCGCGGGTCAGTGCGCGACGTGGAGCGGCGCATAATAAAGCGTCCGCCTGTAAAAGGATGAAAAATGTGGCGCCCGGAAGATCGGATCGGTGTACATCCCGCGGACATTCCACGTTGACACGCGCGCCAGAGATAGGAAGCACTGCTGGCCGAGGAGGCGCTTGTCTATGGTGATTTACAACCACCAGAGGCCCGAGAATTTTCACGTTCCTTTATCGTAGGTGAGATATTGTTTCTCTCGAATCGAGCGATCGAACCCTCGGCAGTGACTAATTCCTAGTCTTGGGGATCCGTAATCTATCGGCATTCTCGCTTCGCGCGAATCGACGGTAACGAATTGATATTCGTTCTTCCATCGATCTCGTGACCCACGCTGTCCCACCGAATTCGAGCGATCGAAATCTCGAAGATCGGATCTTCCTCCTTCGAAGAAGCGCGCGCACCGCTTCCAGATTCTTTGGAATCACGGTCGGCGAGGCTCGCAGGAAAAGAAAAGTGTTACGTGCCAATTTCGAATAAGCGCGTGAGGCGCGGTGGCGGCGTCTCGATTACGATCGTGCCACTCTGGGAGAGAACAGGTACTCGAGGTCGGTTTTCATCGTGGACCGGTCCCGCGGAACTCAGCCGGTGGTATTCTACGGTGGCTCTCGAGAGTTTTCACGTCGCAGTGGCACGGAAACTCGGTGTGTGGTCCCCTTAAAGAGCTCCATGCGGGCCTCCTCCTTCTCCTCGATATCCTGCAGGACCTCGAGGAGTGGAGGACCAAGGGTGGCGACAGGCGGTAGAAATGGAAGGACGGGAGGGTTGAAGGGCTCCTGAAGGGAGAGGGGGAAGGATAGGACCAGCTAAGGTGATTTACGCCTCGCCAATGGCGCCTTTTGTCTAGCCAACTACCTGTCAGCCGTGTTTGATTTTCGCAATATATTATGCGCCCGGGCGAATTATATTGCGCGCGGTCAAAGCCTTGGTAATAATTCACGGTCCCGAAGTGGCCGCCAAGGAGCTGGCGAGACCCGTGCCGAGATTCTTGCCACCTCCTCCTTTTCTTCCTCCACATCCTTCGAATATGCACCCGTGTTGGAAGAGAAAAGATGAAGAGTAGAGAGAGAGAGAATTAGAATTAGAATTAGAATTAGAATTTATTAACAGGCCTGGACCTAAGATCCTTCAGGCCCCGAACAATCAAAACAAAACAAAAAAAAAATAAATTTTATAGAAAATAATAATAATAATGAGAGAGAGAGAGAGAGAGAGAGAGAGAGAGAGAGAGAGAGAGAGAGAGAGAGACAGAGAGAGAGAGAGGAGTGAGAACGAAGAAGAATACGAGAGAGTGGAGGAGAGGAGTCGAGCTATCATCGCACCGGAAACGTCTCATTGACGATCCTAGGTTCGCGCGACTGTGTATTCGATTTCACGTGGAGATTCTCCCCGATGGGTTCCCACGGTTATGCGTGAATATCCATCGGACACGGATACCTCTCGACGCGCGTCCTTTTCTTTTTACATCTTTCACCTCTCCCGCCTGTCTCGCGAGGAGATTACATCACTTAATACCCTCGTGTACGCGAACGCTCCTAGAAAGTAAAGCGTCGAGTCGATCTTCCGGTCCCATCAAAGTCTCCTTAGCGATATAAAAAAAGAAAAAGAAAATAAAAAAAAAAAATAGGCAAAAATCCCGATGTCCATGAGGATCGTAAACGGTGGTAGTTAAAATTCTCGAACATCGATCATTCTCTCGTGGGCTCTACCCGCTCTCCTCGAGAATTCCATTCCTCCGTTGCGATGCGTCGAGCGGGCTCGATGAATGGTCTTGGTGCGCATTCGCAGTCGTTAGTGCTGGCAAGCCGCGCGATTTACCTGGCGCGAACAATGTCGCTTATTCAAGCGGGCTACCGTGAACATCGAGGAAACTACGGGCTGGTGCGAAATCCTCCTGTCCGCTTCGCGAATCCACTGTGGACCGTGGTGGCGCAGGTAAATCAGGACGGTACCGAGCAGCGAGTAATTGGTTTACGCGCGTGCACGCGATCTCTCGCTCTTTTTATTCTCATTTTCTCATTCTCTGCCCGCACGGCGACGGCCGGTAATGCGCCCGTCCCCGTAAGTAGTCCTGTCGCACGGTCTCTCTTATCTTATCCAGGGGGAGGTGTGGTACCCGAGAGTGATAACGTCCCGTGCTTTAGCTCGTGTTCCTTGAAATTGCTTCTTTAACCGGAGCTCCCTTTTGTAAACGTCCCGCCACCAGGGGAGAGCGCGCGCACCGCTTCCACGAGATTTAATGGTAAAACCCTCCGTGTCGGGAGGATTTAATGTTTCGCTAGGCGAACGTTCTACCGGGCGTACCGTGGAAATTTACGGCGTAGCTAGAAATAATCGCGAGTGGAATTCAATCGGAGATAAGTTTTCGTTGCGGGGTGCTGCTGAACGTGGTGGCGGTGCCACGATGCTGGTCAGTTTTCACTTTCGTCCCCGCGCCGCGCTTCGTCCGAGATTTCGCGCACCGATAAAAGTATGGACGGAGAATATGAAATGCTCGCCATTGACACCTCCGGAGAAAGAGATTGTGTTCTTTTATTTCTCTTTCTCTCTCTCTCTCTCTTTCTTTCTCTCTGTCTGTCTGTCTCTCTCGTTCTTTTACGCGTGGCAAGGATCATCGTAGTCCTTTTGTCGTCGCTCATACGTAACTCTCCTGACCCGCGACACGATTTTGCTTTTACCAGCGCGCAAGGTGAGAGTGCATTTTGCGGACAATTAACGATCGTTCCCACGAGAGACGCACACTTTGTCCAAGTGGCTTCTCTATGCCGTCTTTGCCAGTCCCGCTGATAAGCCGCCGATCGTATGTAACCAATTAAAGGGAGCCGAGTCAGATAAGAGAGTTTTTCGTTTCTTCGAGAATTTCCAGCCCTAATGACACACATGCACGCTCTTCTCGATATTTACGCGATGGAAGTGACATCCTTGGGTACCCTTCTATAAAGAAAAATTTAAATTGCAAGATGGTCAAGGAAGAGAATGTGCATTTCAGTTTTCACACGAAAAATTCTGAATATTTGGAACTCCCGAAATCTGTCTTGATAATGATGAATAATGTAAGAATACCGAGAGACCGAATGTAGGTTCGCGGTGACTATCTGATTTTTCTGGAATTCTCCAGAAGGCGTTGTGCAAGGGCCATTCTTAGGATTCAACGACGAGGGCCCTTTCCCTGCACGCAGGGCACAAACAAACCGTGTATCTTTATTACAGTAATAACTATAATCTCGAGCCTTGGCAGAGGCCCCCTTTCTTCCATATAAGATACCTGCGCCGTGGTACCGGTGCCCTTCTTCGAGGCTGCGTAATCAGTTGGCGTCTACTTTACTGAACGCAGTCCTCTCCGCTCTCTTTCTCCCTCTCTCTAGCACCTGAATCTCTTTCAAGAAGAGTCGGCGTGGTGCACAGTACAGTCGGAACTGTGGTGCACCTGCCCAACCCAGCTCCAAGCACAAACTCCGAAGCAGAATCAACGAGAATAACGTTGAAACGCGTGATTAGTGCCATTAAAAAAATTCCAAGAATCTTACTATTTCATAGACTCCTTGACTCACCGGAGTCGCCTGTTTCTCGAGTAATGACCAATGGGAATCGTTCCAACGAACCTTCCGATGACTCGACGTGGAATTCGCTTCCGCGATTACGCGTTAACGATCCATTCGATGAAAACGGGGTCTCGTTAATTTTACGACGGAATCTTAAGGTTCTCCGTGGTCCCGCCCAAGAGAAGGTTTTGCCCTCTCCTTCGCGAAGACGAGGAAAGGTACCAACCGTTAGAATACACGAACCTTAGAATCTTCGTTCTCCCTTCCCAGAAGCTGGGTAGAACTCGTGGCCAATGAAGACGTCCAGATGCTTGTATCTCGTGACCGACTCTCAAGGATACCCTCGAAGGATTACGTTGTCCTTACTCGTCCTTCTCGTTAAGACCTTCGCGCCTCTTAACGGGCCTGACTGTACGCGCACGGGTTTATGGAAGGAAGGGAAGGCCGCCTTACAAGGCGCGGAAGCGAGGAGCTCGCTCGTAAAATATGATGCGTATCTTCTTATTAGGAGTAAATTGTATCCTCATTACCTCGTGCACTCCTTCGCGTAGCACGCCGCTACTTTTCGCTTTCTCCCACTCAACTCACGTCGCCCTTTCTCCCTTTCACAATTCGAACGTCGACAGTCGGCGAAAAGAATTAAAGCCCGCGGGCCACCGGATATTTTCTCGTCGTAAGCGCGCGAATTAATCGCGAGGGTTTGACATCGAATCGCTCTCGTCCTTGCCGCGAAACGATTCGCGAACAGGATGCGGTCATGTAGAGCGATGGATCGGCCCGGGAGCGATCTCGCATCGCGAAGGATCTCTTTGATCCACCACGATCCGCATTTCCGATAACACGATTAATCATAAGCATGAAAAATGCCAACTGCCTCCTTTACGTTCTCCGCGTAATTGCACTTCTGAAGAAAAATTCTCGAGGCTCAAGCTCGTCACGTTCGGACTATCCACAGTTTACCGTACGCATTTTCTGTTACATTTTATTCTACGCTCCGGATAGTTTTCACGACAGTCTCGCGACATTGTCGACGCGACGAATTACACGTATTTTCTCGAGTCGTCGAGCGAGAGAAACGGAGCCTCGTGATTTTTTTTTGGTAATTTTTTTTTTTTTCTCAACCTCAGCATCCGTTCGTTCGCGATCTTAGCGTACGCGGCATAATTACCGGAGCGGATGATGATTATAATTAAGCACGCGCGAGTACCGTCGCCCTGCTCCGGTGTCCGCTCGCGGAACGGAAGTCGCCGTACTCCCAATCGTAGCGGAGCCACACGTCGCGACGTCTCGACTCGGCGCCGCCGGCGCGATTTGTCTCGTAAAAATAATTACGGGAGAGAAACTCGATCGATGGCATTTCGATCCGCGAGTCGAAAGCGCGTCGAATCGATCCTCGTCCCGGTGGAAAAATCGCACGTACCGAGAACGATTCTCCTCGCGGGTCGAGACGAATCTCTCGATCCGCGGTCGCGTGCTTTCCTTGTGGCATTTTTCTTCTTCGAGAGAGGAACGAAAGATTCTGCGGTCCTCGAAATATTTCGTATTGATTTTCAATCGTCGAACAGCGCCTGGACTCTTGGATCGCGGCGCGTTCCCGACGTCAGTCGCGAATATTGCATCGAGAATGAAAGAGGAGAACGAGACGCGAGGAAGAAAGAGAAGAAGAATCCCGTGGTAAAGGCAGCCTTCGGCGATTCGATTATTCATTGAGACGTTGATTGCATGCATGGCACACATATCCGATGGTAGTCCGGCGCATCCAACAGTCGGCGTCCTCGACAAGACAAATCTCCATCGCACGGGACCCCAAATGTAACCTCGGGATGGAAAAATATCGCAATTGTCGAGGTAAAGTCGATCGGAACCGCTTTGCATCGGGGACGTATCAAAAATGCATCCGAGGGAGAAGCCATTAGCAAACAATAATTAATCGAGCGTCGAAACACCGCGTACCGTCGATAATTTCTCATTTAAATTCCTGAACGTAGACTCTTCTTTTTTACTCTTTTTTTAAGTATCCTACGATCTCTTCTGTATCTGATTCTCCGATGTATTACGCCGTAGAAAAAAGTTCTATTTATCATCTCGCGCGACGATATCTCGAGAAAGGGACGTTGTGACGGCGAGAGTCGACACTTCGCAATCGACTTTGTAATCGTCTTGGTAATGATCTTTCGGCTCTCGGTAATCGTCCAATGCCACCGTCCACGAAGCGGCGTGGCGCCTCTCCCACACCCCCGATTTTATCGACGCCGCGACGCGTTTCGATTCATAAATCTCGACTCGTCGCGACGCTTACGGTATTCCTCTCGGCTCCGGCCTCCGAGAGAGCCAAGCGGTTGACCGATAGCGGGCCGTCAATTTTGCGTGTAACTTGATGGCGGCCGCTCGTATGTCATCGTGCTCCGATCCGATCGCTCCGAGCGCGTCCTCCGAGTCACCACCCGAACGGAACTGCTGCTCGGGTCCTCCGAGAAGATCGATTAACAGTTGTCGTTCATTGATACACGTCACGCGTACGCGATACGTGACTGGATTGATGGAAGAGGATGCGGAGAAGACAGATATGCTTTTTTGTCGTTGCTGTTAACGCGGTAACACAGTAATTATTAAATTCTGTAGAAACGATCTTTTTTTAGCGCAGTCACGAAATCGTTTTGTAACAGAGTGAATCGATAGAGGTTAAAGGTGATATTGGAATCGTTTTAGATCACTTTTGACTTTGGAGTAAAAGGTGAGATCGTGGAAGCGTTGATAATAATCCATCGCTTTCCAAAGCTCAGAATAATCGAATTGGCGATGAAACTTTCCACGCCCTCGCCTCCGAACCGTCAGAACAGTCACCTTTGAGCGACAGTGAATCGGGTGGATCTCTCTCGCGCGGGGTACCGTCGCGCCATTAATCCTGGCTGGTCCCGTGGCATAGACACGAGCGAAACGGGGACCCCCGTGTCCTCGACCCATGGCGAGATGGTATCGATCCTTTCGTAGCGCGAAAAATCGTTTCGCCGAGCTGAATAAATCGCACGTCCAATCGGAGCGGCGAGAGGAGACTCTCGCGAGCGGGTTGGCGCCTCGAGAAACGTCTGGGTTTGGCTCCTTTGAGAAGTTTCTGCAGGAGGAGCTTCGTGATCGCGAAGAAGAATAATCTTATCTTCGTTAAGCGTTTCCTCGCGATCGCTCCCCGCGGTGCAAGAATTAAAAAGAAAAAAAGAAAGAAACCCCTCTTCGCGAAGTGTCACGCACTCGTACGGAGAAGACGAAGTATCGAGGATTCCTCTTCTTCGGTGGATAAAAATTCGGGTCTCGCCCATCCCTCGGAGCTAAGCGATCGTGTTCCTGGTTCGACGTCCTTTCGTTCCTCGTGCTGCACGCGGGCCACGAAATGTGGGACGATAAAACGCTGGCCCGAAAAATCCAAACGAGCCGCCGTCGTAAAACCCGCGTTTCTGGGAAGGGCTGATGCTGCCAGTCGTTAACACCGATAAAGTTGCTGCTCGCGATGAGAAACTCCTTTCCTCGCGATGCGGCATGGAAAAATCGAACCGCACCGGGAGCGTATCGGGAGCAGGACGATCGAGAGTATCGAATGTCGAATCGAGTCGTAGATTTCGCGCGGGGTCGATAGCATCAGCGGAGTCGGACGGTGCGCCGCGTGAGAAAGATGCGCATTGCTGGTGACTCACGCGGGAAGTTCGCCAAGCCGTGTCGGAGTACCGTGGACGTCGAGAGAGGAGTAGTCCGACTTCCCTAGCAAACGCCGTGCCGCGCGCTCGTCCATAAAAAGATCTTGACCCAATTACTCTCGACGTGAAAATAATCGGCGATCTACCGAGATTCACGAAGCTCCCGCGGAATCGACGCGAGTCGTAGATTTCGCGTTCCCCGTGGCAGATAAGATCGTCGGTGGAGCACGCGTGAGAAAGGCGCTCGACCGGGCACCTCACCATCGTGGAATCCACGCGTCCTCTTCCGTTTTTCTCTCCTTCCTTCCACCCCCTACCTTCCAGCCCCTTCACTTCCACTTTTCTAATTACCGCTATTTAACGAGCCGCCTTCCTCACCTCGTTCGTCCTTGTCCCGGCGCAGGAATTTTCTTGCGCCGGTTTCACCGTCCCATATATCGGTGACGTACGAGTTTTCTATTTTCCACCGTTCACCCTCAGCCCGGAGTCGAATCTCTCCGCGATCGGGTTCCGTTGATAAAAACCTACGTGACCCAATTAATCGGTGGAACAATCGTCGGTTCTCGTGGCATCGAGCAAAGGAAAATCCGTTGTCGGGGAAATAGCAGGGAATCGACGCGGTTGGCGAATTTTGCGTTCCTCCGGGATACGGATAAGATCTCGTGGTGGAAGCCAGGGGGGAGGACGCGTGAGAAAGATGCATCAGGCGGAAGCGGCTTAGAGAGGAGGCTCGTGCGCCACGAGGGAACCTAAATACCTACCGTCCGTTAGGCGGTGGAGCACGCTCGCGCCTGTTTACACGCTTTAACACGCACGCGTGCAGGTGAGATAAAACGCACGGTCCACCGTCACGAGGTCGTGGCACCTCGTGAGACCTCGACGAGGTGGAGGCTGAAGAGGAGAAGAGAGGAGAAGAGAGGAGAAGAGAGGAGACGAGGTTGTGAACGTACGTCTTCTCTCGCACCTGTACTCCCGCGGTATTCTCCTTGGCAGCAGCAGCACCAGCAGCGTTTGAAGTTCCAAGCTGGAGAGGAGCTCACGGTACACGCAAGCACGTATTTACGGTATTCGATCGTCGTTCAGTTAGCACGGCCCAGTGACCCGCATAACCTATGGTTTGCTTATGATCGAGAAGCTTTCCGTGTATCTCCCTTCCTTTAACGGGTCGGCACACACGTTCCTAGACCACGCTCCTCGGCCCATGAGATTCCTCGTTCCTTGCTGGTTACGCGCGCTCTTACTCTCCACAAGCGAGAGCCCCTCTCCTTTCGATACCATTCGATTTTCCGCGCGTCGATATATTCGTGACGGCGCCTCCGTCTCACGAGAACGCCGATCGACGCCGGCGTCGAGTTATGTGGGATGCATTCGACGAGGTCTTCGAATGTTTAGTAAGCACGGAGCTACCTGGAGAACGCGAGTTCCATCGGTTACTCGTGCTAAACGGATTCCACGAGAGGATCGTTTAATCGACGGGGTCGTCGTCCGAGGCTTTATTAATTCGATTCATGGGCTACAGAAAGTTTCTTCGACTATCAAGATGGGAACGTGTAGGCTCCTTTCTTCGAGATACGTGGGTACAGGGTTGCACGGATGCAGAAATAACGGGCGCGACATTTCAGAAGAGGCTTCCACCTCGCGTGAAATACAGGTGCACGGCTCTTTCAGAAGTATCGATTTCACTGCAACGTGTCTCTGCGACCTTTCTCGGAGATCGCAGGAGTGCAGAGGGCTGTTATTTTCCACGACTTCGCGATATTTCGTCCGTCTGGAAAAGGTTGCCAGTTTGCTACTATCAATAGCGAAATTCCATGCGCGCCACGAGCCCGCGGTCTCGAGGGTAAATCATTCTGGGCGAGATTCCACGGATGGGAAATATCTCAAGCGCTCTCCATAGACAAAGATCAAAATTCCGAGGAGTCTCTGCCGAGTGATTAGAAGTCTGGGAGGTCGAGGCCAACGATCTCTCGGGTAATCACAAGATATTCGTACGTGAGTTTGGGCGCCCGTGGTTGGACGGTTGCTCGCTTAACGCGGCCCAGTGACCCGAATAACCCGTGGTTTGCTTATGATCGAAGCGGTTTCCATCTCTTCTCGGTCAATCGGGCCCGCTCGAATCGGTTCAGTGGGCGCGATGGGTCCCAAGCTCGGAAGGAGGAGGAGAATCGGGGTCCGCTCGTTACTCTCGAGCGTCTGCACCGACGTCGACGTCGGCGTCGGGACTCGACGTGACCAACGTCCTCGTCTGCTCTCTCCCTCCTCTCTCTCTCCTCACCGTTCTTCTCAACCACTCCCGAGGAGTTCCGCCCGGTCCGCTTAATTATACCGCGCGTACTTTTCGCTCGACGGCATGTTTCGCGAATACGACGAATCATTAATCACCGCGCTTGAGACGCACACGTAGACGCGATCTAATTATCGGCTAAGAAGCCCTCGCCGACGTGCGGTCCGCCCGTCCTCGTCGTATCTTCGTCGTTGTTATCCATCGCGACTGAGGAATGGGCTCTACCCTCCGTACCGCGCCGTCCTCGTTGGCACGGAATGATTACAATGTAAGGCAATTTCCATCCTTCTGCCTTCCCTCGCGAAATAGAGATTTTGCTCGGGGGATAAGCGAGGAATCTACCAAGAGTATGTTGCGCAAGAGACGTGTGCCACAGTCCCGAGCGAAATTGCAAAGGAGGAAAATACAAATTTAATAACCCGACGGGGGTGGTGGAGATGGTTACGTAATTGGCGAATGTTCGTTGCGATGTTATAAGTATTGTCGTTGAATTGCCCTCACCTCGTGTACCTGGCCCGTTGTGCAAGCACGTGACAGCGAGCAACAATGACGAAGGCTTCTCTCGTTACTCGGCCCCTGGGCGTTGCGTAAGGCGTGGGTGAGCGTCCAGTTATCGATCATCGAACCTGTCATTGTCACCCGCATTTGCATGTAAATTAACGATCTAAATGGAGCGACGTTTACACGCGCGGTAGGCACTCGGTCTTCGGGGTCTACCACGTGACCCTCCTAAATAACTGGCAGAGAGAGAAGGGCTTTGAGATCGGAGACACACGCGCGTTAATTATCCGGAGAATTCACGATCCCTTGATTACTCACTGTCCCAGCCTAAACCTGCGAGACTCGGTAAGCTGAGATCCTTGGACAGGGTGTCTTCTACATTTATGAGGCAAGACCACGTGGATCAATTATAAGAACGAATTCATTTTTTTCGATGTCTTCAAAATATTGTTTGTAAAATAAAAAATTGTTATTTAATCGTTCCCCTTCGATTGCAGGTCCTTTCCTGGCTCTGCAAGAAGGGCGAAGACGTACTATCGAAGCACGCCCAACACGCAGCGACGAATCTCACGGCGGCCCGACTTCACGAGAGAGAATTCGAAAAGTTCTACTTCACGTCGATGGTGAGTACCAAGGATCGTGTTCGCCAGTTCCACCGAAAACGTATCCTATCCATAATTATCTTCCCGCGCGTTCGCGTTAATGGAATCGAAAAGAGAGTCATGGCCGTACGACGCGAGTCGCTCTCCTAAGAGATTTCACTTTTTTCATGTCCCATTGAGTGGCCCGTCACGCTTCGATACGAAAGAAATTTCGCTGCCGATCCGTGAGAGGTGACTGGAATAACCGCGAGATAATAAAGGATTCTTTTGTGACGAGCTCCTGCCAAGACCCCTGCCAAGACGGCGAACTCCCTTTTCTCCTCGCGAAATGGCCGACAGGGAGAGCGAGACGTTCGTCGTTGTTGCGATAACAAAAAAAAAGGAAGAAAAAAAGAATGCCTTGACGTTAGTCGTGCGCTCCGGTAAAAGATCGAAAGCGTCTCGCTGAATCTTCGAATCGAAACCCGTCGCGGGATGGGTTTCGACGGTGAACCAATTTTTTAACTCCACGTGCGCATTATTATCTTAAGAATTACGATACGTCGATGGGTTTCTCGAACATCCTGAATTTAACATTTACTAGAACCCCTGTTTATAACAGATCTCTGTTGTATCGACCCGCGTAGAGTGCTTACTCCGTCGGTAGGGTCCCTAGATTCTCTATTTCTATAATGAAACTTTCACGAATTCAACAATTCAACCGATTTTTCTCTATAATTTAGGCGTTTTTCTCATGTGACGTTTACTCGTCGAGGAAAGAGATTCTAAACTTGAAATGTCATTTCCGTGGGAAACGATCGTCGATCTAGTCCGATCGGTAAAACGATTTAACAGTCACCTGGCGCCACCTGGTGTAACTTCCTCGAGGTTCACAATGCCTCACGTGATTTCTACGACCGACCGTGGTAGGTAAGCGGTGGAAATTGAAATAGTTGAGAAGATTGAGATCCCGCCGATTGCGGCAATTATTGTTTTCGCTCGACAACGACTAGGGAGTTAAATCGGTGGAATCTCATCGGTTCGCCGGTAATGAGACGATCCGATCGCAGCTCCATCGGGTAAGTTCTGCAATTAAAGTCGTTACACGTCGAACGAAGGCGGAGCGGACGAGAGATAGAGAGTCGATTAAGCTTTCGCGAATAACCTCGAAGTTGATTCTCCGTTGGCAATGGACTAAGTGGATACCCATGTCTCATTTTATCGAGCCGCTGCACGAGCTCCTATCGACGAGAGCGCTCTTCCGCTTTCTTCTTTTTTTCCACTCCGTGATAACGGATGCAGATTTCGTGGCACACGCGCGTGACCTTTAGGCAGTCCTTCCGGTCGTCGAAAGTCTTCTACGGAAGTGCGGATACTTTCAATTTTTTTCTTTCACCTCGTATTTTCTCCAGACCGTTTTCTTTATCCTTCGACGAAAAATTACGTAAAGCAAGGGAACGAACTCTGATAGTTTCTGCGAGACGAGATACGTGGAGTAATTCGATTCCAGGGAGATATAAGGACGGTCGTCGACCAGGACACGCTCAGAATGCGGGACTTTAATTAATCACGTTGCACCCACTTCAATTATCTGCCTCGTCCGGGATACACTTCGCGCGAGCGCTCACGGATCATTATCCGAACGGACGTTGCTTTTCCTTTCTTCGCGCCTTCTTTCTCGCTCATTTTCCTACCCCCTCCTACGGCGGCCCAATGACCCGCATTGGAGCCGCTACCCACACGCTGTCATAATTGTCACCGTTTATTGGCACGGCCATCGCTCGCCCGAATTATTTGGGCCATCTTGACGGAACTGGAACGAACTTATCGGCGATTTATCATTAAACGATCGGCCACCTTCTCCCTTCCAAGAGGATTTCGATACAGCGGTGAATACTCGGAGCTCGGCTTAATTACACCGCTCGCTCCTTTCGCGGCAAATCGATCGGAGTCTCCATAAATTAAGTGGCCGAGTGGAATGATAACGCGAGAAGAAGACGGAGAGCAAATAAGAGAAAGAGAGAGAGAGAAAATAGAGAAGGATAGAAATTACCGCCTTTCTTTTTTTGCGATTCTCTTCGAAACGCTCGCCCTTGCTCCTAGTGGCCGGCGAACCTCGACCTAAATTCGGGAGGCCGAAAACACTCGTTTAAAGTACAAAGCGCTGTTAGAGGCGAGTAACTACGAATGCCAGGATGTCAAAAGAAACTGTCAAGGTGGCCGAGCCTCCATTCGTAACGACGTTGTGCGTACGCGGACGTTCTGTTAACCCAATTACATGGTGGAAAAGGCAAAGAAGTCGCGCCAGGAATAAGAACGAGTAGTATATAGGTTTTAACGCCACACCCTCGTTCACGATTAAAACAAGCAACGACGTGGAAGTTCGATCGGAAATTACGTTGCAAGATGTCTCGTCGGATTATTCGTTCGTTCGATAAAACCTTCCGTGGAATCGTTGCAAGATAAATTACCTTCTTCCGAGTAACACAGCAGGACGAAAAATTATCGCGTGGAAATGGGCAAATTCGTCGGATTTTTTTTATTAGGCACGACCGTAAAGGGAGTGACTTATGCAATCGCCATCCTGAAAACCGTTCGTGTGTGTGTGTGTGTGTGTGTGTGTGTGTGTGTGTGTGTGTCCGTCCGTCCGTCCGTCCGTCCGTGTATATCCTCGATTTCGGGAAAACGGCTGAACCGATCGGGACGAAATTTGGCAGAAAAATCAAGTACACTACTGTAAGTTGACAATAAGGTTTGTGAGCCGCCATCTTGAACCGGTACAAAATGGCGGGAAGTTCAAATATGAAAAATATCTTTGGTACTATTCATTGGATCCCGATAAAATTTTACACGTTCATGTACACGCACGCAATGACAATTACTGGAAATTCTCAAATTTTTTGATTAGCCGAATCAAAAATGGCGACTAATTCAAATCTTTAGTCCATTATTCCGGCGAAATGACTGAACGGATTCGGACAAAATTTGGCATGTACATCGAGTATATACCTACTTAGTGCCTCGAAACATTGTGTATCGCCATCTCGAACCGTTATAAAATGGCGGCACATTCAAATCTTTAATTCACTATTTTATAATTATAGTTTGAAAATCCCGTAATTTCGAAACGGTTGAAGATGACCATGCATAAAGTTTTGTGGCACCAAATGGGTATATTTTTAAAGTATATATCAAATTGTGTTTGAATCCGCGCAAGCGTCTCACCGGAATACTGGATTAAAGATTTCAATTTGTCGCAATTTCTGAATGGTTGAAGATAACCATGCATAAAGTTTCACCGCAGCAAAGGTGTATATACTCTATGTACATGTCAAACTTTTGTTCGGATGCATTTAATTGTCCGGTTTTGATCACTTGGGCATATTGCAGAAATGCTGCATTTCGTGAGCGAGCGCGAAGCGCGAGCATCCGATGACCTCGGGGGGTATGGCGCTTGAGCGAAGCGAAAGCGCAGAGGAGTCTGTAGCATAGTTTAATATCTCAATACTTGAATTTTCCACAATTTCGAAACCTTTTGAAATTCGTGGGCGAGCGCGAAGCGCGAGCAAGGGCGATCTTGAGGGGGTTGGCGCTTGAGCGAAGCGAAAGCGCAGGAGGCTCTGCCCCCTAGTTCGCACTTTGACTCACTTTTTAACGAATCATTTTTCTCACCTTGACCAAGACGAGTAATTCTTTTTTCAGTTCTACCTTTCGCGTAACGTCTAATTCGACGATCCCATCGGCAAGGTTGTTTGGGACGTTAATCGCGCATTAATATCTCTCGCGCGCGAAAGAATACGGTGAGGAGGTGCGGAGAGGAGTGGCAAGTTACGACGTTACATCCTGTGGAGGAGCATCGCGCCGATATTTACAATCTCACCGTCTCTCTTTCTCCTACGCGCGCGGCGCGTGTCGTGAATCGAGATCCGTGGTGGATCGTTTCAAAATCGGTTGCGCCACCTCCGCGAATCGGCACAAGGCGGTTATGCTCGTTAGCCCGGCGCACGCACCTGCCTCTTCTAAGGTCCGCGAAACCGCGCAACTTTCCATCATAATCGATAGAAGATAAGTCTCAATAGCGAGGCTCTGCTCTCGAGCATCGATAAAATCGACGAAGGACGAAGAACGATTTTCGAAAAGGAATGAAACAAGAGAAATTCACAGGACGACGAAGCTCGATTTTAACGAGAGACGAAATTGAATAGGACTTCGTACAACGTGGCAGAATGCTCTGTGAAACGGATTTACGGAAGCGTGCTTCTCCACTCGACAACCCTCAATTTTATTACGCATCTTCCCTCGTTTATCCCGCGTAGCATCCAGTCGCGTGAAAAGGGCTTAATCGCCTAATCGCCCTCCACCCTACGCGTAACACCCACTTTAACGCCTGATAGACTTATCCGGGGTAGAAGATGCCCTTTCTGGGCCATCCAGCGCAACATCTGTTGCTCAGCCTGCCGAACGACACCTCATCTTCTCTGGAGCGTACAACTCGAGGAACGACCCCTCACCGAGTGATTTGGGTCAGCTGTGCAGGGTCGAAGAGTTTTCACGGAGGATGAAAAAGAGCGACACTTTGAAACCCAGAGGGTTCACTACCGTACAAGCGTTACATGCGATTTTATCCATTTAAATTTTACACACTCTCAAGCTGAAAGGGTACTCGAGAGGTAATAATTACATACGAGTGCTTCAACGAAGTAATTATTCTTTTATTCGCGCCTCGGGGTTTTCGCCTGAGAAAGATTTTCCTACCACGGGAAATATTCCTCCGTCGCTTTTTCCTGCGCCCTCCCTCGCGCTTTTGGCAGCCCCTCGCTTCCTTTCTTCTCGGCGCGTAACGTGCGACTTCCCTTTTCCCTGAGTGCTCATTATCCACGATACGATAATCGCGAAACGCTCGACGGTGGAGTTTCGCACGGCCTTCGCCGTCGCGGCGCACGGCGTCGCGTTGGCTCGAAGCTGAGAAGAGCTATGCGATTAATGTCGCTCGCGTACTGCTTCTTTTCTTTTTTTCTTCTTCTTTCCTTCCGTCCGCGCCCGTGAGATCCAACGAGCTTCGTCGATACCCTCGATGGGTCGCGCGACAACCTTACGTAATCGCAGCCTTCGAGGATCCGCATTTCGCGCGAAGAAACCGTAAAACGTCCCGCCTTCTTTTCTCGACGGTGCACGCGTAACGGGTCACGGGGGACTTAAGACGCCCGCAAGCGAAGACCTTGAAATACCTTTAGGTTGTACCGCTGATGTTAAAGTTTATCACGATCGCGATTCGCGCAAGGATAATCTCGGTTCTCGTGCCTCGTTCGACTCACGATTAACTCACGTTTAGAACTTATCGCGCTTGTTGGAAGTGCGAAGAATTTTCCGTGCCCTTTGTCGACGATTAATAATTCATCGTTAATTCAATATCAAGCGGGGAAGTAATTACTAATTTAATTAAACGCATTCCTCTTTCCGCGTACGATTGCTCCGACGCGCGGAAGAGAGGCTCGGCATGCGCGTCTAATTCGCGAATGAAGTTTTCAATCTATAATTAGAATTTCGAGGTGGAGAATGCCGTGGGTAAATTACGAATACATTGTGCATCCTCGGATGTGCATTTCGTTATGGTAGCGCTCTGATCGTTTGTTCGCGGCCGGTTATCGGGCCAATTAATTTTGATTATTAATACCTTCGGCAACGGTCGACACGGGGGATCGAATCGAATCATCGTCCCTACTTGCCTCCTCATTAGCCATGCGCATGAATTAGAATGCGTAATTGCTGAAACGGAACGAGTCTTCGCGGTGATTCTTATAGGAGAATTTCTTTCTCGTTGTTCGCGATCGTGGAAAATTGGAAAATCAGTCGAGGATTCTCGTCGTTCCGTTGGAAAACGAGAATGATCCACGACGCGGCAGTGCGGAAAGTTTCGTTCCACTTCGAGCATCGATTAACCCACATATATCGCATGTGCACGAGCGCCTCGAACGCCTCATCCTTTTCCTCGCACCCACGCTCTGCGATCGACTATGCGCAACGCGCGCGCGTGCGTCGGTACCTCCTTTTCCTTCTGAGGCGAATGGTGCAACGTACACCACCGAACGTTGACAACATCTAGTGCGCCATGCGTTAACGCGGTAATGCGTGTCGTTGCACCGCATATTAATCGAGCCACGGTGCCGACACAGTTTCACGTCGCGCGCACGAGGCCCTCGCGGTTCACCTACGTGGAATGTCTCTCGCGCGGAAGATAAGGGGCGCGAACGATTGTGTCGGCGGAGAGTGGTGGCGCAGGAGAGAAAACCAGTCGAAAGGCATTTCAAGCGAAGACGGAATAAATTTGCGAACGACACTTTATTTCCATTCTTTCGCAATCGTTCGCGGCGACTCACCGCAGCTCGCCTTTCGGAGAGTGACTTTGTCGCGTTGAGCGGTTTACAAGCAGAAGGCGGACGAGGGATTGACGAGGAATTTCAGAGGCGGCCTCCATGGGCGACATTTTTTTTTTGTTTTTTTTTTTCCGCGATCGTATTGGTCGTACGGTACTCCCATGGGCCGCGATCTACGAGGCGTCCTAAAAATCTTGGGCATCCGGGGTCCGAGGGCCATGGTGGAGCCTACGTGTCGCCCATGAAAAATGAAGTGGGTGACCCGAACGGGTTCTGTTCCATCGTCGTTGCTCGTACATGCGTCGCGTAGAAATAAGTGGAAAATGTAACTGTACATTGAAATCCTCCTCGTGCTACGTCATAGTTCGTGAATTGTCTTTCGATCGCATTCTCAGAGCACTCGGATCTATATAATCGAGGGTGCGGTACTCCGGCACGCGACGATAATTCTAATTTAGTCATTACGTATCCGCCTACGGTTGTTCTTATTGTTGGAGGATTTTTTTTGCGGAGGAAATAGCAGAGGGTACTTTCACGACGCGTGCTAATGGTAGAGAGAAGGCCCTCGGTCGCTCGAGCGATCGTTGGTTCACGATAGACCAGTATCAGTCCGGTGTGTATACTTTTTATTCGACCGGTAAGTTCGTGCGGTAAGTAGACGTTACGAGCGTTCACGCGATATTACGCTCATGCATTCGCGGGTCGGTAATTCTGTTACACTGGTTTCTTGCTGGCTTTTCTTTCTCCGCGGGCACTTCGGCCGTTCACCAAATATGCCAGGGTTTATTACTAAATCATGAAACGCAATCTCTATCGTAGTCTACAATCGAAACAAGGATTCCTTTGCTACTCGAAACCACTGGACGTGGAATGTCGCGCGGAGTGGTGACGTTGTTCGACGACCAGAAACCCAGAGTAGGAGAGAGAATCTACGGTACGCAATTACGAATACAATGGGCACGATCAATTTCGTCGGTTGTTTTCTCGCCATTGAGAAAAGTGACGGTGAGGAAGGAACACTTGCGTCCTCGGGCAACGATATATGTGCCACTGGGTTACTACACTCTCGAGCGTATCTTAAAGCACCGATGTGCCTCGTAGCTCCATGAATTTTATCTCCCATGATCTCGGAATTACTATGTCGCGCGACAGCGCAATTACCTTAATTTTTGCAGCTTGGGTCTCACGCGAAAAAAATTTCTTCTTTATCCGACCTGCGCGCAGATCGCTTCCGGTTACACCGAGCTTTTCAAAGTATTCCGACGCTCGAATTACATCGGAGTGGAACGAGTGGCGTAATTGGCCTGGTCGGTTTCACGAACCTCCTCAAGGACGTTGCTCCGCGTCCGATTACGGGGGTTCATTAGCTTCAAAGAATAATGCACGGTCCTCTCCACCTCCTTCTCCTGGTAACGAATGCGTAATGCTCGTCGCGTACGCACAATGGCATAGTTGCGATGAGAGCGGTTCGTAACTCGAGCTGAATGTTACCGAGGGATTCGTACTTAAGCGTCTCGTTAACCGATTAAGGAACGTCGGCTCGCCTTTTTAGCAAAAAGGTCCATTAACGCGCCATATCGGTGCGATATTTTTCTCACCCCTCTCGCATACAATTACCGACACGGCTTCGAAGCACTTTGCTCCTTTCTTCTTCGTCGTTTTTTACCATCGACGTTGCGCAGCCGGAGGAATACGAGTACTACTAACAAACGAACTCAAGCGTGTCGTATAACTTCTTAATTAATTATCGATTGTCGCATCGTTGGCCAACACGCGCTTAGCAAAGACAATCGTTTTACGAGGCAATCGATTACCTCTCCTTGTTCGTTGCTCTAAAATTGTATGTATAAATCCACGTACAGTCGAAGCGCCAATTTCCGGATATCTTACCCTTCTTTTTTTGCTTTTAGAGGTCTGGAAAATGAACGGGAATTTACCTGTTTGTCTACCGGTATCGGATCAATGTTAAATTCCTGTATCGCATATGTCGAACCGGACTCTCCATATATTCGACGGTCCCATTGGCAAGGATTTCGAGTTCCTCGACACCGTCGCGTTCTCCTTTCTCCCCGTGCTTGGGGAGGCCACGGCGCGGACGGGTTTTCGCGTGCGAATTCGAACGGTAGCGACCGATTGCGTAACAGCATCGTGAAGTACGTTCCGGCGATCGGTACGCGGAAGGCCGGCCCAACGTTGAGAAGTGCTCGTGAGAACTAATAAGCTCCTACTGGCTGGTTATGTGACCAATTCCATATCCGTGTACACAGGATGTCGGTATTCGAGCGGCACCTTTCCCGATAAGACCAGACAACAGAATCAACGATCTGGTTTCTCTCATTTCCATTCCGCGACAAGATCTCCTCGCATCGCCGTAGATCACGGTTTCTGACCTTGACATGCCGCGGTGATGCCGAGGATCTCGTCACGCCCGGACTATACTCCGTTTCACGTCCTTCGTTCTCCTTCTCTGGTCGAGAGAGTAGTCGCGAGGAAAATGTTATGGGGATTAACGGTAACGTGGGACTCTAATTATCGTCCTTGCCAGTCGCGTACTTTCTCGTCCATGTAATTCACTCGTTCCCGGAGTGGATATAACACTCGTTGTTTATACTACACATTTGTGTAATTCCAATAAGTTTCATAAACGAATATGAGCCGTTGATTTTTAAACTGGCCTAAGCCCATTTTTTTTTTTTTTAATAAGATATCACATAGTTCGCGAATAATTTAATGCAATAATTTAATATTATGTGACATCTGATTTTTTTTAAAAAAATGGACTTGGGCTACTTTTAAAATAAACGGCTCATATTATCCTTCTTCGAATAATTCGCAACAGACTTCACTCGAGGGTTCATCGTTCGAACGGTCTATTCGCTTCACCCTTTGATCACGATGCTTTCTCACGCCTTCGTTATCGGGCAAACATTTTGGCTCGGAGCGTTGCTCGCTCCGATCGTAATTATCAATGTACCTCGGAGAGTCCGCGGGGGAGCTGGCTTCGGACGGAATCACGTGTCGGGGATTGTGCGAACGAGTCGCGCCGAGCAATTAATAAAATCCCGTGCGCACGTGCGTGAACGAATGCGTCGCATTCGAGCGAGAGAGACGAGTAGACGTGAGCGAAGATACCATAGAAAGAAAGAGGGTGGCCGATCCGAAGAGAATGGACGAGCGAAAAAAAAAAGAGGACGGCACGTGCGAGAATCAATTCGAGTAGCTCCACCGCACGCGGCCTCGCGTCGCAAGCTCGAGAGGACAAAGCTTCTCTCCCTTCTGGAGTCTCTGCTGGAGTTGGACCGACGCGTGAAACGCGCATGCTCCTCTCGAGTGCAGCCCTTCCGCGTTCAAATCGATGCTCCAGCATGGAAATTATTCGACGATACTATCGCCGAGCGAATATCCGTCCCCGAAACGCGCCACCCCGTCGAGCCGATTCCGCTCGAGCGGTTGGCCAACGATAAATGGCACTTGTCGACCTCTGCCAACAACTTCGCGGTGAAACTTCGTGCCGGATGCGCCACGGAGAAACCGTTGGCAATGCCGATGCGGCACAATGGAAAATTACGAGGAGGTTTATCAACTCGAAAAAGCAAAGCAGTCCATTAACGCGACACGTAGATGCGGGTCGAAGCTGTAAGCGCAGATCCATTCGCATGCTTCTGCGTTCGCACGTTTCCAGATCGAGTCGCGCATACCGATCGTCGATCGTTCCCGCATTCACGCACGGTAATCACGATCGTTAAAATCGACCTTCGACCCCCGCTCCGATTGCTTGGAAATACCAAATGCCAGGCGAATGGCGCAAGATCGGCTGTGGGGTTAAACGAGGCAACAAAGACTACGCTGCCGTCGCGCGTCTCGTCTCTTCTTTCGAGAAAGACAGAGAGAAGAAGATCGAGACGTCGATCTGTCGAAGGACCGCTCGATCCAGACGACTCTCCACCTCGTCTCGGTGGTGGCGCGTGCGCGAGAGTTCAAGCGGGTTTCCGAAAGGAAAAGGCATTCCAGGCCTCCTCCTCGGCGACGAGGTGCCGGGGGATTCGTTCGCCGATTGGAGGACACCGGTAGGGAGACCGGCACCAACACCACGCGCCTACCTCCCTCTGCACATTCGTAATCGCGAAACGAGCGCGACAACGTCTCGTTGCACTTTGAGGTGCACACAAAGAGACGCTCACACACACACACACACTGGTTGGCCTCTGTTCATGCGTGTGGTGATTCGAAGCGGTGAGAGTTTAGATGCCGGCGGAGAGGTAGTCGCCCGAATGGAATGGAATGGAACGGAATGGAGTGTGCTTCTGAGTCTGTGAAGCGGTAGCAGTTGTGCGCCACGGTGGTGGTGGCAGCGAGCAACAGCAGGCGGTGGAGGCGCTCCAGCCAGACAACACGCGCGCGCGCTCCAGCACGCCGCGTGCGGTACCGTCTACCACTACCTACCCCGCCTCGCGGGATTAGGAGCCGCCGCAGTAGGCCAACGGCGCTCGACGCGGGTGCGTCTCTTTTTTCAAGGCGCGCGCGTGTACCGACCTACCGTAAGTCAACGCGCCAATCATCGATCCTCTCGAAGCGACAGTCGATGTCGGACGAGGTCGGAGCGCGTTGGTGGTAAAAGATCCTCGTAAGATCGTTCTCGAGGGAAACCCGCGTGGGAACCACTTTCCTACTTCGAGGCCCGTGAATCTTCGAATCTCGCGGATGCGCGCCTTGAGAGCGCGAGAGTGCATCTGTCATTGTTATCAGACGATCGGGATGGACGAGAACGATTATCGTGCGTCGATTTTCTTCCGTGGAAAAACCACCTGTCTTCGCGAACTTGTGCCGGATCTTTCGTAGAGATAAGATAATGCCTATCTATGTGACGGGTATGCGATACGGGCGGCGGTATCGTTCACGAAAAATATTTTTGCGCGTGTTTTCGATCCACGTCGGATAAGACGGATGGTCCCTATCGTCTATATAGATCAGTGCGAATCGAATAGTGCCCGGAGTTTTCTCCTTGCACGTTCTACCGGTGGTGCAGGGCGAGCAAAGTGATTCGACGAAGGGAAATTAAGGTGGGACGTGAACATCTTCTTCGGAGGGCAACTCCGATTCATCACCCGGCAGATTCTCGAGACTGGATCGCGTGACGCCCGCGGTAACTTTCACAAAACGCAAATTATCCCGTCTGGAGCTCTCGAGCCCAGCGGTCTGTCCTCGAGATCGCAAAAGCGTGCGTCGGGAACGTAAGCTTCCTTCTCGATCTTGGCAGCCTTTTAAAAGGGTGTCGATAGCTCGATGTGCCGAAGATCTCGAGATCCTCGTCCCTAAAGAAATAATTGAAAGAAACCTCAAAATCAATTCGAGAAATCGTCTCATTCGGAATACTCTGGAAGGGTACTCCGGATCGTAGTCGATCACTGACACCAAAATTCTCCAACGAAACCAAGAAAAATAGAAAATCGACAGAAGGTGAAACTGATCGCGCGTACTCAAACTTAACATGAGAAATCGGAAAATTCGGATGTCCTCGGGCGCCGAAGGTGGACTCGCGAGTGTGGGCAAGCGGCGGGCGCCGAGGCGCTTTGTGGACGGAGCGTCGTAACAACGACGACGATGACGCGCGACGCGTAGTTATTTCGGATGTACATCACCGAGGAGGATAGTGGGGAGGACGGCGGTTGCCGTCTGATCTCCGTCCGTCAGTGCGTCGACGTCGACGGAACACGCGACAGCACGCGGTGGCCCGAGCGTACGCGAAGCTTCGACGTCGTGGACGACGGAAGGATTAAGAAATTGGAGGAGGAGGAATCAATAGGTCCATCGAACGACCGCCGAGTGACCGAGCCACCGAGAAAATCGTCGTCGAGACGACGAAAGAAGAAAGCAGTGGGTGGAAGCGATTCGAAGGACACCTACGGTGAAAAGAATTTCTCTGTCGAAACTCCGCCACGACGTAAGCGGTTCCACGCGACGCGTACGAGATTGCAAGATTCAGTGGAAAATCGTGGAGCGAGGGTGCCGGATGGAAAGTGCGGAAGTGAGACGACGGAGAGACCGGAAGCGGAGAGTAGTCTCCTGGTATCGATAAGATCCTTCGACGCTACGTCGACGGATCGCGCGAGTTCGACCAAAGAAGCGAGCCAGAGGCACACCACCGTGGTGAGCTTCCGCTACGAGGACGCGACGTTGACGTCCTCGGACAGCAGGATTCCAAAGGTGGAGAGCGCGTCGGTGGAAAAGGATCGTCGAGTCCTACGACGGACCGTCTCGGCGCCTAATTACGAAATTACCGTGGAATCTCGTGACCCCGGTATCGGCGCGTTTGAAGACTCCCTCGGGAGAGAGACTCGGGAGGAATCGTCTACGAGGGATTCCACGGAGACCAAAGATTCGTCGAGATCTTTCGCGAGGACCGGATGCTCGAGCGTTCAACTGCCCGACGTCGGACAGATAACGAGGTATCGTTCGAGGCTCGAATCGCGCTCGAGCAGATCCCAGGAATTCTCGACGAAGACGGAACAGTTGATCGCGAGGCGAGCCACGACTCCTCAGTTCGAGAGCGCGACTCATCGTGGCCGTGCCTCGTCCTTCGTGATCGAGAGGCGAAGGACTCGATCCCAGCTCGTGGCCGGACTGAGATCCTCGAGGTCCTCCGAGGATCTGACGAGGTCCTGCGGCTCCTCTTGGACGCGACAACGCGAGACGAGCGTCTCGGTCGAGGCCGATGGAATGCGGAATTGCGGCAGTGCCGTGGCCGGAGTCGACGACGACGAAGGATGCGTCCTCATAAGGGTGAGAGCCCTCGAAGAGGCGCCCGCGGTGTCCTTGATACCGCGGCAGGACGACAGATGCACCAGGAGGGACCGCGAGCGCGCGAGGATCCTCAGACGACGGAGGATCAACTGCAGATCCGCTTCCGTGCCGAGATTGAACGTGAGTCTAATCGAGCGTGAGCGTTTCCCCATTCGCTTTTCCGATCGGACTAAATCATTGCGCAACCGGAGGTTATCTCCGTGCATCGCTCGGCTACTCGACGTGTTGTCCAGATAAGAATTACAGAATGAACGTGAGTAGGTACTCGAGCAAGTAGGTGGAAGAGGTACGCGAGAAGCGACACGTAGTTCCGGATACTCCGCTTACCGACTCGAGCGGATTAAACGATGGGCTCGCGAATCTCGATCCCCCGTGTGGTTCGCCAACAACGGTGGGCCGAGAGTCATTTAACATCTGGACGGGAGGGATGAGAGGCGCGGAGACAGTTTGTAGCCTTCATTGAGGTCCATTCGGATGCGCACTCTCGTAACGCGCTCGCGGGACGGACCCACGCGTTATCGAGCAGTGGTATCGCGAGCGATAAATCGTCGGTGTTCGTGAACCTGCTAAAATGCCGTGCTTTATGTACCCATCGACGTCTCACGCGTGGGGCGATCTCTGGTCTGTCTAGCTCCTCGCTCGCCCGTCGCGAGTGCCCTGTTGCATCGTACCTCTCCTCTCCTCTCGTCTTCTGTCCTTTACGGTGCACCCACACGCGGGCGCGCGCGGTAAAACGCCAACGTGATATTTAGATGCGGGCCGATCGCGAAAAGCCTCTTACGAAAGCCACTTCTCTTGGGGTATTTGCGTTGGCGAGTGCCTCGACCCAAGCAGGAATTTACCTGGTGCGATTTCAAGCGTGTTGGGGTCTCCTCGCCTTTGTGTGACTACCGTGTGTGTTTATGTGTGTGTGTGTGCGCGCGCGTGCCACCACCGAGTCTCTCTCCTTCACTCCTTGGTATTCTCTATCGGTGTTCCTCGAGCGCATTCGTGTCACTCTCCTCTCTCTCCCTTCCTTTCTCCTCGACTTCACATGTGCGCGCGACCGTGTGGGTGTGTTTTGTTTGCGCGCGTTTCTCGCGGCCTCTACTCGACTATATCGGCTCCGAATGGGGTGCCCGGCTCTTCGAACTCGTATTCTCGAATTGACATACGTGGGTGAATACGAATCGTCGGGTTCGCAAATATTGAAGGTAACAAAAGCCTTCGAGGATCGTCGTTCGTAAGCGAGCGCTTTAAAACGCGTCTTCCTTATCGTTCCCAATACCTCGCTTATCACCGAATACCTATGTGCCTATTGTCGAGATGTCTTATGAAACTTTCTGAGAGAGAGAGAGAGAGAGAGAGAGAGAGAGAGAGAGAGAGAGAGAGAGAGAGAGAATGAATGAATGAATTGACTTTCTGGACCTAAGATCTTGCATGAGCTTCCGAAATTACAATCGAACAAAGAACGACAGTGTAAGAGAACAGTAAAAACAACGACAAAGTAAAGATAATTAATTCAATCGTTCCTTAACTAAAAAAAGGTAGCTTGAACCCACCAATGGTGGAGACTTTGCGTGCATTTTGGTGGCAAAGCGCGCGAGAGAGACGCCCTCACGGTGATAACGTACCCTCGATAAAAACGACGCGCATCGTCCTCAATTAGAAATGCATTTTTGCGAAGGCCAAGCCGAAGTGCAGGAGGCTCGCGTGCATATTGAGGAATGCACATCGATCGTTCCCTCGCGTCGTTTTCGTGGCATTCCGCGTTTCGCGATGATAAACCTTATCGTTGTCATTCCTCATTGCGGTTACGTAAAGTCGTTTACCGAATGGCGCGCCTACATCGTGCGCATTGAATATCCGCGAGCTTATTGGCGCGTTCACGAGTCCTATCCGATAGACGTCTGTCTAAACGGTGCCCTGCATTGCTTCCCAAGCAAGCAGGCGCACTCGGAGGAAGGAACGCGTCAGGCGTCTTCCGTCAATAGAAAATGGAATTTATTCAACGCGAGCGATATTTGTTTAATCTACCGGAGGCACTCGGGCGTTATGATTACAGTAACGCGTCACACGGGCATTCCTCGACAGCTGTCGTGTCCTGATCGTTCGTCTATTTAAAAGCATTCGTAGCCTATAGACGTGCCTTTGTGCAGCGCAATGCGCGCCGCACGTGCGGACCGCGTGTTTCGATAATAACGCACCGATGTAAGCACTAAGTTAACGTTATCGCGGTAAACGCTTGAAAAGGTTACATGAGTTGTCCTCCAGCTGGCGAGGACGTTCCGGTAATCGAATTTTCCAGTCCACGGTGAAGCACCAATTTTTCTGAAAAGCATTCGTGATCTGTTCGCGCGGAGAAACACAAGCGTTTTAAAAAGAGTTCTCGTCCTCGATTCGTCTAATTCTAATACGAAGATGATCGCGCTAATCGTTCGAGAATTTGGGTAGAGTATTTGGGTCCCTCGAGAATGCCAAAGGTGCGGGGCGCATGAGACGCACACACGCGACTAGTTCTCCTAAGCCAAAGGCAAAAGCGGGATAGCCCGGTTCTGAACTTGGCGTCGTTTATTTCGGTACATTATCTGGCCCGAGTCCTCGCGCGGTCGGGCATCCCCCTTTACGGAATTTATGCAAAACTATTCGACGAAATCGTGATACCGGAATCGCAAGAATGTTAATGGCCGACGACCCGATCGCGGCGCGCGCGTGCGGTTCTCCCCGTGGGACGAAGAAAATAATGCTGCACGGTGCTCCTGCTACTGCTGCCGGTCTAAACGTTTCGATCCAGTTTAGAACCACTCTCGCCTTCTCTCCTCCTTCTTCTTCCCCTCGTCGTTCGGTTGGAAAGGGAAAGGGTCTCGTGTTCGCGACCTCGAGGATTTCGCAGGATTCGAGAAGGCGCGAAACTCGTTGGGCTTACGACGAGAGGATGGAGAAGCCCGAGTCAAACATTTTGAAGGGTGTCCTTAGGGTCTCTAGGGTCAACATATCTACGTCAAGAAGGACTCTTTATCTCTTGATTCTACCCTGCGAATTTCTTCGAATCTGACACAATTAACCGTGACGATCGCGTTTAAGCACGTTGCACGGCTTCCCTTCTTGTTGCACTTTTAATGTCTCCGACCTGAATATGTTTCAGCCCTCTACAGATGCGCCTCGAAGATGCGAATCGCGCGATAGACTAACGAGGCTTTGTTCGGACACCTGGGGTAATTCGTGATAATAAACCCAGGGTGAAAAAATTGATCGACAAGGATGGTCGTTTTTACGATTGGCTTGTCTAACAAAATTGTACTCCAATAATTCATCGATCGATCACATTCGACGGAAGCAGACTTTCTCTGGGCGACCTGCAATATGCAGATCCCTCCCCATCGTTGGCTCTATCCACTTGGACTTTTGACGTTGCGACAAAACCTGATTTTTCCTTTACAAGCCTGTCCCGAGTGTTTCCTTAGAAAGGGAATTGAGAGGAATGTGTTGCGTGTTGCCAAATTGGACCAATTCCTCTAAAATCGTCGTCCAAGCTATCTTGAGCAATAGCGATCTATTTAAAAAAAAAACTTATAGGAATTTCGAAGCTATACCTCTTAACTCGAATATCTTCCGAGGATTCGTCGTTACGAAGATTACGAGAAAAACGACTTCTGTTTTTCTTCGAGATATTTTCCTTGGGAAAGGGAAAACATCTGGAGATCGTTGGCGGGTAAATGAAGCGTTCCTTAAGGGGTTAGTACAGTGTAGCAAGGCCGAAAACAGGCTAAGTTTTAAGAATTTTTTTCCGGCAAAGTATTGAGCATAAATAAATGAACTTTTAGGATCACATTTATTATGCTTTTATTTAGTTAAACAAATTTTTTTGTGTTAAAAAAGATAAATATGGCGGCGGGACACATCATCGCGCGCATTGCCGATTTTTTGAGATGGTCAGGCGGTGTACATGATATCTAATGTTTCCGTGATCTGAAACAAAAAGAAAAATATGATTATTAAACTACATGATATTATCTACAGAGTGACGGACCCTTTTTGTTTTATACCTTTTTGGCTTCGAGAAAAAAATTATTGAATTTTTTTACAGGACTTTGGGCTCAAATTTTATGTTATTATTATTAATAACAATTGAACAAAACAATATAATTAAAAACGCTCCCGTCACTCTGTAGTTACTATACCAAAGAATATGTGGTTAAAATTTCAAATCGATCCATTGATTATAACTTGAGATATCGTGTACACCGTTTTGAAAAACGTAGTTTCGAGAAAAACACGTTTACAGTTTCGGCACTAGTTTTTCCAGTCATAAATTGTATTTAAGCGTCTTACCGGCTAATCTGCCATTCCTGCCTCGTAGAATGAACCTTCCTCTTCCTTGAAATTCTCTTCAAGAGCCGATCTTGCCAATCTCCTTTCAATTCGTCCTTCTTTTGAGGCCTCGAACATCCGCGCGTCAGCAATCGAAATGCGTTGCTCATCTGCGTTGTTGCACATTTCTACAGCATTTGTCCCAATTGTTATATGTAGCTTGTGCATCATTTGCAGGATACTGATGTAGCCTTTATTAAAAATGCTTGCAGCAATGTACGATGCCACTTCCACTGTTTTTGCTCCACTAAATACTCGCTTTGGAGCAAACGACCATATCATGGCGTTCAGGCTCTCGTTGTTATTTTGCGAAAATCCTCCAACACAGCGCGAAAGTAGATCGTCTTTGCTCAGCTCTTCGTAAATAGGTGTTATTGCCTTCAAAACTTCATTGGAAAGAGCCGGTTTATGTTTGTATTCGGCATGTTCACCGTCAGCTTTCGCTTGCTGCCACGTACACCAGCTGTCCTTCCCCGGTGGGCAACTATCGTGCTGCGGATTTTCATCGGTCGAAGATTTATGTTTCAATGTGGCCCAAATTGCTCGCTTCATGTCTTCCGCTGAATTTGAATGTCTTCGAATTGCCAATCCGTAGTAAACACTCAGTTCGTCAATAAGTTTGGCTGTCAGTTTATTTTTGCCACCGAGTCCTTTAGTTTCTTTTTTTAGTTTTCTAAGTCTCGCTCCCATTCTTTTATGCACGTGGCCAACACATTCTTTTTTTACTATAGTAAAATCGTCGCCGTAAGGTCTACTTTCGGTAATGCCTTTGAATGTTTTGCAGTCTCCGTCTCCAACATATGCAAAATATTTCACGCCGTACAATTCCTCTGATCGTTTGAACATTTCGATAGCGGCGTCTACTTCCATCTTCCCCGCATTTCCCACGTGATTAGCACTGCACTGATCTGCATGAGTTTCCATCCATGCTTCATATTCTGCTGTGTTTAGTTTCGATGTCCAATACTCGCATTGTTTGCAATATGAACATTTCACCACGAGATCAATCACTTTACCGGTACAACAGCCGATCAAAGTTGTTACACCTTGTAACGACGAAAAACCTCGTTTTCGCCAAGTTCCGTCACCAGAAACTGTTACCCCTTTCGATTCGTCTGCATTTTCAGTACTTTCCGTCAACCGTTTTTCTTCAGCAGCAGCTTTCGAAAATAATGACGTGGCCACGGCTTTTGCTGCACAATGAATTGCACTAATCACATCGTAATAAACGGTCTTGCCGAAGGTTCTCGGAAGATCCATTATGCCACAAAACTTCCGAATACCGTCATAACCCATGCCAAGAGTTCTCATAGCGAAAACTATACGCCTGTTGATTTCATACGCGTTTTTTATGAACGGGCAACAGGGGATGTAGCGTGGTTTACATTTATCGCAAGTGACGACTAATTTGAATCCCAGGCCACGAATACTAGATTCCGAAAATGTCACATTTCCACCGCACTCTTTACAGTTCACCATTTCACTAAGAGCAGAAAAAAAGGTGGTAAACACAATGAAGCGATATCCGTAACCGGCAGTTACTGGCACTTCCTCTGAGTCGGTTAGTAATTTTTGCCTGGAAGCACTCGTCGATGCACTTTCGTTCTCAGATGAATAATTACGCGACGGCGGCCTGTGTTTTTTATTTCGGGAAGGTCGTCCGACATTTTCACGTGAACCCTTTTTTCCAGAGTACGTTCGCTTCATTTTCAATAACTTTTGACGCACGTCTACACTGGAAACAGTGAAATCCTTGTTGGGCCTTTAGAAACAAAGGCCCTTCGCAATATCGGCGAATGCGCGATGTCGTGGCATGCACGAATGGCGAATGTCGCCTACAATATATGTATAAGAAAAAAACAAAAAACAGAAGAAAAAAAAAGAAGAAAAAACAGAAGAAAGAAAAAAAAGAATGACAAATCTTATGGTCAACGGATCAAGATATACATACAAGGCGCCAACTCATGCTGCCAACAACAGACGCTCGGGTAAAACCTCGAAATTTTAATCAAAACGATTTTTTACAGGTCTGAGACCTTTTGTCCTTTATTCTAGAGGGTCCAAAGGATTTTTTAAGCCAATAAAAAAAAATCGATTTTTTCGGCCTTGCTACATTGTACTAACCCCTTAAGTAGGCACCACGGCGCGCTAACCGTTAGACAGTTCCGAGAAGGTCTCGATGAGCAGTGGGAGAACGCAGTCACGCTGACGTTTTCGAAATGCAGGGGGTATCGATGCGTCTTGATTCGCGCGAGTGCAGTCTCGTCACCCTCTTCTTCCTGCTGTCTACGATTACGATCACGCTTACAGGAACTTCGGAGAATTCAGCGGCGCGCGACGTCGAAGCTGTGTCTATCGAGCAAAATAGTGCGAGCTCGACTAAGCGTAACAAAGCACCGTCCAACGAGAGGGTCCAGCACGCGCACCGCGATAACGAGTTTATTTACGGACTAATTTACTCTCAAGTATATGACGCCTGAAACGTAATGGGGGGTTGAAAGTCGAAGGAAATTTGCCGGACATGAAAATGATTTTTTCGGGTGACAGGATTATCCGTAAGACGTTTTCCGGTGAGATGAATCTGGGAAAAGCGCGCTCGAGATAGAAAGCCGGTTATGCGACCTGTTACTTCGAATGAGTAGGAATCTAAGGTGCCTCGACATTCCTCGGAAAAGATCTCTCTCGTATCTGCGAGTAAATTAGATCGTCGTGGGAGAGCAACGTGGGAAGGAGATACGATAGAATATGGATCTTTCGAGCGAATCTGTCCGTGAACTGGGACTGCAAATTGCGTTTGAAAATGTTTTAGTTATCGCAAAGGCGAAGCGAGCCACTGAAAATTATCTCGTCCCTCCGGAGAGAGCATTAGTCCAAAGTGGTCGCTCCGAGCGATTTACGTTGCAAACGATATGAATTAATATAAAACAGCAGGAGAATAATTTTATCTGGATAGCTTAAAATCTCGAACGGTGACGAAGAATTTATATACGAGTGATTTCATGGAAATCGCACGAGCGATGATATAACTTGTAGATTTTACTAGCCTCGATATACGCGATCGATAACACGGCGATGCTTTCCCCGAACGTTTCCGACCCGATCGATGGGAAATGTGGCGATACCACTTATGCAACGAATACACTGATTACCTATCGCAGGGGCAGGGTGTACCACAATTATTCCTGACCATAGGTTACACACCGTCGATACCTACTAACGTAATATTTTAGCGTGCAGCCTCGTTAATTGCGCAAGTATCATGCATAACGACCGCCCCCCGGCTTTTCCATCGGAGAAGGGAAAATCGTTCGCGTCCAGGAGTCGGAGCAGCGAGGAAAGCGTTATGCTCCGTCTGACCCATGCTCGGTATGCAACCGTTTTAATTACGAGTTATCCTACGTAAATCACTCACCCAGCTTAGCAGCCTACGCGACAATAATAATTAAGACCGTAATAATTAACGATACAAGAAAACCGACACTCGTGGAGCAAAAATCGCGAACGAGATCAAGTCCCCTCGATGGTGAATTTTTTCTCTCTCTCTCTCTCTCTCTCTCTCTCTCTCTACCATTGCGACGTCTTGCCTTTTTTCTCTTCCCTCACCAGGAAGTGCAGGGAGTTAGGCACGAGCAAGCCACGATTCGCGAGAGAGCGTCGAGTCTGTCTCGAGGGGGCTACCGTAGAAGCGAGTGGGCGTTTACGTAACGAAAAAGTATTGCGCCGCTTTTCTCGGCTCTGGCAATAATCGCGATGCACCGAGCCGCATCCACGTATATTTAGACTCGCCCGTTTCTGCAATGAGTAGGGAAGGGTGCCGAACGTTCTGAAGAATTCGCGTGTATCCCCTTGCCGTGTTCGGCGAAGGGAAGGCGCGTCGGGTGCATACGGAGCGCGCGCATTCGACATCATCGTTCCAGATAAGGTCTAAGACCAACTCCCACGCCTTCCTTCCCGCGCCACCTTCCCCACCAGGATTCGTCCGACGCCTCCGTTACGCGACTTTCTATATCGGTCTAGTTTCTTTTACGCCGGTAACGATCGTCTTACGAGACGTTCATTATATAACGTTTCGTTAATCTCTTTTTGTAATTTAACGATCGAATCCGCGGGTGGGTTTGCGCGCGCGCGCGCGAAACGCGAGAAAAAAAAAGTAGGAGGGGAAAAATGGAACGAGAGAGAAAGCCACGATCAGTGTGGTATGCGTTTGTACGAATGCACTTTGTTCTTTTGCTCGGGGCTTAGTTGAGCCGCGCTTGGGGCCGAAAGAAAAATCTCGTATTAACGAGGCCCTTGGGAGTGACGTATCAGCCGAAAATTCCAGTCCGAGGCGCGGCGGCGCGTATTTTCAAGGATAAAAGGGGATTCGCGTGGTGGTGGCGCGTGGGGAGGAGTCATTGCCTTTCGCCTATATATTTTTAGCGTTGCGGCTGGTCAACATTCTCTCTCTTCTCACCCTTTCTTTCCCTTCCCTTCTCACCCTTACCACCGACGCGCGCACGTGCGCGCGAACCTTCCCTCGTCCCACCAATTTCCTTCCAGTTCCTCACTTTACCACCGCGCGCATTTTCATACTCCACGCTGTCTCTTTGGCGCTCCTACGGGCGCAGCTGTGCCCGCGGAATTGCGCGCGTTTGCCGCGCATTTTAATTGCGCAGATCACCGGTCTATTTCAAGGTAGCCGCGCTCACGCCGGGATACGCCCCTGGTGGTAGACGCGCGCGTGCTCCTTCAAGCGCCGTATGATTAACGCGAGTCTCCAAAACGGCGCCAACGTAACGCGCGACGCAACACTCTTCGCGAGATCCTAGCCTCTCGGCGGGTGCCCCGAGCGAGAGGAACGAGCGAAAATATTTTTCTTTCGACGCACGTCGATTATACCGAGGCGTTCTCACGAGCGCGCATGTTGTCTGCCCCAGACGATCCAATAACGAACGATAAACGCGTCTAAAGTCGTGATGCTTTTTTTCTTCTTTTTTTCCGAGCGGGTTAGAAGCATAGACTTATACTCGTAGACCGAGCGTTCTGTGAGAGGCGCTGAAGACAACGTTAAAACGAGAGAGCAATAGTGAAGGGGGTGAGAATACTGAGAGGAATAAGGAAAACAACGCTCTTGTTAGACAGAGACACACTCACTCTCACTATTGCTCTCTCGTTTTAACGTAGTCTTCAGCGCCTCTCACAGAACGCTCGGTCTATGAGTATAAGTCTACGGTTAGAAGACAGGTAGACGATTATCTCGAGGGTATCGTGACGGGCTCCGAAGTGGGTGTAGATCTCAAGAGTCGCGTAAGGCCAAGCCCCGGAATCGCGTAAATGGCGAAACGAAAAAGCATTGGTTCCGCGTAGGGCCGATTAGTATTCGCGTAGAATTTGCACGTTTCGTATAATTGCGTAGTCTGTAAGCCGTGCACGGTTACCGGCTAGAAGTACGCTTATCCGCAGGTACGATCTAGCTCGCTCGGTGGCCTGGCCTTTCGCTTTCGATCGCGAGACTGTACAATAGAGGAGAACACAATCGTGGCGATTTTGCCTTTAATCAAAGAGACGAGAGCCACCCCCACTCCGTTACATCGTCGTTACGTATTCTTTCTGAGGTCGCGTTAAATATAGACCGCGACGATGAGACGGGAAAGATGACGCGCGAGCAAGCAACATTGGGTGATAATTGTTGGCAGATGTCTAAGCCCCGTCGTATCTCTCGCGATAATGAGAGTTTGTTATCGCGCGGAAAAAATTCTTCGAATTTATTGGTCCGCTCCGAAACGTAGACTGAGAAAAGAGCGCGGTTGCTTTTGTTATCGTTGCTCTTTATTCTTCGTTCCGTGCGATTCAAGGGTACCGAAGAAGTGTGTTAATCGTTCCCTTTACCGCGCTCGCGCATCACGTAGGCGGTCCTTTCATCACGTGGATTATCGACATTCTCGTCGCAATAACGAATGCGCCTATGAATCGACCCACGAGCAAGCTCCACGAGCAGGATGTCTGACGTCGATATTATAATATGTGGAACAATGCTCCTAGGAGACCCTCGCGCCTCGTAAAGATAGGTGTGAGACCGCAGGCATTTCTGTCTACAACAACGAGCTTACGCCACGGTGGAAAAAGGGCGTTAAGTAACGGGGACAACGCTCGGATCTTTCCTCGTCGAAACTTCGCGTAGCACGTGAGTCCACTTGTGCGAACGAATCGCAACACGCGTCACGGCAGTTTTCAAAAATCGAAGAACAGCACGTTCCGTCGTTGTCCTATTTGAAGAGTAGAGTTCCGAGAAGCAGTGGTGAGCGATGTACAATGAATACTCGTCGCGGTCACGAATCACGTTCGCTTTTGAAAGGAGCGCCGATTATCTCGATGCGAGATATCCGCGACATGGAGTAGGCACGGCAATTTCTGCGAAGATACAAATGGTTAGTGCGTCGGGCCATTAAGCGTGCGCGTTCTCGAATTCTTTCACGTGGATCTCACGATGTAGGATGTCCGCGTTCGTTATGAGTTTTCGAGCTGTATCGACCAGCGGCAGCTGCACCCGCCCCGGTGGTGCGCTTTGTGAGCGCTTCCACGATGTGCACGCGGGTGGTGTACTCTCGCGCTTATTTGCGTAACAAAGAGCAATACTCGTATAACTTCTCGTTCACCGCGATACGGAATGTCGTACGGCATTGTTCCTGCCGGCGCACGGACGTTTCCAAGGCGTCGAAGACACAATTCGCTTTACGATGTTCGCCGCGGCCTATCTCGAGCACTGGCGAAACCAAGCGGTGGAAGGCCTTGTCGAGGCCGCGCCAGTTTCTGCTCCAATGGGTCGTTAAAGCTTTTTTTCTTCGAGAAATCGAGAAACGGTTATGGCGAGCGGGTGCGAACCGGGTAGACGGTGAATTTATTCCTCGTTCGATGCACTTGGGTAAGATCCACTCCGAGGCAGCTTGGGATGGAACGAATTCGAAGTTTCTCGAGACGTCGGCCTGTTTGCAGACTGTGGCTCCTCGACGTATTGTCTCCGTAACGTTACAGCATTGTGAACGGTAAGCGAGGACTCTAATGGCGGTACGAAGGATATTATTTATTCGACGTAGGAATTTCCACGGCGTGCAACATGGGCGCGGTTCGTTCCTTCGAACAGTTGATTTTTTTTTTTGCCTCGTTTCTTTTTCTTTCCTCTTCGCGTAGATGCTCGGTGCACCGAGCGCCACCAATAAGGATTACACGCTGCCACTTTTCCTCGCACAATTAAGCGGAACGTGGAAGTATCCCACGCTTGTGGATCGCGAGTTTTACCTTCGAGCGGTGCACATTAGACCTGCTTTATTGCCATGCTTCGACTCGATTCGTATCGATTGCGGTTAATCACGGACTTAATGTTATATAAACATTCGCACTCGTCTCACGCGCGAGGAATCATCGTGGAAATTAGCGGCATTCCTACGGCGTAATGTACCGCTAAGTGCTAAATCCTCACGGAGGCGAGAGCCCATTTGAATGACAATGCCAACAACCGAGACGTTCGTTTAACCGAGAATAATATTTCAATTTGCGGCGCTGAATAGGAGAAGATCGAATTTCGTATTGAAATTTATCGCTCGACGCCACGCAGTTCTGGGATTTGATTAGAAACAAGAATTGAGGGACGTGTTCTCGAGGACCTTTTACAATCTTCTCTGGCAATTATTATTTGTTCGTCGAACATTCGTTCCTCGACGGTCTCGGTGACCGAGAACGGTCGGACAGAGCAGATTACAAGGCATCGAAACTGAAGTGCAGTCAGCTCTGACTAGGCGCTGCCTAGAATTCCAGATGGTTGCGCAATTGTCCGTCGGATCGTGCAGGATACACTCGTTGCCTCGGGAACGCGCGCAATGCCTTTTTCAGGACAGAAAGGTGGAATTCCTCTTGCGTTCGCCAATTTTGTGACAGGGGGGTAATCGCACGCGCTGCCTTATTGGAAATAACGCGGTTGTGACACGGTGACGCGAATCGCGCTCGGGACTCGAGAGACGAGGAAAAAAAACGTCGACCGCCCCCGCAATTGGACGAACGGTTAAAAAGCAAGAAGAAAAAAAAGAAAAAAGGAAAAATACGCAGGGTTAACCACTCTTTTTCTTTATCACCGTCTGAGTATGAAGTCAACGTTATTTCCGTAGCGCGGAATGCGGAGCGAACGGCGGGCGGTCGAGTCTACTAAGAATAAAAACCTCCACGGAAAGGAAGGAAGTATGCACTTCTGCAAGTCCACTTATCATCGTGCTTTCTTACGAACAAGTACACGTGCACGAGTGTAGGTGTGACCCTGTTAAGTGCAGCGATAATGACTTTGTAGCCTCGATAACGGACACGATAAGTATGTATTTACGGACTGGTTAAATAAGCATTACGTTCCTCCGCGCGAAGTACGGGAGACGTCGCGCTCTTCTTTTTTCTCTCTCTATTTTACACCGCTTCTTATGTAGAAAGTAGGAAATTGACTGACTTCTTCTTCATCTCGCAATTAAATACGGGCTAATTAAACATGGCGATGGATGTTCGGCACGCTCGGCCTCGTGGATCAATTGCTCCGTGGAAAGAGGAACAGATTATCTTTTTAACGTTCCAATTACCGTCACGTATATACGTTCCAAGTTATGAACGGGTATTTAACGTCGATTGAACGCGCGGAATACTTTCGAAAGTGATTTCAATGTCGGATATTGCTCCGTAATACGGAAATTTCGTTATATAAATTGAGATCTTCCTCTTCCACGCCATTCGACAAGTGACTGTTGTGGGACGACCACCAGGTGTGACTAGAATTGCCGAACGATTACGCGGAGGGTTTCTAGTGGACGTAATTTTTACGGAGCCCCTTAAGATCGGGTTAAAGTAGTAGCGAGCCTTGTCATTCACCGCCGAAGTGCCGAAGTTAAAGCGTGGAGAGAAATTAAACGGTCCTCAAAGGCGTGGATTGCGCGAGGAAAAAAAGAGACTGCAATAATCCCGGTAGAGTGCATTCGGTCCGACATAATTGCTTAATTGACAGCCCACGAAGGGAGAACCCTTGGCATTGTCGACGAAATCGTACGTCGTACCACCCCACCACCGACTGTATCGAACGATTTTCTTTTCAAACCTCGCCCCGCTACTCGGTATTACTCCGGCGAAAGCCACTCGTGATGCAACCGATATTCTTACTATACTTTTCGCAAGTGCCGCCGTTCTACAAACGGGGTGAAGCAATGGGAATTTTACGAGCGTGAAAGTGGCGGGGACTTTTAGAGAGCGAAACTTCCGGTTAATTCTCAAGTACAAACAAGGCATACCGATAATTGTTTGCCATTAGCGTACCGTCTGCATTTCTTTTCATCGATCATTCGACTCGCTTCACGTTAAACGTATCCTCGGAGATTTTTCAACCCTTGGAGATTCGCCGATCTATTTGCACGTCTCTTTTTCCCGACGGCATACTTCTCCCTCGAGGGACAGCTGTAAATTTTCACGCTGAACCAGAAGCACGAGTTGCCATACGGAGGCTTCACGTGGACTATAGGCTGCGATCCAAACAACGCGGGGTCGACAGATGCGGGGACCATTCATGCCCCTCTGCGGCACTACCAATGGGTATTGTGGTGGTGTTTGATTCCAGATGAATGCCGGGGATTTTTCGAGGGCCGTTGACGCCGAGAGCGCAATCCTCGCCACGCGCGATTTTCCATTGAAATTCATGAATAATCGAAATTCAAATAAATAGAAGAAACACGGGAGTGGAGGGTGACCGGATCCTTGTCAAATATAATTTCAGGCACGCGTTCGGTTTATTCTGGAAAAATTCGTCGCGATAATTAAGCTTCTGGTAATTACGCATAAAGGGGTCCCTCCCTCCGATGACCTTCAAAATAGCTGCATTTGACGCGTCCTCGCACGGAGAACAAATTTTTCCTCTGACAAAATTCGCCGGTCTGCTCTGCGAATAAAGAGTGCTCGCCCGCCTCCCCAAGCACACAACACACACAACAAGGTGTGTGTGTGTGTACAGTACTTTTGAAAAAAGTATATACATTTAATGTAATAATCGCCGGTTAAATTTTTTTACACAGTATTTCGGACAAACTCCGTGAAATGTATGTGTGTTATAGATGTGTCTTTAACATTTAATATCTTTGTTCGCAGAGGAGACCGGCGATTTTGTTAGAGAAAAAAGTTGTTCCCCGCGCGAAAACGCGTCGAATGCACCTTTTTTGAAGGTCATCGGAGGGGGAGGGGCCTTTTTTATTCATATTTACCAAGTTTCTTTATATTCGCAATAGTTCTGAAATCAACACCGGATCGCAAGAGTTAACCGTTCGTTAACGATCCCAGTCTAGCTCTTAAACACCGTCGACCACAGTGCACCTCGACGAAGGCAAAAGCGCGTGCTTCTCGGTTTCTCGACCGAACCGCAGGACCTCGCTGGTAACTTCACAATGGTTGTTTCTGCGGTTCCGCGATTTCTCAGGGCGCGCGAGAGCCCGCGTAAAAGGTGCGCGCGAAGCGAAACGACGAACGCCTCGGCTTGTAAGATGGCGCATAAATAAAGCGTCACGGCTTAGACGTCGAGAATCGAACGTGTAACCGCGAAGGCGTCGTCGTAGCATCGTCCACCTTCGCCCTCGTGCTCTCAGCGAGCATAAATCAAGCTTTATACGCACATTTTCGTTCCAAGATCGCGCCCTCGTAAAACCACTTTTCCAACGATCCCTGAATCGTCGGCGTAATAACAGAAACATTAAGAAGAAAAATGCAACCACGGACATTGACCTTCTCGCGAGAGAGATCGACGACTCTCGGTCCATACTAATTTTCCATCCACTAAACCATCTTCGCGTAGAGGCAATATCTATCGTTGCAAAAAAAAAGAAGAAACTGCACCGTGAAGAAAATCAGGCGTGTAAAACGAGATAGTATCGGTTTTGTCGATTAGCGGCGGAGATATTGCCTGACGGGACGCCGATTAGCGGCGCTCCTCATCTCGGGCCGGTCCTGGATCCTTCACAAAGGATCCTAGCGGCGAAGGCCATCGAAAGTTGATCGTCTGGTCGATCGCCTTCTGCGCGAGGAACGAGAATCCGTTCGAGACGACGACTCACGCGGGAGATCGACCACACGCGGAAACTACGCCGATCGATGTGACCGGTTTCCTAATCGTGCGTCAAATTAACTCGAGCCAATCGTAAATCCGTGTCGGCGGAATGTCGCCTTATCGCGCGACGAGCTATCGTAAGAATCGTTGCCTCGCCGCGTTAAAGCAACGAACATTTCCTGCACGAGCTTCGGAGCGACTCTCGGCGCGTTAATCCGCGCACGCGCGCGCGTTCGCGGCGGACGACCCGCTTCACGGCAATATTTTAACATCAATTAACACGTCCCCGATTAGATTAAATCGATTGATTTACTCGAGTCGATGTAAGTGACCGTGGAGCGCGCGGAAGTAAATTATCCGTGCTACTCCGAGCGCTTATAATGTAGAGAATCGGGGGCGTGAGTGAGCTTGCGCTCCCCTCGGGTTTCTCGGCTCGAAAAGATGATTTACGACCACGTGAGTTTCACATCTACCGCTCCACCAGCCATCCTCGGGGGCCTTTCTAATATGATATTTCCCGTAATGACTCCTCTCTCTCTCTCTCTCTCTCTCTCTCTCTCTCTCTCTCTCTCCGTTTCTCCCTCTTCGTTAGAATTTCTTCGGCCTTCGACCTTAAAAGGTCTCCGAAGTCGAGTCGGGGTCTGGACGCGAAATTTGCGCAACGTATCTCCAGCCACGATCTTCTACCGCGACGCGGTTGAAGGAAAAGTGTCACGAGAGAACCTCTTCTCTGGAAGCGAGAGAAGTGGATGCGTCGCGAATAATTCATACGGAGGAGGGTACTGAGAGTGACGTTCGCAGAAGAGGAGAAAGAGAGGAGAGAGTGTACGAGGGAAGAGTAGGCGCGCGACTCCGCCGAGGGAAAGGTCCCGATCTTCACGCTGGAATGCAATCTTTCGAGACACTTAAGTCGCCCGTGCCGCACGCGAATCTTCGATTTCACGTGCCACCGGTTGCCAACGCGGACACGTCCATTTCTGCGCGCTCCTAATCGCGGCGCCCCGGGGGAAAAATCAGGAAGAGGGAAAGTGAAAGTCCTTCGATCGCGAAATGAGGTTACGGACGAGCGAAAGTAATAAAATCGTTCGACCGTCGATAAGATTGATGACGAATTGTTCGACGTGTTTAGAATTCGACTTTCATCCGCGTGGATTAAACGGTCCTGCTCGAAGTTGAAAATAAGAGGGAAAAAATATTTGCTCGATAACGAGGAGAGGAATGTCTTGCGAGCTTCTTCGCGTTATCCAGAATCGCGCGAGTGGCGCATTCGTTTATTTTCTGGAGAAACAAACCGGAGGCGAGTTCCAGGATTTCTTAAAGCGGCCAATGCGCAGAAATTAAATGGCGCAATTTGTGACCTCGGCGCAAGGTGGCTCCTCGATATAGAACAGCGATTTATTTATGGACTCCGTAATTAAGTAGAGGATGCTTCGTCTGATTTCTTTGGGGATATTTGGCCCTTCGATTTTTTATGTCGGACGATGCGCGATGGGAGAAGATAAACTGACTCGCTCTGCCGTGACAGATAGTACGGCAAGAAAATTACATTACCGTAGGATCCCCTGGTCCTGTTGCCAGCACCGAGTTACTCCAAATTCGTTCGGTTGAGTCATCCCTCCCGCTTATAATAAATCTTCGTATGCGCGGAAGCGTAACGAAGTAACTTCTGCTCTCGGAGAGCTTCGTACAACTTTGCAAAGCCAACGTGTGCGCATTTCGCGAATTTCTAGGGGACTGTCGTTTCGGTAACCTGCCGTGGAATCGTAGCAGGAGAAAGTATCGTGACAGGTGATTTGTTACCGGTGCACTCTGCAGCTCCTCTGCGAATACGAAGGACTCTAGCAATCGGAGTTACTCGAGCAAGAGGACTCTCGGTGCACGTATAGATATCTCCCCGGAAAAATTTGCATCATCGTGGCACATACCTCAGAAGGCACAAACGAGCAAGCGAATGTAAAGCGGTCTCATTCGGTAGCGGAGATCTATCTGAAAAAAATCGACGAAAGTTTCACTTTCGACTTATGCTAGCGAGACCGAGAAAGTTATCGATTCTTTTAAAACCCTCGAGATAAAACGGGAGAAACCCGGGCATGCAACATTCGCAGATTGGACAAGTTCAATATCCAGGTTCCAAGTGATAAACACCGACTGCGAGTGCGAGCTGATAATCGAATATCGCGCACTTCCGCAAAGTATCGACACAAACTTGCAGAAACCTCGGATTATTCGACTACGTCTCCTCGTTACACTTCAATATATAGTAGCTCGTTGCATACCAATTCTACCTACTGGCATATCGAAATAATGCTTGCGCCCGAAGCATTTCATTTCCCGAGAGAATTCAGTTGCCTATCGAATTATCGTATCTATCTAACGAGCCAACCAGATTCCCGTACCAGCAGTCCGAATCGAATCGAATCCACGATCGCACGTCGAGCCTTCCTCGAAGTACGAACTCTACGATCGTTACTTCAGCTCGGACGGGAAAGATTACAGGTTCCAGGAGTCTAGTAGAGCTTCCCCGCACAAAGTACGCTCCGTTCCGGTGTTTTTGCGTGTACGCGCGTATACGCGAGCGTAGGTCCAACTTTCTTGCGCGGCATTCCGCAGTGGTCAGCAACCCGTGGTGGTGTTCGACGAATGCGCGGAACCCTCGGCGGTGAGGCTTTAGCCATCGAATAGGAAAGTCAACGGTGCTTCTTGTGATTCCTGGCCGATCCGGTCCGGGAGGGAAAACCGTTTGGAACCGGCCGGTGCGTCCAAGGCGCCGCTTCGGGTTTTCTAGCGGCGTCGCGGCATTACTCGCCCATCGTTAAACAGTCAGGAAAGTGTTGCAGGATTACCGGTCGGACCACCACCCTCGAGAAAACGGTCGACGCTTGTAGCGATAAGTGTCGATTGGAAGACGTTAATTAACGGTACGGACTTCTACAGAAGAGATTCCTGTCCCCTGCTCGAACGTAACACGGAAGTCCACTTTTCTAAAGCTCAATCGTGGTGAAAATGAGTTACGCCGTGGCAAGAGATCGTTTCGAGAGGCTCGATTGGTGTTAATCGATCTCCGACAATCGTTTCAATAAAGCTTCAAGGCGGTATCGATTTGTGAATAGTAGTTGCCGACCCCGCGAACGAATCCTTGGAGATCGATTCTCTCAATGATAGATCGATGATAATGGAATTTACGATGCGAATTTAACGTGAGATTTAAATGGAGCCACGTGCATCGATCCATTCCTGCTCGTTATCCTCTGGAAAATTATACTGCACTAAAATTCGCCTTACGACCACCGCCCGTCGTCTTTCGAGCCTTAGACGGTCAGCGCGTAAACAAAGCGCGATTCATCGTTTTGGATATGGCAGTGGTTGCACATGCGTGCATTCCATTCCACGGTAATTAATTACACCGCGGGAGGTTAAGTACCTTGCGCGCGTGAGTTGCACTTTTATCATCCCCGATGTTTCTGTCCTCGGCCGAGCACCGGACGTAAGTCTCTCTTACGTCTCGTGAGAACGAGACGCGTGAAGCGCACATTTATTTTCACCGGCTGGTGCATAGGATATCCTCGTGGTACTACCACCAGCGACGTTCCACGAAAGCGAAGCTGAAGACCTGTTACTGCCCCGAGACTTCATTGTGTATCCATGCTCGTTACATAATTTTAATATTTCTTTACTGAAAACGTGCACCACCCAGCCTATCGTGCACCACGTTCCTTCCTGTTTATTCTCCAAATGCGTTCGCGAATCAAGTACAACTTACGGTGAGCAAAAGAGCATCTTCGCCCGTTCGAGATCGCACTCGAGAGCAAACCAAGTACCGGAGATGTTTCGCTCATAATTAGAAAGTATAATGTCGTCAGCAAGATGTAGAACTCTTCGAATGGCCATAAGGATGGCTCGTTGTCGGTGTTAATTGGCTATTAGGTATGTTAATTGGGCATGCGTGTCACTCAAGTGCCCATGAGACACTGTCGATCCACGGCACACAATCCTACTTCATGCTCAAGGTTGGTTACGTTTAAACCAATCTGATTTCACGCTTCAATAACTGTGTCCGAGCTCCGAGACGCCTTTCTACATTCCGTACAGAGCGGTAACGAACCAGTAGGATCAGCTTCTAATCCGAGCAATTTTTTCTTCTCTTTCACATCGGTCGCACTCTCAATGAATACGACCTCGCGATATCGTGAGACCGAAGCATCGCCAGGACTTTCGTCGAACGCGGTTCGACGTTAATACGCTTTCCTAACGTTACGCGTGATAGATATTAGCGTGGCGTCTCAAATCGGTGTAGTACTTCGTTTCTTTTACGTAGGTACGTGTGCCGGTCGGGTCGCGTGCATCCACTGAAAGTAGTCGATTAAAATAGGACTTATGAATATGGAAATTCATAGGAGTGAGAAACCAGCTGTATGCTTTCACGATGATCTATGCTTCTGCGCGATCTAGATACCGGTGCGTAGGACGACTGAGATAAGAAAGTGGAAGCGGTTTTTTTTTTTCCTCGCAATTTTCCACGGTCTTATACGGAACTTGATTTGCAATCATTCTCTCGAATATCGCTCTCCATTTGTGGCCAATGGATTCGCAAGAGTTAGGGTGGTCGTATTTCAAAGCGTTCGATTTAATAAGCGTATTTTGGCATGTTCGTGTTGTACTAAGAAGGGTTTCACGCCCACTGAACAGAAATTGTCCCCGCACTAAAATATCCCGAACGACTGAGCCTGACAGGGGGAACGAGACTGGAGGGACCCTAGCTACGATATTTCACGTGCTCTACAAACCGCTGATAATTGCTGAGGGTCGGACCGGCATAAATCGACAAACGTCGATACACACGCTCGATAGTTCGATGCGGTGTTTCGTGAAAATCGTGCGGTGGGGGATGAAAAAAAATGTACGATCGACGAGGCCACCTCGAACGGCTCGAACTGAATTCTCGTACAGTTTCAAGCAGTTTGAACGTGCGATCGCCACACGGCGAAATTTATTCTTCTAAGATGCCATTCAGAAATCCGCTACACGGCAGCTCCGTGCATTGAACCAAAAGTTAAAGTCAACAACACCGTGGACGCCGGTGCAAATAATATCTGAATTTCATTACTGTCCGACTTTCACTCGTTCGACGTGAATGGAAGTGTTATGGCTCATTGTACTTACTTGGAATACAATAAGAGGTTAGACGGATTTTATCGCTCGTGCCTCTGAACGCCGCGAGTTTGCGAGAAGCATTCTACGGGCCTGGCAAAAGTGAAAGATCGTGAAGTAATCGTTCTCTCTTCCTTCGTGACATTTCGTGCAATGAGCTCCACCGTGTTATCCCCTTTCAGATGATCGGCGCCTCTCTTTATCCATGCCCACATTTTATGCAGCATCGCGACCCTTCGTTAATGCGGGAAAGCGCGTAACCTAGCACGTGCCACGCTTTGGTACTATTATTCCGAACCATAAGCGTTCGTTTCGCAAGAGAAGAGGAGAGTACTTTCGGTCGTTGGATGCCCCGAGGGCGGAAAGACAAATACGTGACATGAGCGAGGATCATTTCCGGTGGGGTCCAGCCACGATCGATTGGATACGTCGTGGAAGGAGAAAAGTGCGAGATAAATTACGTTTCAAGGAAGGGCTCCGTTCTCTTTTTCTCATCTTAAATTCGAATAAAAATAATACGAATCGATAAAAAGAGAATTAACATTCAAATACTAACACCTAACAAGATGGTAAAGCAAAAAAAAAACTATCTTTTCCATGTAAAATATCACGCGTCGTATCACACGTCCCATAGGGTACGTAACTACGCACGATGTTCGTAAGAACCGTATAACTAATTTTTATTTATGTTCAACATTACCGGTAATGGTGGACGAGATGTACGCGCATCTTTCTTCACTGGTACTCTTCTACTGGAGGTGGGGACGTTAGTGAGCCGTGTCCAAGTGGATTTCATGCTTCCCCGCTCCCTGGGACAGATTGCATCCGCGTAGGGAAGGAGAAAGAGAAGGATGGTGGGGTGGCGAAAGATGCGCGGGTATAGGTCCTGCCGGTACTTGTTTCGTGTAAACGCATATGTATCCGCCCTCGATGGGAAAATTGACAATCTCACGAGGCCCGCCCATCCTCCCCTACAGCAACGTTATTTATCCCCATATGTGGATTCACGGTCCTACCCCACTGTTAGGGCTCTTTCCTATTCATAGATTCTACGGTAGGGCGCGCCGCGCCGTTCTACGGTAAACATTGAGAACCTCTCCACTGGGAAACAAAGAGATCCCTTCTGTTATATTAGACCCGTATCTAACCTGTCCGTTCACGTTTATCAACGCGGAACGATGACACGCGTGCAAGACCAGCTGACAAAGTAGCTTGACGTTCTCTCTTTTGCAGAGACATCTCGACAAGGGCAGCGACCTTGCTGAGGCGGCGAGCGCGAGTGGACTTCGGGAGCTCGCGAGATCCTTGAAGCAGCACCTTCGAGGATTTGGTTCTCGGCTGGAAGACAGGCGCGAGTACCTCGAAGACACCTCGAGATGCTGCCTCCTTCAGGATCGAGCCTACGAGTGGGCGCAGGAGGCCCGGGTGGCGGGCGAAAGGAGAGCCCAACAGTTTCTGATGGCGAGGCCACCTCTGCCTACCGAACACTTCACCGAGATGATGGCGCTTGCCGAGAAGCTCGGTAACGACATCCTCCTGGAACAATGTCGTATCGCGCGGAACAAGTGCGCGGAGGCTTTAGAAATTGCCAGGACCTCGTCCGCCCCTGGCAGTCCCGCCAGAAGAAGGTCCTTCGCTGCATCCGAGTCAGCGACTTCTTGGGACGATAGTTTAACTAAGAGTAAGTCACGTTCGTTTCGTCGTGAGAAACTTATCTCTGGTGTTTCGGTACACCGTACAGTTGCATGATCTTCTTTCTCGACAGGAACTTCATGGGATGATAGCGATAGCACCGCGTCCTACGCATGTCCCATGGAAAGTGTAGGTTCCGGCGGAAGCGGTGGTCGTCCAGTTTTGGACAACATCGCCGAGCTTCGAGAGAGTGCCGAACAACTCCTGGACTGTTCACCGCCGAGAACACCACCTAGAAGTCCTGCCCCACGTAGATTAGTCAAGCCACCTGTGAATTCTCATCTTCACAGATCGGCGAGTATTGCGCCAGGGATGAAAGCGAAAAAGTACGGTGATTTGGTCAAGTAGCTAATGGTGATTTGAAATTAGGAGTTCGTGTGATAATCTTGGATTTATGTTTCAGAACAATACTGCTTATAATGAGGGAAATGATACAGACTGAACGAGACTATGTTAAGTCGCTTGAATATATAATAGAGGTAATTTTTTATGTGTATTTTTTTGTGCGCGGGTGGTTTTTTAAGGGTCGACTTGGAAAGTATTTAACAATTTGATTTCTTTTAAGAACTATATCCCAGAGCTTGTCCGCGAGGACATTCCCCAGGCTCTCAGAGGTCAGAGAAATGTGATATTTGGGAATGTCGAGAAGATTTACGAATTTCATAGTCAACATTTCCTGCGAGAACTGGAACAGTGCGAACAATCGCCGATGCTTGTGGGACAATGTTTCTTGAGACATGTTAGTATTTTCTTTCACTTTACATTACGCTCTCTCGAGGGAAACTGTTAACTCTCAATGTCTCTTCATTAGGAAAAGAAGTTCTACCTCTACGCTCTGTACAATAAAAATAAACCAAATTCGGACTCTCTGATGGCGGAGTATGGTACAAGCTTTTTCAAACAGAAGCAACTAGAGTTGGGCGATAAAATGGACCTCGCCAGTTATTTATTGAAGCCAGTTCAAAGAATGGGAAAATACGCTTTACTACTTCAACAACTCGTCAAGGCTGGCACCGATCTATCGGACCAGTCAACGGGGAAGGACGAGAAGGAAGACAAAGAAGAAAATGCGAAACCAATGGTGGAGGGTGAGGCGGACTTGAGAGCGGCCGAACAGATGGTGCGGTTTCAACTTCGACACGGAAATGATTTACTAGCCATGGACTCCCTTCGAGACTGTGACGTACGTCATTTGGATTTCGTAATGGACGTTGCACCCTTGCTACCCTCTTTGCATTCTAATTTTAATTTTCAATTTGATACAATTTTAGGTGAATGTTAAGGAACAAGGTAGACTTCTACGACAAAACGAGTTCTTGGTCTGGCAGGGCAAAGGAAAGAAATGTTTGCGTCAGGTCTTTTTATTCGAAGACCTCATACTCTTCAGTAAAGCCAGAAGGTTTCCTGATCGAAAGGTAATGCAATTTCATAAAAATTACTCTAATGTGAGTACAGATTTTTTTCACTGTAACTTATTTGTGACTTCTTCCAGAACCTAGACATTTATATCTACAAGCACAGTATCAAAACGACGGATATCGGTCTGACCGCTGTAACGGCGGATTCTCCCACCAAATTCGAGATCTGGTTCCGTAAAAGAAAACCAGGGGATACGTATACGTTGCAGTGTGCTAGCGAAGATATAAAGAAAGCTTGGACAGAAGAACTCAGTAGTCTTTTGTGGAAGCAGGCGCTTCGAAACAGAGGTAGTCTAATTTTATACTTTGTAAGATCTATTGTGTCTTATGTACTTTTTGGATATGTCAATGAACGATTGCTTTGGCTTTTAGAAGTGCGCCTGGCAGAGATGTCGAGCATGGGTATTGGAAACAAACCTTGTCTGGATATTAGGCCTAGCGCCGATCAAATAAACGATCGTTCCATCAGCGTAGCTCAACTCTCTAAAAGTAAGTCTCGACATATTTTTCTAGAAATATTAAGCAGAAATGTTTTCATTAAAGAATCGTTGTACCGTTAGAAATTTATGAATGCTTTAATTTTTTATATTCCTTTACCTTCTAAGCAGCTCCCAGGTTTAGAAACTCCATAGCGGTATCAATGTCGGAAGATTCGAATCGCTGTACTAGAAGACCGCATAGTGTCATCTCTGTCAGCTCTTCGTCGAGTAGTGGTGGTAGCAGTGGCCCGCCAACGACACTTAATCTTGGTTTGGATACGAGTCCTCGACCTCATCATCGTAGTACTACACTCAACAGTCAGTGTAGCGTCGGTAAGTAATGTTTTCACGATACTGGAGAGTTTCCATCCCTGGAGATTTTCTTTATGTATATACTTCAATATTAATTTCTCTTTGCAGAGAGTGGCATAATAGCAGATATATCGATAGTCTCCGATGATGGGGGCGACGGTACAGAAAGAAGTCACTGGAATTCAACCTTAGAGAGTCCAACGTCACATCTACCAACGACCTCAACGCCTTTACAATCTCCGACTAGTGGAACCGCGGCGGTAGTTACCTCGAAGACTTCTTCAGATACCAATCTTACACCGTACGACCAAGAGATGTCGATAAATCTTTGAGCTTTGTCGCACTCAATTGAGCATGACAAAATCAAGACAAAGACACAAGAGGAAAAACCGTTGATTTATTTGCGAGTTACCGTGTGGTTTACGCTGCGCGGCACGTTTGTGTGGCATGTTTAGTTAGGTGCAAGAAGATATGTCACATTGCGTACTGATAGCATTAGGGTACATGTTCAGGCGATTATAGTTCGATAACGTAAAATAAAATGAAAGAGACACAGGCAAGAATTAATGCACAGTCCGATAGACCACTGCATTAGACTTAATGTGTGGATCACACTATTATTACTATCGTCAATGGAAGCAGTGGCTCTCCATCAGAACCAATAGGATTATGAAACTAAACGTCAAAGTTGAACTTTCAAGTAAATCTGCCTTTTGATACGCTTTTCATTCCGTGCATATTATGCTACGAATTGGATTAAATTGTTGCCACGTCGAATTGTGAGATCACTAGTTTTCAAAACTAATGGCAATGCATATTTTCTTATACTATGCCCATAATTTCATCAATATGCTCAAGATAACAATCGATGTACGTGTTCCTGCGGATCTGTTGCACATGTGTTATAGTACTATCAATGACATGCACCCTGTTGCCATTTTCATTTCTATTGGCATTCCTGATAAAAACAATCGCAGTGTTTTCAAATTTCCAGTGAGTCGAGTAATGTACTTTTATATTTTTATTTATACATAGTTGATATTTTACCCCATATTGTGTTCGTCAATTGTCATCTTCAGAATATAACGTTGTTTTTGTGACTTAAAGGTGCTGTTATTAGAAGATCCAATGAAGATGGTACTATCTTCTTCAGGTATTGTATTACTTAGCAAGGTAATTAATAATTTTGTTATTCTTTGTCTAATAATGAATTTTGACTACGAATTAGATGTTCATTAACAGGAATGTCAAATTAATGCGCACACATTCATACCACTTTGTAATATAATGTAATATTAAAGGTTTATACAATTTAGCCCCGAGTAATATAACCAACAGTCTATATATTATTTCCAGATTATATATCAAATATATATAATATTATATTCTTTTTATGTCAGTCATTTGTAAAACCTTTTATCACCCATAGATGTAGTTTTAACTCTGGCCTGTACACGAACGCCAAATTTTCTTAACCGAAAATAATATTGTTTTAAACTTAAGTAATACTTTATTTGAATATTTATGTGGCCATTAGTTTTTGGATAGCTTAGAACTAATAAAATGGTAAGCTCGTCTTAAGACAGTCCACGTCTTACAAGTGCTATATTTTAATACAATAGATTCGCGTGATTTTTCAAAGAACTGATTATGGTTTCTAGATTTTATTCATATCTATTTGACAAAAATGTATCCTACCGTAGCAGAATGCCAAATCTATAAAAATTGTCTAGTGTTATTTAAATAAGGAACCCCGATTGGTTATATCAACATTTTTTCATAGGTACTTGAATGACTTCTCATAAGTAAAAAACATCGCAAAGCAGAGTTTGCATTGGTACGCGGCTTCCAAGTAGGTCAGCAGTCAGTCTTGTTGTTGTGGTCTACCAAGGTATTGCACATGTACCTTATAACAGGTGACCAAATTCTTCATTGCGTATTATAGATAACGAAGAATTGAAAGCATGTAGAACGTAGATGTAGATTATAGAAAATCATACAAAATTTTGTCGATAGTCCGATGCACCCTGGATGAACTGGTTCATTGTCGAATTAAATTAGGTATGACGGAAAGATTTTGAACACCCGAGTTACTAACAATAATTTGCATTTTGCGAACATGATTTATAATAAGCACAATGCCATACCGAGGTGCACCAGACATAGCATTCCGTATTTCAAAAGTAAAACTAAGCAATAAATGAAATTTATTCATATTTTGCAATTATGAATTTATGTTTAGTATTGTTTTTGAACTCGGAGTGCTGGCGTACTAAACATTAATATACGTGTAGTAATAATGAATAATAATATTAATAGTAACGATAATAACACAGTACCTTATAAGATGATGCGCCAACAGTCACTCCACATTACACATTCTTAGATATTTATTAATATTTTTTTAAATAGACCATTTTAGTCCCTAGATTAAGCAGTTGCATTATCGTAATGAAATGTATATATTGCATTAATAACATAATTATTTCAGTATTGTACTGTGTCTAACATCGATGTATTTTATTACTTGCTAAATATACTGTATTGGGTGCCTTTTGTAGCGAACTCAAACTTTACTCGATTAGTTATATATTTCCTTATGAAACATTTACAGTTTTGCATAACATTCAAATTAATTAAACACAACATCTTAACACAACATTTTTCGAACGACTGCCCGCCATGTTTTAGACTTTTTTAAACACCTGCTTTAACTTGACTTATAAATTTATGTTTACTGTAGGGCTTCATTTTAATAAAATTGTACACATAAATAAATAAATTATTGTGAATTTTTTTACACATTTCATTACATATAAAGCGTCTGCACTATTTCAATATAGTTGTTGTATGCCTTAAATTCCAAAGGATTTAATTTTTTTCGTGTAGTCGCGCGAACCACGTGATACGCGGAAGCGGCGGAAGTAATACAAGCAGTAGCAAGATTCAATACAGTGCGAGTGCTTCGAAGAATCCCGATTGTTTCTGTCATTTCCAACTGACAGTTAACCAGAGAGATTGCATATTGCAGTAAGTACTTAACAATCGTCCTAAGTATTTATAGTTAATATAATGTATGCGTCAGTCATTGCAATATTACGAAGTAACCTTCCATTGCATTACGTATATGTTTTGTTGGAATAAAATATGAAAAATTATGAGGTTAATGTAAATTAGCAATATTTAACTGCAAAAGTGTATTTTATGTGCAAACAACTATACAATTCTAGAGTGTATAAAAGGCCACTTTTCTGATTCAGAGATTTGCTCTTAAGCAAATCTTATTAAAGTAGGTAGATTGATTAATTAATGAGCTTAGTAGACGTTTCAAGAAAATTAATTAGATAATTTAACACATTATAATAATATGAAAAGTGTATTAACGAAGTATTTAAGTTATTGTATATTAAATGTTTTTAATTAAATTACGCCACATTGCATGCTGTACGTTCTTTAAAACTAATATCACATTTTGGTAGATGTCATGCTTTTTTCTTATCTCGATTAGAGAGCTGCAATCTTGATCCAGATTCCACTTTATCATTAATAAGCGTATTGGTCTTGTGTTGCTTTTTCTTTAACATTGAACCACCTGTAAATCCTATAAATCGGGAGATTATTATTTCAAAGTGTTGATGTAACAGTAGATTTTAATGTACGTTACGAACCGAGAATAGCACAGCCAAAAGCAGTAAGGCCTCCAATCTTTAAACCAGCTAACATACCAATAGGACCACCTATACATGTGCCAATCAATGCTCCTGCTAGAGGGTATGCTGCTACTTTATATTTAGCAGCTTTCTCAAGATTTTTATTACCCTCTATTACATTCACATCAGTTTCTTCGATAAAATTATCGACATTATTCACCGATTCCTTTTGATCCTGTATAAAATAAAATATATATAAGTGCTTGTCGCAACTCTTAGCTTTGTAATCTTGTATACATATTTTTACTCTCTATACTCACGTGTACTATTTTGTTGAAATCAACAAACAGCTGATGTAACTGGTGTATATCGGTTTGCAGAGAATTCCAAGCATGCAGACATGTTTGTTGCTGCTGCAAGTCCTCCTGTTCTGCGTGGAGTTGAATATAACGTTCATCAAGTGGGTGGTGTGCAGCTTGATCCTTATCTTTGGGTGAGCTAGGTCTCGTCGCAGGCAATTCCAGTTCCAGTTCTGCAAGCGGAGAACCAAGTATGTAGATCCATACATCTCTTTTGCATTTGCATGTTTTTTCAGAAGCACAAAATAAGAATGTATAACTGCGAACCTAAATATTCCGTTATTGCATTTATCATGCTAGATCTGGCATTCGACGTAAGCTTATCGAACTCATTAATGTCCGCATCGAGTACTTGTGCTCGTAACGTGTCCATTTGATGCAACAATTCTTTTAGCTGTTTAACTATTCTCGACACGTTTATATGCTCTTTGTGCATTCTGTCCCATTCGTGTTGCGCTTGATACTAGTAACAGAATAAGAACCAAATAAACATATAAATAGCTGTCCTTATGATCGATCTTAAGATGTACTCACTTTTTTAATGTTGTTTTTGTGCCGTTTAAGTAAATCAACATGATGAGGTATGGCTACGTTAAAATTGTTAATTTGAATCTCTAAGCGCCTGATGGGCTGCTTAATTACAATATTCTCCGGTGTCGACATATTTCTTACAGTTACCCTTGATATATTACAAATTTATAAATGGTTTTGGTATATAGTCATCACAATAAATTTCACAGAACGATCCCCTGCCCTTTTCTGATGCTTCGCAGTGTTAGAAACGTGAATCGTTCATCCCATAGCACTTGACGTCACACTAAATTTACGTATTATTGTTTGTCGTTAAATCTGTCTCGGATCTTACAAAAATAAACGATCAGCTGTTTTCAAGTCACCGTAACAAGTTTGTGCGAGTAGCGCCATCTGTATATTCTCTAAATACACAAGATTGCGTTATGGTTGACGAGTTGAAGTAGGGAGAGCAGCACGAGCTTCATACGGCAGTGCGCGGTACGCGTTTATGAATAAAATCTGAATTTTTTGAGGTGACATATCTTACCGTGCGTTTTAAGGGTGTTCGAATTACAAGTTAAAACACGTATTCTTTTTTACATAAGTATTATACAGCGGAGAATCGTGAATTAAAAACAAAATCTTATAGTGTATTTAATATTACTTTCGTATTGGGAAAATCGACATTGTGCGTCACTTTAACAAAATTTAATTGTTCGCGTATCTTTTTGAATTTTATGAGCTACGGTCCAACGTACAATTTAATTTAAAGCCCGTGGAGCATTTGATAATGAAAAACCGATTGCCACCAAATAGGCTCCGGGCTGTCGGTGACGTGTAATCGAGTTCTCTCTTTGCCAGCATCCCTATCCATGCCACTCTTTCTCCCTTTCTCCCTTTCTCACCTTCGGTTCCTTCGTTCTCATATTTCTGCTTCTTCCCTACATTCCATCCATTTTCGAATCGTTCTGTTTCCATTAGCCGACATACGTCGCGGATTGAGATAGTTTTGTCCACTCCTCGGTGACCTTTTATCTCAAACAGCATTCAAATTACCTCAGGCTATCTCAATATTTCGTCCTGTGACCTTTTGTCAGTTGCGGACTAGATGAGCGTAGGGACCTTTGATGTCGTCCTCCTCCCTTTTCGAAATACGAACTGCAGAGCGCTGATTTCTCTTTATTTTCCAAATACTTCGTATCATTCTCCAGGCACGACGCGACGTAACAAAATAGTTATTTCATTAGTAAAAAGTGTAAAATGCGTTCATAGAATGTATTTGTTTTTTTCTGATTTTTAACTGACGCGTCCTAGAAAAATTTCATAACCGCGTGCGTATCGTTATTTATTCGTCGCCAGCATTTTGGCCACTGCTTCGTTAATTAGGAAATTCAAATTTCCAGTCTCTAAAGCGGAGTTTAGGTATAAATTCGGAAGTGGCATTATCTTGTAACAAAGCCACGTGCTTGCCATGCTGGATTTACTTCATGCCCGTAGGGAAAGCTCTAACCCGTGTTCGTAGATTCACTTGATCTTTCGTCGGTGTTATTAAAAATAATTTCGGAATCTGTGCATTTGGCATAAATACGAACGTTTACTTAATGTACTATTTCATCCACGACATTTAAATATCACAATTAACATTGCTTCAACCATTTATATTTTGTGGCATATTTACGTTTTTACCACAGACGCAATAATGACAAATATTCGTAGCTGTGATACTATCGTTTAATTTTATATTAACGACAATTTATCGACGAGCATTTGTCATTAAATCACGAGAACGCGTGTTCCCTTTGTCATTTGGAAATCGAGCGAATGTTTGACAGGAAAAATGTGATTAATGCTCGAAAATAATTGACTCTCAATTAAGTACTCCAAATCGATGATATTAGCAGTTCCGTTACTGTACGTTCGTATCTTTCCCTCCTGTCGGATCCAGTGCTAGTTAGGCACCTGTTCCGGTCTGTTTGTCTATCAACACGCTGCATTCTAATGACCAATGCCTTCTTATTCAGGTGTACACAAAGGAGTTTGCACGCTTCCATCTTTTCTTCGCCCATTCCGTCTAGCCTTTTGTCTTCCTTTCTTCCGGCTAATTGCGTTATCGGGAATTCGATTCCGCCGCTACCTCCGGCGCAGTTTCGCGATTGAAATTACAGGAGCAGGGCATGCTTATTCCACCAATTCCTTCTCACGCCTCTTGCGAATGATCAAAAGCGCCGGTGTACATTTTTAGATAAATTTCATTTCCATCCGTAGAGAACCAGGCGCAATTAGTCACGTTCTATCGATATGCTGTCGCGATACATTCCCGTGGCAAACATAATTAAACCTGAGTGCACGTACAGAGACGACTCACGGACCGAAACGAGTACAAATGTAGCATACGCATGCGAATATAGGGTTCGAATAAGTTGCGCACGCTGCACAGCGGGCAAAATAATAGGTGGACGCGAGAGCTGTAACGTGTATAACGCATGGAATCCACAGGAGACGATACGACCTGTGTCTCGAAAGTCTAACTATTTCCAACAATGTGGGGAAGGTAACTCCGTGAATAATTGAGTACACGAGACGCAGTTATAATACGGTTGTCACGCACTAATGACGCGACATTCGTTTCAAAATAAGGGCCCATTCCAATTAATTCTCACGCTCGCGCCTTCACCCGGTTGGACTTTATTCTCATTTTCTCTCCACGTTCCGGTGCTCTCTTGGCGCGTTCTCGACGTCCTCCTCGAACTGCAGTTGTCCGTGAAACATCGTCCGTGCCTAAATATCGGCTATTTAATTAATTCTTGCCACGTGCGCGCGCGTCGAAGCAGTCAAGGCAGTTTACATATTTATTAATTACCATCTGCTCGTACGCCCTCCTATTAACTCGCATGCATGCCCGCTACAATGGTTCATTGTAGTCGATTTGTAATCAGTTGCGTGCCCACGGACCCACCGCGCCCGTTCACGATTCCCTGTGTAACCTGGCGGCATTTGCTCGACAAATGTGCCGTACAAGTATAGTACTCTCACTGTACGAATTATTAATAATTCCCTCGTCGGTGCCTATCATTGCTCCTGCGACTATTTATTAATTACCGTCTGTTGCCATCGAGGGTAGGATCAATTGCATTTTGTTGAGGTAATGAATAGTTTAGGAATATTTGAAAAATAATTACGACAGTGACGGATAGGTTTTTGGGTGAATTATAAAATGCACGAAGAATTATAGAAATGATGGAAATCATCGTGACCGATCTACTTTACCACATTTGTCATGCCGAAGACATTAAATGTCGTGCGATGGAAAAATGATGGGTATCCGTTGAATATCGGGGGGTTATATCGACGTACGACGATACTTTACAGTGGCGTTATTGAAATATCCCCGCGAGAGAAGATATTGCCGTGCACTATTCTAAACCTCTCTAGTACCACGTGGGACGCGAATTCTCCTCGCGCATATGGAGCGTCACCTAGGTGGTGGGTCTCAATTTATCTTGAATATTACTCGATTTATAAATTCCTCTCTCTCTAAGATCGTTACCAGATTTATTCTTTTCGAGACAGCCGAATAATTCGATCACCGGATATTGGCCGATTTTTCGCCATGCAGATTATTTTTCGTTCTACCGGTAGATCGTGATTGCCCTCCATTTTAATATTCTACGGTGAACGGATGTGCAAAGTCGCGATGTATCTCACCTTCCATCGTTTCTCCGCGAAAATTTAATATTAACTCGCGTTCTACGTTCTATCGATTTTACGCGAGATATTGAAAAGGCGACGGTCTTAGCTCCTATCGTTCTTTTAGCCGAACATTATCTAATTTCCGTAGGGAGTATGTAAATCCGCGAGGTGCAACCGTACCACATATTCGCGTATATACGAGTCGTTATACGTTATACGCGGCTCAGCAGGCTATACGAGGCCGTTGTGCCGACGTATGTCAGTGTACTCCAGGTTGCTTTACGAGACGAAAAGAAATTGCTTTCCGTCGCTGTGAGACTAAATTCACTCTTACATACTTCATGCAACGCGTAATCGTGCCACTACCGAGTGCCACCGCGCCGTGTTACTTTTAAGAGAATGAAATTCTGCGTAGTAAACGTACTGCATAATGTAAAATGAATTTTATTACGGGTCTGCAGTCTTGAAAACCTCGCGAAGAAATCGAATTCACAAAAACTCGTCCGTAAATACTAACAAAAGGAATACCGAGAAATAAGCGGTCGTTTGCCGCGAAGGCGAATTATTGGCGTTTAAGAACAAAAGCTCGCTTCCACGGTGATGCATTTGCATACATTTTTCCTTCTCGCTTAAGTAAACAAAACACTGACCCTTCTCTCTTATCGAAGCTCAACTCTTTTGTCCCGCATTGTTTGGTCTACGTGTAGTGATATATACGCCTTGGAGAAGGGTACGAGGTAAAACGGCGGAAAGTGAAAAAGAATTCCGTGTAGCTCGCATCGCTGCGGCCAACTCTTTATCTCACCTTGATTAATGTACTTTAGAGCTGGCCGTCGCCTCCGTTAAGAACCTCTGCGAGGGTGTATTTCTCTGTATACATCACATCCATAGACACCTGGCCGCTTCGTTCTACTTAGCGCACCATTTAGCACTTCTTCCGTCAGCGAGTCGCCAACAAATAATTTCCCGCTTCTCCGAGCTCTGGAACAATTCGCGAAAAGTTGCGAGCTTTTCTCTCGATTAGATTCGTCCGATTGAATCGGGCCTGCGATTAATCCTCGTTCGGTTCATTCGATAAAGCGCTTCCTAATTGTCAAGTGACGTCAGGATTCGCCCATGCTCGCACGTCCCACCCTAGATACGTCGTACCCTAGATACATTTCACGTAGCGTAGCACGTATGGCAATAGAGATATCGAAAATCGGTCAGCGCGTTAGTAATTATCCATTCGGTGGCCATGATCGAGCGTCGATAGATACATACCCTAATAGGTGTTCGTCGTCGAATACATGCATTATCGATCGCTCCAGCCCGCAGACGTGTCTCATCGGCTTTACATATCTATGTAAAATTGTTACCACCGTCCACCTCCATTCCTAATCTACACACTCACCCAAATCCTACGCGAATCTAGGTCGCAAGATCGGCGTGGAAAAAAATATTACCGACGAAATTCACGGAAGTAGATCCACCTGCAGTTTTTTCAATTCGCGGCGGAAGAGCGTTTAGCCGCGTTGACCGTCCGATTACAAATCGCGGCTCGAAATTGGGATCTCGATCAAAATATATCGAGTGAGCTGTCCTGCGGTATAAAGTTAAAATACATATCGAAGAACTGTCCGTGACAGGGACGCCACGTGAAGCCCTCGCGGACGAGGGACGCGAATTGGCGCAATTAACTGAGCCAATCGATCGTGATGCAGGAAGAGGAACGAGAGAGAATCGGAGACGGAGAAGAGCGAGGGGATCGTTCCGCGAGAATCGACCGTGCTACGATCGAGTGTGTCGTTTTATGGTTTTTCTCTGCTCGAATAAACGACTCGATGACTCGAGCGGTCGCTCGTCGTGGATAACGGCTGACGCGTCATGCGTCGAATTCGCGCGGCGCGTGACAGCCCTTCCGCTTTTAGTGTCGGTGAAATTAATTAAATGTTGGATACGCGGGAGGAGAGAAAGAGAGAAGGAGATGCGTAAATATATATATAAAGTCCTGTCCGCGTAGTGTGTCTCTTTATCTTTCTCATTAGTTCTTCTTTTCTCTCTTAAATTTCGCCAAGTACTCACCTTCATCGTAGGTCACCTTCTTCTCACTCTACACTTTTCAGACTTCACTCGCGATTTTGCGAGTAATCGAGAGCACGCGACTTCGGTACCTGCCCAACTTTCCACTCCTTCTTCCTTTTCCTTCATTTTCATCTCACCCCACTCCATCCATCCACCTCCTCCAATTGTCTTACCAATGAGCAAACGATTGTATTGGCCAAGTAGCAGAGTGCAAGTTCAGAATTCAGTGCGGAGGGAACTGTGGAAGGTGTGGGACGGGGGTGAGGAGCTAGAAATTGGGGAGGCAGACAGAGCAGCCACTCGTACCTGGGAGATTCGATTACGCGTGGTTCCTGTATCGAGACGTCGCTGTGCCAGGACTGCGACGAAGGATCCTGAGTGCGCCTCGCCAAATGTTACGAAGTTCGAAGAAGTACGTCTTCGATTTCCAACCACGGACCTTGACCTGCGATGGATATTTTTTGCGAGTCACCTGAAAACAGTAAACTCTCGGTTAGAAGGTACGAAAAATTGTGACGTCTCTTGCACGGAGTATCTTTAATTAACATTCATATCTGCGTCACGCGTTGTTGTTCTTGGTGTTCTCGCGTAAGATCTCGTCCTCTTGGGGAAAGTATTTTGCGCGGTGCCTTCGCTCTCGTACGTGGTGCCGGCATTGGCCAGGGTGGTAAACTTCGACGTTTCTCTGTAGCGCGAAACGCAGTCAAAGTGCCGCGGGACACGAATGTCGCCCCCAATGCGGATACTAATGGTGTACCGGTGCCAATAGAGGTACCGTAGCGCGGTACGTGCCTAACGGTAAGTATTAATTATGTCTCCGGTGTAAACTGCCAAGCGTGCGAGTGCAGTGTATTCCACGTAGCGATCCGAGCGAATTTGCTCGCTACACCCACGATGGGAAATTTCCCCGTTCAAAGGTTCGTCGCCACCCTGATTTCTAGAGGAAGGACGGGTAACCATGTGAATTTTGAATCGTCGAAGCGAGCAATCGCAGATGTCGCGCGACATTATCTCGTAATTTGCGACAAGTTCCACAGACGAGTACAGAACAATTGATAAATTCTGAGGATTTACTTCTTTTGCAATACCGAAGAATATTTAGATATTCGTAACAGACCGAAGTGGCCCCAACATCGATGTTGCATTAGGGTAAACGCGACTCCCCGTAAACGCGCTTAAACAGAAGGTGGCCAGAAAACTATTCCGTCGTTCGCGATATTGTTCCTTTTTATTCTCGACAGTGAGAAACTTGCCGGCGACGATGATTCTCTCTCTCGGGTCCTTTTGCCACGCTGCAAGTGCGCGCCCTCCCTCTCTTAATCGTTCGATAGGAAGGGAAACGAAAGAAACAGGAAACGGCGGAAAGGGAAACGGAAAGTTTCGCCGTTGCGCCTTAGGTACGGGACTTTTCCATATATGTTAAGTGCCAGGTGCCACAGCCGCCCGTTTTGTCTACAGAGAAACACGACAAGTCGAGAAAATCCGTTGAGGTGGTGGTGGACGTGGAAAGGGGTGAGGGGATGGGTGGAGGTAGCCAAGGTGGCGACGGTAAGTTTCTCTCACGGCATCGGAGACGCTCGACGAAGGTGGAGAGTAGGAGGATGGTGAAGAGAAGGATCGAGGAGAAGGATGAAAGAAGAAGGGGAGAGGAGCGCATGGAGGGGTAGAGGATAGCGTAGAGAGGTAGCAACCCTTGGCCGGCTCGTGAAATTATTTTCTCCGCGAACCAAGAAACTTTTATCCAATATCAACGGCAGCATCTGGCATCAAACGGTTCCTCTCGTTCCCTCTCTCCGTCTTCCTCTCACCTTCCCCACTCCCGAGCTCGAGGGTGTCTCCACGGGGTTTCGGAAAATGTTCTTTGGAAGGAAAGAGGCGGAAGGGTGAGGAAGGGTGGTGGTGGCGCTGCTCGAAGGTGCCGACGATAAGCTGCATCCCCCATTGGCTTCTAATTGAATCTTAGGGCGCGGAACGGCCGATCCTCAGACACCATCGTCCTCGTCCTCGTCTCAGCTTTCGTCGTCGTTACCTTGGGAGGGGTCTGATTCGCGCGAAAGTGGATTCGTGGATTCCATTAAGGCGCCATAATTAGCGAGCGCACTTTTACGGGGAAGCGGAGGACCCTCCGAGGTACGCGCGTTACTGTAATTTTCTTTCGGCGGAGTGCCGTAAGAAAATGTTAGCGGAGTCCGATGGTCCGGAATTATTACGGAAATTAATTCGTCGGATTCCGAAGCGGGGGGGACGTTTAAACATTTCGGCGGAATAGGTCCGTCCGCGCCTTTCGACGTTCCTCCGACGAATGAATATTCATCGTTCGTGAGCCCGTTGTTAATAACGTCGTTGGAATAATAAAAGGTGCCGTGAGAGAAATGCCGAGTGGAAAGGTGCCAGAAGCCTCTCCGACGCCTCTTCCTTCTTCTTCTTCGTATCTTCCGAAAGAATATTTATTCCTCGTTCAGCAATCGAATTTTGGTCGCGGCCTCTCGTCAACGATATATTCCCTGGATACGTGGTGACCCACTTTCGACCGATACCCTCGATTTATTGTTTGATTAAAAAAGTTAACCGAACTTTCCGGATAGCTTTGACGCGCCTGAACGGTTCGTTTGATTTCGATCGTCGACCGTGCGCGCGCTTCGTCCACGGTATATTCCCGATTATCACGGTGCGCTTGCCGAATCGCGCGTCCCACCCCTCTGGCGCTTTAATAACATCCAACAATTATCCGTTCTACCGTTATTACATTACCGAATTTTGCGAACCGCTTTCGGAAAACGACCCATTCGTCATTCGCGCGAGCCGGCCCCCGCGTTCTTCGTTATAAACTTTCGCGACTGCGAAATCCTCGTTCTGAAATTCTTCAAAACGTATCGTAAGGCCGCGCGCGCGGCAAGGTGTCGCGCGCTGCGCATCTTTATAGGCATCCTTAGACAGTTATTACGCAAAGCAGTTGCGACGAGCAGCTTAAGTACTTACTATATTAAATTCCGCAACAACGCCCGAAAGCGTCCGGACTCGAATGAGATGCCGTTTCATTGTCCCTTTTAGCCGGTTCTCCTCGCGGTGCTTCCGCGCGACATTTAATTTATTTCCCGACGAGAAGATGTTTTTCTCCCATTTGCATCTGAAAGCGGTTTCGCGCGAGGGTGGGCGGTCGCGGGAGGGTAGGGAGGAAAAAAAAAATCCGCAAGGACCGCCACCGCGCATATCTTGTTCCGTTTACCGTCTCGACGTCCAACAGTGATCCTCCGTCGGCCATCAGAAAATCACGTCTTCCTTTTTCTCTCTCCCCGCCTTCTCTCTTTTCCTTTCTCTTGCCAATGATCAAAGCCCATCAAAGCTCCGGCGGAACAAAGATATAATGGAAATGGGGAGTGGCCCGATACGTACTCCTCGCTCTCTCGCGTGTGGTGGATACGCGTCGAGGGAGCACGCGAGCTTCTCGTGGCTTCCTCTTTGTCTCTCCTCGCATTCTCGCTAATAGCCAGCGACGAAAAAAGCCGCATACACCTTAAGGAGAGTCTATTCGCCGCGCGTAATAGCATCGTCACCCCTCCGCCCACTTCTGCCCTTGGCTCGCGCTCGCCCTTTATCCTCCGACGAAACTGCGGCGACCCCGAGGCCACGAGACACGATAATGCTTCGTTGTCTCTCCCACATTCCCTCTTTCGGTGCCGGCACTCCGCGTGCGGCCTAAGCGAGAGGGCCTCTTCCCAGCCTTATTAGCTCCCGTATTTTGATACGTTCCTCCCCCCACAGGCGTCCGCAAAAGCCGGAAGGACGACGGATTCCATTTCGCCTCCGCCTCGTGTTTTCGCAGTGGGATTCTCACTCGGCCCGCACATTCTTTCGCGTAAAACGCGCCGTCATTATCTTTTTTCCTGCGGACTACTAAGGCACATTCAAAGGAACCTTCTTTTTTTTTTCTCCCCACCGAGTTCCTCGGGAACGGAAATTTTTTCCACCACTACTACTGGCTGATGCTCGTGACAAATGAAGGACGCGATGGAGAGTGCTTAAGGTCGTAGTTTAAGGGAAGAGCTTGCAAGTGGATTTACCTCGAATCAGCAGACGCCATCGTTACCGAAGTGTCTGCCTCAGGATGGACGGTATCTCTTAACCGCGAGGGTGCACACAATCGTCCACGAGTCCTCCAGCTCCCATTGCCATCGGAGATCAACTCCGTATATTTACTACCTGTCAGATTTCACCACCGCGACCACAACGTGTACGTAATTACATCCTGGACGCCGATTGGAAAGTGGTTTTCGTCCGTCCATGTGCTAGGTGAGCGCGCGCGCGCGTGGATGCGTTCCAACGTCTATTTGTCTTGCATTCCGAGCGGAGCGCGAGTGTGCACCCCGCAGCAACCTATCCGTTTCACAGGCTTCTCATCGTCGAATCGGCCTAGCCAGGATTTCGGATTCTGATGCTGATCCCGATCCCCTGATCCCTGACCTGTACCAACTCCTCCACCACTGTCCCTTTGGCTAAGCCGCCGGCGTGCAGCCAATCAGACGCAGATGCAGGATACACCCGACGAATGCGTCTTCTAACGTTTCGTACTCCTAGCTTATATCATCTCCTGGAGCGTGTCCACTCCGTGCTTCACCGCCAGGTGGATGTTCCGTTTCCGTTCAATCTGACGATTAGACTCTACCTGCGAGAAACAGGTATGCGAGATCTCAGCGAACGATTTTACTTACGTTTAGACGCGTAATCCAGTTACGATCGTCGTCTTTCGAAGTCGAGAGAAATGGAGATGCCTGACGTCGTAAGTATTCCGTGGAAACGCGCGCACGAGCCAGGAGGTTCAGTGCCGAGTTTAATTTCCACTCTTCGCGCGACTATCCGCGTACGCTTTTCATCGATCGTCCCGTTCGAACCGTTCGCGAGTCCCCGATAAAAAGGTGGATAAGTAAGGCAGCGGAAAAGTGAGGACGCCGTTATAAATCCTGTCGCGCGTAGGAAGCCGTAAGGGGATGTGTAAGTGGGAAAGAAAAAGGTAGGAAGTGGTAAGGAGAAGGTTCTCAAAGAGGGAGAGAAAGGGTAGGAGCAAAGGAACGGAACGAAAGAAGGAAGGGAAAAGGAAGGAAGGAAAGGAGGAAATAAAGAAAGAAAGGAGACGAGATAAATGCGGAAGTGAGCCCGCCGTAAAACCGGCCGAGAAATAAAAAGGTCGTTCCTCGGATCGTGGCTCGGATCGTTTCGCAATGGGGATTACCTGCGGCACGTCATATAAAATGGTCGAAGCCATCGTTCACGCGTATTTCTTGGCCCACGGACTCCGTTTCTCCTCTTCTCTCGTCCGTGCTTCCTTCGAGAATCGCGGAGGTGGAAAAAGCTCGCCGGTATGCCCTTAAGCAAAGGAGTAACGGGGCGCCGCGAGAAACGCGAGCACTTCGGGATGGATCTTCGTAAGAGTAAATCTTCCTGCTCGAACTTGTAATTGATAAAAAGTTCTTTATGACGTAGCGTAGGATGGCAGGGTGCCCGAGTCTGGTCGTAACGCGGAGCCACGGCTCTTTCGTAATTCAGATCGGAGCTTTTGAAAGGGAGCTTCGAGCACGTGTACGCTCGTTTAATATCTGACTGTTTAGCGTAATGCAATGGTGGCGTGTCCTAGGAGAGGACTCTTGAAACTGAAGTTTCCTGCGGAGCTATAGTAATTATTGCTCCCGGCGATATAAAGCAACTCGAGCTCTCCCGGCTGGGCGCATCTCCGCGCACTCGTGCGGCCCGGGTGAATCCTTCTCGCAGTAGGGTGAACTAGTCGGTAGGTAGACGTATCGTGTGCAGACACGCCGTGCTCCATCGCTGCTGTCGCGCTGATTTGAAAGCATTTCGGTGTTTTGCGAGTTTCGATGTCTTCTGTACATTCGTCGATATATGGAGGGGGACCGTGCGTTTATTAATGAAGAAATATTGAGTGCCGCTTTCCACAAACGCTCGTGGGGAAAGGTGGAGCCGATCTTGCTTTGGCAATGCGTTCTATTCTTTTTAGCCGATGTTTTCGAATCAAAGCGGAAGGGACGAGCGAACGAAACTGCCGTCGACGAATGAGAATGACACGGCAGTAGGGATATTAGCAATTCCGATGGGACATTGTGGTGGCGGTCATCTTGTTTTTATCGATTCGATGTAACTTTTATCTACGTCCCTTCCTCCTTCCGTATCTAATCTCGACGTCGTCCGTTGCTCTCCTTTCGTCGGATTTCCCGCGAAATTGCTTCATCTCGTACATTATTGTAACCCATAAAACGCCCCCGCGGAAGAAGTGTCCTCCGCTATCGCGGCTCAATCGGAGTATAGCAAGTCACCGGCAATCTTTCCCTTAATCTCTGGCAGGTTGTTTCGCAGGGCGCATTGCCGCTACGAGCCATAAAACGTTAGGCGCGCAGCGATGGCAGCGGGCACAGCCTGTGCGCGTTCCTCGCGAGCGCGCGCGCGCGCGCTACGTTTCATGGCGCTACATTTAGCAGACTGTAAACTACAACTTTATACTGAAGTTTTTATAGTTGCGGCCGGGGCGAGCGGCCATAAATAATGTTTTATTACGGCCCACGAGCGTGCCGCGCGCAAACGGCATTCTCGTAGATTCGTCGGAGCGCGCTCAGCGGACGCATTCCTCTCGCGTCTTTGATTTCTTGACAATGCTACATCGAGATTTTTCGAGAGGAGAAACAAAATGAGGAAAGTGACGCGTTGGGCGCACGGTGAATCTGATGGATGCCGATGCGGATCGATTTCTGGCGATCGCGTGGAAAATTTATCGCACTCACGATCATACGCGATAAATATAATTTCCCCATGAGTGTCGTCGTTATATTCTACGGTCGGTGGATCGACATAAACGCACCCTAATGGAACATACGAGATTGGCCGGGCGTCGCGAACGTTTGGAAATTGTTATGCGCAACGAATATATGGAATACACATGCCGTTCCATTCCGAAAGGCTGTAAATATCGGTTTACCCGTTTCATGAATACGCATGACTCTCTTGAGCGTAATTCGAATTTCGTGGACGTTCGCGCGCGGGTGCGCGCGGTCGCGATTCGCAGCTCGTCCCCCTGCGGTCGATTTTCACTGGGGAAATCTACATACGGGTCTCACCGGGCTCTCTCCGGTTTTCGCGGATTTTCTCGATTCTCCACTCGACGCGTCTTCGACGATGATTCGGGGCACACTTTCGGGCTCTTTCGAGCGGAATTTATCGCGCAGGTGTGCTGGTCGGATTTCGATCTATCTCTCTCTCTCTCTCTCTTTCTCTCCCATCCTCCTTCTCTCTCGCCACCGAGTGCGTTAATGCACTTGGAAGCCACGATTAATACTTTTCCGCGAATACCGGTAGTAAACCTAATGCGTCCTCGCATCGAGTGATACGATAAGAGCGGGTAAGTGGCGCTCTCGGTGGAAGCTTCGAAATTAATTCCAGGGAAGAACCCCTTCGCTCGTTGTGCGCCCTCCTCTCGGCAAACACGCGCACAAAGACGGGGCGAGCAAGCGCGCGCGACGTGGGTGTATGCGCGCACACACAGGGCCGGTAGGAACGGTGGATATAGCCTGGTTAAACTAACCTAGCCTAACCCAAAGCGCTCCCGGTTTGTCCCTCTTACCTCGGTGCAAGGTTGCAGCCTACGTCTATCTGGAGCTGCCACGAACCACCAGGAACGAGATATCAGCCGGGGAACAATTCCAATCAATTTGAGGCGGATGTATGCGTTCGCTCCTCTCGCTCGTTCCTCACCTCCTCTCCTCACCACTTTCCTGCCATCCCTTCGCCCTTAAACCGCTCCTACCCTCTCCCTTCCGACCCTTCTTGCTTGGTCGCGAACCAGGCGATATGCCGGGAGTGAGTATACCCAGGGACCCCGAAGGTATAGGTACAGTATATAATCGACCACGAATCGAGATACCATCGGAACAATCGGATTTGTCGTCGGTCGCAGGAGATCGTCCGTGGTCTCTCGGGTAGTTAAGCATTTGCACGAGCGTAGAAACGTCGCTCGCGCTTCCGCCACTCTCGAGAACGAGCCGGCTACGCAACTTGTCAAAGGAGGAACGTCTTTGCGACCTCGCGTGGGTGGAAGTTTGATGAATGAACATTTTTGCAGGGTCCAAGTTTTTCTTCTTTCTCCTTGTGACCAGAAGATACGTAACTACGAATCGTGGTAGGATCAATCGAGCTTTCGTTTTTTGTCCACGTGGAACGATCGAACGTTTACAGTGGCAACAGAGTACCTCGTTACTCAGCTGTTTGCATTCGTGATGGTCAAGTGCGACGAAGTCATTGCCATTGCGATTACGTGCACTTAAAACTCTCCCCTTCCTGCTGTACACGCGTGCGCTCGTAAACCTGGGATATTTAACGTTCACCTTCGTCCCCGGTGAAGCGCTCGGGTTGTCAGTGAGCGACGATAAAATATTATGTCCAACCTCGTCCATCGAAAACGAGACCGATACTTGTTGCCGGTGATTGCAGGTGGAACAATCGAGCGAATACTTTCGCTTCTGGATCATGATCTTTATTTTATCACGCTAGAATCGTTGCTTTTATCCTTCCGCCTGACCAATTATCAAGAAGACTGAAGATTATTTACGAAGGTATACCCGTTATATCGCTTTTGCATAGACTCGAGCGAATCCAGCACCCATACATGCGCCTACGGTTTCGCTATTTACATTGGTTTCGCTGGATCGCGCCGGGTAATTCGTGCCCACCGGTAGAAGAGCGCACGTAACGCGCGCTCTAGCATGTGCCGGTAGATTGGAAGCGGTTAACTTCGAGGCACGCACCCGGTGTGCACGTGCACGCGAATTTACACACCGACCTTGCGGAGATGGGAGATCGGGAGGTGGTGGGAGATGTTTACGTCGGTTTCGACGGTTAACACCGAAGTTTTCGTGCCACGTGTAGTGGAAAGGAAGGGGATGCGGAATTTGTACACGGCCAAGGTGTTCGTAACCCGTCGTCGAGGCCCGTCAGTAACGAATGCATTTATTTACGTTTCGGTGAAGGAACCGGTCTTTAATTCAGCGGAGCACGTGCTCCACTTGAAGTTTCAGGCCACAGTTATACGTTGTCTCGGGACGAGAACGCTTTGCTCCTGGGTTGGACGTTTTGGGAGGATAAGAAGACAAGGAGGAGGTGGTGGTGGTGGAGGAAGGGTTGGCCCCGAGACGATTCGGCGGAAGTGAAATTGCGATCGGCGCAACGAGTAGAACCCGCGGGCATGTACCTCGCACGAGTAGAAGCCCGACGAGGGGTCCCGGCTCGCTCGTACGGCTGGACATTCGATTTTCGAGGCCACCCTTTCATCTTTCCTTCCGAGCGAAACATGGGGGGTCGGCGGTGGTCGATACTGAATTTACAAATATACGAGAGGCAGGGTGATAAGAAGAAAGGATTACGGGTCAATGGGGAGAGGGTGGAAGGAGGATAGATCTCGTGATAGGCGGAAGAGGATCGCGAGAGGGAGGGTACGGCGAGGTAAGACGGCCGGTCTCGGGCATACAAGGTGAGAGAGGGCTTAAATAATCAATCGACTACGAGGAGGTTGTTGGCCTTAGGTAAGAGCCCGCAGGGTTGACCCTCTGCTCTCCGAGTGTTTGCGAACCCTTCGCCCCTCGCTCTCTCACTCCTCTCTCTCTCTCTCTTACTCTTTCTCCCTACCTCAATTTCCCTCTTTTCCCCTGCCTCGTGTCTTCCTATTTCCTCGACCCTCTCCGAGCGCGCGTCTCGCTCTCATTTTCTCTCGGGCACCGTCCCTATCTCCTTTCGACCGCGCGCGTCGGCGTTCGTCGGCCTCTTCTTTTTTCGCGCCCTACTCCGCGCTCGGGCCAGAATGAACACAAAGAGACCTTCGAATAAGTCGAGTTTTCTAGACGAGCGCCGGAGAAGAGAAAAGGGGAGAAGGAAGAGAACTCACGGAGGGCAAGAGTGACCCTAGTCGGCGCCTATCTACCCTCCCGCTTCGCCCCTCGGCACCCGGTCACTCGCGCCGTCCCACTCCGACCCTTGCCAAGATCCACGGAAGATGAGGTCCTGGCCTTCTAACGGTCGGTAGCTTTATTGAATTTCCTCAAAAACGTCACTGGCTAATCCAATGTCAGCCGGGCTTGCGGACGGTGCCCGTGGGTATACAGATCTACTCTTTTCCTGCTATTTTCTACGGACTCTCTTGGACGTTGATCCAATTATTTCCGGCCGGAGTGACGGTAAGAAGTTCTCGTTTTGAAATCGGCCAGACCCTCGACCCCCTCCCTCCCCATCCTTATTACTTTAATTATTCAATAAGTTCCGCAATAAGAGAGCGCGGAGCGCTTTATCCGCGCGAGATAACCGAATTCGTTCGCTATTTATTCGAGCGACTCTCAAGATTTTCGGCTCGGCGCGCAACTCGAATCTCCGTCTACTTAATCGGATTCTTGATCGTTAACACCGGGAAAGGTTGCTCGCGCCATACGGTAGTCCAGTCCTAGGTCGAACTTTCGCCGAAGCGTTTCGTCCTCGTAACATCGTCTACAGGGTGGTTCCTTACTTAGAGCCGGTGGTTACTACGAAGCGCTAAATACGATTTGCGTTACACGCGAGTCCAACATGCTTCTAAACTGGCGATTAGAGATTTCAATTCGCGTGTCGCGTACGCCGTCGTTCGTTAAGGGCGGAATTAACGCGTGCCGTGGAGGGACGAATAGAATGCGAGGGTGAGGATGTCAACCTGCGCGTTTGTGTATGCGACCGATGGCGCGCGCGCACGTTTCTATAGAAGCACTGGTGCATGCGTGTATGTGCGTCTCTGTGTGTTTATCCAAAAGAGCGAGAGAGGCCAGAGAGACGGGGAGTGAGAGGGCCAAGAGCCCGGGTTAATTCTACATAGCGCGTGGGTTAATTTGGAAAACGTGCTTCCCGGATTGTTGCTATGGAAATGAGAACGTCCGTCCTCGCGTTCCCTTGTTCCCGGAGTACGACTTAATCTCGGAAAGGACGAGAGGATTCTACTAACGTGAGGGACGAGGAGAGAACGTTGGCTAGGAGAAAGAGTGAGAGAGAGAGAGAGAGAGAGAGAGGAAGTGAGAGAAAGGAAGAAAGATAGCATCGTAGGACGCGAAGCGAGAAAGAGACTGAGGGATGCGGAAGCGAGTGGTAGATGTAGAAAGCTTTGAGGATGAGAAAGAGAGGAAAGGATATGGTCGAGATGGCGAAATAAAGAAGAAGAAAGAGATGGTGGGCGGGCGGTGAGGAAGAAGACGACGGTTGAATGGAGGGCCAAGGGGTTTAGGCGAGGAGAGACTCCTGGAACGGTTGATACTGGCGAGAGAAAGGGCAAAAGGAAAGGGAGAATAACGTCACGTACACAGTACACTAAGGGCACGTTCTTCACTCGTCCCGAGGTACTCGAGTGTATTAATCCTCGAGCGGGAGCATGGGCGGGCGGCGCGAGATGGATAGTGAGAGGCGCGCCACTTTTGTACTTCTCGCGCCAAAACTTTGCGAAGCGAAAGGGGACTTGCGGTAATCCCGTGGATTCATTCGGCGCAATCTCGTTAGTCGTTTGACGAGGGAAAAATTTAATGAGAACGGGGAAGAAGGAGAGGTTCTTTCGACGAAACGACCCGCGTGTCTTCGGAAATCTTCATCGGGGAACGAAATCTGTCGATGAGACTCCGAAGCGCGACCGAAGCTATTTCTTTCCATCGCGGTGGTACACTCGCGTGGATGAGATCAATAGCTTAAAAAGTGTATCGCTAGACCGCGAGAATCGTCCAGTGGCTTTTCTTGTGTATTTTCAGTTGGACGATATCTCGAGAGTAGCTACTACCGGGCTCCGGTACGGTGAGTGACGTAAACGCGTGACGAGTTCTTCTTTCTCCGAGTTTGGAGCTCCCTCGTCGTCGATATTATTGCTTTCCGAAACGTCACGAGACGCGTAAATGTCGGTGAGCCACGTTGGAGGGGGTGGAGTGTTTTTGCCCGGGCAATAAAGTCGAGCGCTCGTTGGCAAGCTTAGGATCGTAAATGTTATGAAAGCGCATAGGAACAACGATCTGCCGTAATAACTTTGATCGTTCGCTTCTTTTTTCTCCGCTCGACGTAACTTCTCGGGAACCGGTATGCGCTGCCTGCATTGGCGCACCTCCGCGGTAATTAACTTACGTAATGTAATGCATAATTCTTCATGACTGGATATACCAAACGGAGGAGCGTTTGGGATTCGTAAGAAATTGTCGAAAAAAAACTCGGACGTTAATTCCGTACCTGTTTATCGATCCTCGACAAGCACGTTCCCGATTTACACGTAAACGAAACGAGACGATCTTGTCAACAGAATTCGAGTCGTTCGACAAACTCGCATTACATTCCCATTATGAGGTGAGATATTTATCGTACCTTTATCCCGTTCTACTCGCCTATCCCCTTCTTCGATATTTCATTCTTTGGACGCGGACAGATGTGCCGTTGAAAACGCTTAAACCATAACTCAACAGAGTTCTACGTCATAAAATTACGTTACCTATTTAATCGAGCGAGAGTAACGCGATTTACTGTACTGTCGCTACAAGCGAGCTCTTCGAACCAGTACTCGTAGTCGTCCTCCTCCACCTCTTCCTCCTCCACGTTCCCTCCTCTCACTTCCCCTCCTCTCACTTCCCCTCCTCTCTTTCACCGATGCTGATGAACATAGATTACCGGCTGAGCACACTCTCGTTCGATTTCAGTTTGTACGTACGAGCCATTGGAAAGCACTTTATGTCGCTCTATGTGCTCGTAGCCCATGTACCTACGATCGCTTCGAGTCCGGGAATAGATACACTTACCGGTAAACTACACGCCGATCGAGTTCGGAGGATCGAACCAACGAAAATCGAAGGTGCGCACGATGTTCTTACAACGTTTACGTTTGCCACTGCCGCTTTCATCGGTGCTAAAAAAAAAAAAAGAGAAGAAATCGCCCGATAATCTCTCGCCTCGAATTTTCGTCCGCGAGGGTGATGGATCGAGCGCGCATCGAGGATCGAGCACGATAGAATTAAATAGTCGGAGGATGGGGAGGAGCTTTCGCGGCACAATGCCCGTGACGATTTATGAGCTATTCTTGAAATTGACAAACGGCGAGAATAATTTCTCTTTAACGAGTGGAAAATATTAATACGCTTTGTGCCGGTGGATGGAGCGGACAGCAGGAGCACGGCGGAAGATAGACGGGCAGCGAGAAGAGGTGGAGAGGCGGTACGACGGACTTCCGGCGTGACGATAAATAAATTATCGATCGACGATCGTTGAAATTATATGAGGTAATCATTAATGGGCTTGCAATAGCACGTTGCTCGCAATCACGTACGAATTTCATTGTTTACGGAGCACAATCGTCCCGCGGCATTAATTAATGCGTCGACGGCATATACACACGATTAGCATTATTAATGCACGATAGCTGAGCACGGTGCGCAATAAACGATTGTCTAGCTCGTAATGTAGGATTCCCGGTTTGCGCGATACAAACTTTATTGTCGCGCATTATGGCTCGCTCCGCCCTCGCCCTGTACGCAACGGGCCTCCCAAAAGCCGGCCTGCCTGCTAGCGCGATATTTAGAGATTTACGCAAAATTACTGAAAACCAACCCCTTCGGTCCCCATTTCTCCAACCTTTCGTTTCCTAACCACCTGACAGGACGCCCGCCACACCGACGATCACCCTCTTCTCCAACTCCCTTTGAAAGCCTGCACGAAGAAGGTTAATTAATTAATTGTCTTTATGCGGCTGAATATTAATTACCTCGTGCCGCGTAAAACGACTTTCATCAAGAGTGCGCAAAAGTCGCGGTAAAAAGTGGGCATTTGTATAACGCCAACTGTGCTCGTACAATTTTTAGTCGAAGAAATCCGACGTTGACTCGCCGCTTTTTTGACTCTCCTCTCTTTTTCGAGCGTGCGCTTTGTGGCTTGCAGTTTTCGAAAATTCGAGCTACATTTTTGCCATTCGCGAATGAAAGGCAAATGCGGGATGTATGTATACCCACTCGTAAAGAGGAAAGCGGGCCGTGTGTTTTTTAATTTAATTAACGTACCTATGCCACCCGTTCAGTCCCTTCTCGTGGCGGCCAATGCGGTAGGTTGCAAGCGATTATCGTATCTCACGAAGGAATTAACGTCGTGCACATTTTTTTTTTTCTGCACCCTCCTCTTCGCACCCTCTATCTCGCGTTTGGCACACGCAGTCTTCAGGGGTGGCACGAAACCAACTAATCAAGCCCACTTCACCAATTTGCACCGCGGCGCCTATAATGAAAAGAGAGCCACTCCCGCTTAAGAGAACGCGTGAATGGCATGCGCGTACGCAACGTACGAAATTTATTGGACTTTTTGATTTGCTCTTTTTTTTTGCCCGCGTGAATTGGAACACCTCGCTAACGCGGAAGCGAACAATGAGGGTTTATACTGACTCCTCGTGAATGGCTTTCCCGCGGCACTGAAACGCTTTAAAAATAGTTTTTGTACATGGTTTTTCAATTAGCTCGGAAATAATACAGATCGCCCATACAGACAGTCCATACAACCTGGTTTCGTTATTTTCCTTTTGCGAGCCGACGCAGAGGTGTATAGAGACACATCGAATTCCCATTGTTTATTCGTCGATTTTTATCTTCTACTCGAAAGATGAGAGAGGCGAGTGTCGTGTTCGCATCTTCGTAATATTCTACCTCGCGTTCCGTCACTCCTAACGCGATTACGGTCCCGCACAGCGTTTAACACGTCACTCATCGTCGAATAGCGATATTTCGAGTGTGGCCGACCGAGCTGGCCTTGCGAATTGAACGCTGATTGCGATGATTCGCATGCGAATTATCGGCCCATTGGTAACCAATACGGGGGAGCGGGTGGTGCAGTTCGTGGCGCACAGAAGCGATAATTTCTCTACAAATCCGCAGCACTTCGCGGGCGAAGAATGAAATTTCGCCCGTCGTTCTCCTCGGCGTTATTACTCATTTACACGGACGTGGGAACCGTGAGATCGTGTGCATCGCGCATTCTTTCTTTCTCTTTCTCTCCTCTTCGTTCCCTTTACGCGAATGCAGTCGTTCAAGTGCGCGAGCTGGTGCGTCTATGTATACCTATACTCGAGCGAGGTACGCGTTACACGGGGTTATGTGTAAAAGGGTCCCGGGACACGACCGTGAGAGGGTTGGTTGGCCATTGGGGTAACGACAGTCATTTTTAACCCTTTATGCAGGAAGGGTCGAGATTAAAGGGCAGATTTGCCGCTCGATTTGCCGAGCGAGTCTTTATCGACGAGGACGAGAACGACGACGACGTCGTCGTCGTGGAGGACCGCTCTTATTCGATTGCCGAACAAATTTCGAACCATCCCGCGTTCTACGCGATAGTTCGTTAGAATTTTCTTGTCACGAGGACGGAATAGTTGGAGATAAAAAAAATCGTTCATTAGAGTATCTTTCCCCACGCGAGTACAAGATAGATCATTCCTTTCCGATAGACACGCGGTATTATCGGATTAATCGCAGGGCGAAAGAGTGAGGCTGAGGCGGAGAGTCGTTTTATCTTATGCTAAGCAACCGGTGGGATCTGAATGCAGAGATCAAAAGTGTCTTCGGGATTGCACGGAGTAACGAGATGGCATCTTCGAAAAAGGACTCTCGAATGAAGCCGGGGTCCTCTCGGGGTGAATACGTAAATCTGTACCTAGAAGGTTTGGCGGGTCTGGTTTGATGGGAAAAGACGAACGAAATGGGGAGAGACGTGGCGGTGGTGAGAAGGGGGGAGAAAGGTGGAGGAGGATCCTTGGCAGGAAGAGAGAGGGCCTTGACTTAAGGAAACGCGCTCTCCGCAATTCGATTGGCTCGAAGCGACATCGTGCATATTAAGGCGCTCCTATTTGAATGTCAAAAGTACCTCGACGGTGATTCCATCTTGGTGGAGGAGACGCGGTGGGAAGAAGAGAGGGGATGGTGACGGGCCAGAGGGTTGGGCGAGGCGGTGAGCGAAAAGGTTGATTGTCGATGCAATTCCGTTCGCGTTGACGAGATCGAAGCGTGCAGGCGACGTACGTAACCGCGGTAAATACGTAAATAGCTCCACGAACGGATGGCATTCCCACGTTATAACTAGGATCCTTATTGCGAGCCTACCCGAGTATCGTTCCAGTTTCTGTCTCCGGCCGTACCCTTCCACGGAATACGTCCACTCGGATCGATAAGGACCAGAAATTCGAAACGCGAATTCATTTATAAAACCGTAACGCTTCTGCATGCTGCGCCTGCGGTGGAATGCCGATGGGCCCTCGCGGGCGGATCGATCGTTTCCGGAAATAGAAATCTCATCTATCGATACGACCCGAATACCGCAGGATACTATATCTCCCCTCTCCAGGATTAATTAAGGCACTCTCCGCTGGTACCACAGGTACCACAGGCACTCCTGGCAGGCAAACCAATCGATCAGGCCTACCACCTTACCGCGCGCCGTGCCCTCGAAATCGATCGATCAACATTCTGTATCCGTTTCGCAATTTTCATCCGCGTATAATTAATCGCTCCGGGCCCGTAGGACAGGGTACGTTGGGATCGACGCGAGCCTGACGATCTTCGCTTGGAGGTGACGATGTAACAGATCGCGAGGACCATCGTCCCTAGCACCACCACTCCCACCGCGTGTATTGGCTCGTTTTATCGTGCACGGTGTTACGCAGCGAGCCACGCAACGTCGTAATTTCAACTAAAGACCGTTTTAATCCTGTTATCCGCGCCCGTACTCCCCAACGGCAACAGAATCTCTCTTTGTACGTTCACGTGGGTAAACAGCGTCGTCGGGGAGAGGTGCCGCAGGAGGTTGTGAAGGTTGTGGAGGAGGTGAAGAAGGGTAGAGAAGGGAGAGCCCTCGCTGCAGGTTCCCAACGAACCCGCAAATTCCTTGGTCTGGGTACCGGCTTAAGACTTAAGGGTTTCCATGGTGAAGGAGAGGCACGTTGTTGCGGTACCGAGACCAACCTTGGGACCCATGGTAACCACCGGTGGAGAACCATAGCTGCAGAAACGTTATTATGACGCATTGCCGCGCCGGCCGGAGCCTCTCGAGGTTGTTGCGCTTCGTCCAGGCGGAAATTGCTGGGGATTTAGTTTTTCGTGCCGGGCTAAATTTAGATTTATCGTCCACCCTACCCGGCGCGTAGAGCGAGCGCGCGCGTAGGGGATACACGGGTCATCGTTGTTTGCAGTACGTTTTGTCTTAAGGTCGCCTCCTTCCTTCCCTTTCTCCCTTTATCCGATCTTTACCTCGGCCGCCTCCTACCTGCTCGCTTACTTTCGCGACACGCCATAAGGATTTAAGCGTTTAAGCGTTCATAAGCTATCCTACGAGAAACATTATTACTAATTGCCACTTACACGCATTCGTAAATGTGTCGAGGTCGAGACTTCTTTATAACGTGTCCGTTCTTACCGTTGCATTCGATTTTCGCGCTGACAAGCTCGTCATCGGACTTATTCCGAAAAATAAGAAAAAAGAGATTATGGGAGAGAGGGGTCGGCAGAATCGATAAATAATCCTTATCGGAATTATGACTTACGAATGAATTACCCAGTCACCCTCCGGAGTTATCTGTCCCATACATCATCGGCGACATTCCCGACTCATCCAGAAGCTACCGTTCGGCCTGCCCGTCCTTGCAGCCGTTTTTTCATCATCGGCTGCTATTTATCAGGCAGCTTTCTTCGCTGCGACGCCTCGGGAAGTTCGTTAACTTTTTCCTTCGACGCGTCACGTGGCTGTGAACGAGGGGTCACGAAAAGGCATTAATAAAAACGCGTCGCCCTTTTGCGCCCGCACCGCTGCTTTACATTGCCCTTCTGGATAATTATTTTTCATTATTGACGTATCAATGTCAGCTGTTGCATCGGTTTTTAGTGCATAATGAAATCTATAATTAAGTTGGACTCTCGGAAGAAACTTCGCGTGTCGCGAGCATTGGAGCTAGCCAGTTTTATAGAGTATCTTCTTGTAACGGATGTTGGAAGCCGTGGTTACTCCTAGACTGAACAAAGGTCGCGAAACCCTGAAGAACCTAGCACGCAATGAAGTTGAATAAACAGCGAGAAAGTTTCGGCAAATGCCGCAAATAATTCTGCATCTTATTATCTCACTTGCGAGAAGTTTCGACGGCATCGTCGAAGATCGATTACACTCGGCGACAAAGCATGATGTCGTTCTCAATTAAGTCGAACCGTGAGAGTGCATAGGAGGGCGATGAAGAGTGGCGATAAAGTAACGATAAAAAAATCTTTACTCGAGGAAGCATCGCAAAGTGCATTTACATGACTGAGAGATAAATCATTTAGCGAGCATTTCGTTGGTTAAAGCGTTAAGCTAAAAAGCGCATCGCGTTCGAATAATTTGATAAAAGTTCGTCCTGGCGCCACGCGATTGGCGCCTGAACGAGGAACGTTAACGTTAATTATAAATCCCGCTGGTATAACGGTAACGAGGTGGAGGGAAAGGGAGAACGAGTCGAAAGAGGGAAGGGGAAAAGCCAGTGAGCGTGTGTGAAGGATAGCGGGAGGGACTAGGGTGCTGGGAGGTGAGGAAGAAAGAGGGACGGAGCGAGAGAGAGGTGGAGAGAAGGGCGGAAGCAGAAGAGTGCGAAGGGTGGAGAAGCGGAGCGGGGCGAGAGAAAAAAGGTGAAAGTCCGTGGGAATAGTTCCAAATGGGAGCCATTAATTTTACTCATCCGCCTCGCGGCAACTCGGCGCGTAATAACGAACGTGAAACGATATGAGAAAAGTTGAGATACCTGTCCGCTCGTGCCGTCCATGCTTGCCGACCCTGTCGGCCTCCATCCCTTGAGTGGTTAATGCAAAATCTCGTTTACGTCCCCTACGATTTTTTTCCCACCTCCGCTTCTAACGGCAACTGCGGCAATTTCTGATTTTCTAAGCATCCGACCGCCCGCTCTCCACTGTCGGTGCACGGGGTGGTGCCCCTTGGGATGATCATAGGCATGGTTAGCGAGCCTGTTTACCGTTAATCACGAGGCATCTCATTAATTAGTCCGTGCTCCTTAGGGTGGAGCTGGCCGACTCGAATCAAGGGACGTGAAAGGTGTCAATTTTGCGTAAAGCACAGGTACTACGCACAGGCACGCGGTGAAATTGTTCGAAGGACATCTACGTACTTTCACATATCGAAACTGTGGGCGTACATTGTCTACATTACCCGCTTACATCGAATGTAAGACACAAAGATGGGAGAGAACGATCTTAACGGGTAGGAACGGTGATTAATCTCAGTCGTTAAAGTCGACCAATTTGAGTTTTTATCGTTACCTCGCGTCAGACCCCGCGCATTCAGGACGAACAAGAAAAACGGAATTTCCCATTCAAGCGACCCCGCAGCGTTATTACGCGGCAATTTAACTTTTTATTCCAGCGATTAAGAGATTCGCTCCTAATGAATGGAACCCTCTTGAATCCTGTCGGGTTCGAAAGGTCAGAGCAGTTAATTTTACATTCGCAAGGACGGAGAGAAGCTCTGGATTAGACATTTCGGCGAGTAGCGTGAGAAGCGGAAATACTCCGGTACAATGTCGATGAAAAATGTTAGTGTTTCGTTAGCGGCGACACCGTCGAAGCACGGTTGCAAATTATGGACGTAAGTGGCAGTTTCCTAGTGGGGGCAATTGCACCACTTATACGGCTGGTCAATTTGTGTAATGAAGCAGCGAGAGAGCGGGGCTCTCGGCGAGAGCCAATTACGCGCCCAGAGGAGGACCAACGCGGAGGCAGCCAGACCTTAACCGAAAACCGCAACCAAGTCAGCCCGTCACGAAGAGTCGTCGTCTTCGACGCCGGTCTTCGTCATTGACGTCGTAATTGCGTCATTCGCCGCGAGAATCGGGATAGGTCCCGTCGATAGTAGATCCCGTCGAGGGCGTCGTTATAGGCGAAGGTCCAGAAGAAGCTACCGGACAAAGGATGAGGAGGAGGCATCTACAAGACAGACCTCTTTCGTTCTGAAAGGAGAAAGTTTTGAAGTCCTTCAGACATCACGGGCACCCGGTCGACACGTGCCGCCGCCTCCTCGACGGGTGCGCGCGAGGGACACGCAGTGGTGGGTCATCGTGGAATTGTTCGATCGCCGTAAAAGGGAAGCTAAATCGAGAAAACGCAAAAGGTAATAGGAGGGACACTTGGATTCCACTTTCCTCGAGGACGTCTTGACGCTTCTTTGACGGGGCAGTCTCGCGCACGACGCGCGGTTCCGCTCGGAAAAATATGTGCCTCGTAGCTGGAGATAAAAGGTTCGCGGGAGCGAGATGGGTGAAGGATAAAATTAGACGGTATTCTTCCTTAATGGGGAATGCAAACAGGGATAGAGTGGGAAAGAGATGGAGAACGAGAGGATGGAGAGGAATCGACTCTTTTTAAAGCCGTGCATTTCCTTCGCCTCGTGGACAGCGCGGACCCCTCCGCGATGGCAGAGCAAGCATGACGATCCTCCCGTAGGTTTAACCAACCCCTTCCGACAGAAGGGTCATTATCTCCGTGATTACAAATTTGTGGACCCGCCGAGGTAGCTCGTTTATGCTCAAACAGAAACGACGCGCAGGGAGAGAGAGACGGGTCCCGACGGGTGCGGAAGCATTTGCACATCAGAGAAAGAGACACGTAGAGGGAGAGAAATGGAGAGAGTGACAAGGAGAGGAGAGACGAGGAGAAAGGAAAACATAACGAGAGAAAACGAGGCACGGGGAGGAGAGTGTGTGTACGCATGCCTGCGAATGTGAGTATTGTGCGTTTTATCAATGGATTCCGGGATATATTGTCTAGCAGACGAGTGACGGTGCATTGTGCATCGTGCCGGCGGGGAAGTTCCTGATTGAAAATGCACGCATTTCTCTTTCCCTCTCCCCGTCGTTTCAACTCTTCGCCCCACCTTTCTCCCGAGGGACCGTTCAGGCGGAAAATCGGTGCACGACCGATTTTAAAACTCCTCTCGCATCGATATTTCGATCTTATTGTTAGTTATCGATACGCGAGAAGTACTCGTCAATAGGAATTACAGAATAGCAGTCCTGCAAGTCCTAGCTTTTCGATGTCAAACTATTAGAAGATTGGAAGGAATCTTTAAAGGGTCCAGCAGTATAATAATTCAAAGGGCTGCTATGCGACCCTTTAGAACGTCAAGAGATATGAAAAATTCACCGAAGGACACATTACTGTAAAATGAAGGGAACCTCCTGGACCCTTAACACTCGGGCATCCTGTAACAACCTCTTCTCCCTTAAACTCCACTTCTTCAGACTCTCGAGTGCCCTCTGGCACCGGAGAGAGAGCGAGGGTTGCGAGAGAGAGAAAGAGGGATAGAGAGAGGTGACGGAAAGTCCTCGAGGACAAGCTGTTGTTTGCTATTGACAATGTCGAGTAACTTCCCCATAGTTCATCCGTAGCCGATGTCGCAAGATTAATTAAGCCGTCGCTACAAGACGTTATTTAAAATTCTACTTCATTCACGGAGACGTAAGAAAAGGTTCTACCATTGAATCGATATGATCGGCCCGAGACGGGAGCCTCTTGTGGAGCTCGATCCAGGATGAGAATTTTTTTGCTTTCACAGTTTAGAACAAATACGACTAATGACAAGGCAAGATTAGAACCGAAGCGTATCTCTATCGATCCTGCCACTATCGACGAGTGAATTTCGAATTCAGCTCAGAGGTGCCAAATGGTTTGGTATTCACACCGCGATGCTTCGGATAAGGGAGAGACAGACAGAGAGGAGAGGAGGAGGCAGGCGGAGTGAAGAGAAGCGCGAGAGGACGAGAGATACTGTGGTGGATGGCGAAGGATCGTGAAAGAGGGGAGCGAAAAGGGGAAAAAACTGACACGGGTTGAATAAAAAAGGATGGAAGCACGGAAAGAAAGAAAAATTAATTTACTAAACATCGCTGTCTTATGTCGCTCGATTTTATTCTACGTGCTTCGACGTGCGCAACGTGCCACAGTAGCACGTGAAAAAAAACCATTGACGCAGCGTTTCTACAACAAATGATTCCGCAAGGCGGTCATCGTTTGGCGTCGATCGGAACACGCGGGCTTTGAAAAACGTGCTCGTGGACTCCGGAAGACGATATTCTCGAATGCAACGAACTTTCCACTCCTTACACTTGGCGCATTACGCGAAAGGGTGTATCGCAGAAGGTGATTCGGAGAAAGGGGACAACTTTAGTCGAGCTTATAGCGCACGTGCGACGTAAATGGTCTGTAAAACAATATCGTGCCTCCCGCTTCTTTGCCCTTCGTCTCCTCGGGTACCACTCGCTACCCTCTTCATCTCTCGTTCCTTTGCGACCTCTCGCTCGTGCGCGTTCCGAGATCCTACCGGTGGTGCTAACAGTGAGAAATAAAACTGCGAGTTGCGCACCCCGCGCGGCCCTCCTTCCGCGTTCTCCCTTCGCAAAACGCGCGCGCGTGAATGCCGAAACGGTCGAAAAGAAGGGGTTGACGAGTGTTTCCCCGGTGGCGCGGAGAAGCATTCGGCGACGTTTGTGCTTCGGGATAGGGTGGCCCGAGTCCGTAACGCACACGGCTCCCTACTTTCCATTCTTCTCTTGTTGTTCCATTCCATGGAAGATCAGCGGCGGGCTTATTGCTTCATGAATATGTATAGAAGAGATCGCACTCAGGGCCGTGGCGCGAAGAGTCGCCGCTTGGGTGTTGGACGTGCCAACTTACGAGGCCAGCCTGGCCAAGCTCGGTGCGACGGTGGTGGTGGTAGAGACGTACTCGGTGAGGGTAGAGACCGCTGGGGGTTAAGGGATGGAAATGACCACGAACGAGGCAGCGAGAAATTAACGAGTCCAACGGCCGGTTGAAATTATACGCGGGAATAAACAGAGGAGCAGCATCCAATGGGAGAGAATAGGCTGACAACCCAGCCGAAAGGCAGACTCGCCTTTCAAAGTAGTATAAACCCCTGGATACCTGCCGACCGACCAACTGGGGGTGGCAATGCCGCCGGTTTTTTTCTTCTCGGCATCTCTCGCGAAGGTAATTACCGTCGGCTACGCTCACGGGCGGAAACGATTGACCGCGCGCAGCACCGTTTTGATAAACAAGAAACGTCCAAAGAGAGAGAGAGAGAATTCTTTGTCGGCAGAAGGAGTAATCTGAATCCTTTTGCGCGGCTCGTCCGTTACGGTTCTTTGAGGTGGATATATTCTCGGCTTTCTTGAACATTCGATGATACCTAAGCACAAAAAGTGGAAGGAAATAATGGAGTTAGGAAATTTCTGCTGGTTCCTTGGAGTGACAGTATTGCAAGAAAGAGAGAGAGACTATTCGCGATTTTTAATATAAAGTAGTTTCTGGTGTTTATTGTGTTACATACTCGGTACCCACCTCATGTTTGATGAAATAATAAAATATTAGAATGCTCGTATCATGTCCCATGCATAACGCTCACCGTGAAAGAGGCGACACGTCAGCATTAGACGCCGCTTGACGGCCTAGCTAGTCGTCCTATGCGTCGACTCCTTGTCGCTTAAATTCACGTCGTGAAACGCGCAAACGTGTCTTCTGCGCGTTGAGTTACCTGTAATACGACAAGCGTGAAGGAACTCCTGTAAATAGGCGGAAAGAATTTGTAAATTCTTATATCGACATCAATCGTCTCCGGTCGTATTGTATACCTAGGTTGCAAACTCCCTTGTACAAAGCTATTACAAAATACGGTATTATATCTGTATTAACCCAAATTCTAGTGTAGTGTAAGTGTAATTCTAGTTCGAACGCAGTAAAGTGCGCTTTAAGCACCTACACCTAACAAAGTTCTCTAATATTCCTAATATTGAACGATTGAGCTCAACCGCTTGGGTTCAATCTCTTCTCTTGATTAATCTTCTTTTTCAGTCAATCTGAAATTTCGCGGTTACATTCTGAGTCAAATTATTTTTTCCGTAAAGGACACTTAATAATCGCGACAGTCTCTGGGAAATGTTGCACGATAAAAGTTGCATCTGGTGAATCCGGGGTAGGAAATGGTTCGACGCTTCTTTCGTTTTTCTCGTTGATTTCTGCCACGTTTCGTGTGCACGAAAATAATGTCTTGGACCATGTGCCGGACTGTCCTTTTCTTCTCCCTTCCGACACATCCTCGCACACGCAGCGCATGCTCGACACCAGCTGCTCCGTTCGTGGAAGATCGATTCGCACCGTTGTTATTGCGTTTGGTGGAACGAGCATCGTTTATCTGTGAAAGAAGCCACTGAATCCCTTTAAAGGAGTCTCTATATCTCGAATTTCGATGGTACGTGATTACCGTGGATAGGAGATGGTATGGAAGGGGATGATTCAGGATAGCATTGTTACTGTCGTTCTCGTGCCTTGTAGGGAGGATAAATCCACCCTCAATTAAGCAATTTGAAAAAATGTATTTCTTATTAAAGACTTATTTGTTGCCTACTTGACTTCTGAAATGTGTGTCTACACTACACGTTGCACAGGATCCAAAATAAATGGCATTTCGACGATCGATTTCGGCTCAACGAAATCTTTTAATTTTTAGAATCTTTCTGTATCTCCTCTGGTGTTCTTCCGGAAGATTGATATCGCGCAAAGGTGAGTATGCCATGATACTGGCTACGTGTTGCAATGGTAGCGTATGGTAGGTCACGGTGTATCTTCTCCTAAAACAGATAAAGTCTTCTATTGACTCATACGGATGGTTAAAAAGATAAACATCGGAGCTTGTAGAACTAACGGACAATACATATGCCGTACGAGCCACGTTGGAAATGCACGCTTGCCATCGGTAACTCCGGAAAGCTGACTCACTGTACATTTGGCGAGCCAGGATAAAACTCACAGGTTCTCATCTGTGTATTTAGGTGGCTCGCGAAGCCTACGAGGTTATCTACTAGTATCAGTAAGATAAGAAACTTAATCCGCAGAAGAGTGGTTCGTATGCCCACACCTACTATCGCAGAGTTTGAATCGCGGATGACGGACAGTCCATGCAATAAAGTTTCGAATACGAATGAGGCGCGTCACTTGTTCGTTGACTTCGTACGCGCGAGCATTTCCACCTCTTCTAATGTCAGTTGGGAGCCTGCGCAGCAGACGCGAATAACTGCGTAATATAGGAAGCAGCGCTTTAGTGCTCGTTCACTGGTCAATTGGTACGGCTGACACAGCCCAAGGCGCAGCTGCAATCTCGTAAGTATCTCGTATTCTTCCACGTGTAGAGGTTAAGAGTATTTCCGAAAGCTGCCAGCAATTCAGTTTTTCATATAAATTATTAGCCTCTGCGTATGTAAGTATCATCGATAACCCTTTTAGGACGACGATATATCCTCGTTCGCAACACTTGCGAAAAGTGCCAGCGACGATATATCGTTGCGCATCAAATAGCGCCTTACTATTCGCATTGCGACAGAACTCAATCTCAATATAAATTTATAAAACGTTATAAATGGTTTAATTTCATTGGAAAAGAATTAAAAAAATTGTTTCTCGACTTAAATTTTTGTAAACATCATTTTTAGTTTGGTTTTTATGAGCTTTTTCCGAAACTTTAGTAAATTCGTCCAATTCGTCCGGTTACACTGTTCAACACAAATTTTGGTTTGCATTACCCATTGGGTGATTCCTATAGTGTTTCTCATCCTAAACACGGATCCGGAAGCAGAATTGCTCCATGACCCTCAGTTTTCGAAAAAGACGAACTTTTGTTAAAACTGCCGATTTCCGGCAAAAATGTGGTTCTGCGTGAAAACTAATAGCGTTAGAGAGTTCAGCTTAGTCTTTAACTGCAGAGGAGAAATTTTTGAATAAGACAGCGCCCATGAGCATACTCATTTGCAATTTTGAAAGGTCGCAAATTAGCATCAAAGTTTGAGAACTGGTCGATACGCGTAGCTTTCGCGTACTATTCTTATAGTTTTCCGAAAAATATTTTAACTGTGATGAATTTGCTCGACTTTGTTGGATTCGTCAACGATTTCTGAGGAGGAAATAGTGTGGGAAAAGAGTCGAAACGGTTTTTATCACTAGCAAATTAAGAAAATGTTAGTCGACGAAATTTACATGATGCCTTGCCGCCGTGTCGACATTAATCCGTTTGTCTCGGCTTCCAGTACCGTAACCGAGCGTAATGGGCCACCCATACGAGCTTCTAACAGAGCGCTCTCTGTATGCAAAACTTTTCGTTTATTGTTAATTTTTTAATGATGTAGAAATGTCAAACAATGAAAAAATAGCAAAAAATACACAATTTTGGATATAGAAAGTGAGTACTCTGTTGGAAGCTCGTATGGACGGCCCATTACGATCGGCTACGGTACTGGAAATCGAGACAAACGAATTAATGTCGACAAGGCGGCAAGGCATCATGCAGATATTGTCCACTAACATTTTCTTAATTCGTTAGCCATAAAAATCGTTCGGACGCTTCTCCCGCAGTATTTCGTCTTCAGAAATGTTCGAGGAATCCAACAAAGTCGAGCAAATTCACCACAGTTAAAACACTTTTCGTAAAACTATAAGAATAGCACGTGAAAGCTACGACTACTTTCAAACTTTGATGGTGATTTACGACCCTTCAAAATTGCAGATAATTATACTCATGGGCACTGTCTTATCCAAAAATTTCTCCTCTCCAGTTTAAGACTGAAAGGCTCCCATACACGTTACGGTCCACCGGAGAGGTCTACCTGTGCAGGTTCGCCTGCGCAAGTCAACCGCACGTCGGTGGCGTGTCAGTAGTTCTTTTTGCGATGACATCGCTTGAGAACGATGACGCACTGGCATTATTAGACCTTGCGTTAGTTTTGAATAAAAGAGATACAAGAGCAGTGAAAAGGAAGCGAAAAAAGTGGTGTAAACGTTAGTTATTGAAAAGGGAAACTTATAGTCATGTCAACTTATTGAACGAATTAAAATTCGAACCTGAAGATTTTAAAAACTATCTCACAATGGACGAGAAAACATACCTAAAATTACTTGCAATGCTTACTCCTATGATAAAAAAATATGATACAGTTATGAGAAATAGTATTTCTGCGCACGAAAGATTATCAGTTACTTTGAGATTAGATCCTAGAAAACAAATGACGCGACCTGCGCAGGCGACCGGAGTACACGCACACACGCTCAGGTACACCGTACAGTGTCACTCGAAAGAATTGATTTACGATCTTGCACCGGTCGCCTGCGCAGGTTCAAACTAGGGGGTAAACTCCCTGCGCTTTCGCTTCGCTCAAGCGCCAACCCCCCAGATCGCCATTGCTCGCGCTTCGCGCTCGCCCACGAATTTCAAACCGTTTCGAAATTGTTGAAAATTCAAGTATTGAGATATTAAACTATGCTACAGAGTCCTCTGTGTTTTCGCTATGCTCAAGCGCCATACCCCACCAAGTCGTCGGGTGCTCGCGCTTCGCGCTCGCCCACGAAATGCAGCATTTCTGCAATAGGCCCAAGTGATCAAAACCGGACAATTAAATGCATCCGAACCTAAATTTGACATGTACATAGAGTATATACACCTTTGCTGCGGTGAAACTTTATGCATGGTTAACTTTAACCATTCAGAAATTGCGACAAATTGAAATCTTTAATCCAGTATTCCGGCGAAACGCTTGCGCGGATTCAAAAAAAATTTGCAATGTAGTTTAAAAATATACCCATTTGGTGCCACGAAACTTTATGGTCATCTTCAACCCTTTCAAATTACGGGATTTTCAAACTATAATTATAAAATAGTGAATTAAAGATTTGAAACTGGCACCATTTCGAAATGGTTGAAGATGCCCATACACAATGTTTCGTGGCACCAAATGGGTATATACTTGATGTACATGCCAAATTTTGTCCGAATCCGTTCAGCCGTTTCAAGGTGACCATGCATATTGCTGCCATTTCTAAACGGTTGAAGATAGCGATACATAAAGTTTCCTGGCACCAAATGGGTATATACTTGATGTGCATGCCAAATTTTGTCCGAATCCGTTCAGCCGTTTGGCCGGAAAACTGGACTAATGGATTAATGAATTTTGCACTATTTCCATTAGTCCAGTATTCCGGCCAAACGGCTGAACGGATCGCAACGAAATTTGGCATGTACTTTGAGTATACAGGGTGTCCCGTAACTAGTGTAAGAGCCGGGAATGGGGGGGTCCTGGGCTGATCCTGAACAACTTTTTCCTTTGCCAAAATATCGGACGAGGCCGCGTTTTTGAGTTATTAAGGAAAATGTCTGGCCAATTAGTGCGCGCAAATTTCCCGCGCTCAGGGCCGTGGACGTTGGCTGACCATCGCGCTCGGCCGTGGTCGTGTCAAACGCGCCGCGGTTCAGGTCAAAGGAGTAATGCGAAATTAATAAAAATCAGGATTAGTCATGAATAATGAATAAACATATTAATAATTATTCACGTAAAGTAAACAAACGAATTGCCCGTAATTACTTCTTTACTGGTTATTTAAAATGAACGCGGAATGAGATCCCGAAAAATATTTTTGGGAATGATTGCAAAAAAGAAGGGAAAATCCATTTGGATTGTATAAATAATTTGGGGTCTTAGCGCATTTGAAAAGTACGTCGCGACGCTCCACGAGTTGATTAAGGCACATGTCTGCCTTACAAAATTATTTGCCGATATCAAATAAGTTTACGAAAAAGTGATTTTGCAATAAGTTTAGGAAAAAGGATTGGTGGATTATGAAATAGGAGTGGAATATCAATAACAAGTCCATTACTCACAGCTTTCCATGCAAAAAATGGGTCGCGTCATTGGATCTCTCCATCGCTCCTGATCATCCAGAGAATATCGACGAACAGCTGATCGCAGCCGGGTCATTAAACTGGCATGGCTGCACAGTCACTAACACTTTCAATGTCCATGCGTGAAGATTTCGTTTCCAACCTCCGACGTTTCGTTAATCCATTATTCTTTCCCGACGGTGCTTCGAGAAAGGAGGGCCCCGATACGAGTAACACCTTTAAGGCCAAACACATCCTTGCACGTTTTACAATAATGCTTTGCACTTTTCGAAAATTATTTACGATAAACTCCTCGTTATTAACCTACATCGTCGCGTTGTCCGAATCGAGATCGACCATATCGACTGCCTTCTTGATCGGCATTTGTCAACTAAGGCTGTGCTACACAATGCGACGACCACCTCACACGTCGGTCGGCCGCTTGACGGTTTCTCGCGCATCATCTGGCCGACGCACGTTGTAAGATGGTCGTCGCATTGTGTAGCACAGCCTTAGTTGACAAATGATTGAGAAGGCAGTCGATATGGTCGATCTCGATGCGGCAACGCGACGATGTAGGTCAATAAAAAGGAGTTTATCGTGAATAATTTTCGGAAAGTGCAAAGGATTATTGTAAAACGTGCAAGGACGTGTTTGGCGTTAAAGCTGTTACTCGTATCGAGGCCCTCCTTTCTCGAAGCACCGTCGGGAGTTAAGAATAATGGATTAACGAAACGTCGGAGGTTGGAAACGAAATCTTCACGCATGGACATTGAAAGTGTTAGTGACCGTGCAGCCATGCCAGTTCAATGACCCGGTTGCGATCAGCTGTTCGTCGATATTCTCTGGATGATCAGGAGCGATGGAGAAATCCAATGACGCGACCCATTTTTTCATGGAAAGCTGTGAGTAATGGACTTGTTATTGATATTCGACTCCTATTTCATAATCCACCAATCCTTTTTCCTAAATTTATTGCAAAATCACTTTTTCGTAAACTTATTTGATATCGCCAAATCACTTTGTAAGGCAGACACGTGCCTTAATTAACTCGTGGAGCGTCGCGACGTACGTTTGTTTACTTTACGTGAATAATTATTAATATGTTTATTCATTATTCATGACTAATCCTGATTTTTATTAATTTCGCATTACTCCTTTGACCTGAACCGCGGCGCGTTTGACACGACCACGGCCGAGCGCGATGGTCAGCTAACGTCCACGGCCCTGAGCGCGGGAAATTTGCGCGCACTCATTGGCCAGACATTTTCCTTAATAACTCAAAAACGCGGCCTCGTCCGATATTTTGGCAAAGGAAAAAGTTGTTCAGGATCAGCCCAGGAACCCCCCATTCCCGGCTCTTACACTAGTTACGGGACACCCTGTATATCCATTTGGTGCCAGCAAACTTTATGTATCGCTATGTTCAGCCGTTTAGAAATGGCAGCAATATTAAATTTAAATTACATTTTTTTCAAATTTTGAATCTCCCGCCATCTTGTACCGGTTCAAGATGGCGGCTCACAAACCTTATTGTCAACTCACAGTAGTGTACTTGATTTTTGTGCCAAATTTTGTCCCCATCGGTTCAGCCGTTTTTCCGAAATCGAGGATATACACGGACACACACACACACACACACACACACACACACACACACACACACACACACACACACACACTCACGCGAACGGTTTTTGCGATGGCGATAGCATAAGTCACTCCCTGCACAGGTAGACCTCTCCGGTGGACCGTAACGTGTATGGCTTACTTTAGTTTTCACGGAATACCTCATTTTTGCCGGAAATCGGCAGGTTTAACAAAAGTTCGTCTTCTTTGAAAACTGAGGGTGATGGAGCAATTCTGCTTCCGGATTCGTGTTTAGGACGAGAAACACTATAGAAATCACTCAATGGACATTACAAAACAGAAAATAAATTGTTTTTTGTTGAACAGTGTTATCTTCGCACAGGCACCCGTTTTTCGCCCGGCACTAAAAGGGTTTACAATGAAATAAGACATTTTTGTGACTTGTAATTGTAAATGAAAATTGGATAGGTGATGTCTCTTACTCTCAATCTAATTTTTAGTGTACTTTATTATGGATCGGTGGAGAGGTAAAACCGCTGTAGTGACCGGTTCGTCTTCGGGAATCGGCAGAGAGATTACGTTTGCACTGTTGGATGAAGGTGTGAACGTGATTGGTATCGATTTAAACAACAATCCTCCGCGTCCGTCAAAGAAGCACAACAAAGGGCGTTATGAGTACAGAGAATGTAATGTGACCCACGCAGGGAAACTAGAGGAGATTTTTAAATACCACGAAGCGAATCCTATTCACATTTTGGTTAATAACGCTGGCATAACGAATTACAAACGCATTATTGGTATGCTGAAACGATATTATTGGAATATAATTGATTCATCGTCTTGCAAAGCGGGTTTAATTTTGCACTTTCAAGCGAAGTACAAGGCACATTGTCATTATTTCAGATAGCTGCGCAGGTGAATTTGAACAAATTATAGATATTAACATTCTGGGAATGACATTATGCACCCAGTACGCGATACAGAATATGATGAATCACAAACTTGAAGGACATATCTTTTATATTAATAGGTATTATCGTTTAATTGCATATAACTGCGTGTACATAAATATGCATATTTGTACGTATACCTATAAGTTTAGTTTATTTAATTTTTAGCCTTGTCGGGCATGAACTTCCGCCAGGACCGCCGTCCAATATAGAAGGAGTGAATGGATGGAACTTATATCCTGTCACTAAACACGCTACAGTTGTGTTGTCGCAGAGTATTCGGCGTGAAATAAAAGAATGTCATTTACCCATTCGAGTCACTGTGAGTTTGACACGAGTTGCCTTTCTGGTAAACTCGAATATGAAATATGAATATTTTGACCATTCGAATATTGTCAATCACTAATTGTGCAATGAGGTATCATTTCAATAGTCATTATATTGTTATTTTTATCGGCATGTACTTCATTAACGCAGAGTGTCTGTCCTGGCATCGTTAAAACTAACATAGCTCAAGGAGTAGCAGACCGGTATGACTTTTATACGGAGCACCCTTCACTGGACCCGAAAGATATAGCAGATACCGTGATCTATGCACTTGGGCGAAGGCGCGATGTTGAGGTTAGCTTCTTTCTCTGTTCTTAATTTGTATACTTCATAATAGTGGGTTGTATTTCAGATTTCTGAACTTATCGTTAATACTAGTCCAATACCGAAGAATGATGACGATGCAACTTTAGCCAAGAAGATCGGTAATATTTCTATGGGTTCAGATAGTGCTTCAAGTGAATGTGTCAAGTAAATATTTCATAAAAATATTCCTTCAATAATAAGGGAACATTGAACATTTTACTAAATCATCAATTTGTGTTTTACAAAAATAAAAGTTCTGTACGGCAGGAAAATATCTCTCCGAACGAATGCTCTTGTGGACACAATTTTTGGCCAATTGTAATATGAATATTCATTACGGTAACAACGCCGTCGTGATAGAGAGCTGCGCAACGGATCTCAGAAAGTAAACTAGCCTTCATTTCAGACGTTGCTGTAATATCGCATACTTCATTACGTTTATCGTTAAGCAAAGACAATTTGCTGACAAAAATTTCTGCTGGAAGATTACGTTCAGGTATCTCGGATAGGGAGTTGGGTGGCTTGCGATCTTGAATTTCACTACAGGGTCCTCGTCGAAGGTGTCTAGGCGCGCGTTACACATGCGCTCGGTAGCTTCCAAGTTCCGCCGATAACGGCGAAAGCTCTCATTGTACAGAGCTTTACTGTCACCCGAGGCGTCCCGTTGCGCACGACAGTTAAGGTGTCAAGTAAGTTCCGTCGGGCTTGGAGTAGTTCAGAGGCATGCATCATGCTATAGGTGGGAGGGTGCAGGTAGGACGACGGAATCAATGCTCTCGATGCATCTCGAGTATCCCCCGTCAACATACGAACACGTCGAGCGCGCAATCCGAGATCCGTCCGCCGTTCGCCAGGAGGGCAGATATCCTCGGAACGTTTCCGCAAGCGGAGGGTTTGTTTCGCAATAACCTTATTCCACGAAACGTCATGGCAAAGGGGGACTTTGTAAGCTAAGGAGAAGCGAGACGAAAATGCGAAGGAGCGGACGGATGGAAATGATCGATAAAGACGTCGCGAGGGCCCCGTAGCATCGCTCGACGGGTGGACCGCTCCGACTGACCGCCTCCCAGACATTTAGGAATTTATATTAAAATATGTAAATTTATCGAGCATATTTGAAAACAGATAAATTATGCCGGCCGTGTATCGCGTGCCCGCGGTAAAATATGAAAGCCATAGGGCGAGCACGAACGGAATTGCGGAGTTCCTTGCATAACGACACGTTCCGTTGGACGGCACCGATGCGATTTATGGCGACCGTAAATTGTTTCGTTGCTCGCGTCGATGCGGATACGCGGCGCTCGATCGACGAAATCCGTCGTCAATTACTTTGCTCTTTATCGCGAGCGGAAAATCTCGTAGTAAACCGCGATAATAAATTTCCCCGAGGTCACTGGTCATCTTGGACTATTCTGCAAGGACTTCGACCGATAATCGGTGAACCGTAGCTGAATCTGCGGAATCTCTCCCTCCGTATCCTTAAATCCGCGATCGTAAACTCATTCCGGGGGCATACGTATAGTCTTCAATTATGTAGTTGGAACTTCAGCACCGAAATTCTCGCAAATTCCTCGATTCGCAAGAACCGCCAGCCGTCGGGAGACAAACACCCTGCCCCGGTTTAAGTTCCTTAAACGCGCCCGTAACTGTTTCTGACAGGAAGCGCGCTCACCCTTTCGCTCACTCCTGCCGCGACAGTCGTATGCTAACAATTGTTTGACCGCGTTTCACCGCTTCTCCCATTCCACCTCTCACTTCTCCCCGCGTCCTCTCGTCCTTGTGACGTCGCGCATTTGAATAAGTCCCGTGGTGAATTCCAAGAGACCGAGAGAGGAGGCATTCCAGAATCCCGTGGAATTGACAAATGCCCGCGTGCAAATTGTCGCGGGCTTCTTGCGAGCTGTTTCGCCTCGGGACGAACTATCTTCGCGCGCGCGCGTTCCACTCGAACCAAGGAAGTGCACAGGAGGATGGATACCATCGCGACCCAGCGATCCGAGAAAAGCCGCTTGACGAATAGACATCATTGTTGCTTACAGCGACTTACGCGAATTCCTCTTTTCTCGAAAGAATCGACCGTGAACGCGTGAGAGAGAACTTCTCAGAGACCGTAGTTCGCATCTTTCGATCGATCGATCCGCTCGCGATTTCGCGGCCGCTTGCTCGACAAGGAGGAGAGAAAAAGGGGATGGAACGGAGTCGCGCTCGATCCCACGCGGATGGTTTAGGCAAGGATGGTTAAAGCCACCGCGATAGGTTCGTTAGCCGCACCCTGCCAGTGCAAACAGCCTCGCTTTAACGCTGGCGTCGGTACGTGCGCCGTCAGATTTCCAACGATTCGCGGTGGCTGCGACGTACGTGTCAACGACTACGGGATCCCGCTGATGCGAATTTCCAGCCTCATCGGCGTAACCGGGCCGCCCGCCGCGCGTCCCATCCATTCGAATTCCCCTTGATTTTCGCGACCGGCTCACCCAGGTATTTTCGCAGAAGCTGCACGCGCCTGTTTTCCCAATGCTTTGTTTCACCTCGGGAGAGCGAGCTCTGAAAAGTTTACCAGCTCGAGAAAATTTCCCTTTGAGCGACCCCACGGACGACGAGAGGTCATCGCGAAACACATCCTGTTAAGAAACTCCCGTGGATTCGTCCATCGGTGGAGAGAGAAAAGGTGCAGGCGGATTTTCCTGGAGTAGATCGAAATTTTGTCGTTGTACTGTATAGGGAAGAACGCGATACTGGGAGTAGGTCGAAATCGGGATGAGAGAAAGAGGCGTATCGAAGCTAGCCGTTGCTACGTATTCCGTTTGACCTGGAGAAAGGGGCGAAGCATGAGGAGAGGAGAGAAAGCGACGGAGAAGAGGACACGAGAATTGTGGAGGGTTTTCGGAGCCGAGTGGCTGAAGTCACCACGATAGGTTCGTTAGCGGAACGTTGCCAGTACAAACATGCCCACTTTAACACCGACGCGCGCCGACTCACCCCCCTCGACGATGCGGCGGCGTCAGATTTGAAGCGGTTCGTGGTAACTGCGCCACGTGCACGTCACCGCGACGCTTTCGCTTTGGAAACGCTTCGAATCGTTCGATACCATTGGAAGCGTCGGCAAAGGGGCGACGCGCGTGTTGCGACGTCGACGCCAACCGAAAGGATTGCCCTCTCGCGTCGAATCGTTCCTGCGCGTAAGCGCCTCGTCCACCTGGGGTTACTACTGGACGAATATCGGACGAGGCCGGTACTGTTGACTTATTAATACTGGATTGAAAATGGGTCCGAACGCAGGAAAATTGAATTTTCGGGATTTTCCACTAGGATCCCCTTCTCTCTCTCTCTCTCTCTCTCTCTCTCTCGCCCCCTGCTGAGCGCACGGAGTGACGGCAGGTTGCCAAATGCACCGACCTCGGTCTCCTCCTCTCACCCCTTTTTTCCTGCCACTACCCTCCGTCTCGTCGCTCCACTCGCGCGAACAGCGTAACGCGAATAAAATGTGCAGCCGACGTATGAAAAGCCCTCCGTGCGCTGCGTGCCCCCGCATTTTTTTCTACCTCCAGAAATAAAGTGGGATAAAGTTCTTCGCGTCACGTTTCGCCCACGCGTTTTCGGGCCCGGTTGCGCGCCGTTGTACGGGCTCCTCCCGTACAAATATTGGAATATCCTGGCGTTTTATCACTTACGGTCAACATTTGATCTCTCTCCGGTCATTTGACGTTATCGGCGATCGGACCACGGTTCGGATGAATGCTTGAAACGCGATCGCCCGTGCTACAAAGGCAAAGTAAAACTAATTTCGCGCCCCCCTCCTCGGCTCCTCGTTAAAATGCGAATCTCGCTAGGCGAAACTCCGACGACGACGACGACGCTCGGCGGCCTCGTTCCACGGGTGACCTCGCTCGGGATAGGACCCTCCCACTTGGTTTGGATAACTTTTTCGCGCGGAAAACTCGAGAGGCCGTGGGTTGAAAAGGATACGTTCGTCCTGGTTAATCTTGCGCCATCGGATCCTTTGCGGTCCCGCGCACGATTCTTTAACGCGACAACCGTGCACGTGCGGCTGCAGGTGGCCCCTGTTCGCTTATTCCAGTCAGGCGAGCGGCTTAGGTAATACAGTTTAAAGTAGCCGCGTTATCTCACCCACCTCCACCCCTCTCACTCTTCTTCCGTTCCACCTTTCCTCCCACCGTGGCTTCGAGCAAGGAGGTGGAGGGGTCCCAGCACCAGTTCTCTCCTCTCGCACCTTCCCTCATCTTCGCCTCGCTTACTTGACTCCTTCCGGCTTAATCCGCAGTTGCGAAACTGCGAAGCGGCAAAGTTGCGGAATAGTTTCCTACTCGGGCGAGTATGAATTTAATCGTACTCCACTACCGCCTATCTTGACCTCCGTGATACGTTACGGAGAGAGCGCGACACCGATCGCTGGTGCTCGCGAGTATCGAGCGTTTGGGTAAAAATTCGCAGAGGTAGACTGCGTTTGGCCGTTATCCATGGTCACACGGAACTTCGAACCTGGTATATTAAAATTATTCCAGAGAGAAGCGAACGTCCTGCGTAGCACCGACGATTTTCCATCGCATCCCTCTGTCCTTCGTTCGCTCTTCTCGACCCCCCTTCCTCGACGATATATTCATCCGGGACGATTTTACGACCTCTCCTATAATGGGATTACAGGATGATCCCGTGAGCTGTTAGAACACCCCGCTCTCCGAGATATTTCGGCCTGCTTCGAAAAAGTTTCATTTTGTTCCTTCCCTCGTTTTCGCCCCTTCCTCCTCTTCGCCGTTTCATATCGACAGCGATACACGCCTGTTTATAACTCCCATGTATGTATCCGCTTATGTGTCTCCCCATGCGTTTCACTTCGTTTACCCGCCGAACACGCCCGTAGGGAGCAAACTCGATACGTACCGGCGATTGTTTACATTTGGAAAATAAATGCAGAGGTCGCGGACAGCTCTTGTAAATCTTGAAATGCACGAAGTAGAGCTCTCGATGGTAGAACTGTGCCAATTGGTACAGTCCCGGACACGTAACCCACCACAGTGCGATAATTCGAAAATGCGAAAGCTCGAACCACAGATTCTAAACGCTTTTCCAATTTGACTTTGACGAATTTTTTAATTCTTCAGGATAGTTGAAACGTTGAATTCGGGTTGACGAGATGCGAGCGGAGATTCGGCGGACCGCGAAAATTTTAACAACACCCCGTTCTGAATTTTTCTTGCCGAGTCGCGACGGCGTCGAATGCGAAACTGCAGGAACGAAAATAGGATCTGGCCGGCCCATGGAGAATTGAATCCGGCGTTGGCGAGCTCTCCCTCCGCGAAACGATATGTATACGAGGCGCGCGAGTATTTACAAGCAACATAAATAAATGGAAATTGCTAACCGTTGTAATGCACATCGAACTGGGGCTGGTCTATCGCCGCGAGGGGAGAGATGCCGGCGCGTTCGTTCGTCCGTCCGTCTATCCGTCGCTTCGATCTCGTACGCGCGTTTGCTTTAATTACACGGGAATGTGTACGGTCTGGACGATCTATGCGATTTGCGCGTCCACCAGGCTCGTTCTCTCTCCCTTTCTCTGTAGCAACGGAAGAGATCGATAAATCCGCGAAGGTATTACCGCGAAATAAATGTTACTAATATTCTCGCGCGCGCCGAAAACAGACGCGTTAGCGTCCGCAAAATTGAAAAGGTATTACCGCACGGATGCGCGAGATGCGACGGTAGGCGTAGGCGCCGAGCGGTGCAGCTAGAGCGAATCGCATTCTCACGAACGACGCTTCAAATTGAAACGTCATGCTTTAACTATCGACATTCTGTGCTGAGAATAAATATTGCGCGTACGTACACAGAAGTGGGTGGTTGTGTGCGCTCTCGTGCAGCCCGCCCCACGCTCCGGGGCCCCACGTCCGCACGGCCGACGACGATGTATCTCGACGCACCGTTTTCACGTCAAAATCCGCTCGAAAACGCTCGTTCTAATCGGCTTTACCGATCGTGATCGACGATCTCCGTGCCCGACCCCTTTCTCCTCTCTACGCTCGCCGCCGCGCGCCGCACCGGCTTGCAATTCGCCACGCCAGGAGATCTAGTCCCAATTTTGGATTTTTTTTCGTGGTCCCCGAGATGCGCCGATAACTGCGTCGCCGAATTTCCGTTCCAGGATGCTCGTGAGAAGATTTACAATTTTGTTACGATGCTTCGAGTTACGAAGATTTGTGTGATTAAAAATTAGGATATTTATTTCGATAAGCACGATTTATGCGATTCCTCCGTCGGGGATTCTTATTGTTGAATATTATCGAGGATCTTCGAACCTGAGTTTCGATCGTTGTTATTTCCATGGAGAATGGAGTAACGTTCGTGGACTCTCAATGTTCGAAGTTGCATTCGAGTAGACTGCTTCTAGGGGCGGAATATAGTACTGTATCCGTTAGAAGGACCGTGTCCACGAGGAGAGCGCATCGTTAACGATATCGTACGAGTGTTGATACAGTTAGATATATTTTTAACGATGGTCTTTGTTACGGAAATCGTTCTTGCCACGAGGCGAACGCCAGGCGTGATAACTCGTAACGATGTGTGTCAGTCGCGTGAGTTTCATTTTTCTCATCACGTTACCGGAATTATCGTGAATGTTAATTCAACTGCATCCAGCCTGTGCGCGTCTCTCTGCTTCCTTCTTACTTATCATGCGGTTCGTTTCCTCTCTCTGTATATTTTTAGCCTCGCGTCGAAGCTCCCTCGACGTCCAATCGGCATCGAGCGACGGATTGCGACATAAACTGCGTCTAGACAAGTCTTTCGATCGCTCGTATAACTTCGCGAGTAACATCGTACTTTTATGGCGCGTGGTATCAATGATCGTTATTTTGTCGCGTCCCCTGGCAGAAGTTATCGTCTAATTAGATGAAACTACTAAAGACGAGTAAGCTCGCTCTAATAAGAAGAACGTTTATATCGTGAAACTTTATTCTCCACTTTGAATGCACCACGGTTTCTCGGTTGGTCACAAAGATTCGCGTCTTGACACGAGCTCACCGGGTATAAACGCGTCCGCAAGATCTGCCATTTGAACGCCAGTCCTCGTTATTATCTTTCCCTCTTCCTCGTGCGAGTGCTCTTCTCGGTTGGCCATCGCGCGAAAAGAAAAGGTTCGAGTGTAGCCAGGGGACGAAGAGTCCGGATGAGGGTGGATACGCTGAAAAGGGATGTTGCTCTTTTCTTGCCGTGGTGAAAGGCGAACGTGACGAACCCCCGTGAGGGTGGTAACGAGACAACGAGACGTCGCGTACTCTTTTGTATGCGAGGGTAACCGCGTCCCACGGACGACGGCAGTTCGTCTCTCCCCCTTGAAACGAATTTTTTTTCAACTGCTCCCGCTCGGAAGTCTTCTCCTTCCACGTAACTTCCATTCCTCTTGCCAATGGTTTTCTCTCTTATGGTCGTTGACACTCGAGAAACTATCTCATCGACCCTCGAATCCCTTCCATTCGTCGCGTTCTTCGAATTCCACCGAACCGAAGGTACTCCTCTTCGAATCTTCCTAAAAGATGACAAGGTAACATCGTCGTGCTATTGACAAAATCATTATACCATTATACGGTCGTTCGATCGTATACAAAATTTTCAGACACCTTCCCGGTGATAATGGCCGTCATGGATCTCATCTTTTTCAGATTCGAAAGGCGACACGTCCCAGGAGGCTTACAACCTCGTTTAAATCTCATCGAACTTCCTCTCGAAAAGAGATACGTCAAAAGGACGCGGGCTCGAGGGTGAGGGAGGCTCGACACAGGTGATCGTCGATCGGGGAATGATCGTGCTCTCGGTACCCTTAGCACGATAGCAGAGTTAACGTTAGGTTCGCTCGAAAGCGTCTTTCGCGGGTTCCGGTTTCGAAGGCTGTCTTGCTTAGGTGTTTCGAGACCCTTGCGCGCAGGTACCTTAGTCCTTGAGAGTTTGGGGGGTACGCGAACGAAGGGACGGGGGAGAGTTACGAAAGGACGACGAGGAAACAAGGAGAGACGAATGCCGAGTGAAAGGAGAGAATCGGTGCGAAGAGAGGAGAGGATGAAGAAGAAGTGGCGGGAGAAGACGAAGGGAGCCGCTTCACGAGCAGTAGAAGCTCAGAGGAGCTTTCGCGGTTTGCCTGCTGACTCTGCCGCACGTCTTATCCGCACGGCAATCCAAACTTTGCTAAGTCAATAGAGGCGGCCCAACCCCGGATGAGAGGCTTCCGCGTCGTGCTCTTCGATTAGTTTCGTTCCAGAGTCCCTCTCGCCCTCCCTTTGGCCCTCCCGTAGTGACGCTTGGGCCGTCTCTCTGCCGTTCGCGGAACTTTCGAGTTCGTCACGGCCTAGTGGTTTGTCTTCCTTCGACTTCGCCTTTGCGTCCTCCCTCACGATGTCTCTCTCACTCTCATTCTCTTCTCTTGTTTTGTCCTCTCACCCTCTCGTCCTCGCTTCACTCTTGTGCTCTTCTCCTTTTTGCTTTCCCATTGAAGAAACGAGTGGAAATTTAGCGTTTCAACGACGCCTTCGGTAGGGTTTCGCGCGACTGTAAGAGACACCGATCGACTCTCCCTTTCGGGTTATCACCGTTTTCTCTAGTTTTGGATATTACCGCGTACATGCAGCTCCGCGAACTATCGTTGCTTAAATATTTGCGCAATTTTACTGCTTCCAAGTAGATCGCATTGCTTGTGCTCGCGCGATAGAAGAAGGACAGTTTCGATTAGTATTTAGCGATGAAATTTATCGCATCTGGCGGAAACTTTTTTGCGAATAAACCGCATTAATCGTGAAAAATTACATTGGTCGAAGGAAGATATGTTCGACTGGATCGAGAGAAAAGGCCCCCACGCCGGATCTTTCCACGTGTAAGAATAACGAGAGTGCAAGAAGCGTTAAGTTTTCTCGCGTGACGATCTCCTTGTGAGCACGTCTCAAGATCGTCGATTGAATGTCATCCGACAGTCGCGAGAGGGTGGCGTGTCTCGACGCAACGACGAACAAAAGTTGAGTCTACGGTCAAAAGGCCGTGCGAGGGCGTGCCGGATGAAGAAGGACGTCGAAATGTCCCGGCGAATATTCTTTCCTCGCGCCGCATCCCTTGCGAGACACACGAGTTGAAAAACGCGACGAATCGAGACGGAAGGGCTTCCTCCCTTTAAAGAACGCTTTTACAAGACGCGCGTCGATTCAGAAAGATCGTTCGCTCCGTGCGACGGGGAGTCCATTCTTCGTTCGACGCGTTACCTCTCTCATTAATATTTACCCGACGCTCCTCTCACTTTTGTGTCTTCCTCGATCGAACCTCCTTTTCACGACCGAAGCCTTTTTCCTTTCTTTCGAATCTTTCGAGATCACTGGTAACGCGCTCGAGTTTTTTCCAGACTGTCGCGCCTCCCGCGCGTAAAGACGAATTTCACGGGGTATCGGTCGTTCCGGAGCGGCGCGTGAAATCGCTTTTACCCGCGCCCTGTTATCTACGTACGTGAGTGGCGGTTTAATTGCGTACAATTAAGCCGCGTTTTATGCACTCTTCCGGTCCCGTAAGCGCGCGGAACCGCTCGCGAGGGACCGCGTGCGGCGAGCACCGCCAATGTAGGCGGAAGGGAGCGAGCGCATCCGCTCTCAATCTCATTACAGCCTCAAAAATAGTTCGTATTTTGCGCCCAGCGAGCGAACAACCGTTCGACGAGCTGGGACGCTCGAAATCCCGTTTCGAAAAGCTTTCGATCATTTATCCGTTAATTCGTTCAATCCGGTGATTGGGGACGGTGGCGCGATATCCGTCATTACGTTACATCGACAAAAATTATGCTTAACGTAGCCCACGTGGGACCGCACGATATCGGGGCCCTCGTTATTTCGCGATTATTCTTCGTTACGAATGTTTCATGTTTTTCCACCCCGAATTATTACAAGCTACGAGAGCTTGCGTTCCATTTTCGTTGATCCACGCTGATATCGGCCAACTCCGAGGATGCTTTGCTTATCTTTAAATAAGGTCCGAGTAACCGTTTCGTAGAGAAACTTCTCGTAGAGGAGGAGAGGAAAGAGGGAATGCGCTTGGACGATACGCGATTTTCAAGAGGACAGAACCGAGGCAATCGTCGGATGGAAGCAGAAATAGAAGAGACGACCTCCCGTCACCAAAGCAAAGGGGAACGTCTTCTCGTTTCCCATACACCTACGGTACTCTCCGTTCGGGTAGAACGGGGCAATAAGAAAAGTTCCGCGTTCACGAACTCGCGTACGCCCTGGGAACAAAAGCTATGCATAGATTTACATCGCGCGAACCACCGGGCCCGCCTTCGATTTGCCCTATGGCGAGGAGCTTTACGGTTGTCCTGATACCACCCAAGCCCAGGCTCGACCGCACCGATTTGTCGAAACTCCGATGCTCGAACACCCGTCCTCGGGTCTTGCGAAATCTTCGGCGAGCGAGAGAACGAATGAGAATGCGAGACGACGAGGAGAGAAAGAGCGAGAGGAGAAAGAAAGCGAATTATTATTGGAGGGGCAATGATGGCGGGCGCTTGTTTCGAAATTTTCTCGTTACCGATCCACGCTCCGCTCTCGCGTAATATCTCGTCCGCGGATATCGTCGTTGATATCCTTCCGTTTCCGCCTAAGGATCCGCCGAGCGTATCGTCGTCGGGACGGAGAGAGAAAAGAAAGTTCGAATGTACGAAGGAAAATCTCAAGATCGACGGTGGACGATAAACTCGGGCGAAACGAAATGTTTCGACGTTACTACCTCTAGATGCATTTTTATCGTCTACCGCGAAATGTTTATTAATGTGAAATGTGCATCGGTGGGATTGCCGCACCCTCGGGTCGGACCGTGCGAAATGGAGATTTACGCGCGACACAAATCTCCCGCTCGAGGATTTTCCTCTCGTTCTTAGTTTATCTTCGTATTTTCGATTATTTCGCGGCCATTACATTTTTCGATGGACAATCATCCGTCGAAAGTTATCGCAACCGAGGCACGAGCGGAGTGGATTTTCGTAGAAGGTTAATTTTCCAAACGGGCGCGCGGTAACGTTACCGCTTACGGACGACGTAGTTGTTGCAAATTTTACGTCGCTCATGCCCGGGCCAGGAAACCGTGGCGATGCGCTTTTGCATTTTTCAACAACAAAACGATTTCACTATGTTGCGCCGTACCGCAGATTTTCAAAGCACGCCCGCAAACCGTAGCTTTTTCCAGCGAGCATGAGCCGCGCACGGCAGGTTTATTTTTGTGTAATTTTGAAACGCGCGCGAGCGCCTTTCTCTCCTCCCCCTTCCTTTTACCTTTTTTTCATCCACCGCAGCGAACGCGCGCATTTCGATTCTTCATGCACTTCCGTAGCGATGGTTTTGCGGCACGCGAAAAAGCGCACAACGTCGTTAAAGCCGAACGCTGCTTCACGCGGCCCAGTGAAAAGAATTTGCCGCGCGCGCGCCAATTGTCGGCACTGCGTTTCGATGCACTCGCTTTTTAAATTAATTTCTGCAATCGATTGTCACGCTGTCGTGGCGCGTCGAATTTTTTCACCGCAAGAAGAAGAGGGATTGCGGATTGAAAAGAGCTCGTGATACCAAAAGGAATTTTCGTGGATTAATTTCTCCTAATGAATTCTAAATACGCGCTTTGAAGTTAAAACAAACACGCCGTTGTCTCGAATCCGTGGGATGGGACGAGAAGAAGCGCGTCGGTCCGAGAAAAGGTGAACCGTGTCTCGCTCATTGAGAGAGAGACACCCGCCGAGTAGGAAAGCCCTTTTTCCTAAGATATTTTTCTCCGCTGCGAAAGCCGTTTGCAAAACACATTTGAACGAGGGAAAGTCGTGACGCGGGGGTGGTAAAGAAAAAACAATGGTCAGAGGACGACGCCGAGGAGGAAGAAGGCGGTGAGAGGAGAGCGTAAGCGAGCGAGAAATAATTTATTCGCGGCCAAGAGAGCGGGAGGGCTCGTCTTCGACTCGGTCGTCGTAGCAGCCGTTGTCGTAGCCGATCTTAAATGAAAATGATTTCCCACGGGAGGAAAATCCGGTGGGGCTGTGTAACGCGTAGGCAAGGGGTGGCACGACGAAAGGGTGGGTGTCCGCGGAAGGAACGAAGGACGGGGGTGAGCGCGAGAGAGCAGGAGAAAAACGTCTTAGGTTAACTTCCAGGGACTCCGAAAGAGCTCCGCATCCACTTTTCTGTTCGCCTCCTTCTTCGAAAATACGAGTCGAATATAAATTTCTACGAATTAATGTTATTCTCCTTGCGGATTCCCACGATGGCTGTGGCCTACCACCCGCGCTCCACCATCTCCGCCTTTTCCTTTCCCTCGATTCCACTCTCTTTTGCTCCTTTTCCTCATAGACGACAGACTCGCGCGAGTACCTCCGAGACGCATCGCCGTTCGATCGATCGACTAACGAGAAACGAGGTGCTCCCGTTTGCCGTTCGACTTTAGGCGAAACCGATTGCGAGGGCGGATGTTTTGCATCTCGCGTGTATCTCGCAATCCCCTTTTTTCTCGTCTCTCGTTTGTTCCTTCGAGAACGTTTCTGGGAAAGTAAACCACTCCGAGCGAGCAACCCGGCAAAGTTTTCATTCACGTAGCAGTGGCAGTCTCGTGGCAAGTCCCAAGATGGGATACGTTCTCCTGCGACGTACCGAAAATTCAGGCTGATTTGTCTCTGCCAGAGAGGTGTGCGGGTTTCGAGGGTCTGGAGGTGGGAGAGCGTCGGTGGAGGTGGCGGGTGAGCTGGGTGGCGGATGTGACGCGGACGAGGGGATGAAGAGGAGAGAAAGGGACCGAGAGAGGGTGAGACGAGAGGGTGGAAAGGGTCGAGAGGAGAAAGGGACCTCGAGAACGGGAGAGTGGGAGAGGAGGAGCTGCCTCTCTCGGGGCCTATTTGTAAATCAGTTCCCGGTTGCTGGATCCTGATAAACGTCCTCGTTACGCGAAAACGTGCCGGCGACGCGATTATTTAACATCGCGACGCCTGCGAGCAAGCAACCACCCCTCCGAAGCATTTGTCTCTCCCTCCTCGAAGCTTGCTCCCGTCCCTCCCACAATTCCTACCCTCTCCTTCCTAAAGCCGGATCCAGGGATGCACCGGATGCAGCCACGCCGTTTCCATTTTACGTGGCCATATCTAAATTGCAAATATTCACCGCGAGAGATCTCTCGATTGTGACGACGCGACGCTACGTCGGTGGGCAGGTGCACCGCCGTGGTCGCGCGTGGAACAATTCCAGGAGGAGTGGAAAGAGGGTAAAGGATAGTAAGAATCGGAGACATCCGAAAAATTGGCGATTCCCGGTTGCGCGAAGCCCGATAAAATCGTCGGGGCCATTCGCCGGGCGGAATGGCGGGATCGTTAGAGAGTAAGAACGAGAGAGGGGTGATTTTGGTGAAATTTTACGGTACCCCGACGAGTCGTCGAACAGAAATCGAACGCGGCGAGAGGCGGTGGGTCCAGGGATATTTCCACTTTATGGAAGCCCGTGACTGATCGGATCGAGGGTTAGCTACGGTGGGGTAGTGGCCGGTTTTCGTCGTACGGTCACGCGTTTCATTGCAAACGACCGTGGTCAGTTTGAAACGAATGCCCTCGTCGGTCGGCCATTTTTCAAGGCTACGTTTAACCCACATTTCCCGGCGCGGCCCGCTCGCGCGATCGTTACTAAATATTCAGGGGCTATACCCCCGACGATCGCGATTTCGGCTCCACGGACCGTTTCGTTCGCCGATTGAATATCTTTACCGGTACTTCCCTCCTCCAGAGAGATCCATCCGTTTCCTCGTGGGGCTTTCTACGCCGGAGCCATAGGACCTTTTTTCCGCGACACCGCGTTACTCGCGGCAAATCGCACCGCGTACCGTCGTACAAATTGAAAAGCACTCGACGCGGACAACCGAGCGTATCCGTCGCCCTGTATCGGCGATTACACGTTCAACTCACCTCCCACGTAGACACGGAAACTTCCAGCGCGTCCATCTCCATTTCTACGCAGTTACCGAACTTCCGTTCTTCGAGGCGCCTCGTAACGCAGTTATATTCGCGATTTTCAGCTTGAGCGCGTGTTCCTCGAGGATGATACTCTTCGAACTTTCAAACGACTCGCGCGACTTTTACATCCTCGTGAGCAATGTCACTTTTCCGTCGTCCTCCCTTCCCTCCTTCTCCATTCTCATGCCTTCTCTCCAATCCACTTTCTCTACCGTGCACGAGAGCAGAGGACGGATGTGTAAAGTCGAGGGTGCCGTTACCGGCGGCTAGTCGTTAAGCAAACTTTTTCCACTCGGGGGACGTATGGTGGCTCGTAAAAATCCGCGAATCCCGACTTTCCACTTTTATCATTGTGTCTTCCTCGCTCTCGCGACAGCGCCCCCTCACGGACGGTATCAATATTTATCCGTTATGCCGTGAATGGCACTAAAAGTGCACCGTTTTAGTGACGAGATCGATCGAGCGTAACCGTCGACGTAGTCGCCGCGGAGCCTCGTAATGGAGTGCCGTCGGCGCGACGTTGACGATGATGTTGAAGGATCGGGGAGAAATCTCTTTTCCCGTTCAACTTGTCGATCACCCAATTAAGCTCGACGACTGCGCTCCACCGCCTTCACCCACCGAATCCTCCATCACGGTCAGCACGGTATTTACGCTCATCGAGGACGCATTTAAATTCTATTCGCTTAGGAGCGACAATTGCAACGTGGACAGTTTTTTTTCCCCCCCTTCGATAGTTCAATCTCTCTTGCGACGTCTTTCGAAGATCGTCTCCTCGGCGTAGTAGGTGCAGCGAGAGTGCAAGTGACAGGAGAATGACAGTGACATTGAAGAATTGAGAATGGGCGTGACGTAGTTTTTATAGGAGAAACGTTAACTATCGCGATATCGTATCATCGATGGTCCTTCCATTACGTACGAGAGTGGGAGGAGGGAGAAGGAGGATAGAGAATCGGTGGGTGTCTAGGAAATTTCGATCCGGTCTACGGGTAATTGCCGGAAGATGGACGAGAGAAGTTTTCCCTTTTTTCATCTCGATATTAGGCGGCGCGGTTGTGTCCGGTCTGTTTGATTAATGCCCGAACGACCTTTGTGTCGAGTCGCTCCCGAAAGGCCCTCGAGGTGCCCCGGGAAAAATTTTTCGAACGCTTTCTCGATTAATATCTTTTTCCCGACGGGCATTATGTCGCTCGTACTTTCTACTTTCCCCGGCGAACTACGACGAGCTGCGGTTTACGTTTCCGATAAAAATTCAGAATCACTTGAACGCGAAATTCCGAGAAATCGAAGAGACTCGGAATAACGGAATTTTTTTTCTTTCAAAACTCAATATTATCGTCGATTCGCTAATCCTCTTACCGCTTTAACGCGCAGTAAAGCTGTCGCTTGAGATTGATTTCACTTAAAACACTATCTTGGAGCGTCGCGTAAAGAGAATTGTCGACGAAGGAAATTTCGTCCACCGCTTCGTCGTTTCGAGAAACGTTCGACATTCCGAGTGTTCGTCGCGAAGAAAAATCTGGGCGCTGGGCACGAGCATCCAAATTGTATCCACCGTTGCTTTAGCCGTGCTATACCCACGAATGCCTTCGCGACGACGCACGACGGGAGGGTGAGGAAAAGGGTAAGCGAAGGAGAAGGCGAGAAGTACGAGTGAGAAAGATATTCTTGGATGCTGCGAGCAGCCGTGCTTGGTGCAATTATTCGGTTCATTTAATTCGTGGAACGTAAGCTGAGTAATGCTTTCTCTGTTGCAGGAGGAGGGAGGCCGACGACGGAACCGTCGTCGACGACGATGAATCACCCTAGTGTAATCGCCAATCCACCTGGACGAAGATAAAAATTCAACTGTCTCGATGATTTACTCGTAATACAACAATCTACGCTTCTTATTAATTCATTGGTGAAATTTATGAGCCTAGCGAATGTATGTTCCGTAGGTAAATTCCTGATAGCTTGACGAGGTTGAGTTTCCTGAATGGGTTCGACGACGTGCGGGAAGGCGGGACACTCGATAGCATTTGAAAGCACGTAGGTAAGCATTTATCCCGGAATATCCTATTTATCTTGTCGACGAGGGAGAGAGGACGAGTGGGAAGGAAAGAAGAAAAAGAAGATGAGAGAGAAAGAGGAAGAAGAGAAGACGACATGGGTGGTCGGCGAGAAGAAGAAACGGACCTCGTAGGTGGACCTCGGTCGTCCCTTATTTTGGCAATTTGGTCACGTCCGGCCAGTCCAGCGCTTCGCCGAAAAGCTTGCAATTTCGATTTCTTCCCCAAGATTTCCACTCTTTTTCTCTCTCCCTCTCCCCACCTTCCCTCCGATCCTCCTTCCAATTCTTCTCAACCTCTCACTCGCGCAGCTTCCACCTTCCTTTCCCTCTTGTGGCATCTTACCCTCCCAGCTTCACGTATCGGAGACCCTCGGCGAGCCCCTACGCTCTCTCGAGCCTTATCCTCTCTACGTGCGACCCTCGCTCCAAGACTGCCCATCGTGCGGAATTTAAAAACAAGCGTACGTACGTCGGGACGTGAGACACACGAGAGGTCGACCTATAAAAGCTACGCGGGAGAAGAAGTCACTCGATTCCGGCTCCTTTTCCTCCGACGATAAATAATAATTGCCACGGATAATACTAACACTCGCGTGCCCACGTCCCTACGTAATCGCGCTTCGGAATTTGCAATGATGACGACATCGAGTGCGTCACGCCAGATTAGGATTAATGGAGACACGGGTGTCCAAACGACAAGCAGGAAGCAAAGCGGAGTGGTTAAGAAGGAGAAGAGGCGAGCGCGAGGAAGAGAGGGAAGCGAGTAAAGGTCGTCGTAGTAAATGGAGATAAATTCGGCGGGTGAAATCAGCGTCGGCAATCAACGATACTGTCGATCAATCATCACTGGGGGAAGAGGCGCGGCGAGAGGGTGAGGTCAGGGGCCGAGGACGGGCGGGGGGTGGCAGTGGCGTAGGGAGAGGGGATAGTCATTAATTAAAAGCGGAATTCGCACGCGGATGTACCGGCAATGAACACTTGACCGGTCGGACGGACCGAGCGGTACATCATTCCGGGATCGGTTTGAAGTGGCCCTCCATTCCCGCTTCCTGGCTGCCTGGAAGGAGTAGGACGAGGTGAGAGAGGGGTGGAGAAGGATGGAGATGGGTGGTGCGGAAGGGTAAAACGGAGGAAGGATGGTGCAAGGGAGGCGTGGATACGCGAGATGAGAAAGAGGAAGTGGTGGCGATGCTGATGGCGATGGTGGTGGTGGTTGCAGGGGGGGACGGTGGGACGCGCCGTGGCGGTTCGCGTTGCTGCGAAGCATTCGCCGTTCCACATGGGCCACGGGCACCCCTCGGAACGACCCCACGGCCCGGCCGTTCAGGGAGAACGATCCGAAAACGCGGTACCGGCCAGCCCTGCAATTTCGATGCCGGCTCGTGGCCCTGTAATTTGATCAATTAACGCGGCCCGGTCCTGCCGCGGCACGGGGTGCTCGCCGGCGCTGGCTCGAAGAGCCCCGTAGCCATGGGAAGCTCCGAACCGGGGGTGGCGAGGAGCTCGGAAAGGGGGTGGGGATGACGCCAAATGCGCGGTCTCCGCAGTGCCAACGACGTCGACTGGCCAGCCACCCACTCCCCTCGCCCCTCACGAGCTTTCCAGCCCGATTTCGAGCCAGGCTATCCGACAACCACCCCGATTACGATCGACGATCCTAATCCGGCGTTAGAATTTCGGTTTAACTCGCCTCTGGTACCCCGCCATTTTCAAACTCGCGCGCGGTAGATTTCCCAAACGCACCTCGGATCGTTGCTATTCGAGCGTCCTCGAAATTTCCCGATCAAAGGTGGAATTCTGTGCGTCGGATGAAGATAGGCTGTGTCCACGGTGAAGCAAGGATGAAGTTGCTTTTTAGTAACCCTTAGTCAAGAAGCTGCTCGCTATGCAAGAACTGTAATTCGAGACCCCAAGGGATTAGTATCGCTTGAATATCGCGGAACAAGAACGCGTTCAACCGCGCTGGCAGATTACGTCATGTAAGAACGAACGCGGAAGCTCGACTTCATTCTCGCGGTTATCCGACATCCCCCTCGCGCTTCGTCCGTGCTTCGAGAAGATGCTAACTTTTTGCCGTCGTCGAGCGTTTCGATTAACGGGCTTTAACTCGCACGTTCGAGGCAGGGGTTAATGCACGTATCTGCCCGGTTTGTAATGCTCGGCCATTCGAGCGTCGTATACAGGGTACGGCATTAATGTGCGCGCCATCGTTAGTGGGACATGCATGACGTCATTAGAACGAAGTGCTGCTTAACGGGTAGTTAACACATAATTACTATGTATAACCGTACGAGAGTGCGACCGTCGGCAGTGGTTTACTTATGACGTCGTCGCACGGGGGTGGTGGCGCGGCGTGGCGCGGAGTGGCAGAGCGGGGTGCTCGCGAGCTTAAGTAAACACGTAACGAGCGTTAACAAATACGCGCGAAGAAGCGTTAACAAATTCCCGGCCGCGGCGAAGCGCACCGGGCGCATTTCATTCGGAACCAATGCCAATTCGTTATATCCAATTCTCGTCGTAAATACGCACTGAATACGCAGCTGTTCCTGACAGCCACGAAGGGGGCGCGAGGAGATGGAAAAGAGGATGGTGGTGGAGAACAGAATGCGTTTTGAAATTTTTTTCACGCTTTCACCCCCCATTTTTGTATTTTTTTTCTTTCACCTCTCTTTTTGGGTTCGTTCCAACCCTCTACCGTTCCAGATCGGATAGATAGTCGATGCGGGGTGTAGCTATCATGCGATAACTGAAAAATAGGATACTCTTTCGACCAAAGGACACTTCCGTTGCGGTGGAGAATGGGGTGATCGCGAGAGGAAATGTAAGAGATACTCAGTGGGTCTAATTCAGATGGATTTGGAGAATGGTGTTACTCCATACTCCAGTTTTCACGCTCGACGTTCTGACTCGCTTTCGAGCGATTGAAGCGCGTTCGGCGACGAAGATGATCGAATCGTCGTTTACGATATTAGGCGGCGCATTATCGGCTCACTGTTTCTCGCGCTTCAGCGCCTACAGATCGAAAATCGATAAGCTTAGTGCAAGACGTAGAGAACGTTTCACTGTCCACTCGTTGTCCCTGATTTACCATAGCACCTAGGACATGCTCGTCGAACATCACGAATATTCTTCCTACGCGCCAGAAATACGTAAGAAGAACAATTAATCGTCGTAGAAATTAGCCAGGCCTCTCGACGGCGGCGCCGTTTAAAAGAGCGAGTCGAGCAGGAAAAAGGGACGATAAGAGGATGGAGGATGCGCGGGGGACGCGTAGGGCAGGAATAAGTAGATCCCCAGCCCATCCAACTTCCGCGCGATGTAAATGGGCTCTTATTCGTGTCTCATAACCTCGAATACCACCACGGCGACGCGGCGGTGGGCACTACCTAAATTAAAAATACATGAGATCCTGTCCCGCGCCTTGGCCGGGGTCTTCCTTTCTTTCCCGAGAGCGTCTTAATTATCAGCCGACCGAGAGACGGAGAAAATGAGCGTGAAGAAGATGGTGAGGGAGAAGGTGAGAGGGAGGAAAACGAAGACGACGGGATGAGAGAGAGGGAAAGGAGAAGGTGGAAAACTGAGGAGAGGGCGCGCGCGAAAAGAAGAGGGCGGGAGAAAGTGGAGGAGGAGGAGGTGGAAGGGTGGCAAGAAGAAGGAAGAAGAGAGCGGAAGAAGACGAACGAAGATGAGGGTGATGAGAAGAGAAGGGATGGTAGTCTAGGGTGCTACCTTCGCGAGGGCCTCTCTTGCTCGAAGAGGACCCTTTTCCAAGGGCCGAGGAGGAGAGTGGGGTGGCCCGTCGGGGTGGTGGATGAAGGTACTTGGTCGGGAAAGCTGCTTCTGGTTCCGCTTCTGCCTCCGCCGCTTCTGCCTCTGCCACCGTGCGGAACCGGAGGTGCGAGGGTAACGGGAGGTGTTAATTAACTACTCGTCCTGCTCCCGTCAGAGACATTCGAGGACGAGGGCTCGACTTAACTTGGCCACTCCGCAGTCGTTTCCTCCCTTCTTGACGTGCCTCGCTGATGATACACCGGCTAAGGGGACAACGCCAGTTTTTAAGACTAAGCACCCTGCGAGTTCTCGTACGAGTCTTGCCTCCCTTACACGCGAATTTTCCTGTCTCTCTGTTTTTCTTTGGCCTCGAGCAAATTCGCAGAACTCAACGAGATCGGTCTCCGGGGTACAACCCCCTACTGCGATTAGAGGCGTCTCGCGTCGCTCCTTAGACGTGCTTGGTCCTCCTCGGTAAGATAATAAAACTCGTGTAATTATTTTATATTTTAAAGTGAAACACCCGAAGAGTTTGATTTTGCGGACGACTATTTCGACTTTGCCGAGATACGAAATGTTACTGTGCGCGAAAGAACGAAAATTATTATACTGGGCCACGAAAACCGGTCGAAAAATGGGTACGGAAAGGGCGGAGAGAGTGAGCGAGGGTGGGCGAGGGAAAATCGCGGATTACCGAGCCGGTACAACGAATTCATGCGTCCCCCGTATTTCATCCCCTACGGCCGAATCGATCGTGCACCTACGAGCACGCCGAATAATTCCTGTCGCAGGCAGAATAGGTAAACCTGGAATTTATTACGCGTCCGCTGCACCACCGCCGCGGGGAAGTCGGAAATCGGCTCCAGACGCTCTTGTAATAGCTCCGATTGTCCGACGACGACGGAACGAAATCTTTTTCCAGCGGGTACGCCTGCGGTCGACTCGCGTCATCCCGCAATCACTTGCAACGTCGAGTCGAGGGACTGGTCCGGGCTGGGTACACTGATTAATAAGCCTGTCGGCGGATTTATCGAAATTCGATGTGCTTCCGAGAGCGTTTCGAAGCGTCGCCTTAACAGGTGACATAGAGCGTCGTACTCTCGTTCCTCCGAAGAAATCTTCGACGAAGTCGCGAAAGAAAAATTTCGAAGGAATTCAAGTGGTTTCTTACACGTTGAAATTCAGTCACCGGGCGACTTACGAGGTAACGAGAAAAGAGGAAGCGCGATGGATGAAATTTCACAGTGAAAAAAAGTTCATTTCCCCTTTGTTTCGCGCGCATCGTGTTCCGTAGTCGTCGCGAAGCCAACGGCGAACGAATTCGTAGGGGGATCGAGAGAGTATCGCTTGGCACGTAATCGACGGTATTTGCACCAGGACTTACAGTTTCGTCTCTTGTCGCTAACGAACCACGTCGGAGGAGGTCGAGCCCTCCCTCCTTTCCTCGCGTTGGCACTCGCGCGCGGTTCTGCCCATCCTGAGATTACACGAGATTCCTAGTAGGACTCACGAATGCACCGCGGAGAGAGATCCTTTTGTTTCTCTTGCTGATTAGCTATTCGGCGAGTGGCGCGCGCGTGCGCGTGAAGAGTACGAGTCGCTCGTAGCAACTTGAAAATTTTCACCACCCCGAAATTCACGACACGAAACCGAGTGAAGGAGGGCGCTTGAATCTCTGCGATATCGAACGGTAAACGAGAGTACTCCAGAGAGATCCAAGCCGAAGAAATCGGTAATGCGCGATAGTCTCGATTTAAATTGCAACGGCCGCACTGGAGTTTGGAGTGGCAATCGCGAGCGAAAGTTTGCCTCGGCGACTTGTAGTTCGCCTGGAAGGTTCACCGATCCTGCTCGTGGAAATGCACGAGGGGACTGGCCTTCCGATCGGCCATCGAAGATGTTTAGAGCGGCGGTGCGCGCCGATAAGGCGGATGATAATAGACGCCGACGCTGGCTGGTAGGGGACGAGTGTCGGGTGGAGGCGCCGTTAACGATCCAATACAAAGCGATAACCTGAGTGGATGTCGTCCCTCCCCTTTGCCGTGGTGTCGCGTACCCTTCGGTCCTTTCGTGAAAGGCCCATGCCAGGAGAGGGACCACGAAGAGGGCAGGAGGTAGAAGAGGAGGTGGGCGAGTGGTGCCGAGGGAAGAGCACGGCGAGGGTGAGGCGCCGCACCGCCGCCACCCACAATTCCGCTTGCGGGCACTGTAATTTGCTGTATGCATGCATCCAGAGATGGATAGACACGGCCGGGCAGCGGAGCAGGCCCGAGAGATCTATGGATTTATGCAAATGCAGGCAGTTAGAGTCCCGAGCAGCCTCCGCCGTTGAATAATGCGTTGATAAGATAGGAGCCCCGGCGCTCATATGCCGCTACCTACACTACCATCCGCCATTGATTTGTCACCCTTCCGCCGAAAGGAGAAGGGGGTGGGGTGAGAGAGCGAGGAGAAAGGTACAACGGAGTCTCTCGCACCCTCCGCGTCCACCACTTCTCCGACGCGAACCTTCTCGGCGAAAGTCGTTGGACCGTGGACTAATTCTAGGTGTCCGCCGTTACGCGGACGGGTCTTCGGGTACGTTTTATGGAAATAGTTTCGGAAATTGGGCAGAAGTTGAGCCGTGGAATACAGGGTATTTCACCTAACTTGACCACCTTAAATATATCGCTTATTTTGTATGATAGAAAAAATGCTAGGGCGAGAAAAATATTCTGTTCGAAGGCGCTAATATGGTGATGGGCCGAATTTTTTTCTCAAGATCATTTTTTTCGAGATTTCAAGGTCATCGTATTTTTTTTAAATGGGACTACATATTTTCACTACAACGGTCTTATAGCCTATAAAAAAACAAATCCAACGAGGTGCAATATGTTGACCTTCACATGACATTTAGCAAGAAAATCATTAAATGTTTGTGAGTAATTTCAGTACGCGTTCAGGGACGGTAAATGAAGGAATTTCAATTTTATTGGAACAGTTTTAAGTTAAATCTTTATTTTAGAAGGTTTTCAAAATGTGCACCATGAATCTGGAGGCGGTAAATAAATTTTTGCTGTACATTTTTAAGTTGTTCTGCAGTAATTGGGGAGACCTAAAAAGTAAAGTTTACAACGATGTTCCCACAACAGCAGAAAACACGCAACAAAGGGTTCTACATGAATGTAAATCAATTACTGCAGAGCAACTTAAAAATGTACAGCAAGAATTTATTTACCGCTTCCAAAAATGTATCCAGGTTTATGGTGCACATTTTGAAAACCTTCTAAAATAAGGATTTAACTTAAAACTGTTCCAATAAAATTGAAATTCCATCATTTACCGTCCCCGAACGCGTACTGAGATAACTGATAAACATTTCTTGATGTTCTCGCTAAAGGTAATGTGAAGGTCAACATATTGCACCTCGTTGGATTTGTTATTTTATAGGCTATAAGACCGTTGTTCTGAAAATATGTAGTCCCATTTAAAAAAAATACGATGACCTTGAAATCTCGAAAACAATGACCTTGAGAAAAAAATTCGGCCCATCACCATATTAGCACTTTCGAACAGAATATTTTTCTCCCCCTAACATTTTTTCTATCATACAAAATAAGCGATATATTTAAGGTGGTCAAGTTAGGTGAAATACCCTGTATACGGTGGATGAATATATTTGTAAAGTTTCTTTTTTTTTCTGTGGGTAGTCTACGAGGTTACGGACGAAATGTTCTGCAACTTTGGCCTCGTCGATCGTGGAGACAGATTCGCAATTTTTTCTTCTTCCCTTTTTTAAATCGCTCGAACAGCGCGAAACCTCGGTCCGCTCGGCGTAGGATTAGGCACCGGTCGGACGGTTTTCAACACTGCATTTCCATTACACGTCGGATTTCTGGCTGTGGCGGCGGCTCGCGGACCGAGGAGGGGAGGTGAGCGTGCAGAGTGTTTTGCGAGCCGAGATGTAGCGGAAAAACAATAGCAGCGATAAGCAGTCGAAACATCCGGACGTTCTCCTCTCTATCCGAGAACTCGATATCGTCGCGCCCCTCGCGTCACGTCCCGCGAACATTCCAGACTGATTTTGCGTTCGCTGTGCCGGTTTATTTAACGGTGAGCAGAAGCGAAGATTGCGAGGAAATACGCACTTAACATTTTTCTGGTGGCAGCCGAAGCAATTTTGCGGAAACGGAACGACAAACATTCCAAGAAGCCCGTAGCACGAGATCTCGTTTCACGAGGAACTTCGTTCTCGCGGTTTCGTTGCTTCTCGCCTCACGAGGTTCGTCTCGGCGGAATCTAACGAAAACTCGACAACCGCGACGGCGACTCTCGTATCGAGCGTTAGGGCGAGAGCGTCGGGTGTGTCAGGCTTGACATTGTTAAATTACGCGAGCTCCTGAAGTAGTGGGGGGCTGGAGCAGGTTGGCGAAGCATCCGTAACCATTTGGAAGACTTACTGCGACTGAATGCAGGAATACCGTCGCCTCTCCGAGGCTTCGGGGCGACGCGAGAGAAGACATGACGTGAGCTAACATTGACCATGTCCTTCTACCCACGAAAATGGCCGGGCTTTCCTCTGAAAATGGTGTTATCCGGAAACGTGGACTCTCTCTCTCTCTCTCTCTCACTCTCTCCTTCCGCCCTCCCCCAGTTTGTGCCACGTCACTTACGGCGTCGCCTGCAGCTGGCCGAGTGTACGTATGTTAAATATGAACGTGACGTACGCGCACCTCCAGATCTTTTTTCCGGCGGTCCTCCGGAGTACGAGATCCGGTCGTGGGATTTTTTTTTCTCTCCCCCTTCACGCTGGAAGCTCTCCCGCGAGACGACGCGAGGACGGGAGCCACGATGATTTACGTTTTTGACTAACGTGAAATCGTTGTTACCGTAGGCTTTATTCGGCCTCCGTCGGGACGCGCTGAGATGGGCCGTAAAAGGGGGAAAAAAGAGAGGAGAAGGCGCACTTGACAGCATTCCGCGCGTGGATACTCGTTGGTTTGTCCTCGTTGCGCGACGAACATAAATATAGAGCCGTCAGGACGTAGCGAGATCCTTAGACCTTTTCCAAAATTTTTCGGTACTCTCGTCTGAGACTTCTACGAAGATTACCCTTGAGAAAGAGATATCTCCTCTAGAATCTGATTTTGAGAAGGAACTCCTAGGATGGTTTTTTTCGCTGTATATGAGAAGCTCGTAAGCGTCGTCCGCGCGAGCCCTCTGATCTTTAGCTAACGGCAAACGTTACGGCCCACGTTCCCCGATTTATTCCGCCGCGTAAACTATCCCACTCGTAAAAATCTTAACACAGTGGATCCCATACGCGATGGTACGTGCGTCGCGTTGTAACGGGAGGAACATAAATCGTGGAATCTACGCGCGAGATGAGCCAAGATTCCGCGGGTATGCCTGCGCGATCCTGGCCCCTGCAGCAAGGCAATTCCACGACGCTGGTCGTAACGGGTTGCATATACCCGGGTGGCATGTAACGACCCTGACGGGCCACTCCGCGGTAAGAACGCAGAAATGCACTCAGCTACGCGCAACTTCTTCGACTTTATATCGACGGTGGCGAAGCGTGGTGTCTCCTCGAAGAGTGGTTATTTTTCAATTTATCCCTCGTCGCGCTGACCAAATTCTCAGAGCCCAAGATCCTCGAAGAATTCTTTATCCGAGAGAAACTTGTGATCGACGCTTTATCTCTTATATCCTTCGAAGCATCGTGACTTCTTTGTCCGGATCTCCACGACGATTGGCTAACGCGTGATTTCTCCGTTTCACCCGCGAAGGTAAGGTCGTGAGTGTAGGAAAACGCTCACGCATTCTCGTGGCAGGAGAGCGGGATGGTGGCCGGATAAAAAGGGTTAGGCTTAAGTGGCAAATAAAGGGTAGCAGCGACGTTCGAGCGCCGCTTCGTTTTCCTTGGCGCCCTCTTGTCGGGTGCGCTCGTCAGCGCGAAGAGGCCCCTCTATAGGCTCCCGGAAATGGAGGGTCGTTGCAAAATGGATACTTCGCGCCGTGAAAGCGTTTCTAGGGCGGCCGAAACGTTGAGTGGAAGGTGGCGAGAAGGGTGGTGGAGAAGGAAAAAGGAGGAGGAGGATCGGTGAAATAGCGAGAGAGGAAGGTTAGCGATGCTCCTCGCGGAGGAAGAAATAAAACGAGACCTCTCCCGTCGGTTCGTTCGGCGTGTACCGGAAATTTCGACTCCCCGTTCGATTTCCGGGCGACTACGTTTAGAGGAGCGCGTAGTCACGAGACGAAACATCCCGCTTCCGGTTATTATCTGAGCACGTTCTCCTACCAATCGCGGGCCGATGCCTCGCGATTTTGCCGCACGGAGATGTCCTACGGAATTTGTTAACTCGTTACGTGGGATCCCGCGGATTTTTCTTTTTATTACCGATAGTTCGTCACGCGTGAAACGTCTCCTTCACCTTCGATACGTTCGAACGAATGGGATCCTTCCGACGTTTCTCTTTCCACGGCACAGTATTTCTTCCTGGATTCTTCTTACCGCCGTCTTTTCTTTCCTTTTGTATTATTTTTACGAGCGACGCGTGCGCGTTAAGACGACCCCGGTTCCCGCACGGAGGCGCGACCGCATCCGCAATGATGGGGTATTCTTTCTCGTGGCCCCGCCATAAAGGACGCCCAGGACGAAGTTAGCAGGACGTAACAGCGTCGTGCGGGCGAGCGATGCGCATCGTCCTCCGCTTACGACGCTTTACGCCCGTATACAGCCGACGGGGACTGCTTTATGAATCCGAGGCACTTTACTTTTATCTCGCTCCGGCCCTCTTCTCGCTCGTTCCCGTATGCCGCGCGCGCGCTCACGAGGAACAGAATTGATATTGGCCTCGCTTAGGAGAGGAGGACGAAGAACGGCCGTGGCCGAGGTAAATTTAACGAACGGCGCTTACCCTCGCGCGAATGGAGTCTGCGTGGACGATCGAGGCGCATTCTCTCCTCTCGCGAACTTCTCGATCCCCGAGTCAAGTGAAAAAGATCGTTTATATCGCACGTCGTGGAATATTCGCACAAAGAATCCACTTCGCCTCTTTTTATCCTCGCTACCTGCCTTCCTCCTCTTCGAGCGCCTTCTCCTCGAGATTGAAGGTGAGTGCGTGACTTCGACCGGGAAGTTTTATTTTACGGTGACCCCCGAAGCTCGCAGCCTTCGGTTTTCTTTCCATTTTCGTCTCCGATGTGTTTTTGTTTTACGAGAGGAACGACAGGAGGGTACTAAAATTTTAGTTTCGGAAACTAGATTTTTTCTCTACTTCCCTCGATACCTTGGGAATTGCGTTCTTTCGTGGCAAGAGGCGTGCGCGATTTGCCTTGTTGGGATCGCAAGCCCCGCAGGATCGTGCTTTCTCGTTCCTTTTGCTCGATCTACCATCTCCCACGTTCCAGTCGTATAAATCATTCGCGAGACCCGCGAGTCTCACCGATTGTCATCCGTATCTACTTGCGGATTTAATGACGATCGTACGTCGACGTTTCGCGATAAAACGTATTCTTTGGCCATTGCGAGGGAGAATGTGCGTGGTGCTACGATACCGGAGGCTTAGGGTGTTGGTTACTGCAGCGTAACCGTGTACACGATACGCATCTCACACGGGTGGGCGTTTACGTCTTACGTTTTACGCTTACTCCGTGCCTCCCAGGGGCGGCCTTATGACTCCGTCCTTTCGCGCTTCTCACCGTAAAATGCGAAAGAATGACTTTAGGGCTCGGACGATGAGATGATAAATTTGCGGCTTACCGTTGAGATAATATTCCCCGGGCGTGAACGTAATCGGCGCTGAATGGGGGGGGGGGGGGGGGGGCATTTTTCGCGCCGGATACGTTGAATGTGCTCGTGGCATTTCAATGCGCCCGGCGCCCCGCGGTTGGTGCAAAGTCAAAGTGAAATTCACGGGGATGGCTTTAGTCAGGCGTAAAAATTGGAGAATGAACACAACGGCGGAGCAAATATTTGCGCGAGCCATTAATAACGATGAGATAGGGGTTGGCGTGGAATTTCGAGCCGGTGATTTGTTTTTAGCGAAATCATATCAATGCTTCGCGACGCTTCGTCGAATGTATGCCCGGTGAGTCAACGGAATGCTTATCCGGGTAATTGAAGTGTAGTAATCGGTCGCGCGGCGTTACCGGCTCGTACGTCATAACGTTTGAAATGGTCTGCGGTCGGGTTCCATAGCTGGCCACCCACCTGTTCGGCAAACGTACTCTAATATAATTAGTGCAGCGATCTCGCGTAACGTAGGCCGCCTACGTTTGGCGACGCGCGCGCGCATGCCGTGAGAGGCCGTCTCGCACTTCGTAATCGCATTACGTTAAGGAGCTTATCCAGTTGCTGACCGAAAGCAATTACATACATCACGATTACTCGATACCCCTTGTTACCACCGCGTTCAACGTCGTCGAAGACCCTCGCGAATCTTCGAGGAGGAGGCACGCAAAGAACCCGAACGAAATCGTAAGTGTAAAGAGCTTGAAGAATAAATCGAAGGAAGGGTATTGGTAAAACGAAGAAAAGGAGAAAAGCCACTAGGAGGAGGGTTCCATGGAATTTACGTTCGACTTCTTTACGAGGTTTTTGGCAATACACAATGCACGTAGGGGTCGTGCCGGGGGATTGTTTCGCACGGGGGATAAAATATTTCGCGATAAAAATTCGCAAAGATGCAGCGGTCGATGTACGGACAACGAAGTAAGGGAGGACGAAAGTACGATGAAAGCGTGGAAACATTTGGGGAGGAGAAGACGGGCTATTGCCTGCACTCCCGTTTGACGGTGAAAGCCGACGAGAGAAAGGGGAATAAAAGGGGTCTTCATTACGAGCTGAAATGCCGCCGTTTTAAGAGCAAACGAATAGGAATAGTTAACAATGAGACAGAAGGTGAGGGTGAAGCGAGGGGAAATTTGCACTCGATGTGCCCCGACGGCAGAAGAAAACTGAGATGGCAGAAATTAGAACACTCTGTGCTCAAACGAACGGGACCATCTTCAATGCTATTTACGTGCCCGACTCCTCGCGAGAAAAGGGAATCGAATCGATGCGCGAGAGGGTCGAATGCGACGAGAGAAGAGAAAAAAGATTCAAGGGACCGAGTATTTCGCTTATTCGCAACGGTGTTTCGACATTTTCAATTTTCATATTCATCTGCTTCTTGCCCCCGATCCCACCCCTTCGGGCTATCCGAGAAAGAACAAAGAGCGTACTGACTAATTTAAATCGTCGAAGAACACTGTTCCTCGATTTAATTTAAATTTCTCTTCCGTTCAACGTGGTATTCGTTGCGTGCGAGAGTAAAAAGCGTCGACGATAAAATTCGTTCACATTCAGGAGTAAACTGTGCGCCGCGACGAGCAGACTGCTCTTTTAATCGCGTCACAAAACTCGACAGCTAATTATAGATTTCACATTTAGCGCGGCTCTCGTTTCACTCGCGGGCACCGATCGTTCTTCGATTATCTCGAGAAGACCTCCCCGGGCTTGGCAGTTCGAACGGATTAGAACGCTCTTCGGACTCATCCGGCCTCGACCTTCCGCCGAATTACAGAATTTCATTTCCGGAGCCGCGCTTCGTTCGGACGTTGGATTTTCATTCGCGGGCGCGTTACCATCGCTACGCCATTCTCGGAATCTCTGTTTGAGGACCGTGTCGCACTTAACTCCACGAGAGTCGACGGGTGCGCGCGCGCGCGTCCTCGCCTAAACGTTTCCATGTAAATTGCGACGAAAGAACGTAATCCAGGGGGGTCGAGGACGATGGTACTCGTGACTACGAGGAAGAGAAGGGCGAGGGGTGGTCGCGAGGGAGTTCGTAACGGGTCACGTACGTGAGCTTGCCTAAGAACGTGCCCGATATTCACCTACACGACGAGGAACGAGCCATCCCGAGAGTGAACGGAACGAACCGAACGAACGGATCCTCGGGACACCATCACCGCCGCGCAAGACTTCAGCATTTTTGCCTCATGCATTATGGAGGGGTTAGTTATTAGACGTAAGACGAAGGTAAAGAGAAGCAGAACTCGTTTTGGATAGACCTACCCTCTTCGCCACCCCCTCGTCCGACCTCCTCCTCGCGGTTTTATCCCATCTGACCACCTTCTTCTCTTTGGAAGACGCGTGATTTTCCGCGCTCGAAACGAACCCTGTCCTTCTCCTTTCCTTTTACGCTTTACGGTGGCATCTCGCGCGCTCGTTTGCTCTCTCATTTCTCTCCCTCATTGTTCTCCGCTTTCTTCCTTTCCACGCTCGTTGTCCTTCTCGCGCCTCGTTTCGTTTCACTTCTCCTATCGCCCCCTCACCGATATGGATTTCCAATTCAGCGAGATATTTTCAATATCGTTGTCGCGCCCCCCTGCCTACCACTCCTTCGAGTCTTCTACGAACTCGTGGCACGGGTGTGTCTTCGGTATCGTCGTGAAACGGAGACTCGAAGGAGCGGTGGAAAAGTAGTGGAAGATGTTTTCAGCAAGCTAGGACTAGTTCCTCCATTCGAGTTCTTCCAGGGGGTTTGCTCCGCTTCCTGAAATTCGAAGACCCCGAGGGTGCGCTCGAGCGAGTTTATTTTGCTTTGGCCACTCCACTCCTGTTTCTTACAACGTGGACATGTTCTCGAGCATGCTGCGTCGTCGTTCGGCTAACTGAAAAAGATTCTCGTCTCTTTTTTTTTTACCTTTCACGAATACCCAGACTCAATTGGATTTTAAAGTCCTCTTCTAGGATTCTTTTTCGGCCAATCAGTTTTCATTGAATTCGTATGTCGCTAACCCGCCAGTGGCCGCGCATAAAATTATTCTCGCGCAGGAACGAAGTCTGGGAGCGAAGACTTACCATATACGCCTCGGGACGAGCGATATTCCGCGTTGAGCTAATATTGAGAAGACCGGGGGAGCGCGAAGAAAAATGGGCTGGCGGATAATGGCGGTGCGGTATTCATAAAGGATAACTCGACGGTGTTGGCGAGTCGACGTTTTCCAATCGATCGACCCGATGAATTTTAAAAGTCTACGTCGACGTTGGAAAAATTCAAAGGCCAAATAAAAGGTAGACGGTGGACAATGGGTAACGAGTTTCATCGACAACACCGGAGAATTGGGAGGGGGTGGAAAATAAAATTAACGCGGTACCTTGTATCGTAGAGAAGGGAGAATCTAGTGGAGACCGAGGGCGGGCGAACGGGAAACGAGTCGTTGGTGGGGATAGGTGAACGGGGACGCCTATAAGACCGGCTCCTCGGACGTTTCTCTCAGTTTTCCAACGTTTTACGAGAGACTCGGTGTAAGATCGCATGGAGCTCCCACGGAAGGTTGTGGCGTGGGCCGAAAGTGTACATTCGGAGAGAGGGAGAAAGTATGTGTGTGAGAGAGACAGAGAAAAAGAGAGAGAGAGAGAGAAAAAAACGCGACGGTGGCGTGAGAGAAAGTAAGAGAAAGGACATGGTGAGAGGGTGAGGACGCGAAGGGTGGAGTAGGAGATTCGAAAGGGGGTGGGTTGGCTGTCCTCGGCCGGTTCGCCGGTTCAATCAACCGTACGCCGGGCAACAAACCACCGCCGTTAATTGGATCCGAGCCCGAGGTCCTGGCTTTACGAGGGCCAATCGTGCCGAATTATCCGACCTGCATTTCCGGATCGCCTGCAGCACCACTGCACTCTCGCTCTTGGGTTCCACCACCCATCTTCCAACCTTCCACCCCAACGCTCGTTCCCCACCCTTTCACGCCGACCAACCACCCACCCATCCACCCAACCAGCCCGTTTCGCCGGCGAATGTGCACTCGAAAGTTAAAGCGCCGACCGCGAGAAACTTCTCCAGAGAACGAGACGTCTCTGGGTGAGAGCTGAGAGAAGAGGGATCGTGATTTTGATGCGGGCTTAAGTCGATACGAGCCAGGGATCCGATCCGTGCGGCATTCGAGTCTGATCCGGAAACGAGCAAATCGGTGATAACCGATCGGGTATATCCTTGCAAATCATTTAGAATACTACCCTCTTTCTCCTTTTCACGTCTTCGTATCGATCGCTCGTATCGATTCTGGCGATGGTTTGCGACTTATTATTGCTTCGATAGCAGGAAGAGTTAAAAGCGTTATGTACGAGGCGTCGTCGGTGAACGTTCGAGCGAAGACAGACTATCAAACCGACGGAGGTAGTCTTTTAAATCGAGTGCCATGGAGTTTGCCAACTTTTCGATAGGTGATCCTCGAATTATAACGCGGGAGTGAAGCGAGAGAAATTAGTACACCTGTGAATTATTCTTTCGCGTTTTTACGCGGGCCGTAAATTCTTTTTTCTCCTTTCGAAAATAGAAGCTGAATTATTTTCACATTACCAGGATGGATCTCGCTCTTGTAAATTCGACGTGGGATTTTTATCTCCCGCGGTTATCTCGGTGGCTTACAACGACGACTTCGCCCCACCGAGTGGATCGCCGGCGCCGTGTACCTCGAATACCGAAAGGCTGAACGAATGAGTTATGAGGGTGTATTACAATGCACGTACTTAATTGGCGCGCAGATAATGTGCCGGCTGAACGCATTGCCGTGTGAGTTATAGCCCCGAGGCCCTCCTTCGGCTGCTCCTCTCTATGCGTTCGCGCGCCTGCACCTATGCAGGCCGATTCAAGTTTATAGAATTTCAGAAGTTCCATGTACCACTTCTCTCGGCAGTCTTAATCGACACGGTTAAACCGTGCGATCTTTCTGTCTTTCCGCGGGTGAAAATTCAACACCGGTGAAATCCTCGAATTATCCGGTGACCGGAGGTAAAAATTCGTGTCCACTCGGGGACCTCCTATTTTTTTCCGCGGAGGACTTTCGATTGGTCGTTATCGCGTATACCTGTAGCACTTGACTACTTCCGGTTGCAATTTCGATGGAAGCGCGGAAAACGTTTTCGGCATCGGAGAGTTGCTCTCACGATGCACCGTCCTCTCCATTCGCAACCGAGTAGAACGAAACTTTTGGCATGCGGTGGGAGGATGTTTCCGAAACACCATGCGCGCTCTCGCGATACACAGTGTGCCGGAGCCCGACGATTCCCCTCGATTTCACGGCCGGGCTGCGCCCTTAAATCGCGAGCTCGCTCCGCCTGAAATCGTGAATTCTGGCACCGGGAGTAGAGACTACGCCGCTAGGATTTTCTTCGACCCTGAGCGACGACGAGAGCACGGCGAATATAATTTCAAGAGAATCCCCGTCCCTAATCGCCTTTCGAGAGTACGGACGCTCTAGCGTGTACTTATCTCGGAAGTTATATTTACTTGGGGCTTAACTACTCTCTAGAGGAAATCCATGTAAGAGTGCTTAACCCCTTTGCCCGTATATTTGTCAGGAGACGGCGTCACTCGTAAAGAGAGCGGCGGGTGCGCCGGCGCGACTCGCATAAAATTTCATTGACAGCCCGCGAGTTTCGCGCGAGTTGCCGTGCTTGCCGCCCGAGTCCCTCCATCCTCGAGTTGAAACGACGAATTTCGTACTTTCAGTTTTCGAGGATTTACTCGCGCGCGCGGCGGCTGCTGGCGTGTGAGGTCACGAGGGACGACGAGACTCGTCGTGTAACGAATAATCGAGAGCTCTGGAAAAGGTCGACTGAGCTTGCAGGCTCGCGCGACTTCTCGATGTTTCTTTAATGTTCTCCCCTCCGCTGCGATAATTCACGTCGACTTCGTGCATCGATATTCGATGCCGCGACATCGAAAAGCCATTAATGATCGGATTACTCGCTTTAACAGTTTCGAAAGACGGGAGATAAGCTGCGAGCCTAAGACGGCAAGCGTGTAAGTCGCCGGCAATTCGGAGTTTATGTCTCTTCTTGGAACTGGTGAGACTCGTAGGTGTACCACGGGGTGGACGCACGCGCGCGCGCTACTTACACACAAGGGCCCACACAAAGAAGGAGAGTATATAGGGAGTGTTCCGAAGGTTCCGAGCACCGCGACGTGGTATGCCGCACCGTTATGTACAGTACATAGAACTTGGTTGGTACATTCGCGCGTCGGCCACGCTCTCTCCCTCCCGAAAATGCGGAACGTGAGCACCGTAGTCAGTTACATATATGCAAATGTAGACGTCTCTCCGGCCACCGTAAAGGGTGGCCAGCTTTAAAACATCGTAGGTAGCGTTGCATTGTCGGCTTGTCACCGCACGTACCGGCAATTCTCCTCCCCCTTTCCTCTCGTTCTCACGACTTTTCCCTTTTTGTCGAGCGGTCCGAGTCGCGTGACGCGCGAGGTGCGAGCCTTCGTCGCCCGCGATCACCGCAACGCGCCCGTCGCAAAGCGATTCGCGCGGTGGCAGGCCCACCGATGTGTACTTTCCAAGCTCACCTTTCACGCTTTTCTTTTACCATGGATTTCTCCTTCCTCCTCCCTTTCCCCGCAGTTCTTGGTCCACCTCTTCTCATTATGCATTTAAACAGCGGAACAATGGCGGAGCTATGCAAATTAAATATGTGGTACACGAGCAGGATTAGGATCGGGCCGATTCGGAATAGTTTGTTAAAGGGTGTCTAATTGAAATGAATGCAAATTGCTCAGTCGACCCTACCTCGGCTCCCTACCGTGCTGCTTCCGCCCCGGTCGAAGAAGTTTCCGCTCCTAAGCGAACGGCCCTTCCCGTTTCTCACCCTTTTAAATCTCTCTCGGGGGCCGAGCATTTCGCGTTTCGTTGCCCCAGTTTTCGCCAATTCACCTGCGTATTATTTAAGTTCCAGAAGCGACGAGACCACCCAAAGACCTTACCGAAAATACGGTTTCTCGTTCCCTACCCACGCTTCGAGCACGTCTCGTCGAATGAGTTCTCGAGGCGAGCGAAAACGCGACGTGAGAAAATCACGAGCGGCTTCTGCCTCGCGTCCACGCGATTTTAACCTGCTTCAAAGCGTTATCGTTGTCGCTCTTGATCTCGAAGCGGTGACGACGTGCCCGACCTCGGTCTCTTCCGGGATCTCCTACTTGTCGTAGAACGAGGAAAAACAAGGTTGGACGGAAGTATCCATCGAGGATCTTCTACGCGAGCTTTCTCGTGCGGATTTTCTCAGCGTCACAGTCGCGAAATGGAACAGGACGAAGCAAAAAGCAGGCGGAGATGTGATATTTCGCGTTTTGTTTACAATTTCTGTGTGTTCGTCGATTCTTTTCAGGGCATCAACCGATCCGTGACGCCAATTTTTAAACGACACGAGAACGTCATAGCGTTGTGAAGTTCGTAGATCGGCGGATGTCTTAATTCTTATTTTTCGTTCACGGTCTTCTTAATTCGTCTCTTTCGCACGATACTTCTACCGTCCTGCAATACCGCGTAATGTTTCTCCCAGACGATGTAGGACGAAGCGATGGCGTCGCGCGGTATTATCTCGAGCGGAATTTCGCTCGCACGCGAAGCTCGCAAGCTGCCCGGCATCGACAAAAAGGATCCGAAACGGATGGGAGGAGAACTACGGCGGATGGTTTAAGCCGCGGCAAACTCATCCGCGGTCTCACGTTCGCATCTACCAACTTCTCACGTCCGTCTAACTTCTTTCGGGTCTCGCTTGGAACCGCTCGCGAGCCACTTCACCCTGTATAAACTTTCTAGATTCGTGACGGTTTACGTTTGGATTAAAGGGGCTCGGCGAGAGTCGACGTCTACGGCGCGTTATCTGTTCCTATCTCGAAGTAGGATCTCGATGTGTCTTCCGCGTTCGCCTCCCTCGAAGAAGAAGTTGCGCCGAGAACGAAGATCGAACTGTGGTTTAACGTTCCATCGTAAACGCCGATACGCGAATTAACAATTTGTCCGCAATTTATCAAGAGGCAATCGATCCGATGGAAAGTATCGCTCCCCGTCAGCTGCTTTCAAACCGTATCGTTGCACGCGCGACAATGTATTCCGTGCACTCTATGGAAAACGTTTCCGAGTAATGTCTCATAGTTATTTACGTCGTTGTATTATACGCGCGATTTACGAGCGCACCGAATATCGGCTCGATATTTGATACCGTTCCATAGCTCGTGCTGCATCGTTCTCCCTGTTTACGCTCGCGTCTCGTTGCGGATTTCGGTTCTAGAAGACATTGGAAGGTAGAGCGGGAGAAGAAAAAGGCGGATGCTGTGAGAAAGCGCGAGGAGAAGGAGGAAAGCGATAAGAGAGCGGAGAAAGGATAGATGGGGAACGGGAATATTTTGCCGAGGATTCCGAGGAGGATTACTTTACGGCTTATAAAATCGAGGGGGATCTAATCACATCGGAAGGAATGGCCGTAAACTGGGACAAACATTGCTTCGATCGTGACCTCCTGATTAAGGTCGGTGTCAGGCTCAGGCAAATAAGTACGTCCCCAGTTCGAGCCAGAAAATCGAGCCCGACACGTGCTCTCTTGGGCTCTACCCACGGCAATAAAAGTCTCTTTCCCTGTACATTTCTCACCCTCTTCTCCAGGTCTGCCACCTCCTCCTCTTCCTCCTCCAACCTCTTCTACCTCCTCCTTCTCACGAGGCCGTCGTTCGTCGTAGCACCCCCTCCATTCGCCAATTTCCGGGGCCAGGGAACCACCGCACGTCTCCCGAGTGACTTCCCCGATAATTGAGAATGTTTCGGCGAGTTTCAGTACCGCCCTTTCTGGAGGCACGTCAGTCACGTGTGAATCGAATCCAATTCAGGACGAAAGCTTTTCGATGCAACTGTCCGGTTTACCACCCGCGTACATCATCCGCGCCGATGTTGCACCGTGGACTCGACTTCCTCTCTCCCTTTCGCGCTCTCTCTCCCCTCTCCTCCTTTTACTCTTCTTTTATACTTACGCTTCCAGATGTCATCCCGAGAGACGGTTTTTGACGCGATGTTTGCGCGCTTCGATTTACAGTTTTATAAATCACCCGCTCTGCCAGTGCGCATATTGAGAATTGGGTGTGTGTGTTTTGGGTGTGAGACTGCCAAGTAGAATTGTCGTCAACACGCTAAGATCGTAGAAAAGAATTGGAGCAAAACACTAATGTCATTACAGTTGATTCCGATTCGCGTTCTTTTGCACGAGAAGGGTAACTGGAGATGCTCCACTTTGATTTCTCATCCGACACGTCCAGTCTTACTTTTCTCCTTTCAACCCAGATGTTCTCCCTCCGTTCTTATTTTCTTCCTCTCCCTTTCACTCCGCTCCTCGATTCTTTTCTCTCATTATAGGTGCCTCTTTCTTTCTTTTCCCTCCTCTCCACGATTCTTCCCCACCTCGACCCACTTTTTCTCACCCGTTATCTCTCCGGACGATATCGAAGACCCTTTCGTAATGGCGAACGAGTAAAACGATCATTAATCTGATCTGCCTCTTTCTCGCGCCCGTTCCCGAACATTAATTGTCGGAAAAAGGTAGGGTAAAAAGTCCACATTGAGCCCACGCGAGCCGAACCGAATGCCCCACCAATTCGGTCCGCTCGACCGGGAGCCATGGAATCGGTAAAAAGGACAGCAGGGTGGGTCGCCCTATTTGGACGGTGAATCGCGAGGAACCAATCTTTTCAACATACCAAATTTATTGGCAATAAGAGAGTTTCGTTGGTTCGCAGGAAAATTCGCACGGACCGCGAAACACCTTTCGACTTCCAATAGGATGAATTAGGTGTACGACTTTGTGTTTTTTTTCTTCTTGCAAAACGATAAGACGCTCGACGTTAAACGATATTAAGCAAGAATAAAGATCGGCAACGGGATACAGCGGACGTCCACGGAATAATGGGTCCACTTTAGAGGCGATGGGTACGGGGTAACTTTATTTCTCCCTTACCTCGCCACCCATTTGGCTCCCTCGCCGTGGTTCGCGGTGACGCGGAAATGCATTGCCATCGGTATTCGTTTTTCAAGAGGGGGTATCTCAGACTCGATAACAGAAAACCTCGTTACTCTCACCGTCCGACCTGGTATCCATTCCCGATCTCCGTCTCACCGCTTTCCTTTCCCCTTTTCTCCTTACCACCTACCCTTCTTTCTCCGTTCGACCCAACGTCGCGTCGTCTCCTTCCTAAAACTCAGCCGTGTCACCACCGAGGGGACTAACGACAATTCTCGTATTCTTCGCTCGTTCGACAATGCGTTCCTTCGCAGTTATTCACGCTCCCGCGACGACAACGATCGATTCTCGTCGGAATTGCGAAAAGCTTCCCCCGAATGTGGCCCCACGAGAGCAGCCGCGCGCGAGCACACACACACACGTAGGCGCGTCGATTTATCACGGTGCTGTATGCCGAAGGCATCGCGAATTATCGATTTTTCTTGCCGGAGGCGACGTCTCGTCGTCACTCTTGTTTATATATCGAGAAGCGCATTATTAGAGCGAATGGACGGACGTGCACAGGTAGGGGCAAGGGAATTTTTTTCGTTTTCGACTCTCCTCGCGCGTAGAACCGAACGAACCAACCCCCACGTCACATCTCGCGTGGAAGCTTGACGCGCGGCCACGCGTCCGGGAGATTTGTCATTTTATATTTTCACCTGTCCGAAGTGATTCTCATCCGTCGATCGGTTTGACGGATCCTCGCCCCACCTGGTTCGCGACTACGATCGGCAAGGAGAATTACGCCTCGACGATATTCCACCGTTATCGAGGACGACGATAAAGGCGAACGTGTTTCTCCTAGCGTAATTCGAATTACGTCGCTCGAGATCGTATTTCACGCGGGCGCGACGCATTCCGATCCGTGTCAACGATCGCCTGAGAATCGACGGTCGAGAGGGTTACGAGGCGCATGGATTCTCTCGGTCCCTCTTATTGGCACGACCGACGTCGCGACGCGCGCGCTTCAGCCGGACGCGGCTCAAAGCGGCGCCGAAGGTGCTCGAGCCTGAACGGCGCTCAACTTTTAAATTATTACTCAGTTACCGGGGTTTTATTGCGCCAATAATAAAAGCCGGGCGATATCACTCGAGCTACTGCCTTCCTTCCATCTCCGAAACCCACCCCCTTCGTATCCATCGTCCAACCTCTCTTTCTCTCTTCATCGTTTCTCATCCCTTTCTCAACTACTCCCGAACGTGTGTGCGCGACGTCCTGTTATAGCTGCGAAATATGGTCGTTACTTATACTACGGTGCGGGGTGTGTGTCGCCTACATCGACCGTCTTTAATGTCCAAGCGGACCTAGCAGGGAACGAGGGGTAGGAGGCCGAAAGAACGTCGTAGCTACGTGAGATTTTGTTGCACCCGCGATCTTGGATGAGAAAGGGCCGTTAACATCTTCCTTCCACGGTGTAACGCCGGGTGTAACGGGAGGACGTTATGGCTTCCTTTTATGCCGCGTTAAGAGTGGAAGGGAGAATTTAGGAAATACGAGCTCGCTCCGGCATACGCCACCGTCCCCACCGTATTTCTCTCTTTTTTTTTTCTTTCGCTCTGTCGTATCGCCGAGCCCAGCAGTTTGGCACATGCGAGTTTAGTGCGCTCCTCGGTAACGATGAGTAACAGAAGGACGAATTGGATTCGACTATGGACGGAGATCTCGCGAGCACGCGATCACACGGCGCGTGACGACGACGGTTCCATTATCCGCGATGATTTATTATCACTTTTCAGGCGAACTCGCTTAAGCTTCCGGCCAAGTGGCACGTGATATCCCACGGTATCTTTGTCCTAGAGGTGAGGAGATATCGTTAATGCCCTCTCGGAAGTCCACGCACTATGTTCTCTTCTTATGGCTTCCGTATGAAACGAACGAGGCAGTTTGGAAATATGACGCCTGTTAGAAAGTTGATCGTTCGCGAGCTCGTATCCACGGGTAATTGAATCGTACCTTTTTAATAATGATGGAATAATAGTGGCCGTTAAGGGCTCGCGAGCCGAAGGTAATAGTAGTAAAGAACGCGTAAAGTCGAACGACGACACGAGTGGCTCGTGCATTTCCTGACACATCCACACGGAGGCACACCTGTGCGGAATAAGATCGATATTTATTTTTTCATTGCTCCGAGCACGTTTGAGATACTGGACAAAAATTTCGCTGTGTACGCGCGCGTATATCTGCGGCGCGCCCATTTTGAAATTTACCTCGCTCTTGACGATGACGGATCGTCAGCAACGTACTCCCTTATCGTAACACTGCGCTCCCGGCTTTGCGTGCGCAGCTCTTTAATCTCCTTCTCCCTCGTTCTTTTTATTTAGGAGCAATATGAAGGAAGCTCGTGGGAAAAAATTACTGGAGGATCCAGGCTTCCGTGGATTTTGTCCGTCCTTGATTTATTTCGCGAAGAATGCGTTTACGTAAAAAAGTTTATTCTTTCTCTTTCAAATCGTCGGACATATAAAAAATCTAAGTATCGCTACGAATAATATAACTACGTATGCAAGTGCCGAGAAAGTATCCGCACGTGGGGTTACGATGGCGTGATTCTTTACAGTTTACGTTATTTAAAATTATATGTTCAAACGTGTGACAACTTAATCTCTAGGCAATTATTTTGCTACTCGCACGTGCACCGAGTAAGTATCGGGTAACGATATCACGAAAGAACCGTGCATAATCATTTACCTTGACCGCGCTCTCTTTCGCGAAACGTTGCGAACTTTCGCTTACAAAGTATTTCATTGGCGAGCGACGTGAAGTTTCAAGAGCGAAGAACCACGCGAAAGATTCTCGGACGAGAAAACGAAAAATATACGTTACCACGCAAGAGCGCGTTACGGTGTGTCTCTTCTCGCGCATTAACTTAACGTAAAAACAACAAATTGTAATCTCTTACTATACTCTATTAGAATCATTAATTGCACATTTTAATACTGTACGTTCGTAAAGTCGCGCGCGAGTAGTATTAAACGCATATTGGAGGTTAAACGTAGGGAGACCTTTTCATCACAGTTTCTTGATGCCCCTGGCATCGCAGCATCGGCTACATGTTGTGAGATACTATCACCTTTACCACGTAGACTGCGAGTATAAAGGAGGTCAGCAGAATGAAGCACTTCTTGTTGCAGCAACCACCTTGAAAAAAAAGAAACAGAATTTTCGTTTCGCCATACCGCTATGGAGACGACTTTTCTAAAAGTTCGTGGATTGGACGATCCTCGACAAAATCACGAGTACTCGGTAATGCACGCTTCTCTCCTATCTCCTTGCCGGCATTAACGCATCGCAGTATCGCGGGACCTTTTAGGCCGTTCACCGATAATCTTCTCAGCGCGTCCGTCCGTTGGCGTAATATTATCGTAGGTTGAACTTAGCCGAGAAAGAAGCGATTCCCGGACTGGCGCGGTTACGCAACTGCGCCGTGAATGAGGAGCGCAGTTGATTCTCTATTGAAATTTCTTATCTCCCCTCGTCCGACTCTCGCGCCTCACCTCGAAAAGTCAAGCGTCGGTCTTCCAGATCACAAACGATCTTGCAACGGATTAAAATGAAGAAATGCGAAACTTACAGCAACGTTGTTGCCTTCGGTCCACGTGTTCGGTCTGGATGATGCAGTGAGCGGTCGCCGTGGCATTCGGCGCGACTGGTGGGGCGGCGTATGGAGGTGTTGGAATGTACGACGGGTTATAGGACGGTTGGGGCATCACCGTCGGATAAAAATCGTTTTTGTGTAATTGCGCCGGATGAAGGTAACCGGCAGTGGGCTGACCGTAGGACACCTGTGGCTGGGTACCAGCCGATTGTTCGTGAATGTCATCTCTCATGGGCGCAGTCGCCCCCGTCGCTTCCGCGTAAGACGGTGGAGCGCCTTTGGTTATCGTTGATACTTCCGGCTGATAATTCATGACGACTGACTCCTGTTTCGTTCGCTGACGTTCTTCACTGGATGATATCGGGCGCATCAATCTTTCGAGAAATCAAACTCCCTCGTCTCAGATCTGCGAATGGAGAAACGATTAGATGACCTGACGAGTGAATTTTTTCCAAGCATATTTGTCTAGGATATTTCTCGCGAACGCGGTGCCCGTAGATAAAGTTTTCCTAATCCATTAAATCAAGTGAAGTAATTTTAATTGGAAAATAAATATATATATTTTGAGAATCAAACGAAAAGCGATTCGGAGTTGCCTATGCGGCAAAGGGTCACGCTATATCGAATCGGATAACTTAGGGTATCGCGGATTAAAAGTATTGGAGGCGCGAGAATCCGTGATTTCGCAGGAGCGAAGAGAGAGGGTGCGTGAGAAGAATTCAGATCGCCGGGAATATTTCGCGCGCCTCGACATAAAGGGGTTTCGACGTGGGTGGATTATCTCTGTTGATCCGCGATAATCGCTTATTTATCTTTTCCTGTTGGTGAGCACAAAAATATCGATTGCGCGAGACAAACAAGTGACGCGTTCGATTCGAAGCATTCGCGGACGTGCATGACGCTCGCGAGTCCATCGAAAGGCATTCGATTTCTCCGCGCTCACGCGTTTAGCGTTTTTATGAGCGCGCCTGCTCGAATTCGCGGCCACTGCCAATCGCGCGTAATGACCGATCGCGATTAACCGTGTGAAATCTCACGCTCGCACACAAAGCGTAACCAGGCTATCTTTCGATCATCTCTGCATAGACTATGTCGTATTACGTAAACGCTTCGAGATTAGAATACCGGTTTCTATGTACGACTACTGTTTGTGGGGATTGGGCAACCGGCGCGGTGAGGTCGTGAATATTCTTCCTTCCTGGTTTCTTCGTAACCAATGCCCGCGAGACGCTTCTCGTAATCACTCTCGAACGTCAAAAGTCAACGATGACAAGCGCTTCGCGCGTAAGAGGAAGCTGAGGCTGCAGCGTGGCGTGTAAAATGAAAAATGTGAAAGGACACGTATCGAGACGTATCGTCGGTTCGCGTGACTTTATTATTGTACGCGCTCGCGCCGGGTGATATAAATTGCGCGAACGTTAAACGACGAGAGGATATCGATTTTGCAAATTGCATTTGAGCTCGGGTATGTACGCTCGCAGCCTGCGTCTGCCGTGCGATTATTGTCACCGGCAATTTGCCTTAGCGCGACGTTTTACCCCGGAAATTGCGTCTGCGCGTCTCGAGATGATTCCGCTTGGACGATCGTCTTGCGAGAAATTGGGACGAGCAGGAGTGACGGCACGCGCGATCGCGAGAACGACGAATAATCGTGGGAAATTCTGACGATTCACTTGAGGACGCTCTCACCCGCCCGCCCTAAGGCGTTCTCGCTGGAACGGCGGAGGAAGAGTTGCGTCACGCGAGAAATCGTGCGAGTACCGCGTACCAATCGATCCATGACCGTCGACGAATTCCTTGTAGACTGACCTTCGCATTCCGATGATTTTCGTCGGTACCGCGGTGCGGCTCGTACGGACGGCACGAAGAGCAAAACTCGGCACGGTTATAATATCGAGCGATATCGATTCTAGCTCGTCGATCCGGCACGATGAAATTTTCCGCCACGCGAAACTCCTCGGATTAAATCGGCGAACGAAAACACGGGGCCGCCGCGGTATTGGCCCCGAGTGAGCAGTGGAAAAAAAAGGAACTTACTTGTTGGCCTTTCATGCCGCGTGGCTTTAACTACTGACGATCCGTGCGATTAGGCAGTCGCACCGTTCAACACTGCGTACACGACTGCTGACACTGCCGTTGGAATATTTGCAGTTGTACCAACATAAAGCGTAGTGACTCGACGTCGAGCGCGCGACTTCGTTCCGCGTAGAGTCGTCGACGCGGCGCGGGAGATACGAAAAAATCGACGATAGCAGGCGCGTCCGCGCGTTACGAAATAATTGAGCAGCGTGGATCGAGTGTAAAGCGAAATAATTAACGCTTCGAAATCATGGCGACATCGTGCCACTTCGATTACGAGCACGATTGACATTACCATATTATTATTTTACCATGATTGCGATGTAATGGAACGTAACGCCGTAATTATTGCACGGTAAAGTATCGTTATTTTCAATAAATTATCAAGGTGTCTCGATGCGAACGCCAGGAAGGATGGAAACAGATAATTTTGTACCAATCGTGCATATTATTTATTGTGAAAAATTCATCATCGGGTAAATAAATTCTTGTGCGTGTCGAACAGTATTCAATGGCCGATCTACTATCTGAACGTAGACTGCACACGTTTTTATAAATTGTCATGGAATTTGTTACAGCTTCGATTAAAATTATGGTATTAATTAACGAAGAAGTTTTAGCTGGTTACTCATAGTTATTCCATGGCCGCCACGGTGGTTCACGATTCGTACTCTGTCCTATTCTGGACATAAAGCTTATATGTTGTATCACCATGAACAGTGCGATTGCAAGGAAGAGGATAACAATAATAATCACAAACTTTCGAACGTACTGCCGTTGCTTATCTGAAAATCGTAAAATCGCATTATTACAGTTCATTACTTTCGCGAATGATTAGCAAACGATCTTGGTAAAAATAAACGTGTATCTTGGAAGTGCGTAAGTTTCACAATAATTAGCGTACCAACGGCGTATCTTACTTTCTGTTTACGATACGTTCTGTTTTTTTTACCTTCGTACCCAGATGTTCCGCTATTGTTCGCTTCTCCCAACTGCCCCGCGTTCTCTACCTCAGACGGTCGAGTACCTACATTCGTTGAAATCGGATTGTACGTGTAGGAGTAGGGGGGCGGGCTCGAATAAACATTGTAAGTTGGTTCTTGCGAAGGCGGGTAAATGAAGCCAGGGGGCGGCGGTTCTGGGAATGGAAATGTTGTTAAACCTTGCTCGTTCCCTCTGGCACCTATCGCCGACACGTTTCCGTTAAATTTTCCATCATCTTCCAATGGATATCCTGCAAAACACGGTTCTTGCATTAGCATCTACCTTTAACGACGTGGCATTAATTGTGAACGCTCAAATTTATTCGGCAAAAAAATATCGAGGGAGATCGTTGGAGAGGACTCGAAGAAGTATGCACGGTTGGCGTGCACCGTCAGCTTAAGAAACGTTATACACATGCATATCGTACATAACCAAGGCGTATATACCTACCCTGGAACATAGGAGTCGCGTTTGAGGAGTAAGCTGAAACGCAAACGAGAGTTAAATGGCTGGAAAACGAAGGCAATTTAATGCACGGATATTCGAGGAACATTCCGCGGGCGGGCGGGCTGGGTCGGAATACGGCAAGGGATTTTTACGTAACTTCCCTCGTACGGCCAAAGTAGATACAGGGAAATATCGATAACGATTGAAAATCACGCGGCACGTACGAGCGGTCGAACCAGCCGCGCCACCGCGAGTCTCGTCGTGTGGCATCAACTCGACGGCGCAGCGGGGAGGAGTGGAGCTGGGACACAATGGCTCGGTGCTTTTTTGCCCGCACCGTGAAAATAACGTTTATGGATTAGACGGAGCCAAGTGAGGCCAGTGATTCTCAATCGGAGCGGCAGTAACGCGTCTACGCGTCCTTCTGCCAAAAAGTTCGCGTGGCAGGGTCGCGCGGGAGTCGGGGGATGGAAATGGGGGATGAGGATCGTGGAGAGAGAGTTGGAAAGGGGGTGGACCGCGGCGCGCAAGAGGAGGGGAAAAATGTGTCGGCGCCGGGCTTTAATCAATGGTTTCGGCGCCAACTGGGCGAGCGCGCGCGCGCGCGTTTCTGTAAAAAAAAAGAGACTGTGAGAGGTGGATGCCGAGGACGAAGGAGGGCTGGCGAGGGATGAGAATGAAAAGAGATGAACAAAGAGAGAGAGAGAGAGAGAGAGAGAGAGAAAAGAGAGAGAAAGCGCGCGACTGACCCGTATAACGATGGAAATTCGAATTGTCATTCGTAGTCGTTGCGCCTTCGCCGTACGGCCCGCCTGTTTCGGCGTTCCGGATACGAGAGTGCGCGAAAACCGTTGTATCGCTGAATGGCTCCCTTTCTCCACCGACCCGCTTCGTTTATCTCCTCTTTTTTCACTCCTTTTTTTTCGCCTCGCTCGCCTTTTTCGAATGACGCCGACTGCGTACGAGCCGCGCCGGCGCCGAGCGTAACACTCGGCCGATCGCCAGACAAAAAGAGACGAGCCTGGTGACGCTCGTGTCACGTCGCTTGTACCAAGCGGGATTCAAAATTCGCTCGCTCGATTCGTATGAATAGGAAGCTCGTCCCACTCGAGTCACCGGAGATCGTTTGGCGTTTTTTACGCGGTGCGACGAACTCTCGACCGAGTTTGATAATGCGATCCTGCGTGCGATCGCGCGCGAAGGTGCAAGTGGTAAGAGCCCGGACGCGGTCGGACGCTTCGCCACGCGTCCACTGTGGAATTATTCAGGGGACACGCGAGTCGACGGATTGGTCCGTAAAGTTAATTAGCAGCTGCGATGTACATCGTGAGAAAGCACATGGTGCCGGATTAGAATCGACGCAGTGGCGTGTTGCAACCTTGTTGGAGGGTAGTTGTTACTCGTTCCTCTGCTTTGGACGGTCCACCGAAATCCACCGTGGGTCGTGCCAGGAGCAGGCGTAACACTCGGCGATTCGCCAGGTAACAAATCGAGACGTTGCGCGATTCTCTACGCGTTCGCGTGAGAATTATTTCACCGATAAATCGAAGTAAGCCGAGACGACCAGGAGAGATAAGATAGTGCTCTTTCCGATATGCGAAATTCCATATTTATCGGGACTAATGCCTTCGGAAATTGGCACAAGGCGGCAAGCCGAAATTCGATCGTTTAAAATTCCCGCCGCGGAGTGGACGTCAACGCGCGATATATTTACAGCCAATCGCGCCACTACGATTCTATCTCTCGCATACAGTCGCGCGCGGCTGCACGCGACGTACTCGCGCGTGCAGTTGAGTATTGAACGAGTGTGGACCAACGTGTCGACGGAAATCGTGACTGGGTTCTCGACGTGGTCGTCGTTGTCGCGGCTCGGGGGAATTGAAAATTCGCAAAGCCGCGAGCTTCCAAGCACACACACGCGGCATTCCTACGTCCTTAGCCTAAGAGTTGTTTGCTTTTAAGATTCCACCTCGCTCACGGCCGCGCTATGTTTAGTTTCGAGAATCGCTCGTACGCGGCGTTCATTCCGCAGGGTTCACCGTCCTCCGTCGAATATTTCCTTCCACTCTCCTCGTAGCCTCGAGTTCTTCAAATTTATCGTATCTCGGAGAATCCACTGGATATGGAAAAAGCGAGGAATCGTGCGCGACCTACGCGTGTCCTTTACACGACTTCCCCGAGCTTTCCGCCGGCTCGTCCTTTTTTTTATCTCCTCCCCGAAACGAGGCGTCAGCTGCGGCGAAGGAAGAGAGAGAGAGAGAGAGAGAGCAAAAGTGAAGGAGAAGAAATACGAAGAGCGATGCTTCGCGTGGAAATCTGAATTGGCTGGATATGAATGACGATAAAAGACGTCCGCGGAGATGTCTCCTTTTACTGCGCCTGAAAGGGGCTCGCGCGCGCACGCGAATGGCTCAGAAGATGTAAATGAGGCGACGATAACGGACGACTACTCGACGATTTTTGCCGCGTAAGATTATGTCCCGTACATTAGCTTCGTCCTCGATAGCGGAGACTCTTGCTTTTCCATGCTGACACTCGAAAATCGTTACGCCGACTTCATCACGATTTTCTCGCTCTGACGATCGCGAACTGTTTAGAAAAGGAAGAGTAGATCGCGCACGTGCACAAGTCCCGCTAAGGGGCACGCGCAGTCGTTGTACGCGCGATGGGTAAGTGCGCCTCTTGGAGCTGTCGAAGGACGTGGTACTAAATTCACGCCACGTAATTTCCGGGACTAGGAAGGCGGATCCTACCGGCGAGGAAGCAAGATCGCTATGTGACGTGCAGGGTAATTCTCCGCACGTGTGTGCTGATATATTGCCTACGTACGCCCACGATAATGTTCCAGATGAAGTCCGAGCCTCGACGTCGTAGGCAGTCTCCGACTCTATTCCGGGATCCTACCACCGAATTTTGTCCCAGCTTGTCTCTCGAGATCGCGAGACTTTGATCGTACCGAGTTTAGCAGTCTTACGTCAGCTATCGCGTGTTAACTGCATCGACGATTAGGTTATGTTTAATTGCGCGTCTCGTTAAAGCATGTTTCTACGCGCCAATAGCTTTTACGAGTGATGCTTTGATTATCCTTAGGTGCGAAAGCTCAGATGACGAATTATTTCTACGAGCGGGACGGCACCAACCTTCGAAGCGCATCGGTGATCTTGACATTTTTCACTTGGCACTGAACGTCCAGTCGCACAACAGTTTCACCGCGCTGGTGCTGCGCAGCAGTCTATTTGCAAACTGAGTCGTTTTAATATAGCTGCATGCTACCGCATTACTACGCCAAAGTAGCGAAAGCTAGTCGGCGGGAAATTTAAATTCGTCGTATTCAGTTCTTTCTACACTTGAAATTGGCGAAGAAATATCGCGGAAGTAAGAATTCGTCGGCACGAAATCTCCGTTCTTCTTCTTTTTTAAAGGTTCAAGTTTTATTTTTTGCGTGTTAGGAGCCTGTTTTTTGATCTTCTTGACGTGTCACGTTTCACCTAACCTTACAATCGCATCGTTGTATTTCGCGAGATTACGTGTCGTGCAAAACTTACGTACATGTTTATTCTAACGAGGACATAAAAATTACTGTCTTTTCGCTGGACGTGCGACCTTGAAATCGCGCACTTACCACGCATGAACGTTGGTCAGCGACGTGTATGACCCATATGGCTCACAGATGTCTCTGTCAGCGTGGCGGTAAATTTGAAATTTATCGATCCTACTTAGGACGGAACGTTAATGGGTAAGTGTAGTCCCCACTAGAGAGAGCAGACGGGCGTGTAAACGAGAAGAAATGAGATCGACGATGAAACACTCCATATCACGCGAAGGCGTTGCGTGTTCGCCAATATGAGTACAAGGTCACGCGAGAAACGCGTGCTCTTCTATATGTATATTCCAGTTTAAGAATGCATTTACACACTTTACGTTTGGTGTGGAAACGCTGCATTGGTTAGGGTTAGCTGGTTTTATTTCCTCAGTCCATTTTATGCAAATTCAATTCCGCAAAAAACACAATCCGTAAGCTAAAAAGTGTGAGCAGTGTATTACGATCAGCGTCCAATTCGCATTGGTGGTTGAAGGCCGCACCGTCCAGGAATAGAATTCTCGGTTATTTCAGTACGTACCCCAAAAAAACGCGTTATATTGATTGATAACTGTACAAAACCACCGGCCTTGTTGCGGCACGGCAAGAAAATCGCGTAAATGGTATTTAATCGTCCTTACCTCGTCTAATGTTTCGCTGAGGCAGCAGCAACGGTGAATGCATAGCGCGATGATGTAATCGTCTGCGATTCGCCTGCGTGTGATATTCGATCGATGACGAAATACGATGCATGTCGTCGGGGTCAGTAGGTGCGGGTATACTCGCTTATCTCGTTTCGAATAGATACTACCTAGACATTTTGTATTCCAGGATGACACGATGGAAAAGTTACACCACCATCAAAGGTCGGATCGGCAGATAGATACCATCCGAAAGAAAAATTTTCTTCCTTTCACTAAAACGGTACGAGCCTCGTTGCATAGTAGTTCGTCCATTGGCAGACTGGATTGGTTTTCAGGATGATTTGTGCTTTTCGAAATCAGTCGGTAACTAGGAATAACGCGTTCATCTCGTGCATATTGCAGGCTCTCCGATTTGCATTAATAGTGTAACGGCCATTGCATTAATTGCAGTCGAGCACACGGATCACGGTCGTATACCCCATGATAAACCGAGATGCATACAAACGGTCGCCAGATTGGTCAATTTAACATTTTTTCATGGGGAAAAAAGTATCCAACGGAGGAGTCCTTCTTCTATTTCTATATTTATCCCCCTTATCGAGTCGCGTGATCCAGCTAGTAACCGGTTAGGACGAGCACGTTTACACGATTTAACACTCATCGCATGACTAAAGCGCGTTAATTCATTACCCTGCGTGACCAGGTACCTTCTTTTCCGGTTTTTCAAAGTACCGCTGGTCAATCTCCTGAAAATATTTTTTTCGACGCTTCGATATTTGTAAGTTTTTCACGCGCTTGGACCGAAAATAGAAAAATATATTTTCACGGGTCCGCTCACCCGTTCTGCGTTCCGTTGATTACTACCGTCCCTTATAAAGCTTAAACGTACGCGTATTCCATTATGCGTAGAGGAGGGGGGTTGCATTAAGAAAGTTTCTTGAATCGAAAATTAATCGTCGCCGGTGCCGCCGCCGTGGGCGCTCGTCGTCGCAATTCGAGGTGTTGCGAAATTTCTTGCAAGTGCTCCGTGTTCCGATGAAAGTGCCCGTGGAAAGAGTCTCCGCGCGCCGTTCAGAAACCGCGCGGTGACAAATTCGTCGTAACGCCGGGCGTTACCGTATTTACTACGCGGGCTCCGCTTTGTCCCCGCGTAATTACGTTCCGCGAGAGCTTAACGCCCCACAATTACTTGGCGGTCGTCGTTAATTTCCCTTGAAATAAAAGACGACGACGAAGACGACGAGAACTACCACCTCCGACGACGACCACCACCACCCTGGAAGAACCGTTACCACCACTTCGTGCGGACATGATGTCGGGACTGGTAGTCGCAACACCGGAGGGTGAGTGGCGATACCAATCTTACGATTTCTACGGGCACAAAGACGCTACTCTCTGCGCGCCCCTCCTTCGCCAACCCTTCGCCCTTCATCTTTCCTTCTAACCTTCTCTCGTCGACCCGCCTCTCCTCATTCTCCTCCACGTCCACGGGAACAGAATCATCGAGGAGGGAGAGGAGATCGTCTATTTCTTAGCTCCTCGTCCCACTCCACCAGCACCATCGTAGCCACAGCCACCACCACCGTCACACCGAACGAGCTACGGCCCTGGGACACACTATTTTCCGGAACTAAGGAAGGATGTGAAAGTGCTGTCGAAGTTGGTGAACGGCGGGTCCGGATTACCTGCCGTTAACGCGCCACGCTCCCATCCACTTTTAAGCGGAATCTAATCTCCGTCGAGTTTAACGAACATAGTCGGCACCAACCACCGAATTATCTCGATGCAACGAGTATTCGCGGTTAACGTAAAAAAATCTCACGCGCCTCGTCGCCGAGCGCAGAAAAATTCCGTAATTCTTGCAAAACGTGGAACTTTGCATGAATTTTTCCACCGAGCACGGTCGCGCGGTCGATTAAGCTTGTACGACGAGTTACGTTCATTTTTTGAACCGAGGACTTCAACGTGCGACCGTCGCTCTCGCTTCGGTTAGATCGATACACGAATTTTACCCTTTCTCCCTTTCGGTCTCTTCTCTCTTTTTTTTCGTTCACCTTTCGTGTCCCTCTCTATCCTTCGCCTACCATGATCGTAGAGTTGAATTAACACGCCGCTGGAGAAAAGTGGATTAATTTACCGTCGACCGAACTCCGGCGCACGTGCTTCTACTTTCCACCGTTTCCCCCTTTTTTTTTTACGGTCGTCATTTTTGGTTTATACCTCGAGCACGGGGTTCGCGTTCTACTCGAAAATTTTACAAGCCTGTACGACGCGCCCCGTGGCGGTTCACGAATCCAGATTACAATTTCTTCTTGGGCGTAAAAGAATTTGCCGGAAACACGGATGCCCTCGCCTATCCGCGGAAGATTTACCGAATTAAATATCGCGATAGCTCCGGCAAAGTTCGCCACGCGGCCGAAACTCGGTCCCATAATTTTTTCAAACTACAACAGCACTCGTTCCGCATACGCTTTCCCGTTTTCTGGAATTCGTGGGTGCTGGGGCAGAAGCGTCGAGCGAACGTAGGGGGGAGCCCGACTTTAAAGTTTAACGAGCGCGCCCGAATAAGCCGGCGATTCGTAGGACGCACTCTGCCCGTGTATATGCGAGCATTTATACTTGCGAAGATAGAAGGGCGTAGGAGAAGGGAGAGTGGAAAATGGAGGACCGAGCCACACCAGGAGAAGCAGGAAGGGTCGTGGGAGGAAAGAGACGGTAGAAGACGCGAGTGTAGCGCGAGAGTAGTTTCGCGTAGACGAAATAGTCGTAGAGAGTCCGACAGTAACCCACCTTTATGACCGACGTTCCTGGAAAGTGCGTTTCTACCCTTCAAGCCGGTCCTTCGTCCACCCTTTTCCGCGTGCTCGCCCATCCGCCCTTTCTCGCCCTCGCATCCGCCCACAATGTAGTCGCAGTAAAGGCGCGAGGTCGTCACGCCTCGCGCGATATTAAGGGCTCGCTTCATAATCATAATTTTAACGATACCGCGCATGATAAAACACGAGGAGCGCGCTCTTACGACGGGCACGAGGGTGGGGAAAGACGGAACAAGCACCACCGTGGCGCTATTTAATAATGAGATTACGGCCTCTCCGAGGACTTTAAAGCTTCCCATTCGCTCGTCGTTCGCCAATCGTTTCCCGCCTACCTACGAATCGAGGCCAAGTGAGTAGTTGGTTCGAAAATATCGCGTTACACCTCTTAAACGTTTAAAAATTCGAAGGACGACGGAAGCGCGATTGGTAATGACAAATGAGAATATTCGAGCAAATTCTTTGACACGCTTCGCGATGGATAATCGAAGTCGGGGCTCGCGTCGCAACGTAGCAAGACGTCATGCGGTTAGAATGACGATACATTTGTTGTTCTCCGTGTGCTATCTTCGTGTATTGAACGATTCGCATTTTGCCATACCACTTTAGTCGAACGTGCGCGTCCGTTGACTACGGGCACAGACTCGCGCACCTGTCCCAAGGTTTTTCCAGGGTGATAAAAGTGAATGAGAAAGCATCGACAGTGGTGGAAGGATGAGAATCCGGGATTGGTGATTATTGGAACGCCGCTTCGTTTTGGATTTTGAGGGTACATCGAGTCGTCGCAATAATGGGTAAGATCGTTGGATATTTAGTATTGACAGTCTGCGGACGAGACGCGAACGGTTCATTGAAATCTTATTTAAGGAGACATGCGCGGGCATAAGTCAAGTGCTTCCATGTGCAGGACGCAGTGCGCGTGTTTTTCAAGAGATCCGCGCAGAAATAGAATGGGAAGGTTATGTTTTCTGGAAAAAATGTCGGGTGTCGCTTCCGCGTCAACCCGCAGGGAAATATTATTATGAAATTACATATAGCGATGATGACTTCGAGAGACAAAGGCCAACGACGTAGTCACGCGCAAAAAAATCCGCCTCTACTTCTCGTCTCCATACTTCTCGACGGACAGTTAATAATCTTCTAATCATCGGCGACAAGTATGTTTACAATTCCTTATCGCGCGTGTCGATCTATCGACGATATTAATTTTTCCCTCGAAACGCAGTTGCTCGCCTATCGTCCAAGAAACACGACGGGAGGAAAACGGAAAAGCTGTCTGTCCGTCCACGTTACGATACACGTCCGTAAATTATATCGTTAGGTCGGAAACGGAATGCTAAACAAGCGACGTAACATTCTCCCATAAATGGGAGCAGCCGCCAATTTCGTCATTCCCGATAAAGCGCAACGTCAATGTATATTGGAAAAAAACATTCCCCGGAAGATAATTCTCTCTCCGGGGCGCTCGAATAATCGTGTACGATTTTCGAAAGCGCGCTATCGTACGTGTACGAAGCGAAATATAATGTCAACGTACGTTGAGTTTGATTTTTTAAAGCGCCGTGGATTAAAAGGGACGTGATCGCGGGACGCCCTTACGGTGGGTGGTGGCGTACGCATGCGCATCCCGGACGTTCATAAATTTTCCATTTCAACGTAAAGGGCGCGCGGAATCCCGAATGCTCCCCGTGATTCCACCACCGGCGCGCCATGGGGAGGGAAGGCGAAACGGTCTGGCCGCGCTCGCGCTTCCTCCTCACTCGGAAATAAAGAAGGAACGTCGTTACGTTCGTGTACTCGCCGGGGGAACATTCCGAAATTACGGCGATCCCGGGGAAACGGGAGCGCAAACAAGAAAAGTAACGTCGATGGTGGAATATGCTGAACACGTAATCGCGAGTACATCCTACATCCACGAAAAGCAGCAGCCAGCGGAGAATCGTCGTGGAGAGAAAAGAAGAAGAAGGGTGGTATGCTGCGCACGGACGGCCGCGATAAGTCCGCGCGAATATGTTTGCAATCTCACGTCGCTTCCAAATCGAGTCACGCGAACTGCACTTAAAATTAAAAACATTCCGCAGATTGCTACTCGGCCTCTCACGATATCCGTCGCTTGCGTCCGTGGTTAGGTATTCGAGTGCATGCTCGGGATACAAAACATAACAATTATGCGGTCCGTTGTGCCTCGCTAAACAGGTCATTCGCATTATCGCCGCGCCACCGGAAACGACAGCACTGTCGCTTCCTTTTCTTTTCTAATAACACTTCTGCGCCTTGCTTCTTTCATTTGTTACTCAACGGAGATATCATTGAAAGGTGTAGAAAAATAAAGAAAGATCGATTTACAAAATTAAATGGATCGTCTATTATAAAAAAAAAATTCACAAATTGGAAACGTCGATTTCGACCAGCGATTATAGAAGCGAAGCGAAATTTTGTTCGAGCGAAGAACGTGGGTAGGGGCAATCGGCGCGAATCGTCCGGCGATCGCAGCGCCGATCGGCGGACTCGCTCGCTTTGTGTTTACAGATGCGCCGACGCCAGTGCGCATCTCCTCGCGTTATCACGGGCAGTTGGATGCGCGCGCAGTAGGCGCACGAGAGTACAACATCGGACAACAAGGCGCGAGGACGCACGGGTCTTGTGTTTACACGTGACGCGCAGCGCTCAGTCGGCTCAGGATCGCACAATAACTCCTCTCGGCTTCTCCAAGTCGTCGACAAGCGGGTGTACCCACGTAGCATGGACAAATGTCGAGGGACGTTGAAAAAGGTAGAGTCGCTTGGAGCCACGTAAGATCGGATTTTCTCCGCTTCCTGTTCTTCCGCATCACCGTAATAGCAACCGGCCACCACCCCCGTTGTTCTTTCACTTCCTCGTGATCGGCGCCTGAGTTTCCGCGAGTGCCTCGACGGGAGTCTGCGGCGAAAGTTTCTCCGGATGTTGCTCCGAGTGTGCGCGTTAGATCGAATCGCGAGGATTCCGCGTGCCGTGGAAATTAAGGTCGCGAAAGGTTCCCCCGCGATCTTCCAGTGCGTGTAGGTCACAGTGATAAACTACGGAAATGTCAAGAAGTGAGAAAAAGTGCGAGGAATTTTTATAAGGAGGCGACGATCGATATCGGTGCTGCTGACGCAGTCGCGAACGAGTGCGCGTTACCGATCCCGTCGACGTTAGCGAAAAAGTTCGAGGTCTTTTGTAATTAATCGTTAAATATCTATCACGACAATATCGAGCTCCGGCTCTTCCTTCGTACGGAACCACGCGCGTTCGCCATTTCACTTTCTAATTCGTAAGTGTCGAAAGGTTTCGGTGAAACGGCGGTTTAAATTAGGCGCATGCGTGTGACGTAACGCGGAACGCGCGGGAATTCGCGTCACGTTGCCTCTCGGCCTCTCTCTCCAACGCTCGCGCGTACCTGCTCGAGGAAGGTGGAGGATTCTCCTTTATGCGATGTGACAAAATTGCTTCTCTCTTGCGAGGGCCGATACTTTTTACGATTGGCATCGTGAATGTAAACGTGCGCGCGCTCACGGTTTGTAGAGAAGGCAATATCGAAAGTATGCGTACGCATAATTTTTCTAGCCGTTAAAGTGCGTTGCGAGCGTACAATCTCTCCTCGTGGAGTACCTCCGCTTATTTATATTTCATTATTAGTAAGCACGGCGTGGCCACGTCGTCGTTAGTATACAAGAGCGCGGAGTATGTTTGCTATTGATCGCCACTATAAATTCATAACGCGTCGAGCAACCTCTCGCTGGATATCCGATCTAAGCTTCTTTTCTTGTTTTGCTTTTCTCTAATTGCCCTTCTATTCGCGCCCGAGCGGACGGTTCCCCGTTGGACGCCTTACTTACGTAACGACCACGCGAATGAAGGATCGAACTCTCGTTTAGTGCTCGTTTGACGATTCGCCGAACGTGAAATTCATTTCCGCCCCGGGTTACCGGGACCGCTGCTGCCACTTTCACCTTCGCTCGGTGGACGCTGGTACCGCGGAAGAAAGAAAAAGAGACTGAAACGACGCGAGAGAAAATAGCCGCAGAGACCGGAGAGACGAGTGTCGGCCTTCGAGAACGAAAGTACACGCTTATTCTCGAAGACAACACGCGTCGTCGTGTTGCGCGCAGATTTCTCGCGAGCGGCAAGGTCGCTTCTCGCGCGGACCTGGACGGCCTTGACTTTGAAAGGACACCGCTGTACAATCGAGTCGCGCGCTCGATCGTGTAGAAGAAGAGCTTCGTGTCTACGATTTCGATCGTAGGACAATTTGCAGCTTCTTTTGTTCAATAATTCACCGATATCGGAGGGGAACGGACGCGGGTAGCAAAACCGGGAGTTGGAGAAACCCGCTTGAATATATTACGATCCCGCTGTCTCGGCGTGCCGGGAATCTACGGTGACTATTTACATTGGAAGCTTTCCCGTCGAATCGCGAAGATCGCGAGAAAAGAAACGTTCCGTAACGGAGAACGACGGAGAAGTGAGAATGAGCATAAACGAGACGATAATAACCGAGCTAAACGACTGCGACAATACTCGGGCACTCATTTTTACATATGTATACTCGTTAGCGAAATTGCACGGTTTCCGGGATAAAACTTGTTTATCGTTCGCCGTCGCACGAATGATTTGCATATATAAAGCAAATCTTCCGGCGGCCCGTAACTCACGCAGGCATACCTCGCGAGCTGTACAAACAGGCAACGTTAGGCGGACAAGGGGGAACGAGCGAGGGAGAGATATTTGCATGCGGAGATAATTCGCGAGTAGGTACAGCTGTCGTGTGAGAAGGCAATCTGGATGGGTCCGATGATCGTGCTCGCTCGACTTGCCGCCACGCGATACTCCCTCAAGCCGCACCGAATCTCCTCCTTTATTCCACCTCCTGTGGATTCTAGGCGTCTACCTCCTCTCACGTCGAGCCCTGCTTGGAAAATTAATTTCAGATTCACCGACGAATCCGGAGATCGAGAGTCTGTTGCACAGATGCGGCCCAGATCCACGAACAATCTCCACTTCTTCACCCGGCATGGACGTGAAGGAGCGCGAAATCGCGGAGGAGGATTGCTGCCGGGTTCACCGGCGACTCGTTCAGGACGCTACCACGACGGCCTCGACGAGGTCCTCGCGTCAGGACCTTTCCACGGAATCGAGTCGACCTAACCCAACGGCCGATCCCTCGAACCGCTGCGGGACGACCGCAACGACGGACCCATCGATCGTCCTGAACGACGTAGCCGGGCACCAACTCCAGGACGACAACGAGGACGACGAGCCACCTCCTTACACCGCGATCGCTCCGCCGAATCACGTCGGTTGGACCTTCGACTTCGCATCCGGCATCCCGTATTCCGTGTGCACCACGCCGTTCTGCAGAGCCGAGGCCCCTTTGGCGCCCTTCCAAACGTCCCTGGCGTCGAGTACGGCTTACCATCCTGAGGGAGCCATCGGTCAGCGGCAGTCGATCGCGGTGCCATTGGCGCCGCCTTACAGGCTCTTCAAGTTCGGATCTCACGGATCCTTGTTTATTCATCGGGCCAGCCCCATGGCCGAGAATCGATCCACCACCAAGTGCAGCTTCGGAAAGAGACGCAGTGAGTATTCCAGGGTTGAAAGTTTTTTTTCTTTTCTCACTTGTCACGAGGACCAAGGTTCTCTTCGATGTTAGAAAAAGTTATTCTAAAACTTTAGAAAAAGTTGGTCTCTCATTCGTCACGAGGCATGCGGCTCGGACTTATTTGTCTCGAGTGTCACGTTCTAATTAACCGGTTAAGACCCACACGTCATTCTCCGTTGATGTTAAGGAGTCGCCATTGACGCATGGTCGCGGTGGTCGCGGTTGTCTGCTGCGTCATTGGGGACAGTGTTGCATTCACGCTTTCAATATTCCAGAATACGGTGCGATCTTGGTGGCCGGTGCTGTGATCATTTTCCTTATGCTGCTGTCCTTGATGGTGCGCTTCGTCGTCCAGAGGAGTTTCTGGCGGGCATAATCCGTGCAAGCAGGGGAGCAAGATTTCATTCACAGTTGGAATGGCCAGCCGATAAACCGTCCGAGAGAAATCTTCCGTTGGACGTGTCCAAAGAGGGAAATGCGTCCGTAGGTTAGATTCCTTTGGGCAAGCGAATCTGTAAGGTCCTCGAAGAAGGTTATCGCGAGGAAACGCAGCAGTAGCTGTCCACCTTTTAACCGCTTCGCTGTAATAAGCTCGCGCGTTGCAGAGGAGAAATTTAAATTACGTTTCTAATATCGTCTCGCTTAAGGGGTGGAGCGATAGAGGCGTTCTAATTTTTCTGTCGAGAATTTCTTCGTTGCGCGTTCCCAATGGCCAGGAACCCGCGACGCGGAAGATCGACGGGTGGGGGCGTCCATTGTGATCCCTTGATAATCTAGAGTATTTTGTAACGTTTACACCTTAGATACGCACTTAGGCTAGCAATTTTAATACGAGCTGCGACTTACTAATATTTTTATATCCTGTACTATTTCTTGTTTGTCTCGACACTGTTAGAATACACTGTCTAGTCGTTCGACAGTTGGCGTATATTTCATTAGATTTCTCCTATTACGTAATATCTCGCTGCTGGACGAATCTTGGCGATAAATTAATTTCATTACTGCCGTCTGGCGCAAGGAAATTTTTCCTTTCGCGTTCAGGCACCGGCGAGAGAAAATCCAAGGACCGTAGGAAATTCCTGGCTGTTCGTTCTCGCTCGAACGGAGCAGAAAGGAGAGAAGGGCCGACGTCTATTTCTCGGTAGACGGGTGGCACCTATCGAGTGAGAAAAGCGGAACAATCGGTCCCCATCGTGCGCCCCACGGAGTTGTTAATTATTTGCTAAACGCGTTATCCGCTTAAACGGAGGAACTTCGCCGCTTATCGGTCCATTGGGACGTCGCGGCGCGCGGGAGAAAGAACGGGAAAGGTGGGTTGAGGGAAGCGAGGCGGGCTTAACTCTTGCGCACGCTTAGCACCGGAGGAAAGGGGGCTGCGAGAAGAAGACGAAGCGTGGGCGAGAGACCGAGGGAGTAGGAGGAAGCGCGGAATAAAATAGAAATGCAAGGGGCAAGAAAGGATATAAAGAGGAAGCATACGGTAAGGAGATGCGCCGATTAAAAATACAAACTGAATGTCTCTCAGGAGGGACGACAGGCGAACTTTTCTTCCCTGCGACGGAAGGAAGTCCCCAAGGGGTGGAGGAAGCAACGACAGGATGCGTACCTGTCCGCGTCCATTGCGTAGCTACTCGCGATGAATTACACGAGTAAGGATAGCTGCATGGCTACCTGGACGAAGAAGAAATGTAACGGGAGATCGCGTCGCGATTAAAAATACAAGCCTCTTGAGTCTCTTCGAGGAGGATCAACAGGAAGGAAAGAAGCGAAGCGAGAAGTATTCAGTCTGTGTAATGTGAAATCAGCGCCCTACTGCAGGAAGTCCGGATTGAGCGGGCACGAAGGGAAGTAGGAAAGTAAGGTGTTTGTCAACGGTTGCCGGTAGTTAATTACTTTACATGAAAGGAACTTCGAGCCCCTTCGCCACTCGAGACAACCTCGGCTCCTGCGTGCCTAATCTTCCCTCTTCGTTTCTCCTTTCCTTTTCTCCCCATCTTCCGTTTCTCCTTTTCTCTACGCCCGCCTGCCAGTCTCTCCTGCACCGATGCTCGCAATCCCAAGTGGGCGTCCATCTCAGTCTCCTCTCCTCCTCTCGTCACCTGTAAGAGTTTACCAGTCTCTAATCCGGCAGCCGAGGCGTACTTACGTTGTAAACGAGGCGACGTCCTTGCTGTCATCTTCGTCGTCGTCGTTATCGCGACGACCGGCCTAGACGAAGGTTTCGTCAAGAAACACAAAACGTGCCTCTCGTCGTCCGCCCTCTTCCTCTTCACCTCGCGCCTACGAGTTCCTTACTTTCCAATTGTGCGTTGCCGAGTCGCACGTTCCGCTCCGAATCCCGTTTCCTATTTATCAAAGTCGCTCGAACGATGATCGCGGTATCGTCACCTTCGCGCGCTGATAAACCCAACGCGCAAGGGTAAATGTCGCAACGCCCGTTGGAGAGGAATAAAAACTCGAGTGGAGGAGGAGCACGAGTGAGGTAAGTTACGTCGACCAAACGACTAGTTCTCATTCCCTTACGCACGCGAGCGCCTGATCGCGCATTTCCATTCCAGGCCGAGTTTCATCTTACGGTGTACCGATTTAATTATAAATATAAAACTGCGCCTGGTCCCCCGGGTAGGGTGGTACAAGGCGAAATGTAAAATCGCGGGTGGCACGGTACCGACGACGGTATGCAGCCGGGAGTGCCGGTTAAGTTATTCAAAGAAGAAGTGGTAGCGACGAGGCAGTGGAGGATGGAAGAAACGAAAAAGGTATCCCCAAAGAGAAGGAAAAATTTAAAAACGTGAGTGGTGGATAGAAGTCCTCTAAGCATTATCGTGATTGCGTACGCGCGGAGGAAATGGTGGGGTCGGAGGGGTGGAAAGAAGGGGTGGACCACCTCATAAACTATTACTCCACTTCCAGCGGCGAGCATCCAGCAGCGCATCCACCTATAACGTTTCGCATCCGCGCTTCCCTCCGTTTTATATGCGACGCTCCTCGAGCATCGTTTGCGCGCGCATGCGCATGCGCGTTCGTCTAGGCGCGCACGGAAGAGGGATGCGCTCGTATTTTTTCGTACGCACTGGAGTAAACGCGAGCATCCGAGGTATACGCTGATAGCTCGTAGTTCTCGCAGCGGCATTTACGTTCGCCGATAAGCTCCCGACCTCATCAGTTCCGATTATCCCTGCTTGCGAGTTCCAACGTCTTAGTTCTCTTGGCTGACAGGCCACAACGTGGAGATGCTTCGCGAAACGCGGATTGTATTGCTTCAGGTAAAGTTGTTGACGTAGGAGGAATTGCGCGAGAGGATCGTCGTACCTAACGTGTCCCGCCTCCTTCTTTTTTTCTTCCGCTATATTTTATTTTAAAAGGGTGCTCGCATTTAGTTAGGCCAAGGTAAGGACGAACCCAAGTGGATTTTAAGATGTACGAGGACGAGCTTCTCTCCTCCGTGCCCCTTGATTTAGAGACGACAAAGTCTCCGACATTCTCGGAGGATAAGCGTGCGGTATACATTCAGGGGCTTTTCGTGTTTGCGGTCGAAGCGCGAGGCTCTTCGTGACGGGTGGGGCAGTGCTTGTTTGACGTGGCGATTGTTGCTTGACGACCAAGCGTCGTGCACGGGTCGACGCCGTGCATCTAGACGTCTTTCCCTCCCAGGGACTCACCACGGGTTGTTGTCGATATTTGGAAGTTTATCCGAGGATCCTAGTCGCGGTGTTGTATATTGGGTAGACAATGAACCGATAGCGGGAGCTTCGAATCCGGTAAGGATTAGGCAAGGTTTAGTACAGAGGTGGACGGAGAGACGGGTTCCAGGGTCAAGGAGAATGTATATAACGTAACGGCGTATATTCCAAGATGTCGTCTCACAGTCTCGATACGGTGGACCAAGTTTCACCCTCTTACAATGCAATTATTACTCCCGGGATCTTCCAAATTGTTCGCCTGGCAGCTTCCATTTTGAGAAAGGCAGGTGAATCCGAGAGATCTGTAACTCGTCTCAAATGGAAGTTGGAGAAATTGAATTTAAACTCTTTCTTTCGCTTCCGTGTCTTCTCGACGCTTCTTCTTGTTTCCATCGAGGGACGGGCTCGCGATTTTAAGCCTCGGAAACTTGTCTGGATCGCTTTAAAAGTGGTACGCATTGACACGCGTGTTTTTCTTCGCGCGAGACATTTATTCATACGGGAGGCGAATGTCGGGCAAAGGGACGAGAAGCGGAACGATATATAGCAATATACGAGGGACATATACTCGTACAGGTATTTGTCCTGGATGCTGGGAACCTTTCTCTCCTCTCTTCTCTTCCCTACGTCCCGCAGCTTTGTCCTCCTCTGGGCACTCTGTCGCGCGCGAAAGCGCGCACGTACACGGGCGCGCCACACACGACGGCGACACACCGTGGACGTGGCTCGCGCTCTCTCTGTGAACGGCAATGGGAAGCGGTATGGGTCGCGCGATACATCATTCATACACGCCCGAATCTCATATCGGTTTCTGATCCTCTGACTATCAACGGGCCTTTGGAAGCCTTCCGCTCGTCCCTCCTCCTCCTCCTCCTCCCTCTTGGCGACCCCGCGTCCCCGAGTCAGCGCGGGCTCTGTTTATTGTTACGTCGCATTTATGCATGAACCGCCGCGATGCCATTGTCACGGGCACGTGACGGCCTGTACAGAGGAAGAGGAGAACCGTCGGGTTCGGTTGAGCAGGAGGGGTGTGACGCGCGGAAGGAGGGCAGAAAGAGAAATAGAAAGAGCGAGATAGAGTGAGGGACTGGACTGGACCGTGGCGCGGCGAGGGTAGGGGATAGGAAAGCCCTGTCCTTTCTGAGCGGAAGTTGGTAACGGTGAAAATGGAAGCGGAGTTATTGGGCCAAAGCGGAAATCGATGCGAAGCCGGGGCTCTACCTCGAACTCTGCCCGCTATGAGTTTCCTCTTTCGTGCTCCGCGCGCTCCGAAAGCGATATTGCTTTTTTCCCTCTTGTCTTTCATTACGTGCTCGTCTTCTGAAACTCACAATGAAAACGTTACGACGCTCCTCCTCGCTTGCTATGCAGCGACCGCCATCGTTGTCTCGACTAACGCTTCCCGCAGGCCCTCGGTTAAATCGAAAGGTGCAGACCCCCGTGCTACTTCGAATCGCGCGTCCATCCTCGTCGATCACTTCGTATCGATCGACCAACATATCCTTCCCTTTCGTTTACGTCACCGTTGCAGGAGTACAATTTGCATATCCATTTGCGAGGGGGGTAGTCGACCGTTCCGGATATCGCTAATAAAAGCGCACGGTGGAACGTCGCGCTCGATTTAAAATATGAATTAGGATTCTAAAACTTTGCGGATAATGGTCTACCCGCTTGCCTCGAAGTTTGCGTATTTCCCGAAAGGAGCGCGCCGCGAAATTAAAGAAGTGGACCGTCGTTTGGATGCGGTCCAACGTTATTCGCTGAAGGTCCACTATATTTTTACCGCATTCTCCGATTTACGCTAGTCTGGGGGAAGGTGGGCGTCGAATTTTGAGACTCTCGCGCCGCCATTGGCACCCGCGGCCCGCGTTGAGATCGGCTCGAGGATTCGTGAGAAAAGGAACGGAGAAGCGGAGCAAGAGACCAGGATGGACAGGAAAAGAGAGAGAGAAAGCGGAAGAGAGAGTCGGCGAGGAGAGCGCGAACCCGGAAAGCAAGGCCTGAAATACGTGGCGAGGAGGTGGTCGGTTATGGGCGGAGGGTGGCGGACGAAACGAAGGGGGTGAGGGACGGGGCGGGCCACTAAACGGGCAGGAAACTCTTCGACGAGGTCGTTTCCGGCCGCGTCTGATGTGGCTTGACTCGGATTCCGACGTTATCGCGACAATTGGATGGGCCGAGCCCTCCTTTGCTTTCCCGCTCTCGCTGCGCGGCCACGATAAGCTTTAGAAACAGCCCTTAATGGCTTCCCCCGCGATTACCGGTACCTATATACCCCTCCGGTCCCTCGTCCTTCCTCCCTTCGTCCTTCCTGCGGGACTCCCTTTACCGGCGAACTCTCTCTCTCCCCGTGGCTTCGAGCCGGGCAGATATTGTTCGCCTGAGTCCACGGTTAGCAGCGATTGGTCCTCGTCGTCGCGGGCCCAATCGTGCGGTGCTTTTGTGTCCCGCGATGTCACGGTTTTCATTGTAACGTCGTCCTCCCGTTCCACCGAGATTCCGTTTAACCTGTCCGTCGCGAAGCTACGAAAATTTAATGGCTCGTTTTCTTCTCCCTCGGCGAGTATTTTCTATTTTCGCGAGTAGCCCGGTCCTTTCGGAGCGCGACACCACCGAGAAAGTAACAGAGGGCTACTAGATCTCTCTCCATTCTCCATTACTCGTCCCTTCGCGAAGTTCTTAAGATTCGTAAGAAGGCCGAGCGAGCGGGAGCGTCGGTAAACAACAACGAGATTATCGAACTTCGATGACAATCTCCTCGGCAAATTGAGTTTTTCTTCCCTTTGTGCGCCGCTGCTCCTCCGTCCATCGACGCGCCACGTCCTTTTCCAACTCTCCGGGATGGACCGTGGCTTGGTATTGGCGGTACTCTATGCGATAAAGGGTATCCTTTCGGAGGAGAGACACGAGAGAAGTCGCTAATTGAAAAAGAAGTAGAGAGAGGACCGCGACGGTGTAACGAGCGACGGAAGGGAAGAAGGAGCTTACGACGAGGAAGCTTGTAAGACGGTGCGAAGGTAAAGCCGATAAGCAGGTTTCAATCGCGTCAGCGGCACTAACGATTTTTTCTTCTTCCCTTTTTTCTTCGTTCTACGACGAAGCGATTGACGAGAACATAGATTTTTTCGAGAAAGCGCAATCGTCGCGACGTCCAGTCGAAGTACCCAGGACCTTAACTTCGTTAGCGCAATTTCCGGGCAAATTTGTTGCAGGAGAAATTAAACGGAACTTCGCTATCGCGATTGGAGGACTTCTCCGGCAAGTTCGACGACCCTGTCCTATTGCATCGATTTTGTAGGTATCGTATTGGAAACAATCTGCAGAATCGGATTGGAGTTTGGTGCTACGGACCACGATCGCCAAACTAAACTGAGTTAAGCCAGGTATTAGAAGCGGAAGCCTCGTTTATTAATTCAAACCGAAGTTAAACCAGTGCGTTCCTCCTCGAGAACTCGACGAAAGCTAGTCGTGTGTAACGTTGTGCCACTGGGGCTATCGCGTGGTCTGGTCTTGGTTAATTCGCGCGAACACATCGACATTCGCGAATCTGCGGCCTGGTACGTTCGCGGGCCACTGGCCATTTTCATTGGATCTTGTTAAAAACGGGACTAACTGGTGAACCCGAGAGTTTTGGAAACGAAGCAGCCGACTCGATTAAAATACATTCTCGCGACATTTACGGAAACGTCGTTAAGATGAATGACGGGTGAGGCTGAGTCCCGAGGACACTTAAGTCGACGCGGAATTTCTCCGCTCGTCCGACAATTTGGTAATCCCGGTAAAAGACTTTCCGTTCGCGCGCGCGCACACTTCCCAAACAAGATTCGGCGGGATCATACGTCCAGGGAATACCTTGTAGCAATTCGAGAGCAACCTCGTTACGGAAAGTTGGTCGTTGGAGAGACGACGCCGGGAGTTCCTCGTCCTCTTCGGGTGGGAGGAATGGAGGAGGAGGAGGAGGAAGCGAAGAGCATGGGACAAGGTGGAGGATGAGGAGGGTGAGTCGCAAGGGTGCAGCCTTAACTCCGTTGACTCGACGCCAGGCTAGAGCCTACGAGGCGAAGAGGACGAGACAGGTGGAGCGAGAAGAGGCCAGGTGAAGGGAGGAGGTTCGAGGAGGTGGGGAGGATTCGGAAAAGGGACAGAAACGTCGGTGGGGCGCGTCGGGCGCAGTGGCTGCTCGCTCCCTTTCACCTACCTCGTGGAACGGGGAGTTTGCATAGCGGAAGTACCCTCGAATCGATTCATCGAAAACATCTAACCTTCTCGGGGATCTCCTCTGGGTGTTTCTCGTGGGTGGTCTCTTTCGCAAGGGTGGGAAAGGAAGAATCGAGGAAGAGGGAGGAAAAAAAAGAAGGAGAAACTTTCCGTCCCTGTCCTACCACGGCGACTGTCTCTCGAGGAGCGTGGCGAGGATGGAGGGAGAAGAGGGTCGAGGAGAAACGAGGACGAGGTGGGTGAAGAGGGATGGAGGGTGCAGGATCCCAGACGCATCGCGAATAGAAAATACTCCGGTCTTGCTGCTCCTTTTTCTCTCCTTCTTCCACCCTCTTCCTTTCTTTCTCTTTCTTCTCCTCATCCGTGTTTTCCTTCTTCCGCTTCTCTCTCCTCGAAGATTCGGTAGGCTGCCTACCTACGTCCCGCGAATACCTCGGCGGAGAAGGAAATAGGAAAAATGAAATTGCTCCGCGACCGCGCCTGTCCTCGTCCACTTCGCTTCCTTTTCTTCCTTCCGCGCCGTGGCGAGTATTGAATATTCAAAACTTTCCTCGCGGAAGAAACTTTGGTATCTTCCGGCGCGCGCTCGCCAAGGAGCCGAAGGTAGGGAAAAAGCAGAAGCGTTGAGAGAAAACGCCAGCGGAGAGTGTCCCTCCGCCCGTCTCGATTATTTATACGTGATTTTTTACGAAAGCGCAGCTGCTACGGCTCTACCTGAAAAACAAGAATACCCATCGTAGGGAGGAATCTCGCCCAGTGGCAAAACGCGACCGCGCGAATCGATAGCCCGATCTATCGCGGCGGGGGCCGAGTAATTACCGTTGGCCGTCGGAAACTTTTCCCGTTGTACTTTCTCGCACAAGTTCCGGCTTCTCCTTTCGTTTACACGCCTCGGAAGAAATATCGACCCTTTCGAGCGGCTCGTCCACTCGGCGCGGGCCGTACGCCGTCACTATCAATTTGCAATTATAACTTCCCTACCCGTTGACTCGCATCGTAACTTCGATTTTACTTATGCTCCGCGAACTTGTGAGAATTCTTTTTTTTTTCTCGATACCCACCTATCCAACCTATTCCTTACGTAAATTAGAGCGCGTGACAGCGACAGAAAGAGATAGAGAGGAGGGATCTGGAGCCTGCAGGCTGGAAACGAGAGAGCGAAAGTTCGTGAAGAGGGAAGCGAGAGAGGGAGCCGAAGGTCTTACTGCTCCGAGTTATTAGTTAATGGACAGACGTCGAGCGCAAAAGGGATGAGGCGGAGGAGGGTCTCCACTGGGCCGGGATATAATTAAGTCTTTTTCGCGCGGTTCGTTTTCTTCGGTACGCCGGCATTCTGCGCCTCGCTTCCTGATGCAGCGTCGGCCACGGGACGGCCTTTGGCAGCGTACCCTCTTCCAGGACTCGCAGAGGCGCCAGGCTGATCTAATTATGTCGTGGACTAGATCGAGCGTCCGGATGCCGGCGCAAGGCGTCGAGATGGGAAGGTGTGCGCGATGAAACGCGAGGATGAGAACGTTTAAAGCATAATAATGCACGATCAAAGGGGCCATTGTGTCACCTTAATTCGGACTCTCGGTTTCTCTAACTTGGGATCTTTCATTTCCATACTTCATAATGAAAAAAGTATCCGATGTAAATCGAAAGCATAGGTACTTTTTTCTCTATTCCACGGGAGTTTAGTCACTCCCGAGCGCGAAGTCCCACGTAAGTCTCTTATCGATATTTTATGCCCCGCGACCACGTGAACGACGACGACGCCCGGGCCGCTAAATTCGATTGCGCGTGCGGTTATTCGTGTGAGAGATAATCCGTTCCAGTACGTACGCAGGGAGCCTGCAGCGACGTTTAACGCACGAGCGACATCTTACGTCGGCGCAATTCCACGGTCCGTCTAGCCCGACGCCGACGTCGCAGGATGACGGAGGAGCTAGAGAAGGAGGAAGAGGTGGATGAAGTGTAGGAGTAGAAGAGCGAGTCTCGAGCTCTTTCTCTCGATCTTGAGAGAGACGAGGAGACCGGTGATTCCGAGGGTAGAGAAGGAAGGTCTGTACCGACGACCGGGCAAAGAGAAACGACGGTGGAAGGGACGAAGCGGGGGGAAAAAGGGAGTCGGAAAGAGAGAAGGAGAATCGCAAACACGAGAAATCGTCGCGCAGCAGGGCCGACTCACCGGTTGCCGTGAATCAGGCGCGAGCCGTCAAGATTGTTTACACGCCATCCGTTGCGACGATCCAAGCGTACGAATACATTCGCGACATCAAAGCGACGTCTCCGCTCGATGCATTATGTTAACGCACATAAGCGACGCGCATGCACGCACGTGTGGCGTTCGCGTCTCTACCGGAGCGTCGGTTTACACAAGCCTGCTCCAACACACACGGGTTGGGCGGAACGGTCCGACCGACGCGAGCCGACGTTTCGTCTGCCGTCGCCTCGGGTATGGCCCGTCCGTAATTACGGTGCGTCGAGACGCATACGCGTCCGCCCGATCTCGAGCGTCCCCCCCCCCCCCCCCAACGTCTGATTGTAGCTCGCACGCCAGATGCTTTGTCGCGCGCGGGCGCGCGTCGAATGCACTTTGATCGACTTCGCGCGACGCGTCGAGCGACCACGATTATCGCGCGCACGCTCCGCCACGCGAGGATGCGTTCGAAAGGATAGCAGATAACGGGGAATCCACCGATTCGACGATTTGTGGCGCGTAACGCGCGATAATGCGTCTGGGCTGGGGGTAGCGGAGCTGGATCGGGATGTTGATGCGGGAGGATAAAACTACCTGGTGGAATGGATTATTTTGCTGATGGTGAACCACGAGGTCTTCTTGGAACTCTTCCTACCTGGAGGATTTCTGTTTTAGAACTCTTCGTGAGTGTGTCGAAAGTGAATTCCGAGGACGAAGAGCACGAATGGTTCAGTTCTATTTGTCGAATTTCATTTGGTTCGTGCGATTCGACGAAGTATCATCACCGCGTCTTTTCTGCGAGGCAGAGGAGAGAGTCCAGGGAGTAAGGATAAAGCTCGGTCTCGTTACGAGGAGTCTTCTAAACCTGTCCAGGATAAATTCCCAATTCTTACGACCCATGAGCGAAGATTATTTCTATTTCTACGAACGGTACGCGAGCCGTTCTTGCAAATTGAGTACATACAACATACCTCGAGCGGTAGAATAAGGTTGTTCGGATGAGCGTGCAGCCCGTTTGCAAGCTTACCACCGCGTTTCGACGCCTCGCGTCTCGACGACCTTCTCCTCCCGCCACCTTCGTCGCCACCTCATCCGCCATCACCGACAACCTTCGCGTTTCTCCACCGTCGTGTCGTCGACTTCACCAGACTTCCCTTCTCCTCCCTTCTCACCACCGTCTCGTCCTCTTCTTCTTTCTCATCTCTGAGTGACGGCAGTCGAGGCAGCTGGGCGCGAAATACGATAAACTCTCGCGAATCCCTCGCGAGTGACGACGTCGAAAAATATTTACTCCGCGAACGCCCGTCGGACCCCGTTCCGCTCCTAAGCCTTTACCGCCCTCCTCGTAGCCAACGCTCTCGACGTTATCCAAAAGGGTTTCTCTCCTCCTCTCTCCACCCTTCCCTCCACCTTGCCCTCCACCTTGCCACCCTCGCCTCCGCGGCTCTTCCGCCTCGCCATCGGTTCCTCGGTAGGAACTCGTTTATTCCCCGAGCCAAAGGATATTTACATAAATCAGCCATGCAATCTCTTTTTATATTTTGCGAAAAGTACGGCCCGCGTTTACGTCCGCTCGGTATACGTAAATATTCGTGTATGCCGCTCCTCCCGGTTTTTCCTCCCTTTAACCTCCCTACCTCCTCTCGAATCGCGTCCCTCTCGACGCGTGCGACGTCTTCGACGGAGTCGCGGGTGCGTGCTTCGTAGCACGCGGATGTTTTTCCTCCACGTGACGTAGGATTGCTCGGGAGATAAGCAGGTCACTGGGAGAAATTCTTTTTTCGTCTTACAGCTCTCGACGAGAAGACGGCCTTCGGCAGGAGAGCGAGGGTTCTCGAGGACTGTGGCGCGACGGCTGGATACGGTGCCGCGCGCCACCCTTACGACATTTCATATTCATGCGTACTATTCGTTTCTTTTAAGGTCGCCTCCTCGTCCGGCATGATTGAACGAGGGGGTGCCGCGCGATGAATTCGTAGCTTACGGCCGACATCGCAAATTGTCGCTCTCGCGAGAGCGAGCGCGAAGCTCGCAAAACCGTGATAAATACGTCGCCTGCCGCGCGTCGACGCCGACGCGGTCGCGCGTCAGTTTTATTGTCGCCGCGGACGAGCGTGAAAATTTCTCAGCTATTGCCGGAATTGATATACGATTTGATGGGCGGAGTTTTTCAAATACGCGCGCCTTCACGCCCCCGCTTCCATCGTCGACATCGATCGGCACTGAAACGCTCTACGAGCGTTTGCATTACCGCGATAATGCGTCGGGTGGCCTTCGTTCCACGGAAATTTTTACGTGTGGACCTCCTCTGATGCGATCCTTTTTTTGTTTACACGCTCAATTGTATATTTAATTGCGCACGATAACGCGAGCGAACGGGGACGAAGTAGAATAAATTTTCGAAACGTATAGACGCGGACAAGAGCAAGCGTATGAGGGACGGGCGGTTGGTACTTTCGCTTAATGAAATCGAGTTTGGAGTCTAATGGGGTGAATTTCGAGTTAGCTTTGATGTTGTTTCAGCCGGGTCGGAGCGTTGTCGCGGGCGCGCCGGTCGATGTTGGGTGAAATATTAATTAATCGACGAAAGACAAACGTGGCCGCTGCTACCGCTTCGATTATTTTCAGTCTGGGCCGCGAGGCGAGCTTTGCCGCGGCCGAGAATGGAATAGGTTACCCGCGATGCTGAAAAACGAAGCGTCGAAAGAGGAAGGGTAGGTAATTAATTGAACGAAAGCATCGAGAGTAGCGCGAGCCTCGGGCGTTACTAATCGAAGATTCTTTTTTCAGATACGCCGAGCAACTAAGCGGACCGGCGTTTCCACGTGTTAAGCTCTCGTTGCTCTATTCAGATTCTGCACTTTCCTTTATTATTCGCTTCGTGTGTCGTCCGACGATTTCCACGTACCAGAGAAACGATGCACCTGGTCATTCTCGTATTCCTCCTCTAAGTTTATCTAGAATTTCAATCTCCCATAGAGAGATGTCCAACGGTACGGTTGTGCTCGATTTACCTAAGAGTCGCCGGAGGATGTATCCCTCCAATTTAAATTCTAATGGCATCCTAATTTGGTGGGAGGAGGATTCGTCGTGGTGCGCGCTCGCGCGACAAGAACGTGAGAATCCCCTAGGAGCCGTCTTAAACGCTCGATAAGCAGCTGGTTATCACGCGAACCGGTTCGCACGTCTACCGGCCTGATCCAGCGTACCGGATGGCTGGCCGCTGCGCAAATCCGGATTATCCTTCGTCCCCTTGAATCCTTGCGCAGGACGCCGTCTGAAATGGTCTCCGCTTGGACAAAGATCCTGCGCGAGAACCGTGCCGAATTTCGGAGCAATCGAGATCAAGATGAGAGGTCGGAATAAATTACAGATCCACGATTCTTCTGGATTTTTTTATTTCCGTGATTTAAATCGGACCGTTATTTTTTTTATAGGCAGGATCTTTTTGCACGCAGTTTGGTTTAGGGATTCGGAGTACTCCCTCGGAAGAACGAAGAGGATGAAGGAGAAGAGACGTGCGTCGAGCATTTTCACCGAGACGCTCCCAGGCCCCCGGTATTCTCTGGTGGAAAGCAGTCCGACGAAGAGAAGACTCGATTAACGGGCGATGGTAAGACGGCAGGACGGTGGAGAACAGGGGCGGACAAAACTGAATAATCGCGTTACGGTCTTGGTGCTGCCTCGAACGCCTCGCCGGATGTCTGTAGGGTTTAATGAGGCGAGATGAGTCGCGACGGGAGACGACGAGAACGATACTACAATCCCGTTCCTCGATATTCCGTCGTCTTGCTTCTGCAGTTGCGCAGACTCTTTAATCATTCCGTCGTGCGTACTCACTTCGACAATTTATGTCGCATTTAGGAATGGGCGGTAAACACTTCTCCGTGACGCTTCTCATGGATGTGCGAAATTTTTCCCAAGTACGAGGAACTCGGAGGGGAGATCGAAGGAGAAAGAAAGGCGTGGATCGTATCGATCCTATCGAGCGAATCGATTAGCCCAGCCATCGATCGGCTACAAGGGAGCCTTCCATTGTCCTGCGGAAAAAAGGGGTAACGTCCCGGCAAAGAGAGAATGCTCCATGGGACAAGTTCTCTTTTAATCGACGAAGCCGCCGGACCGACGACAGCGGTCGCGTTCGAACGCGTCCATCTTCGTGAAAGAAAGCGGTCCTCCCATTCATTTCCCCTTTTTCATCGTCCACGCTTAACGGCAGTCTAACCCTTGGCTCACCGGCTCCCCATCCGTCTCCGTTTTCGCGGTCGGTCCCTAAGCAAAATGAAGACCACCGATCCCGAACAGTAGCGCGGCAGGAATGCCGCAGATTACCGTGAAAAATGGCCGCTCGAAATTGCCTCGTGTCTTCTTAATGTTTCTCACGCTAATTACTCCGTCGGTCGGAGAGAAAGGGTGAAGGGTGAAGGAAGGAGAGAAGGAGGTGGAGGATTCTACGCTCTCATTGTGCTCGTCATTTCGTGTTGTCGCTCGCAGTCCACGACTATCCTTCGCGGTACAAAGGAAGGTCTCGAAACGCCTTCTCGTGCTCTTTAGAATTTCATTTTTCACGATACAGGTATTTTCGAACGTACCGAGAAAGATGTTAAATTTTCATGCGCGGTGAACGAGCACCGGGATGAAAATATCTCGCATCGATTCGCGTCCGCGAGTTTTTGTAAATGGGCGTTTGTTTCGTCTCGACGGCTTACGCGGTTAGTTCCATGGGGTTTGAAAAATCATTGTCTCGACGCTCGGAGCCCCTGTTCTTCTATATCTTTCGACCGCGACAGCGTCACCGACATCGGCAGCATCCATTCCGCTTTCGCATGCACGCACAGCGGGTCTGCATTATTGCGGCTTATCCGGTATTACGCTTATGTGACGCCGGTAACATCGCAGCCTTAAGCGCTCACGGTGTATCGAACACGGAATTACCCCCATGAATTCTCCCCCACCTCGTTCTTGCCCATCGAGAACCCCCGTACAATACTCCGCGGGAGTTTCTATCTCCGCCCTGACTCGATCCTCCCTCCTTGTTTCTGCTGAGAGAGAGAGAGAGAGCCCAAAGTTCGATAATTTTCTTTTCCGCCTTCCAACAACTCATCCAGAATATTTTGCATAAACCACGCCCAACGCTACATTTCAAAACGCGAAACAGGAAACCGAGGAGATTGAAAAACAACGAAAGACCGAGAAGAAAATTCGAGCACTTAATTGCACCGACATGAACTTTATTACGTGCCGCCTTTACTCGGTTTCCACTTATTTTCTAAAAAGACTGTTTGTCTCCGTCGTTTGTAACGGCAGAGCTCGCCTCTAGAAAGCTCCACTAGGAACTGCACCGTTATTACACTCAGTCTTTTCATCTTAGCGACCCATTGTCGTTTAAATTTCTCAAGGAACGCGGCCCTCGCTCTCGGAGAGAAAATTTCGCAATAAATGTAAAAAATTCTCCTCCTCGTTCCAACGCGTAGTTGCCATTTTTCCCTCGATATTTTTCGTGTCTACGCACCACGCGCGCGCTCACCGCGAGGGACGAGAGAGAGCGAGAGAGGACTGTTTGGTATTCAAAACTCACTACCGACGAGCCTTCCTTCGAGGATCCTTCAAACGGCCCGACGTTCCCGGACGCACCCTCCTTGCCGAGGGAGGCCTGAGGACGACGTCCCGATATTCCGCAGACGAGTTCCATTACGGCATTCCAATACTTATTGTAGGTGGCACGCGTGAAATTCATTCATTCAGTCACTCGCCGCGTCGCTCTCTCGCGGGAACCGTGGGGGAGCGAACCGCAAGACGTGTCGTCGATGGGTTCATTAGAACCGGCATTCGTCCTGCCAGCGAGGCGATCGACGAACCTCCCGGAATCTTGGAAATATTTTATGCCCTTCCTCGATCTCTTATCTCCCTTAAGAACCACCGGGGACAAGTTCTGGAATATTGTCCCTCCCCATGGCGCACCCTTCGTCCCGGAATATTTTATTCGCGGTCGAGGGTTCGAGTAGGCGCAAAAATTTTGTCCTGGAGGACCCTCGGTCGGCTCGAATCCTCACCGAGTGCTCTCGCGTAAGAAACGAAAGTGAAAATTTCACCGTCGCACGGTAGTAAGGACATCGATAGGTAAGGTATTGTCGGAAAGGTAATTTGGGAAGGATGCGCGCATGCGTGTCCTCGGGTAATCAGGAAAAATGAAGGAGGTTAATTTCATATCGAGGATCGACATCGGCTCGGCCCGCATCTAGCCGCCGGTTAACGACATAATCTCGTTAAATAACGACGTGATCCGCCTGCGAATTTCCTCGCCGGTTCGGAGAGCCACCGGAGCACTGCTGATTACGGACGTACTCCCGGCATTCTAACAACATTCGTACCTTCTCTAGCTACCCTCACCCCTACCCATCGTCTCGTCCTATCCGCCCTAACCCGCCATCTTCCGTTCCGTGTCGAACAATCCAGTCGCCCTTTCCGTTTCTCTCCGCCACTTGTATCTTACACTCGTATTCAAGGAACTCTCGCTGTCTTATCTCCACGTTGCCTATATGCGCGTTTACATTTGCCTCTTCCCGTCTCTCGTTATCTCCCTCTTCTCTCGCATTCTCCTTCTACAATTATACATTTCCCTTATTCACCGACTTTCTGATTTTTATTCTCTCCTCGATTGTCCTGCATCGTACGCAATTTAAATTCTCCCACTTCTAGGAGCAATCGACTGCACGACTTAACCGCTCTTATATCGGACGACCCGCGGAGCGTCGATAAACGCGAGCATACGTCGCGACGCCGTGCGTCGCTCGGAGGCTATTAGTGCGCCTTAATCGTGGATCCAGCGTTCTTGAAATCGCGAGCGCGGTTTATCGCCTGGCAGTGGCCCGCAGCGTTATTAATCGGCACGTGGTAGTGGCAGCGGGTGGTAGAGGTACCTTCGTAATCTAACAAAGCCCGGAAACAATTGTTTCGCCGGCGGACGTGCACGCGCAACAAGTACCCATCCTGATAAGTCATAGCGTCGGGCGAGAGTCTGCCCTTTCGAGCAATAACGTATCCACATCGGGCGGCACGTACATCGATGCGCACCGCCTACGAACACATCTTCGAGGCGAAAGGCACGAGGGGTGGTGTAGCTGCTTTCCAATATTGGATATGGCGACGCGGCTCGATGCAAAACACCACCCTACCGCGGTCGTCTTCGTTTCGCGAGCTTCCTGCATCTAATTGAAATCCTTTGGCTCGTGGCAATCGACGATAGAGGAGTATCGTTCCGTGCCAAACAGAATACTTGCCAGTGCGAGAAGGCGCTCGCACTGTGTTGGCGAGATAAAGCGTGCGTTTCGCGAGGTCAAAAATTCAGTTCTGACCTCGTACCACTGGAGTCGAGGAAATCGTCGGATTTCATGGAAATTTTTATTTCGGGTTTTGGGAGTACCGAAAGGTACACGTGAGTGGGATAAATGCTGGCGATTCTTTTTCATTGCGTTTCGGTCCTCGAGAGTGCCTCGGCGAGTAGGGCGATAATAAAGTGAAATAAAGTGTAAAGAAGAAATGGGATGGAGAAGCAGGGGTGAGGCACCGATCGTCTCTCCGGCTTGCGAAAATGATACTTTTCGTGCCGCGGGGGAATAAAATGAGTCATTGAATGAAGTGCTCGAGTTCACGGTGCAACGAGCAACGAGTCAAGGGGTTAGAGAGGGCAGGGAGCGGAGGGTGGGACCGCTTGCAACGGCAGGCCACAGTGGCGCACTTCCCCACCGTAACCGCCTACGGTTGACCTCTTCTTCCCTTTTGCATCTGGCAAGTGGATGGGGGCGAATTGCGCTCTTGGCACTTGACTTTTAAACCCGATAAGCGGATCAGTTCTACTATACCTACTCTTAAATGTCTCCCTCGCCTCCGTCGTTATTGCCTCGTCGGCGACGACGCGCCTCTCGCAACACGCTGTTGGAACGATAAGCACGCGCATTAAGCTAGTCGACGATTGCAGGACGTATCGGAAGGTATTCTCGAGCCGTCGACGAGCTCGACGATCCTAATCTCGAGCATCGAACTTACAATAGATTAAGGAATTTCGGAAACACGTGCGGTGCATTGTGAAAGCTTTGAAATAGGGTAAGTAGGGACGGCTTGTCATAGTCAGACGCGTAACGGAGTCCGAGGCGATTTTACCTCGAAGAGTGGAATGTTCGATGAATCTCGACACGGTTCCTCGACGAATTCGTGGGATAGAGTCTAGGGCAAAAGGCTGGACGAAGGGCAAGCGCGCGATCAGACGATTTCGAGGGAGTGGATCTCGCGGTTGGGTATACTTTTCCTGTACGTGACGGGCGCTTAAAGAACGCCATTGTCCCGTGTCGGTGGTCCAGGAGGCAAGGTAGGATTTAATAATGTAGAGAGCCGGGCTAGACGTTGGGTACACATTGGGATTGGTACACACCGCTTTCGGGCGTCTTCAATATCTGAGCAGCTCAGGAGCGGCATTGTCTAGGACCGGCTGGCACGGGTCTGCTCCTGTGCTTTATGACTCGCTCTCCTCCCTCCCACGCTCGCCTCGATGACGACGATGACGAGTATTATGCCGCGGATAATGGCCCCAACCGGCAGCTATTCACCTTCGGCGAACAACTCGCGCAAAGAAACCATGCTCGACGAATCAAGTCCCCTTGCGAACAGGCTCGCGAGTAACCCGATTGAATTATGGCCGCGAGATCGCTCGTGAGAAAGAGAGACGAAGAGCGAAGAACGAGTACCGAAAGTAGGCATTCAAGGAAGGGGAATATCCTTTCGAGTACGAAGGTGCGGCCCCCTGTCGTCTCCACCTGGCGAAGGATTGATAATCCTTCGATTCGCTAGTAGGTGGGAAAAGTGCATTGCGCGAAAAGGGACGGGGTCTCATTGATATGTAAATAGCGAGGAGATGCCGTTCGATGGCATTACGCCACGAGGAGATAGAGAACTTTTCTAATTTTTTCCATCCTTCTCGGGTTCTTCCTCCGTCGTTGGTACCTGCCGTTTCTTCTTCGCGCTCACTCCCCGAACTCAACTTCCGCGCTCTCGCTCCTTCGCGGCCAGTCACGATAATAATTAATTCCTGCGCTTTCTCTGCGCTGGACAACTAATTTATGCATGCGGAAGACGACGCAATTTGACGAAGAAAAATGAGGAGAGGAGCACGGTGGACGGAAGAAGGGATCGTTAAGGGGTGATGAGGAAGAAGGGGTGGCGCTGAAGGAACGCGCGCTCATCGTCCTACTCTCAACCTCGACGTCGTGGCATCCACAATGCGACCGACCGACGACGACTACGAGTCCTATTTCAATTCCAGCAAGTTAATTGGAATTGTTTGCCGCAGACACCGCGAGCCGCTTGGCCTAGCACCGTTCTGGATCCTATCCTTCTACTGCCATCTCCTCTTCCACCCCTCCGCAGTGACTTCAGCGCGAAACTCACACTGACGTGTCGTACTCGTACAGATGGAGAACATCTTCTTGAGTGGAATTAATTCCTAGCGTCCGGGAGAGCGCACCTCGCCTAAGGTACTCTTCTCCAGGATGGTGAAGGAGTAGGAGACGGACGACGAGCGTAGAGAGACAAATATCGTGCGAATACTCGCTTATTCCTTTTTCACGCAGGAGTGGGTAAAAAAATCGATCGTGCTCTTGAACACTTAGAATGTATTTTTTTGTTTTGTTCGCGAGTAATCCGCATTTTACAAAGAACGTCAGACGCGCGAGGTTCGCGTGGTTTGTAGGGGTTACATCAACTCTTCCGTAAGGTAGGAGTGCAAGTCTTTGAGCAGTTCGACGGCAAAGGTAGCTTCTATCCCGGCTTCCTTTGCCCAGAAGAAGTTTCTGTTGAGAACGGTATTCGATTCGATCGTCTCGCAAATCTCGTTGAATTGCTCGGTTGTCAGTGCTTGGATAAAGCTTCGAAAACAGCACGAGTAATGGACTTTTTGCCGGAGGAATTCGTGAAGCGAGATCAGAGGTATTACATTGAGAATTTTGCTTATCATTCCGGTTAACCCGCCCGATACTATTCTCGAGTCAGCTTTAACGAACGTGGGTTTCGTACTCCAAAATTCTTGAATTTTTACTTTCCAGTTGTCCACTTGTAGTCCGTGCTCCCTCAGTGCACCGATGAACTGTGTCATTTGTGGTATCTTTTTCAATTCCGCCAGGATGAATTTTCGTTGGTCGTTGATGAAGCTCACGGTATCGTTGATTTGCGAATCGTACTTGAGATAATTGTGAACAACTGTACAGACATCCGTGAGGGGAATAAATTCAAGAATATCCTTTATGTCATCTTCTAGTGAGCTACCGTCTTTCACTCTCGAGTAATACGCAGGCATACGGCTCTCGTCGGTACTTCTCGGTAAATTGAGCGCATTTGTAAAATTGTATGCCAGAAGCCCCACGAACACTAAAGACATGGCGACCATGACGCCCATTATCACGAATGAACCGTTCATCATTTGAAACCTTCGTGCTCTGATCTACGAATGGTATTAATGAATGACGTGTCAGAATTTTTCTTTGATCGAATGTGGGTTAGAATTGCACATTATTTATACACACTTGTTACATCGTGTAACGCATTTTCTGTTAATCGCCTTATAATATCATTAATTTCTTCTTACTTGTGCTAAATAATAGACGGGTTCGGTTGCCCATTGCGCTGGAGGTTAATTCTTGGAGGTTATAAATTTTGCAAATTTCTGGAAAAGTTGGTTTGGTTACACGTGTATGTAGCGAGAAACTTATATTCCATCGAACATTTCGAACTCACCGCATAATAGAAAGGTTCCATGGACGTGGTAGGTTGGAGAGCGGAGTTACCAAAAAAGAGTTTGCCATTATCTTAATAATTTACTAATATAACCTAGAAGTATGCGTGTCAAAGCATGTCGTGTCGAAATACGCTCGTCACGCTCGTCACTCTCTGATTTGTTTGCCGATTATTGAATAGGATATGTAACTGACGATGGTGACAAAGAAACAAGACACTGAAGTATAGAGTATCACAGCTTAAGGCTGCGTGCATAGTTTACCATGCGCCGCGACTGGTTTCGCAACTTTATCGCGGTGACAATCTGGCGAAATATAGAAAGTACAATTATCAGATATATCAAGATAAAATTTCCGAAATTGATACGTAGCGCAAGGGTATTCCTTGGCAATAGGAGATTTAATCAACAGTCGACCTTTTTATCGCTTAATTCCGTTAAGATTTTTATAAGACATTTAATGCCATCGACGTCCAAGCCACAAGCTTCGACACATTTTATTATCGCTAGGTACTCCTGATTGTTCAAAGCAGCTTGAAAGAGATCTTCAAATTCCTTGCTTTTCATTTTCAATACAAAAGTCCTGAAGGCCGGCGAGTACACGAATTTTTGCAAGAATAGTACTGTGATCTTCTTATAAGGAATGACAGCTCTCAACTCGTAGGCCATCGGAATGAAATTGCTAGTGTTGTAGGCGGTTTTCCTTGTGTCCGGTCTTGGATACGGTCGCACGCTTTCCAAGCCCAGAAGATCGGTGAGCATATCCACGATGTCGTAAATGTCGAAGCCATTGTCGTCGATGAACTTCAAAAGTAAATAAAATTCCCTACTATTTACATACGGTACCAATAATTCCTTAAATTCCTCTGTTTGCAGACATATTAGAGCCGTAATTAGGCCCTCTTCTTCATTGGCGTATTTCATTAGAATATCCGTCACTTCTCCCATTGGTATGAGATCCATAAAGTCTTGCACGTGCTTTGTGAGCTCGGGAGTACCGCGTATCAATGTGGACGACCCTGATCCGACCATGGCCAAGCCTATCAGTAATATGCCGATACTTCCCATCTGATAAAGTATCAGAAAAAATAGTATTAGAGAATGGTATTAACAATTCACGATGGACAGTCGAACGATGCAAAAAGGAAATTATACATTCACCGAGATCAATGCTAAATAAGTATTCTCACCTTGTAAATTTGTAACGAACTGCTCTTATGCGAAAGCGTCAAACTGCGATTTATATATCTGTTTTGCGACCTGATAAGATTGCAAAGGAATATCTCAGTGACCGGTTCTTCTTAAACTGAAAAAAGATCGATCATTTGGGTGAATTTATCACAGCTTATCTTTTGATAGAGCGAGTAAACTCTCGTCGGGAACAGTGACGTATCTATTTTTTACCAACAGTGAAAACGTGGGTGTAAGTTTGCTGTTGTGTCAGGTGAATACCATCCACCTTCATTCGTAAGAAAATGGTTATGCACCTAGATATTTTTGGAAAGTGAGAGGGCTACTAATCGAGCAGGCTAACGGGTAATAACGTTTTATTGAAATCTTTGGTCGTAAGGTAACATATTGAAAATACTCTTTACAGAATTTGCTATGTTTCCTTATATCGTCACCATGTCAAGAATTAATGTGGCTAAACATTAATTCTACGGAGAGCTCGCCGCACCACGTACATTAAACGGAGTAAAATAAGATTGGCATTCTACCAATCGTCCGCATGAACTTATGTGATAAAGTATTTATGAGTGTTTCGGCCACTTAATGCCACACACGGCGCTAATTACGTTTTTTATTTCTTCTAGGAATAATTCTAATCCAAAACCCTTCGCCGACTGTATGATGTTGAGAAACGTTGGGTCCTGGAACAGATTGTCAATGATCTTCTGGAGTTCCGGCCCCTTAAGACGATCGATGAGGTCCTTGAAATCCTTAGACGTTTCCAACTTTTCGTAATAAAGTGCTTTGATTTTGTCCCAGGGAATGATGGCCTTGATATCATCGATAAGAGCAGCCACACCTCCTGTGTTTGCACGCTGGTGGCTGTTGATTCCCAGAGGCGGCACGAAGTTGTCCATGCCCACGAGTTCGTGCAACCGCTGAATGAGGTTGTACACATCCAATCCGGCATTCTGCAGGTACTTTATGAGCTCGCGATACTCCGGAAGCGCCTCGACCTTCAGTACTAGATCATGAAATCGGGATGAAAACACGAAATCCACCACGCGTTGAACTTCTTCGTCTACCATCAGGTAAGAGAAAAAGATTTCGACAATCTCATCCTTCGGAATTAGCTTGAGAAAGTCCTGGAAGTCTTGCTGAAGCTGACTGACATCTCGGTGTCCCAGGGAGATACCAGCGTCCCTCAACCTTTTTTGGAAGTCACGGTACTGCTTGCTTGCTCCTATTTGTGGATTGATTTGAGCCATTGGTGGCGATGTTATGTACTCCACAAATTCGCGGTACGCGGCTGATGTCTTCATTAAGTCCTTGTGAATAGCTACGAGTTTTTCGGTGGGTACCAAAGCATTAATGTCTTGTGCGAGCCCATCGATTCCTCCGGTGATCTTGGGTGAATTGTAGAACCTTGGACGGAGACGTCGTGGAGGAGGTTGGAGACGGTCCAGACCGATGTGATCATTGAGCGCATTTACCATGTCGTAAATGTCGATGTGTCTTGCGTGAAGGAAATTCATGTAATCAATAACTTCTTTCAGCGATTCGATGAATCTCACTAATTCCTTATATTCCGGTCCTTCAATAATAACCAGCAGCTTTTGGAATTCCTCGTCCTCCAAGGCGTAGGTTATAACGATGTCTCTTATCTCATCCATCGGCATTGCGTCAACATATTTCCGCAAGGCGTTGTACAACGGTCCATCGCCAAAAGGTGGTACTTCCCAGGCGCTAATTCCACTCGCCGTGAAGGCAACCAATAATACCACAGCCAACTTCATCTGAACACAGAAGCGTAATCATTTGAAAAAAAAACTGTGAAATTCCGCGCTGCTCTTTCCTTAGGTATGATAAGCATCCGATGCTGATCTCTCAGAATCAAATGCACTGCACCGTCGGTTGTACTCACCTTTGCTGCGTTGGACAAACTACTGCCTCTGCTAACTTTTCATCGCATATTTATATTGCAAGAGACCAGACAAAAATGCTTTCCCGGAATCGCACGTCGAAGATTTCGATAAGATTATTGATTTCCGATGACTAACATTCACTTTTGGTCGAATAGGTATCTTCGGTATCGACCGGTGAATCAGAAAAAGAGGAAGTGAATAAAATATGATTTATCGGAGATTACGGCAACAGGTATCTTTTGTTAGTCTGCAAGCAACACTTGTAAAACTTATCGAAATTAACTTAGTAAAAGGTTGCAATTCGATAACATTGTACAGCAGACATGCTTGTGTGTGCTCGTCGATGATATATCTTCGGAAATGTTTGATTATTATCTTTTGCAAATTGTTCCGTTCTTCGGATAAGCAGCTCTTCTCTTTCGGAAGCAAGTGGCGAAGACCCCGATCAATAGATTTGAGTACAGCTTAAATTTAAAGCCTCTGTTCTGACGTGACAATGACACGGCGAATCACATATCTACGTATTAATTTATCAGTATCATTTCCTGTAGAATTTCTGTTATGATGCCGTTTTCCTCGCTGAATTTCTCCATTCGACGTCGTGCTCGCGAAGCAGTACTTCTGCAGAATCGTCGTCGTGAAGTTGCCTAAGCAATGAGTAGATTCAGATTAAGATTTTGATAACAACATACATTGTTTTATCTGCCAAGTACAAAGGAACTATGTGACACAAATCAACGCGATTTATTATCTTAGTGTGTCGGCCATGTTTTATAGATTATAGGGCAAAAGTGTTACTGCGGTAGTGTCGAAATATTATAAAATAGTGCTGCAGATACTTACTTTAGTGTTAAAAGGTAATAGATTCGGAAATTTCGGCTTTGCTTTAATTTCGGTGATATGAGTAGTTTGATCTCTGGCTGTAATGTTTTACTTGTTTGGAATAGGTTTCAGAAACTAAAATTTGCAGCTTAAAAATATAGTTTATTTCATTTGCTTATTATCAATCCACTAAAAGCATGAGTCATACGATTATAATTACATGAGAACCATTCATAAAATGCGATATGCGCAATTTTAGCTTGTCGTGTAGGTTGATTAAGCGCGTGTCATGTAATAATTCAATAATGAGTGGCCGACGGTACGGGAAGGTGGATACCGGTTACTGAGCCAATGAGCTTGTACACAGCAAGGAGATCCAATCCAGTTGCTTTAGTCGCGCGCAGAGTTAGCTGGAAAGTGTTGTGTCTGTACAGATTATTGACGATCTCTTGAAACCTCTGGTCTTCCACCTGGGCAACGAATTTTGCGAAAGCCTCGGACGTCTGTAACTTCTCCTGGTAAAGAGCCTTGATTTTGTCTGCGGGAATGGCACCCTTGATTTCTTCGAGCAAACCAGCTACTCCGTAAGAAGAGGCGTAAGTATCTAGAGGCGGTGGTACGTAATGTTTCTGCCCCAAATAATCGTGCGCGTCCTGGATACACTTCACGACATCGACACCTGCGTCATAAAGGTAAAGTACGAAATCCTGATACTCTTGCAGAGCTTCCACGGCGTACTCCATTTCGGCATATTGCTTGGACTTCACAAACGCGATCGCATTGCGTACTTCACTGCTAAAGATTATGTATTTAATAACAATGGCCTTTATTCTGACAGTTGGAATGAGAGCAATGATATCATTGAAATCTTTAGCCAGTTGCTTGTTGGGCTTGTATATGGTCGCTTCTGATGACAGATCTTGGTGAATGTTAATATGAATGCCAGCCTTCTCGAGCTGCTGAACAATATTCACGAAATGCTGGTTTGATTTAACCAACGAGGGAATTACCGCGACTTCTGGAGATGTTACTTTGTGTACGAACTCGACGAAGGCAGGCGAGGTCGCTACGAGGCGGTGGTAAAGGGCGACGTATTCGTCCTCGGGAATGATGGCTCTGATATCGTGAATCAGACTGTTGACTCCACCCTTGCGTTCAACCACGACGTTATAGTCGGAAAAGACGGAAGGTTTTGGCAACTCCTCGATGCCTAATCGATGGTTCAAATAATTCACGACCCTGTAAGCGTAGATACCCCTCTCCTCCAACCAGTTCAACAGATCGATTACTTGAGAGTATCTTTCAACTTCTCTCACTAAGTCCTTCGCTTCTTTCCCGCAAACTATCTTAAAAAATGTTTGTACCTCGTCGTCGTTTGCGCGGTAATCTTTAACAATTCTGATGATTCTGTCGTATGGGGTGATATCCACGAATTCCCTCAGGTTATCGTAGAGAGCTCCTTTGCCGAATGGTGGGATATCGGCCGATGCCGACGCCGCCGCCGCCACGACGCTCAATGCGACAATGAACCACTTCATCTGTTGAAATAATAATTTTAACGAATTAATATTTTTTGAAGAATTTTGGGTCTGCGACGTCAAATCATCTGAGTTACGAGGTATAAGAGAAATAGACAATTGGAACTACTTACATCGATGCTCAAATTCGACTGATATTACCCACTAGTCTCGATCGCATATTTATAGAGGCTAGCCCACACGCGCGTCTCTGAAATGTTTAGACGAAATACTGATCTACCGATGGTCCATGGATAAGATATATGTAGTCGTTAATCGGCATTTGAAGATGCTCAGGAAAGATTCATCGCTACATTTATGACCATCAATCAATATTTCCTTGTCTACAATTGTTTGCCACTTTTTAAAGTGTATTAGCTAAAATTTTCCTTTAGTCACCATCAACAATATTTACACGACACATTTTTAGTGACTTTATGTTCGAGACACCTGGCTTCGAATGTTAATACTGTGCAGTGAATTAACATAATACTTTAATTTAACATAGATTACTGACAAAAAGAGCGTAGCAGTGGGATGATATGAGATAATTACACTGTATATTTATAAAAGCAATTGTTAGGAAACGTGCTAATTCAACATCGCTAAATACGCTTTTTGTCGCTTTTCATCTTTTTCAATAAGTAATCTCCAGGAAAAATAAAAATCTTCTCGGGTTTTAAAGTATGGTTTATATGTATAAAAAGCGACATGTTATTTTTAATATATTATTTACTGATTAAAATAATTACAAGCGTTGAAGAAATAAAATGATTTATTCGTCGCAAATTCAATCAATATCTGAAATTTTCTGTGGAATTTATCTATCGACGAAATTCGGATAATATCTGATATTTCATTTATCGAAAGATCAAAGAATTTAGCAATAATTCCCTGAAAACTGACCCATCAGCACACAGATAAACCTTCTAAGCAAAATCTTAATTGTTTTGCCGCGTACATTTCTGTCGTCCAAACTTACGAAATGCAAAAATACCGTAATTACGTCCAGGTCTGGGAGGTATTTGATGTGTGCACTTTTCACAAACAAAATGGCATATCTTGCTTTTGGGGATTCAATACTGGTAGCTTATGTATATATTAAGTCTATTATTTTTGGTTCACAGTCTAGAAGCAATGGGCAGCAATTGTTCAGATCTGGAAAAGTTGATTTATTGTTACACAACTAGAATTTAAATTACAAAACTTAAAAGTTTAAAAGCTATTAAAATTTAAAACCGTGCGCAATCAAAGACGTTCATTTTATTAATACGCTCTAATTTACGAGGTGGAAAGGTTCTTAATTCACATGTACAAAACCGAAAGTATTTAGATATAAATTACATTTATTCTTATTAGCGCTGTAAAGTTATTGGATATTCAGATTAAAATTTTGATAACACCATGGAGTATCTGTCAAGTACAAAGGAAATGTGTAACATAAACCAGCTATGGGTTATAAATTATAGGGCAAAATTGTTACTTTGATAGAGTCGAAATATTATAAAATAGTGCTGCCGATATTTCCATTGGTGTTAAAAGATAGTCGATTCGGCAATTTTGGGTTTCTTTTAATTTCGATGATATGAGGAGCCTGATCTCTGGCTGCAATGTTTTACTTGGGTGGAATAGGTCTAAGAAATGAAAATTTGCAGGTTAAAAATTTAAATTCTTTCATTTGTTTGTTATTAATACTATAGAAGCATGAGTCATATAATTATAGTCACATGAGAACCATTCACAAAAATGCGATATGTGCAATTTTGGCTTGTTCTGTAAGTTTATTAAACGCGTGTCATGTAATAGTTTCAATAATAAGTAGCCGACGGTACGGGAAAGTGGATACCGGTTACTGAGCGAATGAGCTTGTACACAGCAAGGAGATCCAATCCAGTTGCTTTAGTCGTGCGCAGAGTTAGCTGGAAAGTGTTGTGTCTGTACAGATTATTGACGATCTCTTGAAGCCTCTGGTCTTCCACCTGGGCAATGCATTTCGCGAAAGCTTCCGACGTCTGTAACTTCTTCTTGTAAAGAGCCTTGATTTTGTCTGCGGGAATGGCACCCTTGATTTCTTCGAGCAAGCCAGCTATTCCGTAAGTGGAGGTGTAAGTGTCCAGGGGCGGTGGTACGTAATGCTTCTGTTCCAAATAATCGTGCGCTTCCTGGAAATATTTCACGACATCGGCACCTGCGTCATAAAGGTAATGTTCGAAATCCTGATACTCTTGCAAACCTTCCACGGCGTACTCCAATTCGGCATATTGCTTGGACTTCACAAACGCGACCACATTGCGTACTTCACTGCTAAAGATTATGTATTTAATAACAATGGCCTATATTCTGCCAGTTGGAATGAGAGCAATGATGTCATTAAAATCTTTAGCCAGTTGCTCGTTGGGCTTTTATATGGTCGCTTCTGATGACAGATCTTGGTGAATGTTAATTAGAATGCCAGCCTTCTCGAGCTGCTGAACAATATTCGCGAAATGCTGATTTGATATAACCAACGAGGGAATTACCGCGACTTCTGGAGAAGTTACTTTGTGTACGAACTCGACGAAGGCAGGCGAGGTCGCTACGAGGCGGTCGAAAAGGTCGAAATATTCGTCCTCGGGAATGATGGCCCTGATATCGTGCATCAGACCGTAGAGTCCACCTTTGCGTTCAACCACGACGTGGTAGTCGGACTGGACGCAAGGTTTCGGCAACTCCTCGATGCCTAATCGAACGTTCAAATAATTCACGACCCGGTAAGCGTAGATACCCCTCTCCTCCAACCAATTCAACAGATCGAGTACTTGAGAGTATCTTTCAACTTCTCTCACTAAGTCTTTCGTTTCTTCCCCGAGAACTATCTTGAAAAATGTTTCTACCTCGTGGTCGTTTGCGCGGTAATCTTTAACAATTCTGATTATTCTGTCGACTGGGGTGATATCCACGAATTCCCTCAGGTTATCGTAGAGGGCTCCTTTGCCGAATGGTGGGATATCGGCCGATGCCGACGCCGCCGCCGCCACGACGCTCAATGCGACAATGAACCACTTCATCTGTTGAAATAATAATTTTAACATCAAATCATCTGAGTTACGAGGTATAAGAGAAACAGACAATTGGAACTATTTACGTCGATGCTCAAATTCGACTGATATTACCCACTAGTTTCGATCGCATATTTATAGAGGCTAGCCCACACGCGCGTCTCTGAAATGTTTAGACGAAATACTGATCTACCGATGGCTCATATATAAGATATAGTCGTTAATCGGCATTTGGAGATGCTCAAAAAAGATTCACCGCTACACTAATGACCATAAATCAATATTTCCTTGCCTACAATTGCATGCCACTTTTTAAAGTGTATTACTTAAAACTTTCCATTATTCGTCATCAACGATATTTACACGACACATTTTTAGCGACTTTATGCTCGAGACACGTGGCTTTGAATGTCATTACTGCACAGGGAATTAGCATAATACTTTAATTTATCATAGATTACTGACAAAAAGAGCGTAGCAATGGGATGATATGAGATAATCACACTGTATATTTATAAAAGCAATTGTTAGGAAACGTGCTAATTCAACTTCACTAAATACGCTTTTTGTCGCTTTTCATCTTTTGCAATAAGTAATCTCCAGGAAAAATAAAAATCTTCTCGGGTTTTAAAGTATGGTTTATATGTATAAAAAGCGACATGTTATTTTTAATATATTATTTACTGATTAAAATAATTACAAGCATTGAAGAATTAAAATAATTTGTTCGTTGCAAATTCAATCAATATTTGACTGAAATTTACTGCGTAATTTATTTATCGACGAAATTCGGCTAATATCTGACATTTCATTTATCGAAAGAACAAAAAATGTAGCAAAAATTCCCCGAAAACTGATCCGTCAGCACGCAGATAAACCTCCTAAGCAAAGCTCCGTACATTTTGTCGTCCAAATCCACAAAATGCAAAAATGCGGTAATTACGTCCAAGTCGGGGAGGTATTGGATATGTGCACTTTTCACAGACAAAATGGTATATCTTGCTTTTGGGGATTCAATACTGGTATCTTATGTATATATTCAGTCTCTTGTTTCATGTTCGCAGTGTAGAAGCAATAGGCAGCAATTGTTCAGATCTGGAAAAGTTGATTTATTGTTACACAAGTAGAATTTAAATTACAAAACTTAAAAGTTCAAAAGCTATTAAAATTTAAAACCGTGCTGAAGCAAAGACGTTCATTTTATTAATACACTCTAATTTACGAGGAGAAAAGGTTCTTAATTCACATGTACAAAAAAGAAGGTATTTAAGTATAAATTACATTTATTTTTATTACCGCTCTAAAATTGTTGGGTATTTAGATTAAGATTTTAATAATACGATGGAGTTTCTGTCAAGTACAAAGGAAATGTGTGACATAAACCAACGCGAGTTATTATCTTCGGTTGTCAGCTATGTGTTATAAATTATAGGGCAAAAATGTTAGTTTGATAAAGCCGAAATATTATAAAATAGTGTTGGCGATATTTACTTTGGTGTTAAGAGATAATCGATTCGGAAGTTTTTGCTTTGTTTTAATTTCGATGATATGAGTAGCTTGATCTCTGGCTACAATGTTTTACTTGTGTGGGATAGGTCTATGAAACGAAAATTTGCAGGTTAAAAATATAATTTATTTCATTTGTTTGTTATTAATACTATAGAAGCATGAGTCATATAAGTATAGTCACGTGAGAACCATTCACAAGATGCGATATCGGCAATTTTTGCTTACCGTGTAGGTTAATTAAACGCGTGTCATGGTGTAGTTTCAATAATAAGTAGCTGACGGTTGGGGAAAGTGGATGCCGGTTACTGTGGAAGCGAGTCTGTACACAACAAGGAGATCCAATCCAACTGCTTTACTCGCGCGCAATATTTGCTGGAAAGTGCCGTGTCTGTACAGATTGTTGACGATCTCTTGAAGCCTCTGGTCCTGTACCTGGGCGATGAATTTCGCGAAAGCTTCGGATGTCTGCAATTTTTTGTTGTAGAGAGCCTTGACTTTGTTCACGGGAATGGTGTCCCTGATTTCGTCGAGCAAGCCAGCTACTCCGTAAGTGGAGGTGTAAGTGTCCAGGGGCGGTGGTACGTAATGCTTCTGTTCCAAATAATCGTGCGCTGCCTGGATATATTTCACGACATCGACACCTGCGTCATAAAGGTAAAGTACCAAATCCTGATACTCTTTCAGAGCTTCCACGGCGTACTCCAATACAGCGTATTCGTGGGACTTCACGAAGGAGATCGCATTACGTACTTCACTGCTGAAGATTACGTATTTAATGATGATGGCCTTTATGCTGCCAGTAGGAATGAGAGCAATGATATCTTCGAAATCTTTAGCCAGTTGCTCGTTGGGCTTGTAACTAGTCACTTCTGATGACAGAGCTTGGACAACATCAATATGAATGCCAGCATCCGCGATCTGCTTAATAACATTTTTGAAATGCTGATTTATTTGAACCTTCGCGGGAAGTGCAATGATCTCTGGTGATGTTACTTTCTTTACGAACTCGACGTAGACAGGCGAGGTGTTTTGGAGGCGTTGGTGAAGGGCTTTGTATTCGTCCAGGGGAAGGATGGCTTTGATATCCTCAATCAGAGCGTTGACTCCACCTGTGCGTTCAACCACGACGTGGCGATCGAAAAGAACGGAAGGTTTCTGCAAGTCCTCGATACCCAATTGATGATTCAAAGAATTCACGATCTTGTAAGCGTAGACACCCCTTTCCTCCAACCAATTCAACAGGCCGATTACTTCGGGGTATGCTTCAACGTCTCTCACTAAGTCCTTCGATTCTTTCCCGAGAACTATCTTGAAAAATGTCTGTACTTCGGGGTCGTTTATACGATAGTTTTGTACAATTTCAACGATTCTGTGGTGTGGGGTGATATCCACGAATTCCCTCAGGTTATCGTAGAGAGCTCCTTTGCCGAATGGTGGGATATCGGCCGATGCGGACGCCGCCGCCGCCACAACGCTCAATGCGACAATGAACCACTTCATCTGTTGAAATAAAAATTTTAACGAATTAATATTTTTTGAAGAATATTGGGTCTGCGACATCAAATCATCTGGGTCACGAAATATAAGTTATATGTTATGTGAAACAGATAATTGGTATTACTTACATCGATGCTGAAGTTTGACTGATATTACCCAGTAGTCTCAATGGCATATTTATACAGGCTAGCATACACGCGTGCCCCTGAAATGTGTGGGCGAAATACAGAACTATCTCGATGGTCCATAGATAAGATATAGTCGTTAATCGGAATTTGGAAATGCTTAGGAAAGATTCATCGCTACATTTGTGACCATCAATCAATGCTTCTTTGTCCACGATTACATGCCACTTTTGAAACTGTATCAGCTAAATTTTTTGTTTAATCGACATCAACGATAGGCACAGGACACAATTTTCGTTTCTTTATGCTCATGACATGTGGCTCTGAGTGTTATTACTGTACAGTGAATTGATGTAATTTTTTGAATTATCATAAGCTATTGACAAAGAGTATAGGAATGGAACGACATGAAAAAATATATTTATAGTATAATATATCAAAAATCTCCCCAAAACTGACCTATCACCACGCAGATAAAATTTCTAAGGAAAAACTGAATTATTTTGTCGCGTATATGTATTTAGTCGTCTAGACTTACGAAATGCGAAAATGCCGTACGACGTCCAGCTCGGGGAAGTATTTGATGTAAGCACTTTTCACAAACAAAATGGCATACTGGCCTTTGGAGATTTAATACTGGTATTTCATGTATACATATATTAGGGCTATTGTTTCTTGTTTACAATCTAGCAGCAATTGGCAGCGATTGTTCAGATCTGGAAAAGTTGTTTTATTGTTACACAAGTAGAATTTAAATTTCAAAACTTAGAAGTTTAAAAGCTATGAAAATTTAACCCTTTGAGCCCTATGGACGCATATATGTGTCTGGCGAAAGCCATCGGTGTGGACTAAGGACCATACATACAGTATGTCTGATTTAAGTGGAAACAGGTAATTATTTCGTAAAAAAGTAAAGATACAAAAAAATTTTTGAAACAAAAGTTGGTCGGTTGGAAAGGGCGCATAATAGGGCGTATTTTGTTTTTTTTGTGATTGGAGGTATAAAGAACATTTCAAGGTCATCAGCGTTTTTTTTTAAATACAATACAGTATTTTTCTATTCATAGTGTGATAGCGGTTGCCGAGACGAGTACAACGACCTATAATGTTGGTGAATTACGTGCGAGGATTATTGCTGCATGTACAAAAATAAATGATAAGATATTAAAACGCGTAGAAAGAGAATTTTTGAGAAGATTGCAGTGTTGTATTCTAAATGACGGAGGACATGTTAAAGGAACGGCCAAATACAAAATATACTGAAAAGTTCTTGTTAGTTCTTGTTGTTGTAACTAAATGCTGTATGAAAAATATAAGTGTGGACATTTTTTTTGTTAATTTACGACTTTTTTAAGACCTCGAATAACCTTTCATTATAGGTCGTTGTACTCGTCTAGGCAACCGCTATCACATTATGAATACAAAAATACTGCATTGTATTTAAAAAAACGCTGATGATCTTGAAATGTTCTTTATACCGTCAATCACAAAAAAACAAAATACGCCTTATTATGCGCCCTTTCCAACAGACCAACTTTTGTTTCCAAAATATTTTTGTATCTTTACTTTTTTACGAAATAATTACCTGTTTCCACTTAAATCAGACATACTGTATATGCGTTTACTCTATGTCATCGGCATGGACTGAAGGCGTATATATGCGTTTGTCGATTTTTTCGATCACCTACATAGAAGTGTTACAGTTAGTTTTGTGTGAGATGAATACAAGTGCATTCCTTAGTAATAGCATGGTAATAACGCTCTTTAATTATTTAATCTCGTGCAAAAGGATTATTATAATTTATTACTATGTACGCCTTGAATAGTTAATCAATAGAGTTCACTCTAGCGAAAAATTCCGTCCACAGCTATCGTCAGCCCTAACCGCTCGCCGTCCGTACGGACTGCATTGGCCCCGAGTATTCAGCACTCAAAGGGTTAAAAACGTGCGCAATCAAAGACGTTAATTTTATTTGTATGCTTCAATTTACGACGAGGAAAGGTACTTAATTCATGTGTGGAAAGAAACAAGGTATTTAGGTATATATTGCATTTATTTTTATTAGCGCTGTAAAATTTTTGGGTATAATACCCGACACGGTATTCCGTAAACTTGTCATTCTCACTACGTGATGTCTAGATTCATCCGTTTTGAGATAACAAGACTTTTACGAGTCGTATTCATTCTTCTCTGACATAGGTGGTTCATACATATTCAAAATCAATTATTTTTCGCTTAGTGTTCGGGGATGGTGATTCCAAGTATGGAAAGAAGGAGTTCCTTAATGAGCTTAAGGTCAATGCCGACTTCCCTGGCCTTCTTGAGGAGGTTCTGGAACGCGGGGTGTTCGTATACAGTGTTGACGATCTTCTGGAACTCGGGGGATTTGAGTTGGTCGATGAACTCCTTGAAGGCCTTTGATTCTTCCAGTTCTTTGTAGAAGAGCGCCTCGAGCTCTTTCACGGGTAGAAGATCGATGATGTCTCGGACTAAACCGTGGAATCCACCGGTCAACTTGTAGGATCGAGGCTTGGGAGGTTGGGGTGCTGGCAGATTAGGAAGACCAAGGAGGTCATTGAGCATGTTGACCATCTTGTAAATGTCGACACCAGCTTTGTGGATGTAGTTCATCAGGTCCTTAACTTCAGGGATTTTTTCGACATCTACGACCAGCTGTTTGAATTCTTCAGATTGGAAGTATGCGACAGCCGCTTGAACTTCTGCGTCTTCGGCGAGATACTGGATGGCGACTTCCACGACTTTTTCGACGGGAATCATATCCAAGAATTTTTGCAGGACCTTGTGAAGCTCGCCCGTGCCGAAATTCGGGATTTCGAGAGCGGTGAGGGGTCCGGCCATCGCCAGGACTGCCACGAGTACCACTGCAACCTTCATCTGTAAAAGTCGACAGAACGCTTGTGAGAAAATGCAATTGGTGACTTTTTTTTCATTGGGATTCGGGGAAGTATTATCCACTGTAAATGATTCGTTGCTCAGATGTTTTGGACGGTCTGGTATGCTTACCTTGCGTTTGTCCGTAATTGCAGAGCTGTTTCTGAAAAATTACTGATGCTCCATAGTACCAATCGTGGGCTTATATACAGACCAAATTCAATCGTTCTGCTACGATAAGATTAACTGACTGCTCGAGTGTCCGGTTTGGCGCAATTGATTAATTGCCGTAACCAATATTGATTCAACTCTTATTGTAAAATCAAATTTTATGTTCTTCGTAGAATGTGTATGTCTAATAATCCCTTTATTACAATGGATAGAAGATACGATGTCTCTTACCGATTGATCTAGACGAATACACTATTCTTTACTTGTTCTATCCAGTTTAAGTTTGGTATATCTGAATTTGGCCTAGCTGTATACGTATTTGCATCATCATTTTTAAAGCTTTTTCTCAACTTTCCATCGTTACTATAATTAACTGTCCCATTTAATAAGATATGAAAAAGGTTAATATTTTATACGAATATGTACATCATTTCTAAAATTTTTTTTTAGGTTACTTCGCGCTACGTGTTACTTAGTAATTTTAAATGTTGTATAATAACCTCATACTGTGGGAAATACCATTATTAGTTTTCCCAAGTATGTCCACGTAAACAACCCTCGAAATTCTACTGTGCTACATGTGCTTTATCTTGCTAACATCCTGCTCGATATCTACGTGCAGGTGGCCTATCTTGAAAATTAACCATCTCTTTGTAGCACGCATAGATAGTAGCATGCGAATTACCACAAAAGATCGATCACAACGAAGCGATGAATCCGGTTCCTTATCAAAATTTCATTGGCAATCTTAAAATGTGGTTTATCGAGAATCCCCTACTTCTCGTATTCATAAACTTCCACTGAGTTTTGACTTCTCGAGTCTCGTCGAAGATCGAAGAGTCTTGGTAGAAAAAAATTCGGGCGACTCGATCGTCAAAAACGCTTTCACGTCTGTCCATATTCGTCCTACGATGCAAGTAGCCGGATGAGCCGCCCTCCTCTCGCGAGACGTTTCGTTAATGCGCCGAAAGTTTTGCCGATCGGACGAGGAACCGAAAGGGGCGCCGCGTGCATCGAATGGCCACGAGCACTCGTAGCCATTCGATAAATAAGAAGAGGCGATGTTTGAGCAGGTGGTGCAAACTTTTAAAAGGAAAGTAAAGGGCCACCCTGGGCGGCAGCGCGGCCCGTCTGGTTTCTCGTGCTGGAAACACCGAAACGAGCCGGCCGCGCCTGCGGAGCAGCTGGAGACAGAAGGCCTCCGACGGTGCTTCTCTAATTAAAATTGTTACAATTTAATAAGCCTCGGAATTCACCATTGGCGCGTCGTAATGGGAAAGTAGCGCACGAGTGGTGAGGCGTACGAGCGAGTGCGCGCGCGAAGGAAGAGGGATTTGCGAGGGAAGACGAAAGAGAGTGAGAATGCGATCTCGTAGAGTGCGGAGGAGAGGTGGAACAACGGAAGAAGGAAGGAGACAGAGACAGAGAGAGAAAGAGAGAGAAAGGGTGAAAGTTGGAAAACGAGAGAGCAACGTTTTAACGCGGGGGCGTCGAGGGAGAAATCGTCTTCGCGATCTCTTAACTTTTCCACTCAATATGAAGCGTAGCTACCCCGCGTCGTTCCACCCCCTACCATTCTCCCTCTTCACCCCCGTCGACACGAAGCAAGGTACTCTCGCAAAAGGTTTAACGCAATTTTATGCTTCTTCTCGCTCGCGTCTCCATCTCCGCTCTTCTCTCCGCGCTTTCTTCGCGAGCGTCCGACTCACGAGATTCGACATGCGCCAGGTTGCAGAGGGCATAGGAGAGGAGAAAGAAGCGGAACCGAGGACGCTCTCGGTAATATGAATTCTAAATGATATTACGTCACTCGTGCTAGTCTTGTCGAGAGTCAAACAAGAAGATTGACCCCGTACGTCTTTCCTTTTTCAGCCTTGACGGCAAGCATCGCTCTTTACGACCATTCGGAGACGAATCCTTCGTCCTTCTCGTTTACTTTTTCCTTTCCTTCCTCGCTTTTCTCCGCTTCACCTATGATTTCTGGTCGCACAATTACTATCCTTTTATTCTCGTTATATTTGTTTATTTATTGAAGTCTTCGATAACTCTATCGATTTTATCAAACGTGTTAGACCGCATTTCTACATTTTTCCTCAAAGACACCGCCAATACTATGTAAGCGTTATCACATTCAATGATAGCATTCGTCAAGCAGGAAGCAAACTTTTACCGGTTGCTTTTCAATTCGCGTTGATTACTCGTACGTGGATCTGTGTTCTTAGATACAGATCAAGTGGATGAACGAGGAAAATAATATTTTTTCAAGATGAAGTGCATGGACGTAAAGACGATGGAATCACGGAAAGAAAGAGCGATCACCGTGGCCGACGATCACTCTCCACGCTCGAGCCCACAGGATTATGAAACGCGTTACGAAGACCGATTCATCGCTGAAGGATGGATTTTATTCGACCGTGGGACTGACAGTATCGGCCGTGCAAATTATCTCCTTGGAAGATCACCGATGCCCTTAAAGTTTCATCACTGTGTTGCGACGAGGTTGCAGCGGACGAGCCATATCGTATTATTTTCTCCCGCTGTCCGAAGCAAACTTTTCCCCGATATTATGGCGGCACGTGGTGGTAACAGCCCTGGCATGCCGGTCCCATCGTTACCGGCATAACGGCCTCGAGGATTTTCACGGTGAAACAAGAAGAACCAACTAAGGAAAGTGTGTGCTCGCCCTCGCACGAGCTCGGGGGTAGGAGGCACGAGGTCTGGGGTCCGAAGTATTGTAGAAATCGAGTCACATTGAGATATAAAAGCTACATCGTCGAGACGGTTGCCGGACCTCGAGGGGCTGACAAATCGACGGGTGTATCATTCGCATTTGACATTGAGCAGGATTTCGGCGTACTTTAGACACACGTGTCCGTACGCGGTAGGACATAATCCGCGAGCGATCGATTCTTATAATTCTTAAAAGCGCGGAATTTCCGTGTGATCGATTGCACGTGCGATCCATCTTTCTTGCAGCTGCGGACGCGTCGTATCGCGTGAGTCAGAACGAGACGCGCTAGTCGCAGCAGGTGCAAATTTCATTCGGTCAGATAGGTATCTCAGCGAGGACAATTATTTATTGTATCTCCGATTACCATCGGGCCACGATCGTGGCAGAGAAGATATCGGACATGGAGTGGTGAACGCGCTCGGTGTTCCCACAGTCGGTCGACGTTAGTCGCAGATCCGCCTCGTTCTCCGATCGTCGGAGCGAATATCCTGCAGGATTCTCGTAAAAGGGAAGATCGATTTCTTAAACGAACGGGCTCAAGCGGGTGGAGTTGGGGTCGAGGATGGGAGGACGAGTGGATGGTTCACGTGGGTGAGCGAGCGAGAGGGTGCGAGGGATACGAGGGAAGAGTACGAGAAAAAATCTGTTTTACGGCGCGTAATCCGAGAACGGCACTCCGGAGGAAAGGTGACCGACTAAACTTGTCCAATCGGAAGTCCGCCGTGTTTGATGGCGAGAAAGGGCCGGGGACGTTTCGGTGCGGGTGTGACGAGGATGGGGATTGGAAGGCGAACGGAATGGTTTTTTACTCGGTTCAGGGTTACGTTCAGTTGTAACACTCGGTCGCTCCACGAGGGTCGAGAACGAGGAAGAAGCGCAGCGACGATTCTCCGAGGTCTAGGAGGTGGAGGAGGTGGAGCCGATGGTTGGGTGGATGGCTGGATGGGGGATGGCAGTGGAAAGGGAGGCCGTAACAAATCCTCCGCGAGTAATCGAGGTCGTGCCTCGGCTAGGTTTTACTCCCGAACACTTAACTCTATTGCGATTGGATTCTCTGGCTGCCTTACCCTTCCTCGCTCTTCTTTCCTCCTCGTTTACCTCTTCCCGCCTTTTTCCTTCCCACTATGTTGTGTCTCTCCCTTTTTCGCTCGCTCCTTTGTCCGTTCCACCCTTTTACCCTTCTCGCCGATCTTCCACCATCCACCCTCCCACACTCGTCTCCTAACGTCTACCCGCTACGTCCTTTTCTATTTCTCCTCCACCTATTTCGCTGTACCATCGTGGTTGCTTCTTTCACGGAGAAACCTTATTACAGGCGACACAATAAAAAAAAAATCCAAGAAGTAAAGAACGTCCGAAGGGCTGGCCCCAAGTGTTGCTAGCTTCGCCGGGGCACGATGGAGAAAGCGAGAAATTGCTCGGCCACATACACTCCACATGAATTCTATGAAATTAAACTATTGCCTCGTTTCCGGCCAATTGAATTTCGCGATATTGCAGATTATGAAACGTTCGTACATTATCGACATTAGCCCACCTGCAAAACAATGGAAAAATATGTATACTTGGAGTGGTCGATACCTTCGGAAGAGAATTCGTAACTACTACCAACGCGTTATCGTCATTCGCGCGATTAAAGGTAAACGGGGATCTACGGATACTATCAGGATAATAATAGAATGCTTGTCTTCACAAATCTATCGTGTCAACAATCTCTATTATCATCGTGGCGGATCCCTTCAATCGCAAATACGATACAATCGCTGTTACATTGTACATTACTGTTGCTCGTCATCATGACTATCGCTACTATCAAGACTATTTATATTAAAGGCATCGCGATTGCGATATCGACGAGCAAGCTTCGAACGTCAACCCGAATATCGTTAACTAAACCATTATTTTCATCCGATCGCAGGCACCGATACCTTGAACAGCATTGATTTCAACCCTCTGCGATTCAAACTAAAAGAAAGAACCGTTGCGTAATAGCTTTCCTGTATTCTCGTGATCTACCTCTCGCATTTTCAGGTCGATTGGAGATCCGGAAGAAAGCGATCGGTGACGGTGGCTGATCGTTTCGACCCTGTTGACGGCGAACGAATATCCTCTGATATCGTGGAGGGGGTGGCGCGCGCGCGCGCCTACCGTGGAAATTGCGGCTTCGTCGTCGAGCCCGTTTAAAGTGAAACGCGGACGGGTGGGTCGGGGTTTTAGTCGGCCTGGGTTACGCGAAGGGATAGGTTCAAGGACCGTAGGGGTTGGCAACCCCCGACGGTGGCCCCGCACCCGAGCCTCGCTTGTATTTCAATGTCGGGCCATCCGGTCGGGGCCGACGAGTGATGTGGTCTGCTACCCTCGTACATCCGGCCGTCGCCAAACACCAGCGGGCTCTGGTGAGTAACACCGAGCGAAGAGAGCGCGCGCGTGTTTACGCGGCTTCAACTTTCCTCGGCAGGGCCATGCCGCACGATGAACCACCCTGTCACCATGGGGTGACTGGCTAATGCAACCGTCCCGATTGGCCCGTCTTCCGCCACCCCCTCCAACATTGTCCACGCACGCGGGCCACTTTAACCGGAGTGCCTTTTACGCCACGAAATGAGAATTCGCCCAACGGGAGAGTTCCGCGACGAAGAATTCGGCTGATTTTTTTTTTGTTTCTTTCTTGTTTTTTCTTTTTCGGGGCAGCTCGTGAGGCGCATTAGGTCGGAGTGCGCGTTTTTAGAAAGGTAGGCGCGTCTGGTGGCTCGCGTAAAGCGCCATTTTGTTTTTTCTCTCTTGTTGCCGAGAGCGCGGATCTGAATTCTAATTAACAGAGAATTTTCAGAAGAGTTCTCGACGTTGGAAAGAAGTTTTTTTTGGAGGAGCATTTTTGGAGTGCGCGAACTCACGAGCGAAGTTCTTAATTTCTTCTCGCCACTTTCTGTTCTATTTTTTTTGAGGGGGGTTAAAAGATGTACTCCCGTGGGAAATGGGACTACCGCGCGATTACATCCACACCCAGATTACGGTACTCATCGAGCGTTTACCGCTGGTGCAACTTTGATTCGCTTCCTTCCGCAGGACCGTAATTAAATCCGCATTAAATGCGGTGTGCGACTCTCTGGTTGCAGTCGGTGTACATTCGCGCCGCAACGCTCTTTGCAACTTTGAGCTTTGCAACTGAAGGCGCTGTAGAATTTCTATGCAACGCAACAGACTCGTAATGTAGTTTCTGCTGCGGAAACGACAAGCCAGCAGAATGCAGGCCGCGTAAAGATTCGAACGAACGTCGTCAAACGGAATTCAAGATAAAGGATCTCTGTGACTAATAAATGGGGAAATGACGGTGGAGAATGGTAAATAAGCATCGGTTCTCGTTTCGATTACGTTAATAGTTGGGACGTGATAAGTGAACTCTCATATCGAAGATTCTCCGTGGCGATCATTTGTTGCGCTCATGAGCAAGATGACTCGCAATTCCGACGGTCGCGCGGCCCTATCCATTCTGTCGACGTGATCTTATGGCGAAGAGGATCCAAGGTGGTGGAGGAGGGTATCTTGGAAGGTGATAATATCGTAATACCCTGGTGTTAAAGCTAGATTATCGATGTGCCTTTGCGTCATCTACGCGTATCTACGCGGAGCCTCGATAACGAGCAAACTTTCGGCTACGGCCACTCGAGCAAAGTAATTATGCTCGTATTCCACGTCGAGTTACATTAATTAACGTTGGCTGGCGCGCAGGTACAGGTGGCCCCGTAACTCGCGGCTCCACCGAGAGAGGATCCTCTCGAGGAGCTAGGAGGGCCTTTGTAATGGCGCGCACACGCGTGTTTCTACCGTCGACCATGAGCAAAACAGGACACGTAGCCACCGGAGACAATCCTGAGCTGGATATCAATGCGCCTCAGGCTGTTTCTATTTTATTACAAACTTCACGGTTACTGATTAACCCGCCAGCAGCTCACGGATCCCACCCTACCCTCGGCTCTGTAATGGATACTACATCTACGTCTAGTTGAATTTAGTTTCTCTCCCGGCTCGTGGTACAAGCCCGTGTTTCGTAAAGCGCGCGACACAATTGGCTGCGGAGCGCGTGGTAGAGACAATTCCTCGGGTTGACTTTCCATACGAATCGCATCCGGCCCTCTCGCTCTCACCCCGGATGTTTATTACGTGGAAGAGCACGTATGCCGAATTTCGATGGGAATTTCGCCACTCCGGTAAGCTTGTCGAACGGGACGCGCCTTCGCGTCGCGGATTCGCTCGCGATTAATCTTGCCCGAGTATGCTTTTATCGTCGAGATAAACATTCCCAATAATTTTTATCGCTCGCGGCCGCCCGGTAACACGAGCCTGTTTGTCGAGTGATCTTCCGAGTGGCCCTCGGATCACCGATAAACGCGTAACAAGGTGACGTGTCGGGAGTCAATCGAAGTCGGATGATCGGTTAAGCGATTCTCTTGGATAGCTCGAAAATTCTCCATTCGTTGCGAAACTCGCGCGTGGGTTTTCAGGTTGGAAGTAACGTCGATCAGCGCGCGTTCTTCACGCGGACGAAACGTGGGATGAGCAGTCGCGTGATTGTCTTGGGATTCTTAGAACCTCGAGGAGGCCTCTCTCCGTCGTCACCTGGATATATCTGAATTTAACGCTATCAGCTTCTGATCTAGGTGGGACGCTGCCTCGAGCCGAGAAGTCCGAGGTCGAAGATCCTGACACGGTCCCCGGGGTCACCTACGAAATCACATTTTATCTCGATACAGACGCCTCTCTACGGTAGCAATTTTCTCGAGAGCAAACATGCCGACCTTCTCGCATGCATTAAACTTTGAACGGGGCGCCCAAGAAGGAAGTACGATACTTCCTGTATATCGAGAGGTCCTCGGACGACTCCGGGGACGAAATGAAATTTCGATCGATCCGCGCTCGCGCCAGCCACCGATTGCCGCGGGATCTTTTCGAAACTCCTTCCTCTCGCCGTCCTCGTCGTCGTCACTTTGAGTCCAAGCCGGTGCGCCGCTGCCAACGTGGAAAAATCGGAAGCGTAACTTAAATCGGTTTGGTGCCCGACGGGCTACCGGCGAATTGCGAGCTCCGAGATGAAAATTTCGATCCGCCGTTCGCCGCCACCAAGTGGGACGCTTGAAAGCTACTAGATTAGATAAGGTGCGAAACCGATAAAAGAAGTGAGTGGACTTCACTTCGCGCGACTTAATTACGAACCCGAATTTCGCGTTCAATTTTGATAAACATTTCAGGATTGTTTCGGAGATCATTTGGCGGGTACTTAAAGAGGTGCGAGCGGACACTTGGTAACAATAAACGAACGTGGACGTCGGGGATACGTTTCACGAGATAATGTTCCGTGTCTCGTATTATTCGTTAAAAAATGCAAAACGGGGTAATAATTCTGAAAATGGAAGCCTTTCTGTTTCCTTCCATTCTACGTCTCACGGCCGGTTACATCGTGACAATATCCTTGGACGGAGAATTTTGGAAATATTCTCGGACTTTATTCGACGCTGGCCCCGGATTCGAAATTACCGGCGCGAGACCATAATTCTCGTTCGGTTACAGTGGTGTATACCTTTCCAGCGGCCCCACGAGGGTCAGCCGGGTGGGTATCCCTTTTACCACGGCATTGTCTCGGCCGGCGTAGTTTATCTGCATGGAACCACATGTTATTGTTGTGTACTTTGCCCTGGGCCATATACCGCTCGTTCGTATCTCGTGATATAATAACCGGCAGCGACAATGCTTTAATCCAGGGGCGAGCTCCGGGCACAAAAGGTGTGAGCTACGGAAGTAAGCTGATTAGGAAGCCACCCCCTTCTTCTCGCCTCCTCGACCGACCCTCAGGGCGGTCTCCTGCCCTCCGCGTTGCTCTCCATCCCTTTCTTTCTTCTCGCTTGCCTATTTCTCGTCCTCTCTCTCTCTCCCTCTCTCTCTCTCTCTCACTCTATCCACTTCTCGCTCTCCTCCGCTTCGTAACGACCTCTTTCTCTCCCTGATCCTTCAGCTTTATCTTATTCCCTTACGATCGGTAACGTACCGCGCTCCCTCGTACTCTCTTCGTCCGGCCATCTCGCTCCAACATTCTCCACTCGTACGAGCGACTGGATAGTACCAGACCACGACGACGATATTTCAAAGCATTATACCTGTCCGTTACGGACGCCACGACGAGAATATAGTAATTTATAAAGACGACCAGGATGCTTTTATTCCAGCCCCAGCGAGGACGCGGAGGCAGCTTCGCGGATTCACTCTGGCAGCGCCGCGACGCCACCCGCATTCCTAATGGAGTCCCTCCACTCTCACAATCCTCCGAGGGATCTTGGTAGGGATCCTCTCGCGAACTCGCTCCAAGAGGATCTTTATTATTCGCGAAGGGCGTCGATTAACCGCCGGAGATGCCTCTTCCCTTCGACGTACGAGCGAGCCGAGCGTAACTCTTCCGCGCGCGCGTATTTTCCACCTTCGTTTCGCTCCCTCCCTCACTCCTCCATCGTCTGTAACCTCGAATTCCATAACTCACGATTGAAGCGAGCTTTCGCGGAAAGTTTGAAATTCCAACGATCATTGGCCCATCTCGCGTTCGAGGTAGACGTTAACGTCCATTAACGTTCGCGTCGAATAATCGGATCTCTTTGTAAGCGCAGCGCGCTAATGCAGCGCAAACGAGATCTCGATGCATTTGCATTTCACCGAGTAAATAGGGAAACTCGTGGATACGTGCATCGCGTGAGTGTATTTTTTTTTGTGCGAGACCGTTTCCATGGATTGGACACGTGCGTTTTGCGAATCAAGGGATAACGAGGTTTGAGAGAGAGCCGGAATAGCCATCACTTATTTTGACCTCGTCTCGCAACGGTTCGCGGCTTTCTCTAATTCATCTACCGAGTGTTTTGCGATCCTGTGTCCGTTAGGTGTTTAGATTGTATTGTACAGTTATTTACGAGCTATGGCAAGGATACGGATTCGAGACTCTCTGAAGAGACAGTCTACGTACTTCGTGCTACGCAAGAGGCATTTTTCCTCCAAAGCTGGCGCATCGATTCGCGCAAGACGAAAGAGTAACGGTAGTAACAAGAGTAAACAAGAGTTCTCCTCGTGGCCTGACCGGAGGAAACCCGCCGCCTCTCGTGTAACTTATTTCTTTACTTGGTACTTCGGTGTTTCGATTACTTTATTTACACCGGCTCTCGAGCCCCGCGCTACCCGGCCTTCACGGCTGACCCGAGCTGTTTACGACCCTCGATGGACTCTATACTTGTGCCTCATACTTTCTGCTTTCCGCCACAGTCCGAAGGAATCCACTGTGGATTCGAGACCGCCCTCCTTCTACTCATCCTGCTTCTCCAACAGTAGCCCCAGGATTGCACATTGCGCTCCGCTCAGCACTCGGCAGCCGATGAAACGGTGAGTCAACATTTTCCTTCCTCAATACGTCTTTAATTTTTACCTGGTAATCGTTTTTCCTCTCTTTCCTCGAGCTTTCGTCCACGACCTTCGACGAGTCTCACGCACCCTCATTATCGATAACCGTCGTTCGCGGGGGACACGACAGAATCTTGCCAAGGTCCCGCTAATAAAATATCAAGATGCGAGAAGTCTTGCGCGGGGTCGTCTCCCGAAGTTACGAAGGCTTTGGACCAATCAGGAGATCATTACATAGACTTTACTCTCACCACGAGGGATGTGCAAACGAGGTACTTACTTCGAATTCAAATCCACCGGGATCGTCCAATTTAAAAGTTTCCAGACACTCCGAAACGGCGCCCAACTGCACCTTTCCCGTGCCTTCCCTTCTTCTCTTTTAGACGCGAGGTGCCCCACGCCGAGGTTTCGCAAACGGTAGATCCGATCCGTCGATGTGTCGTGAGACGAATCCCTCCCCGCCATCTTGTGCCACCGTAAATCGAAAGAATGGGACGTAATAAAAATCAGCGACAGCCAGCCTTTTCGCAGATGTTCCTGGGAAGATCGTGAATCCGCGGAGAGAGGCGCGCGGTGGAAAATGTGGGAATCGATAAAGAAGTCCTTGAACTCCTTGGTTGGTGCACGAGGGCCGGAGGAGTCCACGCTCGGGCCCAGGAGTAATTAATCTTACCGAGCTTGCCTCCTTAAGACGAACTAATTAACGTGCTTCGATACACTCCTCCAGGCTTCGACCGAAGGGGTGGTCGCGATTCTGTCCGTTGCCTCACCGCAAACAGTTTGTGGCGATTGAAGGGTGCAATTCGCACGAACGAATTTCCGGGCCAAACAATTTTGTTTTCAAATTTGAAAAAATGTATTCTACGTCCTGTTACTTTTCCCTTTTTTTTATTAACTTAGGAATAAGAAGGTCTAAAATGCAACAAAGCTGCGAGGATCCGTGAAAGACAGTAGAGAACCGTAGAGTTAGCTGACGAGGTTCCCTGGAAGGCAGAGTCCAGCGGTTCTGGATTTCTCGTATCTCGTCCCATTGAACCGTCTTCGTGAGAAAAATTTATCGTTTCGCTCGTTTTCCTCCTTCGACGATTCTCTCTCGCCTTAGGTTAGGTCTCTACCTATTCTCTCTGCTTCCTGCCTTCTGCAACACTTAGCTCCCACCCAACCTGTTTCTCCGACATCGAAAATATAATAACGGGGTACAAACGTAGAGCGTAGTTTATTGCCGGTAAAGCTGGCTGTAAACGGGCGTATTAACCGTTTATACTGGAAACATCGAGTGTCGGGGAAAAATGTCGTTCCATAAATGTCAGCTCTAAACGCACTTTCAGTTTAGAGGAGAGCCGGCGTCGCGACTTATTTTCCGTCGGTGAAACTTTTACGGTCGAGCCAGTATCGATGGTTGCCGAAGATATCTATCGTTGTTCTCATCCTCCCGAGGTATAAGTCAGAACTCCATCGGCAGCAACTCCTTCGCTACATTCTCCACGAGGCACATTCTCTCCCGACGGTTCGCATAAATCAAGCGCGATTTCCGTTTTTATCGACGCCCCCGCCGTTTATCGTTCCAAACATTCCCGTATCATTGAGAAACATTATAGTCGATTTCATCGTGGATCGCGATTAATCACTTTCTTAATTGTATTAACGTTCCACGTCCTTCGCAAACATTTCCTTGCGCCACGTCACGGGCCATTCATCAATCTTACACGTCCCTCACGCAATTACAGGTTCACGTGATTCACTCCGGCTCCCGTAGGTAATACGTAATATTTGACCTCCACGTGCAAAAAGAAATCTGACCCCTGGCGAGCACGAACGGTACGCAAGCTGCCGCTTCGTAAGTCACTCGAAAGTTTTCCTTGGGTGGGGAAGGAAAGGAGACCGGCCTCGTAATTTACACTCTTAACCGAGCTAATTGAGACCGGATTTTTTTTAACTTCTCCCTTCTGCTCGACGTTTCTCACGGACTTCACCGTCGAGTTCGCGCACGGGCGAAAAATACCGCGAAACTCGCAGGGATATTTAACGCCACGTAAATCCAGAAGAAAGGGCAGAGAAAAGGTGCGGATGATGTACGACGACTCTCTATCCCCTTCTTTTCTTCCGCTCGCTCTTCTTACTTCGTCGTCTCTTTTCACACCCCTCGAACCTTCCCTTCCCTTCGAATTCGCGTTGAGCCCTGGGCAGGAAGAGAAACGAGCTCGTGCCGCGCAATTATAAAAAGTTGCCGCGTATTTCTTGCTCAATATATATTCGACGTCTCGTGGAATCTACGGTTACTACCCCTCCAAAGTCATAATGCATTGTAAAGAGGAGCCCCCGAGGGTCTTCTTAAATTCCGAGAAGCCTACTCGAAACGGCAACTTGACGAAGACTCCCCGCAGGCTATTATTCGAAATCACTACGATTATTCCGTGTCAGCGCCATGTTACGATCGTTCGCATCGAATTATGATACGGACTTGCATCGGTGATTTCTTTTCTGCCATTGAATATTTCATAGCATACGTAGGAATATTAAATGAATATTATTTAATTAATGGCAAAGGTAATCGTTCCGTAATAGACCGATATCGCGCCCTGATGTTTATTGAAAATAATCGATACGTGCAACGATACGATTTCAAAACATGCCCATTAATATTAATGTCAGTCGTACGTTACATAAACAATCGGCGAACCACGGTAATTTCCCTCACGCGGAAATACAATGGAAGTCGTGAAATGTTTAAGCGTATCATTGCTACACTCGCGGGAGTTGAAAGCTCACTGCGATTTATCTTGTATTAATGCCGATCGTTCGACGCGCGGGTCGCTCTTCTCCGATAGAAATATCCGCGTCGTTAGATTCAGGACGAAGTAAGGAAGGTGCATTGTCAATTACGTAATTCGTTTAGACGTACAGGGTTCCCTCATTGACGTAAATTTCCAGAGACCGACGACGGGGACTCGATAATGGAAGAGATCCGAGCACGTAGCCGAATCTGTAAATACGCGCGTGCCATGCAAATTGGTCTAGCACAGACACGCGCGGCCCGTCGAGCGCGCACTCGTCGCCCGAGAATGCACTGGCATATGTGGCAGACGTAGCGGCAGGTGTTATAAACCGGGACTGGAATAAGCATGTAAAGTAGACGGTGGAAACATGTGACACCTCGTCTCGGTGACACGCTCGAATGTCCCGAGTGGATGGCGGGGACGATACGCCGTCGTAGGATGCGAGCGTTGATGGACTAAAATATGATGCGCGTCCTCCGTGTCGTCCCTTCGCCTTTATTTACGTCTATTCCATGTTATTCTCTCCCTCTTCCGAGAAAGAGGAAATAAGAGCGCGAGGAAAAGACGAGTGGAGGGTAGTAAACGCGATAAGCTAAAAGGATTGAGAATCAGAATGAATGTACGACGGCGAAGGGTGCCGAGGAGGTTGGAAAACGGGAGCGATGATTTCATCTTCGCTTTTAGGGGATGCTCTTTCGCCTTCTCGGTCGGCACTTTTTTATCGCGATCGCGAACGAATTGGATGGACTACCGCCGCGGAAAGAGTGGATGCTCTATTTCTTTCGACGTCGAACGGGTGGTTCGATAATTACGGATGAAATAACGCGCGGCGAATATAGACGACAGGTTCTCGCTTCGAAATCGAAGTGCTTTAAGGCGAACCGATACTTTACACCGAGACATCTTTCCCTCTCGCGGGTAAATTTTCATCGGCGTATCCGAGCTGGGGCAGAAGTTACTAATCAATTGATTTACTCCGTCCGCGCTGGCGTAATGCGCTTTTGTTTTTCCATTACTATTCTCTCGTGGATCTTTTCTTTAAGCCTCCGAGGGCTCGATTCTGCTTTATCCGCAGGCCTGTCTTTCTCCCCTAATCGAAGTAGGCCAAGGCAGAGCGGTAACCCCTCGGGGCTTTGTTATCTTCCGAGGGAAGACAAACAGGACCGTTCCTTTATCTCATAAAAATCAGGTTAGAAGCGTAATAATCGAAACGAAGCTAGGAGAGAGAGATGCTCGGAGCGAGACACTCGTCTTTTTCCCCCGTTGGTTCTGGTAACGCGCGAGAGAGTAAACACTTCATCTGTGCTCGCAAATGAAAATTGTCCCCCAGGTCGTCTCGTCGCTAGTGTTCAATTTGATGGAACATTTGCCCCGCCTAAAAACCGTCTTCGAAATTCGATCGCTCGAACCCAGACTCGCGAGCTTGAACCACCGCTCGTCGCGCCTCCTCAAGCGGAAGCTCCATCGTAATGAAACGCGAAGGCATTCCCGGGACGGCGCGAGAAGCGTGTCAGCCGAAGAAATCCACTTTCCATTTTGTCGCGTTCTTCTACTTTGCGGAATTGCCTCACTGTTTTACAATCAGGTCCTCCCTTCGCCCGTAAATGTTCTACGCGTGGTACACGCTCATCCAGTCGGCAACGGGATAAATAAATAACCGAGACGAGTCGGTATTCCCAAACGTGTCCTGTCTCCTCCGATAAAACTCGAGCGAGGAAACTACGTCACCGCGATCGCGATCGATCCACGAAAATCCGAACTCAGTCCCGAATAAGAATTCTATTCCCGCCCCAATGTCGCTACCTCGTGTTCCCACCGATGAACGCCTTTAATTTCAGAAGTCCATCGAGTATATTTAATGCGCGGAGGAGTGCACCGGCGACGCTCGAGATGAACGAGATGAAGTTTTCGAAAGGCAGAAGCGAGTGGAGGTTGCCGAGACGAGAAGGACGAGGCCGAGTGGAAGCTCGAGGGGGAAGGCGGCAAATGTCAGGGAGCCAGCGGGAGCGGCGGAGTGCATTATTAATCGGAAACCCGCCTCGACAAGGAGAGTGAGAGAGAGAGAGAGAGAGAAAGAGAGAGAGTGGAAGAGAAGACCGGATGGCTAGCGCGCGATGGATGAAGTTTCACGATGGACTCCGGGCGAGGGCGAAGGACGACAGCCGGGCGCAGGATTAAAGAGTCGCTAATATCCCGCTAATTGCTCGCTGAAGAAGCAGTCCGCGGGACGAGAGTTATCGTCTACGACGAGAGGTTGTGGGGTAGAAGGCATCTTCCTCCTGGTTGCTTGGGGCGCGCGCGAAACGGTGGATAAGAAATTCATGGAGGTCGTCGTATCAAAGGCTCTTCGAGGGATTTTATCTCTGGAGTCGAACGTCTCCGGAAAGATTCAGGAAAGGCCGGAGCGAGGGAGAGAAAGAGAGAGAGAGAGAGAAAAAAAAGAGAGGACGCGTACGTCGACGTAATTATACGCCGAGAGGAGTACAGAACTGTTTCCACGCTTTTACGGTGCCAGGGCGAGGACGAGAGCGGACACGCCGCCGGAGGACCGTAGGTCCTGGGTAGGTGGAGAACGCGCGGGTAATTCGCTTTTCTTTTCCTTTGCCCTTTTTTTCAGCTCCGCCAAGTAATTCCCCGAGGATGAACGTCATAGGAGGATGACCCTCGAGAACGCGATGAGCGCGTCGAATGCAAGGCAATGTTTTCCCGGTGGTTATTCGCGAGATGACTTTCTCCGCTTTTATTATCACGGTATGGAATATTATATTTTTGCCTCTCTCGTCCGTTCTCTGCCTCTCATTCTTCCTTTTTTTGTTGCGCGCGCGCGCGCAGGAGTTCATTCTTCTCTTCTCGTTCATCCATTCGCGCCGCTCCTTTAACGCGACTCGACGTCCTTGGCACGAAAACACCACCATGGTTTGATGGCTTCTTGACAGCTGGATCAACGATGGAATATTACCGGGATTTCCATCGGGCGGGCACAGACGGCACGAACTACGGTAAAGCCGGCTTACCGAACTTTTTCACAATGGCGAGTACGCGGGAGTGGAGAGCGCGGGGGGAGGTGAACGTCACGGGAAAAAGTCCTACGATGATATCGATTTCCATTGCTCGAAACGAGAAATTCGAAGCGCTCGCGGACTCTTTTGTTCCGGAGGACGGGCGAGAGGAAGCGGAAAACGAAGATCGAACGATCTCGGTGGCATTCCAGGCGCGGTGAGGTACCTGGCGCGAGAGCGCGCGGCCAGGTAAAATTATGCGTGGGCGATGAAAAGGTCGATCCAGCGCCCCTTCCGACCACCTTCTTCGCCTTCTCCCTCCCGTTCGATAATAACCGAGCGTAGAAGGGCGCACAATTTCACCCCGCGAAGGGACTCACCCTCACCCTCCACCCTCTCGTAACGAATTCCGTTAAACGATCGACGTCGAAATGGACGTTTTACGGTCCGTTCCTCGAGCGCATTCGACGTAACTCGATTCCGACTCGTTCGTTGCCCGAGATTCCGTCTCGACGGAAACGATAAAGCTGCAGGAGGATCGATTAGGCCGTATATCCAGCTCGTTCGAACGGTCGGCATCGAGGCTTCGCCTCGCTTGTTAGACGCGACGGGGGGATATATACGAAGGGCCTTCGTTTCGACGACCGGAGAAGAGAGCGGCAAGAGATGGAGGAGAAGGTAGATCGAGAAAGAGAGACAGATCGTATCCGCCGGGCGAGGAACAAAAAAGATCTCGGCTTGTTTGGTCTGCTTCCTTCTACCCACGTTTCTCCGCTCCTTCCCTACACCCACCACCGCTTTTCCTTCTTCCTCGTGTTTCCCTTTAACGAACTTTCCTGCGTTCTCTGTTTGCGCGCGCTTATTTAATTTCTCGAGCGCTCGTCCAATCGACGACGGTGCAGCAGCCGTCGCGCTCCGCGGGAATCGAAAAGGGATAAGGGAGATGAGGGTGCGCGGCTTGAGAAGGAGAGACTAAAGGAACTCGTGGATGGTCGAGACGAAGACGAAGACTCGGTGCGCTCAGTCCGATGTGCTCTCGATCTGACGGTAATTCAATTTCGACGAACGTCGAGCAAAATACATTGTCCTCGGACGGTTATCCTCCCGGGCGACTATGGGGGAGTATTATAGGTATCCAGAGGGTAAGCGTCGCTTATACTTGAGCCTCTCCTCCTTATCCGCTTCCACCTACCCCTCCGCGATACTCGTGAACTCGCTGCCGGATGACGAATTTCCGCCCAGACAACGCGCGGTGCCGCGAGTCGAACGAAGAGGAGAGGGATAGTGAAATTATTTCCGCGTCGCAGGATCTCCAGACGCGGAAAGATCGTCGATGATGAATTTCCACTGATTCGGATCATCGGTCACTCCGTTATCGATCTCCGACTGAATATCAGAGGTACTAGATCTTTTTTACAAGAGATTCCATACCGTGAAAATCTCCATTGATAAAAGATATTTCTGCCTTTCTACTACCTTCTTCGAAGCGCGTCACGATGGGAGAAAATTCTCCGCGAAAATATTTCGTAGTATATTTCGAATTCGCAGCGATATAGCTCGAATACCTACTCCGACGTAGCGCGTCGCACGGGAAATAAATTTCGATTTCTTGATCGACGAAGAGAGCGGATTATTTCGATTCTAGGACGATTCCGAGGACGTATGCGAGGTAAATATTTTTCGTCTGAGGCCCGTCCCCCGTTTCGTATCCGGATCCCAAGGAATGAAAGCGAGAACGGGAACGAGAAGAAGGATTACGTAAATACGCAAGATTTCACCAGAAAGAATGAGGAAAAGGTGAGGTATCCGGCGCGCGGTCGATAGAACGGAAACGTTCGCGCATGGGTTTGGAGGATCGCAAACAGTCAGGATCAAAGGAGCTCTTGATCCTCCTCGTCCTCCCCGAGTCCCCGGCTTTCGCAAACGTCGTTAATCAAATAAGAAAGTTTCGCTTGGGATACGCGTGCGCGGGGGGTCAATCCCGACGCTTGTGTATCCGCGCGCACCAGCTCGACGACGAGGAGGACGAGAATGCGAGCACGGAGAATATTTTGCCTCCTCGCCCGAGTTCCCTCGTCCTCGGTTCGCTTTTCCAGAAAAACGCACGGGACGCTCGACGTAAAGAGCCGATGAGTTACGACCGCGCGTCTTGCCAATTGCGCTAAAGGGGATGCGACGCAATATGCAAGAAGCAACCGTTTCAGTTTGTCGAACGTAGTCCGTCACGCGTGCGATATCTGCTGGGAAGCGCGCTTAGCTTCCTCCGCGTCAACGTGGCCGTATTGATTTATCGTTCCGCATTATTGTCGCATGCAAAAATCCTCTCTCGTAGATACGACATTTTTTTTCCGAATAGTCAGCGGTCCTTCGGAAATTGGACCGAATAAAAGTCCTCCAGAAATATGAAACTGGTCGCGAATGAACCCTTGGGCCCTTTATTCCTCGTGACCGCGGGGTTAGTAAATCACGAGAGAAAATTATGACAAACGTTCAGCCGCGGGTCCGCCCCCGAGCAGGTACGCCTTTAGTGGACCTCCGTAGGGTCGAAACGCAAAGATGCGAAGAGTGGAAGGTGGAGTCGAGAGGTTGACGAAGGCCGGAGAGAGAGGAGGCGCGAGTTTATTTACCGCGAAGCTTTTCTCAGGAAGAAGCGTCGTCGCGCTCCCGGTGCGACGGATAAATAAAGCCGTGAAGAAAAATCGCGTCGTTCCCGTGCCATCCCTTTTCTCACGGAGGGTTTTCTACGCGCGAGTCCTCGCTGCGGGGCACTACTTCCTTACAGAAGCCCGGATCTCGCGGAATTTGGCGAGGGTCGTGCGCCACGGCCATTTGTCATCGTCAGGGTCCTGACGTCATGACACCTGACGGTGAACACTGCTAAACCAATTAAAACTATGTCGCCCCACTCTAGGAAAGACGATGGGTACGTCGGTCGAGGGGATAAGGTGGTCGAGAGTAGGGCGCGATAACGGATGCAAACACGAGGAGGGATGAAGATGGAAATGGGAAAAAAGGCAATTTAACATTGGCCGCGATCCGATCGATGTGATCGTTCGCTTTAAAGGGAGATCGAGCAGTCGCGTTGAGAAGATATGAATTTTTGAAAAATGCCAGGTCGGATGAAAAAATAAAATTCACTTCTTTCCCTCTTTCTTTTTTCTTTAATAGAATATACGAGAGAGAAGCGGTGGGGAAGAGCGCGAGGGAAATTTCTAATTCCATCGACGAAACGCTGGACGAGGGATGGAACGGAAGCATAAACCAGTCCGTGTGAGCGTCGCGCGTGGGTGGCGCCCTCGCCTATCCACCGTCGTCCCCTAAATTATGCTCGACCCAATAATTCATACGTCCCTCCGCTTAGCCTTTCCCGAAACGCCGAGGCACACCCGTACCCTCGCTCCAGTTCGTATTTTGCCTCAACGATCTCTGCTGTTCTCCTCTCACGACCCTTCCCTCCTCGCCCTTTTTCGCATCGGATCGTTTTATCCGACAAATATGTGGAAAATAACACGTTGGGGTGGCCGGCCTTAGTCTACACGCAGTTGGCCAGAGACGTCGAGAAGAAAAACAAGAGGGCCGCGGTCGATCATTCGTCGTTCACCGGTTCTCTGCATATAGGCGCGAAAAATATTTGCTCCACAAATGTGTATACTCCGCGTATTCGCTAAGCGTAGAATCGATCGTCGTCGAGCGAGATATCGTAATTTAATTCACTTTGATATATTAATTTCGCGCAGATCTTGAAGGGATCGAGAATTATCAAAGACAATTGACCGACCTTCTACTCCGACCCCACCACCCTTTCTCTCGTCCGTTTAAATCTTGTTTAGTCGATTGTGAAGCAGGTCACCTCGATTGTACCCTTTCCTCGGATTTGATTCGTGTTTGTGAACAGTAAAGTGTTGCCGGTGAATCTCCTCTGTGCTGCAATTTGTTCTCCTCGCTTCTTCTCTTGGAACAAGGGTATTGTACGGCGAGGAGCATTCGCTTGCGACCGTACCCGAATATTCGTATACGGCCGGGATATAAATATTCCATGAGGAATGGAAGACGACGGCCGGCGCTACTTTAATCAGGTGGACGGGGACCGAATAAATAAATTGAAGCTGGGGCCGTGGCCTGCCGGGGAGCGAAACGCGGGCGCGGAGCGAATATATCGGGGCATAAAGTTCGAAGGTACGCCGTACGAATGGTAGGCACCCGTATATAAGGGTTTTACCCTAGTGGTGCATCCCTTGGCCCCTCCTGTGTCTCTTTCTGGCTTGCCACCACTAGTTGCGCGCCCTCGTGCATGGAACTCCGATGCAAACGACCGAAGTTCTCGATGTACCTTGCCCGCCGCCCAAACTTATTACGGCACAAGCCGTGGGCTTACGAGTGTTAACATCGTGCTATGCGCGCCGGGGTGAGCAGACAGAGGAAGAGCCGACTGGATAGAGAAATCTTCCGTTATGGTCGGGATCGATCGATACCGGGAATTCACTCCGTGGAACACGTTGAAGTCGTCTGCGGAGCTACGAGAGATATCATTTCGGATGGTAAATCGCGGACCGAGGGAGGAACAATGAAAGGAGACGTCACAAGGAGGGAAAGAGAAATTACGATATCCGTCCAGTAAGAAGGTATATTTTTCTAACATTTTTCGATAATACGAGACGAGCAGTTTCCTCGGAGATTGTCTTCTCGGAGTGATTCTACGTGTAACGTCCGAAGAAGATGAAAGTATAAATACAGCTGGACGACGCGGAGAAAGAAGGGACGAAGGAAAGGGTGAGGAGTGGTTAGGGATAAAAGCGTCGCCAGGCTTTGTCTCGGCGTCGATCGGACGGACCTTGTTGCGGTCCCAAAGTTCCAACTCCTAAGGGTCTTCGCCATGCCTGAGTGATGTCTGATGTCTGAATTCCGCAATGCCGTTTGCACGTCTCGCGGTACACCGTGAAGTTTGGATGGATCGCGCCGATGGTACCCCACTAGGGTGAGCGTTTAACCCACCGGAATGCCAAGGTATTCCCGTACACGCTTCGAACCCTCGAGAAGAACGCGCGCTCCGTGCTTCGCCGAAATTTCAAATTTTCTCGTCATCCGACCAGCATCTCGCTATTTCGCTTCTCTCAATTTTCCCATCCTCCGCACTCGGTTCACTCGATTCTCCATTCTCCAGTTTCATCGCTCTCTCCGCGTTCTCCTCTCCCCAAATTCTTTCCAATTTTGTTTCCCACTCTCTCTCTCATCCCCCTTTCTCAATTTTCCTCCTCGTGTCCCTGTCCGCCGCCACTAGTTGCGCTCCTCGTGCAAGGAACTCGATGTAAACAACTGAACTTTCCGACGTAGCAGAGCCAGCCTGCAATCTTATTATGGCCCAGGCCGTATACCTCGGTCTCCGGTGCGTTGATACTGCACAGCGCGCATCTTCTCGCTCGATAGTGCGCCCAGAACTCGAAACAAAAGCCGAGTTAGGAAGACGGCCGACGTCGAGACGCGGTTACTTCCCTGCGCCATTGTTCTCCTAGACTCGACGCGCATCTGCTAACACGCTCGGCGAAATTATAATCAGCAAAATAACGCGTATCCTGCGTTCCTCGAGCGTGCTCGAAAGTAATACTTCTATTGAATGTTAGCTCCGTTCCTGGGACTCTTTCAGGATAGATATATTCGACCGCGATAAATTAATCACGAGTGTACAGCAGTCTGCAGCTCTCGCGATTGCGTCGTGGGTGAAACGTGGCACTCGGGTCCCACCGCGGGTAACAATATCTTGCTTAATAAGAGCCGAAAGCCCAGAGGAAATTGCGCGTGCGGCGTACGACGCGTCGAGTCGGACGCAGTCTCCCGTGATTATTTTCCAACTTCGACGTGTGGAGACTTCTCTTCCCCCCCCCCCCCCCCCCCTGCGGCAGCGTGGTTTCCGTCAGGGGACCGAGAAGCCGCGTCGTACTTCGGCCTCGGCCCACGGCGTCGGATGAAAGCGCCGTCGTCGTCGTCATCGTGGCAAGGAGGCACGCGGCGTCGCCCTCCTCAACGGCGTCGGGCGTCGTCGACGTCTGCGTTCCTCGTGTGGTGGTAGAAATTCAATTTCCCGTCTGTGCCGGACGTCGATGCTTTTGGGAAAACAACTGTCAGGCAATGCGAGCGAAAGCGCTCGGGTACGGCGGAACGAAACGAAAAAGGTTCCGGGGCTATTTACAGGGGCGTACACCGTGCCGAGTGACTCCTGGTGATGTGAAAACGCCGATTCCAAGGGAGACCGAGCGAGTGACCGACGATGGAGCTTCCACGAAACAAAATTCTCTCGACGGCCGAGGAGAACGGAGCTGTATGCGCAATTAGACTTTTTACGGGGCGTGAGTGACTAATGGCTAGAATTTTAACCCTTTCGCTCCGAAGGGCGTATACATACGCTCTCGAAAAGTAAGCGCTCCAGTACGAAGAGCGTACATATACGTTCATACCATATACACGTTTGTTTCATATTTTACATATGAGATACTTTGATTCATCGAGTACCAACCTTCTTGCATGCTTTATTTAAAGAAAAATAAAATGATATTACTAAATATAATAAATTCCATTGTAAGATTTAGAGAACAAGAAACGATTTGTAATTACTTCGTAGCATTATTCTGTACCTCAGTGTCGATTAGTCGGTAATGCTCTCCGTTCACAGCGATCATATTTTGTCATAAGCGCGCCGTAGCGGAAGGGTTGAAATCATTCCTTACCCGTGAGAATTTGTTTTCAAGTGAAAATCGTCCAACGATTTCCTTTTTTTTATAGGCGACGATCTTCGGGAGGCCGGATAGGGTTATTTCAAAAAAAAGCAATACCACACGCCACAGGTATAGAATAATGCTAGAAGATCGATGGGGATAATATGTTTATTGCCCGAGGACCTTTTCCCGACTGCCCGTCGTCGTCGATCGAGCGTCTCTTTGCGCGCTCGTCAGGAGCGCTAGTTTATTTACATAAGCGCGCGATACCAAAGCGCGTTCCCGCGTTCGTCGCGCGCGGGCGCTTTGAATATGTACCCCCTGAAGTAAAAGCCCTACATTTCTGTTGAGAAAAAATGTGGAGGGAGAAATTTTAGGATTCGAGCTTGTATCGGTAGGGCTTCTCTTTCGAATTCTCGCCCTTACGCGTGTATCGATCGTGCGCGAACGGCGTCTTACGGCTCGAGAGGCGAGCCGGTGGTCCGCGACGATCGACGAGGGATCGATTGGATGGCCGGTGACGGGCGGCCGTTTATTCGAGAGCGAACGAGGCGGATCGAGGCGGGAGCAGGAACGGGCTGGAGAGAGGGATAACGTCGATGCGTTTATGCCGCTTCCCTGTTTCACCGGCCGCAATATCCTGAACTCCATTCGATCCCGATAATCCCCGAGTGCGAAATCACCGATTTGCCCCGACTCTGCCTCGCTGATTGAGCGCGTCTGCGTATTAACGGTATTACAGGCGCGAATCGCGAGGCGAGCTCGCCGCGCGATTGAAAATAATTTAAATTATACACTCCTCTCCCGCGACCACGCTCCCATTTTATAGCCGCGTCGACGCTTCGACGTTCGACGAGAGGGAATGAGAGGAGAGAGAAATGGAGGGTGAGAGAGAACGGAAGAGAGGGAGAGAGAGAGAGAGGAGGATGCATGCAGCTCGTCGGCGTTTAAACGATCGATAGGTGATGACTAACGTTCGATTCGTGCTTTAGCTCGCCCTATTCCTGAATCACGTGTGAGACGATTAATCAATCCTACGATCCGTATAACGGGAGAGTTCGTCGCCTCTCATTGTCACTTTCTTTGTTTCTTTCTTTCTTTCTTATCTCGCGATTATCGGCCAACGCAGAAGATAAGACGAGCCGCGCGATTCATCGATTAGGATTTTCGCCGTGTTCTTACTCTACCCGTGGAGCTTTACCCAACCTCCCATTTTTGACATCCTCTCTCGATTCGCATCCCATGCCAGAGTTCCGTTCCCACTCTCCGCATAATTATTTAGGTAATTGAGTCGCGTCTCGTGGCGGAGAGCGATTTAAAGGTCGAAAAGACAGGACGCAGGAGCGCGAACTTCCGACGCAATCTGTTGGTAGGTACCGTAGGAGGACCCTCTCCCACCCTTCTGGGTATAACTGCCAAAGCTATAGCTCATAAGTTCCAAGTTGGGTAAGTGCCGGACATAAATTACTAGTTAGGTGGGTATGATTTATACGCCAAAGTGGAAGCTGCACGCGGTAACTGTACGCAGTGAGTATTAGTCACGTCCGGAATGGGATATTGTATACCGGTGGAATTCAACATGCCCATCTTCTTACGTTATTTCTCCTGGCAGAACGCGACGGATTATAACTTCGCGGTACGCGCGCCACTGCGTTGTCCGATGTCCCTCGACGTAATATCGTGAAACTCGTTAAATTCGCGGAGCTATCTGTCTCGCGAGTTTCCGTTAGCGCGACGACGAGTCGCTACACGAGGGTCCATCGAATTTGGAAATCAAACGTTAGTGCACGCGCGCGCGTGCGCGCGTGCACGATATGCTTTCCGACGACGATATCATAGACGACGCGCGAGGAAGCAGGTAGGTTGAGGCATCTATTTGGGAGGCACCGGCACATGAATATACAGAAGCCGCGCTAGACCCGCGCTAGACGGCGAACTGTAGAGGGTTAATTGCCAAATTAAGACGGGTCGATTCGCCCTTCGATCACGTTAATGAAATTCGGAACTTAGCGGGCCAAAGGCGAAGGACTCTCGATTAACAATAATTCCTCCTCGACGTCGGCCCCGTCCCGGCCCTCTCCCAGATGCATCATTCTTGATTGCGTTATTGTTGCGAGGAAATTCGGGACGCTTCGAATATCTCGCTATTGATTCCACCGAATGAAAGGCGATTTCCGGCCGAGGGTAAAATCGAGGGTTGGACGAATAACTGCGTGGACGCGCGGTTTCGTGGTGCCGACGATAAAAGCGATTAATTAGTGAAACGTTTAATTTTCATTCTCTCGCTCGTCTCCGGGAGCTATAAAATGTCGTGGAAATTGCGCGAACGAGCGAAGCTCAGTGCCGGTTCTAAGAGAAGTTTACGACACGCTCTTCGAGCCTATGAATCCCCGTTACACGTAGGTCGACGATCGAGTCGAGAAGTACTGGGGTCCTTCTAATTTTCGATGGATCTCTCTTCGTTGCTCATTAAGGGTGACGAACTCCACACACTTTCCTCGTCTACGGGCCCGACTCAGCCGCGACGATACGAGGAAGTTTCTCTAGCGCTCTCCCTCTAAATAATCTTGACTTGAGCAGGCTTACTTGCGACGACAGGAAACCACCGTCTTGCGGACAGTAATCCGGGCTTTGCAAGTCAAATCGCGAAAATGGATTTTCGGCCGAGGTCACGGTGAGCGAGCTGGAGGCACCGTCGCCGAATCGCCCTGACTGGGAGCACCCACTGTTTGTAAATTCGGAGAACGCCGAGAAGTTAAATTATTTAAACGAGCACCTCTCCCGAAATATCAAGCCGAGGCAGCTCGCCCGAACCCTCCTCAGCCTCGACGATCCTGTAATTTCAATCTATTCTCTTTGCTCTCCCGGCCGTCTCCACCTCCGCCGGATTCACAAAGCGCCCAGCTCGTAGGTTACGGTGGCGAGGATGGGCGATGCGAAATTACCTGTTTCACAACGTTATATAAAATGCGCGATCGTGATTGCTAATTAGAGGAGTAAACCGTCGGCCGTTAATGTTGCATTTTTTGCTGTGTTCGTTCGGCGAGTGCGGGGTCGTCCTATTATTAAATCGTTCGATCGGCGCAGTCCGTTCATTTTTTTTTTTTCTTCCACGAAGCAAGAGCGCGAACGAACCGCAAATAAGAAAGGACCCTTTGTCGTCGAAAATTGCACTTACCATCCCGAAGATGCTCTCGCTGAATATCGTCCCGCAAAGCCGTCCTCGTCGTTGCCCCGGACCTACGGTGAAATGAACGGTAACGACGTTGGTGTCGTGCGAGTGACGCACGTGGTCCTAACTGCCCCGCGTGGACCGCTTCTCTCGAGCTTTCTTGAGAATTTTCGGGAGACACGGTGAAACGGAGAGATCGACCCTTCGGACGGAGAGTAATTGGTCGTCGCGAGAAAGAAATAATTAAGATAGCGAAATTAAGGGGTGCCGGAGTGCGAGATGAGAAATAAAAGGGGAGGCATAATAGTCGGACATTTTTACTCGTCGGAGAATGTAATTACTTAATAGCGAGAGGCGTTTTATTCGCATGCCCGAGGCGTCAGAAGTGCTTCGCGTTCTTGGAACCTTTCAACTGGTGAGACGAAGAGAGCACCGTAAGTCCGAAAATCTTCGCGCGACGATAAATTCGAACTTCCGAAATAATCCGAACACCGGCACGTGTATCCGAGGCAGCCGATATTCATTGCACTCGTATTGGACAAGAACGAAATTTCGAGCTCCGGTGAGTTCACCCTGGGCGACAGTTTCGTAATTTCGGGACGATCCTTTTTGCGACCCTTTTGCCGACGACCGTCGACATCGTGGTTGCAGCTTGCCGAAAGAACGTATAAGAGGGATGATAACGGAGGGAGAAGCGAAGGTGGCGCGGGAGAGTGGAGAACGATGAAGGGAGGAAAAAAAGGGAGAGGAAGTATTGGAAGGTGAGAGAAGAAGAGATATCCATAGAGACAAGTACATACATCTACACACCCCTGTGTACTCGCTTTATGTACGTCTATACGTGCGTGTACGTGAGAGTGGCAAAAGGGACGAAAGGAGAGACCGAGATGGAAAGGGGAAGAGGACCGGAAGAAAACGTAAAGGGAGAGAGAGAAAGGGAGATGAATATACTGAGTAATATAGCGGTATGCCGACGGTGTCGAGAGCCGCGGTCTTTGTGGTCTTTGCGCGGCTACGAGACAGGCTTGCGAAATTGGTAATTTTGCCACAATAAAAACAATGGGATAGGACGACGGGGGGTTAAGAGAGAAGGTGAGGAACGTGGACGTGGGAGAGAAGGATGAGAGGAGGTGAGAGAGCGGAGGATCGAGAGAGGAAGGAAAATTGAGGAACGAAGGTGCGGAACAGAAGGGCGAATTTCTTGTAGACACGAGAGATCTTCGAAGATACTTCGGTCTTCTTCTTCTCCCTCTCTCTCTCTTCGTCCCTTATCCTTCTTCGGCGTCTTCGTTGCTCCTCCCACGTACACCTCCTTCCCTCCTTCGAGGCAGAGTGGTAATCAATACATGCGTCTACTCTTCCACCACCTTTCCATCCCCGTCCACCCTCTTACAGCCGCTTCCGACGTCGTCTCAGCCCTCTGCCATCGTCAGCAACCTAACCACCCCCACCACAACCAGCCGTTACAGCCCCTTACACGTCCTACCCTTCGCTGCGGGTGCGTGTATCAGGAGACGGAGACGTCTTCCAGACTCCGTTTTTCTTCCGGTACCATCAGCCTCGTCCCGTCGCGCGTTCGAACGAGGCCCGCCGATGCGTGCCGAGCCGTTCTCGCGAAATTTGCCAGAACCACTCGAGACACGTCGGTATGTCTCGGGACAAAGTGAGGTGAGCCAGGACGTTCCTGTGAAGGGTAGAAGCCCTTCGATCGTCATACGGAATGTCGAGCTGGTCCTATGCTGAGCGAAGTCACGGCTTGCCGAATTTTGGTGGTGATCCGAATTTCTACGTTTCACTTTCGAAGGAATTAGAATTGCTCTGTCGATCTTGTATGAAATTTTGTAGGGAAGTTGAATCCCTACAAAGAGAATTACGAGAAGTTTTTATTTCTTTGAAGATACGCCCGGTGGTCCGTGTATGGGTTGCATTAAATAATGAAGGGCCAAGGGCTGTTTGATGAAACTTCGAGGATCGTTTCTTTTCTACCCCGTTCCACGGTGGGCGACGCTGCTTCCGATACGGACGTTTGATGATAAACAGGGCGGCGGGAGTAGGACGGGGCAGCCGATAAAATTTTAATTACGGCCTCGCGCTTGTATCTGCCGGATTATGAAGTTTAATGCGATTAAAAGTTGCCGGGTATAAACGTGGCATGATAATTATCTCTTTTAAGGAGTGCTTATATAATACCGATAATATTATGAGCCCGGCAAATTATTAAGGAAGCACGCGCCCGCATCCTGAAATCGCTAAATCAATTACGAGATGTATCGCTGTAAGATTAGCGGAGACCGCGGTAATTAAAGTAAGCGAGTCAGCGCGGAGTTTTGCTTGATCGCGATAACTTTCTCAATAACCCACCCTCCCTCCGATATTCGTCGAATAAAATTTTCCACGGACCGATTCCCTCCCCGTGCGATATGTTTTAACGATAACCCCGTGTTTCTTTTCTTAAGCCAAAAGTGTTATCTCGCGAGTAAGAGTTACGTCCTCTCTTCGAATACACAGTGAAACTGTTCTACACGAGGCGCGGTACGGAGTTGTCCCTACTTCCTTCGGATTAGTACGGGCAATAACTTTCGATAGGCCGACGAAATTGGAACGTTGTGTATACATAAAGTATGCTCGTATATCTTTGCGGATAGATGCGAACTTCGGCCGAAGAAATAGCCCATAATGTCGTTTGCTCGTCGCACAAGCACTCGAGCCATATTGGTATTCGTAGCGGAAGAGCACTTCACAGTAAACTCTTAAGAGAAACAGACCCCTTCAGGGGTGGGATAGCTGGTAGCAGGAGCGAGGTGCTTCTCGTAGGAGAGGGCCAGGAGAGGGGTGGGTCGAGGATAAGAGAGAGAAGATGAAGAGAGGAAGGAGAGGACGAAGAGAAGGAGAAGGAGAACTAGGGAGAGTGGATACTCGTGGAGCAATAAAATCCACCTCGGCACTGGTCGTTACTCCATCCGTACCCTGCGCATAGAATTAAAACCGAAGTTTGCATTAAATGCACTCGGAGCACGGGCACGAGCCTCACGTACGGACGCGTGTTCAATTTGGCGTGTTCGCGGCGGCATTTACCGTTTAATTACCAATTAACCTCGAGAGGAATCGTAATTGCCGGCCGACAAAGTAGCGCCCGTTCGACGACCGTGTCTTCCGGAAACGTGAGCACCAGCTTCCTTAATTTCTCCCGCTCCTTTCCTCGACGTGATTCCGTCGTTAATTTTTTCCCTTTCGTGAAAACTCCTCTTACTGAGTACATTCAGGTTTAGTGTTCCCACGGCGACGAGATTCAAACATTTTTCATAGACTCTCGTCTAAGAATCTGGCGAATTTAACGCTCGTTTTCCAACATCGTCAACCCCCCTGTCCATCGCCCGTCCTCTCATTCGACACGTTCTCTCGATACTCGAGGACCTGCAATTTATCACGAGACGCGAGGAGGCGTGCATAAATGCGAGACGGGTGACAGTGACGTTCGCGGACATTAAGTTCGCCAACTACGGACGAGCAAAGGGAAATGGCACGCTCGTGGGGGTGAAAGGAAGAGGTCACATGCAGGGGGATGGGAGGATGCGAATAACGTATTATACGCGATGGAGGGTCAAGGATACCGGAAATCTTTAGTTAACGACTTTGGCGCGACCCTCTCCGCATAAGCGCGTGCCGGTCGGTGGCCGCGATTTGCATTCGCGCAAAGCAAAGCTCACGGTCGCGCACGCTCATAAACATAATAAAGCCGGGCGTGTACGCGAACGCGCCGGTGAATGCCTCGGGGCACGGGTGGCTTTCGCTCTTTTCGAGTGGAGCGGAGGGGTCGCGTATATTCGAGGAGCGAGCGCGGATTCACTTTCGGTCGTTTCGCGAAGAAGGCACCTGGGAAGCCGCCTCGTAAATGCTCGTATAATTTACACGGGCATCGTTCACGTATAACGTGCGTATTTATACACTAGCCCGGCCGCATTTGCATGCGAGCTTGGCCGAGCCTCACGACCCTCTTCTCCACCTCCCTCCTCCGCGTCTTCCGCATATCGCCAAGTTCTAAATACGCGGCGTGCCTCTGCCACGTGCGAGCAGGTGTAAGTATATCCCCCGAGTGCATCCACTTCTTCCACTTATAAACCAGGCCCGACGCCTTCGTCCCCGTGCGAGCGAATCTACCCTCGCGAGAAACTCGCGGTAGAAAATTTCAATACCTACCGCAGCAAGCTTTCTTCGAGAAATATCACAGGAGAAATCGCGTCCTTATCTTTCTCATTTCTTATCGCTTTGTATTCTTTAATTACTCAAGAAAAGTCACGTGAAGCGTTAGTGAATACGAAGTAGATTATTTTATCGGACGCGACGGCGCGAGCGATAAACATTTCTGCTTACCGCGCATTAAATAACGCTGTAACGTATAAATGTGAAGTGTACGATTTCGGTGTGTGTATGGCGGACCGATGCGATTACACCTACCCAGGATCATCGTTCACGACGACGCGCTCTTAGCCGGAGTGGGTAGTTAGGCTCGTATTACATTTACGCGACGTGCCGCATTAATTTATTATCCCTGTAGTCGCGTTAGCCGTGGCTATATCGTCGGTGCTCCCGTTACAGGCGCTAAGGTAATTATAACTCAACTCCCGACACGCGAAACTATGCAAAGCCAATCTAAGCCCCGGTACCGATCCACGTCCTATGCCGCCACCCTCTTGTGCATCCACGTTGCCGTTACCTTCGTCGTCAACCGCCCCCAGTCCACCCACCTTCTCCACCTCCCACCACTAGTCACAGTCTCATCGACGAGCCACCCTTTCGGTTGTACCCAACGTCTTGGATAACGAAGTCCGGTGTCCTGACGGATCGACGTGCCTTCGTCTCACCCCTCACACTCCTTCACCACCCCATTAAATCGACTCCTTCTTCTTCCTCTGGGCCTGCATATAGATGCGGTGGTCCGAGGTACGGTTGGATTCGTGGCATTGCGAGCTTCTTGCCCCACTACCGACTACGCAGGGTGCTCCGATGGAGGGTGCGTCGGCACGTAGGGTTTGGACGATACGGGAGACGAATGCGAAATTGATTAACAGAATTGCAGATGAAACTGTCGGCGAATGACACGTGTCGGAGAACGAAGCAATTTACTCCGCCGCAGGTTTGTCGATTACAGTGAAAAGAGTAACCCCAAAAATGGGCCAAAATTAGCCCGTTTCGTGGACCTCGAATTTGGGGTCAGAATTAATGAGAAATGAAAGTTTATGATGATGGATTTACCGTGTAAAAATTTTAGATTGAGCAAATGTCTCAATCCTGAGATATGGGGGGTCAAAGGGGGAATATTGCCATAATGAAATAGTAGCTATTTATGATGTTCCACGTATATTGAGACAAAGTAAAATAAGGAATATTATAACATTGATTTTGAAAAGATGTATTCTTTGTAATATACAATGATTGGAGTGCAGTGAACAAATGAAATGTAGTAAATGACGCGCTTACGCTGCTTTCATAGGAGTCCCCACTCGGTCTACTGCACTATGTGAGGTTCCCAACTCCGTCCAGCTCCCCTCTCCCCCTATGTTCACTGCACACCCACTCCAATCATTTCACATTCCAAAGAATACGTCTTTTTAAAATCGATGTCATAATATTCCTTATTTTACTTTGTCTCAATATACGTGGAACATCATAAATAGCTACTATTTCATTATGGCAATATCCCCCCTTTGACCCCCCCTCCCCTTTCTCAAGATTGAGACATATGCTCAATCTAAAATTTTTACACGGCAAATCTATCATCATAAACTTTCATTTCCCATTCATTCTGACCCTAAATTCGAGGTCCACGAAACAGGCTAATTTTGGGGTTACTCTTTGAGGAACACGTGCTCTTTGAGGATTTTAGGTAAGAAGACGTTTCGTTGGATTCGGATTCTCCGGAGAGTTATGGAACGTCTTGGATCTACGAGGAGGAAACGGCAGGTTGCATTCTGCGCTTGGAATGCAACCTAAAGTATCCAGACGCCCCTCTCGCGCGACCCTCGTGCGCGCCTAGCTAGGAACGACGGGTAACGACCCTCTTAAAGCGGCGCGAAAGTTCGTTTGTCTGATACTTCCGATACATTAAGCCGCGGATTTGTGGCTCCGGCGCGGAATTCGGATTAGCAAAATTGCATTTTACGGTCCGCGGGCGCATTCCGGGGTACATAAATTTGCCACGAGCATCCGCGGCTGCTCCTTCGCGCCCAGGCGCCCGCTTCTCTCCTCTCATCGATTCCGGCTTCCCTCGCGAGCGAGCAAGATGGCAAAGCTGAGAGGGTAAGCGATCGCTCGTCTATCGTTTCGTCGATCGTCCCTGCCTCCTCGATTTTACGATTTTACCGCGGCAGATCCATGCCAGTACCCAATTCGACTCGGGTGCGTTTACCGTGGAAACTTTCGACCGTCGAGCTCCAGTGGTACGGAATTCCAGATAGGAAATGCGAAACCTGACGAAAGAGCGCGTTTATTGGTCGCCATTACCCACGCCCCGTCTCTTCTCCGTAAGACACCGATTTTCTCACACCCCCGTACCAGCGAGATCTCGAGCATCGGCGAGGATGGAAGGAGGAAGCGTTAGCTGATAACATTTTTCGACGAAACTTAATAAAGGTTTGCCCCGATATCATGCGCTCGCATTTGCGCTGACGTTTGCATGTTTTATTCAAAGCCAACGCGACGTTACTCTCCTCGGCTGGAACCGATTTCCCTCTTCGCTCTACTTACCTCCGCGTACTTCCCTCCACCCTTCACGACCACCATCCTCTCTCATTCTCTCTCTTTCGCGCCCTCGCGTTCCGAAAATTTATAGAGATTCCCGGTAGCGCTCCTTCAAGGGCGGTTTTAAAAATTCAAAAATTTCACCTTCGCATTAAATTACAGCTACGGTCTTGTACGCGGCTACCGGCGAAGGCGGTAGCGGTGCACGGAGGCGAAGAAATTAAATTACGAAGCTTTACGAGAGAAGGATATTAATCGCTTTACTTTTCGCTCGGCCGTGTTCGGCTCGAACTTGAGCCCCGGTGGCCCCGCGAATATTTTTCTTCTAAATATTCCCTCTTGATTTCCAGGCGAAGGTAAACGCGACGAGATCAAACGTGGTGAGGGCATGAGTCGAACGAAGGATGCGGAACGAGGGTTGGCGGGGAGAGGATGCGAATGGCAAGAAAGCAAGGACCGAGTGAACATTTTGGAACGTCGGATTTTGCTCGGCGAAACGGATGGCGATAATATTTCGCGGAGAGCGGCGCGAAGTAACGGTGAGAGGAGCAGCGGAGGTGGCGTGCGCAAGCGGGGGATGTGTACACACGTCGTGGAGGCGAAGACGTTGCCAAGGGAGGTGGCACGGAAAAGGAGTCGATCACGAGGGGCGGTGAAGCTGCAGCTGTGGATAGCGCGCCGAGAGGTGGAGGGTCGTGGACGAGGAGTGAGGAGGGAGTCGGTGGGAGCGGCGGAGGTGCGCGGTTTTCGGCGGACCGAGGATACCGAGGCGGGGTCACGTTCCATGGAAGTAACTTGGCTAGCAAAGCCTTCGGGGCTATCAAACTTTCGGCTTGATACATCGGGCCCTAGCAACTTCTCTTCTCGCGCCGCATCCCCTCCTCCTCCACCATCCCTCGCGCGCTCGTTTCCCTCCGGCACGTTCCTCCATTCCTCCAACCTCTCTTTCTCTTTTCCACTTTCCTTCCACCCTAACCCACCCCCACGTAGTTCTCCCTCACTCATCGCCCTCTTCCATCCTTTATCCGTCATTCTTCTCCATCCCAGTCGCACCAGCTCTACCCATCTTTCTCTTCGCTCGCCGAGCGAAGACTGATCAGCCCCTATTGTGACCCGTGACCAACGCGAGCACCGCTCGCTTCTCTCCACCAGCACCGACTCTATTTGCGGTGGGCGTTAATACGGGCGGAGAAGTGGCGAGGAGCCGAGCTATCCTCTCACCTTGCAGCCCCCTTACCTACCTCGCGGCTCATCTCTCGAAATGCTCGAAGGAACGTGGCGGAAGCCCGGAGGTTTACGTGCTTTTATTGGATGTCGACGAGAGCGTAACCCGCCGCGGCGAGAAATCGTGCCGACGAACTTGGCGAACCCTTCCTTACTTCCGTCACGGTGGCTGTGGAGAAGACGAGGAGAGGAATATCGATGGTCCCTCGTCTCTGGAATCGGTGAGAGATACAGTTGGTATCGTGAGTACAGGTGCGATCGATTGTCGAATGTGAAATGGTAGAGCGTCTCGAATGACGGAGATTATCGGAGCCCCTGTGATTTCGCGACCGGTCGTACTCGCGCGAGCGATTGATCGTAGACGCGAAGGGGCACGTCCGATCGCAGTCGGCCCTCTTCCACTTGACGCTCGTGCGTGGCACCACTTTTGATCGTCGGTTTGCGTAAATTGCGCAAGTGCATCCGTGATTCGTAGGTGGTACCGCACCGTTCCACGTAATCACGGAGGATACGCGACGTTTCTCGACTCCGGACACAGCTCGTTACGAAATTCAATGGAAACTGTAAAAATACGTAGACGCGCCGGAGTTGTGGGTTTCGCGGGGAACGTGCATATTATCCGCTTTCAACGCGAAACCACTACCGGGGGCGATCTGGCCATCCATCTTGGCCCGCGCGGCACAATGGGAACGGAAATGTGCATGTTACTTTCCGAGAAAGCACGGGGAGCAGGAAGGAAACCGAGCTCGCGCACGGACGGTTGTTAGGAATAAGTGGACACGGCATTCGAGATAAAATACGAGCCTCGTAGAGCCACCCGATGGAGTGGAGTTGGCCCAGGATGGGGTGGAAGCGCGAGGGCACGCTATTAGATTATGGGTGGTCGAACAACAAGATTGCGGACGAAGGGGGAAAAGGTCCATTAGTTTCGCCAGCCGTATCTTGCGTCGTGTAACTGGGTTAACAATTTGGCGCTCTCTCGCCACCCTCCGTACCCCGGTAGCCATCTTCCTCGCCCGGAGAATCCAGCAAGGGGTAGGGGTGGAAACCCCCGAAATTCTCGAATTACCCCGCGACTCGTAACGAACGATATTCGCGTTAATGCCACGTATTGTGTGCCGCGTCCTGGGAATTCTTGTCGTCGACGGCGCATACACTCCGTGACCTTAGATGCACCGGACGCTCATCGAAAGCACGCTAATTCTCCGTATTAACTATCGTTACCCCTTTGATTAATCCGAATCGACGCACTCGTCCATCGACGACTCTCGTTTCTACGTCACGAGCTCGTTTTTTGCGACTTCAAATTCTTCGCTCGTCTAGCCGTTTCTCGCGCGACTCGATCCGTGGTGTCGTTTTCCCGTCAATCGCGGAAAGGGAGAGGCGAGAACGAAGCACTGAAGGGTGGAGAACCGAGCGAATGCAGACGAGACGAGTGAGAAAAGAAAATATCGAGTATCAAATAACTACGCGGACTGCGTGAACCAGCGCCATGGTAGAATTAAATTCCGCCGAGATCCTCGAGAGCGCGGTGACTCGCACGCGAGGGGCTGCTGCTTTCAAGCGGGGGTTAAGGTCTGCGATTTCACTTTGCCACTGAGGGTGGCAGGATGGGTGGTGGTGGAGAGGCGGCGCTTGGGCCGGTTCCATGGGATCGCCCGTCTGCGAGTTTGTGGCATCCGACACCCAGCCGGAGTCCCGTGATCTTTGGGATCCCATCTCCCTGCCCATTCGACTTGTCTCGGATGTCTACGACACTGCGGCGAGGCCGAACGATTTCCGAGATAAGGACGAACGGGACGGCACGTCCCCTCGAGTCCCCTTCGAGGTAACGGGAGCTAATCGTGATTGCATCTACGTGTGCGCGCACAACCGCGCAAAACTCTCCTACCGTCTATCGAGGATATATAAAGCGATCCGGTGCCCTGTGTGAGCTGGAGATTCGGTGCGGATGACGCGCTCGGTGATATTAAAAGAATTCGGTCTGGCTCTTGAGTTTCGATCTCGATTTCAACAGGGCTCGAGGGAGTCCGATGCCACGAGGAAGTGTTTCATTGGTCGCACGATTCATCCTCCAATGAATTTGCGCCTCGTTCTTGAACAAGGAGGAACGGTGCATCGTTTAAGGACGAATCTCATCGCGGTAAATTTTTCCACCGACCACCAGTCGTATTACCGTTCGGCGATCAAGGGCTTAATGTACCTGGCGCAGTATCGAACGTGACTCCATCCACGCGAGTCGTATCCGAACGATAAAGGTACGACCAGCCAATATTTTCGGGCGCTTTACGAGACTGCAAAGTGTTCATTCTAATCGGTGAGATACACTTGGACGGTTTCCCTTGTAAGAGGTTACCGCTCGAATTGGCCCGATTCTCCTGGCCCCATCGTGCAACGACCAGTAAATATCGTCGTGATCCTTTTACCTCGTCCGCGGCCATTCGCCGTACCCCGCACGAGCGGGTAGTTCTTTAGTTTCAGAGTATCCGGATTGGTCGGAGTGCCTCGGATTAAGCGGATCCAGTTCACCACGCGAAGGATACTCTTCCCCACTTTCCACCGAGGAAGGAAGACGTTTAAAGGTTTTACCTCTTCGCCGAAGCGGCGCGAAGGGGCAGGTGGCTATATATTTTTAGGCACGACCGCATGGCGGCCGTGACTTATGCATTAGCTCTCGCACAAAGGGTGGAGGCTAAGAGGAAGTGATGGAAAGGGAAAGGGCGCTGAAATTCACGAGATCCTTTATTTAATCGTTTTCTCCATTCGTTGAAACATTCTTAATACTTTCGAATGCTTATTCGTAGAGTACTCGGCACTTCCTGAAAGTCTTCTTAAGTTTAATTCGCAGCGCAGAAGCTCTCGTACCATAACGAGATTCCTCGTGCGGCTGCCGCAGGAAGAATGGCATTAGGTAGCGTGGCGCGTCGTATACCCTGGGAGTTTTGGCACGCACAAACGACATTTCGCGAAGGCGCGCTCCGCCGCTAAGCGCAGGATGTATCGCTTCCGCAGCGAGTGCGGTTCTCTGTTTCGTTACAATCCTCCTTACTCTATCCAACCCCCGCGTCCCATCCGCCTCCTCATCCCTCGCCCAAGATTCTCCTCTCCCTGCCCTTCTGGCGCCGTCACGTGAAGTATTCATCCTCTTTGGGAACTATCTCACATCCTCCGGGCGGTTTCTCACGAGAAGGGACACACGCTCGTACTTTCGAAAATAAACGAAGCGTAAAAAGGGGTCGGCTCGGGAGCGCGTATCATTCGGAAAGGGCAAGGATAAAACGGACAATGCACGAAGAAGACGGCGCGCGCTTTTTGCAAGGGCGCTCGAGGAGACGACACGGGAGACGCTTCGCCGAGAGTAAGTCCTTCCGCTTCCTTCCACCGTGTATCTTCTCGTGGAGCTGGCCGCGATAAACAACGTCCTCTCCGCGAGAGAATTTTATATCTCTCGGGGATCTTCGTAATGCGTCGAAAGAAATTTGGAGCGCGCTCACGGGAAAAGAAGAAGCTCCGTGGAAACTAAAGTGTCGTCGGACTTAGGTTTCTCGAGAGGCGGTCGAGTGGTGACGGAGTCCGCGAGAAAGCGCCAACGATAGATGATTTCTGAAGCGGCTCGGTCGTGTGGGCTGCGCGCTCGCAGGCGCCGCGCGTGGCAATTAAAATATTCAAACGCAAAGGATGTTTGCAGGTACTTTACGACGAAAAATGCACTTTTCCAGGGGATAAAGAGAATATCAAGATGTTTCTCGTTCTGTCGGTCGGCGATTTTGCGTGACGTAAGGCTGGAGCAGGGTGGCGCGAAGCGGAAAAAAAAATGGTAGGTGAACGAGGAAGCGCGAAGGATAGTAAAACGTCGTTTATGGGCCGATCGGATGAAAAGCGCGGCGGAATGTTCTCTCTCTTCCTTTCTCCCACTCTGCCTTCTCCGCGCTTTATACTTCGCCGGGAATAGCCTCCGTATCTGGACGCGTAGCGGCGAGTCCCCATAGGAAAAGGGCACATTATAATTTCCCATAAAACGTTTTATGATGACAAAACGCCGTGAACGCCTCCCTGAGACGGCCATCGGCCGGGCGTTATAGTTTTAGGGACGATCGTCGCAATAAAACCGGCCAACCCAGCTCGTGTAGAACGCACCACCGACGTGATCGTTACCCTTTGTCGTCCGTCACAATAATCTATTTATTCGTGACGGTAACGGAGACTTTCTCTGATTAATTTACCCTCGACAATTTCGTAGCTCGAGGCAGGACGCTCAATTCGCGGGTAAGTGAGTCAATTTGGCGTAGCGTGCGATTACGAAAAATTCATCAACTCGAGGAGACACTTTCTCTAATTGCGAGAGCTAACTAATTAATGTTATCGTTTCTTCTCCGGTTCTCGCCTCGGGACGACAACTTACCTTCGACGGGAGTATTTCGAGATGAACCGACGAGGTTCCTCTGGTACGCTCAAGATGTTGCTGCGACATCGGCTCCGAGTGAAGGAGGTCCGATCCGTTTCGCGAGACGGAGGGAGCGAAAGAAGAAGACGAGAAGACGAGTGGTTTTCTCTTTTTTTTTTGTTCTCGTTTTTTTTTTCTCAACAGGAACGTACGTTTATTTTGCACTGAGCAGAAATACAAGCTATTCATGAAAGATGAGGTTACAGCGACCGCCCCCAACCCCCGCACTTTCCTCTTCGCTCTCGCTCTTCCACCCTCCGAGCGGTCCGAGAGTGCTTTTTCTGTGTTCGTTGCGTACCCCTCATTTCGTCCCCATCCCTAAACTCATCGTCGTTTCGCCCCTCATTCCTCGCGATCGCCCGAAATGTTAGAGCAAGATAATAATACATGTACATATAATTACAGTTTGTGCATTATCGTAATTGAATATACATAGATGATATATATATATTATATCTTACAAAATAAATATATATATATATATATATATTTTTATAGGTATCTGAATATCGTTTGCTTCGTCCTCGTGTAGCTTCTTCTTAAAAAATAACGATATTTAGAGTATGCTACGGTGTAATAAGAACCACCAAGAGAGGAAAGAAAAGAATGAAGAGGAATAAGTGCTGCGAGGCGGGCTTCTGCCGATCGTGCTACTCCCGTTCTCTCTCTTTCTCGCTTTCTTCCGCTTCTCCTGTCATTCGTCAACTTTCATTCCCTAGTTTACTTTTACGTATGCGCACTCGCACTCGCTTCGTTTCCTTTCCACGTTACTCGCACATTCATATAGAGCCTCGTGCATTTCCGTTCTCTCAGCGCGTCAGAATTGCCACTTATGCTGGGCGTCCTCTCTACTTTCTTCCATCACTTTTCATCCCTTCTCTCGTACCCCAGCACCCGCATCCATTTCGACAAATTCACGGCTGCCCGTGAATCCCGTAAGTTCGTCGTTCTGATAATTTTACGCGTACCAGATGATCGACCGAACGCGACGAAAATTGTCGATGAAGGGAATTCGCGTAATGCACCAAGATACGAAGAAAGCAGGGACAGCACTCGTGAGCGCATGGGCCGGCCCTGGCGACATTTCGCACCTACCAATTTCCAGATTAATTAATCACGTGATATCGCGTGATTTCGTTGTCGAATGCGTCCTTGTCGCAAGCTCGTCTTTATTCATAGAGATCGGGTGGTCAGCTTTTGAACTATCCACTCGGTTAGGTATCGCGATTCGCCGAGTGGCGAAGCCGATGGCGGGCAAGGAGGACTCTGTTGAAAGCAAGCTCACTCAAGCACGATGAGAAATTTGTTTATTAATGAATTATTTACAAAGCGCGGCCGGCCCGGTCACTCCGTTAGCCGATAAAAGAAGCGTGCGCCTTTCGTTAACGCAAAAAATCTTCTAGGCAGACAACAATTAAATCGACGGGGAAAATTGCGCGAACGAGTGGGGACATCGTTTTGCGCGTAGAACGGTCCATGACGGGAAAGAGTGCTCCCTTTCGCGCGTGACGAACGGAGAGGGGCGGTCGAAGTTCGCGCTTGAGTCTCGTAGATCGCGGAGGCGCCTATGAAAATAAGAAAAATAAAATTTGCATCCCCCGAGCGACGAGACTCGCGCGCGAATCATCCCGCGAGTAATTTCACCGCCACCGATAGCAGGAAGGAAAACGGAGCTTCCTCCTCAATTAGGAATCCAACACCCGGCCAATGTCTCGCACTCACTCGTCCACGTTTTTTCCCACATCGATTAGTTCAGCGAATTCGCGCACACATCGAATTAAAGATTCAATCGCAAGGGTACGCGGAAGAACATTCGTTTAATCGTCGAACAATTCTCCGTGGTACACTTGATTAATAATTAATTAACCAACTAATAGTAATCTTTAACATTACAATTAATCCATTACGTGCTAAACAGTTAAAACTTACTCAGCAGCGTCCGCTATTAATTTGTACAGTTACAAATGAAAAGAACAATGCAGTGGTAATCCGCAATAATATTAATACAGTAGCGATAGTAATATAAATGTAATAATCAAGGCTCTTTATAGTAAATAATTTATGTAAAAATTCTGAGAAATTCTAAAAAATCTTTCACACGCACAGGCGCTCGTCGCTGTTTCTCGTTCTCTTTCTCTCTGACTCATTCTTACTTTTTTTTTCTCTTTCTCCTCTCACTCTCTCCCCTTACACGCGAATGGTTTGATTCTCGACGAGCTTACTCTTTGCGTTCCACCTCTCGATCTTTGCAACCTGTCGAAATTCACACACACCCATACGTATACGCAAGCGCCATATTCATTTCTTTGTTTCTTTGTACATCTGCTTTATCGTTTACGCAAGCACACGCAATCGCACACTTTACTTCTCACGCGGTCGACTCGTTCGTCTCCATCCGTTGACCGTGGGTACACGCGCATACACACATATATATATATGTATATAATCGATCACTGTCCATAGTCGAAAATTTCTCTTAATTGGTAACCGTGCTACGTCTCTTTCTCTCTCTCTCTCTCTCTCTCTCTCTCTCTCTCTCTCTTTCTTCCTCGTTTTCTCACCCTACTCAACGTCTATGGGAAATAAAATAGGAGAACCGAGAGGAAAGAAGAAAAAACAAATGACAACCGACATGCGCAAGATTCGAGCCCTACTCCGATTCGCTCTCAGTTTCCTCGAGCGTTTGTACCTGGGAAGAATTTCCGATCGTTGCTCGATCCTACGGAATAGAGTCGTGCGAAGGATGACGAGTTTGGGACAAGTGATTGGAACGAGATTGACAGGCTGGAGGAAAGCGCGGTAGGATGAATCGCGCGAAACGACGAATCGTTATCGTCCTCCTTTCTCCTTAAGGGTATTATAGATCGCGCTCGACGAATCGATCGATCGATTCGTTCGATTTGCCTAGATAACTCGACGTGCCTCGTGGGTTCGCGGATCCATGAATTCGCGGCCGCGCTCGTGAAAATTTCACCGATCTGTCGAACGGGCGTGCAAGCTTAAACCTTTGTTCTCCCCACTTCAAAGCTACCATCACCCATTCGTGCACTCACTCCACATCTGCACGTAGACGCACGCTAAGCCCGCACCCACGCACGCGCACATAATCGACGCATCATCCTGCTACCGTCCCGTCCCATGCTTTCGTGCGTTCTTTAGAACCGGCAAGTAGGCCTGCGAATAGCGCAATTAGGCGATAATTCCAGCTGGAGCGCGCGCTTAATTCGAGAAAAGATTCGTCACCGTTGATTCCTAAATTTTCCATCCGCCACATTTTTCCTTCTTTCATTCGCGCGGCATTCACGAGGCGTGACGAGGCTATTTTCATATACGCGAGAGTTTATGCAAATTGGGCTCGATGTTCGGTTTGCTCTCTTTCTCTCCTTCTCCCGTTTTCACTTCTCATTCGCCTAACTAATAGTAGTAGTAATCCTAACGGAATACTCTAATATACATTTACATATATGTATATATATATATATATTTATATATAATATAATATAATAGCCGATACAAATATCACATGTGATCACCTACTGGACTCGTTACACGAGCTTGCTACTCCCATTGTACAAAACGTCGAGTCTTCCAAGTTTAAATCAGCGCGTGCCGACTCTCTTTCCTTCTCTGTCCCTCTCGCCCTCTCACCGTCTCTCACTATTTCTCTCTTCGAGTCTCCGTAAGTAATAGTCCCAGATACGGAAGGTGGTCGTTCCTTATATAGATTTACCGTGTCACTGTGTGCTTCTGCGGATTCGTGTACGCGCGCGTGAGTCGTCGACGAAGGAAAGTGAGTTGCTTCAAGAATCGTATACGATGCGTTTCGTCTCGTTCTCCGACCTCCTTTTCTCGCTTATGAGATTCGACAATGGGTTTCTCTCTCTCTCTTTTTTTTTCTTTTTTTCTCTCGTATTTTTGCCGATCATTCGGATGCCAATTTTATCGTAGTTGGCCAAACAGTGGCGCGTGTGCGTGATCGCGATCCCGTGTGCTTTTCTGAAATACGTTCTCTTATAATCTCTCTGTGCATACCTAAATTGCGTACGAACGACTCGTGGCGCGAGGCGCGTTAACATAGTAGGCTACGTAATATATAGCGGGGAGGGAGCGTACAATTTACAAGGAAAGGTGAGGGTGGCGTGGCACAATCGCTGCATTAACTTCCGGTGGACGAGGCCGCGCCGGTGGAAGAGGCGCGACGCTTTCAGAGTTACGCCTCGTCCCGGCGGGCCCCCTTCGCGCTCTTTCTCTTCACGTTTCCGTGTTTCTTTGTTTTCTGTTTCTTTTTCAACGAGGATGAATAACGAGGTGATCGATAACCCCTCCCCGGGAGAACTTCAAAGACTACGACGCGGCGTGACGCGCGGCAGAGCGTTGATCGTGCCCGATTCTTCGCTCGATTTTCGACCAATTTTTCCCACGATTTTCTCACACCCCACTTTTCGCCACGGTGCGCCGCGCACCGCGCGACGCACCCTTTACCCTTTTTTACTTCGATTATTCAGCGCGTCTACGCGATTACCGAAAAGATTAATAATTAAAAACGGATGGAAATTCAATATCTTTAAAACTCGTATATATTATAACATTCACCATTAATATCGCGGAAAAAACCTTTTCGATGTCGCATTCCCCCCGTCTAGATCGAGAACAATGACCGACGTTTATTAGCCAACGGAGGTCCTCTACTCTCTATCTATTTCTCTCGCTATCTTCCTCCTCCTCTCCTCCTTCTCCTCGTTCCTCGCGCTCTCTCTTTATCTACCGCTCTCGCCTCGATGAACGAAATTAAAGAAGTTAGTTAGTTCGCAGCGGTAATAGAAGAAATTACGCCGAGGAGAAAGGAGCGACGGCTATGCAAGCGCCTCCCTCTTTATTATAATTATCCCTCAGCGGCAAAAAGCTGCGATTACAAGACTCGCTCGCCCGTTCCCTTTAACATCGAATCCAATTCTTCATATTCTTATTCTTCCCCCCCTTTTTTTGTCCTTTTTGCTCGTTTTCTGTTTCGTAATACAAAATACTCGATTAACGATTCTCCGCGTCTCTCCCTTCAGTAGCGCACGCGCGCACTCGTAAGATCACACGTAATAAATCACATTATCATATGATAATATTCACAATTATACAAGTAGAGATGTATACACAACGAGGTACAGAATTCTGGAAAAATGATTCTCGCTAATGCTCGACGATCCTTCTCACTTCCTCCACTCTATCTTTCGCTCTTTCTCCCCCCATCGCGCACTTTCGTTAACGGCGCGGTTCCTCCGTGGCGTGCAAAACTTTTAGCCCGCGCTCGCGCTTCACGATCCTTTCTCACGCTCTCTCGATTTACATTCGCCCGATCGCATACGACTACACACATTTTCTCGATCAATCGTAACCAAAACTCTCTCGCTCCCGTCCTCACTCTCATTCGTACATCTCCAATACACGTAGAGAATCTTTTCTCGGATTACGTACAAGAAGAAATGTCAATAAACGACCGTTTTAGTCGCGGTTAAAACGTAGAACGCCCTCGAATGCCTGTATAAAATCCCTAAAAATACTATCCTACCGTGAATCGTTTGGATGACGAATAGTGACTATGAGAGTGACCGACTGACCGTTGGCTCGTACTTTCGTCTCGACTCGGTGCGATTCCATTGCGAGGCTTTGTCGCGAGATTACTCTCGATCGGATGATATCTGAAATCGTCGGGGCTGTTCTCTCTTCTCGATCTACGGCAAATTCAATTCGCACGGAGAACTCGAATTTCGCGCTCGCGGCCAACACCGATACTCGAATCGCAATCGAATCCCTTCGTCTGTTCCGCTTTAGGCCTCGGGGTAATTCGACTGTACGTATGCCTGTATACCAACGCGTCCGCCTATTCGTCCGGCCGTTTCTTCAAATTTTATCTTCATTTTTGCTTCTTCTTTTCCCCCTTTTCTTTCTTTCACGACGAACCGCGTCTTTGCTCTTCTCGTTCGATCCTTCGTTCCCACTCTACCGTGTACAGAATAATTTCGTGACGATGGAGTCGCGTCTCGTCCGCGTTGAATGTGTTCGTATATAGAAATTCGTGTGATTGTATATGCGTGTCGGATTCTTTGCGTGCTCCGTTGCAGGAAAATCTCGCAGGTGACTCGCGCGAAGTTCGTCAGTTGCCGTCGTGGAATCGAACGTGGGCGAATCTTAATGTAATCTCTGCGGGATCGAAAATAGAATCCTATCCTTCGTCATCGATAAAATGTTCGATCGAGCTTTTCCCGCTCACGTGAACCGTGTGCGCGTGTGTAATATGGCCGTGCGCGCGCACCCTCGTCCTGTGCATACGCGCGACGTGTACGTTAAAGTTAGAGACACGGGAAAGGACGGACGCCTCAATACACTTGCGCCCTTGGTTTTGTTTGTTACTTAACTCGTTGCACGATTTTTACAAGTCTTTAAATGCCAAAGGTCACTTTTTAAAAATATAGGTATTTCATTTCTATGTTTTGTTCCTTTCTCTCTTTTTCTGTCTCTCTCTCACACACACACACTCTCGCTGTTTCACTTTTTATCTCTTTCATACGCTTTCTCTCCCCTCTTTCGCATCTTTCTGCCTTCTTCTCGTTCATTTGCTCCCTATCTCCTTTCTCACGACCTCGTATTCTCATTCGTTCTGCTCCTCTTTCACTCGCACGCTCCCAATCTCTCCCATCTTTCTCTCCGTTTAAGACAAAGCCATCGCATCATTAGTAGTAATTAATTCTCTCTCTCTCTCTCTTTCCCTTTCGCTCCCTTTCTCTCTGCACATTCCTGTTCCTTTTAATTAATTAATTTACGTTACTCTTTAATAAAGAGAAGCTCTCCTAAAAATAATATTAGTTTTATCAGTTCGCTTCTTCGTCATTGTCGACTCTCGGTAATGCGGGACGTTCGTTCGGGAGACGAGATGGTTGGAATGGAAGGTGTCGGAGAAATTGAAAAAACGATGTAAAAGTTTTTAAGCAAAAATGTATTGTACGGCTAGAAGAATCTTTCGAAAAATTTCTTAGACGAAATTACATTTCGCACAAGGGTAAAAACAAGAATAAATAATAAAGTGTATCGATAAATCTAAAACTTTTGTTAGAGCCTGCCAACGATCGTCTCGCATTATCGAAAACAATTACGTAATACTTCTCGTTAAAATTGGTAATAGTATCATTTTCTCTTCGCTCCCACGTGGAAGAGTGCACGGGGCGTAAAATTTAATTCTTAAAATTCATTCGAATCTAATTTTTTTTTTTTAACGTAGGTATACCTAATTACCGCTGTGCGGCTGCCGACGCTTAGCTACGGTGAGTCTTGGTTTTCATTAAAAATGGGACTTCTCCGTGCCGGTGAGTACTATGTCAACTCATCCCCATCGCTCACCCTTCGCTGGCGTATCGTCAGCATATTTAATGTACAATCACGCGAATCTCGACCGATGGTACGTTCGTTCGTTTCGTCGAATTTTTTTTCTTCTTCTTTTCATTTTTCTTTGCTTTTATACAGGAAACTAATCCTAGCACGAGCAGCGCGTCGTTTCGTTTCTTTTAATCTCCCTTTCTCGTTCGCCCGATCGCTCGCATACTCTCATTCCCTCTCACTCTTTCTCTCATACTGTCACACTAACACACTCTCCCTCTGTTTCTCATCCTCTCGCTCTCCCCACTCATATACTTAAGTCGAGTAATTTACAATTACTATACAACATGACTGAAAATACCTTAAACCACGTTTAACACATTTACAATCGTACGTGCATTTTGCGTCTGTACTGTTTTGTTTGTTTCACTTTTGTTTTCTCGTTACCACTTAGATTTATGTATGCTTTTACTTCTTACTCATCGACAATTATCTCGACCTTATTGTACGCGAGTATCGTAAAACATTTATGTTCACTTATCATACCTCGTACAACGATGCGGCTTCTCCTATGTCTTCCTGGGAGGTTTCCTTAGGTACGTATATCTCTACCTATCTATAACCATCTATCTATAAACTTTCTCTCTCTCTCTTCCTTCCTCTTGCACACGTTACACTTACTCTCACATTTGCGCACACTCACAGCACTCTTCCTCCCGCTCGTTCTTCCAGATCCACACACGCGCGCTCATTTTCATCGCCCTTCTCGCCGGTCGATCTATTTATCTGCCTATCTAACGTTCTATCTATCCATCTATCTATCTAAACTTCTAACTACTTCTTATTTATTCAAGGTAGCCACTCCAGCTCTTTCCTTATTTCCTTCTATCACTCTCGTTCTTTCTTCAATACCTTGCATAATTACACGTGCGATTCCACCCTTAAATCTTGCTTTTAAAATAATGCGCCCTCGTCGTTCGCGGATACATCGTATATACATACACATCTACAAGGGGCTCGTTGGTCGCCGCGATGGAAACGCCCGATTGCACTCGTCACGACCGCGAGGACCTTTCGTTAAAACGGAGTCTCATGGCGCACGAGAGACTCCGTCCTCGGCGTGGTCATCGTCAACGTCGACGGTGCTCCACGGGTCTCTCTCTCTCGCTCTTTCACACAATTTCTCTCACTCGCTCTCTCATTACTTTTTTTTCTCTCTCTCTTCGTCTCTTGCACCCTTTATCACCGATAAAACGAGGCTCCCGACTCCCCCCTTTTTTCGCTAGCCTCGATACGAAGACGAATCTACGAAAACCATTTTTATTTCTCAATGGTCGTGTAAGCGAACGATAGATTAGAAATTTCTAGATCTAGAAAAAGGATCCGGACTACGCGTTACTTTTATCACCGTCTTTCTTTTTTACTTTCTTTCGTGTTGGCCGGGGGATGGATTTAACGAGAGACCATCGAGGTACAAGACGAGAGACTTCTTTCGTACTTGTCGCGCTTGAACCCCGCAACCCGGGCCCTTTCGTCGGGCCTGGGAGTGCGAGGAGTCGCGTCGCGTCCCGAAACGACAACCACGATATCTCAATATGGCTATCAAAAAGACATCTGGCTTTTTTATAATCTGTTTATCCTAAAATTGTAAATGCTACATATATATATATATTTATTTATTTATATATATATATTTATTCATTTATTTATAATTAAATCGTGAACATGGTAACAAATAATGAAACACTGAAAAAATTGCACGATATACAAACTTAGTGTTCTTGGATTCTCCTCTGGTTTCCCGCCCCAATCGTCGGTTTGGAAAGCACACTCGCGGTTAAATCACTCATTCTCACGGTAATGTCGCCATTCAATCGTCGTAATCTCGCACTCGTCCAGAAACCACACGCACGCCCATCGCATTCACAACAAAACGGTATTATACACTCGTCAGTCAGGCTTACTTAATAGGTACGGTATCATTTTACGTTCTACGTGCGTATCAATTAATTTATTTGGCCACTGAACATTTAAAATTTAGTTTATCTTCGTTTCCTCGTCTCCTCGGCTAGTCCGGTGCCGCTCTTACTTCAGGTATGGTGAGTCTTCGTGAAAGGTACACGACTCCTTCCTCCGTTTTTTTTCACAGGCGGATCTCGATTTACTCGTTGCTCCCGACTTTTCTTTCCCTCTCTCTCTCTCTCTCGCTCTCTCTCGCTCTCTCTCCTCTCTCGCTACCTTGTAGTTGCGCGCGTCTCGATCGGTGAAACTGTCGCGAGCAGAGCGCATCTCTCGTGCCGCGCTCCTTAGAAAATCTGGCCCCTCTCGTTCGTTCGACTTTATAGACTGTCGTTTGTCGTCGTCGTCGTCGTCGTCGACGTACCGTCTGCCACTGCCGTCGCGCCCGACGAAGGAGACATTCCACGAGGGCATCGCGAGGAGCCCGCGGAAATGCGGCGAATGCTTTGTGCGGAATGTTGCCCGTATGCGATTCATATATACTGCTTGCGGTGACTAACATGAGGATATTAAAAAATATATATCATTTATTTCTGCTGAACTTCGTCTTATGAAGGCGGCTCCTCTCGACGATTGCCTCGTCCTTCGTGGCGGGCGCGCCGAGACGCGTCGTACCGGCGGGGGGTTCGAGGGTCTGTGAAAAAGAGACGCGTACAAAAGTAAAAAAATCAGGCTCCGCGTAAAACGTCTACTCTTGGCTTAACTTCGACGATCGTGCCACTCGTAAGGATAAAAGAGCGCGGGGGATTTTTGTCTCGCGGAAAATTTTCAACGTTCGACGATAAGTCTGGAGGTGGGTTGTTTGTTTTTCGGGAAAGGGGTCGGTTGAGAGTCGCGGCGAGAATCGTCTGGCTCCTCCTTGAAAAAAGCAATCGGTCGATTCGCGTACGATGTTGTCGGATCGCTCTCTAAATACGGCCGGAGAGGATGAAATGCGGGGAGCGGGCTGTAATCCGCACTGTAAATTCGGGATTAGCGCGTGGCAACGGTAAACTTTGCTCTCGTCGAAACCGATCAAAATCACGTATTCAATTTACAGTGCGCGTCAGAGGACCGTTCCCCTTCTCGCTCTCCGCACTCCCTTCGTCCCGTCGTTCCGTCGTCGTCTCTCTAACGAAAGGCGCCGCGCGTTTCCCTTCCGCAAGACGTGTCGAGAAGAAATGATCGGTAAGGAGTTAAAGAAGAACGTTTGGCACCACACACACAGACTTTGCGTTATTGTCCCCCAAGCGAAGAATCCCTTTTGCCCTTTCGCTTTTTCGCACGCGGAAGATCTTCCGCGCGGCGCCTCGGACGCGTATCCTCGTCGGACCGATTCCTTTGGGAGGTTAATAAACGATTCTCGCGCGCTAGTTCCTTTAATTCTCGCTTCTGTTTCTCCGATTCGTCGCGTGGCAGACGGTTTACAGGGGGACGCGCTCTCACAATCGATCTTCGTGGATGATCTTCTTCCAGCTTTTTAAGCGCGGCTCGGGGCCCTCCACCAACGGCTGCGCGGATCTTAGAAAGTTAATTAATTGGCAGTGATTCACGTCTCTGGGCGAGACACGTAGCGCGCGCTGGCGTACGCGTTCGTACGCTTCCTTCCCTTTTTTTATTTTCTTTTCTTTTTTCTCCCGCCCACGTCAACTACGATCCTCGAAGACGTCTTCCGTTCCGCCGTCGTACCCTGGGATCTTAATCTACTCTCGTCGCAATTTCTCTCTTCGTCACTCGCCACGAAGATCTCTCGAAGACGCGTCGTGAAGAACTAACGAGATTCGACGATCCTGGGGCCCTTTACGATTCCCGATCGTTGGTAACAGTCGGGTGTGCTCAAGCTCGCACGGCAGAAGTCCACGCGTGCTATCACAATTTTTAAGTCATAATATGGCTCGCGAATCGTTGACGCGCTCTCGTCCCACGTCGATCTTCCGGGAGATTCTCGATCAGTCGGTTCATCTTCAAATTCGACGATCCCGTCGATCTTCTCGCGGACGTAAAGTTTCGTATCGCGAAGAAGGGCTCCCGTCGTGGAACAGCTTGTCCGATAGTCGGGAGCGAGCCTCACCGCAGGTGGCTGAAAGTTTCGGAGAATCGAGGTTGTACCTTCCCGTTTTCTCCCTTCCGATCCGCATGGGATCCTGTCGATCCGCAGGAGGAAGGAGTCTCTTCGGCGTACCCGGCGCTTCCGCAGCTACTCGCATTACTCGCTCCTCTTCGTGGACTCTAACGCGACACGGGGTCCGTTCTCGGAGACGATTAATTACACGTGTCTCTTCATGTGCAGGGCGAGATGATCGCTGCGCGAGAAGCATCGGTCGCAGTGCCGGCACTTGAACGGTTTCGCACCGGTGTGCTTGCGGTAATGGCGGGTCAGTTCGTCCGAACGCGCGAATCGCCACTCGCAACCTACCCAGCTGCACTTGTATGGCTTCTCTCCTGGAAAATAAAAAAATGAAGTGTCCTGGTTAGTTCGAACAAGTCGGATGATTAAAGAAAACAACAAAGTAACAGCAGTCATTTGAGACTTTCCAGTATCGTAAGAAGTAAATATTCGTTTCTCTTCTTAATTACCCCGAAATTACGCGCCTGCTTACTTTGATCTTTCGCACTGCAGATCACGTACTTTTCTTTGTCGAATTAAAATTCGTGCTGATCCGAAGCGCAGAATCCGAAGATAGAAAAATATAGGTCGATACTTGGGATATACGTTAGATCGTGCGATTTACCGAGATGCGTGGAAAGAGGGGATCGTCGAATGGGATATGGATTTTCTATGACGTTCGCACGTGTCCGGGCTTAGAAGATAGTTTTGGGGATGGCCGGGAGAGGAGTTGGGGGGATGGGCGAGGGTGTGTATTATTAACCCGTAAATAATCCATTCGAGCAATATGGAAGATGGTTGACGTTGATGAGGCCACGGCGGAGAGGAGACAATGCAGGGTCACCACCTGTGGCGCAACGTTACCGAGCTTAACAAGCTGAGGGAGTTTGTAACGCGGAAAGAGAGGCTAGCGAAGGGTGAGAAACGAGGGAGGTGAGGAGGGTGGCCGATGAGAAGGCAGGAGGAGACGTGGGAGAGGGAGAGAGAGAGAGAGAGGAAACGTGAGTGAAAGGGAGAAAGAGGAAGCTGTGTTGAGGGGTGGGTACGCGAACGACTGCAAACCCCCTCGAGTCACGGGGGTCGCTCGTTGCCTTTCTCGAGAGGGTGAGAGAGAAAGAGAGAAGGAGAGGGTGGAAGGGGGTGGTTGGCGGTGGGTACAGTGCCCGCAGTGGTCGTATCGCTCATCGACCTCGCAATAACAAACGCGGCCACCCTTTATATATACTACCCCAGTCGACCACCACCACCGAACCACCCTTCTCTCCTTTTCTTGGCCTCCATTCCACCCTCTCCGTGCGCTCTCTTTCTCCCACCACCTTATCCAACCCTCTCTCACCTCTTGGAATTTTTCATTCGTACCGTTTCTCTCGCTTCGACCTCACTTTCCCAACAACCCTCTTCTCCTTTCCCTCCTTCACCTTCGCCCCTCGCTATCACCCCGATTCTCTTACCCCCTGTTCCCAAGCCTGGCGCCGTTCCCGAGACAGCGCCTCCCCCCATTTCCACCCACTCCAACCCCCCTTCGTGCCACGCGATCTTTCGGGGGCCGGCTCGAGTGGACGCAACCTAATTTCACCGGTGAAACACTCGGAAGAGAAACCACTTCGCACGAAAATTCGAGAAAAAGAGGTAACTGCTACTTGCACCGGCAATTGCATTAAATGCTCGAGATAAATCGCCGGGAGCGCGGTGCGACTATTTCGCGAAACCACGAGACGAGATGTAGGATAGACTTAACACGACGAGGGAGTTCACGGCTCGAATTACCGATGTAACGAAAATCTGTGAAGGTGAACGACTATCGTGTCAGTCGGGGAGAGTGCGAGGTTTACGCAATCTTACGAATATTCGAGATATTTCCATGCACAGAAACGTTGTACTGTACTAAAAAATGTTTGTAAAACTTTTTCGTCACCGTCGATCCGTCGGAAAAACAAATTCAAGAGAAATGTGCCAGCAATGTTTACCATTAGTAACGTTGTAATGCATTTCTGCATTAACGTTGGACGCTTTAGAGCCCCACAAATTTGGACCGAAAATTTACGTTGCACTTTAGGTCTATCCTGTACCTCGTGATGAAACCTGCGCCCGGGTGCAGCCTCCGCGCCTCTGCGTCGCGGAGACACGAAGTTGATGTTTATTCGGAGAGAAAGAGGAAGCAGTGGAGAATTTTGCGTTGTCTGTTCGGTCTAGGCGCGTCGTCGCCGCGCATTGCGTCGTGCGTGCGGGGTGAACGGACCGCCTGTCATCCGTATTACGAATTCTACGAAACGTGACAAATGAGACAAAGAGAGGGGACGAGCGCGAAGAGAGACAGGGAGAACCGCGCGAGACACGTCGGGGGGTCGCGCAAAATGGACTTTTCGTTGCACGACTCGCGTCTCGTTGAACGTGATGAGACGGAGGTCCGTCTGTAATTTACACGCTGTAATATTTCATTTGTATAACGCTCCTGTCCGGTAGCCAGTTCATTAAAAGCACCGGCAAGGAAGAGGAAGAAGACCGCGGCATGGGTCGGACGTTTGTATTCCGCGTGTAATAAAAGCGAGCGCGGACAAAAGAGCGAGTGAAATTATTTAAAATCGCATCCTTCTTGGCCGATGGAAGAGCAGGAGATCTTCCTTGAATTACTTCCATCGTGCTTGATATCTCTCGGCAGTTTTCAGAGCCTGAATCCTAACCAAGACCACGTAGAATCGAGGAAGCATCGCCCGACAGCGGGGCCAAAGAAAGACTAATTCGAAAACTCATCGACCCACCCTTGCCTCTCCTCGTCTCTCGCTCCTATCAGTCACTTTCAGGTGAAACGAGCGATGGCGGCGGCGTCTGGTCCGGGACGAAGTGCAGGAGGGGTAGAAAAATTTATGTCGCGCTTCGCTCTTTCCCGAAGTTGTTTCCGAGGGAACCACCTAGGATCGTCCTTGGGTAGGGAGGTGACAGCGACAAATCCAGCCCGGACGTGGCGACGCATAACCAAATCCAACCCCTCCTCCTCCCTCCGCGTCTCTCTCGCGCGCCACCCCCTCCTCTTCCACCCTCCGCGTCCCTTTCACCCTCTCGAGCCTGGCAGCCGTGCCACTTTCCGGCGCCTCCGTCAACGACACCCGACATTCTCGAAGTCGCGACTTTCCGGAAAATACGGCACACGTACTCGAAGCTTCGCCCGCCGTTCAACCATCGCGTCGTCGTACCGACCCAACCCCATTGCGCGCCCTCTTCGCGAGAAGGTGCCCTCTCTGCCCCCACGCGTCGCGCTTCCGCAAGATTCCCAGAGAAATGGTGGCACGGATGCGCGTCACCTCCTTCTAGCGCGCGGAATTGCAGCCAGCAATGGGAGGGAATTCCTGAAGTGATAAGGATAAACCGCCCTGAGACGCCGAGGACGAAGGATCGTCGAGCTGTCGTGAGTGTAACGCTGGAAGAGAGTGCGCGTGAATGGCGCGGAAGAAAGATCGTTGTTGACTCGCGCGGGATATTGGGGTCTCGGAGAATGAAGGAGGAAAAAATAGAGCGAAGACTTGAAGAACCACGCGAGGACTAGAGCAGAGGAATCTATGAAATAATAGACGCGTAGACTTGAAATAATCGTTCTTCCGATGCTCGTGGAGTTTTTTTTTCGCGAGGACTAGAACAGAGGAATTTATGAAATAATAGACGCGTAGACTTGAAATAATCGTTCTTCCGATGCTCGTGGAGTTTTTTCTTCTTCCAAAGCGACAATTCACTCGGGGGGTGAGCCACGCGCGCCATCCGTTTTATATCTTTTCGGAAAAGAGTAGCGAGAAAGGGTGGAAAAATCTGAACGCGGCGCGCAAGCCATTCGATTTATTGCATGGATTGGATTTCGTGTAGTCATGGTAACTACCTGGCAACGTGTTACACGACCGCAGGCACTAACGCAAGTGCGTTCACGCGTTGTCGATTCGAACGAACGCACCGTGCAGTCTCCCCCTACAGTGCTTGTTTCTCTTTCCGTTGTTTCTCTCTCGATCCTCCCCATCGTTGCACCTCTCACTCACTCTCTCTCTCTCTCTCTCTCGTCGTGCACCGTTCGTTCGTTCTCTCTCTTTCGCGCTCTCACGTACCTACAATTCTCGCGCATGTGCGTATCACGGCAGAGGAGTGCCCCGTGGCTACGTACGAAACGACGTGTACGCGGGACGTGCATTGCGCATTTTATCGCCGCATAATGGCCTCCCGGCGGTTCGTTACCACCTACGTAATAAAGCCATATTAAACAAGACGGCTTAACGTGTTAACCCCCTCTCGTCCCGCGCGCGTTCGTCTGCTTCCTTCCACCCCCCAGTCAACCCTTCGGTCGACTAAACGACGCGAGGCGGGAAGTCGAGCGTTGCCGCGCCTCGTAAAACCTTTCTTCCGCGAGCCGTCCGCGCGATCGTCGGTGCTGAAATACATGGGCTAATTTCCTATTGGCGCTCATTTTTCCAGAATCGAGGGTGCAGACGAGAGAGCGTGGAAGGGCGATGGGTCGGTATTAAAACAATTTCCGTGCGTTATTGGTCGAGCTGGACGAACGGAACGTCGCGGTGCATTTCGCGTATTAAAATAGTAATCCAGTTCGATACTCGGCTGACAAAATTTCCCATCCGACTTTCCGCGAAACGAACGAGCCCTCGTGGGGTGGAATTTTTTTTTTCCACCCTGTATCCATGGCAGCGGCGATCGCGTTACACGTTCCCTCGGCGCCTCGTGTAATCGCGTGCGGGTGAGGCTGCCGCGCGATTACGAGGACAGGTAGCAAGCGGGTGAATGCGCGCAGACCGAATTGGGAACTCGAGCGCGCTCGAGGCTGCTCTCGAATGGCGTTAGGAGAATCCTCGACGAGCGACCCCACCGCGGTGATGCCTTCCCGCTAGAGAAGAGTATCGCGAAAGAGCGACCCTCGACGTGTTACCCGGAGTTGAGAAATTCGAGAGGATACGACGGATTTTCGTGAACGACGCGCCTCTAAAGGAGACGTCAATCGTTGAAACCGGAGAGGTGCGAGAATGAAATGTGGATCGCGGAGATTGGCAGGTAAGGTAGTAGCTTGTGCCGTGGAAGTATGAAAATAAAATCCAAGGGGATAAGAACCTGCGATGGAAAAAATAATGAAAAACTCGATCGCGGAAAAATGTAATCTTCTCGAAAACGATCGTTGATTCTCTACCCTCGCGAATCGCCATTGCGTCGACAACTAGCTCGAGCGCGCGTGGAAGTAGGGAAAAGTTGGCGAAATGTCCATGAAAAATTACGCTCTCCGACGTGGGCCGCATTTTATCGTCGCGTAATGGCCGTGCGCGCCTGCGGTGGTGGTTCTTTGCCACTGCTCGCGTAATAGAACGGTATTAAACAACGGCGGCTTAACCCCGTTAAAATCCCGGAGGCCAGACGGCGACGAGTTCCTCCAACGAGTTCCGCCAACCCAATCCCCTGCGTGCGCACGCGCGCCGCTTCTTCATTCCGCGCGTACAAACAACGTCGGGGCCAGGGGTTAGCAGGGCTGACCACTTTTCGTCCTCCGCCCCCGCTTAATGTATGTTTATTCGCGGGCCGCGCGATTAAGTAATTTCGTAGGAGCAGAAGTAACCGTCCCGGTATTACCGTCGCATTCTCGGATGATCCTGCAACCCCCGAGATTACGTTATTTATCGCGCTCGCCACCCCCCATTCGAAGAATTACTTCATGACTGGAAGAAATTTTATAGTCAGGATCTTCCGAAAATTTCTCCAAGCGCTCTTAACCCCTTTGTCGTACTTTCACGACTCCTACGCGCGATGACAATTTTTGGACAAACACGAATATCACGAGTCCGACTCGCAAATCGGATTTATGGAATCAAATTCGAGCCAAACGTGAACGTTACGAGGATGAACTCGTGGAATAAATACGAACGTCAAATATGGATATGACGAATTGGGCCGGGTTTCGTCGAGCTAAATACTACGGCAAAGGGTTAGGTTAGTTAGCGGTTGTGCTCTCGATTCTGGTAAAATACGGAAGGCGACGTGCTCCACGAGTGACGCGAAGTAATAATTGCTCGGAGGTAGGTAAACGTAGCAGGGCACGGAGACGCTCCAAGGGGACTCGTCCTTTCCCGGAAGGGTGATTTTTCCACGTCCTACCACCCCCGACCACCCTAAGCGCCCGCGTTGCTCGGGAGGTCTCGGTGGGTCGGTATTGCGTCGATATGTCAGTCCTTCCTGGCAACGTGTGCTCGTCGTCTTTGCATTTTATTAAGTCCGCTGGCGGCGACGATGTATAGGCCACCTTCCGTCATGTCGCCGAGGGATAGTACAAGCGGAATTTACGGCCGAGGATTCCATCCGCCCTTCTCTCCTCTCTCCACCCCTCTTCCGGACGCGCCTCCCTCGAGCACGCCTTTTACATCCGAAGACGTTTCACCAGCGCGCGAGGAGTATTTCGGCGTGAAGGCACAGGCGTCTAATACCGAAGTGGCTCCTGGTAACAGATCGTCGTTCACGCGACGAACGAATTCTCCGAACGAAGCTGGATGCGCCGAAGGGAGTCATTTTTTTTCCCCCGCGAGAGTTTTGCAAATAGTAATAGCGACGATAAAAATAATGCACGAAATGTTGGCATTCGCCGATCAAGGGAAGAGGGACACGGGGGCACTATCCATTTTACGAAGTGCTCCTGGAAATTTTCCAACGAGCGTATCCACGCGGATTGCAACACCAAAGGTACTGGCGCGGAAGGCGGTATTCATTGGGTTCTTCCTCGCTCGGGAAAGAGGTAACGTACGGACGAGAGCGAGATCTCTCTCTCCGAACTCGCGAGCCGCTTCCAAGGGTCGAATTTCTTTACTCGTTTAAAACAAAAAAAAAAAAAAAACAAGAAAAAAGGGCGCAATTTTGCGCTCAAGGATGAAAAGCGCGGCGCCTTTCTACCCGCGCGAAATAAGAGGAACAGGGAGCAGGAAATGAGAAACGAAGGGTGTTTACTTTGGGGAAGGGAAAATGGAGGGTTGCGAGGGTCAGAGGGGTAATGGAAGAAACGAGGGTAACACAATGCTGCCCTGCAAAACTACGCGCGCGCGTTCCCTTGCCTCGGACGTGGGGCGATGGTCACGGGGTCCGCGCCTAAGCGCGCGTAAGAGAAGTCTTTCTATTTTCAGAAACGTTCAGCGCTCGTTCCAAGCGGAAAGTGGAAATTTTCCACGCTTACGCCACGGGCGTAAGAAGAGACTTTTTTTGTCTCGGAAGGGCTGGGCGAGAGAGAAGCGCGCATCGAGTAACGAGACACGAGGCGGAGGTAAGAAATTCGCGAAAGCCCGTACGATACGAAAGTTACGTAAGCTCCTGGAGCTTGCGACGCGAGAGGGAGGGCGAATTTTCCTCGAGGATACGACGAGCGACGACTTCGGGCAAGATTCTCCACGCTTCCGTATTGTACCGAGCACCGCGGAGCACCGGGAAGAGCAAGGGGATGATATACATCGATGTTGTGAAGTGTGGTTTCGCTGTCAACTATTCCGCGAACTTCGACGACGCCTCCAATTGTTTTGCGGTGCGCGCGACTATTCCCCCTTTCGCCTCCGCCACCCTTAGCACCGAAACCGGCAGATCCAACTTCGGTATATCGCGTGTTTCGAGCGGTGCCCGAGGTGCGAATCGATATAATACATTCGCCCGTTTCCCCACCCGGTAGGAGACGTACGGCCTATTATCTACGCTTAAACAAACTTCCGAGTACATAATACGATAGGACAGGCAGTCGAGATTACGCGCATAATCGACGAAGTCCTTGAGGAAGCAATTCGACATTTCCGGTGGATACGCGGAATTTCACTCGAGGAGAACGACGGAGGGAGAGTTTCGCGAGGGCGAGTAAAACGATTGGAGCGAAAGGAAAATTAATTTCGAGCGAGGGTATATTTTTCCTGAACCTGAGCGGACATAGCACACGCGTCGACGAGATTTTCGAAAGGAAAAGCGTCCATTGTGCGTTCACCGTGCGCGCTCGTAAAGAGCAAGATTTAACGTCGACGAAGACGTAGAAGGGGATCGCTCGCGGCACTCGCCTCAGGCGCCTGCGGTCTATCGACGGGCTCGTGGGAGGAGCGGCAGACTTTAGTTTGCGGTTTAAACGTAAGAGGAGACGCGTTCAATCGCGCAGATGCACTTGGCTCGCACCACCACGACGACGACAACACCGAGAGAACGTCGACGACAACGGAGGAGGGCGCACCCGGCCGAGTTCAGTTTCTCGAGCCATTATTTACGAATCGCATTACCGCGATGCATCGCAGCCAGAAACTTCCAGTAATGGAGTATATCCCGACGACGTAGAATATCCCGCCTAGTGCCTGTCCCACCGAATCAATGTACCGACAAATTTCATATTACCGTCGCGACGTCGTCGTCGTCGTCCTCGTCGTCGGGGACCGCACTTTGTGTACGCGAGCGCTCTCTCACACGTGAGAGCGGCGTACGTTAAGAGGAACGAAGAATAAGATGATTCCGTTTAAAAGCTAGCCTCACTTTGCGCGCTCGAAGGTGAGAGGCGGAAGCATCAGGGTGGAATAAGAAATTCATAATGCCCGTTAGAGTATCGGCCGCCGATGCCCAACGACCACCTGCAATATTTATGCATGCGCGCATCCTCGTGCCTCTGCGATACCGCGACCCTGATGCTACTACTCCTTTGTGCTCGCGGGACGAATACAAAGGAGTTTTGCCACTTAAATAAATAAGTCAGGGTGATATTCCCTGCGGTTTTCCTTTCCAGGGTCTTCGCGTTGCATCCTGCGGTTATTACGAGAGTGAGAGCAAGTAGTACGAGTGGATCGCAAATCAGACGCTCGCATTCGTGACGTTTCTCAACGCGCGGACGAAGCTCTCGCGACTCTTACACGATCTCTAGACGCTCTACGGGCAAAAAGCGCGAGGAAAAATGTATAACGTGCATTAGTTTCGCTCGCCTACACCTTGGAAATTATTAAAGTTTGGCCGACCTGCTCCGATTCCTTCGTGTACGCGCTCACGGGGGCGCGAGTGCACTTCGTCTCCTCGAGGACACTTAAAATGGAGTCTCTTTCTCACTATTTCTCTCTCTTTCTCTCTCTCTCTAGGTAGAAAGAAAGATGTGCCCCGGAGGTCGCTAAGTTTCATCGTAAAAGGCACGGGCGCATCGGCCGTTTATATTCTCGGTAAAGTTCACGGGTCGTGGGAGAAGGCGCGCCGCCGCTTAAATTAAGCTCCCCTTTCGGGAACGAGACGTCCTCCCGCCTTTTATAAACGTCCGTTGGAAGAATTCGATCGATCGGTCCCCAATCGATTTCGTTTTCATCGAGATTCCACCGCGAAGGCGTACGAGTCGCAGAAGCAAAAGATCAACGGAAGCGTTTTGCGGAAAAGTCGTGGCCCGCGAATGTTCGCGTAGGCTCGCGCGTGACGTCAAATGTAGTTCTCCGATTCGATTCCTTTTTAATGACGAACCGGTTGACGCTCTGCCACCCGTGCTCGGGAGACAAGTCGATCCACGGAGCACTCCCCGGGACTTCGTTCTACCCAACGAAACGATTTTCTCCGGCCACGTCGAAGGATCAAAGTCCTGCCAGTAGCATGAGACGCGAAAACAATAGCGTTCGGAATGGAATTCCAGAACGGAAAGTCCCTGTAATTGGAAATCTCTCTCTTTCCACCGATTCAACGCCCCCTCCGGCCCTTCCTCTTTTTCCTCTCTTCTTTCACCTCTTCTCCTCCTTTCTCCTTTCTCTCGTACTTCGTATCCAGACTATGCTGCCAGTCGAGCGGGCAAAACCGTGAGACTGCGGGGTAACGATCGATAGTTGCTCGACTCTCAGGGGAAAATCGAGAGCGGGCGCGTTCGCGGAGAAAGAAAGAGAGAGAGAGAGAGAGAGATTAAGAGTGAAAAGGAAGAAAGCTTTTCCCGACTGCGAAGTTAATATATGTGCCCGAGTGTACCACGCGGGCCGGTCGACGCGCGAAGAAACCTGGCCCGCCTCTACCTCGAGGAACTCCACTACTCGCGCCCCACGCGAATTGATTTCTATCCACGTGCTACGTCCTTCCCGAGCGACGGGCAATATTCCGCGAGTTAAACGCCGTTACTACGTGGAAGCTGGTAAAAACGAGCATTAAGCGTGGGAAGCGCACACGCGCGCGCGCAACGTCCTACGAGCGTAATCCATCCACGTCGATCTCCATCGGTTCGCGAAATTGCCTCGGTACGGTGCTAGGAGGCACCTAGCTGACTTATTTCGCGCGGGTGTTAACGGCGCAAGATTAGAGCGCAGTGATGCACTATTTAGATCCAACGTCTTATCGGCTCGTTAGAAGGGAATTAGCGAGGAGCAGACGGCAGCTTTGACTGTTAAATCGTTTAATCGGATCACATCGACTCCCGGCGTTAAGACCGCGACGAGGAGGACGTGATCCTGGAGCGCACGACGAAGGAGACTCGAGAGGACGAGGAGGTCGAGTGCATAGTGGAGTGCCTTGCGCTCGACCCCACCCCACCACCTTCCTCGTCCTTCTTCTCCACCCCCCCCCCCCCCCCGCGCCGCTTCACCGCCCCGAGTATCTACATACCGAAAGATCCTCGAAAGGAAACTTACCCGATGGAATTCGTAACGAAGCTTCGCGTTGACTCGCTCTCCCGATCATGGAGATTCGTTCGAGGATTCGCCTCGTTTCGTGTCCCGGGCCCCGCCAGGACCTCTTTCCGTAGCACCGACGGGTAATTAGATTCGCCGCTCGAGATCAAAGTGTACCGTCATTTCCATCCCTGCCCAGAAGTTTCACTCGAGTTTCCCTCGTTCTCGGCTTTTTTCGTTCCACCCCCTCGTACCGATCCCTCCTCCCTGCCTCTCTCGCTTGGCTTCGATCCTCGAAGCCCCTCTCGTCGGCGTTTTCATCGCGCGATAACCAGCATGCCTTTTGCCATCGGTTCACTCGTTGAAGGAGGGAGAGAGAGAGAGTACAGGAGGAATTCGCAGGAGAGCGCCAGCGCCTGTCGCCGAAACTTTCTCGTGAGTACCCATCCCCCTCGTGCCTCTCTCCTTCGCGTATCGAGGGTAGAGAAGAAACGGGCTGGGAGACGAATTGAGAACTACCGGCTCTCGCGTCTTATCCCGCGAGAGAAAAATCTCGCATTGGCCTCCGCGAAATATTCCATCGTTACGGAGAACCGCGTGGGACCGTCCGGTTACCTCGGCTTCGGATTATGCCGCTAATTTAAGCGGACTTTACTCAGGGAGTTAGAAGCGCGAATGTAAATGTGTAAAAGCGGCGAGTGCAAATTAATTGCAAAGTGGTAGGAGCGACGCTCGTGCCCCCGATGCGCGTGAAGCAACGCGGACGCCCCCCCCCCCTCCTCTTCTGTTTCTACAGATAAAAATAAATGCAGCTTTAGCTTTGCGGGCATTAGAGCTTTTAACCGGTAGGTACTCCGGTCACGAGTCTCCCTAGAGGAGCAAAAAATAAACAGCGTCGTATTCGCTTCACCGTGTACTTACGTTTAATTAGGGGGCCGGCGGAGGGATGAAATTAACGATTCTCGAATTTCGCGCTTTTACAGGAAGCAACGATAGGAGATGCTTGGCGAGGTACATGGAGCTCGTAGGCGTAATCTATTGGCCCCGGAGAATCGGACGATCCTTCGTGCTCGTTCTGTTTTCGTCGACTTCGTCGGATGATACGCGTCTACCAGGCGCGTCCCCTTAGGTAGGTGTCGCGAACGTCGTCTGGCGCGAGCCAGTTCGGAGCGACGTGGGGATCCTCGTGTCAGGACGAATTCATAACAGAGTCATAATTGCGGGACGGGCATGGTAGTACGCATAATCCCGTAGTTAGCAGTTCTGCTTAACGATCCGCGAGAAGCAATCCCAACGTACCTGCCACGCGGCGCGATGGAGGCGTTCCAGCCTGCTCGTCCCTTATTATCTACTTTCTCCGTCTCCCTTCCCACTCGTCCTCTTCCTTTCGCGCGCGAGAAGCGCCGTCCGAGAGTGTGTACCCTCGCAAAACACGCTCACGCACCGCGCCAACGGTACGTGGCTGGGGTGCGGGATCTGAGTGTGACGCGACAAAAAGCGTGGACAAAGAAGGAGGGCGAAGTAGGCGGAAGGGGTGGCGGTGAGCTTGACGAGGGGAGATGACAGAGAAGGGGACGAGCAGAAGCGAAGTTGGGCGGAGAAAGGATGAGAGGAGACGGGACGGAAGAAGGGGAGGGAGAGTTAATTACAGTTCTCGGCCGCCCACCGCAACCGACCGCGAAGCGGAGAACGAAGAGAGAGGAGAAAGAGAGGGAGAGAAAGAGGAAGGTGGCTGGAGGCGGCGGCGAGAGTACGAGGGTGGACTTTACGGTGGCCGCACGGCAATATCGCCTTCGGACCAGTGACGTCTTTCTGTGCGAATGACGCGTCGGCTCACGGAAGCACCGCTCTCAGTTTGCGCCGTTCACCAACTAGCTCGTGCTCGAACCGGACTTCGAAGGATCGTGGACCTAGGGAGAGGGTGCGGAAAAGCGTGGGTTTCGATCTTCACCGACGAAGTCACGAAGCTCGAAAATTATCCCTACCCGTTTCTCTCCTCGCGAGGCGAGTACCTCGTAAATTACCCGTGTTCGCGCACGTGCTACGCGCGTCTTCGAAATATTCGCGACAATACGTACTCGAGCTCCACGAGCGTAATGAATTACCGATGGTGGGGGCCGACGACCCCCACGTCGGAGCATTTCGATTTCATTAAAGATGAATACGCTCGGTTTCGACTCGCGCGCCTTCGCAATTGCATTCGCCGTTTCACGGTCGAGATACCCGGTCGCGTATACGCGCGTGCTCCACCCCCGCGATACGAGCAGCCACCCTTAATTCAACTTCACAATTAATTATGCATTGTTGTTCGGCGTGCGAGGGGTGCGCCAAGCTGGCGACACCGTATCGGAGAATTCACAGTTTCTCTGCTCCCTACTCCGCGCCCTCGTTCTCGTGCGTGTTACGTACGGACCGAAGGACAGACAGACAGACAGACAGACAGACGGCGAGGATAATTGCGGCACTAACGAGTGACTAAATACTCGGGGAAAAGCGGCGAGGCGGAGGAACAGCGGCCGTTTAAAGCGGGTCGACACATTACCGGCGTCGGGCTGTGACACTTAATCACTGGACATAAATCGCGCGCGACTTCCCACGCGCGCGTGTGCCTCGATCGCGCGGAAGAGGCGTCGTCGCGCGCACTCGTCGCTCGGCCATGTATCTTGATGATATTTTTCATTTTCTTCCCCCCCGTCGGAACGTCGTATATCCTCGAGTGGTCCGCGTGCGAGCGGAACGACGCGCGGAAAAAATAATAGCGGGCGCGAGAACTTTTCCCCAAAAAACGAGGACCGTTATTGCACGCGTTCCCGGACTAAACCTAAATTTTTCTATCTTTTCTGCTGGAGAATTTTCTCTGTGCGCGTATATCCTCGATAATTTCGAGGAACGTATATAGAAGAATGAATAGGATGCGAGAGAAGGAGCCAATGAGCTCACCCGTGTGCGTCCTCTGATGAGCCTTGAGATGCGAGCTCTTGGTGTAGACCTTCTTGCATCCGGTGAATTGGCATTTGTGTATCCTGCGCTTCGTGTCCGGCGGACTGTGCTCGTGGCTCCTTGCGTGGTGTCTGTTGGCGACCGTGGTCGCGGCCGCGGCCGCGCCCGCGTGTGCATGTTGCGTGCCAGCGACCGCAGGGAAGCCGTTCGCCGTGACGGAGATCAGTCTGCGGAAGAAGAGAAGCAGGGGTGATCAGAGAAGTTGGTAAAAGCGTTCGAAGAGACATAAGGAAGGGAGAGTGTTGCCGGTGGATCGGTTCGAGACGACTGGTTATAATTAGCGACGCGATTGTATTCGTCGCGATCTATCGACGCGACTAACGTCGAAGTCGTCCCGACGAGGTAGGCCATAAATTATAATTCGCCGCCGGCTTAACCCCGCACCGATATGTAAATCGGTCGCGCGCCAGCGGGGAATCCTCTCTTTGCATTTCTCGCGCGGCGAGCGATCATAATTCATTCATTAAAGTCCCTTGTCGGAGGGAATTTTTAGGTACCGCTGGCCGTCCTCGTCCCGGTCTCTCCTGGAACTCTTTAAGATCGCACGGAGACGATATCGTTCGAGTGCACCGAAACGCGATATTTGTTGCTACCCCGGAGCCGTATCGAGCCACGGATCTAATTGTAATCGAGGAGAGGCCGCGACGAGGATCGATAAAACGGGAGAGGATCTCCTTCACGAACGTTCTCAGTTCTCTCTTTCATCCTCTCTCTCTCTTTATTTCATTCTCCGCCTCTCCTTCCTCGTCTCGATTACGTAATGCGAGGGCTCGAGTTTCGCGCGCGCGGTAACGTCCAGGAAGTGGGTGTGCGATTTTACGACGCCTCACCTTGGGACGCCCTGCGCGTTGCTGGTGGTAACCCTGACAATGGCGCTCCTACTGCCCGTCCCGTGAAGGTTGAGGTTGTGGACGTCGAGCATCGAACTCCCGCTCGACGAGTGACTGGAGTTGGAATGACCTTGACCCGACCCGGGACTCGACGGTGGCGTTAGGATTTGACCTTCGCTTTCACACCCGCTGTCCTCCTCCTCCTCGATTTCCTGCAACGGCGTCAAAAGTGGTACGATTACGACCCGCGATATCGGTGGGATCGATGAGAAATTAATACTAGATTTTCTTTCTCCTGTGGAATATTTTCACGAATCTTTATATACATCGTGATGAATTTACCCTCGAGACATGAAATTATCTACGAGACGGGACGCATAAGCATTGGCTTAATTTTAATACTGAAACTCACTTCGTGTTCCTCATCCTCCTCGAGGTCCTCGCTGGGTTCCTTCTTGACGATGAAGGCTGTGCACGAGAGAGAGGGCGAACTGTCCCAGGAGAGGGCCGAACACGCTGAACTCGCCGACGACATCGACAAGGAGTCAAGGTGTCGGTCCAACAGATCCCTGTCGCGGCCATTGTGGTTGTGATCGCCGGGACTAAATTTAATATCCTCCAGACAGAGCGGATCCCTGTCGTCGGGCGAGGCGGACACCTATATTCGCGAGAGCACACAGAAAATCTTACGTGAGATTCAATAGTTCGTTCGATTCTTTCTTTTTTATTCGACACGAGGACTGCCGAAGATTTTTTTTTTCATGTATTCTCTAACTCTTACCTCCATCTTGATAGGTGGGTCGAATTGTGCGTTGGCGGTGCCGGTGGAGGCCGTCCACGAGATCGGCGGCGCCCTGAAGAGGTTCCAGGGCGCCGTGTCCAACTCCGTGGGTAGCTTTTTGTACGACTGCAGCTTCGGTTCGTCCTTCAGGTACCTCTCCATCTCGTAGCATGTCTGAAAGAAGAGACAAGAGGCCTCATTAGATGACAGGAACTCCTTGAGCGTCTCTAACGGTGTCAAGCGAGAACGTCCACGACGCAGTGGGACGTCTATTCAAGTTCGAAGTAACACGGCTTGGTGACTCCGCGCGCGCATACGTTTCCTTCCTCTCGATGGTGACGAAAGAAGAGCGCGGTTGAGCGGGATGAAATAATTTTCACGCACTCCCACCTTCTCGAGTGCCTAAGCGCGAGCAAGTTTCTCAAGAGGGTCGAGATGCGGAACAGTGGGTACCATAGGTAAATATAATCGGTCTCAGACGAGAGAGCGTAGCTCGCATCGGAGAGTACACAACGAACCGTTTCTCGAAACGTCAGCGTATCAAAGCCGTCGCGAGGCTCTTCGATCCATTCGCGCGGATGCAAACACCTGCGGCGATGTCAACTTCGAGACAGTGGAGAAATTATCTGGCGAAAGCGGTGGGACGGGGGTGTGGGAAGACGAAGGAAGAGGAGAATCGCGTGGGTAAGGCAAGGAGGGAGAAGTACGTCGACGGTGCGCCGTCAACACAACTACTCGCGAGTTAGCCAAGTTGGTAGTCTCTCCCGTAGGCTGTACCAGTTTCCGTATAGTTCCTCGGGAGAGAGTGCAAAGTTATGCTACCCCACTGTGTGAGGAATTGTGCGGCAACTATACCCGCCCACGTCCCTCGCGCCCTTCCACCCTACCAAATGCGATTACGTCATCCTCCGTTCTAGTGGCTGGCCCTCTTTTACCGAGCGTCGTCGTCGTCGTTCCAACCGTGTCCTGCACGACCGACCGCCCTTCTGTAACCACCTATCTCCGTGACGCAAATCCCTGACCCAATGAGAAAAGACTCTCCTCCTGTCTTCGCTAGTTTAGTCTCGAGGCGAAGCGCTCGAGGGTGGAGCGTCAAGTCCAATATTTGCTTAGGAAGAATCGATCGGAGAGAGATCTTTAAACGGTGGAAGACAAGGGAGAACATTTTTCGAAGCGATTTTGTTGGATCTTTGGAAGATCGATCGCGTTAAGAGAGAAATTAATGTTTAGTTACGAAGTAATCGAAGGGAACTTGGAAAAATTCCGGGGAAGAGACGCTTCGAAGATGGTTCCACGCGTTTCCTTCTCGTCGGAAGTAATATTCTGGAGGTCGAGGTACCGAGAAGGGTAGATACGTCAGGATTAATTATTGTTAACTACGCGATTTTCACCGGTAGTGATTTATGCTCGGGTCGAACCGCCGTATTATTTTTCTTTAAACCTCTCCGACTAGCAACCCAGCCGAGCCACGAGCCCTTCCTTCTTCGGGTGTTCCTCCGCAAATTTATTGCACTCGCTAACGGACGCCCTCACGAACGATGGTTTTGTCTTGACGCTGCGCCGGCCAGACGGAGCTTAGCCCAGGGAGGGTGCTGCCGTTTCGTACACGCTACCGTAATTAGACGAAGAATTCATTTCTAAACGCGTGGACTCCGGGGCTCACCTCTATGCAAATTATTGACAAATGGCGAAGGCGCGCCCCGCGGTTTGCTACTCGTCAGCCCTCACACGAACCGCAAGCATTAATCATCCGCTGCGAATCATTAGTATGCTTGCTTCTTCGCGCTCGATCGTCCTACCGCGGCGAAAGGCAAGCGCGTTACCCCGCATTACTCTGTGCGCATGGTAAATGAATTTGCAACGTGTTTCCGACATCCTGACTTTCAGTCTCTCGCTATTCGGAAGGGCGTGCGATCTCCTCTCCTTCGTGCGCGCCCCACGATCATCCTTTATTCCACTTCTTTATTAATCTCGCGTGCGTCCACGGGCTATTTTCCGCGACGTTCCCGCGCGTGACACCGAGCTCGTTACATTCACCCCTTGTAATAGCCCGTCCGGAGAGAATCGTCCGATAACGGAGGATTCTTGAAGGTAAGGGAACAAAGGTATGGACAATTACGAGCGTCGAATCGCGTGCCGGGGATGCGACCTCGCGTCGTCGTCGCTGGCAATCGGGGACGGAAATCCTCTTTGTATGCTAAAGCCGGCGCAATTATCCGTTTCGCGGTATCAAAGACCGGCCGCGGCGGTGCACTTTCCAATCAACATAACGTTAATCGAAGCGACGCGACTCGCGGAGGGGGGTTGGTGGAGCGACGCTATAACGATATTTCGATGCGCGCCGCGCCGAGGCGTCGATTCGCGCGCCACCACCCCTCTCTCTCTCTCTCGGCACCCTTTGCCCCTGGCTTTATCCTATCCGCGTTGATTCCCCTAGCTTCGCAAAAAGAGCAAAAACAGGGAGCTTATAGATTTTCAAGAGATTTATGAATTTTTAATTCGTCGAGCGCGGTTGATTCACCGGGAATGAAAAATTCTCGGAGTATCCTCTATAAAAGCCGACGCGCTTCCTCTTTTTTTTTTTCGTTTTTACGCCACGGGACGAAATCACCTCCTTCCTTCATTATGCCGGTTCATTAACTCCTCAAAGGCCACGGGGCCTTCGTTCACTCGTCACCAAAACCTTCCGCAATCTCCTTCGCCTTTGGCGGGTGGGAAGCCGCAGGAAGCGCGCCGTCGTCGAGGCGAACTTTCGGAATGATGTCTAACGTCGTTGGCTCCCGCGCGTCCTCTCTCCTCTCTCTTTCCGTCATCTGCTGCGCTCAACGCTCAACCCCTTGCCGAGTAAAATAATCGCCGTAGGACTCCTCCATTATTCACGATTAAAAGTTCGTCCGGGGTCATCGTGGGTGCCTGACTAACGGCGGTATTATAACTTGGAAAGGGAATTTTATCACTCGCCCAGGAACCGTTTCTTTTCTTCTCCACGTACCCTACCCCGCTTCCTCTCCCTGCGGCATATTCTCCACCGCGTCAGTCTTAACTTCGGTAATTATTACCGCTACGTACTAGCAACCCCGTGAGTTCTCCGGTCGGAGACTACGACGCGTACGGGTTCGCCAAAGCTCGTCTTCCAGAGGGCATATAAATAATCGAAATTGCCAGTCTCAAATTTATCTCGAGCTCGCACTCGATGGCAATTAATTCACCTTACGTGCGCTAATTGGCGGGTCTCCCGGTACGCGCATAATAACGACGAAAGTGCATAATTTCTCGACTGGCGCGAGGGTTGCTCGTGAAATAAGAATTTTTGCGCTTTCCTCCGAAGGAATCCCGTGAAACTTATTGCGGCATGGAACACGAGCGGTTCTGCGAGTTCTCCCCTCGTCGCGCCTCGGGGTTTAGGCGAGTGGAGGACTAGATTGTGGCATCGCGCGAGGGGACGTATCGAGGAAGAAACGAAGAAGAACGAGGGTGAGGAAGAGGAGGGACGAGGGTAAAGACAAAGACGGGTTGGAAAGGCGGAATGAGAGTAGCGGTTGTTGGACCGCGCGCTACCGTAGCACGCGCTCGAATACCTGCGGCTGGGTATGCGCGCGTGGAGTACACGCGCACGAATGTTGGTCAGGTGCACCCCACGATGCACCCATTCTCCTTCTTGGAGGACGGCCGTGCTGTAACGAGGTGGGAGGAGGCAGCACAAAGCCAACTCCGTTCATTCATAACACCGGGAAAACTCGTCCGCGTATGGGTAACGTAGAAATCCGTTGTACTACGCTTCCTTCGCGCCGATGCATCGCTCCCACTCCTCCCACGTCCTCCTTCTGCTGCTCGTTTCCCCGTTATTCCGGTATTATGCTCCCGGGGCCCCGCTGATTCAACCACGTCCTCCTCTCTTTCTCGCGAGTACGAATACCGTGCCGGTCGTACAGCCAACGGGGGTATTAGTTACACGAGCGACGACAGTCTCGCGCAGTTCTAATCGTTTATTATCAATTATACCTCTAATGCGAGAATCCAAATGGCTCGTGCGCTGTTCCACCGAATGCGCCTCTCCTCGCTCCTCTCGGCAGTTTCGCAATTTACAGGTGTCGAGGGCTCGTAAGTCCACCGACGCGAATTTATTTAACCACTCGGAGGGACATCCACTAAGTAAATATAATACGTGTACGCGAGATTTCGAGAAATCGGCATTTTAAACGTTCGTGGAGGTCGTCCTTTGATAACGTTTTGGCTCGATAAGAACGGCCATGACGATAGCGGCATCGCGTCCGGGCGATTTAACGCGACCGAGATCGCGCGCGCTGGTTCCGCGAAGTACACACAGCCTGGACAGGAAGACCGAGAAAGTTAGTGGGATTAAAGATGCGCGAGAGGGTCGGAGGATCGTTGGAGCGAAGGGAAAAGAGAGGAGGACCTCGAGGACGAGCGAGTGGGGCCTGGTGGTTCCCAAAGTCCCTTATCAGCCCCGTCTCGTAGATTCACCTCGCGAGAGCTAGACTTTCTTTCCCGGACCTCTTCCCTCCCATAACATCTCTCGTTCTCCTTCGACCTCCTTCTTCTCCCATCGCGGCCCGCAGACACCGGATTCTTGCATTACTCACCCTACGGAGACAATTCGACAGTAACGATCCCAGAACCTGGGGGATCTGGCGGTAACAGTAAAATAAACCATTCGGGGAGGACGAGTCTCCGAAGCAGGAGGCCCGAAGATCGAGAGGACACGTGCGAGCGCGGCCCAGGCAGGCCGGAGAGAAAAGGAGGTATTAAGAGGAAAGGAAGGAAAGGATGGAAGGAAGAATACCCGCTACTATCCCCAGCCCAGGGAGATAATCTTCCGGCTACCCTCGTTGAAGAATTCCACGTACTAGATTCGCCATTTCTTTCCGCTCCCTTTCTTCCACCCGCTTTTTCTCCCCGTCCCGGCACCTTTCCTCCTCGCCCACCATTCTCTCCTTCCATCCTCTTTTTCCTCTCATTCTCCGGTGCGCTCTTCGGTCCCGCGGCGGGTACCACCGCGAACGCGAACTTCCGCAGTAATTCCGTAGGACTGTCATTAACAGAGCCCCGTGGCTCGCTCGAGAGAAAATGAATGATAACCGACGGAGAGGTAGTGGCCCACGCGCGAGCGCAAAAGGGACCCAGTCGATGCCTTTCTTCCGTCCCTCCTGCAGAGGCCACCACGGTGGCAGCCTGCCAAGTCGTTAAAGAGATTCCCGCAACTTTAAGGGCGCCGTAAACCCGCGAATTTATCTCGTCTCTTCTCTCCTCTTTCTTCGACCTCCACCTCCTTCTCCTCTTCTTCTTCTTCTTTCTCGACTTTCGTACTTACCACCCTCCTTCCTCCTCTCACCGGGCCCAACATTCTCCGCACTCGACCGACGAAATTTCTGGGCGACACACGACCGTTGCCTCCCTCCTCCGCCTTCTCTCCTTTTCTCTATAACTCTCTTTCTTTCCTTCCTTTTCTCCTTTTCGTTACCCCCTCCTTTGCTCCCCCTCGCCATCGGGTAGAGAAGAAACGAGAGAGGGCGGAGTCAGGTGGTACCCCACAGCCTTCGCGTTGGGCTTTCCGAGCCGTGGGCTGATTAAATGGAATATACCTCGCGTTTCCGTGCCATGTGCGGACTCTGCCCGTTCCCCTACGACCGCGAAGGAGATACGAAACCACATGGCGACACTCCGTCGGGGTGGGGGACACGATTTACGATCGGGCTCTTCGGGGAATTTGAATTACTTTTCCGGACTTCGCGAAGTTTCGGTTGGAGAGATACCGCGTGCTGTCCCGGTGTTCTACGCGCCCGCTTCCCTCGCCCAGGTCGCACTCGGTAAAGTTCAATGACAGCTTTACCCCCAGGTGATTATTTCTCCACGCTCGGGTTTTCCCTGAGTGCCGCGTGTCAGAGCTGTATTATAAGCTCCGCGCTTTTCAAGATCAATTCTCAGATCTTATGAAAATGTTCACCTATCCAACGTGTTCGTATGTTCGTTGTTCTTATTCGTACTTCGGCTCTTGTCCACAATTTTTCTTTCCACTCGACGACGAAGGCACCCTAGGGCCGAAAAATCATCGGAGACGCAGGGTGCTCGGAGTTGGGGAAGCAACGAGCGACGCTGGTCGTCGTCCATCGTGGAGCAGCGTCCACTCGAAAATGCAGCAGCAGAAAGCCCGAAGACGACGTCCCGGGGTCAGGGTTAACGACGCTAACAAGCCGTGGCTGAGTGACTTACGACTAATTCAGTAGCTCCCTCCTCACGGTTCCCTCTCAACCCTCTCCTTCTTTCCTCTACCTCTCCGCGTTCCACTCCTCTCTCGCCACCGACTTGCCCCACCTTACTCGTGAATACGAGCGAAGCGAGAGCACATGCCTCGTGAGCTCCACCGGCTCTTGTGTCCGGCCAATAGAATGCAATGCGGGCCAGGCTAGTCAGTCTCTCTCGTTAGGGTGCGGTCGCTCGTACGGTCCGAGCCGTCGAGACGCTTGCAATTGTTTGTTATTGTTGTGACGTCACCTCGTTAAAGGGCCTTCATGCGTCTAGGCTCGTTAGACCGTAATTTGTAACTACCCGCGGTGGACGCGCCGAGGAGAGGAGCCCGGTGGCGGAGAAAAGCAGGACGGGGAGGGCGACACGGGAATGCGCTTAAGAAGCGCGCTCGCGCGAGACTATGCGCGTCCACGGGAGCAAAGTGCAGTGCCCACTTCCCTCGCGTGGCAGGCCTAAAGACGCAATTAGAGGAACTCGATATACGTGAGATCGCGAGGATCGACGAGGTGAATAGTCGGAGACGCGAGGAGGTGAGCACGGTGGTGGAAAATTAGAGAAATGGAAGATCGTGTGTGGAGAGGAATTCGAGAGGAAGACGGGACGAGGAACTTGGTGACGTTGGAAGCGAAGTTGGACGGAACTCGAGACAATCGAAATCTCGTTGCTCCCGAGACCTCACCGTAAATTATACTTGGAAGTGCTCTCTCTCCTCCCGTTCCCTCTGCCACCCGACCGATATCAAATTTGCCAACGGGAGACGCTCTACCGTCGCATTGGATGTAATAGCAGTGGCTATGCAAACAGTCGATTTTTATTAGCCACCGCGGTTTCCTTTGTGAACCGGAGGAGAGAGAGGCTTCGCGTCCTCGTGGAATCCTCTTGCACCCGTCGCGTTTCACGAGCGATTCGCCTGTCTCCTCCATCGCCTCCTCCACCTCCTCTCTTCTCGATCCTCCTTCTCCTCTCATTGTCTCGTCTTCCCTCGTACAGCGTGGTGCCTTCAAAGCCGACAGCCCTCACGAAGATGCGGAACACGAGAGGGATCACTGCCAAGGATCATAGGGTTCAAATTCCTGGAAGAACCGCAAACTAACTGGCTTTTGGAGTACAGTCGGCCCCAAAAAGCTTCCCCGATCGACTACGAAGAGGAAGTGGAGGAGGCGGAGGATCACCGCGTCGAATACGCGCTAATATCATTGTCATTCTTAGGAGCGACCTTCCTGCTCGTCGAGAGCCGACTCATTCGCCACTTGCCGCGTCTATACGAGCCTCTTACGTCCTCTCGTTCGTCTTCAAAGATATCGGGGAATAACGTTTCGACGATTCGATTACATTACCGTCGAATCGCTTGCCGAACAATGTCCAGCGCCGTTCCTACGACTTTCCGTTCTCCTCTTGATTCCGCGGTGAGCGCCCTTTCGCGGCGCCTTCCTACCAAGATAGGTTTTCTTCGAATCAAACCTCCTCCCTCGATCTCACCGAGCCACGCCGCGGGCGATTGCGCTTTTATCGATCGCTCGGGAGAATCCTTCCCGAGAATCGTCGAATTGCCTCTTCCACCGCGAGCCCAATCACTCGTCGTTGAATTTCTTTCGTTCCCTCGCCTCTTCTTCCTTGCCCCCTAGCCGCGCGCGCGCGCTCGTCGTTCTTGATTTGCGATCGCGCTACGAAGAAACGGGAGACCGACGGAAATACGAGACTCGTTTACACCGAGTGAGATTTCACGGCGAACCGATTCCATGAAACGCGATAGAAGTCTTCTCTCGATATTTCGATTACACGACAGGGCCCCGCACCGCGGCGCCGTGTAAGCGCGTCCGACCGAAACGGCCGATGACGTCACCGCGTCCACGAGAACGAGGGAGAGACGGTCGATTGGTAATTTGCATGGAAAACAGCGGAGCTCCATATTTTACTTCCCGATTTTTTTTCCCCCGTATCCTCGAGAGAAACATCCGCTGTGGTAACGCGTTTGTTAACACCAGGGTTAACACCGATATTAATCGAGACGGGTGGCTCGGCGGGGCGTGGATGTATCGATCCGCGCGAAGGCCCAGTGGCGAGTTTTCACTAGTGGCACCGCGGTTATTTCGTAATCCCGCGCCTGTGCGGTAGGCAATAAGTCCTGTTAAGCTACAGTGCCGATCAGCGGGGAGTAATGCACTCAGGTGCGACGAACCCGATCATCTGACCGAGTGGGGTTCCGTGTACACGGGAGTGAGAGTATCGTGTTGGAGATGGGTAGGTTCAAAAGAGGATGCATGTACGTTCCCGTGGAGGAAGAGAAGAGACTAAAGAGGAAGAGAGAGAGAGAGAGAGGAAAGAAGGGTAAAACGTATCGACGGTCGGCTCGTCGTGAAATATGTATCCGCCGTGTCTGGTCGCCGGAGAGTGCCGGAGTAGTTCGAGGCTTCTATTCACGATAAATGGTGAGGATGAGTGGGCGAAGGTGTCAATACGTCATCCCTTGCACCCCCGGCCATGGCACGAATCCGAATGGCCGACGAGAGCGAGCGAGGAGCAGGGTAGAACGAAGTGCCGCGCGATTCGTCGAGATATCCCAGCAGCATCGTGGACTTCGTAGCGTCGGGTGTATAGGTAACGGGGTAAATTGCGATGGACGAAGAGCAGATGGAAAGGGAGCGCGAGGAAACGAGAAAGGCGAGTGGAGGGTGGCCAATCGTAAAGGAGGAGGAAGCAGGAGGAGCCCGCTCCTCTTTATTTTTCCCCGATCGAGGATTCTACTCTTTCGTTTCGCTTTCTCGAGGAAATCCCATTGAATCTTCAAGCTCTACTCCCCGGCATCCATTTCGCGTCTCCTCCTTTCATCCTCGCTTCCGACGCTTCGTTCTCTCCTCTCCTCTTCGTTCTCCTCCGAATCCTTTTTCTTCCTCTCTACGTTTCCGCGCGCGTCCGCCCTCGAGGCAGAAAGGCTCTCCTCTTCTCTTCGCAAATCTGCGTAATGAAGCGTGTCGAAACGCGACTCCCTACCTGACGAACTGTAACGTCAGACATCGTCCGTAGATTCTGCCCTTTCGTACTTCATCGCTTTACGCTCCCGATGCTCCTCCTCTCCCCTTCTCCTCCATTACCATTTCTCATTGATCGCGTAATCGTCGTATAATATTGGAATCATTTCGAAGAATACGTCCTCGTGGGTCTTCGCAGGACGATTCGCAGATAGGAAGGATAAATCGTCCGGGACGAATAAGAGATCGTCGCACCCTCCCGACGAAGGGCATTAGGAGCCCGTCGACTCGCTTTCCCGAGAAACTGAAAAATATTAAGCAGCCCGGACGAGGCGAGCGCGCGAGGGAGCGAAGCGTCTCGACGACGGTTCCACAGCAAAAATCCTTATTCCACGCCGGTGGCTCGCGACGATTCGAGAGTGCCGGAGAAGGCAGGACGGCGGACATTATTAAATTACATTTAGAAGCAGTAGGTAGACGACCGAGAGTCCGGGCGAAGATTGGTGGGACGAGGATTCGCGAGGAGGACGGTGAGAAAGAAGAGGAAGAAGAAGATGGAGAGAAAAGAGGGAAGAAGGAGATGGAGGAAGAGATAGGGTGAGCCGCTCGCTCGTGGCGCTGTATATATTAATTTGGTGCCGACAATACATATTCAAGTTGGGATTCATACGCTGTCAGAGGCAGCGCTCGGTCGAGTGAATAGATAGACATTATGGATGTCATACGGAAGCCAGGAGTACTCCGAGAGGGACGCACGACGTATGGGAACGTACGGTTCACGCTCGTACGATTACAGGGAGCCGGAGTGTGCGACGCGCGAGAGCCGAAGGGTGGTGGTGGAGGAGGAGGAGAGAAACAGCGAGAGACCGAGAGGGGGCATAAAGGAACGGCGGAAGGGACAAGAGAGGAAGGAGGAAGGGAGAAGAAAGGGAAGAGGGAGACATCGCATCGCACGTTCCGCGCTGACGTGACATCCTAGCCGAGAACACGACCTGCATGTAACAAGCGATTGCAAACTTTTCTATCGACGATCCAGGGAACAAATGCATCGGCGTATCGTTTTCCTCGTGTCATGCCGCCGTTTGCCCGTGTTTTATTTCATTTCCATACCCCGCATTGAAAGAATTACTCCGAAGAGAATAATCGACTAGACGTTTATCAATCTCTTCTACGATCGATGACTTGAGATTATGTAGATAAATTAAATAAATAGGAACAGTACTCGAGGACTTAAGTAGAGGATCTATTCGCACCTCGTAGAGGAGGGACAGGTTATAACGCGCTTCGTGTTAACTCGTTCGAGCGAGACGAGACGAGGGCGAGTTGTCGAGGACGAAGGACGTGGGTGGACGCGAATCTTCCTCTTCCGGGACAACAAAGGACGAGGCGAAGGAGCCCAGAGACGGAACGTTTCCTTCACCGCTTAGGCGTCCCTTGTGCCCCAATCGAGGCAAGCCACCATCGTCGCCTCGCTCCGTTTGCAAGGGCTCGTCATTCGTAAGATGACGCCTTGGGTGAAGTGACTGTTTTAATGAGGCGCTTTGCGGCACGCTTGTGAAGTAAAGTATCCTACGTTAAGGGAGCACGAAGCCCTATCGAGGCTGTGGTGTATCACCACTGGAATTATTTTTACCGTAAAATTTTTTCCTTCCTCGCCTCTTCTCTTCGACGTTCTTCGATTTAAAGAAAATCGAAGAAACTCGAAGATCGCTCGAAGACGAAGGTAGAGTCCCAGGGTGTGGAAATGGCGATGAGACATTTTTCACAGGAGATTCCTCCTACCCTTTCCTGTCCCACTACGACGTCTCGTCTCCTCGTCTCGTCCCGAAAAAGTTTTTACTATCGACAATGGTGGCGGTGCTCCCTATTCTCGCGCGTCGATCGCCGATCACGCTGGCGAGCAGAGCAGCGCATCCCACCGACGACGTTCCACGATCGCGCGAGAGTGCGACCCATAAAAGGGGAACGGGGCTAAGGCGACTCAACCGTGTGGAAGGGGAAAAAGCCACGATGGGCCCGAGGCCAACCTACATAGTACGAATCCGCGGATGTACGAGCGCGTAAATCACCGCGCGCCAAGAGCCGAGGGAAAAGTTCGGGTTCGGCCACTCGCGCGCGCTTGGCGACCAAGCCGGAGGCCATAACTTTAAGCCGCTCGACTTGTTCGTCGTAGTCGACTACTGCGACGACGACCACGACGACTACCACGACCCATTCTGCGACTCTCGCGACCACCGTGCTAAGATCATTACGAGAATTGTTCTCGAGACGATCGGTCTCGGGAGGACGAGCGCGATAACGGGACCATTACGAATTAATCCACCGGGATAGATTAGGGTGGAAATAGATTTTTAGCTTGTTTTTGGTGTCTCATGGATGAATAGAAGCGGAAGGTCGTGGAAGCAATGAAATTTATCCGTTACGAAGTTATCGAAGCGCTCGCGTGCGTCGCGCGTGGCTCGCTCGTGCGATCCACGCATCGTGCGTAACATTTACGGGGAACACGCGTGAAAGTGCATAAGCCGTCTCGATGGTACGTTCTACCAGAGTCGATTATTTCACGACAACGAGCCAACGTAATCGAGAACTTTCATCCACGACGCGATCTTTTATTATCGTGGGACGTGGCGCGTGATCCTTTTATAGAATCAGCTGAATTGCGACTCGCACGCACACGTGGTACCCAAGCTCACGCACACACGCAACGAGTCCACCACACTCTAATCGTCCGCGCGACCGCCCGCAATGATGACATAATGGACTACGGGAAGACCCACGCACACGCGCGGCCACAGTGATTTGCCTCTTCGCGAGAGCGAACGCACGCCTGTTCTCCCTTTCAGATCGTCCGCGCGAAAGCGAAAGTCACGGAGCGCGCGAGGTAAAATTTTTTTTGCTCCACAAGCAACCGAGTGCGTCCGTCTCGGTGGAATCGTCGTCGATGTGCCGTTCGACGTACTTCTGCCAGCTCACCGGATGTTTTTTGAGATTCCCCAAAAGTGGGACGCAGCGCGCACGCGCGCGAGCCTTTAAAAGTCGAAGGAAGAAAAGATCCAGCGGAATTTCGATATCAAAATATTCGATTGAACCTTATAAGGTCGACGTTGGAAGGGGAAAAAAAAATCGTTGTAAATTCAACGGAATGAAAACTTTACGAGAAGATCTCGGTCTCGCATGCTCAAGGATCCAAGCCCCGAAACGAAATTCCATCGTTCCGGCATAATGGAGAGAGAGTTACGTAACGCGAACTCCGCTCTTGGGTGCCGTGAGACTGGCGCAACCTTGAGAGGAACCCTTCGTAAGGGAAATCGAAACATTCTTCGTGGATCGATCGGTGTGGCAGCCGCGGTGTTATCCACGTGTGCGCGGAATACGAGCGGGGAGATGAGAGGGCGGCGCGATAGAACGAAGGGGAAAAGACCGAGTGGAAAGGATCCTCGAAGGCAAGCACTCCCAAAAATAGCGCAATTAACGAGTGCCCGGTGCCGCGGTGGCGGCCCCGCGGCGCGTTTTAACGAATCGCAGGTATGCGCCGTTTCGCGTGCACCTACTGAAATTCAGTGCGGTAATTTTAATTAAAATATGGCAGGGTCGGCCCGCGCGCTCCGGGGCCGGAGTTCGACGAGCGCGCGAGCGGTGCTCGCGTAGGTGTAAGAGCACGCGTACCCACGTAGCCGAACGCGCGGCACTCGTCCACCACATCCGTCCGACGAGAGCGGGTCCCGCAATTACCGACGACTGGATAGAAACGGATCTGTACACTCCGCTATTTATATGGTCAGGTGCGCAGGTAGCTCTCCGGGCTCGCTCGCGTAGGCGTCGAGCGAAAAGGTGGAAAAAACGAAAGAAGTCGGGGATGGCGAGGGAAGGTGGAGGTAGAAGAAAAAAAAGAACGCGAGAAAAAGGCCAGGAGAGGAGGAGCGAAAACGGTGCAATTAATGGGAGCTAATGGCTCTCCACGCGGCACGCGGGGTAAAAGAAAAGATACGCGAGAGAGCCGAGGCACCCTGGCCCCGTTTGATATATAATATTTTAATATCGTACTTTCAGGGCTGCCGTAAGCGGGCGCGTGCGCGCGGAAGGAGGTCGACGGATGCAGCTTAACGAATCCTTTGTCTTTTTTCTTTCCCTTGGCCTCCCTCCCTCGTTTGGTCACTTCTCTCCTTCCCTTTCTCTCTTTCTCTCTCTCTCTCTCTCTCTCTCTCTCTCTCTCTCTCGCTCCTCGTCACAATGGCCGAGCTCGTAATGTTTGCCACCGCGACGCGCGACGGTGCGGCGCGGGGTACGAGGATTTTACACACGAGGCGGCAGGACGCGCGCGGCGAGGAACTCGGCGGCACCGACGTGACCGTCCACGGCTGGTCTATTTTTCCCACGTAATTTATTTCATTAAAAAGTTCAACGATAAATTCAACTTTCAACGTTCCAGCGCCATTGCCTTCGCTCTACCCCCACCGCCCAAAGTGGCGTCGGCTCGTTAACGACGCCCGGTTGGCTTGTGTGCTCGTACATCTTTCTCTCCCTCACTCGTTCCCTCGTTCCCTCGCTCTTTCACGCTCGCACGCACCCCCGCTCCTCCCGCGCGCGCGCGCGCGGCCGAGTTCACACAAATTCTCCCGTCCTCCTTCCCTCACCCCTTTCTTCCCTTCATCCTTCCTCCCACCGTGCCCTTTTCCCCACCTCTTCTACGGACGATGCATAATTCAAGCGCAAGTCCTGCAGTTCGCCGTAACGTAAAGCGTGGACGCGCGGCGTACGATCAATTCTGTGTCCGCACGCTCTCCCCGGATCGTAGACAACTTCGTGCCGTACAGGCACTAAACATTAATGGCGATTCGTCGATTCCGCCGTGTCGAGTGCGACTACCAGACCGCTCGCGCTTCCGCCAGTTTCCACGAGACGGGACGACCTCGATACGGAGATTTCGAATGGCGTTAACATCGCGCAGAGCGTAAATGAAATTTAGGATACGAAACCTGCTCGCGAATAATTCGCGAGATATTTCAATCTCGGCGCTCTACTCCTCCAGGATATTTTCATCTTTGCGCACAATTATCCTCGGGAGTTTAAACGATACTTCTCAAACGGCCTAGACGTACCGCCGCCGAATTCTTACCCCCGTAAAATTTTCCAAGAGGAACAACTTGGATACACGATGGAGAAACGCGAGCGAAGATGAGAACGAGAACTACGAGGGGTTGTTGGAAGGAGGAACAAGGAGTGGGAGGAGGGAAAGGAAGGGGTGGAGGTCGAGGAGGGAGCGACCGGAGCTGACTTTGTTGCTCGAAGGTTTACACGGCCAATCTCGCTTTGATGTTCCATCCTCTCACCCCCTCGGCCCCTTTCAACCCCCCGAGCAACGACAACCCCTTAGGACGATGAGCAGCGCGTAGGACGTACTCTACACGTGTGTCCGGGCTCATACACGCTTAAGGTCGATCGACTGCTTGGGACTGGGACGAGTATGGATGTGTTTGCTCCGGTATCAAGCCTCGAGTATCCAGTTTCCAGTCTACGGACGCGTAGTCACGCGTGGACCTCTCTGCGCCAGCGAGTAGAGGGACCAGGAGGCAAACAGTCCGTAGGATTCTTTACGGACGAGCGTACGAGAGTGGTGGAAATGTGGGACGGGTCCCTCGATAAAGAAAATTTCCGAATCATCGAATCATCCCTCATCGTCCAGTTTAGCCGAGGGTAGCCTTCACAAAGGAAGAAATTCCGGCTTAATAACACGCGCCAGTTCGTTCGAATCTAGCCGCACAATCGACACAGAGTCCCGATTAAGTTCGCGCCTGCACCCACGACTTTCGGAGCGGACGCGCGCGCGCGCGCTTGCACAGGTGTAAAGCCAAATCGGTTCGCCGCTGATCGTAATCACAGGGCCGAGTCTATAAATTTCGTTAGAGAACCGAGTCCGTGGTGCTCGGGGGAACGGACGCTCGAAATCGCGGGTCTGTATCCGAGGATGAAGCTAATTTCTCTCTTCCTTTCCCTTCGCTCCTCCTCCTCTCCATTCCGTCGAGCTTCCCTCGCACGCTCGTACCGAACACCTGCGACCTCGTATCGGACAATCTTCCCCGGCGACGTTCCGATATAAAACGGTCCACTCTCGTCCGTCCTCGTCCCTTCGTTCGCAATGCGCCTCCACGGATTTCTCGTCGACGAACGAGGACGTTCGCGACCGCGACAACGAGACCGACGAGGAAAACGAGGAGGACGAGGGACGAGGAGGAAAACGAGGAAAACGAGGAGGACGAGGGACGAGGAGGAAAACGAGGAAAACGAGGAGGACGAGACGAGACGAGGCGGAAAACGAAGAGGAATCCCTCGCCACTGTCCATCGCTCGCGTCCTTTCGCGCGCCTTCGAATGCCTCCGCGCGCGGACCGTAACTACGTGTCCGCACGGAACGTCACGAGCGCGAGAGTTCGCTCCTGAGAATACTCGCGCGTGTCTCCTCGTCGTATCCCGAGCGTGTTGGCTCGCGCGAGGAATAGAAGAGCACGAGTGGAACGCGAGTGGAGTCTGCGAACGAAGAACGACGTGAGATACGCTCGTTTAACTGATATTTAGCACGGATATTACGCGAGTCTCGCGAATACTCGGACATTATCGCGGATTATAGGACCGTGGGTTGGTTTGAAGCGTTTACATTTTACGCACCTGCGTGACGCCGAAGGAGCGCGCGGTTTTTAACTGCACGCACCGTCGATAGCAATTTCAAGGTACCCGAGAAACGAGCGTCATCCACGATGCGTCGTGGGTCCTTACGATCCCGTTCCCGTGACTTTTCTCTCTCTCTTCCTGGATCTCAAGCCTCCTTCGACTCCCGTCCGTCTCCCTTTAATTCGACGAAATTTACGTCCACGTCGTCCGACGACGTTTCGGCTGAGAATTGCCGGGATTCTCTGAAATATACATCGTTCGCGAACTCGGACCGGTTTCCTCGTACGTTTCGTCCCTCCTTCCTTTTTCGCGCTTTAATCCCACCTCATTCTCCTCTTGGCTGCACTTTTTTCCCACAACTTCCGCGCGCCCGGAGTAAGAAATGCTCGCGTTAATGACGCCGGTATTTGTAAGACGCACTTTTTTTCTTCTCTCTCTCTCTCTCTCTCTCTCTCTCTCTCTTCTGAGAGAGATGCGTTAAAGGCAAGCGATGAGTGCCACGGAACGGAAAGAGAGGAAAGAGAGAGTGAGTCGCGCTCGAAATACTCGCGCGCGCGTGCACGTACACGCCCGCTTCGGTCGCTCCTGGACCCGAGGAATATCTCCCCTTCACTTGTTGCGCCTTATGGGAATACGAGGAAGTCATTTCATCTGCCTCGCGACGTTCCACGAACTTAAATTAATTGTCGGCGTTAAATAGTGCTCCTCTTGCCTACCGGAGATCCATGAAACTGATAAGGGATCTCGTGCGTTACGATCCATAAAATAGCCCGTGGGACCCTCTTCCTTGATGTTAACGAATTTTATTCTCGCCATTTCTCGCTCTCGCACGCGCAAGAACACCGAGTCGAACGGAAGGCGAATCTTGATCGACCGACTGCACGAAAGAATACGGTTCCACGACTCCTTAAACAGGTACCCCTCTCGTTGCTCGCTTTCTTGCTGCTTGATCTCAGGTAGTGGGGGCAGGCAGGAATTTAGAAAATGTCAAAACAAGCCATGCACGCTTCTTAACAGGAAAATTCTTTCTCCTCGCGATACCATCGTCGCTCCGAGCGATCCTGTGTTCGGTGCCGGACCCGCGGGACGCTCAAGATGAAAATTCTGAATAATCAAGCGTCCCGAGCGACGATAAAACGCGAAACGTCCGGCACGGTGCGGGTACGCGTTATGCCAGGAATCCCCGTAAAACGAATTTCGGGTCCCTCCTAAATCAATCAAAAAATTTCCGGGAAGTTTGCTCGCGCGCGGGGGTAGGGGAGACTAGTCGTTACTTTCATTACTGCGTAGTACCGCATAAGGCGTGCCACGATGCCGTCCATATATGTATGATACGTCGAGCTACGTATGGGGAATCGGTGAGGCTGGATCTCTTAGCTCCATAAAGATTTTTATGGCTACGTCTTGCGCGTACCAGGCGGTCTCGGTGCGCTCGCTCGCTCGCCGGCCCTGACCGCAACTCGGTGTTTCACGTGGCAATACGGTCGAAGATCGCGGGCGGTCGTAAAGCTCGATGAACAGGGTGGAACGTTAAGCCGAGAGGGAGATCGTGAGGAGAAGGTAGTGCTGAGAGAAAGACCGACCGAGAGAGAGAGAGAGAGAGAGAGAGAGAGAGATAGATAAAAGGGCTGTCGAAAGATGGGCAAGAAGGAAGACGGAGCGGTACGAAGAGGACGGAGAGAGAGAGAGAGAAAGAGAGAGAGTGAACAAGAAAGGACTTAAGAGAGAACTGGTTACCCAATACCAGGGACATTTACGTCCAATTATTCAATTTAATTAACCGCCGCCATTAAACACCTCGGCCTTAACCGTCGACGACGACGCGCTCACGTACGTCGCGAGAGCGAGAGTGAGCGGGAGAGGGAAAGTGAGAGAAGGTATGGAGGATGAAGAGTGAGAGAGGTAGAGACAGAGAGAAGAGGGACACGCTTCTGCACCGGTGGAGATTAGTCGTGATTCCAACTTCCGCTTTTATGGGAGAACTTCCGTGGGCGTAGAGAGGCCGAGATGAGGATGGGTAACAACATTCCGAAGGCCTCGCACGCGACTTCATCCTGTCCACGTTGTACCCACTTCGGTCCCCTCGTCTTTCCACTTATGCTAATCCACTTAACATTATTACTTCGAGGAACGGGGGATTTCGAAATTTCGCACGAACGAACGTCCACCGCGTTACTCCCGTCGACGTCACCGCCACTTACGCACGATCAAATCCACCGGTGCAATTTGTCGCGAAATATTACAGCAGGAGAGTCGGGGAGCTCGAGTAAACTTTATCGAGAACGACCCGAACGGTCCTTGGTACTTAATATTAATGAATCCACGAGTTCGATCAAAGGTCGCGGAAAAATCGTTCTCGAGGTTTGCCAGCGGCTAGGGAAGGAGAGAGACCGAGACACCCGAGGAGGAACAATTAAAAGCGATTATCGTACCAATCCTACTTTGGCGCTACTTCCTCTATGCTACCTCCAACCCCGAATCGCTCGGAGTCGTTTCGATGGGGCTGCGATTAGTCGAAGGAAGTGGAAGTGGAGAAAGGAAAAAAGAGGCGAGAGAGCGGCCGAGTTCTCCAATATCGAAGAATCGGCGATTCGGGATCCAGGAGGTTCCTACTACGGGGGCACGAGAGACGGGGGTAGAACCCCTTCCGTGGAGGGATGGGAAGGGATGGCTGGTTCGCGTATTAAAATCAGCATAAAACGTTATTATCCGGCGTCGTAATTCCACGGGTACCGATAGTAAGCCCTAGTGAGCCCGAGTCCGTACTTGTCGGCGTGGAAAACCTCCCCCGAGAGGCGGGGGTGGAGATTCCGTTGAACTTCGAGATAATGCACTCTCGTCCTCTTCCACGATCTCCTTCACCCCTTCCACCTTCTTTCCCTTTCGTTTCTCCTTTCTTCCCATTCCTCTGATATCCTCCTCCTTTCGAAGCGCGCCTGTCTATTCCGGTGCTCCTCGACGTACCCCACTCTTTCTCTCTTTCCTCTTTTCCTCTTCCTCGTTTCCTCTCCCCTCGCATCTGGCGCCTCCTACCCATCGCCGATCTTGAGGGAGGGAAGAATTCGATATCAAATTCTTTCGCGAACGTCCCGCGGCTGTAACGCGAGACGGAAAACGCAGACCGTTCGAGAAGGCCAAGAGGAAGAGTAAGGCGAAGGGGTGAGGGAGGGAGAAAGGTGGAAAGATATTGCTGCATTCCTACGGCGCATAATGAGCTGGTCAAGAAGGTCACCCGTGACGGTTCCATTCCTTCCGTCGCGCCTCACAATTCTCTTGGATTTCAAGATCAGAAGGAGTGGGACCGGGAGCAGGTGAAGCTAGAGGATTAAGTTTCCGAGATATTTGAATTTCTTTTGCAGCTATCCAAATCGATTTCAATATTGTCCGATCCTGATTCGCGAGCAAGTCAATATCCACGATTACGAGGGAGTCAATTTATGTGACCGAAACTCTCGATAACAATGGACGAGAACGACGGGTCTTCTCGTCCTTTCATTCACGAACGTATAGCCCTTCTGGCCATTCCCGAGTCGCATTCGATTTTCCACGAGCGTAAACAGCCTCGTGGAACAAAGTCGTTTACCGGAGTCGAATAAACAGTTCGATATCGAGGCCACGGGCTCTCGTGTCGTCGCTCGGATTTCCGACGGACAGTGGAGCAAGCGGTGAGCTAGGAACTTCTCGCTGACCTCGTGCATCTCACGGAATGACCTTGGATCGCTTCTTCCCGTTACGTCCCCTAGGAATTAATCGAGCCGCAGAAGTCGATCGTAAATCATTCGGATTTCGGTTCTCGCACCTACCCTACGTCCCGCGATCTAACACCTGGCACTGGTAAAGAGATCCCCCAGCTGGCGTGCTCGTAAACCGTCTTCCGGAACACAAACCGCCACCGTCCCAGGCCAAGCGCTATCTCGCAGTGCTTACCAAAATGTCGTAAACCACTCTACGGATCGCGCTCCCGTGAGCTTTTAAGACTTCGCCAGGGCTTCCGGCTTGTTCGGTCCGAACTTGCGAAGTAACCGATCTTGACTATCGCTCCTCTCTCTCTCTCTGTCTCGTGCTCAGTTCTCCCGTCTCTCTCGTGTCCCGTGGAGGAGAACACGCCACCACCGCGGCCACGAGGGTCCTTGGTAAGAGTCGAGGCGCGCGTATATGGCCCAACGTATACAGGGCAAAGTGCCGCATCGCGATTGCGATCGGATCGTCGAACGATTTTCGAAATTGCCTCGTTACTATCTTCTCCTTCCTGCCGTTCGACTCGGAGTTTTACCAGGACACGCGCGCGTCGGAGAGCCTTTGCGGCCGGCGGGACAATATTTTGATCGCATTCGCCGTTAGGTACCCCTTACGTCACCGGAAGTACAAGGACACGGACAAGTTTCTTCAACGAGTAAGTACTTGGACGGGTATTATGCATTATGCATGCCGCAATGCTCGTGCTTGGTCAGAAATCGTATTGTACGGAAAACGGATAGCCTCTCCGAACAAGTTGCTTCGCGGGACACTTCGGTGTGTACCCATACATCAGCGGAGTCGAACGTTCGCGGCACGCGGAACCGTGATTTCAATTTGCCATTTTTCAGAGATTTTAACGTCTCCTACGGGGAGGGAAGGTAGCCACGTGAAAACGAAGTTAACGTCCCGGCGTGGTAATTTTAATGAAATCGCGAACAGTTAAAATGATCCGCCTTGGACGTTTCTAGACATACTCACCGCTCCCGGGGTGGTAATACACAAATGAAGCTTCGAAAGCTCGTTTACCTGAAACACACGGAGAAAAAAAAGGGAAAATTAACATGGGATTCCAGGTTTCGGCGAGTTAGCGCTCGCGCGCTTTTCGACGTTTCGAAATAAAAGCGTTCATTAGCGTGGCTCTTGCAAATTAAACGAACGCGTGAGTCGTCATATTATTTCGTACATGTGTCGTTTTAATTGGAACAAAATTCAATTGTAAATAGCCGCTAGTCGTCGCCGGATATTCTGTCTGCTTCGCGTAGCTCCCCTGTACGCTCTGTATATGTATATTGCGCAATATCTCCGCCGGGCAAATAATAATTTGTTTCTCATCTTTCACGCTCGACATGGAAACAGAGGGCCACGGGGGTGGTCCGTCGCAGGCTGCCCGTACCAGCAGACATCTTTCGATGCATTTAATATCCCCGTATTTATGCAACTCCAATTATAATTCCCACCAAGCCCATTCTAACCGGTCCCGTCTGTTTACCGACCTTTTCTATATTCGTGTTTTCTTCGACTCGCGCTTTCGTTTCGTCCCGTCAACCACTTTCTCCTTTCTGTCTCCTTCCATCGTCGACCATCCCATCTCCTTCCATCCTCCACATCCCCACCCCCTGTCGCAGCGTTTATTTCCCCCGTGAATCTTGCCCACCTTCGTTCCTCTCTTCCATTTCTCTCTACTCTCTTTCGCCCTCCCGCTTCACGGCTCTTGCGCTTATTTCATCCTCCCGTACCCCATCCCTCGCGTCTTCTGCCTGCCTCTACCACTCCACCCTCCGGCCTCGACATCAACAAACATCTTGATTATACCGTGAAAGCCGCCTCGACTCCGAGTCCCGACTGGAAGCTCGTTTCTCTCTCCTTTGCTCTCACCCTCGGAGGCACCCAGCACATCCTCCTACCTACCCTCCTCTATTCGCTTCTCCTTCTCCTCCTCCTTCTCCTCCTCCTTCGTTGTCCAACTCTCATTCTCCTCTCTTTTTCTCCCTTTCTCATTCTTTTAACGCGAGCCTCGTTCCGCTATCTCCCCACCCTTTCTCTCGCCCACTGTCCCTTTTTCTCTTTCTGGCGCTTTGCGCAAATGTCCTCTACCCTCCAGGATAACAGGGTGGATAGAAGCGACGCAAGAGACCACCATCCTCCTCTCCTTACTCCTCGGGCCGGTCTGGTAGTATTTGCATGCGAAATTAATGCCTTTCTATTTCGCCCCGAATTAAATGCAAGTTTGCATAAAGAAACGGCGATTTATTCGTTTATTCTTCGGGGTGAAAGGGACGCATTGCGGGAAGGGGGTGGATCCGGGGAGCGAGAAGAGATTCAAAGGGAGAGAGAGCAAGAGGAAGAGAGAGAGAAGGAAAGGGACGAGAGCTCCGGTCCCTTTCGTCACCCGATGAATCGAGCCTTGTGCAATCACGACGAACGACACATTCCTCCTGATTCCTTCTACCTCTTGCTTCTTTCTTTTTCTACTCTCGTCACTCCTGCCGTCGCTTTCTCTCGAGGAGAGCGCACGACACGGAGACTCGCGTTTTTATTGTTTCTTCGGGCAGTCTCTCTCCGTAGAGAGAACGAGAGGGACGTCGATCAAACGGTGACTTGGCAAACGCCGTTAGGCCCTCTTATTACGTCACCGTTCTCTTCTCCCCTCTCTTCCACCCTCTTGTTGTTCCTCTCTTCTCCTACTCTTTAGCCGCCAACCCAAAAGAGAAATTTCCCGGCGGAGAGCGCTTTTCTCGGCGATCGAATCGAGGGGGATCTCGAAACTCGTTCAGGGTTGCTTTGAGCGACTCTTCGGGAGTAGTACGAGGAGCAAGGAAAGTCGAGACGAGGAAAGGACCGGTGGATATTTCCCAACAGCGACGTTCCGCCGAAACTTTCGATCTTAGAGAACTGGCAAGTAGGTGACGGATGAAGTTTGAGAAGTCCTTTTACGAAGACTCTCGAGGGGGGCTGGAGATGACTGGTTCGATAGGCGTCGAAAATATCGAACGAGGCGAGAAGTGTTTGGGAATTTTTGAAAATCGGCCTCTCCCTCGTGAAATAAAGTGACGCATCTGATTGCTGCTCGTGCGAGGGCGCAAGCTCGGAGAGAAGAGAGATGGGAGTTGTCTCTGTGGCGGACGCTTCGTTGAGTCAAACGGTGAGATTGAATGAGTTCGTTAAAAACGCACGTCGGAAGGCTTGAATGACCAATCAGGCCACGCGGCGAAGTCATCGACGAGAAGCTCGGGAGGGCGATAGGTTCGAGCTGCCCCTCGAGATGCGATGATCGAAGATTCTTTCTTCGTTGCTCGTTCGCTTCTTTCAGCGAGCCGTTCCGCGTCAGTCTATTTTTCAAAACGATTATTTAATGAGTGGTGAAGCGTTATCGAAAAATAGAGATTCGACGAGTCAGTGTTACTTGCGAAGACTATCTACTCGATATTGCTAAGAGTTCTACGATCGCAAGCGCACGTTAGCGTTATGTAGATTAGTTAAAAAATGCATCTCGAGCGCGCGAGGAGAAGGTTCGCTTGTCCGACGATGTCTGCGGTCGGCGTCCCGACGCTTCTTCTCTATCCGCGTGTTTCGCAGTGTCGTTAAAGTGTCAGGGATGGACGTTTTACGAGTTTAATAAAAATTAGAGTAGTGCAAAGGGAACGCAAGGGGTGGTAGGAGAGGGTGGCACGGCGAACGGTTCGGTGTGTGTGGTTAAGGGACGACCTGCAACCGCACTTAAGCCCTACCACCACTGCCTGGCCGGTAATTTATTGCGAACCCTTGCTACTTTTGCCTCGTTTTGCATCGTTAGCGCCGCACCACACACAGGTGCAAGCTCGCACACGTATGTATCGTGGTCCATTTAGGGCACCGACGTGGCGAAGGGCAACTTTTCTCCCCTAGCGGGCAAGAAGGGAGGTTTCCGGGCGAGGACTTTTTGCCACTGGTGGAATATCGATATATCGTACCCTCGTCTCAAGATATTCGAGTGCTCGAGAGGGAGACAGGGAAACACCTAGAGCAACGATAATTTTTCAAAAGTCACCCTGCTCCTACCAAAGATCGACACTGCGATCTCGACTGTGAACTCTGTAGCTCGATTGAGTTTTTTTCAGGATACATTGGAACAACTACGACGCGAGGAGTCGTAAATGAGAAAAGAAGTAAAAACTTTCTTGTGTCGCGAGAGCAAACGCCCCTCAGGTTTCCATTGTCGTGTATGTACACGCGACGGTAAACGTACGTCCAAGGAAGTAAAAACAAATATATCATCCTACGCGATGGTTACGGTCCGGTATATCCTATCGCGTATAATTTATTCATAATGTACTCGCACGGAAAATTTAATTTGCATTTATGCAAACAACGGCTTTCATTAAAACGTCCCGCGCCAAGGGATCCATTCTCGGGAGACTCTCTCGAGCATTCGCCGAGAAACGTCAGTGGCCGTCTTCGAATACTCTTCTTCGCCATGTTGAAACCTCGCGCGACGCTTTAACCACACATTCCTCCTTTTTACGGAACTTATAGATTTTTCCTCCTATTTACGATGTACGCGGTACCGCGACTGAAACGAGGATGGGACTCGAGCGTGAAGGGTTGTAGTTGAAAGGAACGTGATAACTCGTCGCTCCTTCCGAGAAGGACTCTTTCTCTCTCTCACGAAAGGTGAAAATCTCGAAGAGCAAACCCCGATAAGACCGTCTACCCTCTTTCATCCCTTATGCTCTCTGGGAACATTTTCCAGCCGAAGGCCCAAAGTATACAGCAGCCACTTGGTAGTATACGTCGCATGCGCTGAGCTCCCTCAGCTAACGGAAACCGTTCGAAGCACTCGACGTGACCTATCTCTCTCTCCTCGTAACATCGTTACTGTTACTCATCACCCTTAATGCACGCTTCCCGCACGGCGGCGCGCGAGCACGGCAGCTCCGAGGTGGGGGATATACTGGAAGAGGCAGTTATCGGAAGCGGCAGAGGGATCGAAAAAGGAGTCGATCCGTTCGATGACCCTTGGTACACCGTAGATATTTCGGCGAACTAGAATAACCCGACGACAATCGACGATTTAAGACTCGAATCCAACGAGCGAGGAAGTTAATAACAAAACCTGAAAACGATTTACGATAAACGGCAACGATCGGATATTTTTTCTTTTTTTGTTTAATATCGGTTCACAAAGAAATCGAGAAGGAGAAAAGAGAGCAAGGCTATTTATAAAAGTCGTTCCGAAGTCCCCTACCGTTTATAAGCTCTTGCCCTCCCCATTTCCGAAGTTCGAGTTCACGAGAGACTTCGCCAATGTTACGACGACGTGAAGTCCGATAATAATTTTCGTTACACGTCGGGGAGCAGGGATTTAAACCGCGCCGCGCGTCGCCCCCGTGGAGGATAGAATTTATTCGAGCTCAGGCTACGCATCAATTTGTTCCTCCACCGTTGATTCGCGATCGTCGAAGCGCGTCCGACGAAACTCCGCACCGTCGGAGCCATAGAAATTTAATTGTTACGATCGACGACGCGGATGCGCGTGCATCGAAAATATCGGGAGGGATGGCCGCACGAAGATTCGTGAAGAACGGCAACGAGTAACCCATTCCGCCAAGAGAAACGGAGAGGGAAGGGTTCGCGCGACGTCGCTCGTAACGCACGGTCGTTATCGGCGCAGTTACGCCTGGCATCGTAACGACGACTTTTTATTACTGCACGTGCATCGCCTTTACGTAATAACGCACCAGCCATTCGCTCTTTCTCTATGTTTCTTCGGTTCTCCCCCCCTCTCTCTCTCTCTCTCTCTCATCACTTCACTCTCTCGCCCCGTAATTCCGTTTTCCTCGTCCGGATGCTGACTACGAGGATCGAACAGGGAGGCAAAAACTCGGCGAACGATGGCGCAACATCGATCCTCGTCGAGCGTAGCACGAGCTACGTGGAAACGAGAATAAGCCCTGTAATCGCGTAGATAAACTTCTAATTAACTGAGGAGAGGGAGAGGAGGACGAGAGAGAGCGAGGTGCGGGAGAAAAAGGAGGCGCGCGAGAGCTTGTAAGGGAGGAGGTGTGTAGAGGAGAGATGAGACGAAGCGAGAGAGGAAGGCACGCGAGAGAAGAAAACCATTTGGGGCCGAGAATGCGCCTGGTGTACCTACCGCAGTAAAATCACGAGATTATTATACCGTGCAGCCCTCCTGGCCGTACGCTCGCGCACTACCGGCGTGTACGGGCCGCGCTGGCTTATCGCGTTACACGAAAGGATGTGCATATCCTCGCCGATGCGACGACGCGCGTGACACAATTTTTTCGGGTACCAAAGGCCGCCCAAATCCCTTTGGGAAGCGCGTGAACTCCCGTGAACGTCCCAACCGGTAGGCCACTGCAATTTCGGGAGCAAAAAAGCGTAAAAATTCGAACCGCTGATACCACGCTCCGTGATGGACTTTGACAGATGCGCTTCGGAATTGAACGATCCCGAGAACTCCTCTTTCGGGCGTCACAATTTGCTCGGGGGTAGTCGAGAGAAGTTAAAGGATCGATACTCCCGTGAATTAAGTTCCTACGCTGTTTCATATCCCATAAGTAATTGAAAATGTTTCCTTGTTTCGTAGCGCGCTATCCCTGGAATTTCCATGAATGAGCGCGTTAACTATTTTACTATGCGAGCGAACAGGTTGCGAACAGGTTTCGCACACGATCGCTCGTTGGTGCACGCTTTACCTGGCAACTCGGCGATCATGGCCGGACCATAAAGTTCCAATTGAATTGGAATACAATGCCGGCTCGATGTCAAGCGTGTTACCAGGATCGAGTAGTGGCTGGGAACAACTTCATTAAAGTGTCTTACCACGGGTGCCGCGACAGGGTAGCGTTTCTAAACCAAAATGACGCTTTACAGCATGACGCGATGGACCGGAGAGTGGATCGAGGGAGAACCGCCCTCGGACAGGCTGTTTCCACTGTTATCGCGTTTACATGGAATTTACGATGCGTTATTACAGCGGCGAAACGGTGGCTGAATAACTGTGCGGTCGTGCCCGTCACGTCGTGGTCGAACCATAATGACGGAACAATGACGTTAGGCACAGGTAAAAATTAGTGACCGCCGAAAACCTGTAAATCTGTGAGTACTGCGGTAACCGCGAATCGCGCCCGCATTGATAGAAACCACTGTAAAGATAATTGCAGAGCAGCTTTAACAGTCTGCGGTCGAAGGTACGCGTAGTTTCTCTTTCACCTTACATTTGCAAATTAATAACCACGTTCGCGGTTCCCGTGAGATTAATTTACACGTTACATCGGTACATTTTCAGCGGAATTCTATTCCCACTGGCGCGTCAACAAATTTTTCGTCCCTACTGCAGAGCGCATCAACCGTCTCATTTTCCGCGAACAAAGCACTACCGTGTCTCCGAGATGAATCTTCACTCGGAGCTACGGTTACTAATTTCAAAACAACAGATGCCTTTCCGCGTAGAATTCTTTCCCTAACAACGAGCGGATGTTTCTGTAGCAGCGCGCATCCGTCTCGTATTACGCTCGGCCGAGTCTATCCACCGCGAATGTATCCTCCTCTCGTTGTATCGCTCCGGTATCGAACTTAACTATCGCAATAATGCTCCGCTCGAAAACTGGTTCTCCATTTTTCACCGCGTTCTCCCGTGTATATCATTTTTAATGCGGCCGTGCGCGGCGTGTGGCTTCTACCGAACAACACTTATCGCCCACGGTATGCGATGCTTTATCTACGACCCATTGTTAAATAATCACCGGAATGTCATGAGCCGATTGGTCGTTATGTACGAGCGTAGGTACCTACCCTCCTAGGCATTCTGAGACGCTCGGCCCGGCCTAAGAGAGCATGCGCGAGCGAGCGTGCAATGTAAAATGCAAAATGCGAGACGAGCGATTTGTACGCGCGTCGCATCGCCAAGCGGGATCGAACGCGAGGGCTCCGCTCAGATCGAGCGCGCGATCGTCTCGCATCGGGTCAGGGTGATCCTGAGCCACGGCGCATCGCGACGACCCACATTGATCATCCTCAACGGCCTTGGGGAGTAGGATGACGAAACGAGAGTGGTACGCGAGCGGTTGGCGTACTTCGCGAGATCGGGACGATTAGTCAAGGATAGATACGTACGTCGAATTCCACGTGGGCAGAAGGTCTGTTGCAATCGCGACGTTGAAAGCGTCGCTTTTTCCAAGCGCGTTTTTCAACATCCGTACCCAGGGTCTACCGAGTACAAGCGGATTTCGTCCTCGCGAGGCGCAAACAGGCGGGAAAAGTATCGGCGCGCGACGATCCGACGCGAATAAGGATAAGATTTATTCAAAAGGCTATTCAGGAAGTGGACTACGGATGACCAGGAAGCGTAAATTCCAAATCTGCTTTATCCGCATCGTCCGCCGGACTGCAGGTTAATCTCAAGGGGTGCCGTTGAGGCGCCGGATACGGCCGATGCGCGAGGGCCAGAACCGGAAAAAGAGAGAAAGGGTGGAACGAGGGATGCGAGGGGTGGAAAGGAGAGCTTGAATAAAAAGGATTTATTTTTGCATCGCTCGTCGTATTCGAACGACGGGAGCGTATCTGCTTCCTTTATACCGTCACCCACCAAATCCCTCTCTTTCTTCCTGGATCTCTCTTTCACGAGGCACCCTCCAAATTTTTCCTACGTGTATTCGTGGAACTACCCACACGTAGACGCCTCGTTGCTCTCCCTTGTCCCTCCCCAAGAACGATCTCTTCTCGAAACAAATCCGACCAATTCGAATGCGAGCGTCTCTCGTATTCTGGGCAGGGACTTGTTATCGAATCGACCAATACGCTACATCGGCCCCCTTTGGACTCTCTTCTAAGCTTAAGAAGACGAGCGCGTAGGTGGATGCTTACGAGGGTCGTGGTGCACGTTCGTGACGGCTATTCTATTTATCGTGGGAAGTTTTCACGTGTTAGGAATTTTTCGTAGGGGTAAAATCATTTGTTTATCCGGGATAATCTTGCGGGAAGAATAATCGACGCCGAATGTGCGTCAATCGTCGTCGTCAGAGGTGGAAGGTCGAGAGAGAGTGAGAGAGTGAGAGGGGGTCGATTAACCGAGCCCTTGGAGTTGCGATTTCCGGTCGGTCGGCGCTACGGTTCGTCAATCGGTGCCGGCAAACGTTAATTTAACGCCACGCTCGCCGGGAAGCCGTTTTTGCGAATCCCGCACTTGGGTTAATTGCTAAACCAAGGGAGGGTGGGGCTGCTCGTAGCGGTAGTTGTGGTGGTAGGTAGCCGGGGGCATCGAGGGCTGATCGAACCGCCAATCGGAAGTACCAGGTAGGACTTTCTCGCTGTTCCAACTGAGTTCGTAACGCGCCTCCTCCGCCTCGTATCTGCGCTATTTTTTTGTAAATTTAATTCTCTTCGAGTTTGGCTTATTTAGCGGATTCGAGTGGCACAAGCGGTGTAAGTGCCGCGGTAGGATCGAAGTTTGCGAGGAAATTTATTGCACTTCCCGGTAAGAATTTATTTCGCGTATCGTCCGCCCGACAGCTCGACCTTTTTCGAAAAATTCCATTTTGGCCGCGCTCCACGCTCGCTTCGAGGAAGTCGCGCAATTTATTTCGCCGGCGGGCGAAGTGCGTGAGACACGCACGCGCGCCTGGCGTGATCGCACCACGATTGTACTACATTGATAGGAGAAAGTCTCTCGCGATGGCGAGCAAGATAGGAGGAAGCAAAAACGAAGCGAAAAAAATTACCGTCCACGTGGATCCACACTCGGTGTTCTATCGCTCGAATGAATATCGGCGAGGCCAAAACCTTGGCCAAAGGCAGATTGAATATCCTCGACATCGCGAGGCAGCTAATACCGTATCCCGGAGAGAGTATCTGTTTTTTAAGTCTCCAGGTTACGGAAGATAACATCGCCTTTGCAAACATAAGACGCTCGATATCAAATAGCGAAGTAACCGAGAAAAGTGATTAGATCCTCGGAAGATGGTACCTTCGATTACCGATCGCGGGACGTGGCGGACGGGTTGCTGCACGATCTATCATAAGCTTCGCAGCCACGAAGAAGATCAAGCCCGTCGATAGGCCGGGCTTTTAAAACGAACTGTCGTTAGTCCCTTATCGGCGTGATCTCAAGTGCAGGCCTGCAATCTCACCTCTTATCGCGATGAAAATTCATTTAAGCGACAGCGCTTGATTACCGGCGCGATCGGGCGCGCAAGCTCGCGCGCAAACCATTGTTGAGGCCACTTACGCGAGCGACGGTTTATCGTCCTCATTGTGTCGCGCCGCCCTCCGGCGATTACGAGAACGTAAACCTAACATTTAACCGTTCGACGTGAGCGAGCTTTTTTCTTCTTCTTCGGTGAAACGATAGGCGGTCTTATCGCGGGGCAAAAAGGCATGCGCGTCTACTTCTACGAGGGGCCACGATGTTTTTCCAATTAAACGTGCCCCCGTTATCGATCACGAATAGGTCACGACGAATGTTTCAATGCTCATTGTATCGTAGAGCGTTATCTCCGAAGGAAACAAATCGTAAAGATCCCATCTCCAGTGGAAGCGGTTCCCTCTTAAACGCCGTAACCAAGCGTCAACCTTCTACATTCGATATTCTTACCCCTGGTAACGCGAGCCCCAACGCTCCATTCTCCAGCACCCTCTCCCCCGTCAGGAGGGTGAATCTCCTTCGACTGGAGGCTTGAATTTCCCGAGCGCGCGCATTCGACGGCCCTTTTGTCAGGGTGGCGAAGTCAATCGGTCTCATTCAACGAATCTCCCTCTTTCGCCTCGAGGGAAAGGGACGACGGGGGTGAAGCAGAAGGGATGCGGTTCACTCGGAGGTAGCTGGAAAGCTGACGAGCATCACCGCCACCCTCCTCCTCCACCTCCTCTTTCTCCTCCACGCGCGTCGACGTCGGCGGTGGCGGCTGTCGAATTCACTCCGGCGCCCTCGTACGATACCTCAACCCCTTGGGCCGCACTCCTCTCTCTCTCTCTCTCTCTCTCCTTTCCTCTTTAGACCGCGCGAGCGGCATCCCCTCCGGCCAATCCGAAATCACATTAAGTCCGTCTCAACGCGTCCAGTCAAAACTCCAATTTAAAAGTTCCTGCCAGCCGTGCTCGCTCGCCGTGCCGCCTCGTCCCTCCCCGTTCCACGAGGTAGGACGGAATTAGAAATACCGAAAATAGTTCTTCGCGGCTTCGACCACCGACTAATTCCATCGCCACCCCGCCACTTCGTCGGAAAATCGTGCGTACGCGTGCGACGTCTCGCGCACGTGGATTTTCCACCACGGTGGATATAGGTAGCTCCGAGTATTTTTATAGGTAGAGAAAGGACCCTCGAGAAGGGAGAGACCGACTGCGCGATTAGCTCTTACGTCACGCCTGCATTATTGGCGCATTCCGATCCGCGACAGGTTTCTCGATAGACGGAAAAAGAGACGCGGCATTGAGGGCGCTCCCGAACGGCAGAAAGACGCGAGGAGAAAAGGTGCGAGAGACGAAGAAAGCGAGGAAGAAGTTCGGTTGAAAACTTTCCGATAGCCACCTAGTCGGAGTCTCGGAACTCCTGTGAAACTTGCTTCGACAAATTAATGAGATCGCCGTGCAGGTAGCGCGGGAATGGAAAGAAGGGCGAGGATGAGAGAAGTAAAATAGATAGGGAGAATAAAGGGAGATAGGAAAAGAGACGCGGTAAGAGTGTACCCGCGCGTCTGTCTCGCGAAAGACAGAAAATCCATAAGAGAGATTGAAAAACAAGGAGGGATATTTTTTCCATGGAAAATGGAACCTTCTCTCGAGCTCACCACGAATACGCACAAAGCATTTTTAATACATTATGGTCGATTACGGGAATAGAATCGGGCGGAGATTACGCGAGCGAGAAAAATCCGAGGGACTCTTAAGGGATGGAAGCCGTGGCGAACGGGAGAGAAACACGGAAGAAGAGAGAGAAACAAGAGGCATGCTAAATCGGAAAATTGTCGTCCTTACGGTGGGCGCGCTAATGCTCGGTTAATCCCGAACCCGGCGAGAACTCGAGAATGGGAGAGCGCGAGGGCGACGGCGGATGCGATGCCGGCATCGGTGCGGAATATAAAATATGTAAGAAGTTTTCCCGGAGAAGAAAAGGGAGAATGGGCTGGTCGGACGAGAGGAGGCAGCCGAAGGGAGTCTCGCGATGGGAGCCGCGGGGAAGATCGACGACAGGTTGAGGCGCGCGGTGAGGAGGATGAGGCCGTAAGAAGCTGGCGAAGAGGATGGTGGTGGAGGTGGAGGTGAACCAGCCTTAAGGAGAAGCAGAAGATGGGGAGGAGAAGAAAGGAGGAGTCCGTTGTTTTCTCGGCAAACATAAATCCCACATCGAAATGAGTTTAAAATCGCCGCGTAATCCGCGAGCGAGTCTCCGCGGCGCGGCAGCCCGCTCGCTTCGGACCAGCATTTTCTCTGCCTTTCCTTCTTACCTCTCGCACAGCAGCTCGTCTCCTTTCTCTCTCGAGTCAGTCGCGTTAAACTTTTCCTTCCGTGGCGAGACGCGGAGACGGCGAGAAGGACGTGGCTCGAGAAGCGAGCCACCAACGACGACGACTAGGTACGCGCGCCACCACGGGGACACGGAATATTTTTCCGACGGGGAAGAAAGGAATCTCATTAATTCACCGGACGGAACAGGGAGACGTCAAAACTTTTCGCGACGAAGGAATGCGCGCTTGCAAAACCCAAGGAGTTCTTAGCCGTCTCTCCCGCGCCCGAGTCCTTTTCGTCCACGTCGACAGAGATTTGTCCTTCGAATCCGCGCTCATCGTCGAATTCGTTCGATCGAAAGAACGTTTCGTTCTTCCTCCCTATATTACACCGGTCGAGAAAGCAGAGACTTTTCTTCGACGTTGAATCGACGCGCATCGTTGAAGAAGGATCACCTGTACCGAGGAGCTGGTTGACCGTGCGGTCCACCGTGTGTCCCAGATGAATTTCAATAAACCACGATAACTTAATAACAAGCGTGACGTCCTATGGGCACCAAGATAGAAACTTAATGCAGTTATAATGTAGTAAGGTAGCGGTCGTTCGGCCACGCCAGAGATCAACGATCCTGCGGAACGAACGAGGCGTGGCTGATAGATAATGAAGACGAAGGTGGAAAGGTCCATCACGGCCGGCCGGGGTATTAGATTATCGGTGTATTAGACGTCGATCGAGCCAGGAATTGCTCTTTCTCTTTATCCACGGTGCCTCTGTGGTCTTCGATAATCCGATCGTTCCTTGCCGACCTCTCCGGAGGAAGCCGCTGAGGGAGGGACGGAGAGAAGGCAGGGGGCGTGGGATAAGGAAAGAGAATCTTCGAGGCGTGACCGGTGAGGGATGGTCGAGGGAGGATGTGGAACTTGGTATTGATGCGGTGTACGGCTTCCATGGAACGAACAGTGGTTGGAGATCCCTCGGGGGGCGCCGTCGAAGCTCCGAAGTCGAAGGGAAGATATAATCGATGACGTCGGAAAATATTGTTCTTTTGCAATGTCAAGGCGAATGACGAGTCGGGCGGAAAAGCCCGGAAACAAAAGATTTACCTCTCTCGTCTGCGTGCGCGAATCTTGCCTTCGTTGGAATAAAAACAAGAGAGAAGAGGGAAGAACCAAGGGGAATCTCGACGAGAATTATACTCGCGAGACAATTCCACGGTCAAATGAGTCGTTAATAATTTTCAATTAATTCTCCCCCCTCCCCTTCAACCGAACAGACCAGGGGCCGCGGCGTTCTGGAAAAGGCATAGATACAATCGCGCGGAACTCTAGAGTAATTTACTATAATCCGCTTTAGAGGGATACTCCCGGCGGAGTCGCGCGAACTGGGAGAGAGCGACCTTGAAACAACAATCAACAGCGACAGCCTCGTTCCCGAAATCTCAGTGAATCCGTCTGGTCAGCGAAAAGTACCGCGAGTGGAAGGAAACCGTCTCTCCCTCCCTTCATCCCTCCTCTTTTCTCTCTCTCGGTCTTTCCTTCTCCGCTTTCTGGCAGATGGCGGGCTGCAGGGCGAAGGCGAGGAGACGTTGAAGAGGGTCGAAGTTATACCCGTATCTTGGAGCGAGATCGATCGCAGGTCCCCAGGAATCTTAATGGAGCCGGAGGATTTCCAGCTGTGGACGGAGGAAAGACGGGGGAGAAGAGAGGACTTCTCCTCTTCGAGCAAACAAACGTAATTGCAAGAGAATCTCTCCGGAGCCCCTCCTCTCCTTCCCTCCTTCTCGTTTCTCCGCGAACCCTCGCCCTCTCCCTTTTCCATCCCTCCGGAAGGTTTATGCGATCGGCACGAGGAGCGACGCCATTACGCCGGCTATGATTTAATCGTGTACCGCGCCGCGGTATGGAATTATTATCGGTAGCACAGGTGGTTAACGGTGCCTCGAGGTCCTTGGGGTCGAGAAAAGTGATCATCGTCCTACCAGTCGCTCCAACCTCGATCCGTGAGAGCAGCAACGGCCAGCACCTGCCGCGGTAATGCGCCTGGAATGCGACGCTTCTCCACCTCCCTTCGACGCCTCGCCTTCACGAACCACCAATACCGTTCCCGATGAGAAGTCAACGCGCACCGTTACCGACGCGCGCCAGCTTATTAGACGCGAGCTCGCGTCGAGCGCGCGAGCGTATCGAGGAAGGATAAAATTAGCGGGGAGAATCTCGCGCGGAGATCGCGGCTGACAAGAGGAGGATAATCCAATCGCGAAATTCTTCGACTACGCGGTGCGCTCATTTGAATCTCTTGGCCGCGTCTCGTTCCGTCGGCCTGTAAATAATGCGGCGCGAGCGGAGCGTTCGAGCGAATGGAAAAAATTCCGCTGCGAATTTTTTTGCCAATCTTCTCGCCTCCTGTGCAGCCGTACGTAAGGATATCGAGGCGGAAGCGATGCGCGGACGTCGACGTCGAAGTCGACGTTAAAGGCCGCGTCTCGACGTCGCGCGTCGCATCAACGAGACTCCCTTTTGTTCCGACCTAGCGCGCGTTTATGACGTTTCCGAGTAACGCAGTCGATGCCCGATACCGGCTCGGAATTGCAGTCGCGCCGGCGAGATTAATCACGCGATAGCGCCTTAACGACTCCCCGGCGACAGGGCTCTATCCTCCATGCGCTCCTCGTTTTTTTCTTTTTCCACCACCCCTCTCTTTTTTTCTATTTCTCTCCTTCGCACCGACGCGCACCCTCCGATCGCGCCGTTTCCCATCATCGATCCCATTCCCTCGGGAGACGTCGACGAATATTTACCCGCGGTACTTTCTCTCTCTCGCGCAGCTTCGAATAATTTCGAAAATCTCTCGCGCGCCGTTCTCGCGAGAGAGTTTCTGGATTTTTCGCCATTTCACGGGTCACGCGATCTTTGCTTTTACGAGAAAATCCACTGGCACACCCGGGGAAAGGCGCGGAAGACGGAGAGAAGAGGGAAAGAGCGCGATTCTCATTTACATGGTCTACCGCTTTTCGTGCCACGTAAACGTTGGCGCGCGTTTAGCAGCTCCTAGCTCGCGTCTGCTCGGCATTAAAGCAGGAAGCCCCCGGTTGCCGTTGCCGCGCGCAACGACGAGCAACGCAGCTGCGCCCTAAGGGCCGTTAATGATATTCGCAGGTGACACATCTAATTCAGTGACTGCGCAGACCGGAAGCTGGATGCGATGCGGTGGCAAGCACGCTGTCATCGCGCACAATGAGGATGAACGAGAACAAGTGGCGAGCGCGAGGCGAGAGAGGGCATGTTTGCATTTTCATGTCGTCACCACTGCCGGGAAACACGTGAAATTACAACGTACTAGCGCGGATGGGACGGACGTTGTTCTAGTCGGATGGCCCTCTGAATTTTTATACCGGAAACGGAGATCCGAGACTGTTGCCCGGGGGTGCGTCGATCGTCGAAAAATTGTCACGCGGACGAACATCAGCGTGAAATTAATCCTCGCGATAACTCGACTTGCGGAATAAAACAAACAATTCCCCGAACGAATTTTCTAAACTGAAAAATGTTTCCTCGTTCCTTCGAGCCACCCGAGGGTCCATTCCTTCCTTCTGAAAGCGGCGCACCTTTCTCACGTTCAACGTTCTACAGCAGAAATCAGTCACCTGCATCCTCTAATCCGTCTCCTCAGGTAGTACTTGGCAAGCGCTCGTGTAAAGACTGGATCCAAGAGGAGATACACGACGGACGATCGTCGTGGACCGCCTGGATTCACTTGGTCCGATCCAGATCGGATCCTAAGAAGCTGACGCTTTCGAAATCGCTCTGTTAGGTCGATAACGATCTCCCAGGTCGTCCCGGTCGTCGGGGCCTTCCCGGCAATGACGACGGCATTGCATATGCTCGCTGCCAACCGTCCCGGGATATATACCGCCTCCACGTCGTTTTATTGCCCGCTCGCCAAACTGCACCCCGAGCGAAATAATAACAGGGTTCCGCGCGATTTTACACGCGGGGGCCCTTGCGCGCAGGTGACGGTTCGTTTACCGTGGAGGCGAGGCGAGGCGAGCACATAGGCGCGCGAGCCTTTCTCGAGATCGTTCGAGATTAGCGCGGAAATTGTTATTCCGAAATTGTTACTCACCGTGGCGGAGGCAGGGCTCTCTCGCGTAATAGCGAGTTCGCGAGGCGGTAAACGGAATTTGGCGCGTGGGCAATTTTCCCACTCCGCCTTTTCGCGCGACCCGAGAGGACTGCGAGGAGGTGGGTCGATGACACGTAAAAAATTAATTTCCCGGAGATTTTTTCGATGCTCGTAACCGCTTCGTCGTTTTTTCCTCGCGTCGCACGTTTACCGACCATCTCGCGCGACGAAGGAGAACGCGCGATAATCGCGTCCGCTTAATCGCGCGAGAATTTTCACACGCCAGGTGAAGCACGGTCCCTCGCGTCTTTCATCTTCCTCCGTGAGTTTCACGCGCGTCCCTGGCCGCGCGACCGCCGCGCGGCCACCGTCGCGATCTTTGCGCGTTTAAAAAGCGCCAAGAATAACTTAGGAGCGCGCGGAAGGCGGGCGGTGGGAGCGGGACGGCTCGCTCGCCCCTTTCTCCTTGGCGTTTCTTTTCACGAGAAATAACGAGTACCTCGGTGAAAAGGCTCCGGGGCCGAGAAAAGCCTCGCGCCGTCCTGCCTCCGGGTGGCTCGAGGTGCTGTACGCACACCTAACGCGGTAACGCCGTGAGCGCGATCAAAGGCTTGAAAGGGGCCGCGTGTTTTCTCGAATTAGGCCGTGAATGCCTCGCCAACCTACTTTGATTAGGAAGCGCGCCCGAAGAAAGAGCGGCTTGTTGCGCTCGTGCATCATCCTTGGCCCCGTGAGGGCATCCCGTTCTTTTCCCCTTCTTTCCCTCGAGTCTTCTTCTTCCTCTCCTCGACCGTTTCAAAGCGTCCGCGCAGTTGCCCGCGGTTCGGGAAGAGAGCGGACGGCGAGAAGAGGAAGAGCACCGAGCGTTGGAGAATTTTAATCGAGGCTTCCTCCGCACCACGTTTCTCCTCACCTTTCGTCGTGTCTTAACACGGGAGAAGGACGTCCGAGTAATTTGCGGAATACTTATTTCGCTCGTCGACTCTCCTCGAGGGTTGAGCATTCGACGGCATCGGAGATCGCGATGGAAAATGACGTCTACCGCGCTTACCACCCCGGGGAGGATTTACACCGAGATGGATCTCGTCGAACTAATAATTTATCGAAATCGTCGCGGCGAATAGTCGGAAGGTCGACGGTAACGATCCTCGCGAAGACCGCGACTACTCTTTAAGGGGACGCGGGAAGGAGAGTGAGAGAGAAGGGCGGAGAACACGTCTCTACGATCGACCTTCTGCCTTGCTCTTCTCTCACTCTACCCCTCTCCGTCCGTCGCTCCTACTTTTACACCCTCGCGTTCTCCTCGATGTCTCAACGACGGCCATCGATGGAAGAGATATAGAAATATAGGGGAAGACTCCGGCATTTCTAAACGAGCAGCAGGAAAGCGCGATAAGGGAGAGAAGTCGGGCTCGAGGAGGAGAATGAGGAGGTGGATGGAGGCGGAGAAGAAGAACGACGCGACGACGACGACGACAACGACATAGGCCGTACGCATCCTCAGACCCCGTAATCTGTCGCCATGGCGACCAGGGCAAAGCTGCTCGGCGCCTTTCCTTCTGAATTATTTACGGGCACCGTCTCCAGGAGGACGATGTCACGACTCTCGAGGAGGAGAGGCACGGTTGACCTGGATTGCGATCGCCGTAGACACCGAAAGTCACTCTTTTTGCCGGCACCACCACCACTACCGTCGCCACGAGCAAGGCGACGATGACAACTACGACGAATCCGGCATCCGCAGGGTCTACTCGGGCGCGCCGACACATCGGGCCAGATACGAAATCCTATTTCAATTTCATTGCCGTGCCCGAGCTGTCCGGCATTTATCGAATTGGATCGTTCTCGCGCGGACACGGAGCTGCCGCGCGAGGAGAGCATTCGATATGGAATGGAGATACTTTGATTTTCCTTTATGCGTTATAGAATCTTCGCGCCGGTGACCTTAATTGTTTTTCTTCCGTGTTTTTCGTAGACGCGACGTAAAAGAATTCTTAGATCGTTTGTCTAAAGGGATGCGTAGGCGGAGCGAACAGTTTGGATCGTCGCATTATGCCGAGGTAACGCTTACTCGACTCGAAGAAGAAGGTTTCCCTGTAATATTGTAATTGATTCCTCCTGGAATTGCACGGGGGAAGCGAGGCAGAGGTGGAGAACGCTGCGTAGAGGGATACGAAGGATGGGACCTCGTCCGCGATGGTTGCGCGAAGAGGAACGAAGAGAAGGAGGAGGATGGAGGTAAGTCGATTATCGAGCCTCGGTCGATAAGGCGGAGGAGCACGCCTGGCGCTCCGGCAGATTTACGTCGGCCTCGATAAACCTTCCAGATTAAGAGTGCCGGCTTCGGTCTCTTTCTTCCCTCTCGTACCGCTCCTTCCCTCCCGCTCCGCCACTTTCTTTCCGCGACCTCGATCTCTTTTCTCTCTCATTCTTCTCTCCTTCTGCCTTTTCCCGTTCCCTTCCACCCGCCACTTTTATCCCTTCTCCCTTCTCCCTCTCGTCCCTTTTTATTCACCCTCTCTCCTTCCTCTCCTTCGAGCCGTTTCTTTGTCTGACTACTCTCTCCTTTCGCCCCCATCACCCGATACACTTGCGCGCGCGCGCGCGCGCCTCGGGAAGAAGCTCCATTTCGAAGTCCAAGGAGCACGTTCGAAGCGCGACGAAACCGTATATATACGATAGATACGCATCTTACGGCATTACGGAAACATTACGGGATGATCGACTCCGTACACCGCACCGCTTCCTGCCCTTTTTTCACTCCCACGAAGGTAGCGCCTGCCGGTAGGCATCACGCGCGACACGTTCGCGACCGATCGTTCGCGCGATATCGCTCGAAGAAATTTCTTTCGCTCGCGGCTATCTCGTCACGTCCCTTGACACAAAGCCCGAGGAGCGACGAAGGGTGGAAGGGCTCGGTGAGAGTAGAGGGGGTCGTAAAAGCGGAAGTGCCCTTATCCGGAAATTTTTAAATTACGAGCTACGAAGTAACTCCGGGCCACTGTGTGTTACGCAGTCGATGGATATTCCGTCGATCGAGCCGATTTTTCGTTCGAATCAAGAGAGAGAGAGAGAGAGAGAGAGAGAGAGAGAGAGAGAAAATACGGAGACAGGCGCGCTTGGAAAATACGGAGTAATGCGGGACTATAAACACGTTAAAATATTACGAATTTTAAATCCTTTGAAAGCCCGCGACGGAGGCGCGAAATAAACGAAAATGTTTTCAATATTTTCAACGGTGATAAAAATCCAATTGATGGAAATCAAGTACCGTCGACGCCAGGCGCCGCTCTACCCTCGTCCTCCACCGCCCCGCGCGCCTCCTCTCCGGCCATCCTCTTTCCACCGATTCCGCGCCCGCTAACGGGAAGTATTGCGTCCAGGATAAAAGCGTGCAATTAGAGAAATTGCAGCATATGAACGTACGTGAGTTCACATCGCGTCGGCAATCCCAATAATGGTATACCGATGCAATGACTTTTCCAAGTACTTTGGCTCACGTGCATTCCGAGGGGGTGGCGACGCGCGGAGCGAACGAGTGGGATGCGTTTTCGAAAAATTGTCAACACGGCGCCGAGTAGCGACGCGACATTATTCACGAGGGAAATTTCGTTTCGCCGAAATAACCGGAGGCACGCGCGACATGTCGTGTACGCTCTTTACGGGCCGCACTTCCTTCGCGATCGATCGTCCGCGTTCAATTACACGGACGTTCAACGTCAATGGATCCCTGCCAGCACTCGCGATTAATTGATCGGAACTCTTCGTAAAACCTACTCGGGATCGACTCGAGCGTGCTCTCGGCCGTATCCCGACGAATTTGTTCCACCGACGCGCGGCGTAGCGAAAAGGGCGACGGTGCTTGACTCTAATCGATCGCTACCAAGACGGGGTGGGCGATAGCCTCTCTAATTTTCATCCTCCCGTCCTGCCTCCGCTACTTCCTACCCCGCATACTCACCGGTAAGGTCGTCGTTCTCAAGGACCGGCTAATAAAGTCCCTTGGCTTTCACCCTGACTATCAGCGCGATGTCTCCCGGGGATGTTCAGTGGCGAAGGTTCGCAAAAGGGGTGGGGTGTACCCGTTGGGAGGGAGCGAAGGGGGTAATGTACTTCAGATGGTATCTTTAAATAGAAGCAGCCTCTGCACTCCGCGGATGCACGGTAATGCTTTGGCAAAAAGTACCGCAATGCGGGACACTTCCAAGGGTGCTCCGAGGGGACAAAAACGTAAATGGAAGCGGTCCTCGTTTGCATACATTTTCTAAAACCAGGGATGGGATATGAGTGATAACGTAGGAGCTCGACATACGTCTATTCTCTTATTAGCCCCGTGGGTCCACTCTTATCCGATGTTCGACGTCGGCCGACAGTAGTCGGAAGACGGACGACCCTACCCTGCTTCCGGTGAGTTCTTTATCTTCCCCGAACCATAAAACGTCACTTTCCATTCGCTAAAGAGCTTCTCGGGCGAACTTCCACGGGAAAATTCCTACCGAGGCTCCGGCTCGGCTCGCTAGTTCGATAAGTTTTCCGAAACGTTTCTACCAATTATAAATTCTTCCACGTGGAGGCGACGTCCTCCGTCCCAACAGGATCTCTCCTCGTCAAAGTAAAAGGGTAACGAGGCACGATGGACCGACGAAGACGACGATCCGGGCCCCTCGAGTATTCTACAAAGATAATTCCTACTGGAGATTATTTCGTAACTCGTGGCGGCACGAACGGCGAGCACCGGCGAGAGGAAACTTTCTCTTCGAGCGAGAAGCCCGCGGGCGCGCACGTGTCACTCGCGAATGCACGACAGGCGACGCCCCCGGGGGTCGAGGTCATCCGCGTTCGTGGATAGTCTTTTGCACCGGTGGTGGCGGTCGACGCAGGCCCGGTGGTGCCTGTCGGTAACGAACGGCGCGTCGTAACGACGTCGTTATAGAGATATACAGACGTCTTGGCCCCGGTGTGCTCACCTTCCTTCCCTCCAGCTGTTGCAACTTACTCGTCACAACTGACCGAACGCCCAATTAAGCTTGTTCGGTTGAAATGTATTGGATTCAACGATGGTATAAATACACAAGAAATCTTTATTATAATGTTCAAGGAACGATGTGTCGCTTACAGTGGCTGAAAAGCGAATGGTGCAGGCACGCGGCGTGTCTGCAGTCGATCGGAAGACGCCGATCGGCATTTGTTTTAGCGACGACGTAGGATTGGTCGTCCAATCCTGCATGGCACGATGGGAGCTATATAGAAACCTCTCGAAGCTTCTGGAACATTCTGTTCCGAAATTATTACGCGCGAAAACTAGAGTCGCGCGGGTTGCGTTACGGTAGGGGCACCAACATGCTCCCCCACGTTGAGAGGCTACTCTCAAGACATAATAACACAAATTAAGTTGATTAAGTCACTAACTTAATGTAGTAAATGCTTAACGGTATATATATATAGGGTACGTAAAACTAAGTATCTTCCAATGGCAAAGCGCACAATTTCTTTACACTGCGTTTATAAGTGCCGCGCGTAGTTCGCACAGTCGCCACTCTGACGATTCCGTCGTCGCCTGGATGTACTACCACGACGCGACCAAGACACCATTGGAGGGGGGGTAGATGATCCTCCTTCACCAGGACCAGTGTTCCCACCTGGAGGTTGGTGGCAGTTCCACGCTGCCATTTGCTCCGCACAGAGAGCAGATGCAGATACTCTTTGTGCCATCTAGCCCAGAAATGTTGTTTGACCCGCTGAATATGTTGCCAAGTTGCTAACCGATTTGTCGGCGTGTTTTGCCAATTTGGTTCTGGCAGGTCTGTCCCTGTACACCCAATTAGGAAATGGTTCGGAGTAAGGGAGGATAGGTCGTTGGGATCAGAGGATAACGGGGTGAGGGGTCGGCTGTTTAGAATTGCCTCGATTTCTATAATGTATGTATTAAATTGCTCATATGTGAAGAGCGAGTCACCTACCGTACGGTAAAGGTGGTGTTTGAAAGATTTTACCGCGGCTTCCCACAAACCACCGAAGTGCGGACTTCGTGGGGGTGAGAAGTGCCAATTCACGCCTTCGTGAGCTAAGGTACTTGACATAGCGCGATTATGCTGAGGTTCTCCCAATGATTTTATTATGTTCTCGATCTCGTTGCGAGCTCCAATAAAGTTCGACCCGTTATCGGAAAACAAATTTTTGGCTTTGCCTCGTCGTGCAAAAAACCTACGAATAACCGCGAGACATGATTCCGTCGTCAGGTCTGTCGTTAATTCCATATGTACTGCCTTAGTGACGAAACAGACAAAGACAACCACGTAAGCCTTGATACGGCCGCGATTGCGAAGTTTTTTCTCTTTGAGAAAGAAAGGCCCGCAATAGTCGAGTCCAGTATTTGTGAACGGCCGAGCTTCATTCACTCGGTCCCTAGGTAGGTTGCCCATTACATAGTTGGGTACCCTTGGTTTTACCTTGAAACACGGAACGCACCCTCGAATTATTTTTCTGCACGCGTTCTTTCCGTCAATAGGCCAGTAAGCCTGGCGAACTGCGTTTAAGGTAGCCTGGGCGCCTGCATGCCAATGTTTAATATGTTCATTTTTAATTATTAACTCCGTTATAGAATGAGATCGCGGTAGTAGTACCGGATGAATTTGTTCATAGGGGAGGTTAGAGTGCGCTAGTCTTCCGCCTACTCGTAAAATTCCCTCCGAATCTAGGAATGGGTTTAATGATAATAATTTACTCTTTGGAGCAACTGATTTGTTTTTCTGCAAATCATTGATCTCCGTAGCGAACGTTTCCGATTGTACTAATCGCAAGATGCGCCTATGTGCGTGGTATAATTCCTCTGCCGATAATTCACCCACACGGACCGATTTAATTTTAATTCTGTCGCACCATCGAAGGCAATAGGCGACAAACCGATTGCATCGTTTAATATCCGAAAACCTTTTCATTAGCGTTGCGTCAGTTTGACAGATTAGCGCGGTGAGAGGGCGTACTTCAGGTACGCATGATTGCGGAATAGGTGTTTTAGGCCAAGCGTCCTCCGACTTGAGTAACCAATCGGGCCCTTGAAGCCAGCGAGTGTTTGTAATAAAACTATGAGGCATTTGACCTCGCGAAATGAAATCAGCCGGGTTATCCTGTGAATTTACATGAGCCCATGTCTCGACAGGGGTGCGATTCCGAATGCATGACACGCGGTTCGCGACAAATGTCTTGAGCGTATGCGGCGGTGTATTAATCCACTGCAGCGCGATTGTGGAGTCCGACCAAAACCGTATTCTATTAATTTCGAGTTTTAATGCAGCGCATGTGACCGTATATAATTTCGCTAGTAAGACCGCGGCGCATAATTCCAGCCGAGGTAATGAAATAACCTTAATCGGTGCAACCCGTGATTTGGAACATATCAGCTGGACCGAGCCTTGCGAAGTGTCATTGTAAGATTTGATATACAGCGAGGCGCCATACGCGCGTTCACTGGCATCACAAAAGCCATGGAGTTCTATATACGTCGCGTTCCCGACAAGAACCTTGCGCGGTACTTTAAAATTATTTAAGAGCGGTAGTTGTTCGTGAAATTCTACCCACTCGGTGTATACGGACTGAGGAATAGCCTCATCCCAATCAATATTTAGTTTCCAGAGTTGCTGGAGAAATATTTTTGCCTTCGCTATCACAGGACCGAGTAATCCTAGAGGGTCAAATAATTGTGCAATCTGTGATAAGATTGTGCGTTTCGTAATGCGTTGATTAGTATCGCCAAGATTAATTGTATAAGTGATAAGATCTCTTACTGGGTGCCACTGAATGCCTAATATCTTTTTGACGTTCGCTTCGCCTAAGTCCAGTGGTTGTACCGATTTTGTATTTTGGCATTCATCCCGCAATTGCGTTGCATTTGAGCACCACTGTCTCAGATTGAACCCGCCCGCCGACGCAAGTCGCGACAATTCATTTTTTAGCGCTGTGGCTTCCTGTAAATTACGCGCGCCGGTGAGAACGTCGTCCATATAAAAATCTTCGCGAAATACCTTTGCGGCTCGCGGGAAATTGTTGCCTTCGTCGGCAGCTAATTGTTGCAGGCAACGTACGGCGGCAAAGGGCGCCGACGCAGTACCGTAAGTGACGGTATCCAATTGGAAAGTTTTTAAAGGATCCTCACGGTGTTCGCGCCAAAGAATCTTTTGAAACTGCGCGTCTTCCGGATGTATGCGAATTTGGCGATACATCTTTTCTATGTCCGCCGTAAGGCAAACAGTGTGAGTGCGGAATCGAGAAATGATTGACACAAGATCCTCTTGCACCGTAGGACCGACCATTAGGGTGGCGTTAAGAGAGACTCCGGTCGAGCTCGCCGCCGAGCCGTCGAATACGACGCGTAACTTTGTCGTCGCGCTAGACGCCTTTATCACGGGATGGTGAGGCAGATAGTACCCCGAATGCGGATCCGCTGACTCAGTCACATCGCTCATGTGCTTTAATTCTAAATATTCACGTAAGAAATCGGAATATTGTTTGCGTAAGGCTTTGTCGCGGTCCAATCTGCGTTCTAAAGCGATGAAGCGTTTACAGGCCGTGGTATAAGAATTCCCGATTCGTGTTTTGTTCTCGTTGAAAGGTAATCGTACGCTATATCGTCCCGTGATGTCTCGTTCTGTGGTTTCCGAAAAATGTTTTTCGCACTTCGATTCTTCGTCAGATAGAACTCTAGTTCGAGGGATCTCCTCGATGTCCCAGAATTTGTGTAGTTGATTATCTAATGTGTTGGTTGAGAGATATGCCGATAAGACCGGTGAATTAAATGAATGATTGTCGACTTCTACTGCGCCCGTTACTATCCAACCGAGTAATGTTTTTTGCAACGCAATGTCCTCCGCCAATCTATGTTGACCGACGCATAATAATTTATAGTAGAGCACGTTGCCTAATAATACATCTATCGCAGCGGGTTTGTGAAATTCCGGATCTGCCAGAACTATCTCCCTCGGAATCGCGATCTGTCGACGATTAATTTGACGTGACGGTAAGTATCCCGTGATTTCTGGCAAAGCTACGAGGTGAACTCTTGAGGAAAATTGTTTGCATTTAGATTTTAGTGTAGCTTCAATGAAATAATTGGATTCAGTTTGTTTGTTTCCTAGACCTAGAAGAGCTACGTTGTGTTTGTGTCGAGGTAATCGTAATTTACTAGCTAACCGCTCAGAAATAAAATTACTTTGTGCAGCAGGATCCAATAATGCTCTGCATACATGTTTTTTGTTATTCCGATCAAGTATCGTAATTAATGCTGTCCCTAATAACACCTCAGCGTTTTGCTTCGGGAGACAGGATGTTAAGGCCGTATGTGTAATATCAGAATATTTTTTATCTGTAGCCGACGCGGTTTGGACCGAATCATTTGCGGTCGCAGGCTGGCTGAAGACAGGCGCGCTACCGCCAAAGTGTAACAATGTGTGATGCAAGCGATTGCATTTACGGCATTTCGAAGCCGAGCACTTATGTGGTGCTTGATACGGACGAAGACAATTTATACACAATTTTAATTGCTTCGCTGACTCGTAGCGTTCACGAGGTGCTAATTGTATAAAATTCGGGCATGAGAAAATCGCGTGGCTTGCCTTACACATGGCACAGGATAAGGGTGCGTTCGACGTAACGTACGATACGCTATGGTTTTGAGATTTGACTGGTCGCGATGTTACCTTGGAAGGCGAACTTTGTGGGGGCACTTCGAACTCGTCGGAGCGCGAATGCTTGTTTAGAAATTTAAGTAACTGATCAAACGTTGGCATGCAGTCGTTATCTAGAGATTGATCCCACAGCCTACGTGACTGCTTGTCTAATTTTTCCGTAATAAGAAAGACCAGAAATCCGTCCCAGTGTTCAATAGGTTGCCCGAGTGCCTTGAGACTGCTTACGTGCATCTCTGCCTTTTCCGCTAAGGCGTGCAATTCTACGGGTGAATCTCGTGTTAACGCAGGTAATTGTGTTAATGTTCTCAGATGCAACGCGAGAAGCTGCCGCGGTTTATTGTACCGTTTAATTAATAACTCCCACGCAACAAAGTAATGCTCTTCCGTTACCGTTAAGGCGTTGATACGGGTTGCGATGTCCCCCCGTAAAGCATTTTTTAGCAAGTGGAATTTATGTACCGTCGGAAATTCATTATTGTCATGCACTAAGGACTTGAAACTATCGTGAAAGCTATGCCAAGTTAACGGACTGCCGTCGAAAGTAGGAACTTCAATCTTTTTTAACAATGTGTTTGATTTTATGTGCACGCTCGCGGTGCCGGTTTCCGTACGGTCGATACTAGGTGTGGAGCTCGCAGCGATCGACGATGGTGGATTTACGTCGAGGAGAAATTTGCTCAGCAAATCGCAACACTGGTAATAATGTTCTTCAAACGCGGTACGCTCTAGCTCGTGATCAGTTTCTTCGTCTACTACTTCTATTTGAAGTTGTATTGCCGAATATGAATTGTATAGGCTTTCTATTACATTCTTGCGACTATTTATTAGCGATAATTCCGGACGTGATAGACCTTCTAAAGCGTGGAGAAGCCGCGTAACTTGGCCCTTGATGGACCCTCGCGCCTTTACTAACGATTTTAAATTCTCCTGAGACATTCTTTAAATAGAAATCAAGGCAAGGGTAGGAAGGATAAGAAGGAATAGCTGTACAGAGACTTACTCGGTGATGAGCCTTCTCTTGGCGGTCGACGAGCCTCCTCTCTGCGAGCGATGAGCCTATGCGGACAATGAGCCTCTGCGTACGCTGCCTCCGCGCAAACGCTGCTTCTGGCCGATGGAGACGGCCCTGCTGGATGGTCGTCGGAGATGCTGCAAGTGGTTGCCTGCCTCACTGGGAGGCTGTTCCTCGCTGGGATGTCAATTTACCCTTGGAGATGGTTGATGCCCAAGTTTCTGCTGCTGGTGCGAGCAGTGGGACATGTAGTCACTATTCCGCAGGATACCTAGGATCTGGATCTCCGTGCGGCCGCGTCGTGACTTGCTGTAGTGCTACTGCTTCACGCAGTATCGCACACCGCTGACTCCGGCTCGAAGGACCAAATTTTTATGTTGCAACTTACTCGTCACAACTGACCGAACGCCCAATTAAGCTTGTTCGGTTGAAATGTATTGGATTCAACGATGGTATAAATACACAAGAAATCTTTATTATAATGTTCAAGGAACGATGTGTCGCTTACAGTGGCTGAAAAGCGAATGGTGCAGGCACGCGGCGTGTCTGCAGTCGATCGGAAGACGCCGATCGGCATTTGTTTTAGCGACGACGTAGGATTGGTCGTCCAATCCTGCATGGCACGATGGGAGCTATATAGAAACCTCTCGAAGCTTCTGGAACATTCTGTTCCGAAATTATTACGCGCGAAAACTAGAGTCGCGCGGGTTGCGTTACGGTAGGGGCACCAACACCAGCCTCTCCTTCCTTCTTCCCTTCATTCGCCTCCTCTCCTCCTCCAGCAGGAAGACGCTCGCGATTATAGCATACCGCCGCGGGGATATAACGGGGGTTGCGGCTTCATAAGTCGACCCCTTGCATACCTAGGCAGCCGTTCCACCCTCCACCGCGCCTCTTCCTCTTCCTTTTCGTTCCTCCACAGTCCTCCTAGGCCTCACCCCGATCCTCGATTCAGCCCCGTAGGCGCGAGGCATCCCGGTGCGCGCGCGCGCGCGCGCGCGAACCGAGCCTAAAGAATCGCCCCATTAACGGGATTTATGAGCAGCCAGCTCCGAAATAAAGTATGTCCGTACGTAAGGCGTGCCCTCTCTTCTCCGCGTACTTCCTGCCGTAGAATTCGTGGGACGTGGAGGGTGAGCGTCGCGGCGCGCGCGTACCTCCGTGGAACGCTGCGAGACGAGGCTGGAATGTGCCGTTTCGACAGTGTGTGCCCGAGAGAGCGTGCAGGGGTCTCAGAGAAAGTATGCGGAGATATAATATCGTAGAGTATTCGCGATTGATTGCGGGGGTAAGTCTCGAAGGGTAAAGGTGGGTCGATTAGGCGGATCGATGGAAGTTCGTTGATCGAAGTGAAGAGTGGAATAATGTCGAGGAGTTGGAGGACTCTGTTGAAGTAATAAAAACTTTTTTGTATCTCGAAAAAACCAACCAGTGACGATTGTCCCTCGTGTATCACAATCTTAAACGCGCGACTGTCCTCCGAATTTTCTTATCCGTCGTGGAGCATCGGACCGTTCGTAATTACTGAACCGGCTTTGGCCAATCTCGCCCACCCACCCGCGCACCAGACACAGAGCCCAGTCGAAAGCACACGTGGACGCGCGAGCAGCGCGATAGAATCGCGCGTACGTCGCCGGGGCGAGACCCCTTCGAGGATTCTCGATACGAGAGGCCGTGCCGCGACCCGTGAAATTGAAATTCGTCGGTCGGGTTTCCGCGAAAGGTACGACGATAAGTCGGTTTCCTCTCCGTGGGGGTTAGCTTGGCCAGGGACGCTCGCTCGCCACGTGGCTTACCGCGGTGCGGTTCGCGACTCCGCTCTAAACCCATGCCGCATACAAAAGCGCATTCAACTGCTTTTCCCTTCGTCCTCCTTTCACCGCCCTTCTCGTCCTGCCGCGCGTTCCATGCCCTTTCGTCTCCGTCGTCTCTCCCCTGTCCCATCGCTGATCGCTCCACCACCGTCATCCCACCACGCGAGCTGAGTTCCGCGATCGAGACCACCAAATGCAATTTCATCGGGCGCATCGACGGTCCGCGGGCACGGCCTTTCAACGACTCGTTCGACAATGCCTTTAATCAACAATAATTCTACACATGCCGCGGGGGATCCCCGACGCGGATGAATCGGGAATCGGACAGTGGCAGGCGTCGAGCGGACTCGCGCGGATGAGGGGTAGGACACGGCGAAGAGATGCGAGTCCGTGCCACGCGTTTTCTCTCCCTACGTTCCCTACGGTCGCTCTCGCGCGGAGCTTTCGCCGTGAAAACCGTCCACTGGAAAATTAACGCCGTCGGGATTTTCGCTCGATACGTCGCTCTCGATCCGCGTTCGCGCTCTCGTCCTCTCTCGTTTTCCTTCGGAAAAGCAACTTCTCTCCTGCGTCCATTACCCTCCATGCGAGTAGAGTACGACTCCTTCGATCTCGAATTTATTTCTTCCGTCCACGATCCCATCCCCGAAAGTCACGCGTGCCTTCTACACGCGCGTACGAGCTATTATGACGTTCCGCGTGGGACAACTGTCTCCGGTCTTTGAAAACGAACGTGCGGAGAGAAGGAGAATTGCGAGAACGGGAAGAGGGAGAAGAGCGAGGGAGGGAACGGACGAGCCACCAATGGCCTATTCATCATTGTACGACGAGAATGGTGCGCTGATAGAGCGTCGCGCCCGATATTAAAGTTGTTCCGGGCGTCCGCTCGATCAACAATCGCTGTCCGATAAGGCGCGATTTTGGAAGATATTTCTATGGATTCGATTCGGATATTAGCTCGGTAATGTAATCAGCTTCGTTAATGAGCAGTGTTGTTAAATTAATAAATTTACCATTCTGCGATTCGCGAAGTAAAAGTATACGTACACTCCCGTTTCAGTGATGTGTTTCGTGGCTTCTCGTATTCTTTACCGTGGCGCCAGCAATCGGAATCCATGGTGACTTAGGACGCACGAGTAAGCCACGCTAGGCATACGTATCCAATCAGCGAGCTTGGACCCCTGTTACCCAAGGGGTTCCTCCCCTTGGAGTCTGGTGAAGCGCGTAACATCTTTGTTTACCCTCCACCCGATCCAAGTCCGCCTTCCTGGATTCTCATTATTTATTTACCTTCCGGAAGGAGCGCTGACGAGCACCGGATGCCAGCCGGCGCGGATCATGGAAGAACGCGCGGACGGATAACGATAATCGCGTCGTTCCACGTGCTGAGAATGGCGTATGTGTGTGCGCATGCGAGGACGTCCAGACCGATCGCTGCGACGAGCGGAAACACAAGGCCAATGTTTCCTGGACCCATCGTCTCTCTCGTCCTTTCTCATCTCTTCTCGAATTCCCTATCACTTTCCTCCGCATTCATCCGCGCCTCTCGTTCACGTATTAAAAAGCGGAAGTTCGCGAAAACGAAGATGACTCGTAACCCCTTCCTTCGCTGGAACAATTTTTCAGGATCGCCGAGTCCTTTCAAGAGAAAAAACAATAAATAAAACGGCTTTGTGGAGAGGACGAGTAACGCCTCGTAATGTTTTTACGGCTCGCCTCCACGGTTGGACCGTGTGATTAATATCTACTGAAACGTTCTGTGCCTCTGCCCAAGGATCGCCGGAGTCGTTCGAGGAGCAAAGCGTAAACCTTCCGGCGTGCAATTAAGACGTCCCCGGCACTTTTTAGGACCACGCATTAAACCGCGAGCGAGATTTCATTTGCAGTTAATGCGACAACGGGGCGGATACTCGAGCGCGTACAAAGAGACGCGGGGTCCCTCGAGCGAACCGAGCGCGTAGGTCTCGAGAACGCGGCGAGCGAAATTTGTCAGAGAAACTAAAGCGTCGCGCGGATGTAAGCACGCGCGGAAATATCAGAGCTCGCTCGCGAGGAACGGTCCGCTGGGCGACGCGGAGATAGCGCGCATTAATCAGGAAGACGAACGCGAGCACGATGCGAAACGCACGGCTCCTGGTATTCCCTTGGACCGAACCTTCTGCTAAACACACGCTCCTTTACATCCCACGGGAGGAGACAACTTTGGAGCCATTAAATTATTTTGCCAACTTCGACGAGACGTCCGCTGCCACGCGCTCACAATTATTTCAATTAGTTCTCGAGTGAGAACCTCGGACTGTAATTACTAGAGGTCGATGACGGTATCTTCTTGTTAAAATTACGAAGAAAGACAGTGAAAATACCAATGGTCGATGATTCGCGAAGCAAGTACAAGATCTCTTCTTTAATCTGAATGAATTTTATTGCCGGCACTACATTCCAAACTGAGTTGGCCTTTGTCAGTCTCGCATACAACGGATACAGAGTTGAACGTGAGGCAAATTTAAACTAAAACTAACGAACAGGGCTACCTTTAAACAAGTTACCCGACTCCTTGTTCTTTCTCAGATAGCGGAAAGTGGTTGCTTCGGAAAGCAGATGGAGTTAGCGACAGCGGAATTGGTGGAACAATGTTTTTTCGCTCGATTTTCTTCGAGGAGCTTTGACTTCACCGTCATCCGCTGGAACTGGCTTCGGGAAAATTTATTTTACGCCGGATCGATAAAGAGCGTTACGAGCTCACCTCCGATTAATCGTAAGCTTTTACGTCAACCCCCAATCCCCGTAGCTCTCGGCCAGCTGCACCAGCAGCCAGGGAATTCTCTTGGAGTAGAGAATTTCGCGGAATTAAAGGCCATCGGCGCGCGAATTCCCTTGGAAAGGAATAGCGGAAGAATCCTCCTCTCGTTTTCTTCTTCCCGTCTCTCGTTCCACCACTGTGCGGCTCGTTACGGAATTTAATCGAGAACGAATTCGACACGGCGTTACCGTCATTCCCGACCGCTGAACAAACGGCAAAGGTAGACGTGGAGAATACCGCCGCGGCTGGCAGGTCGGTCGACGGGAATCGAATGGGAAGGTGGAAAAGCGCGAAAGAGAGAGTGAGAGAGAGGGAGAGAGAGAGAGAGAGAGTAATGTGAGATGAGCGAGAGAAAGAGAGAGAAAGGGAAAGAGCGTGAAAAGGGAATGAACGGGAAGGGGTGAGGAACCGAGGAGAAGACGGAGAAGGGACCAGACGTCGTACACAAGGGAAATAACATGCTTCGTCAACAGTGCTGCTGTAACTAATGGATATTCCGGCGGAATAGAGTAGAGAAATGGACGGTCCACTCTCACACGCTCGCACGCCCACCACACCCACTCGAGAGTGCCAGCGCACCGGCTCCGGCCCTGCTCTGCCTCGTCTCGTTATACCATGGGCATCGTACCCACTGAAATTTCGTGAATCTCGAACCACTGAGAGACACTGTCCACGTACATACTCTACATGCATTCCGAAATTGCTACGAGGTACATACGTATCGTCTCGATAGACAATGCGATATTCGACCGTCAAGAGAATAGTTACGGCTCGCTCGCTCTCTCTCCGTCCGTGGACCCGCATTGGGATGTGCTATTTATTGGCACGAATGCCACTTTCCGTCCTCCATTATCGGGCCGCTTGCCAAGAAATTTTTTTGACAACTCAACGCCAAGGGTTGTTGTAAAAAATTCTCGTCTTTGCTGTCCAGTGAATTCCTCGCAATTGTCGTCGACGCTTTTCAACGCGGCAGATAACTGCGTGCCGCGTCACGTCTTTGCGACTGCCAAAGAATCGTGCACGATTACGAATTTTTTCGATCTCCCGTAAAGTCGTAGATATCCTATCGTGAGGCTTAACGATTCGAGTGAAGGAGGCTCACCGATAAGGCTTACACCCTCGTAGCTAGAACCCACCATACTCGGTAGTCGCTATCTTTTTCGGGACGCTCCCCTCGTGCTTACCGCGAGAGTCTAGTTAATGAAGAACTATATTTCATACCCCGACTACCTGTAGTATCCAGATGTTCGAGCCGCTGCGCCCTTCAGATAAGATCTTTAAATGGAGGAACTTTCGTAACCGCAGGTGTACTATACCTAACGCGGCAGCGCGAGAGAAAAGGGCAGGTCGAAGTTACGGTAGGTTGATAAGGTTAATCGTTGAAAAATCCAATTACCCGGGGCGCATATTGAAAAACTTCGTATCGAGCGTGCCTTTCGAAAAAATTCACCTCCATCCCCTAATCAGCTGAAATTGGCCCACCCTCCTTAATTCGGACCCACTGTTTGGCCAGCTCGCGGATGCAGAAATGTTCACCTGCCGGATGAAACCTGCGCGCTCTCGACGTACCTGCGGCCCTGCGAGAATTACAAAAGTAAGTGGCGAGAAGAAACGGTCGAAGAAGTTTCGGAGTGTTTGCACGAGTTAATGATCGGCCGAAACCGGCCGGGAACGAGACGGCGAACGGTCTCGGCCTGAATATACTCGTGCGTTCGCCCTTCCTTCTTCTTCGGGGCCACGTCCACGAGGTAGGTAGATAGTAACGAGAACGCCGACGTTTAACTTTCCCCTAAGAAAAACACGTGTCCCGTCCGGCCGCATCGATTATTCTCGAGGAGGGGAAGCGCGTCGCCCCGAGGGGCAGGCGAAATCTTTTCGAGCTACATTTAAATATTCCCGTTTGAAAGAGGAATCGAGAGAGGAAATTCTTTCTCGCTACATCTGTAAAATGAATTACCATCTGCTCTTAAGTATCTTAAAACGTTTTCTTTTGAAAAAGAAACCAGAGAGAATGTCTCATCGGCGATCAATCGCAGAAGGAACTTCACCGTTGGACGTACCTCTCGAGAATCGGCAGGGAATCGACGAACTCCCTATAACCTTTGATAAGCGTTACGCGCGATGACAAAGAGTGGGGTGGAACGAGAGGGCTCGTTTCGCTCGATCACTCGAATTACGAGAATATCTCGGGTAAAGACAGCCGATCTAGTCGGCGCCGCATCTTCTGGAACAGGCAGGTGGATAATGCCGGGTACACACGCGATTCTATCGATTCCACATTCGCACAATGGCGACGGGCGGCAGTGGTGGTTGTGGTGGTGGTGGTGGTAGTGTACTGGCGGCGGTGGCGTCGTCGGCGTCGGCGTCGGCCGTAGTGGTGGCGGGCGGTGGGGGTGCCATTCACGTTCGTTGATGAGAACGAGTCGCCTCGTAAGGGACGGAAAGTAAAAGTCTACGGCTCCGTTCACAACGGAAGAGCGCGCGGGCGATTAAAACGAATCGTTCTCGCTCCATTCCGCGCTGCTCTTCGTTCCAACTACGAGGGTAGAAATGAATTTGCACGAGCGCACCGAGAGAGCCCGAGCCGCGCTACGGAAATGCATTTGTAAATTACGGTCCGATTTAATCCACTCGATATCGCGTTATATTCCAGAATCCGCTGCGTCCTCGCCCGCGTTATTGAATTTTACGAACGAGCAGAATTGCAAGAGTGGGTGTAAGAGGATGAGGCGCGAATTGCGTACCGATGAGTTTATACGCAACGTCACCGGGAATACGGGGAAAGCGGTTGATGGAGTCGTCAGGATAATGCGTGGAGCGTCGAGACGAATGGCAGATCCGAGATGTAAATGTAAGATGCATTTGTTACTTCACCGTAATCTCATTTATCTCGAATGTCGTCGGCTATGAACGATCTCGTTTCCCTTCGCGCGCATCTGAACGGATAAATGCGAGGGCGGGGTGGGAGTGAGTTTTCCGTAAAATAAATATACGTCGAGTACTACGAATGGAGTACGTTCGTGCGCAGTAATGTGTACTCCACGCAATAGTGTTCTATTGCGAGCGAAAATGCACCTCTCGATAAATAATAGCGAACGGTGATACAACGATAGACTTCTTTCTACATTGAACATTCGACGTTTGCAATAATCTCTGGAAGGCAATCGTCGACGAAGAGCGAGAATTATTCTTAACTTATCGAACATTGGAAGTCGACACTTTCCATTTATGCGGGGGCCGATTCGTTTCATAAATCCGCACGGTAACGGCGCGGACGTGGGGGTCTTAAACGAGCGAGCCACGAAAATCTTCGTGCTGTGCTTTGGAGGGAAGAGGGAGGGAAGGAGCCCCGGCGTTCGCTTCTAATCCAATTTCGGGCAGGGTCCGAGGTGAACCCCTCGTAATACACGCGATGGGAATCGCGGAACTCCGTCGCCGGTCGAGTTCACCCTCGTGTCGCACACGACTCTTTCCTTCGTTCGCTCGTGTATCGCCCGCTAGTCTCCGCGACGTTGCCGGAACGAGTTGAAAAGTTTCTCCTCCGAGGGGAGAACTTTTCTGGGACGCGGCGCCGGCTTCCTTGGATTTTTTGGGCGATTGCCGAGGGAAAGGGCGAATCGTCGGGCGGACGCAATTTGACGGGTGGAATTTTTTTTTTTCCTCTCTCCTCCGATCACAATTTTTCCCAGAAAAAGGCGGAGGGTCCTTTGACGTTCCTCTCCTATACTCCGCGCCCACGTACGACGGTATGGTAATAAAATAGAAGAAAAAATTTCTCGTCGCCGGAAAAACGACGATTGCGCATTATTATGAATCTCATTAGTCCGATTCACTGGCGCGTCACGGTATCTTCGATACGATCGAGGCGCATAAGAGTCTCGGAGGGGAGATTTATTAAAGTTTTAAGCAGCCCCGGGGCTCCTCGGAAGCCTATTCTCGAGACCCCAGTTCGTCCAATTTAAAAGCGATATAGGATTGGCGCGCGTATTGAAAGTTATCTGCTGAGAAGAATGTCTACCCCGTTCGCGATATCGTCGCTATTGAAATATGCGTAGGTAATTGCGCGGCCTCGTAGAAACTTCCGGAGACTCCGTTCGTCCTGACAATATTCTTTCGCAGCAAACGTTCGAGGATCGAAAGAAAATTTCTCACAATAATGGCGCCAATAATCTGGACGGTTGGTTTACCGGATGATCCTGCGACGGTGGTGTAAAACGTGCCATAACGACTGGACGTCGGCGCATTCGAACGGCCTCGTACCCAAACTACACGACCTACCGCAACGAGCTGTACCACCGGCCATAACCGCAATAACCCATAACCAAGGTATCCATATGTAGGTCCTCGGAAGACCGCTAACGAAGACCACAGCGTTTCCATGAAAGCATAACACGTGACCGCTATTGTTCTTGCGCCCGAAGCCCGCATCCGCCACGAGTAGAAAACAATACGAAAGAATTCACTTCTCGTCCTCGCGGGAATCCTACGCTTAAAACACAATGGCGCAGTCGTGGCAGCGCCTTAAAGCTGGGGGGTTAGACGCGGACGATCGATCCACCGCAGAATTATGACTTTCCATTTCTTATGGGCGCCGCGCGCCGCCACGAAATGCAGAGGCGAGACCGAATGTTTATCGGTCTGAGGTGACGTTGAAGAATTGAAAGAAGAAGGGCCAGCAGGCTTGTGGTATTGTATATCCGCGAGAAGGAGGCGGCTCCTGTGGTGGAAGGAGACGAACGCGCCCGAAGGGTTCGTCTCGCGAAATTCGACGAAAGGATTCCTTTCATGGTCCGTCTATCTTTAAGCGCACCTACCCTCGGAATATTACGAGTGCGCCGCAGAAAGGATCCTCGGGATCTTTTGAGCTGAAAATTGCGAATATTTTCGAGTATCCGTGGAACGTTGTTACAATTCGAATGGGAAAGCTCCTCGGAGCTGAGGAGACCGCGATGCAAACAATTTCCACGAGGTACAATGGGTTCCGGTAGAAGCGCGCGGTAGCTCGCGGGACGGTAGACGCTGAAATCACATCTTCGTTTGCCCACGTTCGTATAATTTCGTAGTTGACGAAGTCCTGACAGCGGCCTGAGCCTCGAAGAACTAACAACGCCACAGTCGGGCATTATTAACCGAAGCGGTCGAGCTGGCAACTTCGTGATGGGATTTCAGGGGCTTGGATGGTAAGACAAGGGGATGGTTTTGTACCTAGCCTCACCATAGGGTACGACCCCGTAAGACGCGAGGGGAGAAAGTGGGGAGGGTGGTCGATGACGTCACATCCGGTATCTCCGACACGTCGAGGAAGGGGAGGGGAGCAAAACTTGGATGGCGGCGGCAGACCTTGCCGTCGAAACTATCTACATAAGCTCCGTATTCTAGTAGGGTCCAATGTACGAATCCACTCTGATCTGTTTGAGCTCAATCTCGAGTCTCTCTCCGATCCCGCGCGCCGCGCTACAGTCCCGGCCCCTGCTGGCCGCTAAAACGACAGACCATTTCGAATCTGTTGACCTGGAAATTAACTCGGCACCGTGAAACTTCCGGCCCTTCGTCGCTCGCCCGCGATCGTTCGAAGATTCGGCAACGACGCGGCCGGGGGAACATTAAGTTCCGAAGATAAGCTCGCGTCCAGAATTGCTTCTTCGCGATGCGCTCGGTTAATTTCGTTTAACGAGTACAGTGGAGCGCCGTTCTTCCCTACAAGATCTTACATCGTAGACCAAAAATTTCAACTGTACACCCACCGCGTCCACGACGCCCGTGCGATCCGTCGACGCGCGCTCCTCGCAGTAGCGCCAGGGATCCATTAAATCTAATCTCGGATTCTACAGAGTCCTTTAAGATAATTCCGGAAAGTCCCTGACCTGGAAAGGTTCTGGAGAACTTCCGGATCTACGTCGTCCAAGCTCGTGGCTCGGTTGTAAAATACGCAGGTTAACTGAAACTAAAGTTTCATTATCATTTAGGGAGAAGCGTTGAAAGATAATTTTTATTCGACCCGTTGACTCTGACACTTTCCCACCGAACGAAGATTTGATATTTTGCGGCTAAAGAGGCGAAGTAATTGTTTGCGGGGAACAGAAAGAATCAATTGGTTATAATGGATTAAGGACAACATCGAGCGGTCCTCGTGTCCTTAAAGTTTACACTAAAGTGGAAGATACGAATCCGGCAGGTCCCCCTGAACCTATAATCCCTGGCCCTTCGTCCCTAAGACGACAGACGATCCCGAGTCTCCTGACCTGGAAACTCTCTCACTCCCTAGGGACTTCCGGATCTCCTCTTCCAGCAGCAGCACCACCACCACGAGCGCTTTCACCACCACCACCACCACCATCACGATTCTCTTCTTCCAGCCCCGAAATAGCGGCTGAAGATAGACCGGCTGAAACGAAAGGCAGAAGGATCTCTCGCGTGGCAGTCGGTACTTCGTCTTCCATCTCGTTTCGCTTCGAAGAAAGGCGGATCGTCTAGGAACAAAAGCGAAGGAACAAGGGCGGAAGATGTACTCCTAGCCATTTTCACGCGTGAATCGATTCGCTTGCACGGTGGAGCGGGAAGAGAGCCGCGACTGGCTCTCCGCTTTCACGATGGAATTTCTCCTTGGTCGGAGCCCTCTCGGATGGCTACGTGTTCCCTGGAATTATGAAAATGGCGCCGAGGCTAAACGCGTCAGCGCCAAAGGTAAGAGCTATTCGCGTTCGAACAATTCACCTGACGCCCCACCAGGATAAAGTGAACGCGCCCGATTTCGTTTCCTATCCGTGGCGTGTGCACGATTGTTTAACTTATTCTTTATTTTACTTTTATCTTTAAAGTATCAGCATCTATTGCATCATAAGGAACAGATTTACTACGGTTGGTTTCTTTTTTTTTATTGAGATCTCCGGGGCGACTGTCCAGGATCAATAAACATTTACTCTAACCTATTGTATTCCTCACTTCCGCTGCTATGTTTAACCCCATGTCAATTTCCAGACGATGCGGAGCCATTCGACGAGCGTGGCCAGATGCGCGTAATGGCGGGTATTCCCGCGGAACTGTTGCGGGACGCGGATCGTGAGCGTCTGCTCAGACGGCCATTAGGTATTGCGGGCCTGCTGGTATAGAAATGAGATTCGCCTTTAATGCATACGCGGGAAGATCGACGAGACGTTCACGTGGGAGAATACAAACGACGTCGTTCTGCTTTCTTCTCGAAATGATCGTGCGCTCGAGGAAGCATGCGGGGGAAAAAAGAACTATTCTGGAGAGAAGTGCGCTTGAAGCGCGCGCGAGGGTACCCGTGGAAGACGGGGAGAGAAAGGGAAGAGGAGAAGGTGGAGTGGACGGTGGTCGAGTCGACTAGCGTGTAAATCCGTAGGGGAGGGTGGCGAAAGCGGCGATAAGCCGACGCGAAATCCCGGGAAATCCCGCGAAAGCGCCGGCTCGTGTCAATTACGCGTACGTTTATAAAATATTTTTTCTCTCGCCGAGGTGATTGGGCGACGTCGGGGGGAGAGGAGCGAGAAAAAATATGCGTCCCGACGCGAGCGACGCCAATCAAGCCAGGTGGACGGTGCCGTTCATCCGTCAGCGGTGGATAATCCAAAGCCCGCGGTGTGCTTCGCAGTTTTCGATCTTCCCTTTCTCTCGCACCCTTCCGCCTACTTCACCTCCTCCTCCTACGGCCCCTCGTTGTCCCATGAAAAATGCATCGAGCGCACCGGGAGGACATACGGCGACGGGAGGGTCGAGGCGTGCGATTTGCCATGTACGCAAACAGCTGATTGAAATTACAGGCGGGTAGTGGAGCACCTTTTTTTCTCTCTCGCACCTGCGCGCGTCGCCTGCCCTCCTGCCCCCACTCCGACGACTCCTTCGCGTCATTGTCGACGCGAGGGGAAGAAGCGTACCGTGAGTGGCGCGCCTGAAAAAGGTGACGAATCTTTTCCGCGAAATAAATCCCACGGGAGGACGGTGTAACGTTGAATGGGGCGTCGGTGAAAAGAACGAGTGCACCGAGATTGCTAAAAAAAAATTCTTGAATCTGTGAACTCACGTGCGGCGGTGCATTCGTAAATTCGACTCGTGCCAAATGTTTTATGCTGTATATCCTCGTACTCCTCTCAAACGCGATCCTCCTTTGTTTTGCAGTAATCCTGGACTAATCTCTAATTAATCAAACGCACCGTTAGGATTTTTCGCGTGAGAAAAATTAAGGCATGGACACTCGCGGAGCTTTAGTCGAGAGGGTTACAATGAAGGAAAACGAAAAAAATATTTTTAAGGGCCAGGACCCCTCGCTCGCGGCGCACACGTCCCCACGATCGATAACCAAAATTATCTCCGCCCGAAATCCTGATACGCCGCGGCGCGAAGCCCGCTCGCTCGCTGGTAGTACCTCGGCCGAATATCGCGACTGATATACCCCCGGTGTCGTATTACCATAAATATCATCCATGCCGCGCTGGATCCGCACGCGGCTGTCCCCAGCTCAAAATGTGGCTTCTGGCAAATTGTAACGTAGGACAGCCGCTCCTATCCTCATCCTCCTCCTCGACTTACGAGGACGAGAGGATTACGATGCAGTTCTACGAGTACGTCGGATGGGAAAGTAAACGTTGGAGAGGAGGGTGAGTGAGTCGCTGAGACTTGTGGCTAGAGGCAGGAGAAGAAACTGGGGTAAAAGGGGACGGGGCGAGAGAAAGAGAGAAAGAAAGTGAGAAACGACGGTGGAAGAACCGGCATCGGGACAAAGCTGCGGTTCGCGCCCCGACGCCTCTCCATATGCGAGAGGACTCTGCCGGCCCGGTATTATTTACTGTGCAACTTGCAAAGTGAGAAAAATTACGTTGGCCCGCGCCGGTTTCGCCGAGGCAACGGTGGTTTATACCGTGGCCTGCGTGGTCTACAACCGTGCGCTTACCCTCGCGCGTACCGAGGGTTGACAATGTTTACGAGTTTTTACTCGCGGCATCGTCTGCGTCGGCGTCGACGTCGTCGTTGTGTCGTCGTTGCGGTGAGTCCCACTCGTTCCCCACGTCGTCGGGCACAGTCACGCCGTCGCAGTTGCGGAAAATTTCTTTTCAGCCCTGAGTGCATAAAAGCACGCGTCGCGCGCTCAAATCTTACAGCGACTCGTCGGATTAATAATTTAGGCTACAAATTGGTTCGTTAAAGATTCAAAAGCGGGAGTGAGCGAACGTGATTCGCACCGGATGCGAAAGTACGGGCTCTCGTCGTGACGGAACCTTAAATAACTTAAATCGAGCAATTCTTCCGCATCTTCTTTCGCCCGTTTAATAACGCGGGTTTCGACACGCGGGAAGGTTAAACTGCGCGCATTATGTCCGTCGAATGTTCGCTGCGTGCGACGTATCGCGCGTGACGGGCGGAAATTAGCATGAAATAATAATTGGAAAACTGTGGCACACTCGACCGATATCGTCCACCCAGTGCCCCGGCTCTCCTGCGATTAACGTCCGAATTTATTCGATATTCGAACGTTTCGTCGAAGCGTCGAAGTTTCGCGAATACACGTATACTTCTACCTCTGAAAATATCCGGTCGTCGATTTAATGGAATTAGAGAGCCGATTGTTTCGAGCGCGCCTCAAAAAATCTCGAGAGCCTGGAAAGGGGACTTCTGATAATTACCCGAAGCTTGCGAGCTTATCTCTTTCGTTACGCGTCCTCAGCAAATTGCCTGGAGTTTTTCCTTCTCGTCTCATCCTCTCCGGAGAGTGATCCACCGACGTCGGTGGAAAAGGACAAGAAAGAGCTTGAGCTTCCGGCACGTTATTCGGGCCACGGGACGGATCGATGTATCCGGTAATTCGAGCCGGATCCCGTGCTCGTGCCAAAATTCTTGGCTGCCCGGCAAGAAAAGGCTAAAACGCGAGTCGCCGGGAGCCGGAGGTGGCGGCGTCGGGAGCGCCGTCGGCGGGCGCGATTAAAGCATCGTTAGCATCGATTAGCTTCGCGATACTCAGCCGCCGGTGGCTGGGAGCCGTGCTTTTTCCAGCTACACAACCGAGCACTGTTTTTCCGAGGGTGCAACCTTCCGGAAAAGTTCTCGTAGGCGCGCAAGCAACTCGCAAGCGTCGAAAGCGCGCACGTATTTCGCGAGCGAGGAGAGAGAGAGAGAGAGAGAGAGAGAGAACTCGAGGAGGGAGACAAATTGAAAATCGATCGGACACGCGCGAGGAAAAGACGCTAACGTGAAAGTGGAATTTTCGGGAGAAATGTCGCGGCGAATTTTACCTCTCAGCGCCCGGCTTTGCCGACGGGGAAGGTAGTCGAGGAACGAAAGGAAAATACCGCGCGCTTACCCTATAATCGTCCTCTCGATTACTCGCTCCTCTTTTCTTCCCGTCGTCTCCTTTCGTCGTTTTCCCGGTGCGCCCTCTCTTTGCGCGATTTACTCTCGCGCCCTCTTTGCCCCCGACGCTGCGCATTTCGCCGAAAGCTCTTAAGAGAATTTACTCGTAGCGGACCACTATTAAGCTGAGTGGAGGTATTCGGCTGACTCCGGAGCGGACCTCGAGAGTGCTCCTCCACCTCCACCTCCTCCTCGTCCTCCACGAAGCACCGCCACTCTCCTTCACGAAGGATATAATACTCGAGGTATCGACTATTGTTAGGCGATTCCGAAAATGCCTGTCGCGGTTTGCTCCTCTCTCGAAAGTTGCCTCGCGCGAAAGGCCACGGGCCGCTCATTCGAGGGACAAGAATCGAAGGCTACGCTCTTGGCCAGGGTCAATTCAATTTGCACGGCGGAGACGTTACACGATTTAGTTACGTGGACGGAAACGATACGTAAGCTCGAATGCATCTCTTTCTCTCTCTCTCTCTTCTTCCTCTCGCTCGTTTCCACCCGAGCATCGCCGGAAAACCGCAGTAAATCCGTACACGGCCACCGTATGTTTCGCGATCCTTAACGCGATTAAATCCGAATTCCGTCCACGGAGAGACCGCGACTTCGCATGCTTTTAGCCAAATGCGCACCGACACTCGGGATAACCGCAAGGAGCCGAGCATTGTCTATCCACCACCCTTTTCCACCCGGTATAGGCGGTTCAGCGCGTGAGCCATTTGCGCTCTCGTCGTTCGTCCTGGAATACGTCGCCGAGGGATAAGCACCGTTCCTACCTCCCTCTTCCTCCTTACCGACAAACCACCAGTCCATCCAGCGCGTTTAACGGTTACGAGTATATATTCGTAGAAAGCGCATGGTCACCGATGGTGACTCATCGAGAAAGAGGGTTACACGCATGCTTGAGGGGGGTGTACTCGCTCTCCGGCTTTCCCTGCTCGCGTGGCCTCACCTTCGCTTGCACGAGCCGTCGAATCGCGTATGACGACGAGGTGACTCATAGGAGGGTAGCAAAGCCTGCTCTCTCATTCGCGAAAGTGGTGTAAGGGCAACAATGTTGTAGCACGCCGAGCACCGTCTATATTTAGGAACTGGCGTATAAGCGAGCGCGACACGCGAAAGCGCGAGAATGTCCATTTATAAATATGCTCGCTCTCCTCGAGGGTGAAGGGACGGGAGAGGGAGACGCGAGCGAGAGGCGTCTCAGGTTGCTCGTTTTTAATCTAAATAAATCAAGCGCGCGGGGCAGGAGGCGACGGTTAAGGATGGTAGACCCGCATGCTGGTAGTTTATTTTCTGGTCCCGAGGCTGCTGCCGGTGCTGGTGCTACTGCTCGGTCAGGGAGTCTCGAATCTTCGACACGTATCTACGAGGACCATGGTGCACGACCATCACACGCGCGATGGACCCTCCACGCTCTGTGTTTCGCTGACGCGTGTCCGCGTACGCGCACGTGCACGCAACGGCCAGAGTAGAACGAACTTTCCCGCCATTACGTCGGGACGGAAGATTCTTTCCTTCCTTTTTCTCGTCTCTCGCTCGTTTCGTCTCCTGACGGGGCATAGCGCGAAGTGGCGGAAACAAATTGCCGTGATAGTAGAGTAGAGAAAGAGAGAGAGAGGCTAACGCAATAAAAGAGGAAACGGAAAGAAAATAATGGAAGACGAGTGGAAAGGAGAAGATCGCGGGGCATAAAAAAAACTTTCCTCTCAGCCGAGAAACTCAAAATTACGACCCACCGACACCTACGTGCTCGCGTTTCGGTTCGCTTCTTCTTATCATTACTTACATAACCGCTGCCACGATCCTTTTCAGCGGTGCTCCTCTAGCGGAGCTCTCCGTGCTACCGCCCCACGTTCACCCCTCGCGCCGGTGGGCGCGCACCGCGACTAGATAGAAATTCTCTACGTGCAATGATTTATGAATCCGCCGGCGCGGCTGCGGGCTCCTCGCGGTGAGGCGAAAAGATTTTTCCGCGAGCCAAGAGAAGCCGGATGATATACTCGCACCGATAAGCGATAATCAATCGGACCGGGCGATATTTCCCGGATGCCACGATTCTCGTTTCGAGCATCGGAATCGATTACGGGGCGGTTGGCGCTCGCAGACGCTGTCGCTTGGAAACGTGTGCGCGGGAGATTCGTTCAATCCCTCGTCGCCTCCCGTTTCACCCTTCTACCCCCACTACCCACTCGATTTCGAGTGCTCGTCCACGAATCCATGTTTCTCAAAGGGTACGAAGGCAGAAAAGGACAAAGGGAGAGAGAGAGAGGTAGGGAGGGAGAGTGGTAGGGACGGAGGGAGGGAGGGAGGGAGGGAGGGAGGGAGGGAGAGAGAGAGAGAGAGAGAGAGAGAGAGACGCGAGAGGAGGAGAAAAGAAAGCGTGGAAGCATAACGACCCACGGGAACCGCGCGTAAAGAGAGAAACGGATCCGCGGCGCGAGCCACAAAGAGATTAGAGCCGGCGACGTAAATTGCCGGCCAATTACCGACACTCGAAACCCGACGATCAGGGACGCCGTCGAATTAAAGAACTCTCACCGACGCGACGCTTGCGACAGTAACGTTCGTTAATTACCCTGGCAGCTTCCTGGCTGCGGGTCTTCTTCTCCATCCTTCCTCCGCTCCACCTCCTCCACCGTTCTCCACCGGGCCGCGCGTCTCGCGGATGCAATCCCCGATCGCTTCGAGTGTCGTTCAATTAAGGCGTCACGAGGTCCCGACTTTACGAGGCGGTTAACAAACTACGACAAAGGTGTGCTCGCAACTACGCGACGCTTCATCGGAGTCCTTCCCGCTTTTCAACTTTCCTCTTCCGTGGACTCTCTCGACCCTTCTTCGATATATCGCGAGACCCTCGAGAGAGGGGTGGACTTGAGAAACGAGAAGTCGAAATACCCAGGGCTGCCGGAGAGGGTGAATTTTCTCTCGTCCCACCCAACCCTCGTACTCGCGAGAAAATGGCGCGCGGGGTAATGGCGTTAGGTGAATTATGCGCGAGGCGTACGACACGGGGCGCGGCACAGGGGCGTGCAACGACTAATTTCACCCTCTACTCCCTACCTCCCGCGCGCGACAAGGCGAGCCCGTTATTTCGAGCTCCACGCCTCGCTTCGCGCGACGAGAACCTGATAAATCGGGTTAAAATCCGTTCGATGTACGTTGAGTTTACTCGCGCGGCGCCCATTATCGGCGCGTACTGGTCCTGAGAGGTCTCCGCGTTCTACTACGTCGAAGCTTATTTATCGCGGGTCCTGCGCGATATCAGGGCGAAAGGGGAGAAAAATGAAAAATTGCCGAGAGAGGAGCGGAAAATGTCTGACGCGCAGCACGAGGGTTTATCTAGCGACGCGATTCGGAGCACGCGCCTCGTGAAGGAAAATTCCGCGCGTGGTTGACTCGGCGTTTTCGCGCATGTGCGTGACAAGCACCTCTCCTCTCACCACGAGAGATACCTGCGAGAGTGCGTGCGTGGGCGCGTAGGTAGATAATGCGCCGCCACCTCGTGCAATAAGGTCCTCGTATAAGGTCGTTCTCCAAGGCCACGACGAGGAAAAGGCCGGAGGATTGCGGGCTCAATTCTCCGGGTGAATCGTGTTCAAATTCCGCGGGCTCACCGGGCGGTTAAACGTATTCCATTAACTCGAGATGCAATTAGAAATAAAGGAGGTTGCTAGAATACCTGCGATTCTCCTCGTCCTAGGGCGCCGTCGACGCCTCCGTCGCCTGTTCTCCACGGGCGTCGCGCGTCTGCCACCACCGTCGTTCCTCCTCCAACCCACTCCCTTTTTACCCACTCTCACCCCTTTCGCCCTCCGTCGGCTAACCCCACACCCGAGGACACCCTCCGGTAACGCCATTGTGGGAAATAGCGGAGGAAAATATTCCAGCCGGCGCAAATTGCCCGCTCTTACCTGGAAAACGTACAAGAAGGAATTCCATTAAATCTCGAGCTACGTTCACGCGCGCATGCTTTATAACGTGGATCGAAGGAGAGGAAGAGAGAGAGAGAGAGAGAAAAGGTAGGGTTCTACGCTTTCCTTTCGATCCGCGTGACACCAAGCTCCGTCGGTGGTAAGAAAAAGGGGTGCAGGTAGCCGACCGCTCGCCACTAAATTCGTGCGCCTCGAGAGAGGCCCGAGAATTCCTGGAATTCTTTCGCTGGCGTGCAAACGTGGACTGATATCGAAGCGCAAGAATTCACGAGAAACATTAATGAAGTTGTACGAAAGCTTTGTGCCGTGGCCATTATGGCGATGCGATTGTATGCTTTCAGCGCGATCGAGGGATAATGGAAAAAAGAGCGGTGTATGAAGAAAGACTGGAAAAGCATGGGAATCGGATCGGTGAGCGCGCGATCTGCGTGCTTGCTGGAGCGGAAAAGGGAATTAGGGGAGTGACCGTAACGGCGTACTAATTAACATCAGCGACCCCGCTCTCTCACGGAGATATGGAGGAAGGGTGGATACGATAGGAGGCGGTTACGTATAGGGCAGTTAGACCCCCGGCAGAAAGGCGCCTCTCACCATGCGACGAATAATCGACGTCGAACGAGCCGGCGAAGCGACAAAATCGAAAGTAACAACACGCCGAGTAATTATTATTTTGATCGTCGAGCCGTGAGAGGGCGAGCCGACAAAAGAGGGAACACGAGGAAGAGAGAAAGGGAGGAACGGAGAGGGATCTAAAGTATGATACGTGGCAACGGATGGAATCTCATATCCGACGGGGACCCTCTCTCCTCTCCGTGGTGTTTGATCGGAATGGCTCATTTGTCTTCCGCCTTTTCGCGCACGCCGTCGAGTCTCGCGCGATGAACTTTGCCGGAACTTCATTCCCCTCCGCGGAATCGACGACTCCGACAGTCGGACCATCCCTTTCGAACGTTTACATTTTAATTGCGGGGTAACTTTCTCTTTCCCCGTACGCGCGATCGTTGTCTCCTCGCGATGCTATCGACAGCCTCGTAAAAGGGGAGAGTCACGCGATACGCCGACGCACCGGTTATCTTCCCTCCTGCGGTTGAGTAATCGCGCCAAGGTAAGAATTTATTGCGATGCGTAGAAAAACTCTTAGGGTTGACATCTCACTTCCCGCTACACGTTTCATTTTTCATTATCCTTGAATTATTAAGGAGGATAGGGTGAGCACGGTGGAAGAATCAAGGTCCTCGGTCGTGTGCAGTTTTAATCCCGTCCTCGGACCGTGAAAATACATTCCATTCAATTACGCAAAAATGTTACGCGACTCTGCAAATTTTCCATGGATTTCCGGACCATCCATGGACGGATTCCATTCGACAAATTAGTTCGTTCGCTCGCGGATTGGGTTAAAGCGGTACGTATCGCGAGAGTACCGATAGCACGGATAAAGCGAATTCAACGAATTCCTAAATTAAGGACTGGACGAAATATGTCGTAGGCATGCGTGACCACCTTCCACGCCATGGAGCTTCGCGTATCGCCGTACCCATTGAAAATTGTGAATGGTCGGCGCTGTCCAAAAAGAGAGTGAAGCGAGGACGTGAAATTTGACTCCTCGTTCCCTTCACCAGAACCATTCGTCAAAGATCCACAGGAAGACGCGAGAAGGCAGACTGGCAAAAACTCGCCGGGCCCTCTTCCCAATCCTCCGAAAATCATCGCGAGAACTTTCAGCGGCAATCGGGGCACGCGCGAATTCGCGCAAGAAATTTATCAAACCGGCTCGGCGCGGTGCAAACCGGAAAATGAAATACCGGCGTAACGTTTGCACCTGTTAGCGCTCCGCGGTGAAATTTTTCACGGGATGCATTTGTACCCCGAAAGCAAACAAACGAGGTACCTCGGGGGGTGGGTGGGAAAAAACAACGAAGGGATGGCATAGCGGCGGAAGAGAAAGAGAGCTGCACGTAAATAAAGAAATAAAAAAAACAGGCGCGCGCGCGCGGGAAAAAAGGAGCGCAAGGGGGGAAGGGGGTGGAGAGGTGGAAAGCGAGAGGGTCGGTCGAGGTGGCTAGCTCTGGGGGCGCGGAAGAAAAGGAAACATCGAAATAACACGCATACCTGTTCGCGCTCGCGCTCGTTAATATTCGCCGGCCGCCTCCACCACCCCCGCCGTCGACCGTACCCGAACGCGCGCGTATCCGACGGAATTTATAATCCGCCCGCCGTAATTCTCTCCACGGCTTCGCGCGGAGAGGGTTTCCTACGCCTGCAAATGGACAGAAGGTACGCCGCCGACGAGAAGTCTGGCCGTGGGGCGTCATAGCGAAATTTTAAGTGGAGCTTGCAAGGCGCGGGGAGCTAGAAGGCAAGTGGATTGCAGGAGAAAGGAATATGCGCTTTTTACAAATCTCACATCCGCGAGTGTGAACTGAGAAAAAAAGAGAAGAGAGAATATCTAAATTGACTCTTCGCATTCGTCCGTGCTCACGAGCCATGATGAAAATAACTAGGTGACTGGTGACGATAGCCCTGTTGCACGAATTGCAACTAGGCGAGAGTTCTGTTTTTTTAAATAACATTGTTACCCGATGAATGGAGCGTGGTATGCGATTGGCGAGCCCCGGAGCCACTGGCAAAGATATCAGCCGGAGGAAGGGAACGAGCGAAATGCTCCGCTTCTGTGGCGGAGCGAGCAAGCGTCTCGACGGAAACACGTTTACGGTGGTACGTCGGCCCTCGGGGCAGTCGCAGGCGAGATCGCAGCTGAAGGCAGGGTGCAAACGAGCTCCCCACGGCCTCGTATTCATGCGCCAAGCGCATGGCACACGCGATTATTTACCTTTAATTAGAAGCTTCGACCTATTGCTCGCGCGCGCGCTCGCTCGCCGAGCGAGCGAGCACGGCGAGAGCCCTCGAGGGAGTGGCCGCTCACGCTCGACCTCGGCCCAAGCCGCTTTAATCGCTCGCCTATGATTTCCATAAATATACACCCGCGAAATAATCAATTTTAACGGCTAGACGATCCTACGGCGGTATTAGCCACGGAGTTCGAGACTACGAAGTGAACGCGCCGGAATTAATAAGCGAGGGAAAACGCATTTGCCTGAAATTGCGATAGCACGCGGAGAGAGATTCGATGCTTCGTAACGATGCGAAAAGAAGATCGCGGTATATCCAGCGGGCGAATCTACCAAAGCACGGAAAGTTAATCTCACTCGATCGAAATTTTATTCGACGGGGCAATGACGTTGGCCCACCTGGCGCGCTAATACCGTCGAAATTATCTCGTAGTAGCCGGTACCGCTATAGAATTTTCAACCGCGCCGTTTTCCACGTGAAGAGAGCGAATGCTCATTGCCCGTCTCCACGCGGTAATTATTAAAAATGCCTCGATCATGGAAATTTCGCAGTATCCCGTAAATTCCAATTATTGCTTCTCTCCCTGTTACCGTTCTTCCGTCCGTATCCGTGCTTCCCTCCTCGTCGTCCTAATTAAAAATCAAACATCGTCGCGTCTACAATACAAGCTTGCGAATACAACTCGGTGGCACGTCACCCGCGATTCAACGCCATAACCCAAGGAGGCAGTAGCGACGTGGCCAACTCCAAAGGAAACTTCTCACTCCGGTAATTCCATTTTCAGGAACGTCGATATCGAGAAAAGTCCCGGGTACGGAGGGAACCGTTTTACGGTTCGTTTGCCGGGCCGCGTTATCCCGGGAGTATCAAAAGATGTCAGGGTAGTAAGAACCTTTTGATACCCGCGCGACATATCGTTGGCTACCTATAATTCTACCGGTGCGCGCGCGGAGTGGAGGCCACCTTCTTCGCTGCAATGCGGAAATCCGTATATAGAGCAGCGCCGACTCTCGTCGTCGAGAATTCGAGTGACGCTCGGTTTGGACGAACGAGAGAAGAACGGGAGAGACGAAGAGGAGAGAAAGGAGGAGAAGCGATGGGATCTGAAAAGCGCGGGAAAGTTTCGTAGAAACTTTTCCAAGTTTCGGCGCACCTAGGCGACTCCAGCGAGTCAAAGAGGAAGCGCGAAAGCGAGAGGTCTTCACCAGCCGCCGGTGAGTTGGCCTGCAAAAGGATTTCACTCCACGGTTGACGGCGCGCTCGCGTGATTAGCGCGAGATTACGCCGTTGGGACCTTATCGGCCTATTTAATGACTCCTCGTGCCTCGCGCGTTTGCTTCATTCCGCGTCGCGTTAAAGACCGCCCGTTCTGCCCGGCCCGCGTTTTAAACACCGATGTAAAAATGAGTCGAAAGCGAAGAAAGGACCCGGCCTTCCTCCCGGGGGAAAATGCGAACGGGGTCTTGTCTCCGCGTAGCAAAGAAAGGGGCCGCAAAAATGTCCACGAGAGAATCCCTTTGTTCCGAGGGTGACCTCCTCCGGCCGAAATTGCACGAGTCCACGCGAATGGTAGAGGAATTATTTACGATTGCGGAGCGCGGGGTTCACCGAGAGCACGGACGGAAATTGTAAAAATCGGTATCAATGGCGAGGACCTGAGGCTTGCTCGAGCGCGGGCGTCCATCGGTCCGTCCGTCGTCGCGTCGTTGGAAAAAGCGTGGCAACGTCAGCAGGTGAGAGCCGACATAAATCTTGGCGAGCGAGCGAGTAAGCGAGCTCTCGACCCCTTCTGAAAAATAAACCTTCCGTTCCTTTCTTCTCGTGTTGGGACACACGGGGGCGGTAGAGGCCGCCGACCCTGTTTCCGTGGCGGGTGGTAGATGAAAGTTTTCCTTTGTGCCGTGGCTTGTCACGCCGGCCATTCTGCCTCCAGAGGGGCAAGAAGAAACTGGTGGAGGCAGGAGAGAGAAGTGGAGGTGGAGTGGCGCAAGCAGCGGGAGCAGAAAAGGAGCAGGAGGAGGTAGGGTGGTGGAGAACGCGGAGAGGAAGGAGGAGAGGAGAGAATGCGGACCGAGGAGGCCCTCGCTCTCGCTACGCTCCTGCACACACATATTCCGAATCCCAGGGGGGTCCGTCGTCCGAATGCCCGGGCAGAAGACGCCTGGGTATGAGAGAGGGCGACACTCCTGCGAGGACAGCTTCCCCGAGAGCGTAGCGAGACGAAACTTTCGTTCGGGAACCAGCGACGTCTTCGAGGCGACCGACTCGAGGAAACTCGTACACGTCCGATTTCGCGAATGATAAATGTGACTTCCATCCGTGATACGAGATTTTCCTGCCAGCCCGTAGGAAACTATTCCATAAGGGCCTGATACTGCGTTTTAAAATAATCTGGAAATTACCGTGAATAAGACGACGTCGGATTCGACGGAATTACGATTAAGAGGAAAATAAGATTTTCTCCGTTTGCCGAATCTCTTTTCCTCGTACGAGACTGGAGTTTAAATATCGTGACAAAGAGAAGCGAGATTACCGGTGGGAAAGATAAGAAAGAAAGTTTCGTAGAAAACTACAACTACTGCGGAAGAGAAGGAAAGAGGGGAACGAGAGTTGTACAAAGAAAGATTCGACGAGGAGTCCCCGCTACTTTACCGATTAAAGAAAACAGTTCGTAAATGCGGTTGACCCAGTAGCGTGCGGGGACTTTCGCCATTTCCAAACTCGGGACAGCAGGGGAGCAATAAGAATACGGGTTAGCTCACAATTCTGTCAAACTTCGGAGCTCCATCTTAATTCACCGAAGAACGCGAATGTACGATGAACTTTCCGTGGGAAAGGGAAAGAGCACGCGAACTTTCTACATTTTACCGATGACTCGGGAGTTACGTACGAGAGGGAAAATATCAGGTTGGGCTTTCAAATTCTGTCCGGAACTATTACCGTGATAACCGTGATAACGGAGACAATTGCGAGAGGGTGGGTGGAACGTAACCTCCGATCCTGGACGAGGTTAGGGATGGAGGAGAACGATGCACCGGGTGCAAAGCGTAAAAGTGGTGGTTCCAGAGGCTCGAAGAGTTGCGTGATGTTACGTAGTTTTAATTAACGCAGCTGCTGCAACCTCGTACCTAAAGGTGCCTATTAACCGCGAGGTTGCAGTCGTTTCTCCCTCTCCTGTTCCTCTCTCCCTCCCCACGATTCGGCAGTCGCTCTCGTAAGAAGATGATCCGCGTAATCCCGAGATACGTGCGCAATTTTCAACGAGTACGTCCGTACGCCTGGTACGCGAGTACGGAGAATTGTAGCGCGTCCTCTCGTTACGACGCAACGCGAGCTTATCCAACGTCACACGTGCACCTCCGAGGTGCGACGCTTCGTTTTCTTCGGGGAGGGAAAGCCTGAAACGCGAGGACGACGAGGAAGCGTAGAGCGCCGAGCCAAGCAAAGAGGAGGATATAATTCCGCAATTGCGACGCAGGAACGTCTCTCGCGTGCGCGCGAGACATTGTTCCATCGCTCCGGCGGAATTCTCTCCCGGTGCACGATCGAGAGACGCCGTCGAACTGCCAGGAAACGCTTCCGCATTTTATCGGAGAAACGTCCAGCACGCGCTTGGCACGCGCCATTCGCCTTTTCAGCTCGCGCACCCCACGCTCCTCTCGATTCTCCGGTCACTCCCGCTTTGGGATCGATCGCTCTTCGTCGCCCCGGTCGCCGTTACGTGAAAATGGAAACTCCTGCTTCTTCTCGCTCGTGGAAGGCCCGATCTCCCGTAAAGCACGCATTTGCCTGCTACGCGATCGTAAAATCCCCTGCGTACCCACCTCGACTTCCGATCGCGAGGGAAGAGATCGTTAGGCGATCAAATTTATTTCCACGCTCATACGCTCTCCCATCGATAGTCGGTAATCGATGGGAACGAGGTGGATCGAGACTATCTTCTCGGTACTTCCCGCCTCGGTACCTTCGACTCGAATACCAGTACGGTGGAGTTCGCAAATATTTCTGCTGCGATAATCGCAATTCCTTGATCGTCTCTCTCGATTTCTCTCCCTCTCTCTCACACACCGTTTCCCGCTGTTTTAACGGAGCGAGTACGGTGAGCTCCCGGCGGGAGGCGCCGCGGGTGGTGCGCGTCAGCCTCGTCGGGGGGTGTTTGTCCGGTGCGTGTGCACCCTGGACGCCCTCCGTTCTCCGCCATGCACAGGGAGGTTGTAACGTCGAGAGGAAGCCGAAGAGGAAGATCGAACCAGGAGAGCCCGCGGGGTCTCGTAACCAACGGTATACGAGGCTGCTTACACGAGGCACGGGGGACCACCGGCGGAGTTCACCTCCGTTTGAACCCGCGACCGATTCTAACTATTACGAGTCGCGTGGAGTAACGCGTTCGTGAATTTCCTCCCTGGAATCTTTTCTTCGGTGGAATTAACCCTTTGACTGCGACGCGCTTCAGGACGAATCCATCAATATGGACGGCGCGATTTTCGCATGCCAATTGCTGCGACTGATTGTCCAACAAAACAGTACCCGGAAATTTGATACCGGGTGCTTCCGATAACCTATAGTTGAGTTAATTTTTCTAGGCATAAAATATACGATAGGTACGACCGTCTATTATTACCGTACTTCATGACAACTCAATGCTGTCTTGTAGCACCATTGAGTTGAGTGGAGTTGAGTTAGGTAGCAGCAAAGGACGATATAAGGTAGAACCAAGGGTACGATATAAGGTAATAATTTCTCAAAATTATACGAATCATGAAGTAAATTAAACTTTAATAAATTGATACGTCGTAATTTTGCATAATAATAAATGTTGGTGAACGTAACTGTAGTATCAATTAATTAAAGTTCAATATACCTTATAATTTTGTATAATTTTACGAAATTACTAATATAACTCAACTCAACTCAACTCAATGGTGCTACAAGACAGCATTGAGTTGTCATGAAGTATGGTGATACTAGATGGTTGTACCTATCGTATATTTTACTCCTACGAAAATCAACTCAACTAAAGGTCATCGGAAGCACCCACCATTCTTAGGGTTTAAAAAATAATAATGGCAAATAAATTAAAAATACAGAGGGCGTATATTTACGCCTTTCGTGTATATTGATGGATTTCTGAGGGCGTACATATACGCCTTTCGTATATATTGATGGACTTGTGAAGGCGTATATATACGCCTTTAGCAGTCAAAGGGTTAAAGGTGAACGACTCCGTAGTACCGAGGAAAAGCGAATTTTAAGTTTTTTTTCGGCAATGAGAAGATCAGTCGTCGGGTTCGGAGTCGCGTGCGCGCTGCCGGAGCGATAAAATCCTCGGAATTCCGGACTCATTAAGAGCTCGCGCGTCACGCGGCCTCGGACGACAAACGGGCGCCGCGGTACCGTGGATTCCAGGGCGCGGACGCCCGCCAAGCCCAACGAGGAATTGTTTGGCGATCGCAAACAGCCGTCTGAAATATGAACGATATCGGCTGATTTGCTACGACGCCGACGCGTGGCCGGGGGCTGCAGTGACCGGGTGCAGGGAACGGGAAAGAAGAAGGGCGAATTTGTCATCGATTCGAGGAATACGAGGGGCGGAGGGCATGACCCGTGCGACGAAATTGAAACACGGAGTGGCCAAGGATCGAAGCGCGCCATCTAGATATCCAAAGTGAGCAGAGGAGGAAACGTTGGCGTAAGAAATTCGTTGGAAAAATGGCGCGACTTCTTCTCCCTTCCTCCTGTCTCACGCTCACCCTCGTTTCTCGCAATCGTTTTCACTCGTAGCGAGTATCTGGCCGCGGCCGGCGAACAGCAAGATTGAATCCACGATCCGCATACGTCGCGAAACCACCGCGGCGAGAACCGAGATGAGAATCCATGAGTTATTCTACCCCTTTCTCCCCTTCCCCGATGACTTTTCTCGCTTCGACGCCAGACGACGAACGTTCTCCGCGTCCCCATGACTCGCGACGTCGCGACAATCGGCGTCGCATACATCCTGCGCGTCCCTTCGAGAGCGAATGCAAAATTCCTCCTCGTATTTCGAGGTAACCGCGGAAACTCGCGGCTCTCGAGTCGACGCTCACAGCCTTGGCATCGTCTTCCTTCCCCCCGCGTCTGCTCGACGATGAAACGGAAACTCTTTATTACCCGGTATCGTAAAACAATTCCCATGGTACGCGAGCCCTCGCGACTCTCGTTAAAAAAACGCGTCTAATTTCTAACGTAAACTCGCGTCCCCCCGTCGTCGTCGTCGCGCTTTACGACCGCATAACCTTCTCCTTCCGCGCGAAGACGCGTCGGCGAGTGAGATCGCGCCGCGGAGAGTCCGAGAAAGGCGTTCGTCGTCGTGGCTGTCGTCGTTGGGGCGCTAAACTCGCCTATTCAGAGAAGGCGACACGTCGGTCGTCTCTTTCTCTCTCTCACTCTCTCTCGCTCACTCTTCTCTCCCCTCTCTCGTCCCTTTCCACGACGTGTGTACCTGCCATTAGGTGGCAATAAAGCCGGCCCGACCGGGCACGGAAGCGAGCTATTGAGGCCGTCGTCGGCTTAGCTGCAGCTCCGCCAGTTCGCCTGCAGCCGCGATTACGCCTAAGTGCATTTGCTCCCCGCTATGCACTCTCCAACGGCGGCACTGGATACCGCCGCAACCAGCCAACAAGCACCACTACTAACGACCATCGTCACCATCCGCACCACCACCGTCGCGACTATCGCCACCACCACCACCACCACCGTCGTCAACTCACAGCCGCCCCCGCCGCGTTTCCACCACCACCAAAGCGATCGTCGTCGGCGTTGTTGTAGTCGCGCGCCGTTGTCGACGGCATCGTCGATGCACCGTCGGCTGCAACAATTGCACGTGCAACCGAACGAACCGAGCGCGTGTATACCCGAGTGCGGTTAGAATCGTGCGCGCAGTTGGCCATGGGCTTGGTGGTGGTGTGAGGGGGGTGCATCCGACGTGTGCTCCGAGCTTGTATTTCCGCCACTCCTCTCTCAACATCCCCGTTCCTCACCTAGTACCCCGTCCCTCTTCTCCTCGAACGTTCGCATTTCCGCGCGGAAAGAGAAACGTAGGAGGTGGGAGGTGGTGGAAAAGAGGTTCGTGGTCGCGGTGACGCCGGCTGCTCACGCAACCCTCGCGCACTACTCCCATCCTCCACCTCCTACTCCTACGTGGTCCTAGCTCATCCCTTTCTCGACCAGCCCCGTATAAACAGGTGAGCTTGAACGAGACCGTGAAAGCTTGCGGTCTCGTTTCGAATAATTGGATTTGCCTCGAACGGGACCGAGAAACGTCGTCGGCGCGAGCGTCGGGGATGTGTTGATCGTGCGGAGTGCGCGGGAGAGTACGTTCGTCGAAAGAGACGGAGTGTTCGCACTTTGGTCGAACCCTTTTCCCATGCTCGAACCTTGTTCTCTACATTTTGAAGAATTCCGTGCTTCGTTGTAACTCACGCGAGAGAAGGAAGCGTAATTGAAAAGAAGGAAGGAATTCCTAATCTCGGTTATCGAGGAATCTCCATTTCGCGTTTTCGTCAAAAGAAGATGGCTACGTGAAAATTTCTTTATGGAAGAGCGCCTTGATCGTTCTTAGGGAGGAAGCTTCGACCTGCGCTTTCTTGGAAGTTCAAAGGAGCGTAGACGCGACGTCGGACTAAAGCGAAGAACGAGCGACGTGCCAATTACCGAGCTTGGCGCGCTGCGAATCACGAGATACATTCGTGCCGCACGAGAAGCCACCAAGGAGAAATTATAAGTACAATTTTGATACGGACGCTCGCCGCACGTTCCTCCTCCTCGTGAATTTCCCGCCGGGCGGAGAGAGCTAAGATCGCACGCGATCGATTTCGGTCGTTCTTTCTTCCTTCCTCACGGTATATCATGCGAATGAGAGAACCGGAGCGCCTCTACCTGAACTCCTCTCGCACCTCTTCCGTTCGACGAAGGGACGAAAAGACAGGGCAAGCGGGCGCGCGTTTTCGTAGATAATTTATGTAAGTACGCTGGGCCTTTCTGCGCGCACCCTTCTCGTTCGGTTTCTTCCACGCTGGGTGGAAGGGTGAGTCATGGCGTTAGTTTGCATGTTCGCGTGTTACGTATCCACCCTCGGGGACACGCGTCATGCGAAGGAGAAGAACGAACGGTGAACGGAGAGGGGTGAGAAAGAAAGTCAATTGCTTACCAAATAACGAAGAAGGAGGGACGAGCGTGCGAGCGAGAAGAAGAGGATTGTCCAGTCGGGCGTGCACGCGTGCTGACTAAGTGCCAGTTGAAGGCAAAAACGGAGAGAGAGAGAGAGAGAGAGAGAGAGAGAGAGAACAGGCGGTGGGTGGTAAGCCGGTGGGTGGCTGTGGGGCGAGTAAAAAGCGAAGGAGGGAGAAAAAAATGCACCGGAAGGATCGTTATCGTAGGAAGGAATCTTGGAAATTGTACGGGTGCGTACACTCGACGTCGCATTCGATTAGGAGGGGACCTCAGCGGTGACTGCAGGGGAAGTGGTGACGAGGATGGCGGGGAAAGGTGGCGGTGGTTATCGGCGGAACTCGTCCGATCACTCGTTTGCATAATATTTATCGACGATCGCGGCCGATAAGGTCGTCGCTCCTTGTGTACAGCGAGAGGTCGGCGGCTCGGCCCGCGGAAGAAGAGGAGGGAGTGGAGAAGGAGACTGAAGAGAGAGAGAGAGAGAGTTGCGAATCGAGATGATCGATAAGAGCCAACGAGGGAAAAGTTCCGAGGAGCAGGAAGGAAATTCAGCAACCCCCGACGAGCGTTTCACCCCCTCGCCGACCCTTCGCCGCTTCGCCTCCGTGGATCGGCACCCGCATGGAAACACCCTGCTGATTATGGAAATGAGAAAAATCGTGCCAAACGGAGAGAGCTATTCCTGTTAGCTGTGGACGTCGGAGCGGGGAACGTTCCGCTCGACGACGAGGACCGGGCTCGAGGTCGCTCGTTACATTTTTCCTATCCATCTGCGAGATCGGATGGAGGAGCGTGACGCGTGGGGTGAGAGACGAAATGGATGATCCTTCGAAGGGAAAAATTCGGGGACGAAAGTGTCGCGATTCGATCGCAACCTGCTATCGTAGCTGTAGTATCTTTTTTACAAGAGGTGTTTAGAAGAATTTTCAAATAAAGTACCTTGTCAAGTACGCTGTCCACTTTATCGTAGGTGAAGATTTTTTGTACGTAGCGATTGACCGGAAACGAGCGAAAACCAGGATTCGTGACAGGAGAGCACAATGTCCCCTCGTTATGTAAAATTCTCATCGGAGAATTATTTGCGGTGCGATGGCGCGCGAGGCGCGAACGAGGTGGTGGCCGAAGTCGTTGCACGCGACTAATTAAAAATCACGGTTACGAGGCACGAGAGATCGGCGAGAGAAGTGGGGGTGAGAGTAGCAGCCAATTTGATTACCCGATAATAATTAATTGCTCGTTACGTCGCGCGGCGCGATGCAATTAATCACTGTCGACGGGTTTTCATTTTTCCAGTCTTCATCTGTCCCTATCCCCACCTTTCTCATATCCTCTCTCAACCGGGCCTCTTTCTCTCCCTCGTTCTCTCTTTTTTAGTTGTCTCTTGTCGCGGGCCTCTTCTCTCGTTCACTCTCGGCGCCTCGCACTATTTCCCTAGTCTCTTCCCGCTTCCTCCCTCCCTCTCGCTTCTCCTCACCCCTTTGGTCCTCTCAATCTCTCACCCTTTGTCTCCCTTTTTTCGTCGGCTTGGTTAGCTAGCCGCCCCGTGGTCGCACTCTATCATGCGAGGTTCATTAGGTTGGACGTGTCACGACCGCGTGGGTGACCCGTGTGCCATCAAATTGCGAATACGGACCCTGTCTCGTTCTGCCGCACGAGCTACGCTTTCAGGAACGGCACGACGAAGGGGAGGACAGGACCCGGAGGTGGACGGGTACGGGAGAGAGAGAGAGAGAGAGAGAAAAAAATGAAGATAGGAGCGAGAGCACGAAGGAGAGAGTGAAAGCAGAAAAGCAAGGGGAGAAGAACGGACGCGACGACGGAGAGGAACCGGATAAAATAAATAAATAATCGACGACGTTGCCCCGAGCGCAATGGCACCGGCAGAATTGTCCGTAGACGTGGGTTAATCAATTTCACGGATAAAATATAGAAATGTAAAAGTGTCGGTGAGGAGCGAGAAAGTGAGGAGAGGGTAAAAAGGAGGGAAGAAAGCGTGGACGGACGACGCGGCGTTGGAGAGGAACGAGAAGGACGACGGGAAGAAGTGCGCCGGTGGAAGAGAGGACAGGGAGGAAAGAGAGGGAGAAAAAGAGCCTCGGTCTTGCGTGACGTAAAATACAGAGCGGAGCGATAAAATGAGGAAATGCGCTGAGGAATACGATCGCACGCCAGAATGCATTCGACGGAGTTATTAGGCGGAAGGTAAAGAGGGTTGCATAATGAGCCGAGTTCTCGGAGGAAGGAAAATTGTGGTATCGAAATGTTCCGTGGATGCGTGTCGAAGAAATTCGAAGAAAAGAGGTAAAGACGCCGTAGTAGCAACTTTCTAGGGAAATCTCAATGCAAATTGACAGTAGCCGTGAAAGGAGACGAAAACAGCCAAAAGGAGCCTGCGCCCGACATCAGGGCCCTTTGTGGTATTGCGGGCTCGGTCGTAATGTAATTACAAATTTAATCGTTAGCCCCACGCTGCTCCAGTAGCGAATTTGCTTGAATAAATGTGGTAAAAAAAACATCGGTTCAGGCATGCAAAAAAAAAACATTGAAAACATATTAATACATGCCGAAGCATCGGGAATATTCGACGGGAAAATATTTCTCTTCGAATTCGATATCAAATTTGCTAAAAAAAAAATAACAAAAAATAAACAATACGGCCCAGCATTGTACAAAATAAATTGCTGCGTTACAATCGACAAGTAGCAAGATTCATTTATTCGTATAAACATCTCGAAGTCTCGACGTTCGAGTGATCCTTAAAATTAACTACCCCTTCCTATACTTATTTTTCATTTATTCATTACGTGCCCTCCGGTGGATCTCGCAATCGGTTTCGCATCGCACGCGCGTGGCGGAGAGCGAGCAAGAAAGAGATCGAAGGGGGCGGACGAGACGAGAAATCATTCCGCAACCGCGATACCACCGACGAAATGCTGGGAATCAAAATGTTTGACGAGCGCCGTTCGTATCGCTGACGTGTATAGGGAAAGCAACGAACGCACGCACGGGCGCGCGAATCCAACCACGTAGGCGCGCACGCACACGCACAAATATGCGCGCTCGCGCACGCGAGAGACCGGAGGATGCGGAAGGGCCCAGACATGTTCGTGGATCGAAATGCGAGGGATGAGGTTGACGGTCGGCGGCCAATCATCGGCATATGCCACGGCATGGAGTTCATGAGTGACATGCCAGGGCTGTCTATCCGGGGTGGAATACTCGATATCGGGTCCACGGGGTGGCACCGAGGATCGCTTAATATGCAGAGTAGGATTAGGGGATATATGTGCTCGATATACATCTTCACCGACCCCTTTCCGCTCGAAACTTCGAAGACGGGCGTATAATTCGATCGGGTCAGATATTAATTCGCATTCGATAAGGAGAATCTCGCATCTCTCCTCGCGAGCGCTGAATACAAAGGCGAAGAATACGATAATTTCGAAGCGAGGGGTAGCGCCGAGAACTTCGGGGAAACTCACCATCCATTCGTCACAGATTGAAAATTTCTAGAGCCAATGTCTCGAGGGTTTCGCCCGTCGATGGATCTCGGTGGAACGGAATGGGCCGTGCGGTAAGGAGATAAATATTTCCGAGGAGATAAATATTTCTTGCTTCCTCTCCTCGGTCCGAACTACCGCCTGTGTTTACACTCGGGAGAGACTGTGGCAGGCTGCGGTGCGCGGAGGTAAAATGTTTTATATTTGGTGGGCGCACCGAAGCTAGGGTGGAGGGTCGTCGCGCGTGCATCTTCACGCGCGCTTGGGCGAAGGTGTCGGAGAATCGGCATGCGAGAGAGCGAGAGAAAGGTCGAAGAAGAGAGAAGGAGAACGGAGGCGGAGAAAACACCAGGAGGTACACGGCCGACCACCCTGTTCCCGGAATACTAATGCCAGCCGATCCCGGGGGTGCTGTTCCTGTGCCATATTGCCGATCGTGTGGAACCTACGTAGGGAAGTTCCTTCGAGGAATAACGTCGTTGCGGATTCCGCGGATGATAACGAGCCCGGCATTACGATTCACGCGACGTAGCCATGCGCACGGAAGAGGATATTATGGCCTTTCTCGTCCGGGCGCGATCAGCGGAGGAAGGAGCCCAACCGGGACGCGCGCTCGGCATAGCGATAATCACGTATCCGCGGGAGTCCTGAAGGGACACCGGAAGATTACATTTTCTACGAGGGAAATGAAGTTCGTGTCTACGTGGTGAGGAGAAAAAGCTGCCGATGATATCTGGGACGAATCGACGCGAGTCGCGAGTCGCGATATTAAATACGTGCGAGGAGATCGGGGAACGAGGGAGACTGTGTGCGTGCCCGCTCACGTAGGAGAAACGTTTCGCGAGGAGGATAACCGTATTCGCGTGTATCGACTGGCTAGATAAAGACGAAGTTCAAAGGGATCTCGAGATTGCCGCTTTCGCGGCAAGAATGAGATTGGTGGCCGCGAGAGTCGAGGAGCGTTTTGCTCGGAAAATTGCTCCCGAGTAATGCCACCTCCCGGATAATTGCGCACACGTGTGAAACCCGACTGTTTCTTATTACTCGCGACACGACGATACACTAGAGAGGAGCGTCGTCTCAGTTGAAACGGTCTACGAGAACCGTTTCGCGTTCACGGTGGACGCGGCTCGTTTCGTCGTGCGAGCCATGACAATTGGCACGGCGGCGTAGCGCATATGTAACGCGACGCGCTAACGAGCCTCCTTCGACCAACATCGTTAAACGCACCACCCTAACCGTCTCGTGCATACCGGCTCGGCCCTGGTGCTCGAACGGATTCTCCGTGCTAACGACAACGACGCATGCGACACTCCGAGGACGGACACGCAAACGACGCGCCAGTAGTTATACTTTACAATTGACTTGAAAACGAATTACAATCGCGGGACTCGATTCCACCAACTTCTTCATTCCCTTTCCTCCTACTCGCTCGGTCGAAGAAACGGCAGTGGTATTTTAAACGATTTTCCCCATTGGCGCTTGAGTTTCGTAGGAGAAACAGGCGAAGGATCGGCAGGCTTCTGGAGAATGGAGGGAAGTCGGTGAGGCGAGGTCACGCATCGACTGAGACGTTTCACCGTGGAGGCGCGGTGGAGATTTATTTTCGCTGCCAACTCGCGCGATCCATTTCCGTTGCGCGTTGCAAATCGAACGTGTGTTACGCACGTGTTTCGCGCATACGGGACGTATACAGCGGAACCGTGGTGCGCGAACCTCGTCCGGAAATCGACGCAGTTCTCGAAGGAGTTCGTGTGAGAGTTCCACTACCGCTACTACTACATCCGGAACGCGGACAGCACGTAGACCGGGGGCTACACGCGTACTTCCGCAGGGGCATTGAGTGGGCGAAACTTTCCGAGAACGCGATCTCGTGGAAATGTCTTTAAAACGGTGCCCATTGCACGGCGATTTCTTCCACGGCGCCTAGTAAAGTATAAATTTTACAATTTCGCGGATAAACTTCCTCAAGGAGCCCGGCTCCGTGGAAGAACTCGAAATACACGGTGGACGAGGTTGGATAGGACAAAATTCGAGAGACGATCGTGGTGAACGCAATACGTAATTGGAAAGATTCGCCTTAGGAATACCGTATACGCGCACCCGCGAGGATAGGGTGGTCACGAGCGATCCCTCGATTCTCGCACGGTGGCCCACTGCCGTCTGCGGATGAAATACGGTCGAGAGGGTGAGCGGAAAGAGGCGAGACGATATCCGGGTGAAATCAGTGGAAGGCGAGAGGAAGAATAAGGGTTCTTCGTTCCGGGGCGAGGAACAAGAGAGGAGAACGGAGAGGGAGAGAAAACTGGAGGTGGAGGAGGAGGAGGAATAGCTGGAGGACGATGGCGGGGTATGAAAGGAAGGCGGGAGTGAGGAAAAAGCGGGGTGAGAGGAGGTAGACACGGGGAGAAAGAGAGAAAGAGTTTACGAGAAGCCCTGGCCGTTAGCCAAGTCGCCCGGGTCTGCGCCGGGTGAAAATTATTCGAGATATGAATTTACGGTCGGCACAGGGCCGTAGAACGAAAGAAGAACGAGCGGCGGGTAGAGTTAGAGTGGGAGTTCGAGTTAGGATAGGGAGGACGTAAGAGGAAAGGATGGAGGAGGAAGAAGACAGGGAGGAGGACTGGAGGGACGAGGCGACGTGGAGGAGGGTGTATGGTTGTGAACGGAATGGCGGTGGAGTCCTCGGGCCAGATAAGGCGAGTCGCGGTCAGACTTAATAAACTTAGAAACCCGAGCGGCAAACCCACCCAGCCTTCCCCAAATTCCACCCCCGACCGCCGCCACCGCCACCAACCCCTCCTTCCTCCACGTTCACTTCGTCCACCTCCGCCTCCAGCTTCACCTTCTCCGCCACCTCCACCTCCACCGACGTCTCTTCGGCTTGGCCTCCAACCCTCTCACGGGTCTCGAATTACCTCGGCGTCGAATTTCACAGGCTGCGGCTTTTCGAGCCGCACGCTGCCTTCCACCTCCAGCCCCTCCATCGCTCTTCCCTTTCGCCTTCTCTACTCGTCCGTCTCGTGCCACTCGCGCTTATCCACCCATCGAGCCATCTCCTTTCTCCCCCGACCGATATTTCTGCCGAACGTTTCATACGAGTTAAAAAGCGAAGGGACCGAGGAGCCACGCTCCTTTTCGTCCCGGTCAAGCGTCCTCAAAGTCGTCAGTCGACGACGACGTTATCTCCGCACGACGGACCCTTTCGGAGAAAGGAAGCTTTCGGCTTCCATTCTCGCGCAAGCACGTCGATGAAATTCCACGCGAGAGGAGACACCCGGAAAATGTCTCTCTCTCTCTGTTACTGCCCTACTGCAGAATTGAGGCCTTCAGGGGGTCCTTTCGGTTTTCCGCTGCGAAATTTTGGAATTCCCTTCCGCCCAGGGTAAGGGCGGTGGAGACGTTTGGCGCTTTTAAATGTAATTTGCGCGATTTTCTTTTAGAAGTGCAGGCTGTTCCTTTGGGACGCTTGTAATTGTTTATCTTTCCTTTTATTCTTATTTTGTCTTTTGTTATCTATATTTTCTTTATCTTTATCTTTATTTTATTGTATGTTGTTTGCTTTAAAGTATTTCTTTGTTGTTTGTTGTATTTTGTTGGGACCTTAGGGGCATCATGCCCAGGGTTAATAAATTTATATCTATCTATCTATCTATCTCTCTCTCTCTCTCTCTCTCTCTGTCTCTCTCTCTCTCTCTCTCTCTCTATGTCTCCACGGAGTAGGGAATAATTTTTAATTAATCTTACCTTTCGCGATGAACGAGGTTGATTAACGAGGAGACTCGACCGTACGAACGGTCCCCGACGATAATAATTAATCCTCCGGTGGCTCACGTGTCGCACATTCGTTCCGGTTAACGCAGGTGGAATCGTAAGATATCGTTATGTCGTGGTTTCAGCGCGGCGACATTATCGCGTGCTAGTTATTCGCAAAATTGCCAAGTAATCCCAAGGATATTGTGATTAAGGGCAAGTCCGCAGACAACCCTTTTCTCCCGCTCTTGCTTCTCACTCAATGCCCCTCTCCCCTCGCGTGGCACGCTTCCGCGAAGGAGAACGTACGTCTTCTCTTAAAAACTTAATGAGCTCTTGTCTGTCGTCGAGTAAAATGTCAGCCGGAAGATACCCGTATTCCCGGAAATTAAGGAAGTCCGCCAAACGTCGCGTATATATCCAAGGAGTTGAGTAACTTCTTGCGTGTGGGTGAAATATGCAGGGTGGCGCGCGTGTGATCCAAGCTGGTGTCGCGCCGAGCGATGAATCTGCGAGAGAGAGAGTCACGGGGGACTCGAGTCGATACACCCGCGCGCTTTATTTTACATAATTGCAAGAGTTCCTCGAATATCGTCCTCGCTCGATATTCACCATGTAAATTCGCCGAGAAGTTTCGCGATGGCCACCGGGGACTTTTGGAATTCTGGTCAAGACAAACGTTCTTCCTGTTACACGCGCCCTTGGGTTACAACGATTCGGAATGGCGAGCCCGTAGCTCGTTCAGCGTCGAGCAGAAAAGTTCGTAACCACGGATCATGAAGTATGCATCCCTCGCGCATTCGAGGGGACCATAAACGGGGGTGGGGACTTGGGGGTGGCTCCTTTCGCACCCCCGTGCACCGTCGACCGCTCGCTCGCGTCGTGCTCCCCGGCGTACCCAGCGCGGCAAACTGATCAAAGTTTTCACGATATGCCGAGATTTGAAATTAGTTATTTATACGATGCCGCCGAGCGGGAAACAAATGACGCGGGGCCAGCGCCACCGCCAACTTCTTCCACGCTTCTTTCTCGTGCCCTCCGGTTTACGATATACGATGCGAGCGCGCGAGTTTTCCCCGCGCGTCATTTCGAATACGTAAAATTCGACGGAGCTTCCTGGTCCTACGAAAAATCGAACTTTTCTCCCAACACTAAAATAAAATGAAATAGAAAACTTATCTGTTACGTTTCATAGCGTAGCTTCGCTCAATTATTGCGATTATTCGAAAGATGACCCGCTTAATGCTTCTGTATAGGGCCCGCGTGCAGCGGTGCCGTGGAATGGAAGTCGAGAGTGAAAAAGAACGGTGGAGGATAACCGGGGAGGAATTGGAAAAAGTTAAAGGTAGCCGCGGCGAGAATGCGAAAAATATGGCGAAGCTGTTGATAGAGAGGGTGTCAAGGGGAGAGTGTCGGAGAATCGTGGAGAGGGTGGCAAACGCGAGGGGAGTGACGGAGGTGCGGGAAGGACGGATACTGGGGGAGTCGTTCGCCGGGCGAGCAGTATTGTTTTCCGCTACTTTGTTATGCGGTTCCCGTTTGCTAGCGCGAAGAGAAGGCCGCCAACCTGACAACCTACATCGCGCACAATGACGCCGTTTGGTCCGCGCGCGGACGCGCGCTCGGCGGGTACGTGCAATTGGAAAATACGCTGTTGCCGCGTGCCGTGGTAACAATAGCCTACGAAAACACGTTTGCCGCTGAAGTCATTGCAGAAAGCGTGCGCGTTACGGAAAGTGGAAAGAGAAAGAGAGAGAGAGAAAATAGAGGAGTCGAGAAGAAGAAAGAAAATCACAAACGGAAGGAAAAACGACGTTGAACGGTGCCTTCACTCCCTCCCCCTCCTCTACCGACGACTGTGCAACGCTTCGTCTTACGACTCTATTCTCATGGCATTTGATAAGTTATTAGCGAGCGTAAAAGCGGCCGCAAAGGTACGACGCAAGGCATCCCGACGACGTGGGAGAGTGACGAATAAATTTCCTTTGTCCGCGCTCGGCGCTGATGCGTCCGCGTGCGCGGAGTGAGAGGATTAAACGACCGAAGAAATTGAGAAATCGATTGCGTAGACGATTCGCGCCGCGCCGAGAATGCGAGGACGAGAGAGCGGTGCGTAGAGAGGATTTAGAATAGGACGGTAGCGGGAGTGGGGGGTGAACGATGCGAGAAAGGGAAGTCACGAGAGAAAGAGAGGTCCCTCGTTGTGTTATTTCGCACGAGCAGAGAGCCTCGATACCGCGAGTCGAGGTGGTTCAAAGAAACGAGGAAAAACGAAAGTGGGAGTAGGTGGAAGAGATGGAAGGTAAAAGGGCGCAAGACCCCCCAGCGGGTGGCGAAGCTCGTCGTCTGAAGCCACGAGCAATCCGCCACCGTCGTCGGTATAATTCCCCGCACGCTTGAATTTTCTGTGACCTCTTCTGCCATCCGTCTCCTTCTCCTCTCGTTTATCGCTCTTTCCTTCCTTCTCGCTCCCTTCCCTTTTCGAGGGCACTCGCCTGGATATCGAAAACAATTTCAATTTGAAAAGTTTAAATACTCCCCGGGACAGAGAAAGAAAGAGAGATAGAGGGAGGGAGGGAGAGAGAGAGAGAGAGAGAGAGAGAAAGAGAGAGAGTACGAGCGGGCGGGAGAGGAGACGAGGAGGAGCGTATACGCTTCAGAGAGCGGAGAAAGGTGGAACATAGTGGAAAGAGGGGCGCGAGCGAAAGGACGAAGGTCCTCGGATAAAGATACGAGAGAAAGAGAAAGCGACGAGCTTTGAGGAAGTGGCCGGTATTTCGAATTTCCCTTTAATTTGAAATATAAGGATCCTCTCGACGGTGACCCGGTGCCTCGTGAATCCTGCAACCCACTCAAAGACCGTCGCGAATCTCCGATCATTGCGCTCTCCAGTCTCGCTCTCCTTCTCCTCCCTCCATCTCTCGTTCTCTTTTGTTTCCGTTCGCGAAAGTGGTCGCTTATTCGCCCCCTTCACGAATGCAGATAATTTGGACAATTACGCGATCGGCCACGCGAAACTTCCAGTTTCACGAAGCTCGGTAAAATCTCTCGACGCGAGAGCGCTCCTGTTAATCCCTCAAGAGTCGAACCGCAAAAATGTTTAATCTTCGCCGAGCCACGGCGAGCAGAATTTTCTCAAAAATGCCTGTCGACGATTCTTTCGTTAAAGTTACCCAGTCACATTGAGGGACGTAATCCCCGGGGATCCCGCGGGGCTGGGCATTCTTTTCTACATTCTCGAGTATCTCTCCGCCACGATCGAAACTCAATTAAAAGATGCTTCACGTTTCGGGGGAATAAATTAAATTCCTGGGCCGCGGGGCTCCTCCGGACGAGAACGTAACTTCGTCCCCACGGTTAATCCGTAGTAAGGACCAGATCGACGGAACTCGGGCCGGCGCCGATTTTACTCCAAGTTCCGCGAGGTGCATTCCTCTCCTCGATGTCCAACTATTTCCATCTCTGCGCCTCGATGAGATCTCCGCCTCCAGGCCGTGGGCCCTGTCCATAGCCGAAAAGAAATGAAAACTTTCGTCGTTTATCTCGCGATCGAACGAAGAAGGAGATTAAAGACGGAAAAGAAGAAGAGAACGCGTGACGCATGATACTCGTCGACAATATCGCACCTCTCGGCTTGCCCCCGTCTGCTCTCGACCCATCCTCTTCCTCGTCTCGTCGGCCTGCCGTTCTCGAGTAGTCTAGGCACTACTCGTAGGTCGCGGAGAATCGAAACTTTAAGGAGAAGTTTCGGCGGCGTGGACGAGGGGGTGACTAGGGGTGGAGAAGAGAACGGGGGCGGTATCCTGAGAAACTTGGACCCGCTGCGTCTGACGAGAACTTATTGTCGGTCCGTAACCGCATCCGGCATCGCGGTGACGTCGTCGTCGAGGCGCCCAGAAGCGCGCGCGTGCGCCAGCCGCTCGCACGGCCGTTGAGAACGCGCGCAAGTCGAACTTTAATGATACCGGAGCGCGTCGACGCGCGACAGAATGAGAATGAGGAGTACGAGTAGCAATTAAGGGGAGTACCGGCAAAGTGTATAAATTTCCGCGAGTGGGTACACCACCGGTGGATAGGTGCCGGGGTGAGTCGAAACGCGTAATCGCGCAGGATGTTCGAGACAATGGGGGGTAGGAGACGAGTGGAGAGGGTGGAGGAAACGAGTGAAAATTCGCGAGGCAACTTCTCCTTCTCGAACCCAGCCGCGATCCGACCCCGCGCGCGCGCGCGCGATTGAAACTTTTCCGTGGCAAGCGAGGGTTCTTGCTCTCGAAGAGTGAGAGAGGAGAAGAAGGCACGAGGATTTTCGCGGTTGCCTTTCAGTTTCGATGTCACCAATTTTTTTCCACCCCCTTTCTCCTCCTTCCGATTCCCAACCCACCAGAATTCCTCGCTCGCAGCTGCTCTCGCCCGCGATTTCCATACGTCGTATTTCGTATTCCAAGGGACTGGCAATAAGCGGGAAGCGGAAAACGTGCTCCAACGAATTCCTCCTGCCCCCGGCCGAGCGGGCGCACCTTCCGCGCACGATTCGCCCGCGAGTCCGAAACTTCATTGAACTTCGTGTCGTAACTTCGCGACCGCTTCGAGCCACGCCAGGGGTGACGAGAACTTATGGTCCGTCTGCGTTCCCTTCTCCCTGTTCAGACTGGATGGGACGCCGGATTCGAGGACGTCGATTCGTCCTTGCTCGCACAGACGCCACCGCGTCGACCACGACGAGGAAAACGACGTGTTCGAAGAAGTATCCTCGATCGGAAATTTTCCATGGAAATGGCTGTCTCGTCTGGAACAACTTGGATCACGAGGACCGACCTCGAAAGTCACCTCGATTATTTCTCTCCTTCTCCTCCTCAGCCGCCTCTCGTCGAATTCTCTCTAGATTTGTGTCGATCTCAACCGACGACGAGGAGGAAGAACAAAGCGTCGCGACGAAGTGGCGCACTCGCGTTACCGAAGACGCCGACGAACTTTCCCGTCCGCGGCGCGTCGCTTTGATAATAATTTAAGGCCACCGGGCTAAGTTCCGCGAGAGTGCGCGTGATCGGTGGAATTAAATTTTCATGAAAAACGGTTATAACATTGGAGAGGAAATTTGTGAAATATACCCCCAGGAAACGATACGAGGATTTTCCGAAAATTTCACCTAAAACGCTTTACTCCCTTGGGACGATTAATTCATCGCACACGTTCCCTCCGCTTGTCGCTCATCCATCGGCTACATTAAGCACCTAACAAAAACAATATCAGGAATGCGATAAAACCATCGATTTTGAGTTCTTTTGGCTTTTGAAATTTCGTTAAAAATCCAGAATCTAACCATTGGTAGTAATCAAAGGGTGAGAGCTTCGATTTAATACATAGGGACCGCTCACTCGCTTGGAGAGCGCCTTATGCGAGAAGAGGTCAGCGAACGCGACGATTCGCGGTGATGAGAGAGGTAATGACGCACGCTTGAGATCCGACGTTTTTTAGTCGATTCCAATTTAATCGGGACGGTGAGCGCGATGGGTTTTCGGGAAAAATGCGAATTTCCAGGGAGGAGCGAGGAGGATGGGGAATGATTAAGGGGGTATCATACTCTGGAGGCCCGAAAATGGGGGTCTTTTTCAAGAGTTTTTTGTGACGAAGTGGTAGGCCAATCAGATTCATGACATATACGATATTTAAGTACACGTTTAGGTGTATTTACTGTATTTTTTACATAAGGAAATATTGAGAAATATAGAAGTTATATGTAATCTTGCGGAAGCCGTTCGCGCGCGCGCTCAGTTACGGTGTACATAGTGCCTCCTGTACGGCGTGCTTGAAAGCAAAAATGCAGAAAGAATATTAAACTAGAATATATTCCCCACAAGTTGACGAAGGAAAATTGTAAAAAAGTTAAATATTGCGAAAGTTATAGCACTTCGAAAAAAAGGTTCACTTTTCACCGAAAAAAACCACGTTTTTTTTTTATTGCTATTAACACATGGTTCACCGGGGACGAAAAAACTCTCCGTCAACTTGAGCATTGTGCTGTTATATTGATGTAAACAACAAAAAGGTAAGACAGCCGGAATAGAAATACGTTCGGAATCGTGTACACCGTTTCCGAAAAAGTCGTTTCGAGATAAACGCGTTTAAAGTTTCGGTGACTGTTTTCTACGAGATACAGTGATCATTATTTCATCTTAACATTATTCTGCTATTCCTGCACCATATTGTAGCAAAAACTTTTACTTTGCCTCCACAAGTTGAACACTTCATATGGCTACTAATTGCAGAGAAGACTGCTGCAAAATTTATAACTTTAAAACCGAATTTCGCGTCAACTTCGACATAGATCGTCCGATCTTGTAATTTTTTCGTTTCAACGGCTATAACTTCGTCAATTTTTGGAATTTTGCGATCAGCTAGGGCTTAAAATACACGGAAAGGATAGTATTTTCAAAATATGTAATAAAAAAAATCGATTTTTTGAAATTTGCAGGGTATGATACCCCCTTAAAGGAAAAAGCATGGGCGGAGCGACAAAATTCCGGAAACAAATTTTCACGCAGGCAACCAAACGACCGTATCGTACGGATCACGCTCACGGAGTCGCTGTCCGCGTTTAATTAACTTCTAGTAACTCCGATTTCGTTCTCGCCTCCATTTCTACCCTCTTCCTCCCTTCACCCATGAGCTGCTCTTACGCCGAGACTATCCCAGCCCCCACCTCCTGATCCAGGGAAAATAATTGCCGCGCGTAATTACGGTCTTTCCCACCCTCCCGCTTCCAACCATCTCCTCCTCTTTGACTCCTGCGCGAATCGTCCTTCTCCAAGCTGCACTTCCCTCTCTCTGTACTCCGCACTCTTTCTCTCTCTCTCTTCCTTCCACATTTCTCCCCTCTCCTCTATACATCTCTCCGTCTCACACCTTTCCTCTATTTTTCCCGTCTGTCTACTCCGCTGCTCCGGTCCCATCTTTCCACGCACTCTCGTTCTCCCGTTCGATTCGATCTGTTTAACAAGACTTTCCATCGAGACGTATCCAAATGAGTCTGATTAAAAGAGAAGGCGGTTGCTGCGTCGCGAAGCTCGTTGAAGTGGCGTTTTCAGCAATAAATCTTAACGAGGACTCGCTGGGTGTTACTGGTACATAAATGCGCCCATCCCGGCATTCTCTTTATCGCCCGACCCTCTTACGAGCTCGAGCTGCGTTCGACGTGCAAATATCGAGTAAAAAATATGAAAAAACAAGGAAAGGACTGTAAAACAAATTTCTTTCATCCAGGTGACTTTGCACCTCTAGTCCGGCTGGCAAGTTGGATAATTGCTTTTGAAACGAAGGAAGTTAAATGGGGCTTCCTCCTCGGGAAGTTCGATGTCGACAGGTTCAAACGAAGTACGGAGGACGGCCTGGGGGAAGGCGTAAGGGCGATGGTGACGGTGGTGGTAGGGTTCCGAGAGTCGACGGAGATTACAGATTTTTCAGAGATGCCTCGGCGCTCCGACGACCTACGGCTCGATCCCAATTCAATGCGAGGATAATGAAATTCTTCCGTTCGGCGATTTCGTGCATTCTCGCCCTCTCGACACGGTGTCTCAACCCTCGTCCCACCACTCTCGACCTTCTCCGCCACCACCTACGCCACCAGTCTCTTCCTCCCTCCGTCCGCGCTCTCTCACCGTCATTCTCTTTTTTTAACGAGACAGTCACGTGTTTCCGCAATTAAACCGAGAGCGAGAGCCCTTCGACAATGGCCCACAAACACGAAGGGAGGGGAAGGCCCACACGCGGCGCGCTTGTACGCAGCGCCGGTGCATCCGACGAAGTGCACTCGCTCCTGCCCGGCTTGTGTACACGCGCGCGTCCGCCCGGCGCGGGCCGGTGGAATCCGCGGCGGTGGCACGGCGGTCAGCCTGAGAGAATAATTAATCGCACGTTAATTCGTCGCTCGGCATCGCCTCTAGGCCAACCACCGCTGTCGCCCTCGTATCTCGTGCACGCGTACGCGCCGCGCGCGGAGAGGCCGGGCGAGATGAAAAATCGCGTAGTAACGGAAGCGGCGAAACGTGTCGACAGGACGGGAAACAATCGTATTAATTCTTCTCCGACCGCATAGACGCGCTCGCGCCCGATAAATAGCACGAGCTGGCGGGATCGCGCGTCCCATCGGAGCCTTCCGCCGGGCCGGCCGGCATAGGAGGGCATCGTGATTGATGGCTCGATCGACGGTCCGAGCGAGGAGCGAAACGAGGCAATTTTTTTCCACCCGACCCACGGATTCGTCGAGACGGCGAAATCGAGAACGGTCCCCGCCGCGGCGGGTGTCCGATGAAAATCGATTCTCTTCCCTGGGACGTGCGTCTGACGCTCGGCCCGTTCCGCGCCGTTGCCGCTCCGCGTCCCGTTTCAGAAGCGGGAGGATCAAGATTTTAGTGGAATGGCCTTTAATTAACCTCGGCTTTCGGAGTGTAAGCTCGTTATCTCGATCGTCAGGGGGTGGTTGACGTTCGCTCGCGAGGATCTCCGTAGGTGCTCGCGAGCCACCCTCTTCTCCGTCTCTTTCTATCGGTACACACCCACCCCCTGCTGGTTGTAGCACCACCTACCTATTCTCCAGCTCGATCGTGAAAACCGATTCCGGGGAAATTGGCCGCCGAACGACGATCGGACGCGCCGCGCCACCAGTCGAGGACATTCGCCCCTTGTGTCCTGGGCCCAGCGGAATGAGTCTACTTTGCGGAAGTCGTTGCCAAAATCTTAACCAGATCTTTCGGAGGCTTTCGGATAATGACGCGGGAAAAAAAATGTAATACCACGGGAACGAGGCGAGCGCGATACCATCGGGTTCTTCCCGCGGTGGTTCCGAAGTCAAAAATTGAACGGTCCGCCAAGCGGTAAGGCGAAATCTGGAATACGTCGCTGCGCTCGCGGCCACTGTGCGGTGGTGGTGCGCCGGATGTGGATGCAATGAGGGTGCCCGCGGCGATCTTAGGAATATTCGAGAAGGGAAGTAAAGTGGGTTAGTGCTCCCGAAGGATGTGCGCACGATGTCGGGCCTTCTTCGGAAAGCGGGCGAAAGACCCTCGGCCGGGCAGGCCGCGGTGGTCGTAACCGCGACGATGACCTTATATGCACGTAGGACCGGGCAGAGACGTGGTTTGCCTGACAAGAGAAAGAAGAGGGCGTGAGTACCAAAAAATGTCAGAGCAAGAACGAAGAGCTCGTGGAGAAGGAGGAAGTGGAAAAACGAAGTACGAGGGAAGATAAGAGGCGGACAAAGGGACGGAGCAGGTAGACGAGTGGCTCGAAGGAGAGAGGAGAAAATTACTCCTGCGGGATGAGGGAGAGGGGGTTGGAAGAGTGTGCGCGCAGATGGATGGGACCCACGAGGGTGGTAAGACTCGGGCTACCAAATGGTAGAAGAGAACCGTCGTCGTACCACCGATGCACCAGCCGTACCAGCTGTGGGCGTAGAACCATCTCGCGCAGGACGAGGAGTCGCGCGAGAGTGCAACCGGGCGAGTGCAAGCGGAACGGGCGTAAGCGCAACGACGAGACGGAATCGTGCCGACGTTACGGTCCACCACCCTCTCTCTCCTCGTTTCACCTACCCCTACGGTCCTCCTCCTCCTCCTCCTCCAGGTTCTCATCCTCCTCCGCTCATTTCACTGAATTACCTCATTTTCGTCGTCCACCCTGGCGACCGGAAGCGGTCCGCTACGAGCTGAGAATATCGATCGGGTCCAACCTGGAAGAAACGACGGATAACGAGATGGACGAGGGGGTGGATGGAGGGAAAGAGCGGTGTAAGCGAAGGATGGGAATACCTCGTTGACATGATCAGCCTCGTCGTACGAGGAGCCTGCTCGATGGGGGCGCGCGGAGGGTGGAAAGGGGTAGGTTACGTATATCTCGACTACTCGTGAAAACACTGAAGTAGGAGAACGAACCCTCCGCGCGGCACGGAAATGTCCGACGTCGATAGTCGTACTCACGGCGTCGTTGTCGTTGTCGTCGTTCTCGTCCTCGTTGTCGTACGGAACGAGGGACGGGGATCGTCGCGAGAAATCACCGGGGCGCAAGAAACGCTGACGCTGAGCGTCGTCTACCGAATTCCGAATTACGAGATAGACCGAGAGGAGCGGACCGGGTGAAAAAGTGAAAAAGAAAGGATAAAGACGGAGAGAGGGAGCGCGAGAATGAGAGGGACGGGGCTATAGATGTCAAAACGTGGGGAAGGCGAGGCGTCGAACAACCAAATATTTCATCTCATTGAGCGCGATATCCTCGGGTGAAATGAAACGTACCGAAGAAGCGCAACAAAGGGAGATATCGGCGCGGATGATTCTTCCGTTCAGGGCGCTATTTTTACGGAAACTCTCGAAGCTCGTTAACCACCGAAAAATTTCAATCGTTCTTCACGATTAACGAGTACCATCCTATCCACTCCATCCGATTGTATTCACCTCGAGTCACTCTCCTTCTCGTCCTTGCTCACTCACCGAGTCTCACTTCGCAGGATACCTCGCTCGCACCCGCGTCAAAGTGGAATCGAGCGGATCTCGGGGCCGAGCCATCGGATGGTACGAAATTGCAAGCGCGGATTTGCACTCGACGCGGATCGGCCCGCCGCCGTCGTTGCCGCTGCTGCCGCCGCCGCCGCCGCGACGCGGAAGTCCTTTGCGGATTCCGGGAGGGCGAGCAGACGACGACGGGGATGCGGGCTTTAAACGGAGGCATCGCCGTGGAAAATGAAGCTTCCCAGTGAAATTTCCTTCAGATCTTCTCCCGGCCTCTCTTCAGTCGACGATACCGAGAAAGAGAGAGGAAAGGCGCCGAGGAGACCCGAGGAGGGTGAGATCGCAGGAAAGGTGGATGACGAGGAGAGAGGAGAAGAGACGAGAGGCAGGAGGTAGAAATGGACGAGAGGGTGACGCGAAGGGGGTGGCGCGAGAGAGAAGGGACTCGCGAACTGAATAGAGGTGGATGGTTTCTTCGGTACGTGAGAGCGGGAATCGGGTCGATGATATTAGCCCGATTATACGCCCTCCGATCCACAATTTTCCGAATCACCGGCATCACGCGCGCCATTAGCCTCCTCGTCCTTTCTTTGCGCCGATTATCGAACGAGCGGACGTCTTTCAGTCGTGCCACCCCACCACTCTCAATGGGACCACGATCTCTCCCCTCGCTCCTTTCTCTCCTTCTCACTCCCTCGGGACTTCCCACACCTCAGACGCTCGACATCCTCCTCAACCCTCTTCCACCCTGCCACCCCTTCTTTCTTCTCTTCAAGCCCGGGATCGTCCTTCATCCTCGCGGGCTCGGATTCTACGGGAGCTCGCTAATGCTCGCCCGACGAATCCGCCGTGTTCTGGCATATTAAGCGCACTCCGCATTCGTAAAACTCACGGTCGATCCACCCCCGGGAGCTGAGGAGGGATCAGCGGGAGCAACCACCACCCCGGAGGATAAGATAGGAATATTTGTAAGGATTATAATTCTTCGTCGAGGCGACGAATAATCCCCGAGTGTTCCTCCAGGAATTAAATAGCTGCGCGAAGAATCGACGTGGACGAAGGGAACGATTCGTGGACGGGACGGAAAGCGCCACTCGGAGAAGTGTCGCTAACTCGATAATTCGCTCGGTCCTGCTCCTCTCTCTCTCGCCCTTTCTCTCCACGCCGAGTTGATTAGGATCGAGGCAGAGCGGACCGAGATTCACGCCACCATTTTCATAACGCAAACGTTCCGGCCGGCCACCCCTACGGATATATTTCAATACAACGGAGTGCTGCAAGAGATTAAATTTTGCACGTTAGGACGGGGCGTTACGGCGTAGAAATTTCGAAAAGGGACGGCAAAGCGAGGCACCCGGAGGGCCCTGAATTCATTTTGGGAGGGCCGATGGTGGGGGACGGGATGGACCGCGGAGGGCGCGTGTGCACGCGTGCACATATACACGCGGCCACGTAGACGCGCCACGGAAGAAGACATTACCCGGAGAGATTACCCCGGGGAGGGCGGAGATCGTTGGAATTTTATGCCACGTCAGTGCGGTAGTACGACCCCCTCACGAGTGGGGCGTACTCGGAATAGCGCGCGCGAACGCACACACGCTAGCAGGAAAACCACGCGCGCGCATGCAGACCCACACACACAGACACATACCGCATTACCCCTGTCCCGTTAATACGGCCCTGTGCCCTCGTCGCTCGCGACCACAAAATTGTTCATGCCCAGGCGTGATTTCACGGGGAGCTTTTCATACAGGAGCCTCGTACGTCTTTCCACTCTCTATTGCGCCCTTACCATTCCACCGTCTATCCGCCGCGTTACCGACCGCGCGCGGAATCCGCAGATCCGACGTGTAACGAACGCCAGGCGCCAAGGTTAATGCAGGCAATTCGTCACGCTCCGAATTGCTATATTAATAATTTCCTCGTGAAAATTGCCGGGCCCTACGCGTAAATTTCCCTAGTTTCGTGGTGCCGCGCGTGCATGCGCCTCCCCCGCTTTAATTGCACATCGCGCACGTTCCGCGGAAACGAGATTGCCATTACGCCGTAGACGACTACGGGGCGAAGAGTCGAATCGGTACTTTCTTCCCTCGCAGCTCGCGTTACCGACGGACGTCAATGTTGACGAGAATCTTAAGGAGAGACCGGCTGAGTTTCCTTCCAATCCACGAGTTGCCCAAGTTCACGGCGCATTAACCGCGCGACGTCGTCATCGTCGTTATGTCGATTCTCAATGATCGTTGCGATAACTGCTACGAGGTAACCGGAGAGGGGATTGGACTCTACGTAGAGGTAAACGAACGGGAAAACGTAACCGGGCTCGCGAAATGTCTGCAGGGTTTCCGTCGCGAATTAGGACGCTCCTCCGTTCTCTCGAAGAAAAGGAATTCGAGAAGTTCAATCGACGAGGAGTAAGTCGTGCGAGGCTTTCGTGAGCTTCTAGAGGTGGATTTCCGAGAGAGAAAGAGTGAGAGAAAGATCCGTTCCTATCTCCGTTCGCGAGGGCTACTTCGACTTTTTACCATTTCATTTTTCTAATCAACGAGGGCAGCACCGGCCGAAAGGAGCGCGGGCGCGAATTCTTCGACGAAATGAAACTTTCCTCGAGTCACCTTGCCTAATTAAGAAATCCATTCACATCCTCGCCTTTCAAGATCGCCCGTCGTCGTCTGTGGAGGCGACGAACGATAAGGTACGGAGGCGCCCTCGAGCGAGAGGATGGAAGGAGAAAAAGCTCGTTGGAGAGGTGGAATAAGATGAGGAGCGAGGAGGATAGGAGTGAGTCGGAGAGTCGAAGAGGGAACCGAAACGGTAAGAACCGTAATTAAATCGGAGCGAAATCCCGCGGAATAATTAATTAGAGAGCTCCTAAAGTATACCGGGCGCGTCGGTGGACGCGTAACGTCGTTAGCCAAGGGCCTTTCGAGGGTCGTAAAACCCGCAGGCGGCCCTTTGGCAACCCCCGTAAGCCCTCCCAACCACCCACGCCTTTCGTACCTTTTTCGAGTGGGAATCTCCCCGCGCGAGTACGAAAACGGAGGAAGAAAAGGGTGCCGGCTTGCTCTCGCAACTACTCCGGAAAACGAAATTATTCCCCGACTTCTCTGTCTATCGGTGGCTCGAGAGTGCCCCGGAGTGCCGTCCGTCTGTTCTAATCAAACGTCGTGGATGTATCCGACGATTTGTATCGCGGCCACCCCAACGGGGATTCTAACTCGCTCGGATGACGTGGATGTATCTCTCGGCCGCAGGAGGTACGCGAGGGGAGAATCGTCGGTGCCCAAAGTTCCGGTTATAATTATCCCGTACCATTCATCCTCGCTCCCGTAACTTTGTTAAGGCTAGATTTGCCATTTAATGGTCGATGGGGGTGAGGCTGGTGGGTACTCGGGGAGCGAGCGACTACGTAAACGCAATTTACGCGGAAGGATATCATCCAGCTGCGCGTTTTCTTATCGATCACAGTCGAGCCCTACTTAGGTCTTACGCGCTCGACACGTTTGTGCGCGAAAAGGAAGGAGGAAATTATTTTCCCAATAATTTCGTCCCGTCTCTTCTACCACCAACATCCTGGGGGACGAAGTTCGAGGTGTAAATTATTTACGCGCGCCCGCCTCGCGACAATTGGGAACCCTCGACGAAGAGGAAGAGGAGGACGAGGAGGATTCGTCTGCGACGTACGTATCCACCGATCCGTACGGTATCAACCGAGACAGCTCGCGGGCCCGAAACCGCGGGGGTGCGCTCCCTGGGCGTTTCACCCTCGTCAGGAGAGCACCCACCGTTGCTACGCCCTCCGAGCGTGTTGACTGTTACCGGGCAGAATGTCACATGCGTGACCGCGAGATTTGTGCGGCTGCCCGGAATGCGAAACGCTTGCGGTCCGAATGTCGTTTCGCTCGTGAGTAGTCGGCATCGTCGTAGTCTGGAGGTCCTGCCACCCCCGTCCCACGTGGCCCACTGAGAACGACTGGCCGACACTCCTGGCTACGCTCCAACTTCCGCTAATTAGAGAAGAGAAAGGGCACGAATGGTCCGCGGAAAGATTCGTGCGAGTGGTAATGACCGAGTCCGGGTCGCGCGACTATTTCCGTCCTTCGATGAGGTGGCCGCTCGTTCCCGCCGGGCGCGCGCGCACGCGTAGTCGACGGTGCGAGAAACGAGCGGCTCGCGTCTCGACGGAGACGACGATACTTTCGTGCGACTTAATTACCCGTTAATTCGTCGACGTCTTTACGTGGTATCTCTACGCGTGACGGTCCGTCCCTTGATTTACACCGTGGAATCTGCGATTCCTCGAGGACGATCGATTCACGCGGATAATTAGAGCCGGATGGATTCGACGATATCGAGAACTCGAACTTGGTACGCGTGGGTAGAGACGTACGAAAATCCCTCGTGCGCGTCGTAACTTTTCGGGTATATGCCCCAGGGGGACGTCGTAAATTGATTCTGGCTAATGGCCCTTCGGCCATGGGCCGATCGCATTCCAGGGATGTTTCGTCGCTCGAGGAGCGTGAGCGGAAAGCGGGGTTGCGCGTGAATCGGGTATGACGACGCGGAGAAGGAGGAGTTAAAGGGCGCCTGATATGCGAGAGGAACGCGTTGTGCGCGACGGAGCTCGCTCGGGGTCAGATCGATCCACGAGATTCCGAAAACACGCTCGATTAATTCAATCGACGCATCCAGCTCTCTTCTCTTCTCTCTCGGGCGTTATTATAATAAAGAGAGTGTACGGAGAAAGTCGAAAACTACCCCTAGCGAGCTATCCACCTTCTCGAGCGAGCTACACAAATACGTCGGGCGAACTAGCGGAGCCAGGGGCCTCTATGCAAACCCGTGTGCTTTTCCGTGCCGCCTGCCTACTACGGTTTGTCATCATTGTGCCGCTCACAAAAAGAGGGAACGAGACGCGACAAAGGCGAAGAGGGGAAGAGGCCGAATAACAGAGGACAGAAAATTACAGCGAATGAAATGGAGCCGCGCCCGAGTCGCGGTCGCGAGAACGAGGGAGGAGGGTCGACGGCGGGGATTGATGACATACGCGAATGACGGAGAGGTCGCCGCACACCAAACGTTTCGCTATTTATGACGTCGCAATGCGGCGAGATGCATTTAAAATCGACCCAGTTTCGGCGCGTAATCGGGAGAATCGACGACCTCTTCGAGGGAGGAGACAGGCAAAGCCCTTGCGGGAAAGGAGGAGGCACACTCGTCGATCCAGGCTTCAAATCCCATCGCGCTTACGCGCTCCTTTCTCCGCGAAGGATCGTCGCGTTTTTTCAACGACCGTCCCCGACTCTCCCATGGGGGTTGCGAATTCGCGTGCACGAGGCTCGCATTATTCCACAATGGACGCCCCGGCAGGATGGTGCCTCCGTCTGCATCGAGATCTGAGAACGCGGCGTGGATAAGTCACAAAGTGTATTCGGAGCGTGGAAGCGAGCGAGCGGGTTGCACGCGCGCCGCGCTGGGAATTGATATTCGCTTCGTCGGTATTTACGACGTTGCAATGCAAACGGAGCCACATTCAAGATCGACCCATTTCCATTTGTCTCACCGGTGTGCGTTTCATTCGTCGGTAGAATGATATACGCTCGCATTTGCATTTATTTCGGCAAGGAGCGTTCCTTATCTGGGGCGAGCGCGAATCAATTGCGGTGAACTCGATCCGCCACGGTCAGCGTCCCTTTTAAGTCGCGCGACAAATACGTCAGCGTTGGAAAAAAAAAACACTTCAAAATGTCAGCCGGTTCTCGAGCACCCTTGCACGTCGAATTCCGCAATACTTTTCACGAATCTGAAATTAAATCGTCCAGAGGGAAATACCCGGGGGTATCCAATTACGCGCGATCGACGATACCTCCGAGCTAATCACTTCGATGTAAATAATTAATACCGATCGAATCATTCCGGGGCACCGTATTTGACCCGGCAGCGGACATTCGCGTACGCCGGCGAACTGGATCAGTGGCCAATTAAATCTGGGTCCAGGCCGAGCTTTACTATCTCAACGACAAGGCTAATTCGCATAATTAATGGCCGACGCGACGGCCTCGTTGTAAGATAAACAACCTCGGAAATCTCAGTGGGTTCATGAATCATCGCGACTCGTGACTGCGCCCTGCGACAACGACCACGGGAGTTTGGAAATTTTCGTGTGGAGAGAACGCGAAAGACACGGAGGTGGGGGTGAGAGAAAAAAAAAACAAGTCGAAACGAACTATTGGAAATTAATTCCCAGGGACCGCGCGCGGTACGCGCGACGAAGCCCGCTGCATCCCGCCCCAACAGTTTCTCCTCGTTATGGCAAACTTCGACAAGATTACGAGGCCGTATGGATATTGTGCTCATTCTACAATGCGCGTTTGTTTCCGTTCGCCACCCCCTTGTGAGCGCGGCATTCGACGCGCGGTAGGTGCACGCCGATGGCGCGCGAGTACGTTCCACGAACCGGGCATTGTGTCTTCGAAAATGCTGCGAGCTCCAACGCCGTCTCTCTCTCGTTTCACGCGAGTATTTCCTTTTTGAAAATCCTCCAACCATGCCCGATATCGGTGACGCGTGCATCTATTTAAAAAGAGTCGCTGCTCTCGGCTACGAGCTTCGAATCTCGCACGCTCGCGCGTCGCCTGGATGATCTGTGTTCGCGGAATTACGCGCATGTGGAATTTGCGAATATACGCGACGCGCCCCCGTTGGCTCGGCGCGGTTCTCCACGAAACAGCTGAATGAGTATTACGCAAAGGCCCACGCCAGAGCGGAACACGCACGCGGGCGAGTAGTGATTATGCATCGACTTGTCCAACGGTGTGTCCAACCGCGGACAGACGTGGACTGTGTACCGTTACGGGCCTTACGAGAGCTTCTATTTCGAGTAAACGTGTCATCCTCGCGTCCCGATGTCCTCGTCATCGTGGATCAGAGAAGGCGAGCGACGTTGAGCGACGGTTTACGATCTCTCACGAGTCGAGGGAGGAGGTACTCTCTCTCTCGCTTGTTTTCTTTATCCTTCTCATACACACTTGCCTCTCACTCTCACTCTCTCACGAGTCGCACACGTCCGCTCTCTCCTGTTCCCTCCTCATTCATGCCGGACAACGAGCGCTTCATTGGCCCAGATTAGAACGTGAATAGGCCGGGTGGACGTGGCAAGATCGTCCAGTGGTTTCATTTCCGCGAACGGACGAACACGGGGTAGCAAATTATGGGTAGGAATTAGAAGTGAAAAGAATCGAATGTGGCGAGTGATTTCAATGACGATCGAAATGTTAAATTGCCAGCGTACGTGCGACTTACGGTTCGATCTCGCGATTGGTCGGCTAGCTGCATTGAGGACTGCGAAATTACACTTTCTGTATGTGGTTACCTGGAAAATAAATAAAAATTGTCCGTTAGTAAAATTGCTTCTGCAATACTTGAACAAAAACAAAAGGCATAAAGCGACGCGAAACCAACGAGCAGCGGGAGGAGTATTATCGTGCAAACTTCTCACGGGCGTGCTCAAAATCTCGATGATATCAGAGACCGGTCGCGACAAGGTTTCGATTATAAAAAAAAAAAAAGAAAAAGAGCGAAACGGAAGGTGAGGTGGGAGGAAGTTAAATGGACGGTGAGGGACGAGGAGTGCGGACGCGGTACGTTAAACGCGAGGAAGACCAAGTGCTCGTGCCGTTTATTAAGTCGAGAGGGGAAACAACTTTAAGCTCTCAAATGGTCGCGGAGGTGGAGGACCGAGGCAGGAAGTCGAGGTGGAAGGGTGCACCGCCGGCGCGGTGAGGAAGGGAGAAGACCTGGAGGAGTACCGAAAGTTTTCCTCGTTTACTTATCCCAGAATGGCGGTCGCCCGAAGAAAAGAGAGCCGCGCGAGAGAGTGGCGGACGGAAGGGCTCGTCGAGAGGAAAGTGTGCGAGCGAAACGTAAGCGCGCGCTAGCCCACGCGCTTTGTCTCCCTCCGAATATCCTCGCGAGCCCTTTCAGGGAGAATCTCGTCCGGTCCTCCCTATCTCTTCGTTCTTCCTTCCCCGTTTTATACCTACGGACGAAACTTCACGACGAACTTCTTTACGATCTCGGAGATCGCGATTTTTGGCGTGAGCTCGGGTCACGGGGATATCGCAATAGAGCGATTTCACGGAAGCGCAGCGTACTCGCGTGTTCGTGGAATTGAAGGAAAAATTTTCGACCGCGTCGTTCGTCGCTCCGCCGAAGTGATCGTTTAAGTGATTCGAGAAGAGAAAGGGCGAACCACGGGATCCTTTGCGGAGCCGAAAAATGTTCAATAAATGCCCACGCGTTCGGCCCATTTATGCGCGAGCCTGTGCATCGTCGTAGCTCGAGTTCGTGCACGCCAACGTGGCAAGCTAGTATTCACGAACACGAAACTAGGGTGAGAAAGCGTACCGGGCCGTTGCTCAATTTCTCGAGGATCAGGGCGTAATGCCGATCCGTCAAGTTGTCCGGAGAGAGCGGGCCGAAACTCACTTAGAGCGTACGGCGAATGACCGATGAGAGGGGGGTTGGTACAAGGGCGAACCCTATTTTCCTTACGTAATTTATACCCCGCTAGTTCACCCCGGACCCCGCATCTGCTCTCCGGACCACGGACGTTTCGCGACGTTACGTAGTTCCAGTTCGTGACTCGTTTCCCGATCGGGAGATTTTCCGCGTAATTTCACGCGTTCCACCAGCCATACGTTCGGCACTAGTTCGCCTGGAACGACGTTTAATTCCCACCCCGTGTATCGGACTACTCCGAAAGAATCTATTTGCGAGAAAAGATAACGCGTGAGTTTGCGCCCCTTCGCCTGTTACACGATTCTCGTGAGAATTTATCGCGGCATTCATTCGGATTACGAAAAAGGGATACGACAGGGGCGCGACATTTTCTTTCGGGGTGGAGACATCGGAAATTACTCGCCTAGGATTGTGGGCTGAGCGAAATCGACGTGCACGGGGGCATGGATGCGAGCATGTTTATGCGAGCGTGTGTGCCTGCGCGTGTGTGTGTGGAATAGCAACCCAGCGCGTGCAAAACGCAGCGCTCGATGACGAAGCTACATCAACGAAGTGCGTCAGAACTGTTTAATAAATAAACGACTTTCGTTCTATTATTTTATGTTCGCGAATCCTGACAAATCTCCCACAGGATTATACTCGTAATTATGTGGAAGCCCGAAGTTACCAGACTGGCATAAATAAATAATCAGTACCATTGGATTAGTCGCGATCTTAATTTCCTAAAATGCAGACTGCGAAACTACTTGAAGATGCGAGAAGCATTCCACGAAATCCTGGCCGATTGAAGGGCCCGGTCTAACTACAAAGGAATTCGTCGAGTACTCCCGGAGGGTTAGAGACGAAAGGACGAAAGGACGAGAGGAAGAGGGTTGGGGGGATGAATCGAGGGGGTAAATGTTACGACGGTGACGTACACAAGATAACTGCCGGGTCGCGGAAAAATTGTCCTCCGGGTGTAGACTGCGAGAGATCGCTATCGCGACCTGACTTAAAAGGACGAAGGTTTGGCAAGAGAGAATCAACGAGAGACGGAGGAAGAGGAAGAGGGGAAAAAGGGATCGTCGACGAGGAGAATAAGGCGAGGAACGAAGGCGAGGGCAGACACGACAGGTTTGAAAGGGTCCACGGGTATTTCCACGAAAGAGGATTCCGCCACGAGACGCGCGCGCGCTGCGGAAACAAAGAGGGAAATGCGACGTTAGGTCGAAGGTGAAATCGAAGAGGGTAGGAATGGCGCGTAGGAATGGGAGACGACGACGCACGAGAGAAGTCGGTAGAGGGTGGAAGAATGGAGGGGAGGAGAGTGTGGGGAGGGTGGAGGGGCGAAGTAGGAAAGATTCTCGAGCGAACGAGGAGAAACGACGGAGGTGGAAGTGGCGGAGGTGGAGGAGATGGAGGAGGCACGCGTATATCGATTACCGACTCCGGTGTCTCGAGCCCCCGAATGGGAAAGGGAAAGGACATTTCTGGGAGCACCGGACGAATCCTATTCCTCTCGGGCCACGAGCAAATCCTTTCCGCGATCCCACTGGTGGCTGTGCCGGTGCTAGCAACGCGGGAGTCGTGGCTTCCACGAATCCCTGATTTTCCGCCTGTTTCCGAAAAAGGCGAGGACGGCGACTACGACTACGACGAAGAAGCAGACGCGACGAGAACGACGACGTCGACGACGACTTCGGCCCATGATTCAGGGATTTGCCGGAGGTCGAATTTGCGCGAACGGCTTCCTAGAGGCCATTCAGATGGTGATAGGAGTCCTTCGCGGAGCGACTGAATTTAGTTAAGGATTTGAATTTGACTGAGTGCAATGCTCTCCCCACCTACTCGCTTTCTCCTCGAACCGCGTCCCACGATCGATATATGCCACCCCGCGCGAGCAATATTCCAAAACACCTTAAAACTACGCCACCCGGCAAGACGATTAAATTCTGCTCGAGCGAGATATCGTACTCGCGACGTATAATACCGGATCCGGTAAGCATCTTAAAATACATATTCTCAGAGTTCTCGCGGAGATCTCGTTCTCTATCCTTCGACGCGTTTTTATTGCATTTTCGTGGAGACACCGCGAGAGTGAGCGAAGAGCTTCCCGGATTTTCGGAATCCGGTAATACCTTTTCTCGTTCCAGCACCTCTCTTCCCATTACTTATTTATTTATTTATTTTCCACGGCGCACACAGGCGAAGGCACGCATACCTCGTGTACGAAGTCTGGGGATGCTGGCTGTCTTTGTAGCCCGACTATAGAGGGTAGCTGAAACGCGGTGAGCTAGAAACTGCGCGCTCACGACGTCGAAGAAGCGCCGTTTGGCGAGGTTGGGCCGCGGCAAGGCTGATTTCACATTTTTTCTCGCTCTAATTCCTTCATCCCTCACGAATCCTCACCGTGTTCCAGTCACTCGCGCACAAGGTCGTTTACGCTATGTCCCAAATTTTTGTAGAAATTTCAACTTGGACGAACACTCGAATCACCGTGTAAATTAATGCTTCGTGTTAACAATAACGTTGCTGCAAATTGTTAACGACATTTTAAATTATGGATACTCTCGAGACGTATTCGTACTTCCACTCTGACGCCCTCGCCTCTCAACGTCATAAACAAATCCTAGACGACAGCGTCAAAAGAAAACGTTATCGGCCTACGCTCGATGGAAACTGGGAAAATGTTTACGGAACTGAAGGTGAGACGCAATGGATACTCGAATTACCCTCGAAAGTGGTTGTAGGCGGAATAAAGAAGAAACGGTCGCGGTCAATGGGCTTAAATGGCCGTTCGGGCGTTAAAAAGCACCGCTAATTTTCGAGCTCCGGTACTTTCGGCCTCTTTGCGTGCGCCATGGCCAGGCGCTAAAGCGATTATGGCCGCAGTAATTCCGCGAATTAATTCCTTCCTGACCCGTGAACAACCCTCGCGCTTCGGCTGTGCCTCTTTGCTTCGCCTCGACTAACACCCTCGTTTGTCGTGGAGGCTAAGGTCAACAATACAGGCGATAACCTTCCCGTACATCCAGAGAAAGTACGGACCGCATTAAAACTAACGAGTATATCACCGAGAAGCATAAATTTCTAGGAGATTCGAGGGAGTGGACGACGTTCGACGTTAGAGGGGAAAAAAAGAGACAAAGTAAGAAAGAGATGCGGGTGGTAACGACGGATGGCAGAAAGAAGTACAGAAAAAAAAAAAAAAAATAGACGAGCGTCGCACTGACGCAGGTGGGCTTCCTCGTAGTATCGTAATCACCCAGAAGACGCTTTGAAGTTGAAAAGTAACGTTAACTTATATTGCTGTCAACGATAATATTAATACCTAGTTAAGCCCGCTTTACTCGTACCAGGCTTCCCTTTAATCGCTTTTACGAGACTACCCGTTGCAGGAACTTTAATGCCTTCGACTGATATTAAAAATCTTAACTGCCGCCGAGGGAACTTTTTCGTTATGACGGCATAATTGACGTTGAGCGTAGAAATGGCGCATGCGCGGCATGCAGATAATATCGCGCATCCCTGCAATTAACGTACCGTCGCTCAAACCTTTATTACCGATTCCTAATATCGCATTGCAACGTTGAACGAATTAGAAGGACAATCGCGACTGGCTCGTCGAGACTACCGAAGATTCAAATATTTTCCGACCTATCGAACGCAAAATCCATTCCATTTGTTCCTTGCCCATCTTCGATTAATATCCCCGAGAATCGAATCAACTCGTCGAGATCGGGCCTTCTCCTCCCGACAGATTAATCTCATCCACGATGAAATCGTATCGCGTAAAACGACTATGGATAACTGCGACGGCTATACTACATTCAGCGATATTTTCCAGCTGCCTGCACGTTTCCGTGTTCGCGCATCGTCGAAGGAGGCTGCTACCCCCAGCTCCCTCTTATACCCTACCCCACGGAAATTATTGCATCGACGCGATCCACGACCCCTGCGCTATCCACCCCACCTCCTTTCATCCCCCTTACCACCCCCTCCTCGGTATGTTTATGCCGCCTTTAATGACGCACCCTCCCTCGTGCTCTCACGGACACTTAAGTACCCGGGTTAATGGGGTGGAGTTAAGGCAAAGGAATAACTCATTCGTACGCATAACGTCGGCCAGGGGTTCGAGACTCACCCCCTCTTACTTCTCCAATTCACTCACCCTCCGCGCCACCGCTGCCGCCGACCTTTAATAACTTTATTTCGATGCGAGAGGGGTTTCTCTCCTCCTCCTTCTCTCTCTCCCTCTCGTCCCTACAATCGCGTTCGGCTCGACCATCCCCAAAATCCCAGGAACGCACCCCGAATTCTCGACGAGCGTCTAAGTGGATATCGTATTCGGGTACACTCGTCGTACTCTCCGCTGTTCTGCGGTTGGCTCGCGAAGAAAAGTACCGCGGCGACCCCCAATGGTCCCGATGTTTTTCAACCCCTTCGTACAGCAGGAAGGGGTGGACCAGAAGCGCACCATGATGATTCAGCGCTCGTGAATAGCCGCGCACGGATACGCAGCGTTCGCGAAAAGGAACGAAGATATCCATTGAAAGATGAAATAAATGGTTCCGATCGTCCCCGATGCAAATAAGTGCTCGAAATCGCGTGCATGGGAATCCGGAAAGGGGTGCGGAATAATAGGGGATGGCTGGGGTACGCGGGATATTAACGGATGTATTATGAAACGACGAGAATAACAATGGGGGCGGAGGGTGAATTCCGGAATTACGAACGAGCGAATAAAAAATTTGCAATTCCCATCCATCTTTTTAATTCGGAATTAAATTTAACGTCGAAGTAAATGCGCGTACCCGCGCGATTCCAAACATTGCGTTGGTCGGCGCGCGAGGTAGCAGAGGCGTAACCGGAAACCATTTTTCAATATAAAATCGGCGATTTTGTTGCGCGTCGAATTGCCGGGGAGGTTGGTGGACGATCGTCGATAGGATCGATCCGCGGAGACGTACGTTTAATGCCTCGCGACTGTGCGCGCGTGTAACGCGAGTCCTGGTTTCCGGGGCTGAAGCAAATGAAACGAGACCCCTTGTCAAAAAAAAGGGGGAACAAAAAAATGGACGAGTGGTGGGAGGCTGGCTGGGGGGTTGACGCGAAATGAGGATTTTAACGATCTGACATTCGGCGAAATCGAAATACGTAACGGAACTTAGAACGCTGACCTGAATTGCGATACACGAAATTGCTCGAGCTCTCCCCGATGGCAATCACGGTCGAGCAGCAGATTTTTATCGTTCGAGCGTCGTTGTTGCACCTACGCTTCCGCGGATCGACCATCGGGAGAGCCCATCGAATGGCCGACCTATAACCCGGCCGGCATTCACAGATACAAAAGCCCGTGACAGGGGTTCACGTAGGGGGTAAGGTAGGTCCTCCCGAATTTCCAATTAAACTTTGGCAATTGTCGCGCTAATTATCCGCTCTCTGGACATTTTCCAGATTAAATAAACCACGTCGGGAGGCTGGGTGAAGCGGGTGGAGGAGGTGGACGCGTCCGTCCTCCCTCACGGGTGGCGGCGCGGCTCGCTATCCCGAATTTATCGCTATGGCTAAAACCAATTATTGATAAAGACTTAATCTCACTTAATCCCCTACCATTGTTATACAAACGCGCATATAGATATTTTTGTACGCGATTTAATATTATCCCGTGAGCTTTGAAGCGCGAATACGCGAACGTGGGAATCGAATCACCTCTCTCGCGCGTCGTGCGCAATTGAAATGACGAATTGGAGGTGTTATCCGAGCGGAAGTAAAAATTCTCCATCGAGCCGCGGGCTCGATTCGTTTCGGAACGGAGTTGATATTCCGGAAATACGAGGATCCCGCTTCGCGGACGGGGAGTATGAGAATTCGTTCGAACGTCGAGTCCAAAGAGCGTCCCCGCTCGAAGGGAATGGGAATTCCATGGAAGAATCTCCCCGTAGGACGAGTGCCAGAACTGGCTGTGCCACACACTCAGGATCCAGAATTTGTTCGAGCTCCAACAGGTAGCTTAAGCAGAGTAAAAGATACTACAAGATGCAACAGGAAAATTTGCAACCCTGGCGTCGTGACTTCATTTCCTTCTCGACCTGACCCTATCACGCTTTCAGCATTTTTCTCAAGGTCTGCGCTCCCGACACGACCATTCTCGTTTAACTTTTTCTATTCTCCGGGACTCGTAGACTGCGAGGTGACGGCGCAGAATAAAATGATAATTACTTCGGGAACGATGACATTTTTATTTACCCCTCGCTCGCTTCGACGCTCGTAGAATGAAATCGTGGAGAATTCGAAGCAGGTATTTTTCGGCACACCCCGTAGAGGAACCGTTGTACTACGTGGGTAGAGAGACAGTCTAGAGACAGCGATGTTTCGCCGAGTGGCGCATCGTAGTCAAACAACACCACGCCAACCTCTCTGTATTCCGAATATAAAGTAGCCCTCCGAGTCTCTCTGTGTGTATGCGCACACGCTGGCCACGTCTTCACGTTTACGACTATAGAAAAGCGGTACGCGCCAGTTCCGGAACGTCTATGGAATTCGCATAGACGGTGGTCCGCTTCGTGGCGGAAAATTCGCGAAAATGTGACAGGGAGTCTCGAGGACGAGGAGAAAAGAGGAGAGCCAAAGCGAGCGGTACTCGGTTCCTACATTCTTCGCTCCTCCGCTGCGCTCTTTCCACAGCGCATTATCCACTCTCTCTGTGAAAATGATATTCGACCATAGCCACGCGGGTCCACGATCCAAAATTCTCCCCGAATGGCAAAGGGAAAAGGAGAAAACAGGTGATCGTCGTAAGCAGCGGCATAGGTGAAATTTTTTCACGAGGAATCGGCTGTGTTCGAAGTGGCGCGTCTTTCTCGTACCTCCTACATAGACGAGAAACCCTCGACGAATATCTCGTCCCGAAAATTCCCGCACGCCGGCGGACACAAAAACTTCCAATGTATAAATTATACGCTGGCGTCCTTTATCGCGCGTTCCTGGATCGCTCTCGCCGGAGGAGAGCGAGGAACAGGATACAAGACTACTCGACCGACGACGGATTTTAATTCAGTCGTGCCGTAACTTTAGCTCGGCTATACCCGGGAGAATTTCGCAATTTCGGAGCCCCCATAAGAGCATCGGTACTCGTCGTCCGGACGGGTTTGCCGAAGGAATCAAGGACGAGGCAGATACCGCATTACGGCAGCGATTCCAGGATGGGTCCTGCCGTGGAGAAGGAGCATCCACTCGATCGTAGGTACCTGGGCTCCGCTGTCGAGACGAGGAGAAGGGAGATAACGAAGAGGGAAAGACACCGAGGGATAGAGAGGGACCGAGGAGGAGAAAGGCGCTCAGGTGCGAGAGAAGAGAGGGAGAAGGAGGAGGAGAGAACGTACCGGCTCCGTAACGTACGGTCGAAGTGCCGTTGAGGACCTCTACGAAGCTGGAGGAGCCTCCCACGAGGAAAGTGGATGGATGCGAGGAGGGAACGAGAGAGAAATAAAGAGAGAGAGAGAGAGAAAGTCAGAAACCGGTTTCATTCAACCGCCATTTAAAAATTCTGGTGCCGCCGCCGTTTGAAAAATGATCAACGGACGACGCGGCGGGCGCGCTGGTTGCGTAACTCGTAGAAAGCTACTCGCTCGAGAGAGGTGGAGTGGGAAATACGGATTAATCGTTATTATTTACATTAATTCGATATATCGCCGATAGGACCGTAACGTGGTCGAATGAGCACGTAGCTGGAGACAGGAAGATAAATATGAAAGACGGTTCACGGGGATGGAAGAGATATCCCGGGAGGAGGAGATACGAATAAGGAGCTCGAAGTGAAAAGGGAAGGAATGGAAAACGAGGTGGAATACGAACGAAGGAAAAGCAAGGAGAGCGTGCAGCACGATATCGCAGATATAACGCCGTAAGCCTATGTCTGAGAGAACAAGCAGAATTTCCTGTACCCCTGAATGCGCACACCCCATTCGCCCCGCGTGTCCTCGGTATCTGCCTCTTACCAGAGACATTCCAGTTCCGTCGGTTTCGCCTTTGATAACGAATATCGATTACCGATGGAGTCGCGTCTCTCCTTCCTCGATATGACTCCAGACGTTGGAATCACTCTTGCGAGTTTCTTTTCTTCTCGATGAATGCGCCCGGCGACGTATGTGCGGCGCACTCCGTAACGCACTCGTTATCCTCTCGACGAGTAATTTCTAAAATTATCCGTCGTTTCGTCCGTCTCCTTCGATACTCCGTCCTGTTCGTAGCACGCGAGCACGGTTGAAAGTGTGCTTAGGTGCGCGTGCCAGCGCACGATATTAATAACCCAATAAAAATTACCCAACCGCCTCGTGCGAGTGACCTACGGCGAGGCTGACGGACCTACACATCATATTCTTGGTTAGGCGCTAAAAATTTCGCGGGGTCGTTAACGAGAGCGGCGGCCCTCGACCGTTCGCTCGATGGCGTGCGCGCGTACATTTTTTACGCTGCGGTTCAATAATTCCCGATCCGTCGACGCATAAATAATGAATGCGTCGACTACGACGGCTACGGCGTAAATCAAATCGACGACAGCCGTTTCATTTCGAGGTCGATTTGTCTCTCGCACTCGCCCGGGATCGATCCACGGGAGCGGCGAAGTGCCCTGCGCTCCGCCGGCGGAAGCACGTGTTCGTGAAATATCGTGGCATGTTACTTCGGACGCCACGACATTTTCTGGCGTGCCCGGAGAACCAGCAGAAACGCGAGTAGAAGAGAGAGGGGGAGAGAGAGGAGAAAAGAAAACCAGACTTCGCGCAAAAGGAAGTGCTCCGAGTGCCGCGAGGAGGAGGGGGGACAGCTTGGAGAAAATTCTTCGCCTGCGTCAGCGAAGATGGTAACGGATTGGTTTTTCGGAAGCTCGGGAAATGAATTACCCGACTGGATCTCGTGCGCCTGTTCGCGAGACGCTTCGACGATTATGCGAATGAAAAATACGACGCTCGTGGACAGCGACGCGAATCTAAAGAATTCCATGCATCGAAGAGCACATTCGAAATCCTGCTAAATTAACAAGGATCCAAGGTCAGTCCGTGCCAGGTACCGGTCCAGTCAGCCACTAAGATGACACTCGTAGACCAAGTTGGATTCGCCGTTTCTCCGCTAATTAAGTTAACGATCGTTAAAGTGGCTCGCGGACGTAAGATTCCCCACCTGCTCGTCATCTTGATCATTTTCTTTTAATGGTCCGGGGTGGACGACGATCATGGACGGGCGTCTGGACGAAAAGGCGATAGATCGGAAAGAGAAAGAGGGAGAGAAATTTACGGAGAGATGGAATAGGTACGGTTCGTCGCGTGAAAGGAGGAAAGAAAGGGAGAAGGAGCGAGAGAGAGAGGAAAGCGGAAAGTGATCGAAAGAGGATGGACGGAGAGAAGGCGAGATAGGAGGAAGATAGGGGCGCTGGATAGAGATGGGCAGTTGGTGGTAAGAGAGAAATCGCAAGGATGAGCGAAAGAAAGAGTGAGAGGATGAGCGGGCGAACGAGGGAGGAAGGGAGAGCGTAGGACGTCCCACGGGTTCGCATTACCACAGGCGCATCGGGCCCGACCATGGCTAAACTCGACGTGGCTATTTATAGGCCGTGATTAGATACGTACAGTCTGGATCGTCACGAGAATCCACAAGGGACTCGTGTGTTCCTCTCTTTCCCCACGAATCCCTTGCAACTTACTCCAGCGGAGGCGGACGAGTTGCGATTCATTTTCGAAATCCACCCTAACGCGTAGGTATCGCGTAGGTGACTCGCAATTGCGCGAGACGATGGATTTCTGTCGTTCACCGAGGCAAATCGATAAATAAACATCCATCTTTGAAATTTACAACTCTTCATTCTCCTCGTTCGTCGTAACCCTCCGATCCAAGCTTCCGGAGAATTTACGCAACCCGCGCGCGCGGTAAATAAACTTCTTAACGCAAGTTAAGTCGGAATCGAAATGATTTACGCTAAGCGCTCCCATTAAAAGCATAATTCGCTTTTCTCGAATATATCAGCGCCGGATAGCGTAATGCGTATCGCGCGATTATACGCGCCGGGCGATTTCCCACGGATAACGCACCGAGAACAATATTTTTTCTTTCTCACCGCCTTCCTGCCTTTTGCGCCACGGTTCCGATCATTGTTGCGCGTATACGTGCCTTGCGCCATCGTCCTCTCTCATCGCGAGGTCTTTAAAGTTATCGCTGGTAGTAGTACCATCGCCGTAGTAGTAAGATAGCTCGTACTACGGTAGGAGGGGACGAGAGAGCGGTAAGACTTCAATCGCGTGGCCGGATCAAAAAGGAATATAAGAGAGGAGTGACGTCGGGCGGGAACATCGAGTCGGAATGAGAATTGAAATCTCCGAGACACGAAGCTGGAAGACGGGGAGAGCAGAAGAGGGGAAGAATCACTCGACTCGGAGGAGAATTGACGGAGTAGCTGGGCATCAGAGGCGGAGGAAAAGGCGGTGTTGGCGGCGGCGGCGTCGGCGGTGGCAGTGACGGCGTTATAACGGGAGTTTTACGACAGAACGGTTTAATTGTCCGTGCTTCGTGGTCGACGGCCATTCTACGTCGAGCACTCGAGGATACTCTGTGCCAAAGCACAATTCGTACTCCCGCCGAACAACGGCACGAAACGCGAAACCGTTTCATTATCAAGTACGGTTGGGCTCCCTTTTGTGGTGTAGACAGCGCGCGGGAAAGAGAGAGAGAAGGAGAGAGAGAGAGAGAGAGAGAGAGAGAGAGAGAGAGAGAGAGAGAGAGAGACGACGACGACGGTCGACTCAAATACAGAGAGCAGAGTCGGACTAAAAGAAGAGACGACGGTGGGAGGAGGAGTAGGACGGAAAAGGGGAGGAACAACGAGGAAGGTGGAAGGAGGAGAAGGTGGTAGGGGATGATAGAAACGAATCCAGATGGTCGAGATGAATCCATTATGCGCCGAGGATGGCCGATAACGCGGCTCTCTATCTCGTGGCCCGGGCAAACAGTTATCGTCCCGTAATTGATAGCTACAACGAGTGCGGTATCCTGGCCTTCCTGCGCGCGCGGAGCCAATCCGATCGTAACTACCGGCGAACGAATTACGAGCCGCAACCACTTTGTTACCGGTCAGGATCGTAGGGGCTCTCGAACTCGAATACGCGCCGCGCCCTCGCTAAACGACGATAACCCGCCGTCTGTCTCTCCGTTGCTCGCGCTATCGTCCAACGCTCGTAATTATAATTAAAATTGAATTACGGTACCGTTCGCCGTGCCCCGGTGAGGTGAGCAGGCGAACGGCTCGCCGACTAACTTACATCCGTCCCGCTCATTGATTATTCCTCCTGCACGAGTATGTCCCCGAGCCGCGCGACACGCTCGTACCGTGGGTAGGAGTGCACGAGCGTGGAAAGCTAGAAAGGAAGGGCGCCCTCCGTATTTATGGATACGTTTTAGAGTTTACGAGGATAACTTTTATCCTTTACGGCCTAATGGAGTTGTCGCGTTACTCGGTGGCCCCGGAGGGTAGCCGGTGCATACTGCATATTCCTCTCATTTTTAGCGCCGTAATAACTGCCTGGGGTCACGTGCTTTAGAACGCTCCTTAAAGGCACCGGTGCTAAAAGCCCCCTGTACTCGTCGTCTCGCGAAACCCACGAGGGCATGTTCGCGACGAACGATATTTAACGTGCTCCGAATCGACTCCGTATCCTAGATATCCAATTCGCAATTTGATCAGCCTCGTGAAACGTAACGATTCGAAGAGAGAAAAAAAACAATCCAACAAAGCCAATCGAATTTAACGCAAGAACTCACCCCTCCTCCACTGTTACTTTCGCATTCGAGTCTCGCGTCTCTATCGACGCGCGGCGAAGATCGATCCTCTCGTGGCTCTTTCGAAACGCGTCGGCCGACTGCGGCGAAAGGACGCGCGGTGGGAGCGTACGAATGATCGGTATGCGTGTGTCGCGCGACGAGAGGAGGGATCGAGGAAAGAGAGGCGAAAAGAGAGAAGGCGGAGAGACATTTTGGAACGAGGGACGGCGGGGAAGCCGATTTGGAGACCCGCGCGGCATCGGGCGCTCTTAAAACCGCTCACGGGGTGCGCAGTCCGAAGCGCGGTATGCAGGGATCCGGAATTCGCGGGGTCGTAACCGCGACCTATCGGCGAATATTGGATGCCGTTGCATGCCGGTACTCACCTCGGCATACCAGCCGGGCATACGAAGGAATGCGTGTCCTACTGCGCAATGGAAAGCTTCCCGTCCAAGGTTAGATGTCGAGGGATACGAACACAGTCGCATGCCGGCGCGCTCGTGGCACACGGACGCGGTCACAGTGAATGAGCCGGGAATAAGGATACGTACGCCAGACGAGCGTACGTACGCCACCACTCTCGCGATTTAAAGCGTCCGTAGCGCGCGGGCGTGGGGATCGATGCGCGGCCCGTCTGCCGGAGAAGAAGCGGGACGACCGAGCGAGTGCCGCGAGAGGAGTTCTCGCTCCTCGAGGCCTCCGAAGGGCGGATCGATAATTAGAGAGGCATCTTTGACGTCGACGCGAGCGTCGACGCCTCCGCGAAGAAAGGAACGGCTCGCTCGTCATGCTCTCCCGAGCGCTAATAACGTTACATTGTACGAGACAGTGAAGCCGTGGAACCCTTTTCCGATCAACCCTCTGGCTTTCCTCCTTTGTCGTACTCTCTTCCATCTTCTTTTTTCTTCCTCCTTTTTAATCGACCATTCGACTCGTCATCCTGACCAGCCGCAGACCCATTAATTACGAATCGGGTGATTACACGCCGCCCCGTCACGTGATATATTCGTCGACCTTTAAGTACGCGCGCACGCGCGCACCAGTTGCGCCATCGAAAATTCTGTTGCGCCGCGGCGCTAACGAGCTAACGTCGAGGAGCCTGCAACGAGCGAGGGAATGCGAGAGTCGAGAGAGTCGATTCTCAACAGTGGTCGCGCTCCTGCGGTTCTTCTAACATTTGCGCGCCGACACTCCCCTCGAGTGCGAGCGTACGCTAGAGCCCCTCCGCATTCCTGCCAGCGAGGATCGACAATTAGCGGAGAATTCTTTCTTCGAGCGCGCACAATCGCCCACTTGTTCGTGCGGAGATTTGCAAGAGTTTACCTTAGAAGTTGCATTTTCTCGCGAAAATATTTCTCCTTCGACGTAGGAATCGAGCGAGAATTTTGATACGCGAAGGGTACGTGCTCTCGCGGGAAGCACGTCTCGTTCGAGCGGAGGCTTTGGCCGCGAGGCACGAATTTTGCGGCCCCGCGGAAAGTAGCCATTGAAATGCACAGGTACTCACCCAAGTGGAAGTGACTTTCGGGAGTCCCGAAATAACAACCCGGCCGCGCGCGTCCCGGCAACGTGCGGAGAATCCTTCGGCTCGTTCCGGAATCGGCGGCCAAAGCGACGCGGGCGAGATGCGAATTCGTAATTGATGCAGAACCTCGACTGTCCACTCGATATTCGAAGGTCCCCATTCTCCAGGCGCGCATTAAGCCCCTCCTAGATACCGCGAAATAAATGCGACGGCAGTTCCCTTCATATAATTGGAGCCCGGAGCGCGCTCGTCAACGACAATTCAACCATACCAGACTACGATAAATAGATCTTAACAATGTATCGAATATAATATCGATTTAGCGATGATCGAATTTTTCAAATTCCCGTCTCATCTTCCCAATATCCTTCTCCACTTTTGCCGAAAAACAGGAGCGACAATTATTGTATCTTCCGCAGTCTCGCGTATCTCGTCTAAACAATTAATACGAGGGACGCCGAGACTTGGCGATATTTTTTGCAAAATATCGCCAGTAACCCCGACGAGATTGAACGAGTTGACGGTGGGTGGACGGAGGGTGGAGTGACGGCGAGCGATCGTGGGTGAGACGGAGGCGATGGAGGTGGACGATACGGAGGGAAGGAGAAAAAAAAGGAAATGAGAGCCACCAGTTGCGGCGTGGAGTAGCGGCCGCGGTACGCGGTCCGTACGCTGCGGGCTCGCAGAGGACGCGAAATACCGACACGTGATCGTATAAAAAGGGGTACGTCGCCTCTGCCGATGAATATGCATGAGCGTCAAATGATAAAATCGTACGTATTTCGGCTTGTTCTTTTTTCGAGTGGAGCCCGGCGGGGGAGTAACGAGAGTGTGTGTACGCGGGGGAGGCGAACGGGGGCTGGACGAGCGAGAGGGTGATTTAAAAATAAAGCGGGCAGGCCGCTAGGGAACGAACGAACCATTAGCGTCGGTGCACGATGTTTAAAAACCACGTCGTCGGAGCGTCGTCGACGTCGTCCACCGATGGGTGGAGGCGGCGCTGTGGCATCGATTCGTTATTGTTCCCATTTATTTTTCTTTCTCCGTTGTCGTTGCTTCTCTCCCCGTCCCGGTGGGATTTTTACGGCGATCGTAGCCGCCTACGCCGGAGGAAAAAATTTCGACGTTTCGATAAATCTTCTAATCTCCCTGCGCGAAAATTCGAAATGCCACGCGTCCGAATGGAAACCGTATGGAAACGTTGTCGAGTAATCTCTCTCTTTCTTTAACTCTACGGATGAAATTTTAAAAATCCTCCTATCTCGAAGCCGCCGATCGTAAAAGCGCAGGAATCCATTAAATCCAGTGGGGCGGTCTTGCCACGGGGAAATGTGAGTTTTGCTTGGGAATTCACAAAGAAACACTTTGCATTCCGTATGCATGCGTCGAGTAATAAACGTCATACCGGCGCTCACAATAATTCCCGAGGTGGTGCTCGCCGTTGGCCGGTGGGGGGTATCAATTGCCGGAGAGATATGCCGTTTACGTTGGAAATACGAGGCGGGTGACTATAAACATCGTCCATTCTTTTTACCTCTTCTACGGTGGCGTTTCGTCATAGGCACCGTAATCCAGGGGCCGCCAACGCCACCGACGCGACGGGCAGAGTGGCGGACAGTGCACCGGCCGACGTGCCGCGCGCACACACGCGGCAAACGCCGATCGAAACTGACCTACACGCGCAGCTGTTGCACGCACGATACCGCGCGCCGGATCCGTCCAGACTTTTTGGCCACGACCCCGACTCGTTTTTTCCTCTCACTAATTCTCTTTCGTCCCCTCTCATCCTCCCTCAACCTCCCACGCTACCACTTCACGTCGCGCTTCCTTCTCCCTCTCATTCTTTCTCCTACGCTCTCGACACCTCTCCCTCCTCTCTCGTCTCCTCGACGATCGTTTAAATTTCAGGGTCGTAATTTCCCACAGTCCGCGTGCGCTCGACGAGGCGCCGGAATTATCGGAAAAAAGTGTCGGTCGTTGCGTATCCTGTTGTCGAGCGAAGGGACAAAAAAAATGTGGAGAGCGCGCGCGCTTAAGAGAGGAAGGGAGAAAGAGAAGATGGAAAAGGAGAAGGAAGGTGGCGTCAGAGAAAAAACATTAAAGTCTCCTTCCCGAGTGCGAGGCTCTCCCGTCTATCGACCCTCTTCTTTTCACGTTGGAATTTCTTTCTTCTCGCGGGGCCGTTCTCTTTCTCCTTTCCTCTAGGAGCGTCGACTTCTCCCTCTCGCTCGAAATTCTACGAGCCTCCCAGGGCTACGACCGCGCTCACTCATTCACCGCTCGCGCGTACTCTAGCGGGCGGCTCGTTAAAAAAAAGGAGGAAAAAAGCGGCGGGAGAGGGTAGGTAAGGAGAGAAGAGGGAGAGAGAGAAAAAATAATTACGAGTACGCGGAACCACCCTTGTGACGCTCGGTAGTCAAAGCTCACGCGACCCGCGGAAAGGCCAGGGTTGACGGAGGGAGAGGGTGGCGTTTTGGAGTCACCCTTCACCATTGGTCCACTTTCACGGTAGGTCTCGACACGATTTCGCGACCGTCGTGCGTAACGAAAGGAAGACAGAGGGCGAAAAAGAAAACGAGCAGCGAGAGGCTCCTGGTACGTAGAGCGAAGAAAGGATAAAGAACGAAAAGGGAAGAAAGGGTTGCACGAGAGAGATAGAAGAGGAGAAGGTAATGTCGATCGATGCGAGTGACTCTCTACTCTCTCTTTCCTTCTCTCGTTCCGCTGCAGCATTTCTTTGCTTAAAAAAATAATCGATAGTTAAATTCCACGGATGCTTCCACAGCGCAACATAGTTGGCGCGGCTGAAAATTTGATAAACCTCCCGACTCTCGTTGAAATATTACATCGACGTAGTTTTCACGAGAGCTGTCCGTGGCCGTCTACATGCGCGTAATATCCAACGGGTTCCTGCCACTCGCGTCTACCGCGTTTCCATTTTTGCCTCAAATTTTTGCTTCAGCTCTTCGTCCCTTCTTCCCTCTACCACCCTCCGACGGAGAGTCAAAGTGACAAAATGTATATAGTCCGCGATGGTGGAAAGACATCCACGATGGGTATATTCAACGGGAGGTGGGGGAAAAGTGGTTTATCTTCGTTCCGAAATATACCGCGTTCGTTCAACCGCGAGAAGAATATATATCCGCGGGTGTTCTTATCGGTCCACCCGTTACATCGTAACCGTCATCGTCGATTTGACGTGCGTTCCACGACGGTGAAGCGTCGGGACGATGGCAGCGAACTAGAGAACGAACGAGACACATGCAGTGAGAGAGAGAGAGAGAGAGAGAGAGAGAGAGAGAGAGAGAGCAAGAGAGAGAGAGAGAGTTGAGGTAGAGAAGAGTGACAAAGGGGAGAGAGCGGCGGAGGTGGCGTTGGAGATAGAGGCGGCGGCGGCTGCGTGAGAGGCCCAGGATGAAAGGAGGTGGAGGAGAAGGAGGACGGCGAACGTGGCTTTAACGTCACAGCTGCTGCCAGTGTTGTCTCATTAACACCGCGTGCTCGTCGTTCTATGAATAGATTTCGCGCTCAAACCATCTTCGCGATAACTCCTCCGACGGCGCGCTCCATTAAACCTCTCGTTATCTCTCCCGCTCTCTCCCACCTCCGAGACGCTCGCGTCGAAGGTGCCAGTCGAACGAGAAAACCGGCTTTTGACCCCGTACGCATACGTGCGTCGTGTTACGTAACACTTGGCACGATAACGCGACGTTGTCGCGGGAGACCCGCGTGTCTGGCGCGCGTCGAGTGACGCGGATTTTCGGAAAGGGCCGAGACGCGAGCTGAGAAAGCCCGCTACGTGAATAGAGAAAATAACGGAGCAGGAGAATTCGAAACGCGCCAGCTTCCTCTCACCTCTGCCTGATCAAAGATTTACTTAGCCGCGAAAATTTAGAAAGTACGACTCACTTCTGAGCGCACTGGGGCCACTCGCATCCGTTTGGAAAGTGCAACGAACGCGTCCTACGCGGGTAAACGATAGGCCTGCCTATCTTTCGCTTAGTTCGGTATCGTTGCCGCGCTTATGTTTAATTAAACGTTAAACCCGTCGATGAATCCGATCGTCGCCGCGCTATCGAGGCTGGTGTACCGTTCGCGAGTAAATCTCTGCCTAGCCGATACGGACGCGAGGGATCACGCTCGAGCGCGGCCATTATTAATATCGGCATTATTATTATTAATATCGGCGTCGTCATCGTCGTCCTCCTCGCTAATCGTCGGACGCTAATACATAATCGCGACGCCGCGTGAAGCGCCATCGGATTCAAGTTCACGAGCATTACAGATTACATCACTCGGTATAGACGAGATCGAGGTGGCACGTCGATATCGCTTGAAGAGCGCCTATATCCATCCTATATCCGACCCTAAGTTCAATAACGAGGTTCTCATTAACCCTCGTTATTCTACCGAAATAGCGTTCCGCCGCAGGAAGCACCGTGGTCGGTATCGTTCTCGAGATTTTTGACGATCTAGACGAGCGCGCACCCACTCTCGCTCATCTACGCCTCTCTCCTTCGTTTTAATATCGCGCAGCCGGCTCTGCCAGGGAGAAAGAGAGCCACCCGTTTTGTGGAACCTCGTTACAGTATATCAACGGTGCACAGCAGGTCGGGGAGTCATGATTTCGCCGGCTCTCCCGACGCATCCGCCTTCTACCCGACGGTTCCATTGTTGCATTATCTTCGGGCACTGACCACGTCGAGATTAAAGTTTTAAAGTTCCATGGAGAAGCCCGCGGAGGAACCTAGAAAACTGCGACGAGGGCACGGCGCGTCGTGTGCGCGCCTGCCGCTCGGCTTATACCAGCGCATCCAAACAGAAACAGAAACCCACACACACACACACACTTTGCGCTCGCGCGCGTGCAATCGTGCACATAGGCGCGCGAAGCGGAGGGAGCGAAAAGGCGCGATAAAAATCCCGAGCGCTGCGATTCGCCACGTCGCGCATCGCCGTAGCGGAGAATTTCAAAAGCACGAGGTAGGTACGTAGTGGTATCTGCCTGTGATATCTCTCGAGCGCGAAAAAGGAAAGTTACGATCGTCTCGGCTCGTGATCGCGCGCGAGATCCACCGTGCCGAACGTGCGTCGGATAGGGTCGAAACGTGCCTCGTGAAAGAAATGAAAAAAAAGTAAAGATTCGTCGGAGGAGAGAAACGAGACGGGATAACGACGGTCCTACGACACTGGGTTAAGTTCTCGTTACATAGAGCCCCGTAGTTCATGAAAGTTCCATCGGAATGAAACTCGGCCGGTGCTTCCACCAAGCCCGTCTGGCTTTTCGTGGACGCTCCATTCCTCTCCTGTTCTCGTCTCGATCGTCTGCCGCGTCCGTCGTTCTCTCCTCCTCTTCTTCCTCGTCAACGTCCGCCTCCGCGTCGTCATCGACGTTGTCGTCGTTGTCATCGTCGTCGAGTTTCACCCGCCCGTATCTGGAGACTCGCGTGCACCGCGCCGCAACTATGGGAACGCTGCCTTCCTCGCCAAGGATCCTCCGAGGGCCGAGAGCCTCGACATAGATGCTGCGACTACCGTGGATTCTCTCTACCTCCGCAACGCTTTATCGAATGTGTCGCATTAAGTCGCTCGATCGAAGATCGAACGATATTACCGAACCGAAGATGCGGTTACGTCATCGTGAAATTTCATGCGGATCGCATTGGCATACGGAACTTTGGACATTAAAAGGTAAATTGTATCGTCGAGTTTGAATCCACCGGAGCGAGTGATTTTCGAATGCAGAGATCAATTTTTGTGGACCATCGGCAATTTTTTGTTTCGATTTGCGAAGGAACTCGTGGATTAGGAAAATTTTCACGCATCCTGTTCGTTTCTCCTACTAGCGACTGCAAGATCTCGACGACAGCTGCCAGCGACGCTCGATAATAGTTACGATAATTCCCTACCGACCGTAGTCGAGCGCGTAGCAGCGTGGAGATTTATATTTAGCCTGCCCGAGGCAATTTCTGCTGCTAGATGAAACGAATAAAGACAATTGCGACGACGCATGCGAGGGGCTCGAATTACACTTTCAACGTTGCTGCTTCTCACTTGAAAGATCCCATCCACCGAGCAGAGTATAAAAGAAATCTCTAAATATTTAAAGCTTAAGCTTGCGACGCAACCTGCAACGCTCTCCAGAAAAAGCTACGAAATTTAAATCCTGTCTTTCACCGAACAAATTCCTCGGAGTTTACTTTTCGAGAGTCCCATTCGTCGATCGCACCGACGGCGTCCATCGTTCCTCGACTTTACGCCGAGCTAGCGATCTAGTTCTTGCGCGAGCAACGTCTCGTAAAGTAGAGGAAGCAATCCATAAATTCGTAAAGAAAGCTCGGCGGGGCTTCCGTGACGGGCGTGCAGGTGCCATAATCGTAAAGAGATCGCAGTCTCAGGCCCGAAGCGTTTAGCACGCCAGCGGCGCCGCATAGTCTCGATACACTTTCGAGGTGTCTCCAGGTCTCTCGGTTAACGACACCTCTCCCTCTCTCCACGAGAATGTCGTTAACGGTTTTGTCTCATACCGGGACCGTTCCTCCTTTCCGGACGCAAGGGTCCCGGAGAGAATCGCAGAACTATCGGTACGGCTGACGACTAATTACCCCACGCTCACCGAGGAAGGACGCCGCGCTAACGACTCGCGCCTTGATCCGCTAACCCTCCTCCATCCGGACTCGATCGCTCGAGGATCGTTCGTGATCGCGAGAGTCATCGTCGTCGACGCTCGGATCTTCCGCCTCAAGGTCGGCCTCGCGGACTCTCTCATCCGTGACCTTAACTCGGCGATATCGGCGACAGGCGGTTACGCGAACTCGCCCGTGAATCATTGCTCGCCTAGTTTCAGCCGGTTCCATTAATAAACGCTTAATAAACAAGAGGGAGAAAGAGAATGACGAAGGCGCGCGAGGTGGATCGCAAACGATTACGTCAACCTCGGCATAATCCAGGGTGTTCCTTATCGTGGGAGCCGAGCCGGCCCGCTAATCGCTATAATTACGCCGCTTCCCGCGATTCGTCGAGGAGAGGCGAGAAGAAGCGAGCTGGTGGGGTGCCGTTACGTAATATTTATGTAATTCGACCAAGGACCGACGCGTGCTCTTCGCATTGCTCCGCTTTTCCGCGCCTTTTTACGATCGCCTTTACGGCGCGACGGGGCACCTTTCTCACCCGTAACGACACGTCGCGACGCCGCGACCATTGTCTACGCCGAGCCGGCGTAACAGGGAAAAGCGAAAGAGAGCTCGGATAATTCCCGAACGAGGAAGTTCGGAGCTAATTCGACTCGCACGCCAAACTTTCCGATGGTCCCTCCCGAGCCTGTGGCAGGAGACCACAAATTATCCGAACTACCGGGCCGAGTATCGACCCCTCTTGGTAGGCCTGGGTCCTTTCGCCGGCGAACATCGGAGAATTTTGATCCTTCGATACTTCCATTCCCGAGGATCGGTAACGTGGCACATTTCAGGAACCCTAAGCATCGTTAAGTATCCTTAAGCATCGCGGAAGAGAATCGAGCCTCGATAACGGGTTTTCAAGGGACCATTTACATTCCAACGCAGGTGCTACCGGTCTAACGCACTTCACCCGAGCGCCGTTAGCAGCAACCCCTTCGAGCAGTAGAGTCTCGTTAACGTCGATATAACGATCGTCGAGCCGTGCCGTAAACCCGCGAGAGAATCTGGCACGCTCGAAGATCTCGAGATTATGTTACGGGTCGTACGCGGATCATCTCGCGGTTTAATTAATTCCACCAGTCGCGCCGGAACCAAAAGACAATTAGCACGGATCCCGGCTCGCGTGCGCGTCCCTCGCGAATGATTAATGGCAGTGTTTTTTTCCTTTCGCTTTTACGAACCGCGTCGAAGAGTACCGAAGCGTGCGAGATCACGACAGAAGGCGATTCTACGATTCGAGACGATTCGCGCGAAGGACGCGAAATCCTGCGAGCTCGTAAAACGAGCGGTCTTAAGACGAGGCGAGCAGTGGGCCACGTAACGCGCAGCAGTAAAGCGACTTCTCGCAACGATCCATGACTTCCTTGTGAGAAAATTGGCGAGAATGACTTCTACCGATCGCCAGGATACCGACGACGATGCTTATTCGCCAATTATTCTCGTCGTAGTAACTCGACGAATTGACGGCTCTTTTGTCCGCTCGAGCGTGGTGCACGGGTGCTCGCGTCTAGAAAAATCTCGGATAAAGTTGCTCGGGATGGAAGAACGGGGGGACGGGTTTAACGATCCTCATTAAATCGAGCGAATTTCGTGAACGAGGGAGCACCTCCGGTCGCGCGATTACGGCCTTTAAAGAATTCATCGCGATTATCTTTTCGATACTAATGGAAGGATAATCCCACGCGAGCAACCCTTTCTGCTCCGCTACCTACGCTCAATAATCGTCGCTTTCGTTAAGAGCCTCGTATATTTATCGGGGGAGGCTCTATATGTATCGTTGGTCCTACTCTCGCGAGCGACGAGCTCATTACCTTCCGATATCTCGTTACGGATTCACAGTACCCTCGTTCACCAGAATATTTCACGGAACGGCGCTCCCACGCGAATTCGTTCACACGTAAGAATGCACTAGCCGCTTACCCGAGTATCATTACTATTATTATTACCGTTGTTATTATTAATCCGTATTCCGTCGGCGTTCTGTACGGCGTCGCGTCGACGAGAATCGAGAGAAAGTGGGGAAAGGACGAAGGGGAGCGAAAGGGCAGCGGAGGGAGAAACGGTACCCACCACGAAATTGCTTTCTGCCGTTTGATCATAATCCAATCGTTCCACCACGGGCTAAACCACCTAATGGGACGCAGAACCCGGGGATCTCAGCTGGAAAATTTATGACTGCCCGTTCCTTTGCGCGAGAGGAGCGAGCGAGGGCAAGCGAGAGCAAGAGAAAGATAGAGAGAAAGATAGAGAGAAAGAGAAAGAGAGAGAAGGCATTAGGGAGCGAAAGGGAGGATTGGAGAAAGAGGGTCGCCGTTAGGAATGCGCGCCTCTCGCGCCCCGTCCCCACAACTGTTAAATTAATGCAGTTTGAGCCCGTTAAATAGCACGATGTATATGCGATTGCGCGAAACGGCGCACATACATCTACATGTAAATTTGGAATTACGAAGGCTCCGCTGTTCCCCTTCCATCCTCTTTTTTCTCCACTGTCAAGGGACACTGAGCAGAGTCTCCGAGGCATTGAGAGAGAACCCGTTGTCCTACGGTCCAAGTTGTTTACGGTATCGAAACGGTCCAGGCGCGTCTCGAGATTCGAGGAATTGGACGGTCCCGATCGACAGAAATACTGGCCGGTAATTTTATGCGCTCGCTCGGCCACCATCCACGGGGGTTATTGTGCACGTTCGGGTAAGCTCGAACGGGTAAACTCGGGCGCGCCGGAGCGTCTCACGACGATCTTTCGTTCCTAAAATAGCGATGGAGACTGGACATCTCAAGGTCTTCGGGGCGAAAATACGCGTTACGTAACCCTCGCTCTCGCTCGCCCGCCGTAAAGATCTTTATGGATTAGGCGTCCGGTCTCGCGTAATAGGATTAGTTATCGTTGTCGCGCGAACGCGCCGGGATCCACGGGACAATGCGAGACGAGGAGTCCCGCGACAATCGATATCCAACTGGGAAAAAAGTGTCACATAAATTAGACGCCTTCGCGAGCGCGGGGCGCCGTTCACATTGTCGTAGGTTTAGTCCGTGACATCATCTCCGCAAGCTGGACGCCTCAGGCGCATAAAATTGTAGTAAAATCAGTCTCTCGTGGAAAGTATCAGGGACGCTAATAATATCGAGTATACGAGCCGGAGCTCCGTCCGGGCGTCTATAAATTATTGACCAACTCGTCCGCAATCGTTAAATAATCGTGCGTACGCGCCTTGCGAGCCATCGATGCGCGAGAAGTGGAACACGATGGATGCGAGAGGCGCTTGCGAAACGCGAGACGAGACGGGAGAAAAGAAAGACCCACCACTGTCGAGAGTACGTCGAATACCTAATTCTTCCTTCGTCGCGTCCTCGCCTCGACGGAGAGTACTTCTCTATACTCCGCTTCCCTCGTAGAGGATCCCAAAACGGTATTGAAATTCCTGAATTTCTCGAGCCCGTCTCGGCCGCGACAAGCTGGAATCTCGTTTAATTCCCGTCGTCCCGACGTTTCGATACCGGCGACGTGCCGTGACGAAGGGAAGTCGAAGTGAGGAAGGATCGTTCGGGGTACGCTTCCTAGCGAGAGGCCCGGCTGCTATTTTTAGGAACGCGCGTAGGTGGCGTTTCATTCGTCCTCCGTGTGTTCTCCTCGGTCGATGGAAGCGCTGGAAATGGAAATCATTGTCGGTAGCTCTCATAACAATCTTCTATGAGCGCACCCCGAGGAGTGAAGAATGCACGCTTATATACAAAGTTTCCACGGTGACATAATGCACAACGACTGCCATGCATAAACACATAAATCTGCCTCTCGCGCGTTTTCCTTCTGCTCCCGCCCCCCGTCACCGTTCTCGCTCCACCTCCCACTCTTTTTCGACTTTCCATCTTGGCGAGTAAATATGACTGTTAGACCGTCGTGCCACCTGGCTCACCGGAGGCACCGCCCGGAGAATTTGCATTTTTATTGGGACCTTACGTCTCGCGTAAAGACGAATGGATATTGCTCGGGCTTCTCTAAATTCGCACCACCACCACCATCACCGTCGACGTCGCGCACTCGCTCGCGTATCGGCCACTCGACGTTTCGCCAGCCGAGCGATTTCTCCCTGACACGCTGATCGCCGAATGGGGCTCTTACCCCCTCGACGAAATCGACGCGAAGCCTTCGCGAAAATAAACTCTCTATCGGTTCGTGAGATAGAAAGAGGCACGTCTATTCTTTCTCTCGCGGTATACGCGTATCCACTTCCGCTGCAAGATACGTCCTCCTCTCTCGTTAGATCGTTGCTGAGTAACGGTAACGAGGAGGGGCGTAAATTAATCAGGTCGTGTTCCCTCGCTGTAGTATCGACTGTCTTTCGCGCTTTTCCCTTACCTATCCCTTCGGAGAAGCGCAAGAGTCGCAGACACTTAGAAATAAAGTAGCAATAATAATGAATTACGGTCAATTAGCTCGTTTTACCTTTCTCCTCGCCCTCGCTCTCGATAAGATGTTGCAATTAATATCCTACAGGGAACGCCATTGGTTTCCCATTTACGACGCGCTCGAAACGTCCTTTGATTTACAACGTTCGGGAAATTCCGTCCTGCAGGCGGATGCCGCGCGCAAAGTCCGCCTCTGATATATGTACACGCCACGGTGCCACTTGTTAGACGCTCTCGGACTTCGGTTACTCGCGGCGCGCGCGCGCGTTTCTGTTTGCTCTTGAGATTTCTCGTGATAATGACTCGCGCACGCACGCACGCCACCATCGGCCTAATTAACGATTACGTCCCGCGCGGCGAAGCAATCGATTCTCGTGCCACCGACTCGAGGCCGAACTTTGTCTCCTTCCCCGTGCGCAAGCTCGTCGATTTTTTTCTCGTATTCCACGAACTTCTGCGTGCGCTCGTGCGAATTGCCGAAACACCGGGTTCCGGAGCCGCGAATCACCAGGAAAGTTTACCGTTAGCGGTTAACGGGCGTTGAATTCGGCGGACGGACCAAGCGCGAGGACAATATCCCGTGAAATTTGTCGCGCGCGTACCTCTCGAGGCTTTTAAACGCTAATATCTTGTCGACGGAAGGATTTACGGTAGACGAGGCGACGATGGAAAAGGGTGGAATGTCGGATAGTCGGGGGAGGGCCGGTGGTGAGGGTCCGCGAGAGTAGGAGTTAGCAGTCGTTTCGAAATACACGTCGTACACGTCGTACGACGAAATATCGTGCCTCGTATCCTAGCGGGGATAGCCGATGCGCGAGACACCAGCGTGAAATTTTCCGGTCACGAATCTCCGTGAAATTACCCACGTTTATCGCTCTACCTGCGCGACCAGGAACGGCTGACCAACTTTTGGCCATTCCGCGACGTACCGTGCCGGACGTGTCAGCGACAGAAGCCCGACGACTTTTCGAGCGTGGAATACGTATGCGGGCTAATTTTCCACCGCGTCAAGGAAAATGAGAAAATTTTTATGTCGCGTACGTACGCGGTAGCGAACATAATTGGCCACGTTAGGAACAGACTTCCAAGCCGTCCGCCGACCCACCGGCCAGTGGAGAGGGAAACGTGACTAGCTAGTGCGACGATTATTAGCAGATTAATTCTCGCGTACCATGGCGCGCAGAGACGAAAGTGGTAGGGCGAAAATCGCAACGTTTCATCGGACCGGCTCCCCACGTCGTCTACGGATCACGGTTCTCGTCCTACCGTGGAATTCCGTGGAATTGCTGTAAATTATGAATTCGCCGGCCGGTAGTTAGCCGCTTATCGATTCTAAAGTTAGAGGACTGGAGACTGTCAAAATGAAGTTCACCTCGTTGGTCTTCTTCTCTTCCGCCACCTCCCACTTTACGCACCTCCGCTCACCTCTCGTCCCTACGCTCTATATATGTTGATCTTCTTTCGATGCAGCGCGCTTAATTGAATTTCGCCTGTCCAATCAGACATTCAAATTTGGTACTGGCTCTTTCCCCCCGAGGTCTCCGCCGCGGTATGGTCAGTAACTCTTTCCATTTACCGACGGTTTGATTTTAATTGAATGCCGGGCCCGTCGCACGAAATATCACTCGGCAGGAGCACGAGGCGGTGGAGGAGGAGGTGGAAGAGGAGGAGGAGCACGAGGAGGAGGAGGACGAGAACGACGACGACAACGACACCACCGCTGCGCCGCGCGCGGTTATCGATTTTTCTCGATTAATTTCTGGGAGTGACATCTGTCTCCGTGACGTATTCAACCGTTGTCCTTCAAACGACCATCGATGCCACTAACGCACTATGCACTAATGGGTAAGAAAACAACTCGACGGCCAACTCTCTCCTTTTCCACCTCCTTCTCTTTCTTCCTTTTTCGTCCCGCTCCTCGATTAACCCACATTGGACCGCGCGAAAAGAAAGGAATCGAGTCGAACGCATCCTCTGCCCAAAGACCGGACTCTGCGGCGGCATGGGATTTAATTAAAATCCCGTTCATTAAGCAGCCTTACATTCTTCGGCGATTATTGGAAGAGTAAAGGCAAAATGTGAAAGTTACCGAGAACTCGAATCGCGACTTTTAATCACCATAAAATAGTTATGGAGAGATACCTTGGCAGTTCGTCGCCCCTCGTGGGCGATTGATTATTTCCGTGGAATCGATCGAGAATATTTTGCCATTCCACTCGGTGGGGTATAATCGTTTCGTGAAAAAAGGAAGAAGAAAAATGAGAACGAAGGAGAATAGAATGGAATGCGAAAGAGGATAGTGGAAACGTCGGGGGAGTTTGAGGTGAGGCTTCGACTCGTACGAGCGAACTCGTTCGACGTCGAAGCGGAGAATTCGAGGGAAGTGAAACTCCGCTAAGCTTTTCCCATAATCCACCGATCTCGCTTGACGTGAATCATGGGAATCTTCCGATGAGGCTAATTTCCCCAAGGAAATTCCCGGGGATTGGGAAAATCAGTGGCCGAATCGATTTAGCGCACTTCGCTGGAGCGAAATTATTCATTCTCGATAAAGACAGCGCCCTAGTCACCTGTCGAAGGAGCACCTGTGGAATGAGCAAGTGTAGAGAACTTCGTGCCGACTCGTCTGTTGACTCTTCAACGCCGTACCATTAAACAAGCAAAAAATAACAATATAAAAACTGATAATTCGCGGTTCGGAGCGCGTAACGTGCATCGCGGGGAAATGCGCGAAAAGGGAAAAAAAGAACGAAAAAAAACAAAACGAACCGCACAATTTATCGTTGAAACGTTCGCAATTGTGAGCTGTATCAGTGGGTAGTAAAGTTGATTGTTCGATATGCACGCGATACACTTTTTTTTTTGTCGCGATATCGACTACCGCATAACGGGATATAGGGGCGCGGTAGAGAATCACTAGTAGGTGCACGCATACGCCGCATCATTAACGGGCGCGTACTCGCCGTGCGCTATTTTCTCGCACTTTACCTCGTCAGGCTCATTACGTATCGCGGTAGGACGCCGATAAAATTCTACGTAGCAAGGGTTCCACGTGGAGAAAAAAAAGGGTAGCTATCGAGCGCGGTATAAAATTCTCCACGAGAATTCCGTCTCCTTTTCCTCGTCCGCGAAGCGCGTCGGTCGGCTCCTCCTCTTCTATTGGCGAGCGGAGCCACGCGAGAGTAATCGTTTCCTCTATGGATAACGCCTCGCTCGCAATTTGCAATCGAGGGAGCCCCGACGACGACGGTCGATCGATCGATCGCCCGGCGTATTCCCAACAAATCGTTTCTCACGCTCGACGTCCGATCGCCGCCGACGCCGACGCCAGTCGCCCGACGCTCCGCCGTCCACGACCTTTCATCCGCAATTACGTTCATTAGCGCTCGTTCGCGCTCGATAATGAGCCCGAATAAGCGCGACAAACCGTGGAAACGCGGTCGGCATTAATTACCAACAGTTTAGCAGCCTAGACCGGTAAGTCGCGGGAGCATCCGTCGTTTATTTTACGCTAGGACCCGAGGCGCGTTAAGCGGAGTCGAAGTTAATGCCGCAGCCGAGGCGTACGCGCGGCTCGATGTCGTTAAAGAGAGCCTTCTCCCGGCTTCCCCAATTTTGCCTCATTATGCGGCGCATCTAATTAAATTGCCGATACGGCGAACGGGAGACGAGCGGATGATAATTATAACGCGAACTCACTTTTCACGGGCGCGCAACGGGTTCTCGCTGCGAGCGCGCACGAAAGCCGAAAGGACGCGCGCCCGCGCAATTTCGAGCGTAACCCCGAGGCTGCCGAGCGGGTCTCGATAAAGTTTAATTAAAATTTCAGATTAGCGAGAGAGGTGGAAAGTGGACGCGCGCGCGCCGATTGAAACCCCACGCGCCCGATGTAAATCCACTTGGCCGGTCCGCCCCCTCGATCGGTACGTCGCACCCCCGCAATCCTCTTCCACCCTCTCTTTTCTCTCTTCTCCGCGATCGATACTCGCGGGACGCGCTCGTTCTACCCCTCGAAATTCGCGTGAGAGGAGTAGTTAAGATTTATACAGACCCGTCGATTATAATGGCGAATTTGCATGACAAAGTATCGGTACACCACCCGGTCCGTGCACCCCCACGGATTGTAAATGGATTGAACGTAGAGAAGCGTCGACAGTCGTTAGAGTCCCGTTCGAGGGTTCTATTTACCATTTTTTACGTTAGTCCGCGAGAGCCACTGCGCACCACCAAGAATCCGAAATCACCTCAATTCGCGAAGCTCGTAGACGAAGAAGCTTCCGATTGGCTTCGATACTGGACTAAGGCCAATCGGATACAATTATATCGTCGTGAGTACGAAGTAATCCGTACGTGTCTCCTTGGAATTCCGTGTTCTCCGTATGCCTGTCCTCGCGAAGAACACTAATTTTGATCTCGTTGGAAAAAAGCCTTTAAAACAATTTACAAAAAACACAGTGTCGCGCATCAGTATTAATGAAAATAATCGCAAAAGGGATCGTCGAAGAGTCACCGGAAAAAATAATCTTTGAAATATCCACGAGCCTGTAGCTCACCGAGCACGTGTCTCCGATCTGCGCCAACTAATTTTCCACGAAGCGCTCGCGTTCGGGATTTAAATTGTAAATCCTGCGAAGCGCGAAGAAGAACGAGAGAACGAAGCGAATAGAGTACGAGAGAGGCTTCCCTACGTGGATGCAACAGGACAGACGTAGGCGCATCGGTGCATCTGCACCGATAAACGCGACTACGGCCGGTTTGCGCGCGCACGTGCGCGCTTTGCTCGCGTCTCGCTTTGCCTGCATGCGCGCGTGTGCTCGCGCTTCCTCGCTCGCCACTTTCGGTACACACGCACATTGGATCGTAGTACGCTCACACGCTTACGCGCGAGTCGCAGCGAGATTTGCAACATTGTCTGGTACGGGCAGACAACGTCTCTTGCCCACTCGAGCAGATAATCGACCAGTCTGGACGTCCTGCTATATGCACCGAGAGAGGAGGACTCGTGGGGTCCGCTCCTCCTCTCCGGTCCTCCTGCTTTGTCCTCCGTCCTCGATCCTCGTCCTACGTACCGGTGCCACTCGCCGTCCTATCGCGGGGCGACTCAATAAAATTCATCTTGAAAATAACGCACGACGCGAGCCTACCACGTATAGTCGCTTTAATGCCGGCGAGGAAACCTGGAGAGAAATAATCCCCGAAGAAAGATCGCGGAGCATCGAGTGCATTAAAATCACGACATCGAATGTATGTACATACACTGTGGCTCGCTGCGTCTTACAACGTCAAGGTCCTCTCTCGTGCGCGCGGAACACTAGAAAAAAGTCGCGCGCCAATCCGACCGTGAAATATCGTTGCAACGGCACATACATGTACCGCGGTACCCGCGTAATGCGGCGCATTAAGAGTGGCAGCAGCGTGTACTTAAAGAAAAAGGCACTCTCCCTTCGACCCCTAAGCCCTTCGCGTTCCACCACGGGTGCGAGAGTGCCTGGGAGAGTCGGGGTGGGAAGGAGCGTGGAAAGACACAGAGAGACGGGAGATACGGGCTCTGCCCTGCATCATCGTTTCGTGGCTGACCGGTTCTGCTGAAGATCACCGTCAAACACTCGTCTGATCTTCAAGAGGCCCGGCCGGCGCTCTCTCGAGCCGTCGTCTTAAGGTCGGCTGACGTTAAAAATGTTACTCGCCGGAGCGCGGTCTCCCAAGCATTTGCCATTGCCTGGAAGAGTTCCCAGGGTTTGCCTCGGTGGGGCACCCTAAGATCCGGATATGTTATTGGAGGTATTATCGTCGAAGTACAACGCTCGACTTATACCCCTCGAGGAGGAGGCCCTTCCCTTCCGCTCGCATTCCACGAGCCTCGCCGTCCAATCGTCGGCCTACGCGCATTCCCGTTGCCATTGAAACTGAATCAAGGCAGATTGGATCTATCGACGAGAGGAGGCAAGGAAAGTAAAGTAACTCGGGATCGAATTCTGTCCCGTTCGAGCGGCGATTTATCGGCGCCTATCGATCGCGCGTAACCGATTGCTTTATGCGAGCGGCAATTTGCTCGACGTATTTATGCGAAGGTTGCCCACGTTCCGCGAGAGCACCAGGAAAGTATCGTGCTCGCGTTAATCGATGCGTGACGATCGCCTAGATCGTCCCTGATGAATTCCCTACGTGCGACCTCGCCACTAAGCGCTCGATTCCTCTACCAAGCCGACTTCCGCCCTTCTTCCTTTTAGTCCTCGCTCTTCGTTAACTCGCGGCGCGAGCGTGCGCGCATTTTTAAAATCCACGACTTCTTGCCGCATGAGCGAGCGAAGTCGAGGCGCCTCTCGCCGTACTTTCTCTCTCCTTCTCTTTCTTTCGTGCATCCTTCTGCCTCGCATTCACCGACACAACTCTCTCGCCACCACCGATACGCAACAGCTCGCATTTAACTCGGTCGAACGTCCTTAATTCCACGTGACGCGAGAAAAATTAATTTCCGTCACGCAACGTGCCGCGCGTCGTCCTGCTGGCGATGAGTCGGCGGTCCGACCACGTGCATCGAACCCACCAGCCCTCCCCACCACCCTGGTCGATGCACCCTGCGAATAAAATACGCCTTTTCGTGCCCATGAATGGGCATCGTAAAGCGCGAGATACGTTATCGCTGCAATTATTATTACGAGAGCGCGGAGCGTGAGCGTTCGTTTAGAACGGGACACCTCACAATGCGTCGTTGGACTCGCATTCGATTCGACTCGAGGCGCGGGACGATAAGGAAATGAAAATTGCGGATGGCGAATGGGGTCGTGGAAATTTTTGCGAGTTCAACGATCGCGCTCACAACGACTCGAGTCGCAAAATGGAATAATTATTCAAAATCCTATCTCACGCGTCATTAGCTCGTACAGTTTCTCTTTCTCGTTTTTCCATGCAAATAAGTAGCTTCCGTCCATTTATACTTTCCCTCCGGCAAGAAATTCATTAGTGTCGCCGCGAAGTATGAATAAACGGCGACATTAAAACGGCCCACCTCTTCCCTTTCCGGCAAGTCGCCCGGAAAGGTACGAAGTGGCCTTAACCGCAATCGCGTTCGATCGTGGAGACAAGCGAATTTCGACTTTCGGAAATTTCGTGAAATCGATTCCATCGGGCCGGGACGATTGCCGAAATCGAGAAGCGAAATGGCGCGGGAGTCTTCGGGAGTCCTTGTCGTCGGACGAATAGAAACCACGGACGGCTCGTTCGGTCTCGATACTTTCCAGAGCGACTTCGCGGTGGGTTATCGCGGGAAGAAAAGACTGGCGGAGTAAAGCCTCACAACGTCGCCTTGTTCCCTCTTCTCGAGTATGAACGAAACAATACCGGTAGTGTTCGATGCGAAACTTTCACGATTCCAATCCCTCCTGTCCCTTCTCTACATCCCATTCGCCACCTTCTCCTTCTCCCTTTCTCGTCCCTTTCCTTCTCTTCGATCTCCTCGTCCTCCGTCCCTCGTTCTTCTCCGTGCCCTCCCTGCGAACCCTCTTTCACTCAAGCGACTCCGCTAACGAAGACCAGGAACTCGTGGAACTCGCGCTATTTGTATGGTAAGGCCGTGTGAGTCTACGTGCGCCGCGTATAATTCAATGCGTGAGTCTGTATGAGAAATGAATGAAGTCATTCTAACGTACACAACTGCGCCGGCCCTCCCCTGAATGGCGCGCAGCATCCGAGGTGAAAGAAAGGCCGTCCCCGGTACCCTCGGAGAAACTCGTAATAAGATATTACGAATGTACACGAGGAAGTAATACGAGGAATAGGAGAAATGCAGGACCGAGAAAAATAGAGGCAGGATGCGGAGTGTCGTCGTCGTCGTCGTCGGGTTCGAATGCGAGGGCGAATGCAAATCCGATAACTCGAGGATCGAATCCGCGTTGCAACATTGCCTCGCGAAGGTCCCCGACGAACGCATCCGCCATTCGACGGGACAAACAAGAGTCGCAGATGTTTGCCACGAATTTCCAACCGCCATCGCTCATCTCGGCGAAAATCTTCTGTGAAAATATCGCTTGTCGGTGAATTCGTAATGGGATCGCGATAGTCGAAATTATCCAGCGCTTCTCGTACCGGGAACGTATATTACATTAAAATATCAAACGTTATCCCCCAGCCGGTCGGTTCGCCGGCAGAGCTCGAATTTGCTACCGCGAGGTGAGATATCGTTTTGAAACGTTATACGTATGTGTGTTTCAGCGGACGTTGAGAGAGAGAGAGAGAGAGAGGAGGAAGAGGTGCCTGGCATTCTGCGCGAAGCAAGCGTATCTGGCGCGTACACGGGCGCACAGCTTGATCATCGATACACGCTACATATGTATGCGCCTGTGTTTAGCAAGAGGACACCCATGGGAACGTAATCGACACCTTTAATGAACGGATTACATCGGACGATAACAATTTGTAACCGATTATGCGCGCGCGAGTGAATCGCCTCCCTGCCAACTGGCGCGATGCGTCGTGACTCGCGAGCAACTGCACCCCGCTCGCGTGCGAATCGCTCGAGCACCGAACTTCGAATCTCTCGACACGGTGAAATTTGCTATTTATTTTCACGTGAGCTAAAATTCACGGCACGCGACCTCCTCTCTTTTCCTCGCGCCAAAGGATTCCTCAGTGACGATTATCGCGGTAATTAATGGCCGCACCGCATAGGGACCAATGACGAGAATAAGGTAGTGGAGGTGGAAGGCGGACGTGTACCGCGAATGACGACGATGACGACGATGACGACGACGATAACGACGACACGACCGTGGCGGAACGACGCCTCGTGGTCGAGCATTATAATTAAGAGGAAGACCTTATACACCGGTGAAGAGTAATGAGAGACGAAGGAGCGAACGATTACGAAAGGGACGGACGCCGAGAGGACTGAAGGGAGGAGGAAGAGAGATCGGGCACACCGAGTGCGCCGGTGCATCCTTAAAAGCTCATTTATGCAAAATTAATGGACCGCGAGAGAGAAACGAGGGACGGGTAGTACGAGCACTCCAGAGCACCGACTTCTTTCCACTCGGATATTTTTTAAACGACGACGGATCCTCCTGTACGCCGCCCAGCTTCTGACCCGCTTCTAGGTCTCTCAAAAGATGTTTTTTTTTTTTAACTCGAACCTCGAGGTCCTTCGATATCGCGAATTAATTGCCGGAAGTGACCTCGGGACGAAAATTCTTCGGTCGTGCGTCATCGAGCGTCATTTTCGTTCGGACGAGTGCTCTCGGGTTTCTCGAAGAGGTCGAGACGGATAAGGAGGAAGGGAAAAAACGTAGGGGATCGCGTCAAGGGGAAGTTCGAGGAACGCTCGTGAGGCGTTGTGTACGCCACATAATGACTCGATTGTAAATCCACGCTCGCACGTTGCATCATTCATGCGGCCGTAGGGCACGAGAGCGCCATATTTGGCTCCGTCTCATCCGAACCTCTCTACGGGGAGGGCTATTTGTTCATTAATCTTATAATGCAACTCCTGGCTGCAAGCGCATGAATTATCAACGACTATAGTGTGTGCCACGTATCCCTTGGACCCTCTGCGTGTGCATGCGCGCGTGTATGTGTGTGGGTGTGAGCGCACGCGCAGGCGCGTGTATACGCGACAACTACGTCGACGACAACGGAGGTGCAAGAGAATCAACGATGGCAGAGAATAGAGAGAAGGACGTGGAACGCGGAGAAAGGGATCGAGATTTATCGAGCTCTTCGGGCAATGGGACACCTCGAGGATGCGCAAGTTAAAAAATTACTCCGCTTTCATAACCGTAAGTATGTACTGGGTTTGCGTTCGCTCGTTGGGATCGAAATTCTTTACCAAGCTAGGTATGTAGAGATTAAATTGAATTTGCAAACGAAAATAGAAAATTACTTATCGCGGGGTAGGGAAGCGCGGAAGAGGAGAAGCAGGATATCCTACGAGAGCGCTGCTCGCCATGTGGAGTATTTCTAGCAAAATCGATCGAGAATGGCGAGCTATGTTGCAAAACCGTAAGACCTCGGGGAGAACCGTTACCGTGCTGCGAGTGGGTACCAGGGGCAAAAGGAGGAACGACGGTGAGGATAAAACGGAAAAACGTATAGAGTGGAAACGCCCCGCAGGGAGAGAAACGCCGACGACAATACGCCCGTGAGATTAAACGGACGATAATCCCGGACGCGTACAGAGAAATCAGTTCCCGATTGTTTCACGCGGAACCCGTGAGTATCGCGTCGAGTTATCTCTCGGGAGAACGAATCGGCACCTTATAAGATCAAAGGTCACTAAATTATATCGCGATGGTCGTCCGCCCTTCGCGGAACGTCGCTTATCACTTTTCGCGCCCCGTTCCAAATTAATCTCACCTTCGCCTTATCTCTCGCAGTACGGGCGACGATAAGACCATTAGCGATGCGAGAAGAAGCACGTTGATCGCGCTCCGGAGGCATGGTCGTCGGGCGCGCGCCTCTCCGCAGTTTACCAACCGAGCGGGTACACAAAGCTGACCCATTTCCGGGACCGTTGCTAGCCGAAAGAAAAATACAGGGCGTACACGACGTTTATTAAAAATTCAAGCGAGTGCCTACTTGGCACGCTTTGGCCCCCCGAGGAGAAACTTCCGCGCGCGACCCCGGTGAAAACGCGCGGTGCGAATCGTACCCAGAGGTAAACTCGATGTCGTCGCTCATCCGAAGAGTCTCGAGCTCGAGAACGAGTTCGGAAACGAGAGGCGAGAGGATCTGAAAGAAGCATCCGAGGGTGTTTACGAATTCCGGCGCCGACGTCGGCGTCGCACGTGGCGTCGCTCACAATCGACGCTCTGCTTTGACGGCTCCCATTGTTTCTTTGGTATATCTATCGGTCTCGCAATGAGGCACGCGCCAATGTTCCCTTAAACACACCTACGTGCTCCCTCCTATGAGAGAATTCACTCTTTATCTACGAACAAACACAAGTGGCTGCAAAATTCTCGTTACGGCGCGCACGAATTTTTCGGAGCCACGTGGAAACTGTATGCGCGAGTCCAGGTGCGAGTACGCGAGCGTGTCCACGGCGTGGAACGACTCTGGAGATTGGAGCGCATGGAGAATTGTCCAGATAGGAGAGACGATGTAGCGCGCCGGTAGAAATTTACTTTGGGAGAACAAGAGGGTCTCCGAGGCCGGCGGGTGACACTCGTGCCTAGGTGTGTAACACGCACACGCACACGCGCACGCACCCACGTTCGCGCGAGCTGACGAGAGCGAGTAACCCCGACCACTAGGACGTCGGTCTTTCGGTACAGGTTGCGTGGCACACTTTGCCGACGAGACTTTCTTCTTTACAATGGGAAGTGTGCCGAGGGACAAGGGCCCTTCACAATGGTGTGTAACGCGAAACGGTACGCGCACGGCTGCTAAGTGCATTATGCCATGACTGCGAATGCTGCAGCGACACCGTCGGGCAACGGCAATGCCCCGACGGTGGCCGCCTCTGCGCTCCCAGACGACGAGGCGTGACGAGGCGCGGTGGAGCGGGCTGAAGGGAGCAAGAGACGAGGTTAGGCGGAGAGTGCGAGAAGCGAGAGGCAAGGAGGAAGTGGAAAAGGGTGGAGGCAACGTACGCGAGGGACGCCAGGCGTATTTCTATGGAGGCTCTTTCTTTTGCTTCCTTCGAGCCGGCACCGCACGACTAGAGTCAATGACTGCCGCGGGTCCATTCATGAAATGTATCGAGGTAATCGCTCGGTTACGCTCCTACGGGAGAGAGTGAGAGACCTGTTACAATGGATGCACGCCCGCGAGCCTGTAACTACGTGCACGAAGTAACGGCGAGGTGCACACGTGCCTCCCGGAGGACAAGACGAAGTAGACGAAGGAGGAGGTGGAGAGACACGCGAGGAGAGTCGCTAGACGAGGAGACATCTGAGAACGCGATCCGTTCCGTGACTCTCGGCCGAGACGACGCGTATCTTTCCAGGAAGTAAAATCTCCCACCTCCGCGAGCAGCTGTTGGATTGTCTCTACCGCGGAGTATCACGTGCGCCCGACGGATCTAGAAGCGTGCAAAATTTCTCGGACTCATGCGCGCGGTGGGACTTTTTGTCGTCTCTTTTAATTCCCCGGTGCTTTCGAGTTGTACGATCGAAAAAAATCAAGACCACGCACGGGGAAGGTAAAAGGAGGTGAGAATTAGAAAGTGGCGTATATTGTTTCCGCGTGTAGCCGAGTAATGCGGGACCGCTCGAGCCCACTCGAAGGCGAAGATCCGGATCGGAGTTCCACGGTGAATATCAGCCGGCGCATTCGCGCGGCGATCCGACAGATTTTCCATTCGACCTCCCACGCTGATCAGCGTTCCCACGAAAGCGCGTACCGATCGATGACAAAAGAGAGCAGGGGGAGGGCTCTCCCGTAAATATGTAAACGGGGAACGAGCCGGTGGACGGCGACGTTGTTCGGCGTAATCGCATGACAAAATCTGTCAACGCGGCGCGCCCGCTCGGGCCAAACCACGAATCGCCGGACGCGCGCGGGTGCTTCTCTCGCGCGGAAGTTATTCGGATCGGAGCGTGATTTTCGAATTGGCGGGCGACAAAGGAGAGAGCCACCGGCTCCGTGCGTTTCTCGCCTCTCGTCCATCGATCCAGAGGATTCGTGAGCCGGATCGATCGATAGTACCCGCAGCACCCTCCCGATCGATCGTGAACCACCGCGAGGGCCAAAGGGGTCTCGCCCTCGGCTCTCTCTTTCGCGTGCAACAACAAATAAGCGGTGCGACCGATTGCGTCCTCATGCGAAAAGCATACGCGGGGGCTGGGTGTACAGGTAACGTTGGCCAAGCGCTACTGCATTCGTAAAGGCCAACGCTACCGTGCGCCAGCGCCGCCGTCCCGGCAGCGGAGAGGGTTGCGCTCGCGTCAACAAACGCACGCGACAGCCACATTGTCGAGAGTTCAATGCGCTTCGGTGACTTTGACGGAAGTGGGAGAACCGGCGCGCGGACGGTACCCTGTGCGTTCGCTTGTGCGTGCGCGCGCTACCGGTGCGCTCGTGTGAGAGGAAAAACGGGAGTGAGGGCCAGGTGGAAGGAGAAAAATCGATAGAAGAGATGGGTAAATGATAGACGGACGAAGAGGGTCGGAGAGGGACTCGATACGAGAGAGGAAGCCGCCGGTCGTTAAAAAATGATAATCGAAGAACAGACGATTCGTTATCGACGAGGTTACCGATGATGCGTGGACGAGTGGAAATTGAATATATTAGAGCATAAAGCGTAATTCGGGGGAGTATATTCGGCGCGTACACAAGTGCTATTCGAAATTGTTAGCGACACCCTGCGATCGCGTGGAGTCTCTAGCTAGGCAGCCAGGTGAGACGAGTATGCACCAAGAGGAGAACGAAGGAGGAGAAGAAGATGGAGGAAGAGGGAGAAGGTTGTGGCGAGAGGATGAAGAACACCCCGCGCGACCTATGAATATGTATGATAAGCGAGATGGAGAGGCCGCGCGCGTAGGGCTGAAAAAAGGTTCTCTACTACTGCGACAACTGCGTTTCTCCTGTACACACCGGAGGAATTATTAAAGAAGACGTGACACGAATTTCAAGTGACGGGCAGATGCGTCCAGATAGGACGTCGCCTCGGTTACGATGCGCGGGATGCTCCTCGCGAGTGAGTCTTCGCGTATCGGTTTTCCAGGCTTTCTCGAACACCGGGTTTCGCGGGACCGCATAAGAGGAAGGATTTTCGCAGCGACCGTGCACGCGTCCCACAGACCTTCTGACGTCATCGTCCTCGTTAACACGATCCTGTTACCATTATAGACCCTCCTACCCCCGCTCATCGTCTTACGGAGTATTTCCCTGCTTCCATCCACGCGCGTCCCACTTCACTGCCATCGTCTTGCCACTTTACCTCGAAGGTTCTCCACGCACATGGTTGAAGGCGCGTGTAAGCATCCATCGAGACAGAGAAGAGGAGACCACTTCGCGAACACGCGCAACCTCTCGTCACTCGATAGCTTAGCCTCCTCCTCTCCTCTCACCCGCCACCTTCTTCACTACCTTCTTTTCACCACCACTTCCTCCACCTTCGCCATTTTCTTTTCCCCAATCTCTCTCAGGCAGTCTCTCTTCTCCTCCTGTCGGCTAGTATCGCCCTTCCCCGTCAACGCTTGGCACCGGCTCCGCGGGCCACCTACTGCCACCTCCGGTGTTACTCGGATATTTCGATCGTATTGGACGAGCACGACGAGGCGTAGAAGTCGCGTTATATACGATTACACGCTGGAGAACGTCGTGTCAAAACATGGAAGACAGAAAGTCGATACTCCTCGTTCCCGGAGAAGGATATCTTGACGCGCGCGAGCGCCGTTCTTCCCGCTCGACCAATATCGGTACTTCACCGTCCGACGATCGTTACGGCGACCAGAGGGTACCCACGCCGACGACCGAGCGCTCATGCGATTAAGCGTCCAATCGCGTTAATTTCGCCAGAAGCGTCGCGCACTCGTAGATATCAGAGAGAATCGCGGTACTCCGAAAGGGATAATTTATGCAATTAATTTTACTTTGCTCCGCGCTGCTCCCGCGTCGATTCGACCACTCGCGCGATATTCGAAAGGCCGCGCGCAAGGCCAAATTGGAACATAATTATGTAATAATGGCGAATGTTCCCGAGCGATGTTTGAATAGTAATTCGGCTCCCGTAAAATAGCTCCTCGCGACCGCCATAGGTGGGCGATCTCTTTGAAAGGGCAATATTGAAAATTCGCTTGATAAAGCTAATTCCCCGAATACCTCGTTGTAATATTCGGACGCGTAGATACCGGATGCAATGCGAGCGCGGGGTGGTGAGAGCAATTTTTAGCAGGAAAATTTTCCGCTCCCCGGAAAAGAGGTGTTAAGCGACGCTTTGTGCTCAGGGGATAATGCTGATTACAACAGCGGCCCTCTCGCCGCGGAATGTCCAGTGGTAAGCAGCCAACGCGGCGCTTTAAGCTGCGACGCGCATATCTGAACTATGAAATACGAGCAGATTTATGATAATTAAAATATGCGAGCTGTTCAAGTCCCCCTCTCGCAAATTACTATGATAATAACGTCCAAGCAATAATAGCGATGATGATGGCCGATGACTCGTCTCTGACTAATTCCTCCCCCCTCGTCCTGCTGTTCTCTCGACGATTGGACGCTATTAAACTGGTTTTAAAAGGATACACGCTAATTGCCCATCATCGTATTACCCAACTGTTTCGTAAGCGATAAAGTTCGTCCGTGCACGGTGCTTCAATAGAACAGATAACGCACTCCCGTTATCGCTATCGACACCCGTTGCCGTCATCTAGATCTGTCGAATTAAAAAAACATTATCGGCGCAGATTTTCGGCAAACAGTCGCACGCAGTAAAAACAATCCGCTTCCTTCTGTACACCAAGTTCCATAGCAGCTTCAATAGAGGGGCCCCGGTACGTTTATCGTGGAGTAAACGATAATGAAAGAGAACGTATACAATGACCGTGCGACTACGCGCCACATCTGTGTCATCGGTCGTGAGCGTGTTGAATTCAACGGGCTGAATCATTATGCGAAGTCTCGTCGACTCACCGTATTCGAACAAAAAAAAAAGAACGGAGCTAAGTTTAGGTGCCCGTTGGAACTGCTCGGCGTACTACGCCGTCGGCCACGTTATCGAGGAAGCGAAGGGGGCAGCCGATGTCGACATCAAAGAAAATAAACTCCATGAATCGCGGCGTAGCTTTAAATTTACATCGCTCGATTCCTTCTCCGTTCAAGGGTTTCTTGCTGGTCGGCGCGCTCGGGCCGTGCTGGCGCGCGTCGGTGTGTATGGAAATAATTGCATAACAGAACCCACTCTCTCCCCGCTTCTCGGTCGGCATCGAGCGGCAAAAATAGCATCTGAATCGCACGGATCCCGAGACTCGATCAATGAAACGCTTCTCTCCGCTCCTGGCCTCTTCCTCTCGTGTCGCCTTCGACGCCGCTATCTTCGTTACCGCCAGTGTCGATTGCGATCGACGTCACGCGCGGGGCTTTCTTCTCACAGCTAACATTGTGGCAAGGTTATGTCGGTCACGACGTCAGGAGGATAGATAACCGTGTCATCGATTCGAAACGTAAAAATATCTCGGCCAACCTGTGGCAATTATCGGCTCCGTCCGGCGGGAGATCGGGGTAAATTAAAGATCCTCCGGACCCTTTCGAATCTCGTGACGCGTAAAGTACGCCAGAACGTGCAATGCGCCACTTTACGTTCCGCGGGACAATTCTCTCGCGTGGGCAAGAGGCGCCAAAAGAATGAGGGAAGTCCATTCGTCATTATCCTCCTTCAGCGATTGGATCTTAACCCTTTGAGTGCTGAATACTCGGGGACGGTGATGATCGCCGTGGACGGAATACTTTTTCGCTAGACTGAACTCTCTTGATTAACTATTCAAGGAGCAAATAGTAATAAGGCATAGTAATCCGTTTGCACGAGATTAAATAATTAAAGAGCGTTATAACCATGCTGTTACTAAGGAATGTACCTGTATTCATCTCACACAAAAGTAACTGTAATACTTCTATGTAGGTGACCGAAAAAATCGAGAGACGCATATATGCGTCCTTAGTCCACACCGATGGCTTTCGTCAGACGCATATATGCGTCCATAGCACTCAAAGGGTTAAGCGTGACATCGCCCCGTCTCTGCGCGGCTTCGTCGATCCAAGCGTCGCGCTCTTCCACCTTTTATTTTTTTTTCTGCCATTCGCCGCGAACGTTTTTTTGTCCGATCGTCCTGGTCGTCGATCGGCCGGACGTCGATAAAACTCGCCGATTCTCGGCGTAAACGGCGCCGTAATCTTATAAGGCCGAGTCGATCGAATCACTCGACGTCAACGAATGAGGCCGCCTCGATAAACGAAATTTATCGCAACCAGGTAACCCGCGCGGCACCGACTATCTAAGTCCGAATGGATAATTTAGCCAGGACCGATAGCGGCGGAAATGAGGTTACAACGACGGAGAATGCGCCGCGACTGGAGGATATCTCGAGTCTGCGGAATTTTACAGATTTCAGATAACTGAAACCATCGTGACGACGATACTCTCGGCTCGCGTGCTCGCTCGCTCGCTCGAGAAAACGGCGAAAAGTCGGAGACCGAATTCTGTTAAGGGAAGAGTTTAAATAATGCGGGTAGAATTGCGCGCGGTCTACGATTCCTGGAGCTACCGTGGAATTACGATATATTCAAATAACTCATGAATATGCACGCGGAAATATCAGCTCGAACATTTCCACGAATAGGCGCTGATTCGCCGGGACTATTTGTCCGGTCTGGAAAAGCCCACGGAATCGAGTTAACTTATTGCCAGCGTGGGTGAAATTTTCGCCTGGCAATCTGGAAAGAAAAGTTTTAGAACGAGCGAGAGAGAGAAATAGATAGATAGATAGATATAAATAGAGAGAGAGAGCGAGAGAGCGCGCGAGGAATCGAGCCGAAATGGAAAAGATCGTTACGGATGAGAGAAGCCGAAGGCCGAGAATGGACGAGAAGCTATTTAATCGAAAAATATCAATATTCCGCTCGCCCGTTTCGAGTAACGCTTCATTACGAGCCGACGGCCTCGGTTGATACGTCGACGGCTGACAATTTCAGTAATTATCGCGGGGGCTTGATTTTTTATTCAAACAATCCACGAGATAATTCGATCGAAATGTTATCGAGTTATTCCGGCGGCGAATTCGCGATAGATTTTACAAACGTTCGCGCCGCGCGGGGATCGTTACCTTGTCGGTAATTTTGTTTCGCTAAATATCTCCCCGCGCATCGCTGAATAAGTTTAATGTACCGGCCGCGGGGGAGGAGCACGCGGATATTTTCCACAATCCGTCGAAATGAGCTCGCGATGTCGAACGACGCCGAATGAAATCGTAAACATTCCACCACCTATCTACCAAGCCGCGTCGGTGAAAAATAAACGTATCGCCAATAATTTTCGTGAAATCGAATGCGTAGCCGCGATCGCGGGCAGGCAGGCACCGCGGGGAGGGCCGTGCACGCGGCGCAGGCCGCTTCCCGATCGTCCGGAGAGATTTCGAAATTGCAGGGAAAATCGAGATAACGCAGAGACGCATCGCGCGTGCCATCTGCCGCGCGCTCGAAAACGCCAACACCGTCGTCTCGAGCGCCCGCGAAAGACAACGTGGCCGCCATCTGCTTTCGCAGATGTCGAGCTTCCGTGCGGTTTCACCGGTGCGACGAGAAAAAATATTTAGTTTTCCCTATAGGAGGGTCCGCTACGCACGACGCTCGGGGTCCCCAGCTCGAAAGAGAAAGAGACGGAGAGAGAGTGAAAGAGAGATTACGGATAGATAGCGGATGTCGAAGTAAATAAATAAAAGAAGCGAGTTCCTACCTTGGTGGCGCAGGAGCGAGCTAACCAGACAAGACCTAAATCGGGCCTTACCGAAACGGACCAGCTTAAACTATTTTTTATTTATTTACCCGCGGGTGGGTCGACCGGTCCATTTTCCCCACTCCGTTCGTCGGTGACCTTTCACCGTTCGGTCTCAGAATGCCCCGCGTGCTCGGTAAACTATTTACGAACGGCCGTGTGCCTAGATACGGACGGTCTAAAAAGTAAATGTCCTCGGTACCGAAAGGTTGCCCCCGGAGATCGGCGGAAGAAGGATGGCGCGAGGACGGCGTGGGTAAAGAGTAACGGTGGGAAGGAGAGCGGATGAGCGTCGGGGCCGGTGATCGAGGGGAAAGGGATCCAGGTCGCCGGTTCGAAAACAGCGAGTTAACCTTTCCTGAGTATTATTGGTACGACCCGCGCCGGCGCGATATCGCGACGGCTTCTCGCACTAAATTTAATAATCGGAACGAGCGATTGGCCGGGCGACCGATTGCGCACGAGAAACACGCGACTTTCTTAACAAAGGGTAGTATAACGCGGTAGCACCTCCTTTATCGCTCCTCGCGAGATTGCGCCGTTGAATTTTGACGGCGCGGAGCGCAGCGGGTCGGACCGTTTTGTTAAAGCTACGTCCCCGGGCCCTCGGCAAGCGGCCCTTTCGTTCCATATCGAACGCCACGAGCGTACGGCAATTGCGCAGTAAACAAAGCGCTCCGCCGTTATAATTGGAATAGCACAATCGGCGCGCGCACGTGGCCTTTTTAATGTCATCGCGCGCGCGCCGGCTTCCCGCGCTCGTTCGTAATTATTCAGCGCATTGCGAATTCACGCGAATGCATCGTGGCGTCCTTCCAAACTCAATTTTCGCGGCGAGCGATACGCTCGAGGGCGCGAGCAAGAGGGAAACTGGCGAATGAGGCGTGACGGTAATTCCGTCGCGGTGTTAATCAGCGTTCGACGAATTTTCCAAAAGAAACGTCCTCGTCTGCCACCGCGCACGGACAAAGCTACCTGAACACCATCCATCCCGTTCCTGAAACGAGAAACTTTCGCGAGGCGTCGCACCACCCCCTGGATCATTCTCTCTCGAACGTGGGCCAAGTAGTTTCGCCGAATCGAAAACCGTCGGCTGCGGTGGAGTCGCGGCCTAGGACGGTTTGTGCGGAGGGAAGGCCTCGAGGAGAAGAAGGATCGCGCCTACGCGGAGGTGTGGGAGGCTGGAGGAGGCAGACGAACTTTGCGCACTCGAGTCTTACTACCGCACTTGCCAATAGCAACGCAGGACGAAATTTCGAGGCGCGTTAAGGAGGGCGTTAAGATATTAAATCCGAGAGCTTCGTCGGCTTCGGGTTCCCAACTAATTATGGAGTTGAGTGCAACCTTAAACCCTCTCTTCGTTCACCCTCTATTCGACCTCCTTCCCTCCTCTTCCTAGTCCCCGCACTTCGTACCACCTTCTCGAAGGTAGCAGCGCCACCGTCACGGCACCCCTTCGTCGCGACCTTCTTCGTCCGACTTGACAGCAATTGATTTAAGACTTCACCGGCAGCTGTGCAGATGCAAAATTGGACAGGAGAATTCGTCTACCTTAACTCTCGTCATGCACTCGGTTTTCAATGGACGAGAGGTGACGAGATGGCAGAGTGAGAGAGAGAGAGACAGTGAGAGGAAATCTCGCTAGGTGAAATTTCGCTTCAACGTTACCTATCCCACGTGCGACGTGGATTGGCCCGGCTTCGCTTTCTCGGGCTCGAAAGTAATTTGCTCGCTGGAGTTTTGCGGGGTATCGGAGATTCGTGAATGCAGAATAAATCGCTCACCTGAAACAAGAAAATAAATCTTTGGTTAGACGCGCCACGGATCGCTGTCATCCGTAGTGCATAAATATCTAGACGGGTCTCGGTCCACGAGTGGAGTTTAGAGATCTCCCGCGTGGAACTGATCTCGTCAAACTCGTTCCAATTATCCGGCATGCTAACGATTCGATTGCGTAACGAGAACGGTGACCCGCCCCGCGTACCAAGCGACGCGTGCGTCGTTATACGTTCGCGTAGGTCAGCGAGAAGAGACGCCCTGCTAAGCGAGAGCATCTCCACGAAGGCGCTCCGAGAGACGATCTCTCAGGCGTTGTCGTTTCGGAACGGAAACAGAGAAAAACGATTCGCCGTAATTTCTGGGAAGCTTCTCTGGATAATAGGATTCTCGGGACCTAATAAAGTCTTCTCCTTTCTCTTGGCGCCTTCTCTCTCCACCCCGGAGACTCCGTGCAACTCCCCTTCTCCCTCGCCAAACAGATCCCAGGCTCCACTGCAGATCTTTCTCAATCCTCCTTTCTTTTTCCCCGCGTCCCGTACAAGTGGCGACGCCAGAGCCATACTAACCGCCTTTAAAAATAGAGACCCTACCAAGAGGATCCGTGGAAAGGGCACGAACGTAACGAAGGAGGGAGTGATATCTTTTCAAGGTCCCCTTGCGCCGATCTCGCCTGGAATCTCAAATGACCTTTCAACCTTGCAGTAACGGCAAACGAAAAGCTTCGCGAATACGTTTATTTTCACTTCTCCCAATTCACCCGTATATTTCTTTTTATCCGTCCTCGTTTATTTATCAATGCGGCGGCGCGGTTAATAAAACGAGGCGAGGTCAGTGAACTGAAATCAATTAGGATCTGATTTCCCTCTCGGTGACGTTCCAGCCGTTAAAACTTGAAGCGACTTCTCCATGGGAGCTCACGCGGATGGGTGTAGGTTGCATTGTTCCCAATTTCAGAAATACGCACAATTTTTCATCGGCGACGCGGCAATGTCTCCCCTGCGGATCGTCGCGGGAGCCCCGGTATCACGGCTATAAATATTAATCCTATAATTGGCCTACAAAGTGATTTACGGCCCGCGTAAAAGTAACGTAGCGTTATTTATAACGGCACGCTACACGCGTCCTGACATGATTCGCAGAAGCGTCACGCGGCGGGCGCCCAGCAGCATCGCTCGAGGAATGCGCGGCAAGCTATTAGCTTCACGGTAAAAGCGACCCAGCGATCATCTACGGCTCACGACTGGAGCACTCGCCCGAGTCTATGACTATTATTCGCGAGATATAATTGCAGAAGAAGTGGCGAGTCTTGTTTCCGAGTGAACGAAACAAAAGATAGCGTCTTCTTCTGAAAGCGCCGAAAAAGGCGAGCGGTTGGCGGAAGCCGCGCGCGAGCAGGAGAGATCGAAGAAGCGGTGGAAGACTCAATCACTGAAATGGCTAATGAGCCTAACGAATGTCCTTCTTTAAGCGATCCTCGTTACGTAGCCCTCGTTAAGGCGCCCGGAGAAGCCGGGAGAGCGCCTCGGCATCGATCAGAACCGGCGAGCGACCAAAAACCTTATAGGCCGACTTCGTTATCCGGAATTCTCGAGTAGTCCAAGCTGGTCCGCATTCGCCTCGGAGGAGCGAACCCTCGTACATACGAATGCTCGCCGATTAATCGGCCGGACATTCGTATAAAGAATCCTGGACCCGCGAATATCGTCGCACGGGTGGCATCGGGGAGGTAGGAGATGGCGAAAAGCTCGCTCGACGATTTCTAACATTTTAAGAAACTTATCGACGCCATTTCAAGACCCCTTCGGCTCTCGCTCGCTTCTACGTGCCTTTTAAAGCGAGCACCTCTTACCTTCCTACATATTTCATTCCGTCACTTTTCGAACTCGCTCGGAAATTCGATTTAATTTCTGCTCTCGCTCGTCAAGCTTTTCTTTTTCGTCGAAAAAGAAAGAGGAGCCTCGAGTTTCGCGCCGACGCCAACGACGCGACGCCTACGTCGATGTCTACGTAACGGCCCTTCGTCGTTCCTGGAAGCCATCCTCTTCCTCCCCTCACGTGTCACGAGCTCCGACTCCTTCCTTGGAACGGGACAGAGAATGTCTATCGTCCGCGCCATTTTGTCGTTAGAGCCCGTCGAAGAATACCAATGACTCAGGAAAATTACAGGGAGGGTGCTTGGAACAAAGGGCCAACGCGGTGGCTCGCACTTTTCCGAGAGTTGGGAACTCTCGCATGCAGGGAGAGGGATAAAGGAATTTCATCGACATCGTCCCTCGCGCCAAAAATACTTTCCCAAGTAAATTACCCTCTAGCCGTTAGGCCAACCATAATCGATAAATCAGATTGTACGCTCGGAGATTATTCTTCTGCTCTCGTGGTATAAATGTGGAACGCTCGTTACCGCAAATAAAGTTATTAAAGAATTCCTTTCGTTCTTTTTCCCGCGGGTTGTTGGATCACGCGCGGATCTCCTAGTCCGTTAAAAATTCTCGCTTTTAATTTCTCTCTGCGCCTTCACTTTCGATCCCGAGGATCCCGCGCTAAAGTATTATTAATGCGTACCTCGTACCTCATTCAACTACCAACTCCCGAGTGGGCGCAGCTTCCGCGTTCCTTTTTCAAACGTTTATCGCGAAGTCGGGGAAAAAGCGCGGTTTGCTACTCAACAACGATCGGGGCGCAGATCATTATCGGCTACGGTCGGTACCTGCCGACCATTCGCGATGCACGCTGCAATTGCTCCAGGATTCCTTCTCCATTCGCGCTTATTGCCTATTCCGTAACCCACTTCTCTCGCTACCTTCGTCCCTTTTCTCCTGCTCCTCTACGCCAGAACGGCCGCGGAAAAACTGTTTTCATATATTTCGAGCAATTTAATTACCGCAACACCATTCAAAGCATCAGCACGATGATCTGAATGAAACTGCAGCGAGTTCTCACTGCGCTCTTCAATTTTATTCTTAACTCGAGTAAGCCCCGCGCCGTCGGAGAGCACTAAAAGATTTTCTACCGAATCTTTTCACCCGTAAATACACCGTCTCGCATTTTCACGCGTGTAACTCGCAAGTGTGCCCATTAAAAAAATTCATTTCACATACGGAACAACGCTTCTTTCAATAGACATCTATCCGCACCGACCGCAGACCTGTCATTTATCAAACGGATTCAATGAAGACCTCACGGGCACGGTAATCATCAAATTCCTGTAATCTTAAGGTAGCCTCCAACGATGTTCTCGTAATCTCACGCTCGATACGTTCCCTTTTCCGGCACTTTATCCGAGGGATCCTAATCCGGAGGACCAAGGAGCCTTGGCTCGCGTGCAGGTAACTACCGACCGACCTCTGCGCAGCTCACCGAGCTCACATGCGTGCTCGTGGATGCGCGTGCACGTGTATCCGAGGCACCTCACACGCGCGTGGCGCGCGCGTAGAGCTACGTGCACACGTTTACGCAGTCTTACTTACCGCAACGAAATCGATACGAGTTCTTACGGCGTTCCTTCGAGACGTGCGCCTCTGGTCGACGTATGCTGCGCTCTCGTCACCTCCCTCGAAGTATCACAGTGGTGTCAAGATAACCGTTACTTCGTGGGCACGCGACACCCACGTCTACGCGCGTTTCGAAATAAGGTTTACTTAATTGCATACTCAATTTGAGAGACATTGCTGGGAGAATCGAAAATCCAGATGAATCGTGCGTAACATCGAGTACGTTTTTTTCCTCTTTAAGCTGACCGGCCATTAGGTCAGTCAGGGAGAAATATCTTCAAAGGACCCGAAACATACGAATGCGGCGCCATACAGCGATATTTCACCCGTATACGTATATTCATTTGCATGTACTTTTTCAAACACGGCACTGCTCCGCGCCGCGCCGCGCTCCCTGACTGACCTAATGGCCGGTCATCTTTACAGTTTTTTATTAAAGCGACATGCCCCATAAAATCACCCGGACCGTACACCGACCCTGTCGATCGAGATGCGTAGAAAGATCGAAATCTCCTCAAATACTTAAAAGGATTCCCGCTGTCGCGTCAACTTTTGCCATTCGATATCGAACCGACCCTCTCTAACGGTGCTTAAGCTGCGAAATGATTGATGGACAGTCGCGGATAAAAGGCACGGCGTTACCGCCGCTTAATATTTATTAATGACCTCGGCTCCGCTTTTGGAACGACCCAGGTGACAGTCTGTTTCGTACAACTGTATTCCGTTCGAGTTGTGAAAGCTCGAGGATGACGGAGAGAAGATGCAAGTTATACACGAGAACCGTTATTACTAAATGCCAGACTGCATGCTTTTCTTCTTATCCGCGTATATGTATTTTAATTGACAAGTCGATGACTCTCGACAGTTCCTTCATGGAAGATCAACGGAATATCACGTCGCCCGTATTCGTACACCCTTGCAACGAATCAATGCGCGGAGTCGACCGAGGGGTGAAATTATTATCACAAGCGGCGGAGGCTCGTTTGCGATGCGCCGTGTAATCAGCGATAAGACATGTAGGAAATATTAATGACCGCGGATACAAAGTCCTCCTCGCGAGATACCGCTGTCGGCAGACTCGCATTTTTGTTTTCGATAGCGACTGCGAGTGACGAATCGTCGGATGCCAACGGCGTGAATCATCTGTTCCAGAATGAGGAAACGCTCGCGGGTGCATAAATGTTGCATTGATCGTTTCGCGGATCCTACACTCTCCGCGCCATCGACGTGTCGCAATTGATTTCACGCGATGGACGTTTAAAGGTGCTTCGAGCAGGGAGGTGGTGAACGCGTCCGAGGTATGAACGTCACGGAATTACAGGGAGGAGGAGGGAAGCGGACGTTGATTAACACGAAGAGAAGCGTGAAGCGCGAGGAATGGCCTGCGGGCGGAGAGACACGATTAGACCAGCGCGTATAATTAGCATATCTCGACGAAGGAAGTGCATTCTCCCGCGATGACACATTCCTCGTGTGCACGGGAGGAAGCGCATTGTTTCTTTTTCCTTCACGGTCGATGTCGCATTCGAAGCCCATCCTCTTGTCTCGATTAGCGCGTGTCCTCCACCTTTCCTCGACGATCCTCTCACCTGATGCCTCGGGATCGCATCACCGACCGCACCGAATCGCACGTAATGAGGGGCCTCGAAAGGGGAAGGACTCGGAGTCGCGTCCTCCTCTCCAAGATCATTTTTATCCGTGTTTACGTAACCTCGCGTGCAATTTGCCACCGCCAATGTCGGCTGGATATTTACGTGGAACGATGCGTAACGACGCGGGGCACGCCGCGGAACGTCCCTCCTGCGGCCGAACGCGTCCATCGGATCCGCCTAATTACGAAATAAAACCACAGAGGCGCGAGTAGTCCGTCGAATTTTACGATCGCCTGAATGGCGAAGGTGGAGGGAACGTGAGTGAATGGGCATGCTTCGTGAGACAGCACCACGCGCGTGCTTATCTTCGAGAGCGGACACAGTCGTAGAATATCGAAGAGTAAGAGAGAGAGGGATGTGAAATATTATGCAACCGGTTCTCCAAAGGGTAGAACGTTTATCGACGATCGGAAGTGAGCTCTGAATGAGAATGTACCTGCACAGGAATTTTCCTTTACCGATGGAGGAGCCTTGCCTTATTAAGGAAGTGCCTGTTAGGTCGACCTAGACACGAAATAGCTATGTCACGAAGTCGTTGAACCCAGGAGATGAGAGGAAATAGAGAAGGAAGTGGAGAGAGAGAGAGAGAGAGAGAGAGAGAGAGAGAAAAGGCAAGAACCAGATGGAGCGCAATAACGCGAACAGAACACATTTCCCGCGCGTATCCGAGTATCGCATAGCGCGCGCGAAGCCTCTAGCAATGGGGTCGCACTAGAAATTGCCACGACGCGCAGGGTTTACGTAAGCCGCGCTACCGCGCCTTCTCCCCCGTCAATGACGATCCGATGTTTACATCGGACGATGCGTAACGTGCGCGGCATATGCCGCGTCGCGACGCCCACGCGACCCGTCACTCATCGGGAGCATCTAATTACGAGATGGAAGAGAGCGCCAGCGTGAGGCACGCACGAGTTTCTCACGTACGTCTAATTGCCACGGGAGAGCAAAAAGCAACAAACAAATTCGAGGCCGCAGGTCAGCGAATCGGAACGAGGTAGGGCGCTTTTTCACCTCCGAGCGAGAAAACGCGCGTGCTAATCGAGCAGACGGAATTTTCAATCGCGCGCCATTCTCGCTCGAATGGAAAAATTGCGAATCGAAACGATCTTCGTCCCCGTTGCAAGTTCCCCGGGAAACTCGAGGTTCCCTTCCTTCCGACCCTTGCGTTTTCCTCGTGAGAATTCTTGAGCGCGGGGGCGTGACGGCTTGCAAAGTAAAAAAAAAGAAAAAATCCATTGCCATCCGCTCGTCTAGTATCTTTCTCCTCTCGACTCGATGAAACGCGTTCCGTTTCATATCAGACCCGTTTCATTCGCGTTCGGAGATTTGGTCGTGAGAGGTGCAAGAGGAGAGGAGGGCTGAAATGCGCGCGGCACGAGGTCACCACTTTTCCCAGTACGCGCGTTACGTAATCTCGCATGCGCATAATCTCCGGCCAGTGCCAGTTAGGTATTTACACGCTACGATGCGTACGGACTTAACGCATTCTGCTTCGACGTTCACACACCCACGCTACTACACCGCGCTCGCGTACGACGAGTCGAGCGTACCGCTCCTTCTTCCTCTTCTTCGTCGTGGTACCAGTCGCGGTACTCGCGTCCTCGTCTTCACCACCTTTCCTACTCGAGCGTCTTCTTTCTCGCTTCGATCAACGAGGCGCAAACGATGCACCTAGCTACTATCCGTGGGAGACGAACGAGAAGGACAAGGAGGGAGAGAGAGAGAGGCGTCACGACTCGCTCGCGTCGCATGGGATGTTACAATGAGCGTGACGTCACTTCCGGAATATCCAGTGCGGACCGCGAGGAGGAAGCTAGGTCGGTAGGTTGGTAGGTGGCCAGATGGATCGGCCATGGGTTACCGGCGCGTTACGGGTCGTCCAAGCGTGTCTACCCGGTGACTCTCGCGTTCTTCACGGATTCTCTCCCTACCTCCTGTTTCCTTGCCGCAGCAGTCCTTCGTAATCGATAAGAGGAGAGATCACGGTAGTGCGAGGTGCTCGTGAACGTCGATATTGGAAAGGGAACGGCAAAGGCTTACATAAGACGTCGCGTTGTTGCGCGTGTTCGTTTATAGCTCGTTAACGTTCCGTTAAACGTTAGGTAAGAAGCACGTGGTGCGACGACGTGCAGACTGTCGGCGTCGTAGTCCGCAGTTTTATTTCTATTTTTATGGTGGCAGCACGTGGTGCAACGGCGTGCGGGATGTGTCGCCGTCGTCGTACCTCGCAGTTATCCCGCTTCCGTTACGATCTCTTCATGACGACGGCGGTGGTGGTGGTGCTGGCGGTGAGCAAGTAACGAAGATCGTGCGCGAATGCCCTGTGGATTGTGAATTATCGCTCGAAGGGAACAGTTTTATCCAGCTGGATACAAACAGTTGCGGATTACCCGGCTGTAGTAATCCGTTTCTATTTTGTGGAAAGGGTAAGGCGAGTTTTAGAAAAGGGCGTATCGCGCGGAGGCTCCTTGGAATTTAATGGAAAGGTGAAAAGCAAGGGAGTGGAGGGAAAAAAAGTATGGAAAAGTGAGTTCTCGATTTAATGGGACACCCAGTAGGCGAGGGGATATATTGAACGTTGGCGTAGCCAACCGGTACCCAGACCTGCAGACGGTCGGCTTTTCTCGCTTACCGGAAATTACGAAATGGCGTTACTTTCCGCGCTTCCGTCGACGTAACGCAAATACGAATCCCGTCGACACCGTGCCCATTTCCGTGGATTAGGAGGAGACGGACGTACGTATCGGAGGGTGAGAGAGGGTTCGCTCGAGAATCGAAAAGAGGGGGGTGAGATTGGGGCGGCAGTGGTGGTGGTGGTGGTGGTGGTGGGAACGCGGGCCCAACCAAACACGCCACTTCATACGATGGCGGGCGCGCATCGAAAGCCATGCCACTCGGGATTAAAGCACCGAGTCTCGCGCGATTCGTCCCGGAATTACGCCACCGGAAACCAACGAGGAGAGGGTGAAAGATAAATTCGAGAAATTGGAGCCCGCTTTTCGAAACTCGATAGGTGCCGGGATAATTGTCTAAAAATAAATGCGAAATTCGAATAAATTTTATCGTATCGTACCGCACTGAGGCGTCTCATTGCTTCGCCGTGAAAACCGCTAGCTCTTTAAATCAAAAGCCCCCTTCATTACGATTTACTCTCATCGAGTCACGCGCACGGCCTCGCCTTACGAAGTATAATGTGCCCTCAGACGCTGCGCCTCTCGGAGCGCGTGCTGCGCGCACGTTCGAATAAAGCTACTCACGAGCTCGTGGGACTAATCGTCTTAACGGGCACGGCGGTTAGTAAATAGCCGAGGATATTGACCGCCTTCGACGGTGCATACGAGTGGACGGATAAGTACGTCGTAAAACAGTTAACGAGGATCTCCGTAGGCACAAGCGCCGATCCATCGCTAATTACCGATGCACCCTCCGGTCGTCCTCCGCCCATCTCTCTCTTCTCCTCGCCCACCACCACGCCGCCCATCGTCCCGTTCTTCCCGTCCCACACAACTGGCGAGCGCGACTCACGCGAGATCCCGAAGAAGACCCTTATCGATGCGCGCCGCTGTTGATAAGTTATGCGCCGAGAGTTACGTTAATTGATAACTGCTTTGTTAGAAGGGGCGAGCGCCCCGCAAAATTGAGAGGTACGTGTAGTTAGACGGTATTTACGTAGGAGGATTTGGACAGATTTAAAATGCCTCTCAGCGGGAAGCGTGGTCAAACGAAGAAAATTCTCCGACTTCGAAAGGTCGTTCCTTCTCTACGCTGAAAGAAGACTCGATTAAAAATGCAGGAAGAGATTAGGGTGAAGTACCGAGCGTGTCGAGAGTCACCTATCGATGTGTATCGACGATATTCGAGAGGGGGCGAGAGTCTCTCTTTATTCCGGTAACCCCCGTTTTCGACGCTTCCACCCGCTCTTTCGTTTCCACCCTCGCGCCCGCGGCGTCTCTTCCTCATCCTGTTCCTCTTCCATCGCCGTTCCACAGGCGCTCTCGACCACTCGGTTTCCCCTTTTATGGCGCATAACCGTGGCCATTTTGAGCGGGCCGACGAGTAATTCAATTTATAATTGAGCGAAAACCACCGGGTAGTGGTGCCATCGCGTCTAGCCAGCAGTCTGTTGGCTCGACTCCGTACGGGTCATTAGTACGCGGGCATATCGACCGTCGTTTCCAACCCTCCTCCTCCTCCACCACCTCTTCCCTTCGCCCAGCCTATCACCTTCCGCCCGATGCTCTCCACCATCCTACCCTTCTCCCTCTCTCTCTCACCCCCCTAATGACGAGCAGTCATTACGAAATACTTCCAGAGTCCATCCATTCGCCGCGCTCTCGGCCTCCTTTCGACCTTTTTCACAGTCCACTCTCCCTTTCGTTCGAGTAGTCGGATGGGTGCTAGTGCTCCCGTGATTCTCCTCGCGGAAGAAACCACCCTTCGATGCCTCGCCACCCCCTTTCACCGCCCTCCCCACGTCCAGCCGAATAATTGCCTCGTTTCGTTTCTCTTTGATACTTCCACAGAAGAACCGCGTCATCGCTCGCCAGAAATCGTCTAGGTGAAATATGACTGTGAGAGAGCCGAGGAAGGCCCCGCTCTGCTGCCGAACCAACGAATGGAACGAGGTGGGACGGGCAGGAGAAAAAAAAGCAAGATGAAAGTTGGAATTGGAATCACTCGATTTTAACGATCATTCTCCCTCCCTGCCTTTCTTCACCGGTGCTGGTTCCCTCTTTGTCTCTGGCTCATCCGCGCTAGCAAACGTAGCACGGTGCTGCGGACCGATAGCGTTTCTCCATTACGCGTAGGGCACCGGATAGGATTCTGGGGAAAAAGGTTTCGTTTTTCATACGTCCATCGTGACTTGCTCACTCCGACCAAGCGCACTGCTAAACGCCGAGCTCGAGTTTAGGTAGACGAAAACGTTGAAACTGTATCTTTGGAAAACTAAGATACCCCGCGAAAATTGAGCGGAGGAGTCTCGAAATAATTTGCAAACAATTCTCGCGGCTGTTCTCTCGTTTCTCCGCTCCCTCTCTCGAGTGAATGAAATCGTAACGAGGCTCCGGGTCTCGTCTCCCGTCCATCGGCCATCCATCCGAGCGGCCTGTTTTAGTTCCGCCCTTCCGCAAAATCTCTTCCTTCATTTCGACCCTCGGAGCTTCGCCACCCTCCCTACGCGTCTCCCTTCATCTCTGATTCTTCTCTCTCCCGCCATCCAGGGCCGTGCACGCAAGCGTGTAAAATATGCGCGCGCACGCGTGCGCGCGTAATCCATACTTTTAAGTTCCCGCGGGAACTCCTCCGCTCGAGGCTTTTAATACGCCCGTTCTCTTCCTCGCTGTCTCTCTCGTCGCACGGTGTACGTAATCTACGATGAAAGAAGGCGAGCAGGGGTGTGAGACCGGACACGGAGAGTACGAGGACGAAAAAAAAAATGGGAAATTTCTCTCTCTCCTTCGTTCTGCAGTTGGAGTACCCCCTCTCGGGAGAAAAGCCACCCGAGCGCCAATTTCGCAGATGGGCACGGAATCGTGAAACTCGATTCAGATTTAATCGAGCACGGACAGGAATTATGGAAGGAATTTCGAACGAAGATGGATAGCGCCGAATCACTTCCTGGGGTGCCAAACTTCCGTCCACCGTTCTTCTTTTTCTTCTTCTTCTTCTCTTTCCTTTTGTTCCTTTCTACGGTCTTCGCCAATCGTCTCCCTTTTCTCTTCTCATTCCGAAGCTTCGTCTTGCGCACCTACGAGCCACCTCTCGTCCCTTCCCCTCGCAAAGTGATGAATCAAAGCGGTGCCGAGCATTATCGTGAGCGTATTGTTCGCGCAATAGAATTTAAACCGGGAGCTCTTCTCTCCTACGCCAAGGACGGAACTTAGCCCAGGCCGGAGTCCTTCGTATATCTTTCCAGCTTTCCATCCCTTCTCTCGTTCCGTCCTTTCATTCTCCGGAGTCTTCTTCTCTGGTCCTCTCCTTCTCCCACGAAGCCATCTCGTTTACTTTCTTTCTCCCTCCCTCTGCACCTCTCTTTGCGCGGTGTCACCATGGAAACGCCACGGCGACGAGGAGCAAAGGCTTCGACCGAGGAAGAGAGGCACTTCCGGGTGAGAAGGAGACGAGAGGATCGTCGCGAGGGAAAGTTAGACGAAGATGTTGCGACAAGTGCGGCGGAGATAGCTAGGGCCCGAGGAATGAGAGGAGAAACGAGAGGAGATCGACGAGGACGAGAAGAGAAGTGGAAGAAGAAGGACGAGACGGAGGAAGAGCGTCGGAGGAGGCACCGAGAGGGAAACTTTGTAGACACGACATTTCCTGCTGGCGAACGGGTGTACCCACACGAAACCCGAGCGACGAGGGAAGCGAGAGGTGAGGCACCGAGGAGAGTCGTGCGCGAGAGAAATGTTCTCCAAAGTTCGAGAGGCATCCCGTGGCCGTGGGCGAGGTACGTGCGCGATGGAGGATGCTAAATCATGTAAACACCGTGTAAATTCACGTCGAGGGTCCGGCACGTTTCGGCGTAACAGGGTGCGCGCGCGCGGTGACGGCGGCAAAGGACGAAGGACGAGAGCTTCGTCGACTGTGAATTGTTGCCAGGGACGCGAGGAACAACGGTGAAACAACGACGGGGTCGATGCGAAGGACGAGAATGCGCTCGAGGATGATGACGAAGGACGAAGGACGAAGGACGAGAGAAAGACGAAGAACAACGTAGACGATGATGACGTAGATCCACGGGGTCGCGATTGACGCAGCCTCGCGAACTCCGTGAGGAAGACGATAACGGTGGAGGACGAGAAAGGACGAAGGACGAGAGCGGGATGATAATGGCATAGGTGCAGGATGGTTGGTCGAACGGCCCGACGCGACGTGTCCCCGATTTACGTTGGCGAGCGAGTCGAGCTGGTTTCACGTCTCGCACGCCACAGCTGACAGCGCAGAGCGAAGAGATTGGATACGTGTGCGACGTAGATTCGACGGTATTTGCTCACTCCGCACGTGTACTCGACATCGGAGAGCCCCGGAATCCGGATGGATTTGCCGGTAATAAACTATCGGTGAAGCGCGATTTAAGGCGGCCGCGTGCGCGATCGTATCTGCGAGGCGTTACGTCACCGGGAACGAGGTGCCGTGGTATTTGGAGTATCGATCCTTCGCGGATCGATAGGTCGACGGTCTCTATCGATGCGCTTTGGACGTTGACGACGTCGTTGAGCCTATTTGGGAAGGATCGTCGCAGATGAATCTCGATTGGCATGGAGAAAGCGATCGAAATCCCCGGCTTGGTGAATCGAGATGATGCCGCCGAGGACAGTCTATGGGTGTTGATGAGCTTAAGCTGTAAGACGATAAGGATCGATATGCGATAAGAATTTTCGAACGTAATCGTCAAAGGAAATGAGGATGTTCTGCCGACGATATCGATGGATGGTGATAAATCGCTTTTGCCTTATTTTTTTCGCGTTCTTACATTTCTTAAAGACGCTCGTAGACTAACCGTGCTTCATTCCGAAAATAGAGGAAGCTACTACTATCGGCACCATTCACTCGTGAAGTCACCCTGGCCGCGCGTGACATCCTCGTAAACACGATTAGGTCGCCTTCCGCGCATCGAACGTCGTCGACACGGTGACGACGCGACGCCGTTACAAATTTAGACCGAGAATTTAAATAGACCCGCTGACATTCGAGGGAGCGTGGGCGCATGTTCAGGGATTCATTACGGTGCGCGCCACTTTGTTTGGGTTTTCGACCCGCTCCGGAATATTTTGACGCGAAATCGCTTCGGGAGTTGGGCGCCCCGGGACGGCCATGCCTTTCTCGAAAGTTAGCCTCAATACCTCGATGTAGTCCGACGAAGTTTCCGCGGACCCGGAGCGCCTCGAGCTATCCCAACGATCTATCGATCTCCGATAAATTGTTTCGGCCGGCGTCGGTCGTCGGCCGACGGAGGCGACCGCGCGCAGTGGTCGTTCATCTCTCCGACGACAAATACGCGCGTTTCCTGAGCCACGTAAATCATTTCGAGAGGATGCGCGAGCGTGCGCGAGAGATGGTCTTACCCACGATTCATTTAGCAATAAATTTTCGTACAACGCGATTATTGGCCAATCGGCGCGCAACGCGCCTATTATGCCATGCTCCTCCTCGTTGTTTCCGCGAATTACGAAACAGCGTTCGGAAAGATATCACTGCTCGTACTTCGCGATCGCCACTCCCTACTTCCTCTCGTTTTGTTTACCCCAATACGAATGGTTTAAATTTTAATTATACAACGCTCGTGGATCGCGACCGTGGTACCGCGTTACGCGACGGCGCCACCAAAAGCACAGCGTGCAATAATAAGCTTAATATTTACATGTACGCAACCGTAGCTCATCCGATTAAAGCGCCGCATTTTCACATGCAAATGAAGAAAAAACAGCCGCGAACAGACACCCGCGGTATATTTAACGAATGTAATAAGCTCTGTAAATGAATCCACTCGTACTTCCGACCATCTCCTCAGCCGTTCCAAATTTGATTCCTAATTTTTTGGTTCACATTCTTTTTTTTTGTTTCTTGTCGCAGTGACATTACAAACTGTAATTTGAAGTCCGGTGCTTTATTTACCCAGGATGCAATAAAGTAATTCTTTTTTTCTCCTTTTACGCTCTCTGAGTCTAAGTTTGCACTCCACTCTCGAGCATCCCTATCTGAGTCGCTTCGGTGTCATCCCCTATTCGTGGCACTTACTTCTCATCGACCACGAGCGTCTATTCCATCCCGGGACGGACGTGCCGGTATCTAATTCTCGACGCTAATGTATCATCCCGTTCAAGGTGCTTTTATCTAGCGAGTCTGCGACGATAGGCGAGAGTCGTCGATTTATCGTAACGAAGAGTGGCCAATCCTCGAGAGGATGGAAATTGAGAAGGACGCGAACGTCTTAAAATTTATCCAAGATTCAAGCGCATTTTCCACGAGCGCTTACTTAGCCGATCAAAATCCTTTCGCATTTGCCGGGCCCGGGCGTCATCCCGGTAAAGTGACGTTCGCGTCTCAAACGCTTATGGACGATCGGACGTACATCTGGAAGGATCACAGCGCCCTTCTTACCTTTCCTAGATAACCGGCCACGCGGGTCATACCCACCCTAAGCTCGTCCGACCCCCCTATCAATCCTTCCTAAAGCGTCTCGCACATCTCTCGGGTTCCTCGGGAGAAACCGAAATCACGTCGATCGAACGACATTTCTCGAGAACGAATTTCTCAGGGTCCGATCTTCTCGTGAACCTGGTGGTGCCTCACGTGCGCGTCCAATCCCTTCGATTTCGTCGATCCGCGTCGACGACGTCGCGCGTTCCGGCGCTCTCTGGAGAAATAATCGAAGAGATACATAACCCTTATTCTCTCTCGGTCGCGAACCGATCTCACGAGATTGCGTAAAAATCACGGAGGAATCGTTTCGTTCCGGGTCGGTCATCGTACCTACATTTCCACGGGATACAATCGTTTAGAAATTTATGTCCCTCTCATTCCGTGGGAGCTCGTTTACGGAAGTTTGGGAATTGCGAGCTCTACCACCACCATCGGCACGGCCTGCCGCGACCGCCTCTCCGCCGCTTCTGCTAAGTGAATTTCGAAGCTCCGGATCGAGAAATTAATACGTAAAGCGCCCATAAAGGCCGATCCTTAGTGGTGTACACGGATGTATAGATGTAAACTGCGCACGACGCGCCACGGCGTGGGCCATAGGGCCTGAGCATAATTACACGCGCCGGCATAAGTTACGGTTAAGTGTGTAATATAATCCCCGAGCATTAACGGTACAATGTTATTACTCGTGTTAAATTTGATCGCCCCCTATAAGTTTCACGTCCCTCCGGCGTGTCTTAACAATGCTAAGTACGCGACACCTTCGCGATACGGGGTTGGCTCGCGCAAGACGTACGTGGTCTATCGTTGATGGATCCGCTTACGAGCTTGTTTCATTAGGCCCGAACCCTTTACCGACCCAATGCCGGAAGATTCTCTAGTGCGCCGTTAAAGCGTCGAGATTAGAATCTCTGCGTGGAACGCTCGCGGTGGAATTTCCAAGAGCCACAATAAAACCCTGCCTATCCACCACTCGGAAGACTTTTCCACGAGAGAGAAAATGATCCCTCTCCTCTCTCTACCGTGACGCAAGGAGGTTCAAAAGGATCCTACGTCACGTGGAACGAGTCCACTGTGGGATCGTGTAAAAAGGATGCTGAAATATCGGCGGACACTTGTCAGCCGGAGTAGCGAGCCGAGAATCGGAAATTGGAGTAGAAATCGGTAGGTCCGTGAGCTCACCGCGGCATTCGAAGGGATTGGGGGAGAGGGTGAAAATCAAACGAAATCCCTGTGTCTGCCTGGAGGACAAGCGAGGGTGGTGGTGGACCCTCCATGATTTATGTCCGTGGGGGTGCTGATACAATGGGAGAATAATGAAGTTGGGCTACCGTCGCTGGACCGCTCTGGCCGGCCAGTCCCGACGGCTTAGGTTGGCAAATTAGACAGAGAATATGGGGCGAGAGCCTGTCCGCCTAGAGGGAGGGGGTGACGCGGTCGCGAGAGAGTAAAGGAGAGAGGGAATGGTCGAAGGGGTGAGAGACGATCGCTGAGGGCATGGAAACAAGGGGCTTCCACGTTGCGATTACACCAAAGGGATCCATATTGTGAATGTCCGAGTGACTGACTGGGCTGCCTGCCGTCAGCTCCCCACTTTCTGCTCTCCCCACGTTTTGTCATCCTGTATTCTCTCGCGCGCGGAACGCTCTTCTCTGCGTACCCTCGCTCCCGACCAGTGCCATGGGCGCACTTCAACTTAGCCTCGTCGAAGGGAGGGATTTTCGAGGGCGTGCAATCTCGGGCGTAAAGAATTTTCATTCGATCGTCCGCATGGATTTCTCACTTCACGCGTTGAAGTTTTGTGGTACTTTCGTCAAGGTGTTTCTTCTCTTTCATTTACGCACGATTCAGTGTAATTACAATTTTTGATCTACTCTTAAATCCCTATATGTAATGGAAAATGTATAAAGAAACTAATTGGACTTGATAATGCCATTCAGAAAAATTGTAAAACCTAGAGTCTCTCCTTATTCCACAAATTCCGCTCACTTCTAAAATTAAATCACGAGGAGGTTGGAACCTACGCCAATGCACCCTACCGTAGGTCCCCAAGCACGAGTCCGTTCCTTCGTTCTATAACGAGCGGGCAACGAGCTCGATGCCTGCCACTTCCTTTCTTTCCGCCCTGCCCACAATGACGCACCTGTCAAACGCAGCAGGTACACCTGCAAGGACGACCTTGGTCCTTCCGGGAGCGTGCCAGTCGCCATTTAATCCCACTAAGAGGGATGCTGCACATTCTCTTTCTCTCTCATTCGCTCACCCCACATTAACGAACGTTCGAAGGCGATCGCGCATTAATTGCGTCGCCGTTACCACTCGGACGGCAATAAAACGTCGTAGTCACCTTAACGACGATCTGATATAATTTATTGCACCTTCCGTCGTAATTGAATGCCGCTCGCCAACGTAGGATGTAGCCAATTAGATCGACGTCCCGTTAGCCAAGCTCGGTCTCTCTTCTTGAGTTAATTACGAGACGCATCCTAATGCGAAAGAAGTCTAGGAGTAATTTTGAGTGAATTAAGGCGTTGTCTACCTCGGGCCTAGGAGAGGTCTTCGCGAGGAGGTGAAATGGAAAAGGCTGGGGATCGCGGAATTAATTCTCGCGTAAATTCCGTACTCCGTAATGAACCCGCGTCGGCGTTCTCTTCATCCAACGGCAGTGCCGGCCGCCTTCTCTCGCCAGACAGTCTTAATCGACGTATCACAAAGAATATCTGCCGAGCGGATAAGGTTATCAAAAGGAAAGCACGAGGGGGAAATGTGCAGTGTCGAGACAATGAGTGGGTGAGGTAGAGGAAATGAGAAGGGCCGAGAGAAGGAGAGACAGTGGCGACTTACAACGACGCTGCAAAAAGACAACGAGGGGCGCACGAACCGAGCCACCTTGTTAAAAAGTCCCACTTAACGAGCACGATGTAAAAGCGACGTCGTCGTCTCGTCTTCGTCGTGCCCTTCATCTTCGCCATCTTCGTCGTAGTGGGCGATGGCGCCGCGAATACTTGACATTGTTTATCGAAGATGAAAACGTAGCCTCGTCGTAGACGGTTAAGCTACTCTGAAGGGGTGCAGAGGGGGCAAAGGTAAAAGCTCTCGTGAACCCGTTCATCGATCAACCGATTCTTACCACTCCCACCACAATTTTTCATTCGCATCTTTCTCCTCGCGGTACACAGGGGGCACGTGTTTCGCGTTGAGGGACAACTCTAGCACAATTAATACGGGGATCAGTGTTGCGAAATAATTTACGAAGTACTTACTCTACCCAGAGACGAGTTTCCGTCGAAAAGTATACTCCGCTCGCCCGGTTAGCACGTGCGCGGTATATCGCAGATAAGCGAGAACAAGGAGAAAATAGGAAGAAGCCACGGTCGAAAGCCTCGGCTCACTTCTGGAATTACGATTTTACGAGCGTTTCCATTTCTCGGCTTTCGCACCGCACCCGCGCGCTATCTCATCCGATTAAGTAACTTTACGACCCCTTCCCTATTCTACGAGGGATGACGATTCGGGTACCGAAAGGCACGAGCGGGTTCCATTCCTCGCGAATTGAATTTGACAAATGCGAGAACCTGAACAAAAAAAAATGTCGATCGATACTCGATCGGAGACAATTCGCATTCTCGATTCCACCGTACTACCCATAACTGCGGGTGAACAATTTGCACCCTTCTTCGGGGTGGAGAAAAATCTGCGTGGTCGCGATCTGAAATGGAATATCGACCTTGACCCAAAGAGGCAATTTTTAGCCGCGTAACCGTGAACGTTTCCGCGTTTCTCCTGCCAAGATTCAATTTACTCACTCTTACTTAATTACCTTACTTTATGGATCCAGAAGGGCGATACGATCGCGAGAAGGTTTATGGGGTATCTTTACGAGTACCTTTAAAACGGAACATAATCCCTCGTGGAATATTATCCATCTCTCCTCGTGTATCGGATTGGAGTCTAAACTTTTCCGAGGAGATCGGCGAGATTACCCGACGCACCGTGCTGCGAAGGAATTACTCGCTGATCGTATATAATCGAGAGAAGAAGAAAAAAGTGAAAGGCCAATTGAACGGAGTAAACTATTAAAACTTTCGACTGCACGAGGCGGAAGCGTTGACTCGCGAGACAAAGAAACCGACAGGGTTATAAGAGGAAGAGGTTAAAGGGGTTGAACTTACACCTGGCGTGACGCTCTTCCGACTGTAAAGTAGGCGAGACTATAGGCTATTTATCGAGACGTAAAAATTGATTCGACCGAAACTTCGAGGCGGACGATCCAACGAGTCTACGGGCTAGGTTGTAAAACCATTACGGGGCCCATTAGAGATCCCTAAAGCACTTTCCATCGAATCGTAGAAAAGTTTCGCGGTAACCCAGGTAATTAACGAGGTCGTAGAACTCGTTCGTCCCCCACGGCTGATATCATCCGCAGGCGTCGTCGACGAGGACACTGGCCACGATTACAAGCAGATATGCATTTAAATCGATTTTATCCGTGAAGGGATTCCCAACGCTCATTAACGTAATTACTATGAAATTACTTATGCTACCTGGCCCAATACGCGTGAGCTCATCCCGAATTGGGATTACCGATAATTTCCCCATCGAGTTAAAGGCAAATACAATCGTCTCGGAAGCACACTCGCATAGACGTGCCAATGAACTTGGATAGAAATTCAATAGCGTGACTGGAAGGTGCTCGTAACACGCGCAGTCGAACGTTCACGGAAAACCTTTCGAACAGTAAGTCGAAGTTAGGTACCTACCTATGTAAACGACACGGGATTCGAGAAGCTTCGATTAGGTAGTAAATATCCCGGTAACGAGTATCGATTTTATTACCTTATTAATATTACATGAAACCATCGCGCTTCGATCACGGGGAGAGAATGGGGTAAGGGAGGATACCGCGTAGAATTTATTACAAGCGCAACCCGTATCATCCATGTAACCGATAATTCAGTTTTCCAACCACATTGGCTCCTGTCCTTCGTCGTACCAACCTCGACGACCATCTTCTCCTGCTCCTCTCTACCCAACGAGAGGGAGTCTAAAAGATTTCACTCCCGGTAAGAAAACCCATTTACAGAAATACGTTACACACGTTATTACTGGGGCCCCTTGCGCTCCCGGCCTTCCGTGTGGTCCTTATTTAATGTTATAAGCGGCCGACACGTGAAAGAAGTATTAAAAGGCGTCGCGGCGACGTATTGGCCGCTACCACCCGCCGGCGTTAAACCAGAACTGCTTCTCGCGAGGCGGTCCGCGTGCCGCATAAGCCTCTAAACGTCCATTTTTCTCGAAGGATTTATCGGTACATTTATTCCGGGTTCACCCTGGACGGCAGGGTGCACCCCTTTCGCGGCCCTTGAGCGACGGCTCTGTAGGTCGGAGGACAGCTCCGACTCCGCGATACGAGACGTTAGCTCATAATCCCTCGATAAATCGCCTTAAAACTTCACGAGTCCTGGCTGGGCACAGTCAGATATCTAGGCGCACACAGGCGCATCGCTCTCTCAGCTGACTGTGTGCATGTTAGTCGAGCGAGCTCTACCAGTAACGGACCTTCACTGGCGCGTACCCTCGCCTACCTGCATATTCATGCGCTAAGAGTGCACGTACGAGGGTGCACACGCGGCCGTACACCCTTCTCCGGCACCCCGAGCGAATATTTGATCTCCGGCCATCCTGAGGACCCGTCGTTCTTACAGGCTCCCATAGTCACATTTAAGGTTTTCCCTCGCTACCAACGACTCTAACTGCGGCTCCAAAGCCGGACAACGCGTTCGCCTAAAATTTCACCAGCGCTCTAGGGACCGGGTTAAAACTTAATCTCGGGATAATTCACGTAGCTGGCGTTCGAAAGGAGGAGGGACGATTTCTCGTATTTCGCACCTTCGGACGTTGCGCGCCGAATAATTTGCCTCGAACCAGTTCGTCCGTTCGCGCGCAAATTTCTCTCGTGGAGAAAGCAAATGGCGGAAACATTAGTCCTTGAAATTAATTGCCGGAGGAATCGGATCCACTTCGGTGGGGATGATGGTAAAGAGGTAAGAGACTAATGCCTGAGACGAAGAGGCTCTCGCACGCTCGAATTATTAATAGCCAAGCGATACGTCGGATATTTCGTGCTGGCAGCGTGGAACGCTCTCGCAGTCAATGGCGAACGGGTCGCGCGCGCGCGCCGGCCGCATGCCCGATAAATCAAACGGCGATCCGCGTTTTACGTTTCACGGTTTACGGTTCGCAGGCGGAGAGAGAGCGCCTGTGTAGAGCCTAAAGCGTGTGGCGCGGTCCAGCGGGAGGGACGTTGCTCGACACGGCCGTGTCCCGCCCCTGTACCAAATCCCACGAGAATCGAAGCGTCTCGCGCGATCTAAGCTCCACACACCACATTCTCCGCCGGATATGCGACGTCGCGGCTGCTATTAATTATTCGTCGCTCCCGCCTCCTCTACCAACTCCTCGCTGCTCAACGGGGAATGTGGACTCGCCCCGAGTGAGACGTCATCGATCGGCATTCAATTGGTTATGGATGAAAGCCTCTCGCGTAGATAGATACCTACAACTCGTCCAGTCGCAAACTCTTTCCTCGCACGAATCCGACGAACGCAGCCCCGATTTCACGAAAATCGTAAGAGACAATTTTACCAGTCGAACGGGCACGCGCTCGTAACCCCGCGCCGTTGTTGCCTCGTCAACGTAACTGCCACGCGCGCATCGGAAAATAATAGCTCGCACGCGTCGAAAATTCGACGCGAAGGATCCTTCCACTCTCTCGAGCGTCGCGGCGTCGATCGACGTTTAATGGCGCAGGCATGTGCTCCACCTCGTTACGTCAGGGACGCCACGTTACAACGTGTTTCGCGTAGCGACGGAAAGCGTCCCGGAAATTTCGCACAAGGGAGATCCATCTAGGCCGGAGGCGACGTTACGAGCTTTTTTCTATTTTTCCGTAACGGCGCGAAGGCTAAGTCTCTTCGACGGGCCCGAGAGCTCCTTCCTCCGTCCTCCATTCGCCTTTCCTTCGACGATTTTCACGTCCTGACGGCGTCGTCGATAGCACGCAGGTGTAAAACCCGAAGGACAGGCTCTCCGGAGCCACTCGATTTCTCTCGATTAAGCTCGCGCGCGAGCGTGCACTGGGTTATCGTACGCTACGAGGCATCGATCATTGACCCCACCGGGCGATCCTCGTTGCTCGCTTTTCGCGAGGTCGATCCTTTCCACTTTACTCGTGCCATTTCAGCTCGTTGATATTCTCGAAGTGTAGACGAGAAATTTTTCCCCGAAGGTGAAAAGAGAAAGATCGCAGAGGAATATTTTTAAGTTGGCTCGCCGTTTTCCGTGGGATGTAAAAACCGAGGGGAGGATGTTAAATGGGATCCCTCGTCGTAAGGGATCTAATGCCGGCGGCCATTCCGCAGACCGCACGGTCGAATCGGCGAATCGCGAAACACCGGAGCCAGATTGCGCAATTTGCGTGCGGAGTTCCTCGCGCCCCCCTGACGCAAACCGTAGCCTCACTCCCCGTCGATGGTACAATCGGGAGGCAAAGGAAACCGCGGGCAAGTGAGAGAAGGAAGAGACGGGTGGTGGAGCGAAGAGAAAGATCATAAGGGAAGCCGATCTCACTAGGGAATGTAACCGCGGAATTATGGCTCCAGTTTGCACCCCTCTGGTATTACACGTTCCGATAAGATTCTGCAACTGAGTTCCCTACCTCGCCGTCCCATCCTTCTACCCTTCCACCCCGAAACTTCCGTACCCTTCCTCTTCTCCACGATTCAACCGCGAATACGATTTCCACGCAGAAAATCTCTTTCTTACTCACGAGAATTCAGCTCGACGATCGATGCCTCCACTTCATCGGTAACCCCTTAGAGACAAGCTTGAGATCTTACCTGGAACAGAAAAATGAGGATCAATTAACGGACGTTCGAAAGTGTCTGCTTCTTAGATACTAAGTACGCGGAAGACTTCGATATCGACGGAACTCGTGACCCCGACCTACGAAATCGTTAGCAAACCAGCTGAAACGCGCTCGAAAGTGACCAACGCAGCTTCGAGCACGGGGCACACGCGCGGTCACGCGAACCAGGCAACACCATTAAGGCGCTCTTTTTTAATGAGTGCACACCTCACGAGTGGCTTTCTTGGACTAACGGATTAACGACCGCTCGCGACTTTATAGCCGTCGGGCGCAATTCGCTCTGCCATTCGCCGGCGTGTATAACACAATCTATAGCCAAGGGTGGGTTGGGGTCGTTGGTTCCGGGTAAGGGACGGCCCGCTTTAAATTTATCGAGGACGAAGCGGTAATATGAGCGCGGGTAAGGAACGGTGTCAGGGTGGCATGAAAAATTACGCGTGTAACTGTACGCGGTGTAGAGTGTTTCTTTGGGGGCGAGGACGAGGTTCGTGGAGAGACGAGAAGGGACGAATGAAGGAGGAGGTGGAGGAAGAAGATGAGTGGAAACGGAGGAGGAATGGCCAGGCAGAAGAGTATCGCTCGAGGGGTCATCCGTCCCTCGGAAAAACAAGCCGACTGTGGTCTTCTCTCGCGTATCTCATTGCCTCACCCTTCTTCTTCTCTTCCAACCCTCCACCACCCTCCACTACCATCCACCTACCTCCTCCTCGTTCTACCGCTTCGACTGCGTGCGGGTTGACACGCAAAGCGCTTTTCCAGCGTGTATCGTGAACTCATAAATTGCCCCTCACTCTTTTTTTTTATCTCCTTACGAGGAACGCGCGCGCGAGGGGAAACACGACGCCTTACCATCGATATTTCCGTCCCGCGCGTACTGATACGGGGGGGTACCGTTACCTGATTGCAACGAGACGTTCGTAGATAAATAGGACGATAAAGAGCGTGTAGGAGGGGAAACGAGTTACGTTGTTGGGCGAGGAGAGACACGAGAGCGAGAGAAACGCGTAATAGTTTTCCGTGTGTGTCGACAAATATGCTTCGCGCGGGTAACACACATACGCGCGCGCACCCCACTGCAACACGACGCTTACGTCGTCCACGACGCGTACCTGTGTACTCTTTCGCGGTCTTATCTATCGCTGCGCTTCGAATCGGGCCGCGCATCGGAGGAAGAGTTTATTCCTCGCACACACCCACTTATCTTTTTCTCGAGCGAGTTTCGTAATGGGTGTATAATGATTCGTGGAAGGTGGCCTGCCTGCACTGGGCTCGCTTCGATCGCGGCAAGGAGTTCGAGTCTCGTCGAGGGATCGATGGTACGATCGATCGAATCGGCGCGAATCTCGTCGTAAAGACCACCGAGCACTGTGTCCTCTCGCTCGCGCAGAAATCCTCGCGAACTCGTTCACCTCGCCATAATGCGGCCAACTAATTAGCGGCCGCGGACGGTTAACGCGTGCGCGCTTAAGGATAGTCGTAAATCAGGGATCGGTGTGCTCAGGATCGATACTACTCAAATTCTTTCGCAGAAACGATAATTAGTCATTAACGCGAACTGGCACGAACGACTTCGTGGAAAGGCCGATGGTAAAGGTACGAGGACCCGAGGAGTCCCGACGGCGCCTTAAGTGCTCGTGGCGAGACTGATCGATGCGCCGTGGTATATTTCGCAATGAAGATAATGAATACGCCGCCGCGGCCGGGTATAGACCCGATCGATCTTGCCGCTCGATATAAAGCGACACAACGCCCGCCGCCGGCGTCGTTAAAGGCTTGTCACCCCGATGCACTAGCATGGAAAGCGTACGGCCGATTTCACGGGCCCCGATATAACCAAGAAGACAGCTTCTAAAAATAAATGACACACAAGCGCGCGACCGTCTAACGAGAAGTTCGTGTAAGTCTCCGGAAAAATTTCCTTTCGCGTATAGCTCGACTCATCGCCGCATGAGTCACGCATACCTCGTACGAGTGATTTCAAGCTTCTCACGTGACTCGTTTATTTTCTCGCGGATCCTTCAAAATCGTTTGTCCAAATTCTCGTGACATAAAAATTAAACGGACACTTGGAAAAAAGTAGAGAAAGATTTAAAAGAGAATCGACTTAACCTTCGATCTTTCGCCGCGATTACTTTCCGATTTTAACTGCGTCGCTAACCCGATTTTATCTCGTTGCGGTCGATCGTCCAGCAGTGGCCAACAACGGTTCCGAATATAACCATAGTATTTCACGATCGTGGACGACGTTCAGTAGCCAGTAACCGATAAATACGACGTCCAATTCTCCTCGGTTTTTCGCGGGGCGTGAGTTTCTCCCTCCTAAAGGAGAACTCGGAAGAACGTTGGTGGTTGGAGGGTGGAAAACTGCCTCGCGGAAACGGCTCTTCCTTCGGGCGACGTGATTCAACTCCCCGTCGAGCGGTGAATCCGCGTCGTTGGATTTAAACTCTCGAGATTACCGGGAAAATGGCGAGGCGGACGTAAAGGGCGATGGAGAAAATGTCTGGAAGTAGGCAGAGGTTGGTGGGAGATGAACGAGGAGAACCGGTCCCTCGACTCACCGGTGTAAGCCTGGCGATGCGGGCCGAAGGGAGAAGAAGGGTGGGAGCCGAAGATGAGGAACAACAACAAACGGGCCGATGATGCGGGGAAGGAAAGGGAGAGCGAGAAAACCCGGTTTTGTGCCGTGCTGTAAGTGGAACGCAGTGGATAGTCCCTTCGGGTAAGGAGGGACGGGGTCCCAATATAAAGCGACCGGAGGAGGAACGTTCTCGGCGTTGGTTGCCGTTGCTGCGTCAACGGTGATGCGTGCGGAGGCAGGAGGGCGGAAAGAGAACGGTGCGCGGTCGAAGGAAAAAGATCGGCCGGCCGCAGAGTGACAGGGACTCGAAGAGGCCGAGAGAGAAAGAGGGAGACAGAGATAAAGTGCGAGCGAGCGAGAGAATAAGTGAGAGTAAACGACGAAGAGGGAGAGCACCGCCGGTGCTCCGCCGACACGAGAGAGGAGAAAGGGCGAGAACGAGAGGAGGCAAAGTATCCCCGTGCAATGTTAATGACATCAGAGGATCGACATCAAAAGGACCACCTCTTTCCTGCGCGCGCGCTCATATCGCTGCGAAGTGCCGGCATGTAACCGCATGGCTCTCTCGCGATATTACGACACGGCGGTGCGATTAATTACACGTCGACGAGAGGGAGAGAGACAGAGAGAGAGAGAGAGAGAGAGAGAGAGAGAGAGTGGGCCCCCTCCGGTGCTCGACTACGTAGTTTCGTATCGAATATAACGTCGTCGTCGTTACGTAATGCGATTGCGCGGCTCGAAATAATTATGCACCCGGTAAGATCAAGAGCGAGGATAGTCGGCGCCGAACATCTATACGTATAGAAACGAATGCTGCGTGCTCCCGCGTCTCGATTATTCTCTACCTTCCACGCCACAACGCGTCGTCGATCGTTACTTATGTTTTTAAAAGAAAATAAAACCGTACCTACGCAACGAGAACTCGTCGACGCCGAGTGGAAGCGATAACGATCGGCGTTGCGGCGCTAAAGGCATCTCCTCCTTGAGCTTCGCTCTCGAGAGGACCGACGGCGTCACGCGTCCGGACGGAGGACGCTCCATATCAAAGGGAGCCCGCCGCTTACCTTTTCCCGCTTTATTGCACAAAGTGCACCCAATGTAACGACGCCGGCGCTCACGGAATATTACGACACCGTCGCCACACCGTTGGGGCACGATTAATTACCTACTCGGGGAGAATTGAGATAGGAGGACGGCAAGAGAACGAAGAGGTGGAAGATGATAGTGGAACGACGTCGAGCCGAGCGCGATAACGGGGAGGCGAAGGCGAATGAGAACGAGGATCGATGATCGCGATCGCACCATGGAGCCTCGATGAGTAACCGACCATTGACCATATGGGACGAGAGGTGCGTGCGTGCGGCGGTGCCTCGTAATCGCCAAGATATTGGATCGAGAGGAGAGGAAAGGAGAGCGGGCGCGAGGGGTGTTGGAAAAGCGAAAGGGTATCTATCTGGAAGGTGCACGCCTGGCGCCGCAGGTTGCACGACTAGGCGCCATAATAATGATCGTTCGCGCAATAAGCAGGTGTCGACGGTATTATTTACAGTGGCTTTCGCGGGCACGAGACGCGCGTAAATACATGAGAGCAGGATTGAAAGAGAAGCAAAAATGGACTCCTCCGCTCTCGTGTTCCCCCGTTCGTTGGAATCGCGATGGCGAATCGAATCGTCTCGATTCCGGACGATTGTCCGCGGATATCTTATCGGCGCGCTCGCTCCTCGCTCGACGATTCTTTCGATAGAAAGTGTGCGTTTTCTTTGATAGACGATCAGTTCCCTTCGCTAGATTAGATCGATGAAAATAGATATCGCGAGCGATAGACAATCCGCGTTGCCTCGCTATCGATTGGAGGCTAAGTGAATTCTACGTAGCGGAACGTGGACGAGGGCCGACGAGTAAAAATCGTCGAGGATATTCGATAGAATGGAAGGGATCGGTCTTTCCGTTGAGAAATCACGCGCGCGTGGAAACGTACGCGAGCTGTCGACGCTCACGTAACTCAGTTGGTATTCACCCTCCACCTGCGGTGGAAAGAATTAAGCTCGCGTGAATCCAATTGCGAAATTACGATGTGGAGGAAAAAGAACGGTCTAGTGGAGCGAGCACGATGATTTCGAGCGGCTGCTGCTTCTCTCGGGCGAGAAGCGAAATGGCTCCCCCGAAAAGAAAGCTCTTTTTTTCTCTCTCGCTTGCTCACCGTCTGGGCCCGTAGGTAGCAGGGCGCGTTGAAAGAGAGAGGAGCGACAAAAATAAGAGTTAGGTACGCGACGGTAAAGCAACCTATACAAAGGTATTACTCGGTTGTGCGCGCGCGCCCCCGCGGACGCCGCCGTGATAACGCTAATTAAATACGAGTCGCACTGACACCGGGACGTCGGCGGCGGGCGTTCGCCTAACGAGGCCAGTAATTACGCGACGGCTTCATCTTCTCGAAGCCTCCGCAAAAACCGCACCGACACCGCCACAGCTCGGCCCATTACTCTCGGAATAACCGGCTGCTCCGTAGCTGGGGCCGTGCGTGGATGTTTACGGATCTTACGTCGTCGTCGAGATATTTCGCGGATTGAAAATTTTCTTCCCTCGTCTAGATCCTTAACAGCTACCATGAAAAAAATGTTCCAAGACCAGATAGATTTGAGAAGTGTTTTACCACTATGGAAAGACCTCGTGGAAACGGAACAGCTTACTGACTTCTACGTACCACGAAAAGCATCGTGGAAGGCTCGAGAATGGAAGGCGGCACGGACGGAAAGCAGATCGGGGGAAGAAGTGACTCCTATAACGTCAATTTTTATGTAACGGCCATTGTTAGGTGGCACTCGACTCTCTATGGACTCACTCTCGCCATTTCCGTCCTTCATGCTCTCTCCACGTCGTCGTCCAGAATAAAATGACCGTCTTCGCACATGCCACCGAGACGAGAATATTTGCGCGCTCGGCGCTTGTCCCGCGTTACGTGGAAATAACCGGTTGGGAAAAAAAGAAGTGAGAAGAAGAAGAAAAAAAAAGGATAAATCGACGAGAAGTCGGATAAATCGACAACAACGAGGGAGAATCGATAATGTTCCATTTCACCTTTTCACGGAGAATTATCCGGCTAAATCGAAATTCCGTCGCACGTGCGGCGAATTCACAGAAACCGCACGGGCCATTAGCGGGACATTAATTTTCACGAGCGATGGAATTACCATCGGGGATCAGATGGCGAGTACGCGAAAATCGAACACCCCGCCGCTCACCCACGTAACCTTGCGCGCTCGGGAAATCATCGCTGCCACGTCGACTCCGAAAGAGTTCGCGTCCTCGCTGTCATCGGGCGCGTCTCTCGTGACCGGACGGAATCATTCGACGGATTGAATCTATTCAATTTAATCGGATAAACGGCCGGAGCCGCAGTTTCGCTCGAGCTAGCGAGAGGGAGCGAAGGATCCAATGGCGGACGAGTGTCGGTAGCGGCGAATCGGAAGCTGCCTTTTGGCACGGCCTGCGAAAACGGCGCCGCCGCGCGGACCGATCCCGAGGCCGTATAATGCTCGCCCGCCGGCAATGAGCGTGAACGTATTCGGGGTATTAGCGAGGTGTCTATTTTCATTTAAGGTAGGAACCCGAGTTTAGGGGGGTCAGGTGGCGATAATTTGGACGGTAATAGTCGCAGCTCGTATAAGCAGTTTGCAGTCTGCGCTCGGTTAACGGACTGACTATGTACGAGCGAGGGTTTCGTGCGAGGGGTGAGAGAGGAGGGGGGGAAAAGGAAGGGGTGGATGCTGGGAAAAGTGGAAGATAGAAGGTGGGGTGTCGAGGGTGTTGAGAGAGGGTACGGTGTGAATACGGGGACGAGAGAGCGTCGAGTTGCGAGACAGTGTTGCGAAAAGGAGAGGGAGCGAATGAGAAAAAGGAGAGAGAGAGAGAGAGAGAGGAGCATGAGAGAGTAAAAAAAAGAGGAACCAGAGAGAGAGAGAGAGACGCGGAGATGAAGGGGCAGGAGGTAGGAGGCAATGCCGGGTGAGAGCTCCCGACGTCGGGGGCGATTCGCCGCGGGGGAAATGAAAATAAATGATAGCGTCGCTCGTAATTAATTTAACGCGCGAGAACGGACTGCGAGGCGGCTCGAGCGAGCTGCTTTATACGCACGTCGCGTATAAATGCGCCCGCGTGTGCGTGCCCCGTCGTGCGTAGGTCACGTAACGCTCTATCCAGGGAGCGTGCGACTGTGTGCTCCGACTATGATACACACGAGAATCGCACGATACCTGGGTATCGTATATCGCGAGAGCGTCACGACTACGTCGCGTCGCTCGTCGTAGTTACGGAAAAGAATTTCGGTAGTTCCGCACGCGATGAAATCCCCACTAGCTGCGCGCGCTGAAATTAAATACGGGACGATCCTTAAGAAAATAGTTTGCTTTACATGCTCGTCGGCCCGCCACCGACCGGAGTTTCTTCATTAATCTTGCGGGAAACCGAGCGTAAGCGAGCATTTTACGCGAAAATGAAAAGCCAAGTCGGACTAATCGCGCGCTAAAGTTCGCGCGAGAGCGCCAGCTCGGTTAATAATATTCCGCAAGCTCAAATATACAACACGCGTATTCCGTCAAAATTCCAGCGGTACACCGTCGATATACTAACGGGACGCGGGAATTATGACGTATAAAAAAGTTTTAACCGTCCTCTCGCGCATTTTATTAAAACTAAACGAATAACTCCTCGCGTATTCTCGACTCGCTCCCTCCGTCCTTCCACCACCTCGTCTCTTCCTCACGCCCACCTACGTTAATGGAGCATCCGGGTTAGGAAACGGCCACGAGTACTCCCCCACCGTGTCTTCTCGCCTTTCGCATTCTCGAACACACCCCACGTACTATTCTCCTCCGTTACAAGGAGCGCGGGGCGTGAAAAAATATTCGAACTTCGCCGATTCGCCGTTTAAGGTGGATAAAAAAGATTCAATATCGCCTGCAAGCGCAGCGCGGAACATTTCGCAAGATCGTTACTACCCGCGCTCGACTCGCCTCCTCGATTCTTTTCGCGGAAAAAGAACAGCCGATGGGCTCTCGAGGAATATCGAAGTGAATTATTCGAATCGCTTCCGTCAGCAGCTAAGGGGCAACGTTACGCGCGAACGACTCTCGGAGACACTTACGGCGAAGCCGGCAGTCGCGCGCTTGCGCGCGAAGTAATGGTAGGCACGCACCTAAAACACGTCGGGCCCTCTTAACTTCTCGCGCTTAGCCCACGCTTTAATTCCCCGCTACCGTGTAGCACGTCAGGTTCACGTGGGACCAACTACGAGAAACAATGGCGGCTGGTTTGCTGTCCGCGCGCGCCGCGCGCGGAGGATACCCCGCGACACTTACTCCTGGCGCGAGCATACCCGGCCGGATATTACGGGCGATCGTGCGCTTTATTGTAAGCGATGTTATTGGCCACCGTAATGGCATACGCCATGTTTTCTTGGTAAACGGGCTCGGGTGGTGGACCTGGGTGGGTAGACGAGCAGTCGCGCGTGTGTGTACCCTGCGCATTACGCGCCAGCCTCGTATTTGCATAGAAACGGAATGACGACGAAGGGCCCTTTTATCCGGGAGGTTGCCGTTTCCTCGTACACGAGAGACCCGTGGAAGAGAGAAAAGACGAGGGAGAGAGAGAGAGAGAAGGAGAGAGGACGTAGGACGACTACGAAGGCGACGACCGTCGAATAAAACGGTGCTCCTGGCCATGCTGACTCGATCTTTCCACGCGAGCGTCTCGTCTCTACCTGTGCGCCTCGATACTTCTCTCCCGCTTTGCCGCTCGATCTATTGTGCCGAGTTTTTCGGCCGAGCCGAAGGATCGAGGCGACTCCCACCTCCCTCGTCCTTTCTTCCAATAGTCGGCTTTGACGCGAGGGGATGCGCGTACACGGGTACCTTCAAGGTAGGATGGGAATTTGCAAAATGCGTTTACACTCGGACGGAGTGCTTGCTACTTTGAGTTGAGAATTTCACGTTCGAGCGAGAGAGATCGATCGGTGGCTCGTTCGCGTTACCAGCACGATCGCATGCGATTTGAGTCGCGTAACAGTAATCGTATGTAAATAACTCGGAGCAATTTTCAATGATAAACATCGGGCGGGTCGGACGACGAGGCCGAGAGTGGGCACGAGGAAGCACCTTCGGCCGAATTTAAGCGTCTCCCTCTCGGTGGAGCGACGCTACCCGAGCATACCCTGCTATTATCCCCACCAGGCCTAACCTCGGCACTATATAGCTACAAATTACTCCCTTAAATCTCATTTCTTGCGACCTCTCTCTCTCCACGTCCCTTCTCCGCCACCCGCTCAGAATGGTCCAGAAAAGGCACCCTTTTCGCAAATGCACGGCTCGCTTTAGATTCCCACGAAGCTGTCCGTCGAAGCCAAAAGCAGACCCTCCGAAGCCCCTGTAATTACCGCCGGACTTCCTAGCGGATTCTGGGGACGAGAGTGCGACGGAAGAGAGCGAGAAAGCTTCGGAGGAAAGAGGAAAAGAGGAGGAGAGAAGAGGCGTAAGGGCGATGGAACCACGGGGGTTGCGGAACGAGAGTTTCGGGTGGAGAAGAGCGAGAAGGAGAATGTGCGAGACATAGAAATTGCAAGAACGAGGAGAGAAAGAGAGAGAGAGAGAGAAGGAGGACTTTAATGACCGCGCGCGTTTTACGCCTGCATCGTGCCGAGGCAGCCTGTTGTCGTTGCGTGAGTAGTGTAAGGAATCACGCGATACCCAGGCGGGAACAAAACCTCACCCTTTGGCGAACCGGGCAGAGGAACCGAAGGAAAGGTGGCGAGGGCAAAACGTGTAAAGGCAATTTTTCTGCGGCTCGCAAATACGTCGCGCCAGATGGCCGTGCCAAATCGACGGTCGCCTCTTCTTTCAAGGAGTTCTCGCGCGATCTCGTAAAAGTTTTGCCGCCAGCACGCTTCGGAAAAACGAATCTCGCGCGAAGGTCAAAGGAAGAGGAGACGACCGCGGTACCGCTCCGGGTACACCGATATCGCGAGCCGAGCGAATTAATCGCGAAGGAGTACGCTCGACGGGTGCTCGACGTACCCGGGTGAACCACCTGAAAGACATTTTCTCTGTCTTCTCTCTGGTCCTCTCGATGCGTAGCGGGTCTCACTCGGGGCCGTACGTCAAGCGAAAAGTTCCATTTCCTTTCGATCGCGGACCACTACCGCCCGCTTCGGTCTCCAAAGGCGATAAAGCGAGGAGATGGCGGTGGTGGTGGAGGAGGAGGAGGAGGAGGAGGTCGAGTGGTAAAGAGAGAAGAGAGAGAGAGAGAAGTCAAAGACCCTTTCTCGCCCTCTCGCGCGGCACACATTGGCCTCCTCTTCCTCTTGGCTCTCCTACAGCGAGGACAAGCGTCTAGCAGCACAGTCCTCCTCGCACTTCCGCTTTCTCCCCGCTTTCTCCGCTCGTCCTCCTCGGGCCACCCTCGCAGTTCGCTCGCGCCCGACCTCAGAAGGACTTCCGAGTGCGTGAGCTCGTCCGTTCGTGACTCGACCAGGAAGTACGCGACAGCTCGCGCGACGACTTTCAAATTTTATTGCTCGAGATCGCGTCGACCCGCAGTCGAATGGTCACGGTGTAAATAAGATGGGAGTGCCAGAGTAGATTCGCCTCGGTCGTGGACAGTGAGGAACACGAAACTCCTCGCGCGTCACGACGTCCCTGGCGGACGTGGAAAGAGGAAAAGGGAGTAGAGCGAGTTCTACACGATTTTCAAATAGCAATCGGACCGGGTATCTACGTAGAATGAAAATTGAATTTTCCTACCGTAACGAAATCCTGTAACGCCCGCAACCCCCGGGGGTTGGTCGAGAGAGGAGATCCCTCTCTTTTTTTGTAATTTCTCCGCGGCACATTCGCCAAAGGAAATATTTGCCCAAGAGTCGACGAAAATGGAAATTACGGGATGCGGAAGCGAAATCGGAGCGTCGCGAATATTCGTCCTGCCCAACGAAGCGAGCCCGGAAACTATATTTATAGTTCCTTTATGGATGTACACTTGCGTAGATTTAATTCGATTTGGAAAGAAGGCAAGGAACTGCTAGGAGGAGGGTGGCACGCTCTCGGTGTAAACCCGAAAATGCGACGCGGACTCGCGCTAATCCCGGTTCACAGTCGATGCCGAATTCCATGGAGCTTAAAGTCGGATTAACGCCGCTCGGATAGAGTCCTCGATAAGGCAATTTTTTCGATCGACCAGCACCCCGACGAGGACTATGCGGGAAGATTCTGCCCGCTCCCGATTACCGGCAATATTAATCGTTCTCCTCCCACGTATAAAACTCATAAAACAATTTTTCTCGAAAGAAACGATCCCGCGAACCACTCTCCGAGATAATAACGAAGAGTAAACGCTACCGAGTAAAAATATTCCGTCGCGCGAGCGCGGCACATCGATCGACGCACGTTTTCTCTTCTCCCACGAGGAGCCGGCACTCGACGATGTTACGTTTTACGAGACCACTCCACGATATCGAGCCTCGTTGCATCGAGTACTCGACCCACGACAACGGCTCGGCGACAAAGTCGATGGGGTGCCTGGCAGAGGCCATCTCGTGCGCGCCGGGTACATGCTTTCGTATGCACAAGGCGGGCGGGAAAATTCGAAGTATACGGCGTCGTCGCGTGAGCGATCGCGAAAATTCGATCGTCCGCTCCCGTGTCCGTGTATGTACGTATAGAATGACGCGCGCGAGTGCGCCGGTGCGCTCGCGTACGCTCGATCGCGCACACATTACAACGCGCCACGTTCATCCTCGGCGCGCCGGTGCTGCTACGCTCGCCGGGTACTTTCGCCGATACGTGCGTAAACGCGCTCGTGAGAACGTGTACGCACGCACGTAACCGGTAGAGGGACACGAGGGAGGACGAGGGAGGAAGAACGAGAGAGAGAGAGAGAAAGAGAAATATAGAGAGAGAGAGATCAAGAGCAAGGGTCCTAAGAGAATGGAGTTAGCGGGAATGCGGTTGGCGCCCCTGCTACGTTCCAGCTACGGCCAGTCGGCAACGAGCGGAGGCGAGCAACGAGCCGAGCCGCGATCAATAACACGTGTGTACGCACCGACACACACCCCCGCACGCACTTTTACATGCAACGCGCCAGTGGCGGCGGCACCCTGACCGAAGCACGAAGCGCGCGCGCGTCTCCACGGCTACAGGCGAGTACGTTCGGAGCGTCACCGACACGCGAGGAGAAACGCGGCTTCGCCAACATCCTCATCCTTTCTCACACACGCACGCGCAACCCCACTATAGTCTTTCCACGTGTTACGCTTCCTCTATACTCCATTCGCTTACAGGTGCGCGCACACGCACGCATCGAACCCCCGATTCCCGCGTGCGCGCGCTCGTCCGCCTGCTCACGGCAACGCGCGCACCTGCTCCGTCGACGTATAAACGCGGAAACGTCCGGAGGGAATGGAAACGTGTAATTGTGTAAATGGTACAATGGCCGACGGTCCCTCGTTAGAGAGCCCCGCCGTGGAAACAAGATTCTGATTAACGCCTGAATTTTATCGTTGCCGGCCTACACAGTTACACGCGAGCTCGCTCAGTCTCTCGTTTCCTCTCCCTCGTTCCTTCCGCTCCTTCCTTCCTCCTACTCTCCTGGTACTTACTCTCTTTCGTATCACCCCTCTTAGCGCTTCGTCCCTTCCGTCTTTCCCTTCCGCGTTCCGATCTTCGTTCGTCTAGCGCGCGCTCTCCGCTCTACCCACCGCGAAATCCGACCCCTTCTTCACCCCTCCGCGTTCCTCTCTCACGCCCAGCCACGACGGGGGAGGAAAGACGGTGCATATAATCCCTCGCAGTTTTGCCTTTGCGGTTTCTATGCGGCGCTCGACGTAATTTCAACGCCGCGCTCTAACCGCCCCTCGCCGCCGCCTCCGCCGCAGACGTCGTGTTCCACCCTCTCTCACCACTCCTCTCTTCACCATCCACCATCTAGCTCGTCTCGTTCTCCTCACCGTTACTTCCCATCGGCCGTCGACTCTCTCGCTTCTCCCGAGTGTAAATAGAAATACTTTAAAGGGCCACGCCAGACGGCGTCGAGAGGGCCCCAGTCGCCGTGAAGCGCACGCACGGTACACACGATCGTGACGTTATCTCCGCGCGCGCGTGGAGAAACGGTGAAAAGCGGAAGTGCAATTATGGCGATGCGATTCCTTTGCGGGGATGCCACGAGAGTAGCTCTCTTCACGAGGAAGAATTTTTTTCAGTCAATGCCGAGCGATTCTTCGCCGGTGTGAGGGACGCGGAAGCGGTGGCCTTGACGAATGAAATTTTTCGTGGACCGCCTCGTCGATTACGCCGTGATGCAGCAGCTAACGCAACAACGAGAGGAGCCGAGGGTGGATTCACAATTACACGATTTGAGGGAATTCAATTTGCCTAATGAAACGGCAGTCGGGTGGACCCCCGGCGTTGGCAGTTTGTCGCGGCGCGCGCGCACGCCCGATTCGGCTGTAATGCGGCACGTTTTGAGCAGCGAGCTGATTAAGTTGTAATTGATAAACATGTAATTTCGACGATACCAGAGCGAGCGAGCGAGCCGCGCGCGCGCGCGGCGAGCTGATGCCGCGCAAAGGGTCCAATACTGGATGGTTGAGGGGTAAAGGGGGGGGGGGGTGGTTCGATGAGTGGGTGGATTCGGGGATGGGGACAGAAACGGGGACCGAGTGACAGCGCAGGGAAATAACGTCATTCGGGGTAAACCGTAAATGCACGCTGCGCGGGACGTAACGATGCTGACAGTCGGCGAAATGGTGCGTCGGTGAAGCGCGCACGCCGGGACGCGCGAGCGTGCTCGCGCGCGTCCGAATTTACTACATCAAGAACGCTAGGCGGTCCGAGTTATTTAACGAGATAAATTACAAGCCGATCCTATCGGGTCCAATTTTATGCCGTGCGATATTCCGTACAGATAAACAACCGCGAGCCGTCGCGAACACAACTCACGCGTATCTGCGCATATCCGCGCGTATCTACGCCGACTTTCCAACGATTCGGAGCGAGGCAGCCAAAACGAGAGAGAAAGAGAGAGAAATACAGAGGGAGTGAGAGATGCTCGGACGGTGAAAGAAGCGGACAATCACATTTATTATCTCCTCGCGTCGTTGCGTGTAACGAGAATCGTTGCGTAATTGTCGCTATCGTTCCGCTTCTCTTGGAGAGAAATTCCGAGAAGAAGGAATTCATACAACTGACGTCGTGAATTTCGCCGCCGAGGACGAAGGACGACAGTTCCGAGAGGAGGCCACGAAGGGGGTGGACTTGACGCGGTAATAAATATCGCGAAATATCATGGGCGATTGCCAGTATGCGTGCAGCCAAATATTCGCGAGCTCGTCCCTTCCACCCCGGATACGGGACGTACCGGAAGTGCAGTCGTAAACTGCATATAGGCGCGTGCTGCAGTGGCGTAGTCGTGTATCGTGGAAAAACTTTTGCAGGAGCGCGGTGAGAGTAAATGGAGAGTACGCGAAGGAGGCGAACTTGACACCGACTTGCCAAGGCAGGGTGTTCAACCTCGGCCAATTGAGACGTTGGTAACGTTTGCGTTTCGCTGCCAGCGAAGCGAATGGAGCGAGACAGAGAATGGGTAGAATGTAAGGAAGGATAGAGAGAAGAGAGAGAGGGGATGAGAGGAGACTCGGAGACTAGAGAGAGGGAGAAAGGAGAGAACACGGTATACCGTTGCGAGAACTCCGTCGAAGTCGATAGCCTCGGAGAGCGACTATCGCTGCAATAATATCGTCTACGACAGCGATACGTGGGCACTTTTAATTAACGGGAGTTCGCGAGCGCATTAACCGTATGCGCGAGCGTCGAATATAGGGCGTGGATAGAAAATAATTTCTACGTAGATAATAACTTACGCTACGCCATTATCCCACTCGGGAAGGCGTAATTGAACTGTCGATGAAGAATCGATTTATCGTGTTCTGTTGCGCGGATCCACTATCCCTCGCCGGTTGTGTATTAAGAGTACGAGCTAGGGGAGATAGACGTTCAGCAAAAAAAAAAAAAAGAAATCGATAGACGACTACGGTTTAATATCGTTCGATTATTAAATCGGAGTTCAAAAAGTGCACACGCGCGACTCTTGGCGCCGTCTGTGCCCCGAGTATAAAATGTTTCGACAGTGCGAAAACTATGCCGCTGTGTTTTACGAGCGAGTAGAGGAAAGCTGCGAGCAGCAAAACTGGAAAGGCGAGAGAGAACGAGTAGCTTGAGGAGAAGGAGGACGAGGAGGAGCGAGTGGGCCACGTGGAGGGGGAAGAGAACTGGCGCGTTCCAGCCGCTTGCTTCCTTAACATTTCATTTCCTGGGGAACGAGTAATCGCCTTACGCGAAATTGCGACAAGGTACAACCTGTGCCTCGCACTCGCCAAAGACGTTAAACTCGCCGTGATACGTAGTTGGCTGGTGCCAGTGAATCCCTGGTATTTAAGTTCATCCGTTCCCGCTATGGAATATCCAAGATTTCTTTCCAGTTCTGCCAGTCGAGATCTTAATTTACAAAACTGCCTAAAAAACGACGCGGAGAGAAAATTTCCCGAGGAATTTCGACATTACAAGCGAATTCGAACCGCAAGCAACCGCTACCCAATGAGCGTCCAATCACCGTATTAGATCCGAAACGAACGTAAAGCGTATCCCTTCGTTCCCCGGGGCTGTTTCGATTTGGTTCCTATCCTCCATAAATCGGCACCGCTAGATCGGAGAATCTCGTTTTATAGGCAGCTCGAGGTAAATCGCGGACGAACACGCGCTACTAATCCGTTCTACCGGATGGCCGCGGATATACGTTAGCGAAACACGTAATAGGACAATGGAGGAAGCTTGCGCGTACCAATGTCGTTGGTAAATAGTAGCCCGGACCCTAAACGCCATTGGCTCTCGGATAAAACTCTCGTCGAATGCGCGACAATATATTCAAGCGGCATCGGTTGTCGATATTATGCTAATATAATAACGGGTGTCGCGAGAGTAGCCCACTTCTCACCCCGTACGTTCGTTCTAGGTCGAGTTTCAGAAAGGAGGAACACGCTGAAACATCATGGCGACTGGCGAGGAACGAGAGAGGAGGACGTGTACGAGCTCGCAAGAACACCCTCCCGCATGTGTGGTGGATGGAATTCGCGCACCTGCTCCCCGCCGAGTTTTCGGCTTCGCCCTTTGGGACGTAATTTGTGAGGTTTACGGTCACCGAGGGGTCGAAGGACACGCCGTAAAAGGGATTTCCACGAGGCAGAGAGCCAGCCAGGGCGAGAGTGGTAAAGGTGGCATCGGCCGACTAGCCAGCCAACCAAACAAGCAGCCAGACAGTCAGCCAGCTAGTCGTCGGCCGACCTACCGACCGACCAACAAAATCCTCTGGCGTGTCTTCGCCTAGGGATTTCCTTGCCGATCCCGTCTCCCGATCCTTTGAACCTCCATCGAATCGACTCGATACCTCGTGCAGCCGACTCTGAGAATCCTACATTCGACTCTCAGTCGAGATCATTTCACCTCCTGGATTCTCCTCGTCGAGTAAAAATAAATCTCTGTCCTTTCCGCTTCCGGGGCATGAAGATAAAAAAAAAATTCCAAGGACTCCTTGGTAAATCGTAATTCGTTTGGGTGGTCTGATCACGACGTTCACTCTCCACTCTATGGTTTCATCGGCAATCTTCCGCGTCACTCGTTATCACCTTCGGCCGCTTCGATTTTCGCTATCGATCCGTCTTAAATGTCAGTCGGCAAACGATCGCCGTTATCTGCGATACCGTCGCGTATCGTTTTCGCGTTGACTCACGATTTCCATTTCAACGATTCCCACCACCACTCGTCCATTACTGGCGCGCGATCACGGGTAACGTTGATTGTCGTTCTGGTCGCGTACCTACGCTTCCTACACACGCGGAAAGGGTTCGCGATATCGGTTTCGAGGAGCGTGAGGATACCTCGAAATGGGCGCCGTTCCTCGTAAAAATACCTTCGGGTACCTCGGTAGGGGCAGGCAGGTAGATATGAAACTCGCGATAGGCAGCTTTATTCTCCGAGCGACGAGATTAGTACGCGCTCGTGACTGTATCGTGATTGAACGGAAGAAAATTTTTTGACTTGAAACACATTTAGATATCGATCGCCTCTCGCGTTCCTCGTAAGCGAGCATAGTCGGGTTGGCGAATTCTCTCGCGAAAAACAAAAATCAATTGTCCATAATAAATCCGTGGACCGATATAAGCCCAAGGATAATTGAGAGATCCAATTGTCATGCAAAAATTCGTGAAATATTAAACGGAGTCGTGAGCGCGATTTTATTTCGGCGGAGCAAGGCAATAGGAGGCTGGCGGTCGATAAGAGCGAAAAGACGGACGGGTGGATGGTCGAATGAGCGGGCCTAGCGAGGAAGTGAATTGCCGCGGGAAGGTTAAAAAGGGAGACAGAGAGAGGAGTGAGAGAGAGGGCGGAAGAAGAGGGTAGATCTGGTTACTCGAGTCCTGTTATCCGTTTGAGGCAGTTATCCCGCGCGCAACCCCTCCGCGCGAGTTCCGATGGAGACACATACCTTTCCGGTATGAAGAAGGGGAGAAGCGGACACGAAACCTTCGCAAAATTATATTATCCGGTAGTCTCGTGTTTCCACGGTCTAAGCTCGCCAATCACGAGTAAACGCATTCCGTGCGACAACTCGTCCTCTCCTTTCTCTCTCCCACCCCGACCATAACTCAAAACAAACTTCTTCGCCAGGTGGATTCGCTTATCCCGTGACTTTCCGTGGATTCGTGATTCGAATAATAACGCGCGGTCACGGTGACGAAAAAAAAGAACCAACAAAGAAGAATTCAGCCTCGAGGCGTCGTACGGCGAAGCACGCGCTTAAAGACGTCGACGCCGCCGCGCTCGTCCCCGTTCGCTTACGCGGACAACAAAAGATGTCCCCGTCTCGTATCTCTGTAAACGTTACGTAAAACCAGCGGACGCGAGTTCGATCGGCAATTTGCCGGTTATACCCGACGGAACTTTCGTAATGGAGTATCCCGCCTGCCCCTTCTCCACTAGTCCAGTCGATGAATCCTGGCGGCAGTTACGACGATAGGAAAGTTTTGTCAAAACTTTCTCCATGCTCGGAGGAGAGAGGACAGAGCGCAGGCTGGCGGGCTTTATCCGATGTGCATTCTGATTCGTCGGCGCATTATTACTCGGCGCAATGGCGCTGAAAGCGACTTGTACCCGGCGCGTGTATCGACGATTGTTACACGCCAAGAGCCATTACACTTACATCCTGGAAATTCGTTCCATAAATCCAACTAATGGCCGGGCACGGGGAGGCGCGAGCGAGCGGGACGGAAGATGATAAGAACAATGGTCCGATACTTTTGCCTCGTCCTTCTCGCTCGCGGCACACAGCTAGCTCTCCATCGCTCGCGCGCCACGCAGAATCATGAAACGATTACGTGCGCGCGCGCGCTCGTTTCGCGTAGATTCTCTTTCACGTGCCACCCGACGACGAGATGGTAATCTACGAGCGTACACATTAATCACGTTTAACGCAGTTGTTCGCGCTCTCGTAGCTTCGAAAATCCATGGAATTCCGCGCTCTCGAGAACCGCCGGATTCGCTCTCGCGAGCAAACGTTTCACTCGTCATCTTCGTTCGGCGCCGAGGCATTGGAATAACTGGCCTATAAAGCAACCGACCAGTCGATACGCCTCTAAGCGAGAACTTCCGAACCCTTGTACCGTTTATCGTGAACGATTCGATACCGCAATCTGCGTATGGCGACTGCGCCCTAGAATTGCCAGCATCAATTCTCCAAACGAATTGACGCGTGGCACGAGCGAAACGAGCGGCCAACGTAGCACGTGGGTGAGCGCCGAATAGCCTGAGCTGACTCGCGTTTTAACACGAGCGCGCGCCCTCGCTTGTTTACACGATCGCGAACGATAAATCGTTAAGTTTCGCGAGAAGAGAAAGAGAGAGATGAACGGATCCGTCGTAATTCGCCCGGGGCGTCGTTCGTCGCGGGGCCAATAACGTCGCTCCGAATCGTCGAACGTTAAATCGCGATCTTCTCTCCTTCGACGAGCGTGTCCCGAAGGCAATGCCCAATTCCACCGTAGGTGCTTCCGTTCTCCTGAAACTCTCCTCCTCGAATCTCCTCCCCGACGATCGTCGAAGCGACCGCGAGAGAAAGCGAGAGATTTTAGCGCGTATTCATCGTCGATTCCGAGGACAATAAGAGCCCGCTCTACCCTTCTCTCCTACCGAGGGGAATGGAAATCGCAGTGTCCCTAGGCCGGGGAACAATTGTCACGCGCGCGCGCACCCAAGACCGATCCTCTCGGGTTCCCCTTTTTAACGGCGAACTCGCGCGATCCCGTGCTCGTAAAAGATACACGCTCGTTACACGCGCGCTACGCTAACAAATCGAAAAGAAATCTGCGAGATCGTCGAATTTCTAGCTCGTCACGAGGAGAAGAAGAGAGAGAACCAGTCGAACGAGCTTTCTTGCTCCGCGCGCACTTTCCGCACGCACACGGACGCGTGACTTCGCAGTACGATTCGCGAAATACGTGTACACGTCTACTCTCTTCTGCGAGTCTCTCTTTACTGCTTGACGAACGTCGTGTGTCACGTGCGCGCACGGTACGCTCTTACGTTGCACACTCACGCGCGCGAAATCCTCGTCGACGAGTGAAGGTGGTGGGTAACAGGCGACGGGATCCGGGGGCGGCACCTGGGATGGATGGAGGATATATCGTCGGCGCAGGACACGCGTGCTGAAATCCAATGCCGAAGTATATACTCCACGTGTGACGCGGCGCGTATGCGATAATGATATTCCGCGAGCTTATCCTCGCTCAGTGCCGTCCCCGGATTCACCGTGGGCCCAGGCATAAATCGTTTCTCTTTTTCTGCGCGGAGAGAGACGAAGAGAGAGGGAGAGAAAAAAAAAAGAAAAGTGGCGGAGAAACGTGAGCATGGGGAAGAACGACGTGGGTGGACGTTTCGTCGTTTCCTTAATGCATTTCCACCTACCACAATTCTCTACATTTTACAAGGCTCGATTTCCCTTTGTAATGCGCGCGAGCACCGTGACGACGCGCGCTTTATTCCCTTAGCACGAGCGCCGACGACACCCGATTTCACGAGACCGCCGTAACACTCGTAATAATTTCATAAACAAACGAAGACCGGTATCAGCAGCGGCATCCGTTAAAGCGGCATGCAGGCGCGTAGAATTTAATTTTCGCGAAAACGAAAAATGGAACGGCGGAGAAGGAAGCGTTTCAGCGCTTACCACGGTGCTTCATACAAATTCATGTAGGTCTGCGTGTGAGTCGCGCATTCCCTTTTTTCGCCCCCTTCCTTCTTTGTTTAATTCAGAGTCCCGCAGTAAACTCGCCGCGCGCCGTCGACGCGTATCTCCATCGCGTACGACCGTCACCCTCCCACCCTTCCTTCCTACACCGTCACTCCTCCCCCCCGTGTATAAAGAACGCCCGAAATATCATCCATGCACGACGAGTGCCCGTTTTATCGCTCGACATAAACAGAGATAATAATCGTTCCGCGCACTTCGCCGCGACTCAATTGAAAGATGGCCTATTATTGCTCTGCCGCGCCACTTCCACGGGCATTTAAAAATTCAACCGGATTCCACTCTTCCTTCTCCTCTCCACTTCTCACCCTCGCTCGTAGAACTTCCCCTACGTGGTATTTCGTAATTTCAACTAGTAGAAACGAACGTGCAAAATTCAGTGAAAATGTTAGCTGTCGCTTGTGGATCGGTAGAAGTAAATGCTATTTCGCATATAGAAAAGAGCTCTGATTAAAATGAAATCCGAATTAGGGTTAGTTGTTATGCATTCGATTGCGTATTTATGAGCAAGATTTGAGGTTCGATCTTACCCTACAGTCCAGTGTATTAATATACATTTGAAGCAGAACCGAACGTAAAAGCATTCCGAGTGCATCGTAACGGGTTCGTCACGTGTTACGAGTCACCCCCTGCTTTAGTCACCTTCCTTGTCAGCCGCAGTCGAACGGGGTGGCTTTCTCCTTCACCCTCTTGCGTCCGTCACGCGTCTATAACCCGTGCGTTAGAAGGAAGGTGAACGTCGACTCATTGCAAGGGGTGATTGCACCCCCGCGACAGCTACGGATGACGGTAAAAGTGACGTGAAATGCCTCCCTACGACGTGCCACCGAGAAATCTCGAGGTGCCGGTGATATCAAAATATTTCCGTCAAGGTCGTCGCACTTTCGCCGTCATTGCCTAGACGCAAATGCATTTGCGAGCATTTCTTGGTGCGTGTCCCGCCTTTCATATTCTCTTATTTTTTCGTCGTATCTTTCTTCGTGGCTCTCACTCCCTCGTTAAGAGAAATTCCACGTTGGTGAGACAGCTGCACGCGTCGCTTCGCGAAAATGATTGGCCCGAGCAACCGTCCCTCCCAGTAGGCTAGAGTGGCTCGTGAAAAGAAGAGGAGCCGAAAGAATAACGAAGGCGACGCCTGTGAAAACAGAAGCGCTCGTCGCTTTCGTCGTCGTCGAGACGTTAATGGATGACACGAAGAATTCGGGGATAGCGGCATCGAGATTAAAGAGGAAGAGCACACGGGGTCGCTCGAATTCTTCTCCTCCCTCGTTTGCCCCCCTTCGTGGTAGAATTTTTTCTCACCGCGGAATTTACTATAACGCTTTCGCTCGTCGAGAAAATGCTACGCTAACGCGCGAACAAAATAATTGGTTCGACGAGCAAATGGGCAGAGGCAATGAGAAGAGGGGCTTAAATGACAAGCTGGTGAAGAAACATAAGAAATGCCTTTGTTCTTTTTAGGTGCGGTCCTTTGTTTTCTTCTTTCGGAAAAAACTTGGGAAAGAACGTTTATCAAACTCGCGGCGGGTAATTACAGTAAGGATTATCGTGAGCGTGAAAATGCGCGAATCGCTTAATTCCACCGTGACGATAAATAAGACTATCCAGTTTCTAAAGAAGCTAAATGGAAAGGTCTATTTGTAAGGTCTCGCTGTAGCCGGCGTCTTTCTCACTTTTCACGGCGATTTCATTATTACTGCTCCAGGATCCGAAGTCGTTCGATCAAGCGTGCTACCCACCGTCGTCTCACGATTCTCCCTGTCCCTCGCGCAAATAAATCTAAAGTCAGGCGAGGGTGACACGACGTACCGTCGTGTTCTTCTCGTCTGTTCCAGGCGAGATAGAAGTCGGTCGATCAGTCATTGCGACAGCCTTCCCGCAACGGTCCGAGACAAATCGAGAGAGAAACATGGGGGCTAAGGAGAGACAGAGAGAAAGAGAAAGGGGATGGAGGCTTAAAGAAAAAGAAAAGAGGTGGGGCTGCTGCTCGTTCTCTCACGATACTTGTCGTCCTTGACGGAAGACGCGAGGCAATACACACGTTCGGAAATTGCTTTAAATTTTCCGTAACCACGTATACCTTGCGAACTTTTTTTCTTTGCGCAGCACACGATCGTATGTACGTGCTAATATAAAACTTACACTAATTCTAAGAACTCAAAAAAAACGAGAAATAAAAATTGCTACTCCTTTTCGCTTATCTTCCTCTTCCTCCTATTTCTTATTACCCACCTCTAAGTATACAATATAAAAAATCGTACTTCTCAAATACGTACTTCTCAAATCGTACCTCTCTGCAGCCACGAAATTCTGCACACGCTTCTCGACGTTCTCGACAAGGATAGGACACAACCCCCGGAAGTCGCCGAGTGCGGGCGTTTGGTCCTTTCAGGACGACGGTGTGGTGCACCGCGTAGGAAACAGCAAAGTAGGGAGGTACGGGCGAGGTGGACACGCTCCTGGTGCGTCCGCTGTATGCTCGGGGACCGAGGAAGAGGAACCTTTGTATCGGGACCACCGACTGTGAATCCGGTACCACTATCTGTACACAGTGACCCTTCCTGTTCGCGCACCAAAACACGACTGCGCGGCTACGCTCGTTTCGGTGTCACGCTAGGACTTTCGAATGGGCGTACTCGCCCGTTCATGTTTTTGTTGTCTCCGGTGTAGATAGCTCGTACTAACGTCGAAGGCCGTTACGCAGGCGACCTTCAGCGTGGAAATTCCTTTCCAACGCTTACACGTGGTGGAGAAAATTTACATTTCAAACGACTCAAAATCATTCCCTCCTATCGTACTTTTTACTCAACGACGAAACGTTACTCCCGAGAGATAGAGAGAAAAATATCGTGGGTCATTTGACACGATAACCGCAGGAAAGACGGTACATCGATCCACCTCGAAGGAATAATCTCGCGAGATAATATTCGTATCCGGGCGATGCGCCGCGCGCGCCTGGACGAATCGGCGCAGCCGTTCGTGCCAAAAAATGGAAACCTCGTTCCGGGAAATACGTCCGAACGTTTTTCGCGTCGCCGGCCCGTGACGGAACAAAACACCGAATTTCTGAGGTGGAGAATCGAGCGCGGCGGAAACGGGATGGGAAAGAGAACGGGATGCGGAGGGAGAAAACGAGGGAGAGAGAGAGAGAGAGAGAATTAGAGGAAGAAGGAGGGACGAAGGAAGGGAGAAAAACGGCGACGGTAGGTAACAGCGAGGAAGCAGAAGAACGGAACCGCGCTGGCGTGGTCAGCCGAAGGCAAAACAAGAGCCACGAGCTTTATTGACTGGAACCGATGAAAAACGAGGAGAGATCGGCTACCGCACGACCATTCCACCCCTTCGCCTCGAACCTACCCCTCCCGAAACTCGAGCGTTCGTGGGCTGAGTAAAAGTTCGCTCGCCTCGTCTCGTATCGATGCGATAGGTAAATACGCCGGTGGATAGATACGCGACGTTACATACGAGCCGAGCACATATGTACGTACGAACCAGCGACGCGCATACACATCTTCCGACAGGCTCCGCGAGCTGAAGGGGGTGGTGGGGTGATGGCGGTGGTGCATCGCCCTCGCGGGGACCGAGAAAGTATTGCCTCGTCCCCTGCCCGCTTCGGAGCTTGTGAAATTTTCGGCTCAACTGCGATTCGTCGCGCGATAACCCGCCGACGTCGCTGTGACGAGAATCGCGACGAGGTGAGGGTGACGATTAAAATTTGCGAATTCAAGGTCTCCTCGTTCGGAACACGCACGTCTCATCGCGCTTCTTACCCTCTCCCGATTTCCATACGCGCGAAAGGACGAGCTAAAGAATGGGGAAGAGTGAGGAAGGTCCTCGAGGTGGAGGAAAAAATAATGCCGGCCGCGATGCGCGGCGTTCTTTTCCACTTCGTATCTTCCGCACGTGAAAGCATTTCCAGGTCTCTGAATATTTCTCCACCGGGCGTATGTGCGCACGGGCCGATGCACTTGCGTATTGCATTTCGAGACGGATACGTGTAGACGGATACGACGAGGAGGGTGAGAGCAGGGGGTCTGCCAGTCCGCCCGCGTCTATGTACACATAGAAGCGCGTATATAAAGCGGGAGGGGTACGTGTCGAATGAACTGCGATCGTGGAACAGCTGACGCGATGTCCCACGTACCAATCGGTTTTATCTGCCGTGGAAAGCAGAAGAGGGATGGCACGGGCGAGCTAGGGTGGAAGGGTGGATGAGAAAGAGGGGATGCCATCTTCCCTCCAGTAGTTTCTCCGACTGCAATTTCGACGATTGCATCGAGGTGCGCGCGATGACGACCGGCAGTGACACCGGCGGTGATCGACTTCCGGCGCGTGAGGGGTAGCGCGCGAGAAACCGCGGGCCCTCGAAAGATTAACGACGTATCGTGACTCTCTCGCGTCATGACGGGTGAGCGACGACGATTCGCTTTGCGAGAGAGGGAATAAAAATAAGAGAGAGAGAGAGGGAGAGAGAAAGAAGCTGACATCGAATTCCCGAGGGAGGATGTCTCTTGGAAAAAAGCTCCGGAGAGGGAAAAGCAATCGAGCGTGTCGTTCCTTGGGAGGACGGAATGTTGACTCGAGCGCGTGCGCGATAGAAGAGAGTGGTGGAACACGCGCGTGCACACACGAGAAAAGGCGGTTCTTCCCGTGCCGAGAGAACGTGCCCGCGAATACAAAGGGCCACGCGAGAGCCCCTAACTTCGACTCTTGACAAAAGTTTCTAGTTCGTTTAAAAGTAAACTTGGACTGATTCGATTTGACATTCCTGTCGTACAGGTGCACCAACGAGCGTATGACTGTCGCGCGGGTACCTTCGCGCGTATGTGTACCCAACGAGAATGCATGCGAAGGGTTACGGGGAAAAGGGCGCGTGGGAGTGCATGGAACGGGACCGGTATCCAGATCGTATAAAAGTTTCGAGCTCGGTAGCAAACCTCGGTAACTTCGAAGACAGAGAGATGGAGAAGGAGGAGAAGTGGCACGCGGGTGTGCGCGCGGGCGCGTGGATGCGCGAGGTACAAACGGAAAGGACGGCGGAGAGACGGAAGACGAGAGTCGTTTAAAGTCGTAATTGCGCCAATTTCAAGTCGTTCCTCTTTTTCTTCCTCTCCTTCCATCCCACTCGTGATCCAACCTCTTCCTTCCTCGTCGCAGCGCCACTTCTGGTAATGAGAATGAAACAAACGCCGGCGCTCGAGCGGTGCCCCCTCGAATCAAACTCGCAATATCGCCCTCTCGCGCCTGCGCGCGCCACTCTTTATCCCGACTCTCGCGAAAAGTCTCATTTTCCACGAGCGGCAAAGAGCGACGCGACGGCGACAATTTTTTTTTTTTTTCTCCTCCACCTTTTCCCTCCTCTTACGAGGAGATGCGCTCAAAGATACGCTAAGCGAACGGGTCGAGGTGAAATCTGCGACGCAAGAGCCTCCCTTTAATTCTCGAATCGACGTTACTCCTTCGGAGTGGAAATCGTTCCCGGGGGGTGAAGATCGCGTACGTCGTGGTCCCGCGCATAGACATTAAGTCAAGCACCGAAGTCAAACTCGACTACCTCCTCTTCCTCCTTCTCCTTGTCTAACGGGAAACGGAACGACCACGAGCGCCCGCGACTCGGTCCCCAAAGGGTTGCCACGACGAGGAAAGGGCGCGGTAATCGAGAGGGCCCCGTGTCCGTTCCGCAAGCGCTGGGGTGCTTTGACGGCGGAATGTTTTCATTTTAAGGTCCTTCAGAGTCCTCCAAAGCCTTCTCCGCCCCTCAGCTCCCCCACCAACTCCTTCTCCATACTCGGGGCGTCCCTCGCGGGCAAGCACCGGTGCAGGCAGTCGCCGCCACCGTCTCCCCGAGTTTTTAACCCATTCTTTCGCACATTCGCCGCTTTTCCACGGCGCCTTTGATGTGACTGGATGAGGCCGTAGGTGCACCTTTTTTGCGCGCACGACCCGTCTCACCGTACACATACACGTGTACGTAAGCGAATACGCTCACCCTTCCGCAAACGTCGTTCCACCCCACGCTCTCTATTCCCACCTCCTTCTTCTCCTCTCTCTTCCCTTTGTTTATGCAGTGCCTCTTGGATGGCTGGATAACATTCATACGCGACCCCTTCCGACTTCTTCCCGACTTCGACCCCTTTCCTTCGCTCACCCTCGCACCCCCTTCTACTTTCTTCTTTATCGCTTCTTCGTTAATCACTCCGACCACGAAAGAGAGCGCGCCCTCCGTCCCCTTTGTTTTTTAACTCTCTACCCCCTCGTACGAGAGGAATCAACCTTCGAGTTGGGAGAGGGGACGAAAGCACGTCCAAGCGGTTAACAGTGAAACGCATTGATCGAGCGTGGAACGGGGGAAGGATGTAATGGGTTGGGAAGGACAGAGGAGTCGAGGAGCGAGAGAAACGGGCCAGGGAAGATTTCGGCTTCAAAGGAATAACTCTCGCCTGGGAATCTATACGTGCCGATACTCTTACGGTCCTCGTGGAAACTTCTGCTGCACGTCCGTTCGAAATCTCGAGCGAACGTCGGTGCGTTCGACCGTGCCAGCCTCTTCATCCCTCTCGCGTGCTCTCGCCCTACTGTAACGCCCGGAGAAATTACTCGGAGGAGGGAGGATCCTTCGACTTGATTTGTCTTCCCCGAGTCGCGGCCGCTCTTCTCCTCGAGGTTGCTGATATACTCGCGCGTGCGAACGCTCGACTTCGGTCGGATATCAGAGAGAGAAATGTTGCGCATTTCTCCATGGAACAAGAACGATTACATATTTGTACGAGGTGTATGGTACACACGTAGCTACGAATTTCCAAGGCTATCTCGGGAGAGCGTGGAGCGTGAGGCGCCAAAAGTAAATGGGCGACGAGAAGAAAATAATATCTACTTCGCGTCGGGTCGAGGAAGCAATTTCGAACTTCCTTTTCCTTTTGCGCGACCAGCTTCCCTTTTCATCCCTTTCCAGCCACCCTCTGCTCTTTTATTCTCCGTGAACTATTTTCTCCTCTTCCTTATTTCACCTTTGGTCGCCCGTGTGCGCCTCGCGCGTTTTAAATCCTCGAAAGTAGCGGAGATAAAGGATTTTAACGGAATAACGATCTTGAGAATTATTGCCCAGCGTTGGCCACCGCAGCGCATAATGCCGAACGGTGAAAGCAAAGAATTCGAGGAATCATCGACAAGGAATTTGCGGTATCGACATAAATAATGTTTACCAACGCATTCATACCTTTTTCTCTTCGCGTAGCAGATAGTACGCGACTCGAGTTCCAACGAAATACGCGACATCTTTTTTTCTCTCCTGTTCATCGTGCGCGCTCGCGAGGCACGGCGTAACTCACGCGTGACTCGCATTTTCGCGATATCTGTATTTGCGCTCGGTGTCTTTTACGAAGCGACATTATCTTTACGACCCAGCTTGATAATGAAGTTACAGGACTAGGAACGGCGCGCGAGCGACGTAATCGCAGGATCGAGATATCTCCGGCCTTCGTCCCCTCCTCTCTCTCTCCCTCTCACAACGAAGGAGGGGAGAGAGAGGAAAAATTCCCCGTCACGGAATTTCGTCGCATTCTCGCGAATATTCCTTCGTCCTTCTGCTCCTCGTCCCAGCGGAAAAGGGAAACTATTCGGAAGCGTAAATGCGCTCCACGGTCCGGTTTTCCCTGGCGACAAGCCGACGCCGAAGTGCCGCGAGGAAAAAGAAGCGCCGGGTCTCGCGCTCGCCTTGGTCTATCCTCGCTCCTCTCGCGGGGCTCTTTGGGAATTTTGCCGCGTGACATCGAGAGAGCGAAGTACAAAGTTTTAGTGAAACTCGCCCGCACCGACGACATCGACGGGCTTCCGCTTGGAAAGAATCCATAAAACTGATATCGGTGGTTAGAGGCAAAACCGACGTCGTTAACGGTGGAGCTTCTGATTTTCGAGCTTCCCTCTCGCCGAGAGGCGGGCTCCCGTAGGAATTACGCGCGGAGACGGAACGAAACGAGTGTAGGGACCCTCGAACGATTTTTGCGCTCGAACTGGACCGCGGAAGAATGGCTTCCGCGATGCGATCGTAACTTCGCCGAGAAGAGATCGCGGTACTATGAATATACAATTTATCCGACGTCGTTCTTCGACGGGAACGAAAACGGCGAAGTAGATACCGGGACCGACCCTTCCTCGCCCGCGTGGAACTCATACCGAATCAGTACCGCGAAAAAAAGTGAGCGGTACGGGTGAGATAATTTTTTATGGTTCTCCAAAGGACACCCAAGAGAGATTTCTCCTTTTCTCTTTTTTTCTTTTTTCACCAACGACGCACCTGATTCTCTTATCGAGGATAAACACATTCGGCGATCGCATCGCAATCAGAAAGAGGCTCACCGATATTTATGGCGTCGTAAACGTAATCGTGCGCGACGCACGCCGACTGTGTTTTCCTCTGGCACCTCGTCACCGACGAGGAACAGTCCTTGAACTACATCAGTAAGCGCGTCTCGTTAATCGTTATTCAAACGGCGAGCTGAAAGTTCCAGGACGAAAAAACGCGTCGAGTAGGATTTCTTTTTTGTTTCCTACGTTTTGAGAAGGTGAGTCCCGGGGAGACGGAGCTAAAATGCGCGGGGTAAACGACCTCGCCGAGTAGAAGTAACGTTTACCGGGCTTTATCAGAAAAACATTTTAAACTTCGGAAAGACGTTGGTGCTTGGTACAGGAGGGGGAAAGGGAGAGCACGTTACGATAACCGAATATCGCACTGTTTACCGAAATACCTCTCCAGCGACGCACCTTACGCGAATTCGAGGGAAAGGTGCGCCTCGTCAAGGTTCAATCTCATCGCGATATCTTCGGGCGCAGTCCAAACGTCGAATTCGATTTCGTTCTTGGGGATTCGTCCTCCTCCTCGCTCGTTCTCTCTCTTTCTCTCTCTCGTTTTCCTTCTACGATCGAGGGTACGTACCGCACTAGACGAGAGTTCAGATTTACACGGATCGACCGGTATATCTGCTTGCGTAAACAGGAGTTGCGTCACTCCTGCCTCTCGTGTTTCTTCTATCGCGCGTACGTAGGTACACACCACATTTCTTATTTGCCGTATGCACACACGCATGCGCGCGCCTTCCGAGAGCCGAAGGTGAGGGGAACGAACGGAGGATCTGTGTGAAGGAAGAGAACGAGGACGGCCACGTGTGACGGGGGCGCACCATATTGACCGATAAAGTAAACGACGTTGCACCACGCTCCTGGCATGCTCGAGCTAGAAGTGTTGCATCTTCAGTTGCGTAGTCTCGAAAGGTACCTACATTCAAGAGGTGAATCATCGCTGATCGGTCGGCGATGTTCCAATGACACAAGCCATATTTCAAGAGACAGGACACGACGGTTTTTGTTCGGAAATTAATTTTTCTCCTCGATTCAAAAATCGGAGCATCCTTCTGACGAACGGAAAGGCGAGCTTTCAAACTCGACTACGTTTGACGTCACCGCTATCTTATCGAATGTTGAAATATTTCACGCCCATCGATCTTAATTGCGGTGGACAGAAAACATCCGGCATGCCGTTGCAAATAAATTGAACTAGTTGTGGTTAGTGGTCGGCACGATCGTCGGGTGCTCGCGCTTCGCGCTCGCCTCACGGGATGCAGAAAAGCTTCGCTTCCTGCTATAGGCACGACCGCATAACTCACGTTTCCATACTTGAATTTCCCATAATTTTCAAACGGTTGAAGATGGCGGTATATAAAATTTCGTGGCACCAAATGGGTATATACTCGATGCACATGCCAAATTTTGTTCGGATCAGTTCAGTCGTTTTGCCGGAATATTGGACTAAAGATTTGAATTAGCCGCCATTTTTGATTCGGGCAATCAAAAAATTTGAAAATTTCCAGAAATTGTCATTGTATACGTGTACATGTATATGTAAAATTTTATCGGGATCCAATAAATAGTACCAAAGATATGAATTTTTCGATATTTGAATTTGCCGCCATTTTGTACCGGTTCAAGATGGCGGCTCAGAAACCTTATTGTGAACTCACAGTAATGTACTTGATTTTTGTGCCAAATTTCGTCCCGATCGGTTCAGCCGTTTTTCCGAAATCGAGGATATACGCGGACACACACACATACATATGAACGGTTTTCAGGATGGCGATTGCATAAGTCACTCCCTTAACGGTCGTGCCTAAAAATGAATGCTAACTCTCGACTACATTTCTACGTTTTCTCCATTTCAATTTGGTTATCTGTTGAGATATTCTGCAAAGAGAGAGAAGTGTACCGGTGAACGGTTGCAATCTCGAGGACTGATTTCCGCGAGGATATTTTGAATTTGCGAATCGCAGACCATGCGGAAGAGCCAACGAGAGAGACAGCGAATGTGCGAGAGGGAATGTGAGACGGAGCGCGAATAGTCCGAAATGAATTCGTTCCGTGCGAGCTGACGGCAAAGAAACACTCCACGCTTGGCCTCTCCTCTCTCTTTCTCTTTCTCTCTCTCTCTGCACGCCAGAAAATCGTTCCACGTTTCCCGCACCACTATTAACCTAGGACCCCCACCATGACCAACAAAATTTCAGAGCTGCCTGAATTAAGGTGCTGATTCAGTACTGACGTAGTGTGGCATTGCCTATTTTAGTGCTGAAACGATTTGACAGGAAAAACGACTTTCCGCTTGTCGTTAAACTAGCCCTCTCATAAAAAAAAAATATTTCTTCCTGCCAAACGACTTGAGCACTAAAATCACCGATGCAGTACTAAATCAACGCCAAGTCAGCACTTGACTGTAGTGCTTTCGAAATTTCTTTTTGATAATTGTAGTGGCGCTAGCTTAATGGAAGTATTCTTGGCAAGCTTTATATTAATTTCCCGTCCGTTTATCCTCCGCGCGCTGCTAGGGCGACGACGACGATGACGTCGGCGTCGAAGCCAAGCGGCCCTTTGAGCGTACCAAAAGGGAAGCGGATTGAGGCAACAAAGGTAATCTCGCGTATAGCTCGAAGCAATCGAAAACGTCGATTTCCTACGAAACGGTGAGTACCCCGGTTCCTCGGTGCGCGCGATAACGGGGCAAAGAAACTTGGAATAATCTAATCGGTCCGCTATCCATCGTGATTACGGCCAACGCCATTTTCCTCGAGGCACGGCGCACAGGTGAATACCCGAAGCGAACGTGCCCTTTTGCCGGAAACGAGATTCGACGGCGGGGGCGTATCCAATAGAACCCACGAAAATTATCCGGCAAACGTCGTCCCGCGGATGATGAGTTCGAACAGGGCCTCCACTCCATTCTTGCCAATATACTCCGTCAGAACGTTATTTCCAACGTAGAAAAGAACGGCGTAGTAACGCGAGCTCGTAAACTTTCGTGGAGCTTCTGATTATTTAGAAATTTCTGTGGGCTCCTGTGGGGCGCGGCAGGGAGGATAAAAGGAAACGAGAGGGTAACGCGCAAAAGGGAACGCGATAAAACGAAGCTTTCGCCGTATGATACGAGGAGGGAAAAGAGGAGGGCAAGCTGTAGGAGGAAGAGACGCTGACCCCCCTCCGGATGCTCCGGGAAAGCACCGCGAACTCAATTTACCTGGCTTTCCTCGCCTGCGCGCGCGCGCGTTCGCGGAGCATGGCGGGAGCTGGTAGACGAAGAGTGAAAAAGGGAGACGCTTAAATTTTGCGTCGTAATGCAGCAGCCTCGTGGCACACGGGGCACTGCGCGCGTGTGGGGCGCCGTGCGAGTGGGTAGTAACGCCGTGGAAGAGCCACTTTCGTCCTGCTTTTCCGCGGCTGCGCCCGTCACTACCGCCGCCGGCGATGCCCAAGAGCACACGTACAAACGTTCGGGACTACCATAATTCAGAACGAGTGCTAAAGAGAGAAACTCTGTACTACGTGTGGTGGCGTCGTAGCAGTGAGAGGAAGGGAGAGGGTAGACCATGGCGCGGGAGCATGCGAGCGGCACGTGCGGGTGGAAGGTGCAAAAGAGTGGAAGGAAGAGAGAAGAAACGAAAGAAAGAACGAAAGAGGGAGAAAGAGAGAAAGAGAGAGAGGACGATAGGCCGCGTGCGCGCTCGCGCGCGGGGGCAATACGGACGCGCGCGCGCGTACACGAGGGAGTAAAAGGAGGTTCGGGAGAGAGCAAGCACTCTACTCGTAAAAATACCAACGCCGGCAAAGAGAGACCCGACCGAGACCGGCGAAAATAACACTTCAAGAGATCTTACTTACGGGCGATGTGGAGCGAGGAAAATTCGCGCGGAGAACGACCGCTGCGCCGAGGAAGGACGCGAGAACGAGGGGAAGGAGAGAGAGTGGAGAGAATGAGTGGGCGTAGGGAGAGATGCTGAATGGGGAAAGAAACGCGCGAAGGAAGCTGGTCTAAAGCGCGATAGAAAAGCGAGCCGTGGCTAAACGGGCCGCTCGCCCTAACCCTAACGCTAGTTCGCGAGATATATGCGCGTTTTCCTCCTCGCCTAAGTGGTGCGAATTTTCAACGAAACCTCATCCTCGTTCCGTGGCGTCTCTGACGACCGTAAATTACGCGGCGATTCCCAGGTAGGCGGAGGAGAAGCCGGTGGGAAGGGAAAAAAGGGCGCGCGGGAGTCTTGTAATTTCGCGTCGTGCATCTTCCTCCCGGGGGCGACGACGACGCGTCCCCACGTCCACTCCCAGACCTTCCCCCATCACGATTGATTTACTACGCCGCTACTCCTTTCGTGACTCCTGTTCTACGCGCGTGTAAACGATCCCGTAAAAGAACAAATTATGCTCGCGCACGGTATCGCGTTAAATTCGCAATTAAAAAGAATTTCACCCCCGGTGCAATAAACCTTCCTACCCCTCGTCCCGTTCGCGCTTCTTTATTTCACTTTGCTTTAGGCCACCGCCCCCGCGCCTCGTTCGCGAGAGAGATCGTGAAAAGGCTCGTTCACCGCGGTGAAGAGAATCACGCGTAAATGCGGGAGGGAGAAGGAGAGAGACGAATATTCCGGGAGGTACGTTTACCTCCCGGTGCTTTTTAGCATCTCAGACACGAGACCGTGAGAGTGAGAGAAGGAGGTGAGACTGGAAGACGAGGAAGAAGGTGACGGAGGACGACGAGATGGAAAACGGAGAAAGAGGAGAAACAGGGGTAAGAAAAGAAGGAGCGAGGATCGAGAGGACGGTGAAGCTCTTGGCTCTCCCTCGTTCCACTTCTTAGTTCGCGTCTTCGTCGTCCTCTGGCGTCATACGGCACTCTCCTTGGCGTCAGCCACCTCTTTTCTCACCCTCCAGGAAGAAGGAGAAGCATCAGCTACCGGCTGATCCTTGCCTCGCGAGCGAGTAATTCGTTTTGTTCGCTGCAAGGTGTTAATATCGGTACTACCCTCCTCGCCATTTTCCACCCCTCTTCCTTTGTCTCCTCCACCCTGTCTCTTGTTCTTCCTTCGATCGACGAAACCCTCCCTCTCGTCTAAACGTACCAAAGGACCGGAGTCCTGCAGGAATAGGAGAGAGGGAACCGAGACACAGGTACCGGGCGTTTATCGACTTTCGTCTCTCTATCGATTCCTCACGCGTCACCGGAAGGAAAAAGCACGGAGAAGGGAGGAGAACGGGCGAAGACGTTGGCGGCACGAGAGGGACGAGACGTTGGCAACCCTCTATTACCGACGTTGCCGTGAACGTCCCGGTAACACAAAATAAAATTAGCGCTCGCAGCGTTTTATGCGACCCTCCTTTCGCTCCCTCGCGCGCGAGAGAGAGAAGGAGAGAGGAGAGGAAGGACTACGAGGGGGTGGCGGTACTCCATCGACTCTCCCTCCTGTCTTCCTTCCTCCTTTCCTCTCCACCATCTCCTCGCGTCTTCCTCGCCTCTCCGCCTCCTCGACGGGCTCGCGCTTGTCTCACTCCTACACGCAAACTCCATTAGGGGGGCTCCGAGCTCGCGGGGAATACCGTATTATGACACCGGAGGGCTCCACGAGAGCTCGAGGGGCGGTGGAAAGAAGAACGTGGGTGGACCGAAGCTTCGAGTAGACGCTTGAACCCGTGGGGATGAAAGAAGGAAGGAAAGAAACGAAGGAGGGAGAAGGGACTCGAAGAGAAAGGAGCCTCGAAATCGAGAAAGCCTCGTGCTCTTTCTGTATATCATCCTTCTCTAAGCTCCCGGCTTCTCTCCGCTTTCCACAAACGTGCTCGTCGCGTAGAATGAAGAAAAACAGACGCGCCAAAGTACCCGAGACACAGTCGTACGAGGCTCGCGCCACCTTGCAAGACCCACTTCGCATATTCCTCGCGGACACGCTCGCGAAGGTGTGGCAACGAGTGTCCGAAGATCGCTGATACCGCTCGTACCGCGGCCCTTTGGCTTTGAGAGAAATAGAAAAGTGGTTTCGTAAGAGAACTTACGTAGCACCGCGCGACCCATTTGACGTGACGAGGATGACATCTTCGATCGACGTCTCGACTCAATTAAATTTTAACGTCACCCGTGTAAATCGCGCGACGAACGTGTTCCGAAATATCCGAGCTCCTCGTCCACCGGGTCTCTTTTTTATCGCGTTCCGACATCCGTAAACAGCAAAATGTCTATGAAAGCATCGGTGGCTGTGTCTCGTAAGAGGGCCGTAAGAGTCCAAGTGCATCGTTCTTAACTTACCCTTCCCCTTATTTCGACGGATCCTTACGATCTCGTAACTCTTCGATGTTCGTACGTATAATCGTATAGGTACATAAATCTACGAAAGTACATACCGAAGGTACATATTCGTACATAAGCGTATATATGTCGCTGTCGCGCGATATCCTCGAGCGCAGGTAGTCGCTCTCTCGGCATACCGATGAAACAGGCACGGACGGTGTGCCTGGGGGTGGTTAGATAAAAAAGCAAGCTTTTCCTTCAACCTGGTCACGAGCTTCTTACAGGGTCGCCTCTTATCGTGGACGCCCGCTCCGCCCACCGTGTTGCGCGTGCGACAGTGCCCGTCCGCCCGAGCGTCGTCGCTTCCGCTCGATGAGACGCGTTTACGCGCGGAAAATTAATTTCCCGAGGATCACGCGCGTCGTCTTAGGGGAAACAGTGGCTTAAACGCGAGCCCCGGTTACGATCCATCTCGATTCGCGCGAGAGCCACGACGGAGGAAGGTGGAATTTCTCGGGCGAACGATAATAATCCGTCGTGGCGGCTGGTTGGCTCGAAAAAGGGACGCCCTGGAGCGGAAGCGGAGACGGCGGGTGTGCAGGGGGGTAGAAAAGTTGAGCGAGCGATCGCGCGGCACCAACTGGCCTCACTTCGGCTCGAGTTAGGTGAAAAACTCCCCCTCGAAACTTGCGGTGAAGCCGAGCGTGGCGAAGTAGGTCGAAAATACGTTTTATAATCTTTCTTTGTCACCTTCCTCGACGACGAGAACGACGACGAGGACGATGTCGACGTCGACGGCGGCACAGCCAGCGTCGACCACGGCAACGATCCGGGGGTGGAAGAGAAAAGGGATGCTCGCGACGCGTGGCACCGCAGGCCCGCTTCCTTCTTTTTCAATCCCAGGCAACCTCGGCCGCGACTGGGTGGAGAAAAAGGAGAATCTCGCGAATCGAAGCTCGACGAGTGCACCTTCGTCGGAGGTGCCACCAAGACGACGACGACGATGTTAGACGCCCGCTACGTCGTCGACGACGACGACGACGACGACGAGGAAGAAAATCGATAGCCCGCCTCACGGCCTCTCTTTTCCTCCTGAGTTTCTTGCGATCGCTCGTCGAACTCTCACCTCCACCGCCATCAGCCCCTTCTTCCACCACCTTCTCCTTCCACCACCCATCCACCGACAGCTCCCAACTCTCAACCCTCGAGCCACTCTCCGATACCTTCAGACTCGATCCATAACGGTTTTTGCCGGCAGCCTCCGACGAGGCAAAATAGTTCGAAAGCCTCGGGTCATCCATCAAAGCAGCGCGATTCTCGTCGACCTCGCCCGGCGAAGATTCATCGACCCCTCCTCCTTCTCCCCTTTCTACGAGCGCTACTTAGCCCTTGGATTTCTGCACCGAAGTCGCGCCAACTACGAGCGCGCGGGCCCCCGATCTGGAAGAACCAAATCACGATTCGGGTCGTCGTGATTCGTGGATGCGCCGTGGATGATCGTGAGTAGCTGCAAAAAGTTCGCGAGTGGAGCAAGAGGATGATCGTAGGTGGGAGAATTCTCGATTAGTCGAACAAACGAGGTTTCGCGTTGGACGGAAATTCTTTTCGATGCATCGACAAGCCTCGGCGCGCGTTCTTTCTCCTTTTTTCGTATATACCTATATGTACTCGGAGCCGATAGGATATCCGGATACGTTAGGAGGTCGAGATCCGCCGGTGTACCGAAAATAGAACGAATATCTACCCCGGCAAGCGCCGTTAGAGTCAGCTCACCCTCGTCCCTCCACGGGCGTTGCCCAACTTCACCTCGGCGTAACTAACATTTCGCTTTCCTTCGTAGCCGATAACTGGCTCACCGTCGATTTACGAGGTTTTAGCCGTCCTTAAGAGAAGGTGAAGGGAGGAGACAAAAGGAGGGAGAGCGAAAGGAAGGCAAGGCGGTGGCAAGGGAGTGTTTTATCTCTCACACTACATCGTTTTCCGCTCGTTGCTTGCTACGGGGCAACGAAAAATCGCGAGCAACGGTCCACGGAGCTAAGGGATGAGCGGATCGGATGGAGAAAAGGCGAGAGACGGAACGAGGAGAAGGAAGAAAGCGAGATAAGATTGCACGCTGCGATCCTCCTGCAACGTTTCTCCCGCGTAGATTAGGCCCCTCCCGCTTCATCCCTTAGAAAGCTCTCTCCATTCCGAAGATTCGTTAAGCGAACGATTGAGCGAAACTTCGATATCGAATGGGCCCCGGTACTTAAACGCTTCGGCATCTTCACCATCCGTGGAAAACCCTACGAAGGACGGAATCGCGGAATGGAGAAAATGGAATTTCACGGAAGCAAGCCGGCCAGATCGGGTTGGCGCTTATTACGACGAAACGCGAACAGGGGAGTTAACCCGACGCGACAGGCCGATCGTCGAATCGTCGTAGCGCGTAATGGGTGTTCTAGTCTGCACGCGCCTCACGCAACCCGTCGCCGACGGACAATTTCATTCGTCGATGTATTACGGTACTTTCCAACAACGACATACTTTCTTGCGTGTCCCTCCGCTCGAACGTGTCGCCGTGCCGCGCGCGTAGCACAACGAGCATAATAAAGTCGACGACGGTGTCGAAACCGCGGGAGCAAGACGAAGACAGAATGTGAGGACTCGTTTCTCCTCGTTCGTCGAATGGCCCCGGGCGAACGAATGCCTGCAACTACTCGCAACCGTTGCTCCACTCGTTAAAAATAGATTTTAAGCTTGTTTTTATTTTCTTAGCCGTTGTTATGATCCGCATCACGCGCGGGCGATGAGCAGCGCGATAAACAGGTGGAGCCCCCGAGGAGATTTTAAATGTCATCATAATATTCTGCGGAACGAACGAGGTAGGTAACGAGAGACGGGGGCGGAGAAATTGTGAAACTTGGGGGAAAAAATCGAAATTGAAAGTCACTCGATGTTCTTTCCGCGGGGACCTTTTCATTTATGATTTCACTGGCAGTAGTGAATAATACGCCTTTGGAATGTAAAATAATTCTAGAATTTTCCGTGAAAGTATTCACCGTTGGAAAGTTATTTGGACGAAGAAGTGTAATTATTTCAGGGAAATCGCTGTTGCGCATCGTAACGTTATCCAGTTTATAGAAATCATGACTCTTCCAGCCTTGAACCAATTTTTGGACAAAGCCTGTGTCGTGGCACTTTGGTTTCCGGAAAGAGGTGAATTTTACGACTACTACTCTCTCTTCCGTTTCCCACGCTTAACGGCTTGTGGAAGGGCTTGACGAAGGGTCGCCGTGCTCGGCGAGCGTGACAACGGAAAAAATCTCAACGATGCGCGAAGGAAGGCCGTTGCGCAACGCCGGCCTCGTACTTCCTGGTAGGAAGTCTTCAGCGAATTTCCATCAACACCCTGCCCCCGTGCGCCGTAAGAGCTCTCAGAAAGGGCTCCTTCATTTTTCCCACACTTTCAACTCACAATTAGCGGAACACCTGGGAGCCGCGTGGTCTCGTTGCGTCCCACTTCGAGGACAAAGTTCAATCGTCCTTTGCTCGGAAACGACGGAACGGAGACGTGGCTACGAGGCGAGTAATCGCTACGATTTATTACTCAATTTGTCCAGAAGGGACCGTCCGCGTCCCTCCCGCCTTCTATCGCCGATGGTCCGTGAAGCGGCCGGTGTAATTATTTTTCAAGGACTCGAAGCGGCATAGAGGAGAGTAAGATGGATCAAGGAGGGAGGAGCAACGACGAAGACGACGAGAAGGAGAAGAGAGAAGGAGGAGAGAATCGCCGAGAGCTACGACGACGATAATGAAAACGTTGCCAGAAGGCACTGATGATCGTTAAGCGTTCGTCACTGGGGGTCCTGTAGCGGAACGGCCGGCGCGCGACACTGCGGCAAAGAGCTGGAGATTCAAAAGAACGTCAAGTACCTAAAGTTTATTGCCTTTGACTCGGCACCGCGGCCTACGTTTCTCTACAGAAGGGATGAAATTTTCAGGATCCGTTGGACGAATCATCTTCCACGAGCGATCCCCACGAAAATACGAAGAAAAACCGAGCCGAGTTACAAGACATTCTCGTTTCTTTTTCGACACAATTACCGCAACATTTACCCTTTGAAAGGGTCGCGGAACGCCCCTTTCTCCCGGGGGCAAACGCGAACATTATCGCGCACTTTGGCCGATGTCTTCGCATCGACTCTCCCGTTAACGACTAAGAGCGCGTAACGACTCTTTATTCCCTGGGAGTCCTCGATGCGGAGCCACGGGGCACCCTTCCGGTCGATCGAAGGCTCTCTTTCGAGCGGAGCGACGGACTCGAGCGTCGGAGCGGTCAGCGCGAAAGGGAGGAAGGGAGAAAAGTCGGAGGGCCGCACGCTATTAACGAGTGCCTACCCAGCGAATAGGTAGGAGGTGGCAGCGTGCCGGAGCGCGGTTAACCTGCATCGTAGGTAGGCCTTAACGAGCCGAAGCTCGCCGCGTAATGGAGGTTACGTCTCGCTGATAATTTCCGATAAGTGCTCGGCCGCGTTAACTGGAGCAACCGCCGTAGGGCCTCCTCTCGCCTCTCTACCTGCGGGCGCCCAGTATCGCCGTTGCATTAACAGTACCTCCGATGACGACGACGACACAACGACGAGGACGAGTAGACGAGGCAAAGGAAGAAGAAGAGGGCAACGACGCTTACCGAGCACGCGCGCCCCTCTTTTTCGACGCTTCAGGGTGCGTGTGTGTTCACACGAATGCCACACGCCACTTAAGTTCCTGTGCAAGGGGGAACGAGAAGTTCCTTACCGATCTCGCGCGCGCGCGCGCGCGAAGCTCTCCTGGCGGACTTTCCGATCCCGAAGGAGAGGCGGAAACTGCGACCGAACGAGTAATCGGGTTATTGCTCTCGAAAGGAATCCTCTTCGATTAGGTTTTCTATGCTCTCGTCTCGCCCGCTGGGTATAGCTCGCCATTTCTAGGATCATTAAGGATCTGGTGAGGGGAAAAATAAAAAGGGACGAGGGGAGAAGCACGAGGAGAGGCTAAATGGAGAAAGGCATGAAACGTTTATGAAGTGCGTCGGGATAAGTCCTTCGGGGAGGTCGAAACGAGGCGAGAGGAATGGTGGACGTGTCTGGGCACAGTGTTGACCCGCGGCAATCGTAAAATCGATACGCGAGGTAAAAAGGGGAATGGCAAAAAGTAGAATGTGACGATAAGGGTGGATAAGGAGGGGTGGATGGAGGAACGGACGAGAGAAAAGAAGGAAGAGGAGGGAAACGGCGAGGAGAGGGGAAGAGGAGATAAGCCGACTCGTGCTTGTCCGCGAAGGAACGGTTGTCCATTCACCTCCGGTGTCACGTGATGCCTAATCGATTTCACGGCTGATTAAGCCGACCCGATCGGACCGATGCGATCACCTCGTTAACGACGCTGCTGCTGCTCCTGCTGCTGCTGCTGCTGCTGTTGCTGCTGCGCCGTGCCGTACCTACGCGCTTATAAATAATCGAAGCTTTCCCACTCGCCTCGTCGTCCGCCCGAGTAATGGACGGTCCGATGGATCGTTTCGTATCTAGCAAGATATTTAGAGTAATTAATGTCACGACGATGGAAGAAGGAAGGTGGAAGACGAGCGCAGTAGGTATTAGTCCAAGCGATCGATGCGCGACAGAACGATTGATTAATGGAAGAAATAAAGCCGTGAAATGAACTACGTAATTCGCCTTGTTGACGTGCCGTAGATACTAAGGAACTTCGCTCTATAATTAAGGCGTCGAAGCCAGCTGGTTGGAAAGGTTGTTGAATTTATCGTGAGATACGCGAAACTAAAATACTTCATCGATCTGTTCTGCTTAAGCTCTCCCCACTGTCGGCAACTACTAGCCGTATATTTTTACAAAAATTAAAGCTGCACTTACACGCGACTACGAAGTACGCGTCGACACGCACACACCTTGCGCACCCACGTATCCGTGAAACGCGACAGTGCAGCCGTTGCAATAGGCCCAATAGGAAAGAGGCTGCGAATTCCTTTAACGGAAGCCCTCCTCCTCTTGCTCCTTCGTTGCCGAGAGACTCTCGTCGAAAGGAGAAAAAGGCGAGAACGAGGAGAACGGCTACCGGCGAGTAGTGAGAATGGAAGCGGAACGGGGAATGGAGGATGCAAGTCGCTAAGTCGAGGAAAACTTTGTCGAATTCGCAGGGACGAGTGAGAGGAGTGAGAGAGGAGAGGGACCGGCTCGTTTCCCGGCATTAATAGTCTCGATCCATTTCCGACGGCACGGTTGCGCCGGGCCTGCGCTCGTTATACCAGCCACGGGAGGATCGATTATTCCCAATTATAATAACAAATGCAAATTAGGAGTAACGACTTGAGAGCCCGGTAATAAAGTTTCCCCGGGCGGTCGTTCGTTCCCTGGGCAGTCGCGAGTAACGACGCTCGTACGTATGCGCGCGCGACTCTTGGCGTCGCGACGGAGGAGGACCGGGAATATTCCCCGAGTGAAATGTATGCGGTTCCGAGGTACGAGAAAAAACGAAGGAGAAGAAGTAGGAAGGAAAGTAGGTTGGAACTAAGAGCGGTGGAAATGAATTTCCCGGAAAGGGAGTTTCGTTTAAAAGCGCGAACAGGGAGGGGTGGGAGCGAGCGAGAACGTTTCCTGCTAATGGAATAATAATGACGATGTTGGAAGAGCAGAGTCCAGGAATAACGAGGATAAATTCAGCGTGAAACATTAAATTAAGCGAATTGGTTTAAATCGATCGAATCGTGAGTAAGTACACCCGCTTAAAAGATTCCTCCGTTGGTGTGGCGCGCTTGTCGAATTAAAGCCCCTTTTAAAACAATCGATTACATCGTACAGTATTCACTACCGGCTGCGGTTCCGTACCAAAAGAGAGAGAGTGAGAAAAAAAAAGAGACAATTTCGTTTGCATAAGTCGGAAGCAGTCATGAAATTTCATATGACGTGAGTTTCGCTCCCGGGACCAGTTACGATTGATCGAGCCAACCGAGGTAATTACGCTTAATTACGAGGGGCCATTTTAACGGTGCCAACGTTCCCTCCGGAAAGTAATTGCCGCGGAGTGAAGTTTTCACTGCGAACAGTAGCGGCGCGACGACGGCCAACTTTTTCGGTGGCGCGGTCCTTGCGTAACGCGAGAGTAGCGCAATGTCGAAGGGGGCCATTGTTACGATGCGATGCCGAAGTTTACGGCGGGAGAAAGTGGAGGTGAGCGGAGGGGACGAGAGTCCCGTTGAGAAGAAGAAATACGCTCGAGGCGTAGGGACCGAGAAGAAGAATTTCGTGTCGAGGGGGATCGAACCACCGCCGAGACGATTATCACGATTACTCGCGATTATCGCGATAATCGTCACGGGACCTCAGGCCGGAGTCACGACATCAGCCTGCGCCCACCAATGTCCGAAGCAAGCAGAACTGAATATTCATTAGCGATGATAATGCCGCGCGATCGTCTCACCCTTCGTCCTGTCGCGTCTCACCCTCAGCGGAGTCGCGCCAATGCCATTCCTGCCAACCCCAACCACCCTATCTCCATCTCACCCGCGATGCTCTCGTACAATCGTACGCACTCGTAGACACCCCCCGCGTGTGCGTTCCAAACTCTATCCTGTCAGGACTGATTAATATTCAGAAAGTGTAGGATCTAACGGTGTACCCGACGATTTTATATTAGAACAGAGCTTCTAATAAATTTCCACTGTGTTTTAATTAAAGGAAAAATAACAAGATAATAATTTATTAAGCGGTTGTACGATGCACGTTTTTTGCGAGTTTGACTCACAATGTCGATCTCGATCGCACTCTCCGGTGATTCGCTCGCCGTAGGAAACCCTGTTCTTCGATTGGTTATGCGCACGCAACTCTAGCATGGAAAGGGAAATCGGCGATGCGCCGAAATTGATTGTCGACGCTCCTTTCTGGTCGAAGATAAGACGACGCCGAAAGATCCAACGGAGCCGACACGACCGGCAAAGCGAACAGAAAGTACGGCGCCGGCATATCACATCGCAAGTTCGAGTACGTTTTCACGCAGGTGGAGGTCCGAGATCATTTTTGTAATCGATATACCTCGAACCCAGCCCAGTGAACAGGAACGACGAGGAAGAAGAAAAAAAGTATTTAAAAAGAAAAACAAAGAAGAACGATGGTACGTGCGCGTGCACAGGCTCGTATCGAACTCGCGACACGTCACGTCCGCTCGTTCGAGGCGAGTGAGTCAAAACTGACAAGTAAGGGACCGACGAGAAGGAGGAGGAGGAACCGACGGAGGTGGAGAATCACTCGGCGTGGAAACTCGGGAAATGAGTGTGTCGTGTATGTCGCGTGTGTGCCACTTGGTCGGGTGGGTGACTCACGATCACCCTGAATCACTGGAGATAATTGCAATTTGTAGAGTCGGGTGGAGCTGGGTTCGATTCGAGAGAGGAGGCGAGAGAGAAGCGAGCGGCCTCGTACTCGGCGAATGTCAGGCGTCGCGACGTCGCGCGTCGCGAATTTCATAATCCATTCTCCACGTGTGACCCCGTGTATCAGAACGGATTCGAATTACGCGGACGCGCGATGCCTGGGAAGATAATGCCCGCTCGTATATATAATTACCGTCCCCGTTTATCTCGCAATAATTTCCTCATTTATTTCGTAATAATCCCCCTTCGTCACTCCGGAAGGAGATATTAGTCATTATCAGCGATAAACACGGCCGTGGTGGGCAAGAGGGGAGGCGAGGTACAATTAAAAGTTAATTTCGGGAGGATATTGATGGGGCGAGCGGGCGCACGAACTTGGTTGGGAAAGAGAGGGGAAAAAAAAAAAACGAGTACGTAGGGGGCTACCGAAATGTTCGTCGAACGGATGCGAGCAACGGAGCGAGAACGGAAACTCGACCGTTGCGCGGAAACGTGGAAGAAAAAGAATCCGCTCGCTCCCCGAGCAACGTCGTTGTCTCTTTTCTCATCGAGGGGAGGACGGCCGCGGCGAACGAGGCAAAAGCGGGAGCGTAGCACGAATCCCGCGCGTGTAAAACGACGCTGCGCGGAAATTTATATCGGTGAAAATAGAAGGAGAGAACTGGAGTGAAAGGAGAAGAAAGAGGGAGAGAGGGAGAGGACGCCTGCGCTGGTACGCGGGCAAAGAAAAAGGGAAGACAGGCCGGCGCGGAGAGACGACGACGCCGCACGTATTGCATGCGTGCAAAAAGGAACTGCACGTGCCTGCACGTGCACGCAGAGCCGACAATGCAAGCTCCGGAGGCGTGTTCGACCTAAATACGTCCCCACGTTAAGGCCGATGGCTAGAAAATCCTGGAAAAAGGAAAAAATTGAAATGCCACACGCGGACCGCGACCACGGGGATTTTGGATGCAGTAAAGAATTGAAGAATATTTTTCCTACCACTTTTCGTTATTTATCCCCACTGCTTTCTCCGGGAGAAAAACATCCCTCCTTAACGTAGAAGAAAGGGAAAGATAAAGGGAGGAGAGGAGCAATTAAGGAGAGAGAAGGAGAAAGGGGGAATATCTCCAGATTATGCCGTCCGTAAATCTTCGTTTTCCTTTCCCCGAAATAATCCCGATTTTCGGCATTACTCGGGACAAGAAAATCTGGATTTTCCGTCTCTCTTCTTCTTCACGTCTCGTCTCCGACCCCTTTCCCGCGTCGCTCCACCACCGCCCTTAAATCCGTTCTCCAGCGTCCACGGTTCACGCGTCGGTTCCGTCTCTCTATCTCTTTATCCGCAGCGGGGTAAACTGCTGAAAATACAGTTTCCGGGCAGCGACATCGCCAAAAAGCTCGACCATCGAACGTCGGGGCAAACGCGTCGGTAAAAATTTCAGGAGAAAGGGTGTTCGTCGGTCTGTGTCCCGCTCCCCCGCCGTCCATCCGCGCGCGTATGAGTAGCTACGTTCGATTTACGTGTATGCGATCTTTACGAGCGGGAGAGAGTTTTTTTCTAAGGACCGCGACGGTGGCGAGCCACCACGAGAAAAAGAACGCTTCGTGTTCCTGAAGGTAATTCCAGGAGGATCTCATGGAAGCACGATCATAAATCTCGGTGGCTTTTCCTGGACGCGGAACACTCTCGATTTTTGGCTCACGGCGGGACAAGAAAATCTCCAGACTCGGCTCGTCACTGCTCTCCCTCTCTCTTTCCGTTCACCGCTTTAACTTGCTCTCTCTCTCTTTCTTTTCTTTTCTTTCTCTCTCTCTCTCTCTCTGGTGCCCTTTCTCCCTTGTTACCGTCTCTCATCCCTCTTCCATCCGCCTTCCACTCACATCCCCCTTGCACTCACCCGCATCTCGGAGCATTCCGTTAAAAATGCCTTTTTCCGGACGGTGACTTCCCTGTAAAATCTAGGCACGCCTCGCCGCCCGACGCGTAGTCACGGAAATTCGGTTCGTAGCGCGCGGACTCACGACGACGATGCGGTGGCCCTTTCTCCACCTCCTTCTCGTTCTACCTCTCCTTCTCCTAGCAGGCACCCGGGATATCTCGTAATCGCGTGACGCTCGGTGATTACGTGAGGTAGAAAAACCTCGGCTTCCACGCTCCCACTCTTTCCTTCCTTCTTACGGTCTAGGATTATGAATGAATCGACGATGACTAGAGCCACCCGGATTTATCGGTCAACGGTGAACGATCGAGATTACGCTCGGTTAAGAGAGACGAACGATGAGATTAAAAGAGAGGGACGATGCTAGCGTAACGAGGAGAGGGAGAAGATGCATCGAGGAGAGGGAAAAAGAGAGAGAAAAAAAATTATGCGATTATGTAAATCCATCGATAACACGCGCCCGACCTCCATTCAACGATGCAGCAATTAGCGTCGCGTAAGAGCCCGAGATAACATCGGGTCAGCATTAAGATAAGATTACTTTGTAGGCCATTGCTCCTCCCGTGATGCATCTCCATTTTTTTTCCGCTTCGTGAATCTGCTCGCGAAGAAATCACTACGATTCCGCACCAGTCTGTTGAGAGGGGATAGGTCTATTTGCTCTTAGCATATTTCTCGCGATCGCTAGGCGAACGATGGGAGCGTGCGAGGGCAGGAATGCGTGACGTACGATTCATCGGAATGCGGAGAGTAGCCTCGAACAAACGAACTGGATCAATGAAGGTGTACAAATACGTTGCGCAACGATACATCGTAGTCGTGTACGGCAGGCAATTTCCAGCCAGATTCCAATCGTCCGCTCTCGGGCCTTGAATATAGGAATCTTCGAGAGCGTGGGGGTCACGACCGCGTTAATTTCGCGAGGCGAAAATTTCCCGGAGAAAATTCGTATCGCCTTAAAGCGTACACCTGTCGACGAAATACGCCAACCCGCGTGCTCTCCAAGAAGCTCGAGCGTTATTATCGAGAGAGAATCCTCGACCTCGTCGCTCAGCTGGAGAGCGCGCTCGCACGCACTTCGAGCTAAATTATTTACACGAACGGAAAAGCGGTACGTGACCTCGCGAGCCAACAACGCAAGATTCGTCCAGGACGATAGGGTGCTAGCGCGAGTCGAGATAAGCGCGTGCACCGCTCGTTTCCACTCGCGTAAGCGCGGAGAGGAATTAGCAGGAAGAAAAAAAAGGAAAAGTGTGAGTGGTAGGCGCGTACGATCGAGAAGCTCACGAGGACGCGACGCTTAGGAAAATACTTGGCGCCGCGCGACGCGTCGTTTCGTCGAACTGGAGTGCAAGGAGCGCTCGCGCGCGCGTGGAGTCTTCGCTCTTTAAAAGTCGACTCTCGAGGCGAGCCCACGATTTCGGTCAAGGCCCGCGTTTACAATCCTCGCCGCATTGTTCCACGCTCCACGAGGAAAAGAGATCGGAGGGGCTCGCCTCCTCTCCTTCTCACCCTCGTCGACTCTCTCCTTCTCTTCCACTCTCCTGGGCTCGCCAGTGATCTCATCGAGTTAACGTCGAACGGGACCCAGCCGTCGGGCGAAGGAGACGACGAAGAGTACGTTACAAGCCGCTAACTGACATTTAACCGTTACACCAGGGCCGCCACGTCGAACAGGTTGAGTAACTCATTATGCCGTGGCGAGCACGCGTTCGAGGAAAATGTAGTGGAGCTATTGATCCGCCAGACCCAACGGAATTCGTAGATGGATTGACGCCGTCGAGCCGCGTACCAACTTGTTTTGCTTTCCTTACTCGCTAACGTCCACTAAGGTTTCTAATGGCTGCGTAAGTAGAAGCAGTAGGAAGTGGAAATCGAGATAAACACGCTGGAACCGTCGAACTAAGAGAACATCTAATTGCAGAAAATACTCTCCATCCCCTGATAAAAAATATTCATAAACGCGAATATCCGCAACGTCAGGTAGTAATTCGGTAAATTATCGTTTCGCTCCGAAACACTCGTAACGCTAATGGCGAACGAAGGAGCAACACGACAAATGGACAAGGGTAAGAAAGAGGAATGGCGGGAGCACGTGAATGTAAATTGTCGTTACGGTCGAATCGTAGAAGTACGCTCGAGACACGGAGAAGCGGGAGGAGGAGCGGATGCGGAGGAGAAGAAGAGTACAAGACACCGAGCAAGCCGGCCAGAAGGCCCGATGCAAATTTTATCGAACGTCCTAACCCTTCGCACCCCTCTTGCACCCTCTCGCGGAAAGAACAGCGAGATGGCAAGAAGATTGGGCGTGGAAGAAGAGCGGTGTCATTCCTTATCTGCAGCGGCGCGTCGGCCGCATAAATGCATCCTAACTGCTCGTCGCGGAACGCTTTCGAGAACGCGCGGCCATCCCGACGACGACGTCGGCGTAGGTTCGTCCCTTGCACGAGGAGCCGGAGAATGTGACCGGTAACGCAACAATGTGCAAGAATTTGTATGCGTGTACCTACGCGACGAGGGTGAAGTGGCGAACGAATCGTTGGAGGGTCCCCGACCGAAGGGGTAGACAAGGGAGGAGGAAGAAGAGGTGGAGGCGGCGGAGGCGGAGGACGCTCCGCGCATTGTTTCATAAACATAATTTGCACTATCGCGCCGTGCAGCCCGTAAATTCCGACGTGGACCGCGGCGGTCGGCGGCAGCATTTGAATATTTTTAATATGCAGCGCACGAGGTCGGCTAACTAACCTCATATACTATCCCCCGCGTGTCTCTCTTTCTCTCGCTATCCCCACCCAATTCTTCCTCCTCTCGTTCGCTCCAGCTCGTCGTCCCTCTTTTTCTCTCATTTCCCTCTTCCTCACTCCTCATCTGCCCTCTTCATTCTTTCTCCTCCTCTCTCACTCTTCTCACGTCCTTTTCCACCGTCCTTTCACCTCTCTCTTTCTCTCTCTTTCACTTTCTCTCCCTCTCGCACTTCACCACGAACCGCCTATCATCTTCGTTCATTCTCCTCATCCTCCAGCCACCCTCCACTTCTCGCCACCAGTGGAACGACCACACGCTGGACCTTAGCTCCTCTCGACGACCTTAGCCGGCCCTACTACGTCCCGCTACTACCACCATACACAGCGAGGCGTGACTACCGCTATACACCGGAGTCGCACGGGAGAGTATCCACGTCACGAACACGCTCGCTGTCTCTCTACCCGCCGCGCAGGTCCTCCTCTCACAACCCCCTAGTCGCTGCAACGCTATGACCGGCCGGAAGTAGTAAAATTCCAAATTCAGCGCGAGGAACGTGCGTAAATCGTACAGGGAGCGTGCACCAACCGCGACGAGTTTCCTCCCTCTCACCGGTCCTCTTTTCCTCCGCGTCCCTCACTATACACGTACTTTCACCTCGGCTCTTCCCTCGTTCTCTTCCCGAGAGAGTCTGTCTGCGTCTTTTTTCCCCCCTACCTCACTTACTTCTCGCATTCCCGCATTCCCACTTCCCTGCTTCGTTCTGGGCCGTGTACCTGCTTTTTCGTAGCGGCGACAGTACGAAAATTACCGCGACGTTACGCCGGGGTTCCGGTGTTTCGTCGTACGCCACTCCTACCCTTACCGGGAGTGCTCTCGCGCGGGTGCGTGTTCCTCGTCCTTCGTGCGACGTACAGAGGCAAGAAGAGAGGATTAAGAGAGACCGAGAGATCGCAAGGACGCGTGACTTCCCGGCAGACAATGCGCAGGGACAAGCGCGCCAGCGGCTCCTCCTCTCTCGACGCCGGCCGTAGTCGTTCGAACTCCGCCGCATAGAAAAACGTTCGTAAAGCAGCAATTAAAAGTTTCGAGCCTGGAGAGACCGAGAGTTGCCGACGAGTCGTGGTTAATACAGTTAGAGTCTCTGATTATAATGGAGCGAGAGTGGGGAGGGATGGTGAGCGGGAGCGAAATAACGAGGGGGCGTCCCTGTCGTCGCGAATTTCGACGCCGTTAATTGGTACTCTTTCCCTTTGCGAGAGGGACGCGGCACTGAATTTTCCCAAAGCGCGACCTGCATCGATTTTTTCTTTTTTTTCTTTCTTCACGGCGTCGATCGGCGCGCCGCATCGTCGTCGACGATCTCACGGCCTCGAGCCGTTTTCTACCGCCCGTCCCGATTTTTCTCAGCCAGCCTGCTGATTTATGATTTACACAATGAACTCTCCCGCCGACGAAGACTACCGAATGAATAGCGGGAGTGACTCGTGCTTTTCTTCGCGCGGCCCTCGAGTGGCGATTGTATCGGAACCTACACATTAGGGTCGATGCGGCGACCGTCGTACATTAGGGGCTCTATAATACTCCGATATACCGTGGAAAAACATGTTTTTCTCCTCGCGTAAAAATTTGGAATACCGATCGCGAGGAGGGATCGTCGAGGGACGCGCGAATCGCGAATTAACGGAAAACGAGCGTGCGTAATTTTTCGCGGGAAAATGCAAGATGGGGGGGGGGGGCGGAACGCGACGCGGTTAAAGAGAGAAGGGGATTGGGAGGGAGAGAGGAAGCCGGTGGAGGTAGGAGGGAGGCAAGAGAGAATTCATTAAGGTATGAATAATGCGTCTGCGATGCCAAGGCTGCTGCCGAGAGCACCACCATGCATACCATGGCTTGCCCAAGGCATGGGTGGAGGAGCAGCGTGGCTAAAATTAAAGCGGATTCGCCCCCTCCGCAAACGTTGGCCTCTAGGCGAAAACGTTCTACGGCCCGCTCACGGTCGCCACGTGCTTTTCTTCGAAGAAAGGGGAGGTGGAGGTGGAGACGAGGAGAAGTCTCGAAGAAAGAAAGGACGAGGGTAGGGAAGGGAGGAAGCGACAGGAAGATCGAGAGGTAGGTGGAGCTCGAGGTTGCGAGGACGAAAAGTCTCGTCCGCGGATATTTTCGTTTCACTCGGGGGTAAGAAGTATCTCTCGATCGTCTCTACCAACTTTCTCGTCGAAGGGAGCCTTAGTCGCGAGTACACGTGCTTGCTTAACAAACCGATTATGAATTTTCCACGACGCTGCACGGTACGTCCGTAATCTTTGACCCTATTCTCTCGTTTACCCTCCGTGCCTTCTCCAACGATCGATCTGCCTCTCGCGTTTCGCGTGTTTCGCAAGGATACACAAAGGGGCGAGTAGGATCCCTCGTGTACGCGAGCGTATAAATATTTACGCGATGTTTTCACGCTCTCGAGTGAGAAGTAAAGTCTCCACTGTCCTCGGCCGAGGCGCCGATCGAGCTCGTTCGAAACCGATTCGTCGTTTCACGCTCGCGAAACGCGATTGTGTCCGAGGAGACATTTGTTTCGAAATTTATCCGTAGCTGTAAAGATTTCCTGTCGCGAAGAAACGAGGTGCCACCGATGGAACTGAGGAGGTCGATACGAGGGGACGGAAGTCCAGGTTGTTACGACGTGCCAAAGTAGGCCCGTCAGAGTGGATTGTCATCGCGTTTCAATTTCAACCAAATAAAGCTACGGCCGCGCACCCCCGCCGGACGAGTTTTACGGCCGTCGCGCGTCGAAGCGTACGACCAATCGCGCGAAACGTATCTCGCGAATGTGTCTCTCTCCACGTTGCTTTTTCGTCGTCCAACGCGGTAAGGACGAAAAAAAAGGAAATTAATTCTCCCAACTACGAGGATAGAGAAACGGTGGAAGAACGAATATACGTCGTCCGAAACAAATTGCATTTGGGGCTCGCACGCTACCGCTAATGAAAAATTCCGGCGGACTCTCCCTTTCTACGTGGGAGTCTCTGAGCCTCGAGGTGACATCACGAACGACGTCCAGTCACCTCACCGGTCACGCGTCGATACGACTTCACGGCGAATTCTCAGCTCACGTGCGCATCAAAGTGTCGCACGCGCGCGCGCCTCGAGTCTATCCGCGTTAGGTATTCTCGAAATACCTCGCGGAACCCAGATTCCCGAGCCAACGTGTGCTAGTCCACCCTATCGTTGGATCTTATGTATAAACGTAAGCGAGCACAAGGGTTTCCGAGTATCCGCCGTGGATGCTTGCCAGATGTCTGCCAAAGCCGTATTTCGGCTCGACGCGCGATGCGTACGTCGCGTAGGCCCGCGCCGCGCAAGCGGCCCAAAACTTCGGAGGGCGACGACTGAGCGACAGATGGCATTAACCGGAGACGAAGAGGGACTCGCGAGTGTCGAAGATGAGGGATGGAGACGAAATGGAGAAAAGTTTTCGGAGAGCCTGATGTCTTCTGCGGGGCATGCGCAATGCGTCTCCTAGGAGACGATGACCAGGAAAAAAAGAAGAGGAAGGATGAGACGGGACGGGGTGAAAGCCGAAACGGGAGGACTCCTGGCTTCGCGAGCAATCCGAAGGGAAAACATTCTCGAGTGGCTACGTCAACGTTCGCGATTGGAGAGCCACCAGGAGAGACTTCTTCACGATCTTCCCCTCGGCATCCCCCTTCAATTTTATCTCCTCGCTTTTTAATCGATGACGCCAGCTTCGGGGACCATAGGACTCCCCGGAACGTTCGGGCTCGAAGCTAGGTCTCGCTCGCGTGGGCGAGTAAATTTAGTCCGATCGCGGTTCATTGTGGGCAATGCCTCGTACCCTCGGCACGCGTTCCAGGTCTTACGTTGGTATAGAGCACGAGCGATAACCGAACGAGGAAAAAAGAGTGAGAGAGAGAGAGAGAGAGAGAGAGAGAGAGAGAGAGAGAGAGAGAGAGAGAGAGAGAGAGAGAGAGAGAGAGAGCGCGGTTGCCCACGATCGATATTTTATGGGCCGATAAATTTTCCACGGCAACGAATTTGCTTGATTACGTTCTACTAAGCCGGCCATCGATCTTTTCTCCTCTCCATTCACACTCGTTCAATCCCGCGCTCCGTACGCGGAATGTTACGAGGGCATTTACCGTCCAACGATCGATGCACACGTGCGCGCCATGTCGGGCTCTCGCGATGAGTGGCACACCTGGACGAGCGAGCGTACGCGCGCGCGCGCTTCACGACTCGATTACACGTGTGCTTTCACATCGTGCGTGGAGCATGCCGTGACGCGATGGTGCAACGAGGTTGCGACACGCGGAGGAAAGTTCTCGCCCATTCTTTTTTTCTTTCCAAGAGAAAATGCGAATTCTCGAGGGGCGCGTGCTGTCCAACGTCGGACCACTACCCGCTACGTTGAATCTCATTTTGATAACGACGCTCATGAAAAATTCAGCCAATTTGCGTGCTCGCTACTGCGTAATTTTATTTCGTCCTCCTGCCAGAGAGAGATCTCAAATTTGCAAAATCTCAGAATCCACTGTGACGTCGGGTATACCCGCGTACCCGTCGCCGTCGTGTTTACGGGACATTTCAACGACGAGTTACACGGGAGTATTGTATTGTCCGGGACGGTTTTCAAAATGGAGAAGCTCCTAACCCAGTTTTACGAGACGCTCATGCGCCCGCGACCCTGTCCCATCGCGATTCTTACGCTTCCTAGCGGCATTAATTAGCTAATTGACCGAGTCGCACGGTTAATTAGACTTCGAGTGGCACCGCCTACGAGAATAATGGACGGGGCGCAGTCGTGCGTGGGAGACGTCGACGAAAGAAGGGAGGAAAGGGAATTCGAGGAGCGAGCGCGCTACGAAAAAGAAAGAAGCGAAAGAGAGAGAAAGAGAGAAAGAAAGAGAACGTAGACGACGATCGTTGTTTCGTGTGTGCCGCTTGGAATGCGCTTCGACGAGAAACATCGAAAGATTACGCGGAAAATAAAAGACGGGACGAGCGTAGGAAGAAGAAGGTGAGGACGAGAGACGAAAAGACCGAGCAGATTCAAAGAGCGGGAGGGCGCGCAATGGTAAGGCAGAGTGGAACGTCGGGGAGGAAGATGAAGGAGTTCTTTGCGAGGCAGCACGAAGCGTCGTCGTCGACTTACTCGAGATATTAATTTCTCGTTAAAACTCGCTCGCGAAGTCTCCCGACGGGGCCGACGCTTCGACACGACGAAGAAGGTGGACGGAGAGGGACCTTGCGGGTGGATTGGAAGAGGCTCGGGAGAAAAGAAGCGGGGAGAAAGGACGAGAGTAAAGGGAGAAGATAAAAAAGGACGAGGGAGGAGGAGGAAAGCCGCGGAGAAACTCGTCGCGCGTCGCCATGGCAAAGACCGTGAGGAGAAAGAGAGAAAGAGGGAAGGGGAGTGGACACCTTTTCTTTCTAGCTAGCTCCGAGGAAGTAATTACGGGAAGGAGAGGCGGCAGTCACCTGAGAGCACTTTATCACCGGACATCGTAATCTGGTATACTCTAGGTGGACAGTTTCGTCGTGACGGTAGTGGTAGTGAAGCAACGGACAATTTGCACGACGCCTTCGGTACACCTTCCACCCACCCTGAAGTTAGCCGCACTTTTATTAGCACCGGAGAACCCCACTGATGTGCGATGAAATCGTCAAACTACCGGCGGCCGACTCGTGGCGTTCGACGTTCCACCTAAATATTTCTCCACACAAAAAGCGAAACCTACGCTTCTACCCGCTTCGATAAAAATTCAATAACCAATCTCCCGCAATAGCGACGCTGAGAGAAGCCCCTGAAAAATATCAACGCCAACTGATACGATTCACAATTCTTCTGGCACGCCCGCAAGAACACAGATCCCTTTCAATCCGAGGTACAAGGATGCCATTCGCGCGGGCTCTCGAGCCGGGGGGTATTAATTCGCATTGGTGACAAATTTCGCGTTGAGAAAGAAAAGAATGCGAGAGAGGGAGAGAGGAGAAGAAGAGGTGGGATCTCGCGGTGGGATGAGGACGGAAACTTGCGGAGGTTTGCGGCGGAAGGAAGGGGAGCAAAAAGGGTGAGAGAGAAAAAGAGCGTGACGCGAGTGGCGGCGGGAAGGTGGTTGAAGCGAAGAGAAGGGGTGAGGTGGGAAGAGGCAGCGGGCAGGTACCGTGCAGCCAGCAGTGGCGGAAGTACGGAAAACGACTGGCCTCTTTTTCCTCCATCCGGTTTGAATTACTATCATCCCGGCGAGCATTGTCTATTGTGGCGGAGAATTATTTTATTATCGCGCTCGGTCGGCCGCTCTCGAATGCTCCCGCGGGAGGCGGTGACCGGGAGAAGGGATACGGAAAAAGGGAGGAAGAACGAGGAGGAGGAAGGTAGAGGGCGAAAGAAGGGACGGAAAGAGGGTGGAAGGGTTTCTCGTGGCACGGACGCTCTCGGAGGAACGCTCGTGCAGCCTCCACGGTTCCGCGATTTATTGATCTACCGAAAGAAAACCGGGAGGACCGTCGAAAGAGCTCGTAACCGAGAGAGAACGTCGGACGATCGCGGAAAAATATCGCTTGGAAGTAATGGCTCTCGGTGAAGGTATTTAGTTACCGATCGGCGTCGAGACCGCGTGACGTCGAGCGTTACGATCGGTAAATAACGAGAAAGGAGAATTGATTCGAGAAATAATATCTTAACGACTCACCCACGGGCACGGCAACGATGGCGCGAGAAAGGAAGCGCAATTAGTTCCATTGTACATCCAATATCCCAATAAATGCTACATGGTTTATGGAGAACTCGGCTACTGAATTACACTTGGACTCTGTCTTCTTTTCTTTGCCACGATTTTTCCCGTTCGAAGAGCGATGAGGTGACTCCGACCGGAGTCCACGGACGGACGTCATTTTGCCACTCGACGAATTATCGAATTATCGAATTGACGCTGCAACCATGGTACTTGTTACACGTGCTTAAATACACAACGAATAACCGAATACTGAGTATGTTCGCTAATATTGTTTCCAAAAAACGGTCCTCCTCTCCACTACCATACGTCTCACCGATCGTGCGGAAACGCCAGTTCGCGATGAAGCTCGATCGCTCAAAGACAGACAAACATAACTTCTTTTTGTATTCTGTAATTTCTCTCTGTGAACTATTTTGAATAAACGCTTTTGTTACCTTATATCTAACCACTTCAATATCCGGCTCATAACACATATAATCCAGACCGTCAATCATCTACCGCGTCGCGATTTCGTTTAAACTAATTCACAGGAGAATCTCGTCGAACGCATTATTCTCTTACACATGACCACCGATTTTCCGAACGCAGCGATCTCCCATTGATCTATCGAACTATCGAACTATCGAACTATCGATCTATCGAACCATCGATTTATGGAAGTATCGATCGGTGGTAGAATCCAATGGAAATTCTAACCGTATCGTAATTGTAGTCGCCGGAATGGCGCGATGTATAGGACAGCACGGTCAGGTTGCACTTTCCGCGTGGGATAATAGGCACCCCCTTCACCCACTCCCAACTTGATCTTTCTTTTCGTGGAACGCGCCCCACGATCATCCGGCGCAGCGGCGAATTAACCGATAATAGGCCTGACCTAACGAGCGTGTAGCGACCTTTTCGAATTAATTAATGCCACGAGCCAGTACGCACCCTACTACCTCCCTCCTTCCTTCCACCCTTTCGAGTGCGCTTATACGACCGGTGTGTATGCAACGAGACTCGGACACCGACGGCAAATATCCACGGCCATTGCAACTTGTTAAATCACTGGAACGGAAAATACCGGCGTCCAGTTTCGCGCGCTTCCCGCTCACGCGTCCCCCTTCACACCCGCTGGGAGCGCGCGGGGAAAGAGAGCGCGCGCCAAAGTACGGATGAATGTGTGCGGACTTACGAGAGCAGCGCACCTGAGTGTTTACCAGCGTTCAGTGACGTAGTAACGAGACCGATGCACCGTAACGAAAACATTCTGTGCCATATCCCCCGTATCGATGTCACGCTTGTATCGGATTTCGCGCGGGATCATCCGCGCACTCACGCGCGTTTCGGAGTACGCATTCGAGCGCGGAAAATTAAACGGAGTAGCCTCCTATCGCGTTACAATTGTTTTGACTATCGACGTACCGATTCGGCTAAGCATCGATGTTATCGCGGCCAGACGACCCTTTCGTAGAATGGTACGTAAATGTTCGCGAGTGTCCTCGTGCATGCGGGACTGTGAAACGCGCGAATGCTGATAACTCGACGGCACGATCCTACGGCGAACAAAAATTCCTGCGAATTTTCACCACCGAACAAGGGTTTTCGTTGACAAGTAGTTTCACCGCGAGAAACGAGAATGACTACGCCATTGGCCGGCGCCGCCGGTACGCACGTGTGTCGGGTAGTAGTACTCGCCAGAATTAGAATTAGAATTAGAATTTATTAACAGGCCTGGACCTAAGATCCTTCAGGCCCCGAACAATCAAAACAAAACAAAAAAAAATAAATTTTATAGAAAATAATAATAATAATGACGAAGGTAATAGTGCACGCAACAGAAACTATTCACACTTATTCTTAAGATATATAAATAGTCTAGACTTAAAACTACTAATAGACACCGACTCACGAATAGTACACGGCAGAGCGTTCCAAAAGTAAGCAGACTTTACGTAGAAAGCCTTCTGAAGGGTTACAGTACGACAACGAGGAATAGTCAGGTCTAACTCATTCCTGTCCGCCCGAAGGTCACGTGACGAGGAGGAACTATGAAAAGAAAAAAGATCGCGCAAGTAGCATGGAGCCCCGGTAGACAAGATCCTGTAGAGAGCACAAGCTAGGAAATAGTCCCTTCTCATGTCAACCTTCAACCAACCCAGTCTCTTAAAATAAGGCGAGATGTGTACATCCCTCCGCAAGTCGAATATAAAACGTACACAAGAATTTACAGCACGCTGCAACCTCAAATTCTGTTCATCAGTGATATCACAGAAGACCGGTGAGCAGTAATCAACTAGAGGAAAGATCAGCGCAGTAACAAGATGCTTGCGAAGGGAGACATCCAAAAATTCCTTATTTCTCTTCAGCCGGTATAGGGTATGGTAAATCTTAGACGCAATAATACTGACATGACTCTTCCAATTCAGAGTACTGTCGATATGCAAACCTAAAACCCTAGCAGAAGTGACACAAGGAATCGAAGTAGACTCAATTACAAGACCACGCACCACATTAAGATCAAGTTGATTGACATAGCGGGCACTACCACAAATCATTGCCTTAGTTTTAGCTGCATTTAGAATAAGCCTATTGTTCCGGGCCCACAAAGCAATGGCAGCAATATCAGCATTGACACGGCTAATTCCCGACAGTATCTCAGATGGAAGACAATGAAAATATATCATCAAGTCGTCAGCATACATCATATGCCTACAATGCACCAGAGAATTAGGTAAATCATTAACAAACAAAGAGAAAAGCAGGGGTCCTAAAACCGAACCTTGAGGTACCCCCGATAAAATAGGGAGCAAAGTAGACATCTGATTATCCAAGCCCAAAACCACTTGCTGACGTCCAGTGAGATAGGCATGTAACCATTCGAGAGCAGACCTCGAAAAGTGAAGGGATTGCAATTTCCGCAACAATATATTATGATCAACACGATCAAAAGCTTTACTAAAATCAAAAAAAACCAGAATAGTTATATGCCTATCATCAATAGCCTTCCTAACATCATCACATATTTTTATCAATGCAGTTTGCGTACTATAACCCTTCCGATATCCAGATTGAAACGCATTAAGGAGATCTTTAGAGGCTAAATAGCAAGTAATTTGATTGCACACAATACGCTCAAGAAGCTTAGATAAATAAGGCAGAAGAGAAATAGGACGAAAGTCTCCAAAAACAGTAGGATTACTAATTTTAGGTATAGGCCGGACTAATGAAACTTTCCAAGCTTTTGGGTACACACCACTGGTAAGAGAATAATTAAACAGATCAACAATCATAGGCAACAACACAAGTATAGCCTTCCTAATTACCAGAGGAGATAGACCATCAGCCCCAGTAGCAGCCGAACCGGGCCTGACCAAATTCTCAATAATCATATCGGTAGTAATATTACTAAAGTAAAACAGGTCAGAATCAAAGAAATCATTAAACTCAGGAACAGTAACCAGCATTTGAGGCTCACAACCTGAGTCTCTAGACAAGCCAGTAAAAAAGTAATTGAGATCATCAATAGAAAAATTAGCTACCGACAGATCAAAGGAAGAGTCACAAAGGCCCATCATTTCTTAGCAGCTCTCATCAAATTTTTAACCATGTTACGTAGACGAACAAACTCACAATAATGCGTCTGCCGCCTAGTTCTAACAAACCTTCGATGAGCTGAACTTCTATCACGCATTAGCCGTCGCAACTGATCACTGATCCAGGGAGCAGGAGGCCTTTTGACAACAAAAGTCCGTTCAGGGACATGCACATCAAGCACTTTCATAAGAATTTCTCGCATATAAAGAGCCTTCTCGTCAATGGAGTCAGTACTATACACAACTGACCAATTAGCAGCCCCTAAATCCGTAAGGAAGGCCTCCTGCTGCAGGCTCTTAAAGTTTCTGCGCCGAACAATTCTCGGCTGTCGCCGATTCATCTTAAGACCTAATACTACATAAATGAGATCATGAGCAGACAAGAAAGGAACAGACTCTTGACCATAGCGCAACACCTTATTAATATCATCAATAGCACATAAATCAAGAAGTGAGTGAGAGTGTGCAGTATGAAAGGTAGCATCATAAGGCACAAGAGAAAAATTTAAACCAACAAAAAGATCACTAAGAAACCGAGAATCAAAGGAATCATTCAACATATTACAATTAAAGTCACCGAAAATAGCAATATTTTTATAAGACGTATATATAGTCGAAAGTGCATCAAAAAAGTCAGACAAATAACCAACATGTGGCGGACGATAAACAACAGAAACAAGCAATTTACCAAAAGATGAATCGGAGACCTCAGCACATAAAAATTCAGGACGCTGTTGCACGCCAGTAGATTTAATTACCAATCTGCATTTGATCGAATAATGCACATAAAGGCAGACCCCACCACCCCTCGCAGCAGAAGACCTATCACACCGAAAGATTTGATAGTCAGGCAATGAAACCTCATAATCTACAATGGTATCATTTAACCATGACTCAGATACAGCAATGATGTGAAAAAAATTACTACTAAAATAAGACCGAAACTCGTCAATGTGACCGAACAGAGATTGCGAATTAACATGGCATAACCGCATATATGTAGATAGCACTGCATCACTACGACGAGAAGCTGCAGCACTGCAAGGAAGCCCAGAGCCAGACGATCGAGGTTCATCACAGCAAGGGAGATTGTGTTGTCAATCCACTCGTTCGCCGGAAGAAAGGTCAGGAGAAAGTCCAGAGCTGCTCAAATTTCCGATAGATCCCCGCAGCAGGGCGGCAAGGCCAGAGGCAGATGTGGACACCCCGGCAGTGACACCACCAGAGGGCAATGCCTTATTCGTATCAGAAAGGATACTATCCAAATCCCCCGCAGCTCTAACCAAGATAGGAGCAGACGAAGAGGACGCCTTCAGGTAGACACTTCCATTGCGAGCCCAAACACGGTGCCATCCCTTCTCACGAGCCACTCTTCGCGTCTCAGTTAAAAGACGATACGTAGAAGAAGGAAGAAATTCATTAATATACACCGAACGACTGGAGTAACTCGAGCAAATTGCATTGGCCAGCAAATTACCCTTCTCCCTCTTCTTCTGCAACCAGAGGTTTCGACTGTGAGCCCGAAGAAATTTGACAATAATTGGCCTAGGCCGGCTACTATCAAATCTGCCGATCCTCCTGGCTTCAACCACCTCATGCTGTGCAATGGCAATTTCAAGGGTAGAACTAATGCGGGTAACCGTGTGAGAGACATCCTCACCAACAACCTCATCCACTCCACTTATTATAAGCTCGAATTTGTGAGCTTGCCGTTCGATGCTATCCAATCTCCGCAAGACATCATTATCATGGCTATGACCCGATGCATCCTCCAGTGAGGACACACGCCCTGTCAACGTAGCCAGATCAACGGCAAAATTCCCAGCACTAGTCTCTAAGGACCTAGTTTTATTCGAGAGTGCATCAAGCTTGACCACACAGTCGCTCATCGTCTTCTTCAATTTAACTAAGTCGCTGAGCTGAGCCTTGATAGTATACAGCTCACCAAGCTGCGAACAGACGCTGTCCATCTTGGTTGACAGAGTTCCCACAATCTGCCAAATTTCTTCCAACATAGAACTGTCAGGAGACCGTGAGCCAGAAGAACGAGCAGCCACACCAGATGCAGTCGTCAAGGATGGCCGCACACAAAGAGAACAATTGTAGACAAAATCAGGAGGTAAAGCAGCATCGACAGAAAGGCCCAGCTCCAATTTAACGCACACCAAATGGAAGGCATGACTTTTGTCACAGTGACAGTTGACAATATCACCACGGCCGATAAACTTCTTGCATAGCAGACAACTAACGACAGGCATTTTCCGTAGATGTCACTAAGAGGTAGCAGTAGGCGCAAATTACCAGCAGGTACACAGCAAATTACGCACACAAATAAGGAGGAGCACAATGAAGAGGGCCACCTAAGGCGTAATGTAAACAAACCAGGATGGCCACTCTAACTCAACCAAATAAGACTGATATACCGTATCAGAACCAAAGATAGGTTATGTCGCCCGTAATATAGTCAAAATTGACTAATCATAAGACTGAGAGTAGTCACTGTGCAGCTAAACAAAAAATTACACAATCACGACACTTCTGAACACACTTGAACGACACTAAACTTGCAAAGACTCAAGAAAAGCACTAAGTAAGACCGGAAAGCAGTGAGAGAGAGAGCAAAGTCACACGAGTAGCCCGATCAATATCTGTTTTCCAACTTTTCGTTTCGACTCCGGCCACTCTATTCGTCTCCACCAACGCCGACGTCCCCCGTCCCACTCATCCAACTCGCTCTCGATCGCGACGTCGACTCTCGCGACTACACGCTGTTTGTCACGTTACACGTTGGAAGATATCGACGAGAAAAATCGTGCTGGACCGGTTAAAATCGTCGCTCGAGGACCGGTGGTCGAGAATATTTCGCGCCAAGGATCGTGTTTGTACCTACAAGATCATTGCTCCTGCTTGTAGAGGGGAAACGCTAAATCCCAGAAACGATCCCGGGGATATTGATGGCCGGAGGAGCACGGAACGCGCGCTGATCGATTGCCCGTGAGATATACTCGCACGATTCCAATTACATCCGTAAGCCGTTCCGAGGCGATCTGCCAAAACCGCATGGTAAGCGGAGCTTTCCTTAGCCGTGAAAAAGGAACGCGTTCGGTGGGAAGAAGGTGGGAGGTGGTAGAGAAAGGAGAAGGAACGGGACGAGATAACAAATTGCCTTACACCGTTACCACCATCGCGGAAAACTTGCGGAAAATCCGTCCTAACGAATCTCTCCGAACGCGGCTTATCTCACGCGCCAGCGGACTAACGACTGAGGCATTTTTCATCTAATGGTAATTGCCGTGCGCGAGCCTCGCCGTAAAGATGGGAGATGATGGGAAAAACGGTGCGTGACCTTGAAAAACTACCACCGTCCTCGACGACGTCCTCGTTCTCGTCTTTCCTCCCGTAGTCGTACCTTTTTTCAGAAGCGTCGTTGCGACGCCGGGCGTCTGTCGCCACCCCCACCCGTCTCTTTTCTCCTCCTTTTCCCTCGCCTCGCGGTCGTCATTGTTTATTAGCGAGATTTATCGGCCGCGCTACGCCCCGTAATAACACGGCCCGGCTGATTTATTCAGATTTCATTCATGAAATTATGCTCCTTGCCTCTCCACCGCACGATGCTCGAGCGGTAGTAACTCGCAAATTCTCTCGACACGCACCCCGCATACGTCCTCGCGCGTTCTCTCCGCGAGCGTACGACAATCGCGAGAGTCGACGCGACAGAAACGCGACGCGACGCCCTGTGGTTTCACATCGACCTAGAGACGTGGCAGACACGAAGCTCAATAACTTTCAAACGCGGGACAGCTTTCCAATCTAGCTCGTTAACATCGACGATGCTCCTTGGCAACTGCGTGCTCGAGATATCTCTCGGTGATGTTCATCCGAGACGACGAAGCAACGATTCTTTGATTCTCGAGGAATGGAAAAACATTTGGAGAAAATAAATGAAACGAGAATGACTCGTGGACGCGCGTACGAAGAACTTCCCCCGGCGGTTGAAAGTACTTCGTTAGTTTCACGCGAAGAAGGATGAGAGTGCCCGCGAGACTACTCCATCTGGAATATTTAGAGACCGTGGTGTATCCTCGCTTATTCATAGTCCGAACGTGTGCCGTGATCCTGTGCTCTCCAGCGAGCGCCGGAAAAAAGGAGATCCGGGCGAATCATCGCTTCCAGATGGCTTCTCAAAATTCCGCGCCTCGTCTCCTCGTTCTCCCGGTCCCGCGAAGCCCAGCCACAGTTCCTCGGGACTCCGTATCAAATTCACCAGCAGCTTTGCTCTCTCACTAGCGAGAAATCCCTAGCGATAAATCAGAAACGTCGAATTCGAATAACCGGGCGAATTATCGCGAATCGCGAAAATTCATTGGGCGCGCGCGCTTGCGCACTTGGCCGGCTGCTGGTCCATGATTAATATGCGCGCCTAAAGTCACCCCGGAATGCGGCGCTGTAACGACGATTAACGGCGCGACGAGGAGCCTTAATGTATTTACAGAGCTGAAACCCATTAACGCGTGTCTGCCAGTTGTTAACGGCACGGTCGGGCCGCCGCTGCTCTGTTGGCTGCCTCAACGAGGAACGACTTATCGTTTCGCTTCCGGCCGTGAGAACGTCCTCGTAGCCGACGCCACCACCACTATCATCGTCGATCTCGTTGTTGTGCATACCCTTAAACTTGCTTAATGATCCGGGCAACCGCCTATCTCGCGTCCGTCCTGCCAACGGGATTTTTAAGTCGATCCGCTTAGAGCTCGCTCGATCGCCATCCGGTAAAACACCTTACGCGCCCATCCCGCGAATCTCCTTACGCGGGAGGGGTAAGAGGAGAAGGAGACGTGATTTGCACGAGAGCGAAAATGGGGACACTTTTAACGACCGTCTTACTCGGCGCGATGAGTAATTGGTTTCTGTGTATTTCGATGAGCTCGGGGAACACTCACTCTTCTCTGAATTCGTCTTGCAATAAATTACACAACTTTCCAGTGCACGTGCTTTCGTTTGTGTTAATACGATTTCAAGCAACGACCGCTCGCCGATCATATGAGTATACAATGGCTTATTGATTATTCATAAATGACGTGTCATCGCGTATCAGTGACTCACCGTGCGGCAATACGATCGCATCGGTATCTCAGAATTTCCTTCTGTTTATAAAGTTGATATTCATTTCTCGATGCAGGGACGAAGAAATTTTGAGACATTTTTCTTGCGAGTTTTTGTCGAGACCAGGTTTTCTCTGAATCTCGTAAAAGATTCCGTCGTTTTACGGAGAGAATGTCCATTGATATATTTTATTCGAACAATTGTGTATCTTCTCCGAGATACGTGTCCCGGAATTACGAATTTCTTGTCTGGGGCGAAGCGACGTGCAACACTAAAATTAGCCATGGCGTCTAGCGCTCGTGGCACGCTAAGGCACCGCGTACAATGGCAAAACAGATCGTTCTCGACAACTAATACATATAATACAGGTGTCACCGTTAAGGTCGAAGTTAAAATACAGGCACCATTTGCAGGCACATTCGTCACAACCGCCAGATGTCCAATTACTGTTCCCAACGTTTTACCATTATGTTTATAAAATTGTATATGGCGTCCTTGAAGTTAAAGCGACCAGTGCCGAATACCAAATGAAACGACACACTTGTCCGCATATCTATCGCTTTTATCCGTCCCAATAAGAACTTCCACGCGAATCTCCTCGAGAAACAACACACGAATTCCTCTGGCGATTTGTCACGGACCGTAAAGTTTCCACACGCGGCGCTGTCCTCGTTATTCAATTTTCCAGAGGCTTATGAGTAGAGGCGATTTTGGAAACGCGACTTAAGGGCGCCACTTTAAAGTTAGACCATGTCCCGCTCACCAAGAGCCAAGAATAGCCACTGGGCTGTCGGCGTGTAAACAAACAAAGAGGAGCCTGGAAAGTTCCAAAGTTGACGGGACACCTCGTTACATGGAGCTTTGATGTAAAGTGCAAAAGCATCGACGGCCGACGCTGCACCGGAATGCTATTACGTTTCAAAAAGACGTTCAGGTATCGTTACCAAGAAAATATTTCTCGGGGAAAAATTCGCTTTGTCCTGTAAAAATGTAACTATCCGCCAGCAGCGTTCCCGTCTTTTGTAACGCGACTCGGAAAAGCGTTGGATACGAAGTGTGGTTTAAAAATGCACGTGGAATCTTTGGTGCGCGAGCGAAGTGCGCATCAATCCGGTATTCGAGCTAGAATAAGCGTTAACTTTCGTGTATTTTCGCCTGCAATTCACAATGCGCAGCTAACTAGGTAGCAGTGTCGTCCTAATAGTACACGCTTGCGACATAAAACCTGAATTTCTTATTTGGGACACCCACGAGAAGCGTACGATTCTTCGCTGAGGGAATATTTAAAAAAACTGACCTCAATTTGTTTACGATACTCGCAACATACACGTTCAATTGCCGCCGGAGTTATAATTAAGAAACGTTAATTGTACTTTGATTATATCAGCGCGACGCAATAAAATAGATATTGAATTTATCGAAAGCTTCAAAGCGGAACCGGTACAATAAAATTCATAATTTTGAATAATTAATATATCTCCAATAACTTCTGCCATTGCTTTTTACGAAAAAAAGAAAAAAACCAATTGTTCTCAAAGGCCAGCGTCCTTAATTTGTGAAAATGATAAACTGGGGTGAATGCTAAATCGAACGGGAAATGTCGAGACTCCGCGTATTTATATAGCTCCGTTCGATATCGTGCGTGGTATTACATCAGAAGAGAATTCTGCGTGGGAGGTAGGCATCGTGAAACGACGCTGATGAATTTCGCAAAGAGAAACCAGTCCTTTCGTCTGGCACGGAACGGGCGTTTCGCTTCCCAACGCATCGACTAATCGACTTAATCGAACGCAACTCGAACGATCGTTCATCGAATAAAATAAGCCAGTCGAGCGGGATGCGCCAAGTGCGGAGTACGGGCGAACTTCTACCCGTTTGTAAATCTTCTTCTCCGATGCGCAAACGGCAAGCGGACAAAACGACCACAGAATTCGTCAGACCAATCAAATCGACGGCCTGTGCCACGACGGAGATGGGGAGTAGCAATTTGTTTCTATCGCTCCTCTGTTCCTCTTTTCGAGTTTTGTACTGACGGCCCCTTTCGCCCCCTATCGTTCTGGACGAGCCATCCGCCGCCGCATCGGCCCGTTCGCCCGGCCGATTGCAAAGAGGGGCATCTGCGCAAAGCGCATTAATTCGAGCGTGACTATCTTCGCAAATTTTAGTCAGCCCCCAGCTTTTCGCTTACCGTTGCCGAAACGGCGAGGTATTAACGCGCGAAGCGTATCTTTCGTAAAAGAAGCACTCTTTCGTTCGAAGGAAGAATAGCACAGATGCGAAGTAAGTCGCAATTAGAGAATCAAATCTGATATTTTTTGAATTCGATGCGGAAAGGCGAAACAAAGAAAACACGTCGAAAGTACGCGACTCTTATGATACACACGTAATACGTAGGCTTAATGGGCGACCTACGTTCCTTCGAAGTCTGGAGGCCAGAGCTCGTGGAAACGCGGGGACCGGTTTGATTAAACGCACGGTTTTTTTCCTCCTCGGCTTTCCCGACGTTTCTCCGGTGCTTGGCGTCTCTCTCGCAAACGCTCGCCTCTTCTCACCACTCTTCTGGTTCGCCCGCACCGTTTCTCCGTCTCTCCCCACCAATCCCGCCACTCTCCGTAAACGAGCACGTACTTGTCCCGTATGCGGTTGCCTTCCCGCATTTCCGGTTCTAACACTTCGTCGCTGACCCTAACGACCCGGATTGCGCGATTAAACGTAAAATAATCCTTCTCTCTCTCTTCCTCCATTTTTATCCATCCCGCTCGCACGATCCGATACGATCCGAACCCGGAGAGAAACATTGTTCGGTTAGCTCGCACTTTTCTACGTGATACCGTGTAATATTCCCCGTCCGCGGTATGAAAGTTCCATTAACTTGAGTGACCTCCGATATAATTTACCGCCGCATTGGATCGAAACTGGCGAATCCACCATCTTCACCGGGAGGCACATCGAGCGGAAAGGGTCGACGGCACGAGGACGATTTTTAAACACGAGACTCCTCCTCCTCCTGCTTCTCCTCCCTCGACCGCATCGTAATACCAGTAGGGGTTAATAGATCCATCTTGAGAGTGACCCAACTGTGACGGAGAAGGAGGAAGCTTGGGCGGTTGTGCGTGCGACGAGAGAGACAGGGACAGGAAGAGGGAGAGAGAAAAGGAGCAGGCTCGACGCAGGAGAATGTATGGATGCGAGCGGGCCACAGTCACAGGGCTCATTCTGGCACACGCTGGACATAAAACGCGAATGCCTCCGTAGTGAGCGCACTGGCAGAAACTCAGAAATAACCGTTGCTCCGCCGTTGCGTACTCGTTTAGAAGCGCGGCGCCCGCGAGTAGACGCGGGACCGAGAGAAGATGGAACGAGAGGGGCTGAATGAGCGAGGAGTTGAGAGAGAGGAAGAAGAAAGAACGTGGAGAGAAAAGGTTCGAGAGTTCCGGTACAAAACTGTTGCATCGCGGAGAGGACGATGATTTTCAGAAAAACTCGCAAACCGAATGAAACCAGTATGGTTTCTCGACGAGCGGACGATTAAAAAGAAAGGATTCCCTCTTTCTCTCTCCCTCGTTCCAATTTATAATTAGTCTCAGTAAATTGCGCGTGAGATATAATAAATGAAATATCTCTCGACCTCGAGAGTATTCATTTGGTCGCGCGTTCGAGCACGCGTATACCGGTTCGGGCACAGGATGATAACCTATATAGAAGAGAACCCTTGCAAACGATTTCAATGGGCTTTGCACACGGAAACCATACCTTCGATATCGATAACGGAATTTAAACAAGGCCTTTTAAAGGAGACTGGAAAGCTTCCGGGTCAATCCCCATCGAAACGGAGCGATTAAACGATTCCGCGCTCGCGTCCAGGCGCGCACGCTTCCACCACCACGACCTACGTTAACGTTCTCGCGTTCCGACAGGAAACGAGAACGGCTCGCGCGTTCTGCCTGAACGCCGGCCAGACAAGAAGGGAGAAGGAAAACGTGCGGTACTTCTGGAATCGGTTAAACTCCTGGTTAAACTGAAAGCGACGACGCAGTGGTGTGTTCTGAAATCTCTTCTGCGACAAAGAGACGCCACCTTAAAAGCGAGGGTAAAACGAAGATTCCAACTGTGCCCTTTTCGCTTAAAGTTGCGTCGTACCACGCACCGCATCGCGACGATTCGCGCGGCAGAAGACGCAGAGGACGCGCACCGAGAAAAGGAGGTTGTGCCATCGAAGGTTAACAATGCTACGTTCCGCAGCCGCGGCTACAATGGCATCTTTTCGCATCACTCACATTGCCAAGCCATTGTACCGGGGAAACCATTGTTTCTCGCCCCATTGGCGCGCACCCGTGGACCGTGGAACGGGGTGTAGGGAGGTAATGCACCGGGGCCACGAGGACGGGAGGACGAGAGAGAAGGCTCGGAATACGGTGGAGAGTGGGGTACCAGCGAGTCGTGTTTCGAGACAAAAGAGTTACGTCGGGCCCCATTCACCCAAAACGCCTTTGTACGCTCGGATATTCTTATTCTAATGCTCGCGGAGATGCGCGCGAGGTGGAGAGGGTAAACCGAAAAGAGAGAAAGAAAGGGAGAATGGGGGGACGATCGGGTAAGATGAATGGAAAACAAAAAAGGAAGGGAGCGCGGAATGAGCAGCGGCGAGAGAACGGTCATCGCCTACCGTTTAACGCGAATCAGAAAAGTTTTCCTCCCGTTTCTCCGTTTAGCGAACCGAGAGAAGGAGCACACGGTGGTACGCGAAGCAGCAACCTGGAATTCTCAGCCGGAAAAGGAAATTGCCGGTAAATGCCACTGCGATCGTAAATGCACGTGGTGGTCGCGGCCACGGGAGCAACAGCGAAAGTTCCTTCCTCGATGAATTCTGCGCGATACGCGCCCGAAGAGAGCGGCTCACTTCGAATTAAATATACGAGCGGAAAGGAATGCGCGAGTACGCTGAAAATATCCTGAATTTGTGACTCGTGAAACGTTATGTCTTTTTATAGAGTGTATTATACGTTACACCATCGAGCGAGCAAGATATAAAAAGGATATAAATTTCCACCTCTGTAAACTGGATCGAGCGGCGCGAATAAAGGAGAGAAAATCAGGCCACTCGATATACACATAATAATTATTCCACTTTTCGCCTGAATTATGGATCCCGCGACCGTTCGGTATCTTCGATACTCAAATGGCACAAAAATCCAATCTGGGGTATTGCACATGGATGAGGGGGTCCTCCCTTCCGCGAGCTTTTTAATTTCCATCGTTGGTCAATTGGTTTATGAAGGTGTCCCATCGAATATTCGATAAAGTACACGCAGTCTCCCGGGCATAAATATTAAATTTTAATATATCCATACTTGGACCGGTGGATGAAGGGACGCTTCCTGATACTGTGCGAGGGAACGAGTCCCGCGCGCCATCGACGCTTCGTCACGATCCCCCTACTAAGCCGAAATTCTCTCGCGAAAAGAGCTCGATAAAAGCAATTTACCAACTCACGAAGAAGAGGCACTGGCTTCGAGGCAACGTCGGACGGTCTCGGCGCGGTAGCTATCGAGCGGCCGAACCGGACGCGGACCAACGATAACTTAATTTTCCCCGCCGCGACGCAGATAATGCTGTAAAAATAACGATGAGAGCAAACATCTTCGTCGATGGGTAAATCCCTCCTGTTTGTCAATATCGGTGACTCCGTTCCGCTCTAACTTCCTCGACACCCGTTGAAATGTTTGTCGCGTCGAGTAGACGATCGTTAAAAATTCAATTTACGAAAATATCTCGACGAAGCGAGACGCGCGTCATTCGCGAGACACACTCCGAGTAAACTTGAACTACGTGCCATATCGCCTTTCGTTATCACCCTTGTACCTTGTCCTACGCGTAAATTTATTAAGGCTTACGAGAGTCTCTTTAAAGACCGCCTCGGCGGAAGTGCTCTTGGATATGCATCGGGTCACACGTGCGCCGTCGCGTGCGCAAGACGACGAAATTCCCAGGACCCTGAGAACGTTCGTGACAAAGTGAAAATTTGCGAGCGAAGGGTGCTCAATCGTATTTAAATCAAATTCAGTGGAAAGAACGAGAGAAAGAGAGAGTGAGTGACGTGTCGTACGCTCCGAATGTTTACTTCAAAAGAAGTAGAGTTGGGAAACAAGAACTAACTGTTGTTTTGGAGTAGCGCGAGCCCGGGGCCATGATCGGCGTGAAAACTATTCGACCAAACGAGCTGTGGGAATTTGAAAAAAAAGAGACGGAAAAAAACAGGCTCCGGCGAGCCACCTGTCACGCGGTAATTATCGGTCACGCAACCTCCACCGTGTGGCTTCGGCTCGTCGTGTGAAAGGGAAACAGAGTGACGCGAATGTCTAGCAGCGTGATCTCGTGTACCGAAACATCTCGCGCTCGTCCGGAGAGAAGCGAGGTTCGCGATCAACGACGATTAAGCCGTTTCCAAGCCCGAGGTATCGCGCCCGTAATTAACAAGAATCGCGGAGAAAGGGCCAGACGTACCGGCGGTTCTCCGCTGAAAATCTCTTCGAGCTCCGCCTCACCCTCTCGGCCGGCTCCATTTAGGCACGACGCCAAACCTAAAACGCGTGTATCCCGTGCAACGATGTTGAACGGGGCTCCGGATGTTACCCGAGTGCCGGAAGATCGATCTCGGGACTCGAATTAAATCGTCAGCTTGGGAGATAAGAATTAATTGCCGACAAGCGTGTTCGGTGACTTCACAGAAATTCGCAACGAGCAACATGGAATCTCGTTTGAAAATTCACCGGAAAAAATGCGGAGCAAATTAAAAAAAAAAAGGATCTTTCAAAATCATTACAAAACTCCCGCTTTACGACAAAACCTCCCCCTTCAAAAAAAAACCATACGAAAAATACGCAAAATTAAAAATTCTTGATCCATCCGTGCGATTAAAAAGAACAATTCCAAAAAAATATTTACTTACAAAAGAAAGCACTGAGAGAAGCACAGTGGAACTATCGAAACAGTCCGCGGCGTTCCTCGGGAGTGAAGTGAAAAATTCGAATAGCGCGGGAGGACTGGCGGTAACGCGCGTATCGACGTAGAGCGAACGAACGCCTTCGTTTACTTAATGAAACGGCGAGAGCCAAATGGGTCTCCGCTCGAGACATTCAATAGGGGCAAGTCCGTTCCCCTCCCGGCCTCTCCCCGTCACCGTTAGAAGGTCATTGCACACTCGTAAACAAACAGGACGCGCGGCGTCTATGGTGCCGGCCGAGCGCGTCACTGAACGTACTCGCCGACCTAATACACTCCGTCCAAGGTCGTCGGCTACGAGCCTGCTCCACGCCGCCTTCGCCACCACCCCTACCACGGCGTGTATCGATAATCAATTTTGATAAAACCCACCCCTCTGCCTCTCGTCGCTCACGCGTCACGCAATTATGTAAAAGTCGCGATCGGTTTATCGTGCCACGAGAAGGAACGATAGTTTACATCGAGATTCCGAGTAGCTTCTGCTCTTACGTAAGGCCGTAGTAATTGAATGTTTACAACGACGCTCGGTCTCGTCGTTGAACTCGATGCGCCGCCGTGCCATTTATAGATCGCGGACCGCTACGCGTTTATGTACCTTCCAGCAGCGGTGGCGGAGGATCGTGGCGGAGCTTCGAAAGCACGAAGAGAGGAGAGATCCGACAGGCACGCGCGCCTCGAGTAAGAGAGAGAGAGAGAGAGAGAGAAAGAGGACGAGTGGGAGGGAAGAAGGAGGGAGATAAAGAGTGGTCGGAGAGAGGCGGTTCTTTAACCGATCGATAGACCTTTAAACGATCGCTCCGAGTCGCCACGCACCCTCTTCGCCTCTCCTACGTTACTCTCGTTCTCTCTCCGATTTGGAGCGAAGGGTGACGGGGGCCTGGTGAACACGCACGCATACACACGGACGCGAACGTCACCGGTAATAGGAACTGTGCGCGCACTTACCTGTTGCCAGTGATCCTCGAGCGACGGCTGGGACGAAAAGTATCCGGTGTCGTGTATGTCCTGCAACTCCCTAAATATGTTCCCACTCGGCAGGATATCCATGGTTACCAGGCGACTCCTCCCCCGTAGAGATTAACGACTCTCCTCGTGCTCGCGAGCCAGCGAGGAGGCGGGGATCGATGATAAACTCAAGGGGTAATAAGACAACAAAAGGAACGAAAAAGAGAAAACAACAAACGAGGTGTAACGAACAACAAACTCCGTTGGTACAGGTATTCCGTGTGTTGCACCGGTTTTACTGCGCGTTCACTAACTGCACGAGGGTACGCGAATGGCGATTGGTATGCACGCACGTACACGCAGCAGCGGGAGCAGGTAGTGGCACGCACACGTGCGTATCATCGAAGAAGCCCCGTCGTGGACGACGACACCGACGACGACGCCGACGACGACGTCACCTTAGTAGGATCGGCTCGACTCCGCCGGCGGACGACCGGTAGGAAACGAGGAGGCTTACAGGTGGTCCGATTTCCAAGAGCGAGCGGCGAGCCAAAGCTGTGATGGAAGGAGAGAGAGAGAGAGGGAGAGAAAGAGAGAGAGAGAGAGGAAAGTCGCCGCGACGAAGACGACGACGAATCCCACGTTCTTCCTCCTCCTTGCTCCTTTTCTCCTTGTTTTCTTTACTTATCCTTTCCTTTTCTCTTTTTTCAAACTTCGCGCACAGACAACTCCCAGACCGCGATCCCTTAAACTCGCGTCGCGCTCGATACGAACGCGGGGGTGAGAAAAAGATTGTGGAGAAAGCGCGGCTCCGTGTATGGCCGCCACCGATGGATACACGCGGCACCAAATTATGTATATTTATACGTGGACGAGGGAAGGGAGCGGAGAACTCACTGAAACGACCACGTCGTGTCTCGCGAGGCACGATGCCCTGTCTGCACGAGGTAACGTCGCGTTAGAGTATCACTCGCGCCAGTATCCATTATACGTGCGTGGAAGAGTGTCGAGGCGGGTCGAAGGCACCCCCCGACGTGAGCACCCGGGGGCGAGATAGGAAGGACGAAACGTCAAAGCGCCACCGGCACGAGCAACCTTCCGACGCCGTTGTCCGCTCAGCTCATTCGACTTTTATCCTCTTCTTTAAATCTCCTTGCGCTCTCCTCTCTTATTCACCACCGTCTCACCACCACCACCTCTCTCCCGCCGGTCTTTATCTCTCGTATCCGTGAACGAGCCTCTGCACCGTCCTCCACTTTATTCGATATCCGTCACTAACGACAATCTTCTCTCTCGACAACCCCGAGGATTATTCTCTCTTCTACCCCTCTCGCGGATCCACTTTGATACGCGAGGCACACACGCGATGCGACGAGCCTACCGCGGCGCGTACACCCGGCGTTTTCGAACTCAACACTTCCTCTCACCGGCTTACGCCACGATTTTCTGTCATCGGCGTAAACGCGACGCGCACCACCAAATAGAGGGACGGGCGTCGCGCGCGTCTCACCGTGGGGATAAACGGCGAGTAGAAACACCTACGAGATATTCAACACTCCGTAGAGACCGACGATATCCCCTACCGTTAATGCATACAGACTCTTCCGCGCGAGCGCCGAAGAGTGACTGACGTTCCCTAGCCATAACTGTGCGCGAGGGAAGCCGAGAGGAGCCGAGAAGAGCCGAGCTCGTGCTCGGTGCCGGCGACGCTCTACCGCTGCCGGCGGCCGTACAATCTCGTGGCAGCACCGGTCGGCGTCGCTCGGCGTCGCTCGGCGTCGCTCCGACTCATTTGCCTTTCGCGCTCCAGCGCAGCACATCACTCCGATTAATTCCGCGATTCTGCATGCCCCTAGGTAAGGACACGCTCAAATTGATTTCACGGGCGTGGAGAAGAAACGAAGCGCGGAGGATTCGAAATTGCCCGCTTTTTCAAAAGCAGCGCTCGTAGTTCTTCGAGGAAGGCGCGCTTGTTTTTAAAGAGAACGAAGCGCGCGCGTAGTGATATAAATCGGTGCGTTTTACGATTCGCGCTGGATTAGATCTTACTTCGATAAAGCATAACGGTCTCCGTTGTCGATGACAATGATGCAAAGGTAAATCGTAAACTCGTTCCATTGCCCCGCTTTCGATGCGGAATACCAGCGTTGATTCGCTTGCACACGAAACGCAACGTGCAGTTCGCGGAATTCTACTCTAAACAGACGATTCGTATCGCGAGAGTCTCGCGCGGCGCACGAGCAGAATTGGAAATTAACGAGGGAAGCTGGACTTCTCTATCGCGTGGCGAAAGCCGCTACGGTAAACAATGCGCGCACGAACGGGAATTATTTACAAATGAATAATCGCACGATGAGTCACGAGCGTCGCTCGCGCTCGCGTCCCGAAGTCGCGAAAAATCGACGGATACGAGAAGACTTACGCCACCGCCGCACCGCGTACGTGATTCATGGATTCTGCGCACTCCTTCGAGCCATTCCGTAAACTATCCGTAGCGAGCGCTCGGGAATGCGAGATTAGATACGTAAGCGGCCTTTATGGCCAATGGAATTAGAAGACCGATTGCACTTATCGGTAGCGTAGCTCGTTTCCTTTCGAGCTATCGCCGCGTAGTAAGCTACCGCACCGCAGTAGGTAGGCCGTATGCTCGTTTCGCGAGCGCTGTCGGTGTTACGTCACGCCACATGCATCTCGTTATTATCGTCACGAATCAGTAGCGTCGTCATTCTTACCATTGTAATTACAGATGTGCACTCGATGAAGATCTTAATTGTCGGTGAATTATCCCCCGACGCTCTCCGTACCTGCGTCGTTAACGCTCGCTCCGATGTAACCGGTCGAAGTCAAAGGGACACCACCGTCGTTTTCAACGTTTCCAACGTTACATCTAATTTTTCCTACCGCCGGCCGCGAAACTTCCAGGGACTTTTAACGAACTGCTGGAAGTTACTTGGATCCGCGAGTACGAAAACACGGTCTAAACTAAATTTCGTCGGATGCCTTTCTCCATTCTGACGAACTTTTCTGCACCGGACGCCACCAACAAGAGAATTCTTCGTGGAGAATCGGAATATTGTATCCGGGAAGAGAGCGGTCTGATTTGCGAGGAAAGAAAGAGGAATTGTTCTCCGAAGCGAGGAACCGCCTCGCCGCGCGCGCCGCGCGCAGTTTCTATTGTACGCTCGGAAGAATTACACGGGGAGTATACGCAAGCCGAAGGAAAAATCTTTGCGTCGGTATCGAAGAGTCATGGTTGCCCGTGCCAAATTCGTTGCCGACAGTGCGGACTGTCAATAATTTCCTGGCGAGTGCACCGAGCGCTGCTGCGTGCAGTCCTGACCTCGCGTAACCTCTCAACTTCGACTTCGTTTCTGGGATACCATCCTCCTCTCTGTTCACTGGGTTAAGACGCCCGGCACCATAAATATGGCGGCCGCCGTTGGACCAAAGCCCAACCCTCGAAAGCTTTCTTGTAGCGCGCGCGGGATAGCGTGGATCGTGGATTTTCACCGTTAGCTCCGCCGGGCGAGCCGTCAGAACGTTTGTTAGTTTGGAAAATGGTACTGAGGCGGACATAACTAAAAAGACTCTTCTACCCGGCGATTCTCTTCTCCCTTTTACGACGTCCTTTTTCGTGAGTAACGAAATGGCGTTCGCTCGGGATCGAGTCGTCGACTGGCGAGTGATCTTTCCGTCGTCACGAGAAAAATTCGTTTCGAACGTCGAACTTCCGAGTTACGGTTAATTGCGATCTACCACGTTCGAAACTCCCCTTCTCATTATCCATAGCCAATTTTATCTCGGCCGATCGACGTAATGACCGAGCGCCTCCGTTGTCCTCGTCCCTTCCGCTTTTTCGTCAGGGTCCGTACATGGCCCGGAGTCGCTTGTTACGGGTACTTTCGGTCAGTGGGTCCACCACCCACCACCGTTAGGCCATATAGAAGTGCAACGACCCAATCGTTAACCCTCTTTCGGCTGTCTGGGGTCACCAGGGTGCAATAGCCGGCGACGCGCTCTAAGGTTCGACACCCTCCGCGAGGGTTGCTTCTTCGATTCCGCATGCGAGATAAACGTCCGCCAGTGTTCGCGAGCGCCGAGCTAACTCAAGGGAGAAGTCAAAAGACGTCTCTCACTTTACACGCCGGTTGACCTATTTGCTTTACGATCTTTAAAACCAAGCCTGGCGTTCTTTCTCTCCGGATCTCGCGTAAATCTTCCCTCGCGCGAGAAAACGTTTCCCCGAGGTGACACACGCGCGAAGTATTGTGCGATTTCGCGAAATACGAAGCATTCTCGAGAGCAGCCATTCTTCCGCGATACTCCGGCGTCTCGGCTTCTCTCGGCTTCTTCGACACCGCGATCCAAGGTCAATGTGAGGAAAGATCCGCGGGCATGCTCGACTCCTTTATCCTCTCTCGGCTTCGAACGACGCTTCGTCGAGCTCGAGGGAGCGCGCTAAGAGTGACGTAATTGGTGGTTGCATAATGCCGCGGCAAAAGGTTTCGACGCCGTTGTCTTCGTCGTCCTCCCGCTCGTGTGCACGTAGTCGGCGCAGTCGTTGCAACGACTATTCGTGTCAACTATTATTCCTCGAACGACCCTCGCAGGCCGCGTTCTACACGCCGCACATTTGCATCCTTGAGATCGGAATTTATGGGACAAGGACGCGGCCGGCTACGAGTTGTCGAGCACCAGCCGTCCGTCGATTTTCTTCGCGATCGTCGACTTAACGAAATTACGGCACTCGTCGGTTTCTACCGGTGTTCCGGTACGAGACTCGTCGACGTTGGCGTCGTTGTTGACGCGTCGTCGGCGTCGTTCCCGTTGTCGTCGCACTCCGCGCCGTCTCCATCCACGCTGTCCCTGCAACGGTGATTATTATTAACGGCTCGACAGTGGGAATCCTTAATCCCGTAATCCTATCGCGCAAGACAGATGGTCCTGGTAAGCCGTGCTGAAAATTCGCGCCACGAGTCTCAACCGCTCGTGAAGGTGACGCGAATCACCGGCAGTCGGGAGTGGTGGAGGGTGAGAACGTGGAAGGTAGAGGAGGTGGAGGAGCGCGAGAGGGTTGCTACGCTTCAAGCGCCTCGTAATCAAGGAGGGACCCCTGCTAATGAGCAGGCACGATCGCAGGAGAGAAAAATTCAAAGTCAGCTCCGCGATCGTAAATTTAATTCGCTAAACGAGACATCTGATTATACGAGAAAAGCGGGCTAGAGTATCGCGAGGAGAGCTCGCCAAGAGTTTTCCGTGCGACGCTACAAAGGTGCGCGCGCGTTGCTTACGTGTTACAAATATTGTTCTTGCGCCTCACGGCGCCGTTACTTTCACGCGGTCTGCACTTATCCGCGTTATTGCGAACGGCGAGGCAGTAGAATGTTGATACCCGGCGCTGTACATAAAATGCGAGGGAAGACGAGCGCGCGCATAAGGGTCGCAGGGACGACCCTTATGTCCACGAATTGGGTGCCATAACTTTGACAAAGCCGCCGATTTAAGGAACTCTCTTCCCACGGACGGCATCGCAGCGGGGTGATCGACCTACCGAGCTCCACTCGGAAACTCTTCGTAAGCGTAAGTGTTCCCGCACGTGTGTATTCGAAGGAGTCCAAGGGCCGCCACGATTCTTCGGGATTATGCAATCTCGAGGGGTCATTGATCTCGACAAATTGCGATATATCGACCTTTCCCGAAAGACCCTTCTGCATTCGCGAAAGTGTCTAGAAGAATTCAATTTACTCGTGGCCCGGATCGACGACCTCGAATAATAAATTAAACGGCATTAAACGGTTGCTTCGTTCGGTATTCGAATTTCGATTACGCCACGGCCTCGTCGGTGTGTACGTAAACGACATTACGGCGTCGAAGTAAGAATTAAATTGTCGCACTCAGCATTCGCCGAATGTGCGAAATCTAATGGTTAACCGCGATTTCGTGTCACTCCTCGAGGGCGCACTTCCTGGGCCCGTGACTTTGCCCCGATGGTCCATTAAAGCCTGAGGAAGCGAGCTGATCGTCGTGGACCGCAAAACCGTGCTATCTGGCAGAGCGGTAGAGTGCTTTCAGCATCTCGTTATACCGCATGTACCGAAGGAACTTATCTGGACTGGCGATTGTGAAAAATATTTCGAAATTTCCCCGAGGAGAGCGTTAAATTGAATCAAGATTCGACGTGGGAGCTATTGTCGAATATAAATTTCCGGAGGAAGCCGTTTACACGGGTAAATGGGCTTGAGGGCTCATCGTGAATATTTGCCGGATCTGCGAAAAGCGTTTTCCTCTCTCTTAATAAAAACTTCGAAGAAAGCTTCACGGAGAAGAAAGGAGTAATTTCGTTCTTGCGCTCCACCGAGTGAATTCTTCTTTCACTCCCGGTCTGGTAATTCTTTTTTCCCCGTCGAGATTTGACAAATCGATGACTGCAACGAACATCGTTTGCCTACGAGCACGGGTTTCATCCGTGACGGCACGCGCACGTGAGACGTCCAACAAATAGAAAGAATTTGCCCGACCGTGAAAAGTTACTGCTAATCACTATTCTTTGTGCTCATCGTGCGTAACACGCGGACAATCGACGACGTTCTTTGGATGGAGAGTGAATTACGATGCGTTTGATGCACGTATCGGGTTGTCCCAATTCACATATTTTACTCAGAGAACGAGCTACAGCGAAAATGTACATTGAAATAATTTCGGCCTGGCTAGACCGCGGATAATTGCCCTATTCCCAATCAACGTATCTCTTTACCGCGTTTCACTCGTAAATATCGTTCCGTGCAGATTACATTTCAAAATTGCGCCCAATTACACGAAAATCTGCGTTCGCTAATTAAACTGGGTAGGCGTTTTCGCGCATTGATTTACAAAATCCGGGATCGCACGGTTCACAGGTAGAATAGCAAGGGAGAGAGAGAGAGAGAGAATAAAAACGGATGAGGAACTACATTAGACGAGCTACGATGCCTTTAATAATTAAAAAGTTAATCTCATTTAATTGCCGTAATAAGCCTTCGATGTAAAACACCCTTTATGCGTTACGGACGGGAACTGTCCGCTGCACTATCCCACTGCGGCGGCTCCTCCTTCTCTTGAGTGAACCTCCCCTTGGTAGGCTAGGGATTTCGTTGCCACAAAAAAGAGCCACCCCTTCGTAATCCCTGCACCTGATAAGCAGGCTCACGTTAAAGTCGAATTAGAATCGCCGGCGTAGAATCACCTGTGGTAGAACCTGTTCTCCCAGTTGGTGCGTCCTTTGTAACCCGGCCCCTTAAAATCATCTCTCCCTCTCTTCTCTTTTATTCTCCCTTTCTCTCTCTCTCTCTCTCTCTCTCTATCTGTCTATCGTTCTCTCCCTGACTTCTTCTCCATCCCTGGTGCGACCCTTGCCCGTTCGTAGCCCTTTTCGGAAATAGGTACCTCGAATAGTAGGGTATCCCGTAGGGACAGCTCGTAGCGGCATCGAATAAAATACAGCAGTCTGTTGCCCTTGATGTTGTTCTCCGCGACGCATTTTTCCAGGAAATTCTGTTAGGACTGTAAAGAGATCTCGGTGAAAGTGACACCCAAAGGAAGAAGAGGAGCGTTCCGTGCGACGAAAGGCAGACGAGCGACTCGAATTACATTAGTTCGCAGTGGAAAAAGGGGTCGTGCAATCTCGAATCTGAATGAAATGAAATGACAAAAAAGAGAAGAAAATGTCGGGAATAAATGGAAATGCACTTTGACAATGGATCTTCGATTATTCCAATTTCGTCGTTCCTCGAAGCGGGGATCGTATTTGTCCGTGGAGTAACTAATCCTGAAAACGTGGCGTATCTATTTTATATACCTTAATATCGAGGCGCGGACCCGAATTCATATAGCCAACGATATTTTTGTAGTCGAACATTATCCCCCTTATGCGAGTCGTGGCACGCGTAGATATACACTTCGCCCATTGCCGAAACCTTCGTCACACGAAACGTGCCCGGTTTTTCGGCGAACGGCGCACCCACATTTCTCTATGCTCCTTCATCCCCCTGGCCGAAGGTTAAGTCTAGGGATAAGGAAAACAACCCCTCGAGGTAACGGGACCGAGTTTGATTGATGCGACAAGCTTCTCTTTACTTTTCCCTCTACCTTTCCTGTTCTTTAATTAAACGGTAAATCCCTTGAAACAAATGAAAACTTTCCATCGCGATCTTCAACGTTTCCGCGACTACTCCACTTTAAAAAAAAAAACTCCTTCGCAACATCTCACGGAATAAGTCTCTATTTATCTACATTGCGCCGATATCGAGGCGTTCTTTCGATTCCGCTTTCACCTCCCATCAAAAATTGTTAAAACTCCGAGAGCAAGATCTCCGCAGCGAAAGATTGAAATGCTGCAAATAAACCAACCGCTTTCCCGCCCTTGCCTCCGCGATGAAAGTTTGTTTCTATCTTCGCCCGGACTTCCTCTGGTTTTATTCCTCGCCCGTCTGTCCCTTCTTTCTTCGTGCGCCTCTACCCATTCGGAAATCGGGAAAGAAAAAGGGACGGTGGCTACGTCATATACTTTCCGCGCAGACCGAGCTTCCACCGGCAAAAAGTCCGCAGCTTCTTGTGCTTTTCCTCCGTGGCTTGCATTGATTTTCTTTCTCCTCGCCTACCCCGTGGAGGCTACCCTCTTTCACCCTGCGAGAAGAGGATCCGCGGAGTTGCGAGAGAAGACCGAACGCTTCCTTCGAAATCTTTTTTTCTTCTCATCCGCGTCACGTCGCCTCACTCGTAAATAACATATCCCTTTATTATTTCTACCGACCGTCGCGCGACCAACGCCTGGACGTCCCCCTTGCATCGTGTTTCGCGAGAGATAGCTCGTATAACGGGTCCCCGCGCCATTCCACGATCCCACGAAAGCTAAAAATCGTCTTTATCGCGCTTCGTTCGGACAATACCCACGAAGAGGCCATTAACGAGCGCGGGGACGTCGTTTAATAAATTCCTTTGAACCGCAGGAGACACTTTCGAGCGACGAAATATAATGCTAGCGTGGCACTCGCGCTTCTTTACCCGGATCTCCCCTTAGTAAAGGGATACACGTCGTTACTACTGGCGTGAATTCATTTCGCAACTGCGTTCTCGCAGATTTGGTCGCCTCTCGACCGTTCTTTTCTTTCCACGAGACCTGAAGATAGTGCCAAATTTTTTTTTCTTCCCTCCTCCGAGGCCAAGGAAAGTTCGCGCTGGGGGTACGCGGCATAAGGTATCTCGTGGGACCTAGGAGGATCCTTTATCTCGACTCGTCGTAAAGACGCCCCGCGCGAAAGTAGGGAACCGGGAAAAGGAACGGGAGGTTAGGGTAAGAAAAGAAAGAGAGAGAGAGAGAGAACTCGCGCACGGCACGAAATTTCACTTAGGCCTTCGTCCGAGGGTGACGCAGGGGTGAGTCGCTGCGAGTATCACGGGTCCACGGACAGCAGGTCTTCTAGTCTAACTATGTTGTACCTTTTCTCTCCTTTTCTCTCACTCTCTCTTTCTCTCTCTTTTTCATGGCGTCTTTATCACTCATTCTCTCCCTCTCCGTCTATCTCCATCTTTTTCTACGGCACTCATCTCCCTCCTTCCTCGTATATATTTCGATGGTTTACCCAGGCCACGAGTTGGATGCTGCCGTACCGACCCTTCGGGGGTAAAAAACAAGCCCGCAAGAAACCACGCTTTAATGGACGAAACGAGTTTCCAGCCACATGGAGCAATATTGCTTCCGCCTTATTTTCCTCCCCATCCACGCTATCCCCATTCCAAGAGTTTCTCGGTCCACGCTGAAACAACACCGATCGCGCCAACCCCCTCGACCACCACCTCACGCTCCTTCTACCTCTGGCTTACCTTACGTATACACACCACCGTTGTCCTAGCGGTCCCCTGAACTTTATGGGCCTCCTCTTTCCTCCTTTCCGCTTCTACTCGCCACGGCCCAGGAGATGTGGTGAATGAGAGCGAGAGAGTGAGAGAGAAGGAACGAGGGCGGTAGGAGGAGGAGATAGGTGGATGGAAAAACGCAAGAAACGAGAAACTAACTTCATTTGGTTGCGAAATGGGTATTCCACGGACAGTGATTGAACGAACACCGAGAGAGGGCAATGGTAGAACCATTAAATAATAGCATTCTACGGGAGCTGGGCGCGACGAAAGCGTAGAAGGCGGGGAAACTAAAGAAAGGGAAATACGGGAGAAGGGGCTGGTCTCCGATTGTGAGATGCAACTACGAGCGCGTACGTTTTTCCGCGTCCACCGATAGAAAATGCTTCTACTCGCCCGCGGAGGAGGCTGCAGTCGAGTTCTTACCATCCGCGGATGATAAAAACCACTCGCCCAAGGACTATTCAAATGAGGCACCGGCGTGGAGTAAAAATTTAATCCCGGGAAAATTCCTTTATCGCTTGATAAAAATGAGAAAGGGCGATAGAGACCGGGTGCTGCTTGCGGAAGTAAAAATGGAGAGAGAAAAATGGCCAAGACGATCGTACTGGCTATAACGCCGTAGAAATATCGGCACAATGACGAAGTGACTCGGCACCGCGATGAATCATCGATTGCTCGCGACCGAGGAAGGTGATTGAGCATGTTCCGAGAGCAAGCAGGGTTAAAGTATCGTGGCGTGCGATGCGCGAAATACGCAAGCGCAAACGACTAAGTGCGTCGTGTTTTCCAACCAATTGCATCTCCATTGCCATGTATAAAGAGTACGTTACACAATCGGCACGAAAAGATTTACAACTATTTAAGCACGATTGCGCAACGACTGCGTACTTCGCCAACTTCCGCGAATAAAGCGATATATAACGATAACGCGACAACGAAAAATCTCAAAGTAAAAGGTGACGTAACAAATGCTCGCCCATTCGATTCTCGGTCGGCATGCCGGTGCCAATACTTCTTTCGTACCTAATGCGACGTGAATCGCAAAGTTCCAAGTGTGTTTGCAGTTTCGCAATCCAGCCACGAAGATAGAAACACGCGAGGCGAAACGAGCGGAAGGGAGGAGAGGTGACGCGCGATCGAAGGGCACGGGAGGGGATGGAAGAAGGAGGGAGAAAAAACGTGGAACGAGATAAAGGGAATTTTTCCTCTCACGCCGGAAAGACTACGCCGCTAACAGAGTTCGAAAGAGTTAAACTTTATCGCAACATGGATAGGACGAAAGAGACTCCGAGACAGAGAGACTGGGTCTAGAGGATAAGAGGGTAAGGGGACTGGCGCTCGTTCCGACTCTTGAGTACTGATCCTCTCGCAGTCTTTCTCTCTCACTCATTTTCTCTCTCTCCCTCTCTATTCCTTTTTCTCTCTGATTCCTCTTCTCCGTCTAATCGTCCCTCTTGCTTGATATCCACTTCTCTCTCCTTCCTCCCGTAAAATCCTTCGCCTCTCTCGTCTCCTCTCTCTCTTCCACTCTTTGTTCCAATTATCGCGGTTCTTGCCCAACCGAGCGAGCTTGCCCACTGACGCGATTTGACCTTTCCGTTTCCGGTTAACCGCACGGTTGAAGCGGTTATTCTTCCTTCCGGTGACATGATTTTCAATGGCCGGCCAGGTGCTCGAGTTCTTTCTCTCGGATTGCACTGGGATATCGTAGTATCGATGTAAACCGACCACACGGGGCCTTGGAAGCTGGCCCGACTCGGCACCGGCACAACATGATGAACGCACGAATCAACATTATTCTATATCCCCTCGGCTCTCGTGCACTAAGCCAGATACGACGTTTCCATTCGATTATTATCTGAAACCACGCGACTGTCCGAGGAAACGGTTACCGATAATTGTCTCGGAAGGCTAATGACAATATAGCCGGTGCTATTTACATAGTTTTACTTCTCCACGGTAATTTCGCCGTAGTCTGCTGCGTCGTGTACGATACTTTAGTCTTTACACCGCGTGTCCTCGGGTGCTTTTGCAACGTCCGCGAGAAACATTGCTCACCCAGAGCGACACCGAGTAACGCGAAGCGCGACGAAAAAATGCATTGCTTCTCGGTACGCGGAGTCTTGCGCGCCAACAGTGGCGTGGCAATTATATCGACACGCGTCAGGAAGGATCCATTCGGAGGGTGTACGACAGGACGATCCATTCGTCGAGCGTGTCGTGATTGGATCGCCGGTGTGGCACCCTACGTATGTCTACGTGGAGGCGCCACGCTCGAAAAACATCCCTTCGATGTGGGGATGGTACGTAGCGCGCGTTCCGCTAGCTAGAAAAGGGATTGGCGGTTCAAAACCCCTCGGGGAAAAAGGGGGTGGGTTTGAGGATGGAGCTTGTCGCAGGATAGGGAGGAACGGTGGCGCGGAAAGGGGGGCTGCTGGTGTAGGAAAAGGAGGAGTAGAAGGAGAAGGTGGAGGAGTGGGAGGTGAACGGCTGGCGGTACGAAGTCGCGTTGAGCCAGATGGATCGGCGATCGTTTGTCGTTCTTAACGCCACGGGGGCTCAACGCCGGCGTTGATATTCACCGACTGATGCCGGAAAAATTACCCGATTAGTTGCCTCCTTCCTTTCCCCACGGCCCTTCCGCGCTCTTCCATCCCTTCCTTCGCGGCCGTACGATGCAGCCGATCTAAAACCTCGCTTCACCCTCCTCCACCATCGTCTCCTCCACGCTCTGCGTCTCAGCCATCAAGCGATCCCCGTGCTGTTCTCTCGCCTCTCCCTCCACCCTCCCCCAATCAATCCTGGCCCAGTTCTCGACCCCTTCGTGACCTCCGCCGAGGCGCCTGCAACAAACCCCCGGCCACGTAATTCGCCCTCATTAATTAGGATTTTCGCAGCCGAGAGAAATTAGCCGAAACCGGCTAAAACCGCCGAGGCGGGATAGTGATTTGTTTCTTAGCCCTCGTCACGGCGGTCGAGGCGCGAGAGAAAGCAAGCGGAGAAGAGGGAGAAACGGAGTGGGTGGTAGAAGGAAAGGCGCCGTAAATGCAAGAGGGGTGGGAGCCACCCTTACCTGCTTCTAAGTTTCCTTATTCCGGATAACGGTCTTGCGAGATGCGCGCGCTACTTGGCTCCGCGGTAACGAGGAGGGTGAAAACAGTTTCGTTAACGCGTTGTTCTGCATCCTTCGCCAGGACGACGAAAAAAGGACGCGGAGTTAATTGGCTCGTGGTGAAAACAGCGGTGATTCGTCGAACGTGGACCGATGGACAGGACGATTGATTTTATGATTAACGCGTTCGTATTTCGTTCTCCGTGTAGCTCCGTGACCTCGATTTTAGCTGGTAGCTATTATCGCGCGAGTACTCGGTAAACGTAGAACAACGCGAGCGGAGAACCACGGCGAGAGCGAGGAGCCAGGGAAAGTACGCTATGTCGTTGGAATAAAAGTGTAATAAAAGGCGCGAGAGTTAAATGTAACTGCCGCATACATTATGATATACGGGATGTAACGCGTTACGGCCCCTGAGTGGAACGTAATGGCTCATACCGATAAGATGTAGAAAACTCTTTCTCTCTCTCTCTCTCTCTCTCTCTAACTCTACGGTATCCTTCTTCCGCCAAAGTGCCTCCTTCGACGGACAGCTTTAGAATACACTCGCTTTAATAAAACGACGGATGGATACGATGCGTTCTTCCGCATCCGCGCGAAGGTACTTCCGCTACCTTCCATCTCCCCCTCGTAAAGCCGATACATCGAATACTACAATTCCCGGGACGTTTCCAAGATCCACGGAACCTTCGATTTCCGAAGGGCACGTAGGAATAACTCGAGGGAGCCTCGTGGCGGTAGGTGCATAATTGAGGCATCTTCGAGCGTCGTTCCCTCCCTTCTTGGCGGCATTATTGAGCGCGCAAGAAGGAGGGTAATTACGGAGAACGGGGCAAAAAGTAATTACATCCTCGGGAGTTGAGCGAACGAGCGCGCGGGAGAGAGCTTGGGAGATGACGTGCCCGCGTAACCGTGACGTATCCTTCTCGCAAAAGCGAAGAGCCACGTCCGACCGAGGGACAAGCGAGAGCAAACCCACCCTCATCTGGCCTCTACGCTCCGGAGATGTGAGCAACGTTCCTCCTTGATAATGTAACGGGGAACACATGGAAGGGAGTGTCGGAGGGTAGAGGAGTAGGTGGGCTAGTAAGAGTGGCTTAGGGGCTCTTAATAATTCGGGTGCACCGGAGTGCCTCGTACGTACCCTCCCGGTCCTCCCACCTTTCCTCTCGCCCTTCCAAGCCCCGTTACCAACCCCTCATTCGTAACGGACACACGTAAACCTCACGCGCGTACACGCTTAGCGTCCCCGTGTAAGCTTAACGCGAGAAGGAGACGAGGCGGGAGGGTGACTCTCGTCGGGAAGTTCCGCGGTGTGGTGGTACGCCGTGGTGGTGATGGTGACGATGAAGGTGGCGGCTCAACGGTGGTGGTGGAGGCGGTCGAAAAGCACGTAAATTCGCGCGATGGCTGCCGCGCCGCTACAAGACTTTTATCGCGCAGAAACATTTACCGCGTGCCGCTCGGCATTTGCATGTAAACGCGATCGCGTCCCATCTTTCCGCTTCCTTCCCCGCTTCACCTCTCCTGCCGTCCCTCACCCTCCCTCTCCTCGCCCGGAGGTCACCATTTACATGCCCGTTCTTACTCCGTCCCTTTCTCTCCCCTTCTGCTTCTTCGTCCTCTCCTCTTCGGTATCCTCCGGTTCTCCCCGTGACTCTCCCTCGATCTTTCTTCTCGTTTCGCTATCTTCGTCCTTTCATTTCGCGCGCTGATCCTCCCCGCGACTACGTCTACGTGTCGGGAAGAAAAACGAAACGCTACGAGAGCGCAGGAAATCGCGGCCGCGCGTCGGCGTCGTATCAAAAAAAGGGGAAGGGGGTGGAAAAAATTGCACGAGACCGAGAGGGTGCGCGTGCTTCGCGGATTCATTCTTCGCCGATTCTTTTTCCCTATTCCCTTCGTTCCTCTCTTTCTCTCTCTTCACTCCCCCTCATTCGTTCATACGTGCCATTCGGCGTCGTATCAACAGGTTTTCGGGGATGAGCTCGCTAGTCCGGGATTTGTTTTAGATCGTTGGATTGATAGCAGAACGGTGTAGGGGGATATAGTTTCGATTTATTTCGCATCCGACGGTATGAGCGGTGAAACGATAAACGTTAAAATAGGACTCGCGGCCGTACAGCGTCGGTAAATGGCTCGTACGCGGCCCTCGGAACTGGCCAATTACGTGGGAAAGCGAGTGAAACGGTAGGCGCGCGCCTCTCGCTAGAATTTGAATCGTACGCGTGAGCGTAAAAACGTAAAACCACCTCGATCCATCTGCCATCTTCCTCCAAACGGACAAAAGTAAACGAGCAGGAGTAAACGCAGGAGAATTTCGTGAAATTCGCGAGGGCCCTATGAAGTGCGAGTGGATGAATCTCGCGCAGTTCTATCCTCGTTCTAGGTCGCTCGATTAAATATAACGAAATAGAGGACCCGGCGTCCTTTATTGAGAAGGGACGAAGACGAAGGAGGGAGTCGCAGGGACGAGAACGAACTACGTCAGTGATGTATTAGAGGACGAAATTCTCTTGAACTCGGGGGAGCCAACCACCCGCTACAATCTCTCCGCTTCTCTCTTCCACCCTGCCTTTCTTCTCTCGCTCCCGATCTCCCATCCCACGAAGTCTGGTTGGATATGCATAGCGCCGCGGTCATTTGTAACGCTGAGCTCCCTCTGGCGCATCTAAGCGAGCTTTTCGCGATGGTGACCCCTGCATCACTCCCGCCCTTTCCTCCATCCTACGCCAAAACCACCGCAGCAGCCACCCTTGCCACCGACGTTGCCACCGTCGGGCTGCCACCGTCGCTCGCCCTGCCACCGCCATCACCGTCACCGCCGCTCGGACCACCCCTTTTCTTTCGTGACGGGGCTGACGTCACGCGAGAAAGCGACGTATCCCCCGTCGGCAGTCATCCGGCTGCTCGCAAAACCCTCCTGACACGACGTGACTCGCGACTTTAACCGGAGGCAGGGCCAGAGAGCGCGAGAGAGGGCCCGCCGCTGCGCGCCGGCCCGGAAAAGAGAAGTAAAAGTGCTGTCCCTGGTAGAAGGTAACGGAGAGGAGAGAAGAGGAGAACGAGGGAATAAAAACGAAAGAGAATAGGGAGAGGAAAGTTTCTACGGGCTTGATCCTCCGTCTCTTGTTCCACGACCCTACGCGCCACGGTGACGAACGAAAGAAGGAGAGTTCTTCTTACGTTCTTCAATCTTCGCGGAAATGTTTTTTGTCAACCTAATTTTCTACGTTGCAGGTGATACTCGCGCGTCTCGAGGGTGTTTCCTAATGAGAATCGATTTGACGATCTTAGGTGGGCATTCGAGAAATCGCTCTCGACGGGGCGACGATAATGGGACCTATTCTTGGCTATTCTCCTCCTAGACGAACTGTTTCGGGCTTACCACGGAAGGCTGCGGAGCGAGTCCGTTACAGGATGCAGGAAGCTTCGAGAGGTCGAAAGCTACGGTGAACCTTGGCGGACCATTACGATAATCCTGTTGGACCCCCGGTGCTTGGGATTTGACTTCGGGGCAAGGAGGCGATGGGAAGGGCATTAAGCTCGTCCCTGACCAAGACTCCCGTGGCGGGGAAAGGCACCGAGAGAGATCGGGACCCCAATATTTGCGCATGCTTCCGCATCTTCCATCGTAATACTGGGGAGTTAGCGAGGTGTGTAATAGACTCGCGCGGTGGAACGCGCCCATTGATTTCTCGTAGCCCGCCGTGTCTCGAAGCCCCGGCGAATTTTCAACAATTCGCTATCGCTTTCGTTTCGTCGCGGGCTTACTCCGCCCGATGAATTTATGCGAGGGCACGTACCAACGACCCGGCGCTGGCGCCGTGGCATACCGAATTAATTTGGTATTTAATTTTACAGGCTAAGAACATTCGTCATTGGCCGGAGGTGGGGAAAGGTACGCATTCTTATTCGCGACGAACCCCCCCCCCCCCCCCGGATCTTTTCTCCTCGGTATCCTCTTATTTTCGCAACTATCGTTGGCCCGCGGACGATACCGTGGAGAAGCGTGACGCCGACGTAATTTCTCAGTTCGAAGAATGGCTCCCGGCTCCGTGAAAAAGTATTCATCCATATTCCGCGCCGACGTAAAAGCACCTCGTACGCGCTTCTTCCGGAAATATTTTCCTTGGTCGGTTGCCAAGAGGTGTCTCTTTCACTCCTTGTAAAGTTTGAGAAATGTAAGAGCCCGCCAGACTCTACTGCGGCACCGCCGCGCTCGCGGCTCCCCGTGATCCCGATAGCGATCTCGATTTGGTTACCAGGAAATTGGACGTTTACGGACTCCGATTCTACGAGGTACGACAATGAGAAACAACTGACGGTCGGTGGGAGGAGAATCGGGCGCTCGATTGATGCGAGACGTACCGGCGCTACCTCCCCGACGAGATACGAGCAATGCGTACAAGTTTGAGAGGAGGATCGAGAACATTCCGCATGCTTAGTACGAATCACCGAAACGCTCCTCCAGTTGGTATCGATTTTCCATTACCCGCGAGCCAGCTTTCGCGAAAGACCCCCGATCCATCGACGCGTCGTCGATTGCTCGTTTGCCAAAGTGAGAAACTTTCCAGTACGAATTTCGCAAACCATTTTTCTTGGCCGTAATTGCGCTCTACTTTCGATTTCAAGTGGATCGTCCTAGTTATTCGCGTTTCGGGGCGAGTACGCGTGAAATCTACGCTAATTGACCGACTTCACGCGCATTCCTACCCTTGTCCCTCGCCTTACGCAATTAATCCTATCGGTACAACTTGTCACACGCACTCGACTTCCCGTTCTCGAGAGCCTGTCAGTATCTACGCTCGACCCTTCTCTATCTTAGGAACGCCGACTCACTCTGCCCTCCCCAAAATGTTCGTCCACCCCTCGGCGACTGGTCCTATTAAAAAATTCAATCTCCCTCGTCATTTTCTCCTGTCCTTTTCGCCTCCTATTCCACTCGTCCTTACCATAATAGAATATTTACTCCATACTTTGTGATTCCTCGGTAACCTGATCTTGGCCTGCCGTCGAGTATCGGCGGAGGGACGTGAAAAAAAAAAAAACAATGTTCTCTCTCCTTCGCACGCTCCAAGGTGGCAAAAGAGCGCAATGGGGATGGGGCGCTTCAAACGTACACTTCACGATTTACTTCAAACGCGCTTCAGCCAAGCGCTTCCGCTAGACAAACTCATAAAGCTTGCGAGAGATCGATGAACGGTGAATATCGCTCCTCCTCACCGACACTCTCTCCCACCACCACGGGGCTTCGTTTCTTCGCACACGCGTTCCTCTCGCTCACGCTTGGCAGCTGAAACGAGCGGAGCTCGCGCGAAAATCCACACGGGGATTTACATGGAGCACCGCGCGTTTTTCGAGCTTCGGGCCCCGAGCAACGAGGCGTCGACTGACGGATGGCGGTAGCTCTTTATCTAACCGGAGGATGCGGTCTTTATCGGGTAGGAAAGTACGTTAGCCACCGGTATCCCGGGCGAGATTAGGATGTCGGAGAATCGGTAAGTTGGGGTTAGGCGCTGCCGTTTGGTCGGTGCAGATAAAGCGGAACGAAGCCGTTCCCGTGCCACTTCGGCGAGGCTCGTGAGCGAGCTGATTCGCCCTCTGAGCCCGGATTGCCAAGTTTGCGAAGTTCGTTCGACTTTAAACCGATAATAGAGAAGCGGCCTCCTCGGCTTCGCCTTCGCCGCTCTCACCGTCGATTCTCTTCCCCGTCCGACGACGCGACACCCGTGCCTCGCCAGATTTCACGGTGAGCCTCGCATTTAACGCGACGAGAGGACCTCTCGCGATAACCACCCTCGAGGCATTGCTGTTTTTAAGAAATTAATCGAACCATGCTCCGCGACGTTGTTCCGGAAGTAAACGGAAAATGTTCCACGCGTTAAAATCGCGTTAGAAGAGAGAAGAGTCTCTCGCATCGGATATCCAAATTCGGCAGTCGCTTCCTCTTTCTCGACGTCGGTCGTGCCCTCGCGCGGCAGAATGCTCCGTCTCCCTGGAATTTCGTGAATTAAACGGAAAGTTGATAAACCCGAAAGAATGTTTGGCTTTTCTGGCGAGACGTTCTCGAGGACGGAGACGGATGTGGGAGGGCGAGAGGGGAGGTGACGCAGGACGGCAAAGCATTCCGATCCCCGAAAGTGCCTTCGCCAAGGATGCCGCATTACGTTAAGGTGTGGTCGTACGAACCTACACGCGAATTCTTGTCCACGTAACGAGTGCCGTGAGCGCGCGTAAGCGCATAACTTCCCGTCTAGATATTCCGTACGCGATGCCTATGCAGAATACGTCCCGGTGTACCTACGTGCGCGCCAGGCCTTCGCGTATTTATTGTGTGCATGAAGAAGTTTCGCGGTACTCCTACGTACGTGAAACTCGGTGTCTTCGTTGCCAGGAAGAGTACGCGGTCGGGGAGAGACCGGAAGGCGTCGCGTGCCGAAGCGAAAGCGATCGTCACGAGGAAAGAAAGAATGCGGCGCAATAAATTTATTGCGGCGCGACCCCTTATGTCGAGCGTTCTGCTCGACAAAGAGGATATTAGAAGCGTCGAATCAGCTCGCTCGTTGGCGCATCGAGGCGCGGAGCGGCACGACGAAAACGAAACGGAAATGAATGCGAGAGTGGCGCAGGGACGACGGACGGGCACCAGGTAGAGTTGTAACCGTGTAGCAAAGTGACGCAGGATGGATGATGCGTCGCTCGCCCCACGGCAACAACGCGAGCCCACGTTCCACGCGAAATGGATGACATACAAGCGGTGCATGAGGAAAAAAAGGAAGATATGATATATTAGGGATCATTAGACGGACGGTCCACGGTTGCGCCACTACGCCCTGGGACGTTGGATAATGGGAGTCGGCGTTAGTGCCGGTTATTTCACGGGTCCCCTCCTCGACGAACTATCTCTCTCTCTTCTCCCGAGTGGTTCTTAAAAAGGATTACAGGGATTCGTTAGGTCGTTACTGGAGTACGAACCTTCGCCGTTCCTCCGTTAATCGTCAACCCGTACCACCCGTACCTTTCGTCTCGTCTTATTATTCGCGATAATATTGTTCTCCGTCGAGAAAGCCGTCCCGCCTCGTTTCTCCGGCCTTCGCCACCTCCACCACTTCTAAATCCAATTTAGATCCAATTTAGATCCGACGAGCGTAACGCGTCTCAGTTCGATAAATCATTCATTACTGTCAATTTACGTTTCGCGAAATATTTACGCGGTAAACGTTAAACATTGAAACGTGACGATTACGCTTTTGTCGGGGCGATGGTGAAACAAGGTGTTTAGGGGAACGCGCGTTCGAGGCCTATCTTCTGTAGGTCGCGTGCTAGAGAAACAATCGCGCTATCGTCACCGCCCGAAGGCACACGATGCACGCTCGCGGTGCGTTCGCTCTATATACTCGCGTCCGCGTCGAGGCCTACGGTGTATCCTACGATCTTATCTGGCCGTTTCAATTTTCCTAGGAAATTGAATTAACGGTTGCTCTAAAAGGGACATGCACGCTGACCGCGGCGATGCACGCGAGGCAGATTAGTCTCCACGGATTCGTGCTGAGCGGCTCTAAAAAGGTCATACCTTTGTCACCAAGGACCCATTGTTTTCGCCTTTGAGCCGATTAACAAGAAGAAGGATTAGGTTAGATTAACCGTGAAGAAGGATGAAAAGTGAAAGGGGAGGTGGACGGCTCCATTTTTTTTTCATCTTTATCGTTCCGCTCGTTACTACGCTCGAGATTAAGAGCATACGAGCGATCGTAACGAAACAACGTTTTAGCTTTAGCGATGACGTTGTGCACGCCCTCTTCGACGGACTATGTGGCCGAGCGGAAGCACGGGGTTTCCCACGGGGCGCTGAAAATTGCAAGGCACTTGGCAGGGAAGTTAATCGAGACCGTGAACCGTATTAAACGCAATGGCCATCGGCCACGGGGCTTTATCGGTGCTCGGCCCGTCTAGCCGCGGTCGAGGCGAGAGGTAGCTAACTCTCTACGAGAGTGCACGCTCGTGCAGTTACGCACTAAAGTTAACGTTAAGTATGCGCGGTAACGCCATTGCCATTCGATCGCCGTAGTTCCCGATGCGCCACAATATAACGAGTCATCGGACTCCAAGCACTACCAATGACGTCGAAATGAATTATGCAGTCCATCCGACGTATTATGGTGGTAGGAGGATGCACACAGTGACGCGCGTGTCTACCGCCGACTTATTGGCTGCAGGATATATCGGGACTGGTATGCATGAAAAATTCTATGTGAATCGTCCCCGACTACTGCTCGGTGGGTACAGTGCAGCTGAAAAGTACCGAGGAGCAATGGAGAGTCTCCTGAGAACTATTGCGAGGTACGTTCGTCGTTTCCTCGAGGCTGATACCAGCGCGTATCATTCTTTTCTCGCGTTGCTTTAACGGATATTTTGAGTATCGTGACATTGGTCTTATCAACGTCCTCGCAAGAAATGGTACGCATTATCGCGGACAGGACTCCCAGGTGTCCTCGAAGAATTTCGAGAGGATACTCTCGATGGCTCGAAGACCCTGGCAGCCTCGAAGACGAGGACGGGACTACGACCTCGTCCTTCTTTCCGAGTCGTACGAGACGTCTACGACACGATCTCCTGGAGCATTGTTGCCGAGTTGTAGTATCGTCCCCATTGTCTAGGAAGACGAGGGGGGTTGCGTCGCACTATCTCTCAGAGCGCCGTTAATGCACGTAAGGGTGGCAACCTGGCGCCATCTTGGCCCGTAAACACTCGCACGTAAATTCGGGCTGAGTGCACGCCTCTTCGTACACCGGAATGAGGTCCCGTTGGGTCGAGTGTGCGAGTCTTACCGGGCAAACGACAGTGACTCTCAACCTTAACCACCTCAGCTAGAAAGAAGATTATCCACCATCCCCTCCGGTGGAGGCGGCTCTTCCTTTTTTCTCCGGTGATACTCTCCACGCCACCCTCGAAGCCAGGTAGGTATTCGGCGGAGTACCTCGAAAACCTGGGCGCGGTTACGGTGCACTAATTCTAAGGAAAAGATCCTATCTGCACCCTCGAGGACGATGATTACGGGGACCCAAGAACGTTCCCCGTGGGAGTCGCGGCGCACGGGACTTTTCTTTTCCCTTTTCTTTTTCCTCTTCTCGAAACAACCCTTCCCATTTAGTCTCTGGATTGCAGCGCGGATTCTCTCGCGTTAAGTAACCGATGAAGAAAAATTCTCCATTTTATCTTTGCGCTTCCTTTGTCGACTATAAAAGCGTTCCCTTTGCGCTTTGAGCTAAACTCGGCAATGCATCTGGAACGTAACGCTACGTCGAGGAAACGTTCGACGCGATACTACGATGAGTCGATGGAAGGAGGAGGATATCGTCGACTAAAATGGTGCGCACGTATCGCGTACATTAACGTACCGATCGAGGAGTGTATTTTCCTTCGCGGCTGATGGGACTCGGCTCGGGGTGCATTAAGGCACGATCTCGAGAGTATGTTTCTCTGTGCGCCGGTGACGTCGGATCGCCGCTGGCAAAAGTCTTTCGTAGCTTCGAGCGCGAGAGCGTATTTGCGCGTACGCACCTGCACGCTCGCGCGAACGGACGAGCGTGGAGAGTTACGCGTACGCGCACACCCCGTCGCACTTATATCCGAGGCACGTTATCGCGAGTTCCTCACCCCTTGCTCCGCGAGGGTTGCCCATCCTCCTCGTACCTTCCGCTTCTTTATGTTACGGCCAATTCTGTATTCCCGACGCATCGGCCTTCCACTCTTTCTTTCTCCATCTCACTCTCCTTCGCCGTCTCGTCCGTCCCTCTCCCGTTCTTCTTTCTTCTCCTTCCCCCTTTTTTCCCTCTCTTATTCACCCCTCGTATTCGCGCATCGTCTCCGGCACCCCCGCTCGGTCAAGCGGCTTTTCCTTTCTTTGGAACCGGAAGAGGGGACTCTCGCGAGCGCGATATCGCTGCGAGGCGACGCCGACGGTAGGACGAAATATTTTACGCTTTCGTGCGCGAGTAGATGGCCACCTCGGGGGGTAGGACCCCTTCGAGCCCTAATCTTCGACTTCGCTCGTTCACCACCACCACCACCACCGCCGCCCACTCACAGTAATCGTTCCGCTTCGTCTCATCCCTTCGTCTTCCCTCGCAGACGGCAAAAAATGTACACGCGAATCTCATTTCGCACTTACCCTCCTCTAGTCTCGAGCCCTTCTAGCTTCGAAACTACCTCGGTGGATAGCTGGGCGCGACGGGGCAAGAACTCGTCGTGCGGACTACGTCGTTCCGATGACACTGCAAGATGGAGAGTGCTAAGATTTAGTTTGGGGCTATACGCTGTACGAATTAATTCGCGCGAATAATCTCGTCCTACGATGATCAAGCGCAAATGCAAATTGTTACTTACGACGAAGCGTACAGTAAATGTTATCGCGGAGGAACGTGCTGCTTCGAAGCTAAATTTTTCATTTACCTCGGATCAGTTCTGTTTTTTTCCGGAAGACGGAAAATTAGCAGTAGGGCGCTCTAGGAGTACCTCGCCGCGGAAAACGGGCTGGTGCATTTCAGCTCACCATGAAGTAACGCTAACGAGAGTGGAGTAAGAATAGTACACCGTCCCGGCCACTTTGCCGGAATTAAGAGAAGTTGGCGGACCGGGCGTAAGATACAACGACCCGAATTGGAGGCAATTAAGGATGAATTAAGCCGGAGTTTAAAAATAAAGGTACGCGCGCGCGCCGAACCGCCCGTAGTAAGCGAGAGTCACTCGCTTAGAAGAGGGAGGCTCATCGCCGGGAGCGTCTCGTGGGGAGAAGCGTGGCTTAATTATTATTTCGGTTGCAACGACTGCAAGCGATGCCGGTCGGAGGTTAACTCGACCTAAAGTGACTCGATTCCCTTTACGACCATGAAATTTCTCGGAGCCTTACGTTACGCGCTCAGCCGGCACGTTCTCGTAGGGCATTTAATCGAATGATTCTAAGAATGCCGTGGCACGCGCTTCGAGCATCATCTCGATCGAATCGATTCCGCCTACGAATCGAGGTGAGAGTGGAGAAACCTCAAACACGGACCGACACTCTTCGTGTCCTCGCACGAGAGGTGAGTTAACGAACCACGTGGCTCCACTGCCTTCTCGACGACGACGACGACGCGCACGACCAGTCAAGGCCACTCGCTCGATTTCCCAGCGTTGCACAGTTAATTCCGCGGGCTGGTCGGTGTGCACGCACGTGTGTATGCACGACCGTGCACGCGGGACCCACATACCCGTTAACGGGGTCACTCCCGCGAGTCGTCTGTTATTACCGTGCACCTGTGCACACCTTCGTTGATGCCCTGCGCGAGTACGCGAGCCTCGCAAGTCCTTGAAGCAACTGGACCGTGTGAATCTTTTATTTTCCACCCGAAAAACCGCTCTCCGAGCGTCGTCGCGGCGAGTGGCGAGGGTAAGCGAGCGAGAGGTGAAATTTGTCCGAGCGAGATCGGCGCTTCCATTAACCCATATTTTCAAGTACGCGACACGAAAGTGGCCGCGTGTCAGCGTCGTGTACTATCGCGCGAGTGCACGAGAACACACACACACACACCGGGATGGCGATAATATATAGTCCGCGTCTGAGAGCGCTCGGACGAAGATCGACGTCGCGAAGCGCGCATTAACGATTTTAATGAATCATCGATTATGTCCCCCCCGTGACGTACCGTTGTGTAATACGATTACAGGCTCTGGCGTGTATTATTAAACAGCGCTCGCGCGTGCGCCCCTCGCGATGTAAATTACGCGAATTTCGTACCGAGAGGCGAGAGGGAGAGGAAGAAGGCGCGAATGGATACGCGTCACGTGGATTGAGCAATCGTAGCATAAATTTCGATCTATGGGTTGAGAACTCGCTTTCGACATGCGGTGGAACAGGTTGCAGGTCACGATGAATCATGGGATACGTAGGACGAGGCAGTCGGCGAGTCGTACCGAAAACGGTGATGAGGTGCCCTTTTCACCGATGCAGACGTAATGATATCACTGCCGGACATGCCCGGCTTAATTAGTGGTTAAAAAGTCAATTAGCGGTGACCGTATTTGTTAACCTTCCGCGGTTGCCGCGTGACACGCATACCTAGGGGACACTCGCGCTGCTATACGCGCGACGAACGCGCGAATAGAACGAAACGGTGAGCATACAAAAGGGCAAGTGTCGTACGTGATCTCTCCTCAGGCCTCCTTCCTCTCCACGATTCCACCGCGAAATTTCTCCTTCTCAGACTCGACTCTTCCCTATGAGAGGATCTCGCTCGTCCAAGAGCTTGGACCAGCTGCACCCACACTTGCGTGCCAGAAGTAGGAGCCGCAGTAAAAAAGCACACGTCCAATTAAACGTTGAATCACTCATCCTCCTCCACCTCCCCATTCTCTTCTCTTCTCAACCTCTTCTTCACCCTCTCGTCCTCGTAATTCTACTCTTTTCTTACTCCCACCATCCCTCCCTCGTTCCACTACGTCTACGTCATTCTCCCTCTCGGTCATTCTCGTAATTTCTCCTTTCCCGTTTGCTTCTCTTTTCCTCTTATTTCTGTCCCACTCCATACCACTCTTTCTTTCCTCTCTCTCTCTCTCCCTCTCTCTTTCTTTCTCTCTTATCAGCGAGCTACCGTTCTCTACAAATGAGTGCAATTGCTTCGGTTTCAGAAAGGTTAACGCACCGGGTTAAACGCCGAGGAATTCGGTGTCACTTTCGGACGGCACCGTACGGAATTGTGGGACCCTTCGTCGGGATCGTTTGCGGGCCCGGCATTAAAGGTTCGTTAAGGGCAGTGGGAGGTGGTCGCAATCTCGCTCGTCGACCCCCATGGGCGACTGATTCACGGTGATTCTCTTCATTCTCCACGTCTCCCTCCTCCTTCCCTTCTCTCTTATTCTCATTCTCATTCTCTTCCACCCCTCCTCATCACCCATCGCTCCGCGTTCAGCATACGTCGACTTCACTCTCCGTACGCTCGCCCTTTCTCTCCTTCACTCTACCTTTCTCTCTCTCTCTCCCTCATTCACTCGCTTTCATTCACGAGTGCGCGCCACAGGCTACGTCGCGGATTTTCTTACCCCCTCCACGGCTATTTGGAATCGTCTCCGGATAGCTGCACGGGCGTACCGTTAATGTCCGCCATGATTCATACTAAATGCACGTTTAAATGCGCACTTATTCGCGTCCGCGCGCGCACCGTCTTCTCCCCGCCATTTACCCCTAACAAAAACTCCCTAAGTCGCTGGAATGTAATCACCGAGCGCGCACGAGCACACTCTATCGGCCCCTACGGCTTGCAACTCGGCTGACTCACACAGACTGAAATCGCGATCTCTGTTTTGCCCGCACCGCGGGAAATTGCTCGTTCGCCTTAGGAATTTGCATCGCGGCTCGAACCGCGCGCATTCCGAACGCGTTAGGTCCCGAAGATCGGGAAAAAATCGATCGTGAGTTTGGCGCGTGTCGAATCGATTGGAATTCGGTGCGACTGGTTGGAGAGCGAGGAGGCTCGTGGATGAAAAATACGGTTGGTCATCGAAGCACGATGATTCACCGGCTATGTCAATCCTCCTACCTATTAAGGGCGACCGACGTCACGCTGGACTTCATTTAACCGGCCACACGAGCTTATTCGAAGGCACGCATAATATTCGCGAGTGTCAAAGGAGAGGAGCTCAAAGTGAGCCAGCAGAGAATGCATCTGACACATCCTCTTTAAGCTCGGTCGCGATCTTTAAAGCGATCAAACGAGATCCTCGTCGCGCTCGTACTCGAGCGGTCGTTGCAACCGCTGCAGATTGCACCGTGGGTCCACGCTGCACATTTCTCTCTCGCTCTCCTCTCTCTCCGTCCATTTCTCTCTTCTTCTCACCGCGTCTCTTCGTCATTGGCCACCGGTCGCCCTCTCGGTCTTCGGCCTCCCTCCCTTCGCCCTCCCCTTTTTCTTCGTCTATCTTTCAAGCTCGGAGCGTAAGTACGTATCAGCCGAGAGAGTCGAGTGAATTGCAGTTTGCACGGCGAAATGCCGCAAGGTCATTGCTCCGCCATTAGGGAATCGAGCGAGTACGTACGACGCGGTGCGGTACGATCGTTCGGGACGGACCCTGGGATGAAAGCAAGTCTCCGCCCGATCGGAAGGGAAGGAACGACTTTGTGCGTATTCATGATTGTACGCGACGAGCATTCTCCGTGGCCGGGCGCAATCACGTCACATCGTGGCCACCGCCACGTAGGCACGTTCGATAACTTATCCCGTTTCATCTTCGGAATACGAGCGTCGCGACGCTCGAGAATGGCCCGTCCTTTTTCTCGTTAGTCGAGACCGCCGAGTTTGCTCCTGGAATTAAGAGGAGATCGAAGATATCCCGAGCGAGTACCTACTCCCGTGGGAACGAGCTCCTTCGGCTCGCGTGCATCGGGCATCTCGGCGTGTCCTGGAAGAGAAAGAGAGGAGAGGAAGAGAGGAGATTTCATCAGGCACAGGAAAGCTTTTACGGTAGCGAGAATGAGCTGAGACACGGCGGTACATCACTCGCGAGAGGAGTGACAATGCGAGATGTCTTTTCCTCTTTTCCTTATCCTTTCGCCGGAAAAGCGAAAGACGCGGAGAGAGGAAGTGGAGGCCGAGATGAGGGATTATCTCGTTTTGCACGCGCGAGCGTCGAGATTATCGATCCACGCGCGAAGAGAAGGGCGAGGGACGGAAGAAAGGTGGAAGAGAGGAGGTAACCAGGTTGAAAGAGGAGGCATCGGAAGGGAGAAGGCGAGAAGAGAACGGCGAACGACAGCGAGACGGCGAGGAGGGTCCACGTGGAAAGGGCAGGCACGTTACAAGCTTTCAGGTAATTTCGCTAAAAGCATTAATTTGGATTAAAAGATCGTCTACGCGCCGGAAAGAGGGACCAGCTCGGAAACGCAGCGCCCTACGCGACAGAAGCTAATGGCTCGTACGCGCCGCGTGCCACGCCGAGGAGAAAAGAATGAACCAGACTCGCTCTCGCCGTAGCTACTCTTCATTCCACGCGATCAACCCTTCGCTCTCTCGTGCACTCGTGTCGCGAGCGCTCGTGCGTGGACCTCTTGTTAATGACGCTTCTCGGGCTTGACAATATTTTTTTGCAAATATTTTTACGTAGTCCGTAGACGTGACATCGACGATGCCTCGGATCCTTCGATCTTTTGATGATTAATATTTCACTACAGTTTCCAAATAACAAGCTTCGTAAGTGTACATACGTGGTATTAAAGGAAAAGCTTCGTTGCTGCACCTTTGCTAAATATCGCGACGTAAGCGTCGCCGAAACGCGTCGGTGGACAATTTTGCGGTGCGGCGCGTACGTGCCAATTTACGTGGCTAAACAATAATTAAAATGCGGCTCGAATAGTATTGATTAACTTCTTGGCAACGGCGTCCGGTCGTGGCGAAGGGAGAGGCGGCGAGAGGCCTCGCGCGGCATGGCGGGCGCGAAAAGCCTCATTAGATTCCACGGACGAAGCTTCGGCGGAGAAGTTTACTTTCGAAATATCGGCCAAACGACGAGCACGGAATCCGAGATGAAGCGAGAAGGAGAGGAGACGCTTGGCGCCGCGGTGGCATGAGAGAGACGTGACGCCGACGTGGACGGTGAAGCTCCACGGTGAAACCTCCTTCCCGATGCGGCGGCGAGTGCACGTGGGAGAAATCGCGAGTTGCCAAAATTACAGCGCCGTAAAAGCGGCATCGATGCTACGCTCCGTGGTATTATAAATCCCGCGATCGTACCGTTCGCAGTCTGTATTTAGTACGGGACCCCGTCGCTGGCACGACGTCGACGTTTCGATAATTCCGATCTCCAAGACGTTTCACTTTTATTACAGGTTGTATTCCGCGCCGTCCGATTCGATTGTTCGCTCGCTGCTCGTACCCCGCGCCGCGACTCTTCCTCCGAATTGCCGACATAAACTGACTTTATTCGACTTCTCCGCGTTGCCGGCACGAAATCGGGATCCTCGAGAGAAAAGATCTCGACGGTGTACCTCACATTTTTCTTTCTCCTGCTTTTATTCGACGCGTGAAATGCTCGGATAAAAAAATATCAAATTTCTCTTGCGTTAAAACTCGCGTACCGCGTGGCATCGTAGAAGAAATTCGTTGCTGGAAATTGAAAATCAGCTACGGGGACGTTCCACGTTTTGCAAGGAGCACGGACCCTTTGGTCCTCTCGAGTAATAATCCTAATTGAACGAAGGCACCGTGCGCTGCGGGGGAGAAAAAGAGAGACGGGACGAAGATCCTGGGAGGGAAGAAAAAAGTCTGTTTTTATTTCGTACGTAACTCGCGCGTAACGTTCCGCATCGTTGATCGAATCCACGACGACGAGGCGAAAAACAGGTGAGGGTGGCTCTGAAAACGCGACGTTCACTCGCGCGCGGAGCTTACCTTTTACACGTCGTGTCTATCGTGCTTAGCCGAGCGAGCGTAACAACAAAAACACGTATTTCCCATCCGGATTCCCGCGTGATCCGAGTAAATATGGCAAATATATACTGTAGCGCCGCTACAAAATACCGAGGAAAACGCAGGGGAAGAGCCGGGGGATAGCGACGGGATAAAAGTGCCGCTCTCGAATCGGCCGAATTGCGAAATTTGTACGTTCAACTTGTATGTACCGTACAGTGGATGAGCGAACGACGGTGGAGAGGGTGCGATCGACCGAACGAGAAAAATGTATGCTGGAACATCATCCGGAACGACCACGGTAGACGAAGGGGGGTCAACGGAGGAGTGAGTATGCGAATGGAGTTGGATAAACGGAAACGAAGAGAAAGAGGGGAAACGGTAAAAGCGACGGGAAACGTTAAAGGGAGGAGGAGAAAAGAGACGAGTGGAGATAGTCGGATAGATGGATGTTTGTTAGAGCTTGAACTATACACCTGTAAGGCTTTGGAACAAAAAACGAAAGAAGCACTCGTAATGGGGAAATAAAAAAAGAGAAACGGCGAAACAACGGCAACATTGCAGCAGTCTGTTAAGTAGGGAATCTGTACAAGCGACGGATTACGAAATGAAAGAAAGAAAAATACACGGGAGTAGAAAAAATACAGGTAGGGAATGAAATGTGGCGAGTGACGACACGATGACGCGGTTTTCGATAATCATCGTCGCAGTTGTTACGAATTTACTTAACAATGACCGTGTCGTGCACTCGCCGCTTCCGTGGCGCTCGGCGAGCGTTTCCTCGCGCGGTGAAAGGGCAGGAGTAAAAATTCAAGACCGATCATTCGTGCGAGGAGGACCCATCCGCCACATTTTAGCAGGATGTTGCACCAACATAGGTATACTACATACGGGCATGTGATAAGCGTGTCGTCGATTCACCTGCACGTAGCGGCCTTCGAAATTCTATGGCTGTAAAGCGTCCAGGACGACGCACGTTCGTCGTGAATCGTAATCATTCGTCGAGTGGTCGATCAATTTCGAACTTTATCGTGGTTCGACCAATTATCACAATTTTTTGACATGCCCACGCGCCGTTGCGCAACTTTTCAGAGAGCTCTAAGCGAGGAAGAGAGAAGTTAATTTCCTACAATTTCGTGCTTGATTTACACCGAAGGAAGCCGCGTTGTCTCGTCGAGGCCAAGAATGGCTTTGCCTTCTTCTTCCGCGTCGATTTACCGCAACGAAACGCGGTGACGAGAAAATCCTTCGCGAGCGCATCGCAACCACTTTTTCTTCCACGAGCATCGTGCATTTTTATCGAAGCCCTTGAATAAGAGCTTCGCGCGGTGTTCAACTTGTTCGAAGTTTTTTTATTCCTCTCTCCTGAGTCGACCCCGAGCAGTCAGCGCGAGGATGCACCGCTATTAAACCGCAACCCGCACCTTCCCCTTCCTCGACTTCAGTCGTCGACGCCTTAACGCCGTTCGTTGATATGCAGACGATGACGCGCTTTCCGGTTCCGGCAGATTTCGCACTCCCGTCTCGTATACCGGCTGGAAGCTCCTGGATCTTCTCTCTGGCAAATCCTGCGGGGACCATGAGGCGTGCACGCCGGACTACGGCCTCCTCTATTTTTCATCGCACGCGGAATATACGAACGATCGTTATCGTCTTCTAAGAAAGGGGGAAAAGTCGCTTCTTCGCGGTATCGTATCCTACAGAGTAGCTCCGTACAGTTGTTGAAATAATTGTAATTGATATTCTCGAGACGAATCCAGCACGAATTTTATTTCCCACGAGGAAGGTAGTTTACCTTTTACCAGTGCGAAAAGCGCAGCTGACTGCTACGAAGATTATCCGCGCCCACCCGCACAGTGGACGAGCGCAATGCGCGATCGTTTTTCACCGTTTCCAGCAATTTCTTCCCATCTCCCTTTCGGTCGCGAGGGGTCGACCCGCAGATCCGTAGGAAACTCCAGTAATCCGCGATTCCGGCGGAAAGTCCGTCGAAATCAGGACGCTTCCGTTTCCTCGGAGACGAAAACCACGGGTGCACCGCCCCTATGTAGGTACCTAGACGTTACGCCGAGCGTTTTTGGTTGACGAGGGGAAGTGAGTCGAGAAAGGGCGAGAGAGTAGAGAAGAAGCGAGAGAAGGGAGGAAGCGACGGCACGAGGTAGAGAGGAGGGAGTGGGACTGGCATCCCGACGGTGAAAAGTTTCCTCGTCGCGTTGGAAACACGATCGGACGATACATTGCGGGTACGTGCGGCGTATGTCGAAACGGGCGTCGGTTAACATCGAGTTTCGGTGCATACGCGAATGCGGTACCACACAGATCCACGAAAAACCGCGTTACCGGGCGAGGGCCTCGCGGCACGCGCGCACTGCGCATTTCGGCGCGCTGCGCACCGATCAAAGGCCACCAATCGATGCAAAATACTTTCGTTCTAGGCGCAAAGAAAATTAAATGGAAAATCTAGGATTGTCGAAGGTGACTTTCCGTGAAGAAAAATTAAGTTCCCAGGACAAGAGAGTATGGTGGGAAAATTGTATAACTAGGGGGTAAACCCCCTGCGCTTTCGCTTCGCTCAAGCGCCAACCCCCCAGATCGCCTTTGCTCGCGCTTCGCGCTCGCTTTACCGGGTGCAGAAAAGCTTCGCTTTTCTGCAATAGGCACGACCGCGGCACTCGCGCTTCGCGCTCGCCCACGAATTTCAAACCGTTTCGAAATTGTTGAAAATTCAAGTATTGAGATATTAAACTATGCTAGAGAGTCCTCTGCGCTTTCGCTTCGCTCAAGCGCCATACCCCCTGAGAACGTCGGGTGCTCGCGCTTCGCGCTCGCCCGCGAAATGCAGCATTTCTGCAATGCGCGCAAGTGATCGAAACCGGACAATTAAATGCATCCGAACCAAACTTTTACATGTACATCAAGTATATACTCCTTTGCTGCGGTGAAACTTTATGCATGGTTAACTTCAACCATTCAGAAATTGCGACAAATTGAAATCTTTAATCCAGTATTCCGGCGAAACGCTTGCGCGGATTCAACAAAAATTTGCAATGTAGTTTAAAAATATACCCATTTGGTGCCACGAAACTTTATGGTCATCTTCAACCGTTTCGAAATTACGGGATTTTCAAACTATAATTATAAATAAAATAGTGAATTAAAGATTTGAAACTGGCACCATTTCGAAATGGTTGAAGATGCCCATACACAATGTTTCGTGGCACCAAATGGGTATATACTTGATGTACATGCCAAATTTTGTCCGAATCCGTTCAGCCGTTTCAAGATGACCATGCATATTGCTGCCATTTCTAAACGGTTGAAGATAGCGATACATAAAGTTTCCTGGCACCAAATGGGTATATACTTGATATGCATGCCACATTTTGTCCGAATCCGTTCAGTCATTTTGCCGGAATAGTGGACTAATCAACTCTTTGGCTGAAATAATGGATAAAAAATTTGAATTTGCCGCCATTTCGAAACGGTTGAAGATGGCCATACATAAAGTTTCATGGCACCAAAAGGATATATACTCGATGTACATGCCAAATTTTGTTCGAATCCGTTCAGCCCTTTGGCCGGAAAACTGGACTAAGGGATTAATGAATTTTGCACTATTTCCATTAGTCCAGTATTCCGGCCAAACGGCTGAACGGATCGCAACGAAATTTGGCATGTACTTTGAGTATATATCCATTTGGTGCCAGCAAACTTTATGTATCGCTATCTTCAGCCGTTTAGAAATGGCAGCAATATTAAGTTTAAATTACATTTTTTTCAAATTTTGAATCTCCCGCCATCTTGTACTGGTTCAAGATGGCGGCTCACAAACCTTATTGTCAACTCACAGTAGTGTACTTGATTTTTGTGCCAAATTTCGTCCCGATCGGTTCAGCCGTTTTTCCGAAATCGAGGATATACACGGACACACATACATACACACACACACACACACACACACACACACACACACACACACACACATACATACATACATACACACACACATACATACGAACGGTTTTCGCGATGGCGATTGCATAAGTCACTCCCTTTACGGTCGTGCCTAAAAATGAACGATTTTCGAAGAATTCTTCCAGCGTGCGAATCAGCGCGTAAACCTAGTAAGCTTCCAGTTCTTTTTCTCGTTTTTGCAGTGTAGAAAATGTTGTACAACGTTTCGCCCGCGAGACAGCGCGCCGTCTGTCCTCGTGCAGCCGCGCGGAAAATTCGGCATTGCGCTAAAACGTCCCGGAGCTTTGTTCCTTCTCCACCCTTTCCAGTTTCCCATTCCTCTCTCTCTCTCTCTCTCTCTCTCTCTCTCTCTCTCTTCTCACTAGACTGGGCATCCTTCGGACTCTAAGACGACTGGCGCAGCGCGAATTCCAACATTATTTGCCTTTGTTGCGCCACTCGTGGACTCCAGCAGCAGCACCTGAGCATCCTTCCGCTCCGTTCCTTCTCTCTCTCTCTCTCTCTCTCTCTCTCTCTCTCTCTCTCTCTTTCTCTCTCTGGTCGTCCTCCTCCTCCACCTCCTTCTTATTCTCTTTTACCGGCTCCTGCAAATCACATTAGCGTCAGGCGCGTAACGTGTTTTCCTGTTTTGCAAGCCACCGACGACGCGTACCTAGCACACGAATAACACGCCGCGAGCGCCCGTGGTTTCTCATACCTCTTGGCACTTTACGATTTGCGATTTCGACCGCCTCGCGCTCGATTGCATCGTTGTGCTCTCGCACGCGGGTCACTCGACCTCATTCGTTCGTTCAGCGCGCGTTCAATCTTTTTCCTCCTCCCCTTCCCTACAGCCCGCTCTCCTTTCGCACCCTTCGTTTCTCACTTTTTCCTTCGTTCCTCCTCCTCCTTCCACCCTTCGTCCCGACCTCGCCGTTGGCTCGGAGAATTCGGTAGATTACATATGGGGCATTGTATATACTTGTGCAACCGTAGCACCGCCTGACTGCGCGATTGTGTCGCGCGAGAAAGCTGGCCCGAGTGCGCCTTGGCCTCGCAATGACGCTACCCCGCGCCGAATTGCAGGAAACGGAACGTGAGAATCCCAAGCGGGATGAGAAGTGTATTTTTCCCAGCGCGACCCATTAAATTTCTCGGGAATTCAATGAGCGTGGGTACGGCGGGAGCTCGAGAATTCTGGCTTGGAAAAATTCGGCGGAGGAGAACGCGTCGCGAAGGAAAATCCGAGAATAAGTTTATTCGTCAGTCGGATCCAAGGATCGGATAAATAGCACGTCGCTGGGACGACAAGCTGAATCTCGACTAATGGCAAACGAGGAAACGCGCCTATCTCCTGAACACGCAACGTGGCATCTGCACGTTTGACTCGTAACGGACCAGGACGGCCTATCCCGTCGTCCGCGATACTGCATTCCATTCCTTACGAGCTCGTTTCCTTGGCCTTTCCGAAACCGTGCGCGTCGTTCTCGCCAGTGAACACGAGTCCTCGCAGCTCTCATCCTCTTCACCTTCCCCTGTTCGAGTCAAGTCCTACGCGAATATTCGGCAACACCTGCATTCCTCCTGCTCAAGGTCACTTGCGTATCTCCGACGCAAATAAATGCCTATCTCGTTTCATCGAGCGCGATTGCATATTAATGCGAATCCTCCAAGGACCAGTCGGGACGGTCTTCCCATTCATCGGGCGCTCGCTCGCGTCCGATTCGATTCGCACGACGTGGCCGTGCGCGAGTGCGCGCGCAACGACGCGACCGGAAACCTCTTTTTCTCATGCAAACGAGCAATTAGCCGTACGTGCATTCACGATTGAGTCACGATTCGCCGCCGAGCGAGGACGAGGGACCACGACCACGATGACAATGACGACTACTTGACGAAGAAACGAACGAATGAGCGAGCTAACGACGACGACGACTACGACGAAGGACCACGGCACACCAGCCTGACGATGACTACACTGCTAAGAACGCACACACGGTGGATGCTCGTGAGCGTAGAAGGATTGCGCAACCGGCAGTGTCGAGCGCCTCACGTAGCATCCGGTGAGTAATTTTAGATGCATCGGTATGCACGCATGGGGCCCCCACTCCGGCAATACACCAGGAAAAACGGTCGCATTGTTTTCCTTCTTTACCGAGAAAAGCCTGTCGAACCGCGGATCACTTCGGTCGTTTGGCAAGCGACTCGTAAAAGATCCCGAGAACTGCATCATTCGAGATGCTTGAGCATCACCACATGTCTCTCGAACCTGTCTCTCGTAGCGCTTTTAACGCGAATGGCAAACGATCTTTCGACTAAAGTTATTATTACCGTGGAGTTACTCACGACACGGCGAAGATGATTGCCGACGCGGAATTCTCGCCAGCCTGGGCTATTACATGTAATGGAGTATGAGTAAGCCGTGGTAATATCGATTCCTCGGATCGCTATGGGAAACGAGGGTCGAAGGGGACTCGAGTTTTACGAAGATCGCGTGCATCGAGATATTTAATGTAGATGTCGCTTTCACTTCGAGGAGCACATGGCCCCTCTTTCGATGCTGTATCGAGGTCGCGGCTCGTTCAATTTCTGGGCGAGGAAAAATTTGAAGAACCGCAGGTGTCCCGTGCGGGGAGTTTTTAATTGAAGCCACTGGGGATCGACAATCGGGGGACTGAAATTTCTCCGGTAATCGTAACCGATTCATCGTGTAGGAAGTGACGTAAAGAGTGTTTATACGCCTGCGTTACATGCCACGGCGTTACGAATAACCGGTTAAACCGGCGCTCACGTGCCCAGGTCGCGGCCAGTTACGCCGGTAAAAATGTTCATGAGGGTATCGACGAACGCGAGTTTACGAGCGTAAATTAAATACTCGAGATTTCCTTTTTTAAGGAGACCGAGCGTAAATACCTCGTTACGTGTATCTCCTGCGTGATCTCTTTATCCGCGCGGACCCTTCCGCCCGCTGACTGCGCTTTCTTTTCTCCCTCTCGATTCTTCCGCCCGTTTAGTATGTCCTTAAAATTATAGGCGCTTCGCCAATCGTCGAGAATCTTTCCGCACCTTCGTTCGCAGTCGAGCGCGCGCGCGGATGATCTTCGCGCCGCGCCCACGATTAATCCTCACCGACAAACGCGTCGTAGAATCGGCGACAGTAATACCATGCATTTACCGTGAATCATGCCTCCGACACCGGGGGCAAAACGAATGACCGTGTTGACTGTAATACTCGCTCTCTGAAAGATGATCGCCGTAATAAAACATTGAAATTCCTAATACGCGCAGCTGGCGTCCCAGTCGTGGCGCATACCTGACGTTCACAAATGGCAACAAAAGTGTAGGGTTCCAAGCGACGGAGCCGCATTCACGTGCGTACGCTTGCGGTTGAATGCGGTACGTCTCGCGCAAGAGGGACAGCATGTGAGCGCATGGATGTGCGCTTGAAGCTGCGCGCGAGCTAAAGTTATATTAATCATCGAGCCTTCCCAGATGGCTGCGCGGACTTCGGGATGAATGTTCCTCGGATACTTTCAAGAGGGGGTGTAGAGGTGGTGCACTTTCTTTATCAACCTTTATCGTCGCTCTCCTCGTGTTTCCCGTACCAAGCCGATAGAAGCGGACTCCGGCGAGCGCGAAGAGCGACGTGTCTTCGCGCGAATCCTGTAAACGCGCCGCGTCGGATAAGTCACGGACTCGGGCGACGATAATGGAGCGTGAGGCCGCTCGAGAATAGTCACGCGTAAGAGAGAAATATGGGAAGCTCTCTCGAGAGTCTCGGGAGGGAGGGAAGCGTGCTTCCAAGCACAGCGATAAATTGTCACCGAGTAATCGTTCGTTCCTCGGGGATAATAAGTGCGACCGCTTCTATCGCACGATCTCTGAGTCAAGGGTAGGAAGATTATTTGGCGAATGAAAGAACTCGCTTGAAAAGCGCGAATTAAAAGAGCGCACGTTGGGAATGTGAAAAGCAAACCGTCCAAAGAAAAGCGAGTCGCGGCGAAAAACTTTAGCCGATCGAACCGGAAGAGAGAAATTGCGGTCGCGGCGAAAAGACACCTCTCTCTCGATTCTCTCCTAATTAGCCGGCACCGGGTCCACCAAAACGATCGAGAGTCCCGACTTGTTTCGGAACTCGCTCGTTTTGTATCCTCCTCTCGAAGCGAAATCCTGCCCGCGCTTGTGGAAACGATAGAGAGACGTGGCGCACGCGTTTTACCCACCTTCGTGCGCCCATCCGCTCGTCGCGCGAGACGCGAGAATGGAAAAAGAGGTCGGAACGGTTACCACGATTGTGTGTATGCGCTGTAAAGATAACAGCAGCCGTTCTCTCACGTGTCGCAGCGTGCGGTGGGGTTATCATTAAGAGACTAAGCGATGGTGGAAAATGTTTTGTTGCCGAAGCGACGGGCGACGCGAATGCACGAGGCGGCGAAGGTGCGCTTTTTCGTCAACGCTTACATAATCCGCGGGACTGAGCGAGGTACGGGGGAAAAAAGTGCGGCAAAGAGGGACGCTTTACGAGGGCGCTTCTTCTCTGGCGCGCGGGATTCAGGGACGCGTCGAGAGCGTATCTCGCTCGTGGGTCACAAGAGCGTGAGTTAATGACGCACGGCGAGATTTAATGACGAATTTGTGCGCGTCTTTTTTAAAACCCACACAGCACGGCTGAGCCGTCTTCGCGGTACTCGACACTGGATCAGTTCGCGTGATTCACGATGACGCGATCCTCGATTCTCTTTTTCGGTTCCTATGACGAAGCTCCTGGCATTGGTAACGCGTATCGCGCGTCGAATTCACATCCTTTCACTCCGACGGACATTCTTATAAAGTGTAAGCGACGGACGCCTCGACGGTAACGCGTAAATTATTATCGTCTTTGAATACTCGCTCGCCAAGTAATTTATTCGCGTTTGCGCAACCCGCGTCGGTTAGAAAATTTAATCGGAGGAGGCGCGCTTTAACGATTGGGGAAAAAAATGAGCTACGTGGAAATAGGCGACGGGAAGCCTGGTGAAAAATGTGAGATCTTTTTTGTGCTCTTCGAGGCATGTAGATGCATATAATTTGTGTGGACGAAGGAGGCGGATAGTGAGGTTGCTCAGGTATATATTTATACCGATGTCACAGCGTGTAATCATCTCTCGAGTGCGCCTCTACTCTCTTCTCTATCTCCTTTGCTTCGCGCGCGAGTCAAAGAGAGAGAGAGAGAGAGAGAGAGAGAGTCAAAAGGATATTCTCGCGGACACGCGCGAGAAGCACGGACGTCGATTGCGAAATTATGCGGAAAAAACTGGTTTTCGCCTAACCTCGCCGAATTCGCGGCTGAGGAATCGGAGAGACTCGAGTCGGGCGCGCTAAGCGCCATATTTAGGCGCGATTACGCAACCCTGGAATTCACCGTGCACCGGACGCTCGTACGCACTCTCATTATGATCCGACGATTGCGAGGACAGCGCGAATCAGTGGTTAGTACCTATCGCGAAACGCTCTCTAATGAAACATCCGCGCTTCGTATTTAATCTGCCTAATCAGCGCGAGGGGTCACGAGGCGTAAAAGTGATGTCACTCGGTCGTCGAGCCGCCTCGGACGATCGTTCTATACGCTCGTAGAACACGCTGGAACTCATAACGCGTACCCACACAAAAGTTTCTTCGACCACGCTTGTTTCCACCTATGACGTGGAACAACGTTCCACGCGGGAATTATAGTGCCTTCTTCTTGAGCGGAGACGTGGAGAGGCTGCGAAGCGCAAAATTTTTCGGTCTCCACGAGTCACTGCGTCTCGCGAACGAAGTTCTCGGTGACGTTGTCGGCGCGCATAACGATGATTCATGTCTCGTTGTTCAGTCTCCTCCACGAAGACTACTCGACGTTTCCGGCGGGAGTAAGATCGGTCACGGATCGTGGAGACGCGATCGAGGGGAGGATTGATCCCGACGCGACGAGAGGAAGGGGAGAATACGGACGGATACACGAGATTTTTATTTATCGAGAAGAGCTGGTCACGTTTCTGCGTCACTCGACTCCATTCTCGTTACGAAAGTGAGTGCCTAGGATCGACGCGCTTTTTTTTTTCTCCCCGTTCCACTGCAGCCATCTTTGCGCCGATGGCGCACAGACGTTTGTTATTTAACTCCCATCTCGATAAGAGGAATCGAGTTGGCTCTTTCATCTCGGTGCAGACCGATCTTCCGTTCGTTTTCCGTAATCCAAGAGATTCCATTGGAATTTTAAATTCTCCAGTGTCCCCGGCAAATCGACTCCACGTCCACGAATTTTTTCATTCTCCTTTAATTCAATGCTCTCGCATCCTCGAACGTACACGCTTACGGAAGGACCGGCGGGCGAGCAAATGAACAAAATCTCTATGCAAATTATACAATTTGGCTTACTTACGAGAAGAAAGCGGGACTCGCGACTTTCACCGACCGTGGTGCACTTTACTTTCGACTTTTAATCGTTCACGAGTGTCTGCAACCCGAGTCGCGGCCTAACTTTCCGAAACGTTGATCGTAAACGCGCAACTCGTATCGTCGAACGACAGTGGCGCCACGAAGGAGCGGAAGGGCGAGATAAATTTGCGACAGGGGCGCGCACCGTCTTCCTCATCAATTCTATCCATCGAGGCGATTACGCAGTTTCAATCAACCAAACGCACGTCGTTCATCCGTCGAGCGTAGCTAGGCAGCGTTTATCGTCGAGAGATACCAACCGGACGCCAACACCAAGGGAAAACCAATTTGCAAATAGGTCCGCCAGGATATTGGCATAGGGTTGACCGGCGTCGGATCGGATTCACGTTCGGCCTGCCACACGCGTTCTACCCCCTCGCATTGCGCGATATGCGGGGCCCGAGGACGAGCAGCAACCACGGCGGGCGCTTCCACGTCAAAATACTAATTAGTCGTCTGGAACCTGGCTCGTCCCCACGATCCCTCGAACGGCACCGCTTTAAACATTTTCCACCGATACTGTCGCGAGGGTCGACGAAGATTTAAGGTTGCTCTCCCCAAGCATCGGAACGAGGGTGTGCGGGCCACGTGAGAGAGAAAGAGAACGAGAGAGGGAGAACGATTGGAAATCGATACGAATCAAAATTCCACGTGTTCGCGAGTAAGGAAATTTTTTTTGCACGCCTCGCTTCCAGCAGCGCGACGAAATTACCCCAATTGGGTATCCGCGTAAAACCGAAATAATTCAGGCGATCGAGGAGGGCGGAATCCCATTAGGGGAAAACGATCGAATTAAAAGAGGAGAGTGTAAGTAATACGCGATAATTACGAGGCAATTAGGATCCGTGTAATTACCGCCATCCACGTCACGGTAAATGATAATCTCCGCGTTAAAAGCCACACGAACGAGAGGGAGAGTTAGGTACCTACGTACTCGCGATGCCTGCCCTGGTTCTTCTTCGACCGAGCCGAGGAAGCGAGCTTGCTAATAGAAGCGGAGGCAGTGAATCAAGATCGATTGACGCCGCGCGCGAACTTGCCCCCGGAGACGATCGTTAGGAGGACGCGCGCGCGGCCCGCCTCCGAAGAGGCTTTTCTCGATCGCGTGGATGCCCTCGCATCCACGCCGAGTCCCTTCCCCTATGTGCTCACCTGCGCGACTGTACACACCGAAAGGTAAATGGGAATCAATGCCCGAATAAGTGTATGCATTTATGGTAATCACGGTGAGACGAGCTCAAACACGGCGGGCCCGCCACGCTGCTCGTGGCATCCTTCTCGCCCGGGATTCCCGACAATAACATTCTGGTCTATTAGGCGATCGCCTGGGAGATTATCCGTAATTGCTAATAGCCCGAATACTCGGTCGTGATACTAGGTAAGTACGCTCGTTTACGTGGCCGCCGACAGCAGGATGGAAATTAACAGTAACGACGTATACGACGCACGCGTCCTCCGCCTCCTCCACCTCTGCCACCTCCACTCTGTGCCCATGCCCTTCCCCGCAACCCTCGCTCACCGCCAGGGCAAATGCCATTAATTACCGTGGCACACACGGATTAATAGGCGCCATCGGACTTAATCGGCTAACGGGCCGGTCGCCGGACGTCGCTCGCTGCGTTTCGCGGCCTTCTTTTCGCGAGCGCGCGTCACGTCTCCGACGCGAGATCGATGCCAAATGATTTCATTGGAATCGTGATTGAAAGGGTTTGAGTGTGGAAATACCAATGTGGTTTGCGTAACGGAATAGGTATTCAAGGATGGAGAAGCGTTTTTCAATGTTCCTCTAAATTGTGTAATTCTATTGACTCCGGTTCGATCTCTAGCCGATTGATTTTTCGAAAGACGGAGGAACGTGACGCGTTCTGGGAGGGAGGCTAACGAAATATTTTTGGTATCTTCTAGGATTCTCTACTTGGGTACTTTACCTCGCGAAATCCTCACGCCTCGTCCTTCGAATGCCAATATTCAGTTGCGCTCGCGAGGAGGAGGGCTCGCGCGAACCTTAAGTCTCACGTACCGCCGAATCGTTCGAAAGTCGTTGCGGATTCCGCGAATGGCGCCAGCCTCTCTTTCCGAGAGAGACAATGCGATCGTGCCTGACGCTCGTTGAATTCGAAAATTCGATAGGAAGATCGTGTCGCGCGGAGAGCGGTGAAAAGAGGGCAAGCGATGTTCGATCACTCGTCAACTTAAATCGGCCCGTTTCAGCCTTCTCTCATTTGGTATCGAAACATCTTTCGAGGAGTCATTTCTTCCCAGGTTCTCTCGATTGCATCGTGCCTTCCGTTTGACCCGCGTGTCTCGATACGAGCGCCTAAGATATTCCGCGCGTATCCCGCCACCACCGTTCCGCCCTCTTTTTGGCAATAATGAGCGGCCTGGAATGGCCACGCTCGGTAAATCGAGCGTCGACCCCCCAACCTTTGAACCTATCGCCGAGGAGGAGAATTCTCTCGGATGCAGGAGGCAGCGCCGCCGTTTCGCAACCTCGTGCCACGATCGAATTGGGTCGCCGTAGTTTCCTGGGGCACGAAATCCGTGATCCGCACGAGTTACGCTTGCGGCGTCCTTGCGGACGATAATCATTCGAGAAAACGCTCGCGAGCGATTACGCAAGCGCAAGTCCGCCGAGCACCATGGTGCACGACTACGGAGCGTTCCTTCGCCGAGATCGAAGAATCCCGCGGCGTTCCACGCTTGATCCCCACACCACGTCCCATCCTCACAAATCCGCAGGATAAAACGCACGAAACTGCGCATAACTCTCCACACATCCGAATTTCCTTAAGCTTATTATAAATTTGAGAAAGTTAAAGTATTTCCGCGGCGGAATCGTTTTCGGATACCAAGACTCTCTCGACGCGCTCGTTCTCGAAAAACGTCGAGAGGAGAGAGGCACGTCCAGGGGAGAGATAAAAATGCGAATATATATGCATCACCGAGAATAACGATCGTTCGGACGAGCCCACGACGAAATCGTCGTCGGCGCGCGACTCGAGCGTGTCCCGACGCGATGGAAAATAACGCGAGCCACGATGCGACAAGCCGTAACGTCGTCGTAGTTGTCGTCTTCGCCAAGCCCCTCGGATATCGAGTTATCGAGGCAAAGGAGTCGATATCGGTCGTTTCGTTATTTCGTTACATTCGAAGGCATCCACGAGTTGGGGTATCTCCGATAAAGCGAGCGCCTGGCTTGCTAACGACGATTTTAGCGCGCCGCGAAACATCGCCGCTTTATTCTCCCCGATAAGCCCCGTCGATAGGCTGCACGAAATGTACACACGTGCATGGGCGTCATTATCCGTGTAATTTTATACGATGCGCGATGAATCGGGCACGAGGCACGTTAATAACCGGGCGATAAACTCGCGCGTCCGAAAGAGGGATATCAAATCTCTCTCTCTCCTCTCTCTCTCTCTCTCTCTTTCTCTCCTCCTCATTTTTGCACTGGACCCCGTCTCACGGAGTACCAACGTACCCTCCCTTTCCTCGCCAGCCAATTTTTTTATCGAGGTTCTCATGATCCCGTAAGGTTATCCGCCGTTTTATCCGAAGGTGATTTCTTTTGAAAGCTGCCCGCGGGCCAAAAGCCCACTCCTTTGCCGCTCTCCTTCGTTCTAGTCTCACCCCCTTGCTTCTTGTCCTCCTCCTCCTCTTCGTTAACTAACGCGGCGCCCTCTTAATTGTACGCCTCGCCAGAATCCTTACGAATTAATTGCACAAAGTGCACGGTGCCTCGCGATCGCCCCCGAGGCTCCTGCCCGCGTTTACGTAACCACAATTTCATTCATGCTTCTTGGCCGGATGAGCGAATGCGAGCGCGTCCGCGAATGCGTGAGCGGTGAGGTGACTAGGTGGAAGGAAGGCGGAACGGAATCTGTGGTGCCGGTGGCGACAGCCGTACCTTTTCCACTTCGATTCTCGGCGCCCGCCATTATTCCCTTCTCCTACTCCTCCGTGCTCCGCAGTTTTTCTTCCAGCGTCACGATTTACGCGTTGGCTCTCGTGGTTGTCGTATCTGCGCCGGCCCCACCGTCGACCGCTCATTCTTTCGGCGCGGAGGAATACCGCCAACGTCCAGGACAGACCACCACGACCGCTCTCCTGCGCGCTTTCCAAGAATCACGGAAATGCGGTTTCCTCTCGTTACCGGCGCGCGTCACTTCGCGGCTTGTTAAATCTCGCGTTTAAGGAGCCACGCGCGATACCTCGAAGATCCATTCTCCCGTTCGGTATTCTGTTACCTCTATTCTCGTCGCAGAAACCGGAAGGATAAAACCGACGGCACCTTTCGTAATTCGCGAACGTAGCTCCTCGTTTAGCTTCGTCGATTAATTAGGAGAATACGATAATAAGCATAAGCGCGATCGAGGCGAATATTCTCGTCGTTTCCTGATTATTTTATTGCGGCACGTTTTTTTTTGCGAGGGGCTTGGAAGAGTCAGGAACCGATCGAGTCGGTTTCTGGGTCGAGTCGTTCGGCCCGGAATAATTTCATCCGCCGAATATTCTTCCGGTCCCGTCGCTCGACGTTGTCGTCCGTGCGTCGTGGCGAAGTTTTCACCGGGACGAAAAATAGCGGCTCTCGGTTGAGGCGGAAATATTTATACCCTCGTATATCGTGTTCCAGCAACCGCGAGACGTTGGAAAATGACCCTTAAGGACACGTAAGCGAGCGAGTGGCGGGCAGGCAGGAGGGGGATCCAGTTTCCACGCCGGTGACATAACCGCGGCGAATCAATTACCTTGGAAATTCAGCCGCTGAATCGCTCCTGGCGTAATTCCGCTCGAGTCGCCCGCCGATATTCGCCGCTCTGCCTCCGAGGTGCTAAGAGCCGATCTGATCGCACGTACACGCTCACGCTCACGTACGCACGGTACACAGACGCGTGCGTGTGTAACCAGCGCGCTACGCGCGTCCGCTCTCACGCACACAATATCCTTGAGCCGCGCGCAGGCTCGGCGTGGTCGCCAAATATTTACAGGCATATTTCGGAGATCGTTAATATTGGCTCTCTCCGTGTGCCCTCGTATTGATCTCGCGCGAGCTCCGAGGTTACGTAACCTAAAGGCCATATCGGCTGGCTAGATTATCGGGAGACTCTCCTCCTGCGAGACGATACGCTCGGTATATCGGAGAAAAAAAATTCGGCCCGTGGCGAACTCGCGAGGCGAACGATCCACCCTCCTCTACGCCGAAGGGAGGTTTTGGACCAAACGCTGCGCCACTCCTCTTGTTTACGCGATTCGTTTCGCTTATTTGTCACGGCGCGGTCTATCGATCGCCAACGACGTTCGAATGGTCCGAGTGATTTCCACGAGCTCGGAGTATTTAAATTCCTCGCGCACCGATCACGTTACCCACTAAAGTCCAGTTTTAAGGAGTCGTACGTAAAATTATAAATCGTCGATTAAGTCTTTCCGTTGAAAAAAAAAAATTCACCCCTTTTCTCTCCGACTGATTTCCGCGGACGAATCCGGAAGGACAGTTCCCCGTCGAATAATAAACAGCAGCGCGCCCGTGTAATATGCTAATCGAACGATTAAGCATTTTAATTGCATCGTCCCGCTGGTTCTACCGTCCACTCGCGTTTCCTGGTATTTAAAAAAGCGGTCCACCGTTGCGGACGGCGCGGGGCCGGGCACGAAATTTTTGCACATTCGTGCGCGCACGTACCGTGATATTCCTCGGGCGTCGAGACGCGGGAGGACGCGGTCCGGACGCGCAGTTTAAGCTCCCGACCGTTTTTAATTAGGAGCACGGTGCTAATTGCCCGAAAGACATTACGAGAGAATACGACGGTTAACGTACTGTATACGCCCGTATCGATCCTCACCGGGAACGCTAGAGCTGAAGAGAAAGACAGAAAGATGAGAGAGGGAGAGAGAAGTTGAGGAGCAATAGAGCAACGGAAGGAGGACGAGAGGGGTCGCGAGGGAAAAAACCGAGGAGGGGTTGGAAGAAAAAAGTGGATCGAAAGCAGGAACTGCGACGGGGGTGGGCCCGCGGCGGCGGGACGGAAAAATGAATAGGGAAGAGGAGAAGAAGGGGGAAAGAGGAGCCGGGAGACTTCGCGGATGAGAGCGAAGGGAAACGAGGCGAGCATGAGCTCGACGTTGCTTTATCGCCGTAAAACCAACGTTTATTATTACACGCATCGGGGAGTTCGTCGTCGGGAGTGTACAGGGCTAGAGTAAAAATAAGCAATGGGACGCGTAGGGTGGAAGAGCGTAGGGACGCGTAGGTACTCTTCCTTGGGATCAGGAGTCGCGTAGGGAATTTTCCCCCCCGCGCTAGAGAATCATCCCTTATTTTCTCCTAGCTTCGCATTCAAGCTTACGAGCGAAGTCACGCGTCTCGCGTGACTGGCGAATCCGAGAACGCGACAAATTCGTGGCTGGAAGATCGCGTGAATTAAATTATTTACGACATTAACCGCGGGAATTTAACGTCCGCGGTAATGTGCGTTATAAGGTAGCGCAGGCGCGCGCGCGCGAGGAGCCGTGAATGCCGCCCCTCCCGAAGAAAAAGAGCAATAACGTGGAATGTTAAGTTCGCGGGGTAGCCATGCAACAAGAGCGGTACACTTTGCGGGGCAGTAACTAACTCCTGACATTTATTTCACCGGCTATATAGTAACTTTATCCGTCTCTTTACGGCCCTCGCTTCGCGGGTTGGTCTTTTCCGTACACCCTCGGGGTGGAAGACTCTCTCATTTTTCGTCGCACCCCGTGCCGCATAAATATTGACAAAAATATGCTCTATCTCCCAGCGAGCATATTTACTTACGCTCGCGCGCACGAGCGACGGTCACTCTCTCGCTCTATCCTCTCGCGATGCGTTCGTGCCGTTAACACCGCGACGACTCCTCTGACCGTTTTGCGCGCAGGAGATATCTACAAGTCCAATATTTGAAGTAGCGCAAATATAAATAATAGTTTACGTATAATGAAATATTTATCGGGGTCCTCCTCGACTATCTCGTCATTCGCGAGACTTCGACGGACCGAGGACCGTTGCTCGTTCTTCTCGTGGAAATACACCGAACACGCGGAGAGATCTGAAGAGCGAGCGAAATTTTTTTAACCACCGTGCAACTCGACGAAGCGATACATTTTTCAAGCACCCTCTCGGAGAAATCGGCGGATTAAAGAAAAAATATAAGATCCGGCCCCGTCGAGCGAGAAGGGTCGTTAAGCCAAGGGCGCATACGCGTAGGTTCGATAGTACGAGAGTGAATAATCGGGTCCTCGAGTTTCGAGATGAGAGGCGAGATTAATCGAAGCACGTTGCGCTCCGCACCGAGCCTCGTGCGCGACTTCCATGGAAGAGACAGCGTGGACCAGGGCGACGGAACTCGACCATTATGGACGTGCCTTTATGGGCGAACTCTCGTGGAAGACTGGACAGGTATATGAATCACCGTACTCGCGACGCGCGCCTGGAGTCTACTCATTGCGAGTATCGTCTGCACCCTCTACCCACCCTCGACTCATCCCCTCGGACCATCCGTGTCCCTATCTCCGCTCGTTCTAGCTTCCATTCCGGTGCTTTCTCCTCTCTTCCTCCTCCACCCCTGCTTCCTGTTTCCACCGTACTTCTCTTCTACCATCCTTTCCCCAGTATTTCGCGCAGCGCTATGACCATCCCTCTCGCGGAACCCACGAATAAGTGAATTTCAGTTTCCAGGAGAAATTCGCAAAAGGAGTTTTAATCCAATTACTTGGCAAATGCTCGAGCAAGTTCGATCCATTAAATGCTCCTCTTACTTGCCCCCGTAGAAATGCCTTCGTTCTACCTTCCCTTCCTTTACAGGTTATCCCCACGCGCGCTTCCATTCTACGGTCCCATGCGTACCCTTTAATCAATGTTCACGAGGGGCGTAAAATTAAAAACCGATTGCGTCTCCGCGATCGAGGTGAGCAGGCGGAAATGGCGATTATGATTTATCGGGGGTACCGCGCACAGGCGGAACAAGCGGGTACCGAACTGCAAATCCGCGCCTGCAAATGATACACGACCAGCGCTTATTAAGAACCCGTCGTTTACGAGGAATTTCGATTACTTCCTGCCGATTCGTTCGCGAGCTTGCTGCGCACTTCGTCGGTTTTGTCGAGCGCACGCGAGCCGATTGGCCGATCCTAGGCTTGCGCGCAATTAATTACGAGCAAACGCGCCGCGAGTACACGCGCAAGCGCGCATTACCCGAGTTGTCGCGTCCAGGAGTACACCGCGCGCCGAACGGAGCAGCTGCCTCGACTCTCCTCGCCACTTCCACGAGATGAATCATGGAAATTATATACACAGCGGCGCGTATGCGCTCGCGGGACCGCGAGCGTTACGGAATTCTCTGAAACTGGACGGAAAGCTGGCGTATTGTTTCTCTCTGGACGATTCAACGTGGAAATTCTAATCCCTCGCTCGCTTTCGTCCCCTTGGTATATCGCGCTCCCTCTTTCCGCGCACCTTTCACTCACGCTCTCCGCTTCTTCCTCTTCCGCTTCTCCTCCGCGTTACCTACACCTCGTTAATTAACGCAATCTAAGTTGCCCGTGGACCGAGCTCACCATCAGTCGCAGGCGCAAAATTTCAGTATTTTTATTTCAGAGATGACACCGCTGGGAAATAAAGAAGCATCTCTTCGACGACGAAACGGCGCTTCGCGCGATCGTGCATTAGTCTGTTGTATTCCAGCGGTTTCGTTGTTAGGAAACCGTGTTCCAGAAACAGAATATGTTTTCGATACGCCGCGTCATCGATACCGCGCGTAAACTCGTCCAAACCTTCTCTTAATATCTCTCGGGCGTTCACCGTTTGCAACGATCGGATTCGTTCTGCGATTTTCACTCCCCCAGTAATTACCTGTTTATCGCGGAGCGCGGATCGAATTATTCCGCGCGTGTATATCCTTTCACGAGTAACTCTTCGAAAAGCAAGCTCAATCTCGGCTGCAACTCGCTCGGGGCGACGAAGGAATATAATAACGCGACTTTCTCGAGAGTCTCCGGTTATGCGGTAGAAACGCCTGCTACCCCGCAACCGCGTGCCCGAGAAATCGAAGACGTTTTAGCTCGATCGATAATGCATAACGCCGGGACGACGGCTGCATTCTAATCGCGCGAGAACAACGGCGTGCGCGCCCGCGGCATCCACGGGGTTAGTTTCAGTTAAACGGCCGATTCTTGTCGCTCCTCCCTCGATCCTTTCTCGAACGAAGCTAATCGATTCTCTACCCGGTGGACCGATCAACGAGACTTTGTGGAAGCACTGGCACCTCGACGCCATCCAGCGTTTCAAACGCCAAGGCGCGCATGGTCGATTGGGATCGACCACAAAAAAATGTGGAACGTGAAGGGCCACGTGCAGCACGATGCTGCATTATTCGGTGGATGTGAGAGCAGGTGGGAGAGAAAGAGATACAGACAAAATCGGAGAGAGCAAGGCACGTTGATGTGTCCTGGAATAAAGAGAACGATATCAAATCGCAAATGGCTGATTAACGTTAATTTGGATATTTCTCCTGTTGTTGTTTTTGTTTACCCTTTTATTTTCAGTAATAAAGTTTCTTTGTAAATACTTTCTTTACCTAAAGTATCCAACACTATTCTCTTCTTTAATCGATTTTCCAAACACTCCAATCGTCACAGGCCAAGAGGGGGAGGGAGCGCACACAATATCTCGCGCATTCTCCCGCCACTCCGATCGACCTGGTCGCCTTCCGTCAACATTTATAAATCTCGATTATGGCAGTCGGGGATGGAAGCTCGCACGAGTAATACTAGTCTATTGCTGGCATTAGAGTTATAAATCCAATGTACCATAGCAAAGCTCGCGCGCGCAGTAGGTAGCAACGGTCCTCCACAGGATAATCCCGTAATCACGCACCGCGAATGGATTTAAGAGCTGACTCTAAACGAGCTTCTTATACAAGAGAGGCAGTATATTCCGCACGAGCGAAACCGCGTGCGCGTCTCCGCCTCGGAGATAGATGGGCGGCGATAGTCCCCATCTCGAGAATGGCTATCAGCTCGCGGAGGGAGATGAGGGAACGCGATACTCACGACACGAGGAACTCACGAGGATCCGCGCGAGAGTAGCTGAACGCGCGAGCTTCGCTTATTAACCCGTGTTAATTAAAGGCACCGTAAGACGATGATGCGGTTCATCTCCCGGACGTTTCTACCCGGGGAAATTATCAGTGGCCGAGTCCGTAATTCCTCCTCCTCTCTACCACCCGATCGCGCGCTTTCCTCGCGCCTTCTGCTCCTCTCTTTTATTCCCTTCTTAGCCGTCCTCGATTTCGCGTTCGAGGCGAAAGGAGGCGTTTATCGCGGCGGCGCCCTTTGCAATTTATTCTCACGTGCCGCTTCCATCGCGCTCCACGAATCGGTAGCGCAAAAGTGCGGATTCCTTTCTCCGTCGATGCCCAGGAGGAACGGCAAGTAGAGGATAATTGCTTTGATTCATGCAAGTATGCGACCGCTTCCGATACGCGCTCCACGTGCACGGAGGCGCACGTAAAAATATTACTCTCTATTAACCGCGACAAATGCGCACACGAGCGAGCGATACTCGAGCGTGTCACAAATAACTGCAGTGTCCAGTAGCCGTCGAGGCGCACGCGGGCCGCAAGACCTGGCATTAACTGCATTCCCTTCCGCTCACATCCTGCCACCACGTGGACGCTTTTGCATCCTGCGCCTAATGACGACACCGAGACGGAAAGCGCACGGCTAATTGGATATTCCACAAAGAGCTCCGCTCGATCGTGGACCCATCGACGTCGCGTGAGAATATTTTTTTTATCGTCGCCGATTGATCCGTGCATTGTTGCCACGAGCGACGAGGGCTTCGTCTCTCTTTTCGAACAGGAATGCAATCGGTGTCATGTGCTTTATCGATCGGTTCGAGATAATGAGCTCGCGGTATGCAGCTGCGAGTCACTGACATAGCGAGGATCGAGAGCGAGCATATCATTTGAGATTATATCGGGAATTCGAGATTTTCTTAGAGACGAATTTTTCGAACGTGGACGACCAATACGTGCTCCAGTGAGGATTCGGAACGATGAGCGCAAAATTAATCGTTATCTACTTTCGCGAATAACACTTGACCTTTTATTCTCTGGGGCATCCTTGCCTGCGATTTTTTTTCATCACAGTCTCCAGACAGACGGGACCATTAAAAGCTCTCGAAATTGATATCCGCGCTCTCCCGTCTTTCAAACGCGTACATACGTGGAATTAAAAGATTTACTCCCCGCTGCGGCCGCCTCTTTTCTTTTCATCGCTCGGGACATTGTAATGTTACGCAAGGTTCACAAAGGTTTTGCGCTTGACACACAAACGAGAATTAAAGCGGATTCGGAGGGACCGAACGTGGGCAGGGAGAGGAAGTGCAGGAAGAGGGGTGATGAAGGATGAAGGAGGAGAGGAACGGAGAGAGAGCAGTCCTTGCCGCCGTGATACTTGATGGCTTGTAATTTGCTCGCGTACCGTGCAGGATGCAATAATGCCGCTTCGTTTGCGGGGATTAATTTTACCGGGGCGGATCGCGTGCAGGTAGATACGGGGCGCACCTGTAAGCGACAGCCATTGTATTTTCATTCCGCGGACCGAGTAGGGAGGAGCAGGAGCCGTTCCGAGTCGTCGCTCCCCCGCGATGTGACGAGGGACCCGCGGAAAATAGAATTTCATACCGACTCGCGTCACGATCCTCGCGCCGATCGTAAAATGGATTTATGAAGTTTCAAAGCCTCCTCCACCTTCCTGCCACGCGCTCCCACCCCACCATTCGACTCGACCCCCTCGAATGGAAAAGTGGAATTTCACAGTGACACTGATAGTACCGATTAACGATTCTTTCCTGCGCGACCGACGTGTATCCACGTGGATCGTCCCGCAGAAAGGATCACTTTACCTTTTTTTTATTTCTACTCTCGCCCCGTGGACTCATTTCTCGTCGATGGTCGCCACTCGAATCGTTCCTTGTTTAGTTCCTGGCGCCCGTACCTCGTGCCTCTTTCCATCGAATGGCACGTCGAAAGAGCGAACGTCGAAGTCGCCGGACGACGGAAGAGAACGGCAGAGGGCTCGCTGATCGAAACCGGCTCGCATGTAACTCCTGGCAGGCGGTTGAAGATGATTTTGAAGCGCGGTAAATGCATTTCGAAGTACGTACGTACGTCTGGGGCCATTCGTGTTTCCACGGCGATAGAAGCGACGCGATACCCGACGCGAATTGTCGATCTACGACGTCGATGTAAGATCCACGGTGGCACCGTCTCTCCTTCTCCCTTCCACGATCCTATCGCGAGCTGTTACGAGGGAGACGTATACCCGGCGTGCTACTCGCCTCGCGAAACGTGATGTACGAGCTCGAATGTATACCAAGTAGTACACAGAACCTACCTACCATCCGTAGGAGTGGAGGACAAAGAGATGCGCTTACGTATAAAACGCGAGTACACCGCGCGCCGTTAAGGTACCAGGTTGAGGAGTTAAGAGAAAGGGAGCGGAAGAAAGAATGGGAGTAGACGTAGTGGAATGCGATGGCTATCGATCGGTCGCCATGTGTGAAATAACTCAAATAACGCACACGCCGATATACCCGGCGGGAGTACTCGCGTCTCGTACCACCGTCAGCCGTCGGAAATGCTCTCCTCCTCTGGCGCGCGTCGGCTCAAATATTCCGGGAGTCGAACGAGAAGAAAACGCACGCGGAACTGAATAAGGGTTGGGTAGACGAGGCCCGGTGATATCGTGCCGGTGGTGGCTAGGAAGAGACTGGAAAAAGGAAGAGAACTGGATGCGTAGCAATGCATACACGTCTCGCCGTTAGATTTCTGCCCTGGGTACATCGATCGTTTCATCGACGAATACATCGTTTTCATGAATACCGTATGAGCGTCGCCTCTCCACGCGTCCTACCTCCGAATCGCTAGACCCTCTCTTCCACCGATCCCAAACGTCACGGCTCTTTTTCTTTGCTCGAAAGGAACGTAAGCAGGACGAGCTTTGACGCGCGTGGCACTCCATGAAACGTTCTACGCTCCGGTCTCAATCATCCCGCACGTCGCGCGATTCGTCGTGGTCGCGTCACTGGATTGTGTGACTCGACGTATCGCGTCGTCCCGTTCTTACCGTGAAAATTAACGAGAGCTTTCTTTCGTGGTCCTCTTACACTTGAAAAATATCTCGAGGTTTTATTGCCGCACGCGTTCTCCTAGGTGCTTATACCCCCGACGAATGGCCCGAGAAAGGCGATTCCCTCGTAAAAGTTGCATCGTATCGAGCGTAAATCGGCTCCGCGGTCCTCCTTCTCTTCGTTCCTTCTCTTCTTAGCAAAGGGAACGATAATGGAGGGGACTATCGGCTCTCGATCGCGCCTAAAAAGCCGCGGTAAAAGGTCCGCGCCGCCGCCAGCGCGATTTCATTTTATCGCGACGTTGTCATCGGCGAATTACAGCGTAAGGTAGAGCTCGGAACGTTCCGGAGTGGATATTACGTTGGATCTGCAATAACTGTAAGCGTTTTGGGATTTATATCGTTTCATCCTCGTGTAACCACCATATTGGATGGTGCTCCCGAGCTGCTAAGCCCCTTACCGTACATACCGGACTGTATGCGGCTAACTTATTTTCCAAATGCCGCGCGGACCGTGGGACAGTGCGGGGCGGCGAAACGACGCGGGAGAAAGGGGCGGCTGCGAGGGAGAAAAAGCTCCGTTGGAGAGAAAGAGAAAAAAGAGGAGAAGGCAGGGCGCGAGCGCGGTCTATCGGGCCCGAACCGGGGCTATAAGCTGTTAATCCCCGAGATTTACGATGAATCGCGGACCTTACGTTATTATAATCGCGCGCGTAACGCGATCGTTCGATGTGCCGCGAGAGATAAATCGCGTAAAAGTTCCACCGCGGAAGCGAGCCGGAAGGAGTAACGTATCCTTTATCGGCGAGGCTTCCTCTTCTTGAGATACTCCACACGAGCGACTTCCGCGGATTGGAACGGCAGAGCTGCTACTCGGCAATGGTCATTAGGAAGCCACGCGCGGTGCTTTCGCGCGTTCCCTTCGAAACAGGAATGAAAGAAAAAGACCGAGTCACCGGATGATCGGCAGGTTGTACGTACCTATCGATCGAGATTCGCCAAAGTCCCTAAGCTCGGATCCGGGCCGAGGTGGCACGCGCTCGGAGAACGGAAAGATTCGCTGGAACGAGAGCGTTGAATCGCAGCCAGATCGAGAAGGGAAACAGGATCCGAGACGACTGGTTTTCGGTCGACTGCCAGAGCTTTTCGTCCTCCTCCCTCTCGCTATCTCTCTTCCTCTCGGCTTCTTCTTCTTTCTCGCCGGTTCACCTTCGGCCCTCACGCTCTTTGGCGTTCTCGCACCCTCACTCCCTTTCTCCACTCTCTTTCCGCCTCACCCTCGTCCGCCTCCGTAGCTTCATCCCTTTCGTCGCTTCTGTCCGCCTCCTCGCGAAACGATAAATTTCCTGGCTTTAAATCCCGGCCGCAGAGCGGGACCACGACCAGGAGCACGACCAGCACCACGACCACGACCGCCAACCACCGCTCTCACGATATACCATTATACGCATCCCATACGAGAACGTGCGAGCGTGTGTACGCGCGAGCACCCGCCATTCGACGTATGGCCTGTACCGACTTCATGCGCCCTTGTTTACCGGCCTGACGACATATTTATGAGAGCTGCCCCCTCTCTCCCTCCTACCCTCGATCCAATCTCGATGTTCAGCTTGGTCCACTTCTTCCCTCTTGCCCACCCCTCACACTCCTCCCCTACGCGCGATATTCCGCCAGTTCCACCCTCCAAGACACGTTTCACCCGCTTCGCCTATTTCTTTCTTGGTCTTCATTTTTTTTCTACTCGTCTTCAACCCCTCCTGCGATCTTCGATCGACGGAGAAAGCAATCCGGAAGCTCGTCGATTTTTCTCCTACAGAAGCCTATATGTTCTCCATACTCACGGATGAATTTATGGATTTGTGGAAGACTCGTTAAAATTTACTCGCGCTTCTCTGATCCCAATGTGCGCGGGGGTAAGCAGCAGGGTACATGTACGTTCGTACGTAGATCCGCGTCTCGGCCGTAAGCACGAAACACGTTCTCGAATTAGCTCGGTTAAACGGTAATCGATCGGCCGTCTCGGTTTAGGGCCCCGCGCACATTCTGCGGACGTAAGAAGAAGGTCGATCTTAGCCCGACCCTTCGACGTGACGGAAGGGCTTGCCGCTAGGATACGCGCGCGGAACCATCGACGGTGATTGCGGGGGTACCGTCTGCGGCTAAGTGGAACTTAATTCGGATACGGAGGCTTGCGCTGAATATAGGAATTAAGTGTACTCCGTGCTGTACGGGATCGAGGATACGTGCGCCGGATAACGCCGAATTACTTCGTCGAGGAGACTCGGGTGGAGATTGTTCCTTTTTCTCCTTTTTTCGCGGCCCTCGCTCGGAAAAGCGGAGAAATTTCATCGACGAATTGGAGAACGTGAAATTAAGAGAGTCCGGTATTGTTTTCACCGATATTCCGTGGCCGAGTCATCGCCGTTGTCCCCCTTGTCGATTGCGAGCGGTCGCATCGGATTAATTTCACCTCAAATCGAATGCACGGTGACATCGTTTCGAGCCCGAGATATATCGGGCGAGCCGATAGTGGACCGTAAAGGTTCCGCGTCTGCCGCTGAGGTTTTGGTTTACACTACACGCTTCTGACGTAATGGCAGAGGAATATAGCAGGAAATTTCAAATATCGAATAGAAGGTATTAAGCGCGTTCGTTCGGGCATATCGGTCGAGTTTGCGGTTATCGATCATCGTGGAGAGGACGCGGTCGGTGAGAGGGTAGCAGGTAGGGAGAGAAAGGAAGAGAAAGGCCGAGTTAGGGTACGGAAGGGATTGCGAGGGCGCGAGAGGTCGAGGGACCGCGTGGAAAGGGCGATCGAGAGAAAGAGAGGACTCGGAGAGGAAGAGGACCAAGCGCTGCGGCGTCGGGTTGACCGAGGTCGAAACTTTATTATGGAGCCATAAATGGGATAGGCTGTATCAGTGACTCCCTTCGATGTGCCATCCGCGGATGGACTGTCCTCGATGCCGCTCCTGTCCGCTTTGAAATCCCGGTCACGAACGCCCGCGTTTCCGCTCTTTTTCGAAATTTCGTCGAACGACGATGGCAAGAGAATCGGAAATGCTCCTTTGGAAAGAACGACAGCGTGGAACAAAATTTTGGAATTTTTTTCTGTAGTCACGGAGAACCTTACAGGATTCTTCCTGTGCCGGGATTCTGTAACTCCGTAACGACAAACATCGCTATCGTTATCCATCGATATCGATAATTGTAGCTAAAGGTTATTCGCTAACTAGTAGTCAACGACAACTCTCGATAATCTAAATCGTTACATTCCGAAAAGCGTCGAAGCCAGCAAATTTTGGACAATTCTGTACTGAGGGGACGATGTTTAGTTACATGATATAATTATACCCTAACCCTAACCTTTGCGATAATCATCGATATCGATGGATAACGGTAGCGATATTTGTCGTTACGGAGTTACAGAATCCCGGCACTGGTAATATACGCGAATGAAGTTTGAAGTTGTCCACGTTGGACATGCGACTCTCGAAACAGGGGAAGGGCGCGAGTTGGCAGCCACGAGCTCGCCGACGACTACGAAATTTCGTAGGTCCGCAATGGCAGCACCGGCGGTTGGCATCGACCTGGGGACGACCTATTCCTGCGTCGGGGTGTTACGGCACGGGAAGGTGGAGATCATCGCGAACGACCAGGGAAATCGTACGACCCCGAGCTATGTCGCCTTCACGGAAACCGAACGGCTGATCGGCGACGCGGCCAAGAATCAAGTGGCCATGAATCCCACCAATACCATCTTCGGTAGGTGGATCCCTCGTGCATCTTCAACGAAGATTCACGCGAAGACCGATGCGCCACCCCCGCCCTCGAGGGTGAGATCTCGAGCGGACGATCGCCGGTGGACCGGCGCGTAAACGTAACCGCGAGTTCGGCGAGCAGAGACGATAAAGGAAACGGGGACGCGCAATCTCGAAACCAATTTTGACAATCCGCAGTAAAGCCGACCGATTTGGCAGCTCCGTTGCGGATACAAGAGTCCAGGTTGTATCCGGTTCGCCGGTGTCGTTTCCGCTCGTAGTTAGATACCTCGAAGAGAAAGAGAGAGAGAGAGGGAGAGAGGACGAAGGAAGCGTAATGTGAGAGAGAGGAGAGAGAAGATAGGAGGAATTGTAGGATACTATCCCGGTTGCGTTAGCAGGGAAGAAAAAGGAGGAAGCGGGATTCGCGAGGCGAAGTCGGTAATGGGCTCGTTTTGGCCTTGCCAAATCGAGTCGACCGCCTGGAAATTCCGTATCGAAAGCGGACGAATCCGAGGATAACGCGCGGTTGTTCCTAGGTAATAGAGCGTGTTTATGAAGTTAATGGTCGCTGCGGTGAACCTTCCCGCTCGGCGTCCCTTCGAGGGCTTCGCGGTAGCCCCGTGGACCAGCTCGATTTTACGCTCACCCGCCTTCTCCTCCTCCTCCCTCGCCGATCGCAAGCTCTCGCGCCCGATTGCGCTTTAATGGCGGTACAGTCCTGCCTCCTTATCCCTCCGGGATCGCTAACGAAAAGATCGTAACGAGATTTTATTTCAGACGCGAAGAGGCTGATCGGCAGACGCTTCGACGATCCCGCCGTTCAGTCCGACATGCAGCACTGGCCGTTCGATGTGATCGACGAAAGTGGAAAACCAAAGATCCAGATCGAGCACAAGGTATAAACGAAGATCGTCATCCGCGTTGCTAAATAGGAAGCTTGAATTTGGGAAAGTATCGACTCTTGTTTCTCTAAGGGCGAGGTCAAAACATTCTTCCCAGAAGAGATCTCCTCGATGGTTCTGACAAAAATGAAAGAAACCGCAGAGGCTTACTTAGGCAATAAGATCACCAATGCCGTGATCACCGTACCCGCTTACTTCAACGACTCTCAGCGACAAGCCACCAAAGACGCTGGCACCATTTCCGGTCTGAACGTCCTGAGGATCATCAACGAACCAACCGCCGCTGCGATTGCTTACGGATTGAACAAGATGGGTCAGGGTGAACGGAGCGTGCTGATCTTCGATCTCGGCGGTGGAACGTTCGACGTGTCGATATTGACCATCGATAACGGCATATTCGAGGTAAGCGCGCCGATGACGAAGAGCACCTTTTCTGCAATTGAAGTATTCGCGATTAATCTCAGGTCAAAGCGACCGCCGGTGACACTCACCTTGGCGGGGAAGATTTCGACAGTCGTCTCGTCGACTACTTCGTTCACGAGTTCAGAAAAAAATACAAGAAGGATCTGACGAAGAACAAGCGCGCGATTCGTCGCTTGCGCACCGCTTGCGAGCGCGCCAAGAGGACTCTGTCCTCGACCACGCAGACCAACGTCGAGATCGATTCCCTCCTCGACGGCATCGACTTTTACACGACGATCACGAGGGCGCGATTCGAGGAGTTGAACCAAGATCTCTTTAGGAACACTCTCCAGCCAGTGGAGAAAGCACTGCAAGACGCTAAAATGGATAAAGCTCGGGTGAACGACATCGTTCTGGTGGGTGGATCTACCAGGATTCCACGCATACAGGCGCTCCTGCAGGTTAGCGAGGTCACCGTGGCCAACCGGGAGGATTTCGAATCGAACGGAGCGGTCTAAGCTCTCTATACTCTCCGGTACCGTCCGCGTGTTTTGTTATCTCGAAAGGCACGTTTCCGGCGTGAGGACCTTCCGCGTGCTTTCCTCCACGTCCAGAGGGAGCTTTAAAAGTTGTTGGCTTATCGACCTGAATCAACATTTGCCAACGTCATTCCGTTAGGGAAGCGGAGGAGGAGTCACAGGTCTGCGGTGCTTGCCGCGCGTGTGTACGCTCGGTAATAAAGCACATTAAAATTCGATTAAATTTTCACGGGGGCGCGACCCCTATCTAACGCGTGGGGATGAGTGCGCCGTGCTCTCACCGAGGACACATGGAAAGTTCCTGCGGAGCGTTTACCGTAGGAAGACAACGCGCGCAGATCGAGGGGAGAGAAAGCAGGTGCGCGGTGCAGAATTAACGAGCTCCGCGATAAAGTCAACATCCGCGTTTTTGGGTCGCTCGTTAGCGCGCCGGGACCGGGAGAGCATCGCGAGCGATCGACGCCAAGTAGAAAATCGATTTTCCGTACCCGGATATTGTTTCGGGAACTCTATCAACCTCCGGCCGTTCCGGTGTCACGCGCAGGACCTGTTCAACGGAAAGGAACTGAATAAGTCCATCAATCCGGACGAGGCTGTGGCTTATGGGGCCGCGGTTCAAGCCGCCATCCTCCAAGGAGATTCCACGGAGGCGGTCCAGGATCTTCTTCTCTTGGACGTCACTCCTCTATCCTTGGGGATCGAGACCGCCGGCGGAGTGATGACCGCCCTCATTAAACGCAACGCCACGATCCCTACTAAGCAGACCCAGAGCTTCACCACGTACTCGGACAATCAGCCGAGCGTGCTGATTCAGGTTTACGAGGGCGAGAGGGCAATAACCAAGGACAACAACCTTTTGGGGAAGTTCCAGCTATCCGGAATACCACCGGCACCCAGGGGTGTGCCGCAGATCGAGGTGGGTATCCTTCGGATTATTTTACGATCTGGGCCAGTGGTACTGAAATTCACGACGACTTCTCTCGAGTACCTTCGATAATCGTCCTTGAAGGCTCGTTGCCCGCTCCTTCGTTTTTTAATTGCGAGAAACCCCCGAGGGATTCCTGGCGCGTTAATGGATCTTTCCCACGAGCCGACGCACGAGATAAGAAAACAATCCTTCGGAGGAATAAGCCCGGTCTCCGTAAGGAGACGCGTGTCTCGCGATATATATATATATATATGAAAAAAAGAAGGTAGAAGACGAAGGAGAGGAGCCGGGGAGCTCGACGGGATCGTAAACGTTCCTTGAATGGAGCAGAAGGCCGAGGGAAGAGGGGTGAGATCCTTTCCCGGCGATCCCCGTGTCTCGAGATTCCTTTTCTGCCTGTTGCCATCGACGTACGAGTCTGACGTGGCTCTATTGGAATTGTCAGACCGTCCGGATAAGCATCCGGATGCCGGTCGGCGAACGGAAGGAGACGGGAAGGAGGAAGGAGTGGGGAGTACCGGGGTGGTGAGCGAAAGAAAGAAGAAGGGTGGTCCGCAGGGGGTGCGACGGAATCGGAGAAAGAGGTGGATGCGGACTGCAGAAGTCTTGGATGCCGAAGGATACGAGAAGAGCGACGAAAAAGGGGTGGAAAAACCCCACGCGCGAGAGTTTTACCTTTTCTTTTCCTACCCTTCAGGTTACATTCGACATCGACGCCAACGGCATCCTGAACGTTTCCGCTGTGGAGAAGTCGACGAACAAGGAGAACAAAATAACGATAACCAACGACAAGGGACGCCTCAGCAAGGAGGACATCGACCGGATGGTGAACGAGGCGGAAAGATACCACGAAGAGGATGAGAAACAAAGGGAGAAAATAGACGCCAGGAACAACCTCGAGTCTTATTGCTATAACATGAAGAACGCAATGGACGACGCGAAAGTTAAGGGGAAGATATCCGAGAAGGATCGGCAGAGCATCTCCGATACGTGCGCCGGCATCATTAAGTGGATCGATGCCAACACGCTCGCGGAGCAGCACGAGTATCTTGCGAAGCTCGCGGAAGCCGAAAAGGTTTCTCCAATGATCGTTTTCTACTTACGGTGGAGAAGTTCGAGCGACAAAGTTTTTTCGTTAGATTTTCTCTCGGCTTGTTGCATCGGAAAAGGAACCGTGAAACTTATAATGAAATAATTAATTTTTGGAAAGAATAGTGGAATTTCTCCTCCGACAGTTTTCAATTATCACCGAATGTAAATTATCATCCGAGTATTCAACTCTGTTCTACCTACCGTAGAGCTTATCTTCACCATGATGTCATTCTGCTTTTAACGTACACGTTTTCCAACTCACTGTACCTGAAATCAGTAATATTGTATGTTTTAGATATGCAATCCTATTATGACAACGTTTTATGCAAGCGCTAGTGGCATTCCACCAGGATTCTTCGGACGCACTCATGATCCTCAAGGACCGACCATCGAGGAAGCGGATTGAGTGTGTATCTACGGTCGATAAAACCGTCTGCCGCCTTTGCTTGGACCTACAAACATGTGGATTTCTAAAAATTTACTCAGAGTAACGAAGACTAAAAATCCAAAAATAATATACACCTCAATCGAAATTTTTTGATTATTCTGTGGTAAAAATTTAATTAACTGCACGAACTTTTTTGAAATAAAATCTTACGTTCATCTCTAGGACCATTCGGGCAAAAAATTCGACGAACGCGAAAGTTTCTTCGCGTCCGTAACTTATGTAAAAAAAAAATAAAATAAAAGAGCTCCTCTTAATTTCCAACGTGTTATTTATTGCAAGCGAGTTTGAGAAAGGTAGTTATGTAATGATTCCATAGTACATTCGTATGCGATAATATTGTCAGACTAACACAACGACATAGCGCCGTCGCTTACTGGTGACGCGCGTGCGTATGTGTGGGTGTGTGTGTGACATGTGTGTTGTGTAATTGTTAAATGATGGGGGGATTTCGCATCACGTAAAATTGTATGTTGTAATATGTACACAGCGAGAACGTTAAATATTAAGATCCTTAGGTGTAGTAATAGCCTACTAGAATTAATGGAACGTTTCTTCTCGTAAAAAATAGATATGCAGAGCACCATGTTTCGAATAATTTGTTATGTACAATTATATCAGCTGCGTCTTGATCTACGGTGAGGAGGTAAAATTACACCTTTTTTTATTTAAACCGCGGCGAATTGTAACCGCCGCTTATACAAGCACTAATAAATCACCGCGCCGTGTATGCGTGAACATCGAGAAACAAACGAGGAACAGTAACTGACTATTATATCGTAAAATTTTATGCCCTGTCCTCAGTCTTTGACATGCGCATTGATTTCCGTCGCGTTCGTCCGATTCTCGCGGGCTCGATTGGCTCGCGAATCTGCGAATGGTTCTCGTCGTCGAGGCCTTTCTCTATTTCCAAGGAAAGATCGTGCTGGACAACTTCAACCGAGTCTTTCCTTAAGAGATGCGCGGACGGACGAAGCGCGAGGGGGACGCGAGTCGTGCGGGGTACCCGTTCAAATGATGACTCGAGGAATCTCTTACAAATCCTTGTCAAGACGGACTCCGTCTCGTGATCTTTGGCTGCTCGATAAATGTCGCATTACCGAGCTCAAAAATCCGGAGGACTCCCTCTCGTTGGAATTTCACCTGCGAACTCTTCTCCGTCCTCGAATTTATCGCGCGGACGAGCTGCCGACGATCAGAACGATAGTGCGAAAACGAAGAGAACTAGATGTGCCTAATGAGAAAGAGGAAATGTGCATGGCGGGGAGATGGGCGTGACGATCACTTTGGGAATTGAACGAGGCATAAAATTTTTCGCTCGGACGACCATGGAGGCTCGAAAGAAAATATCGCGCGCACGATCGCGCCCCATTCGAGAGTCCATGGTGCAGTCGTACAGAGTAAATAAGATCACAAGCGTCATAGAGGTCTATGAGGACCTCTCGGGTTAGAACAAAACGTAAAAATAGTATTCGTTGTATACGTGTGCGTGTGAGTGTTCCGGTATAATTTGTATATGCGTATGCGCGCGTGTCTGTGTATAGTTCTGTGTGTACTGTACTTACAGCTAGTTAATATATACATGTACAACGTCGCGTGGTTGCCTGAATCTTTCGACAAACGTCGCGACCACGTTTCGAACGTAAGCTCCTTAGTCTTATATCACATGTTGTATATAAGAAGGCACCACAGATAATTCTAGTTCTGAGGATGACGACGCGAGGCGTCGCGTAGAACAAATATAATGCATCTCGACGACGTCGACTCCCATCCAGACGCGAACAGACGAACCGAGAAATACTCTTGATACAACGAAGTGCTCCCGTCTTTCACTTTCCTTCCCTCCTTTAATTTTGTAAAAATTTGCCGCACGATTCGTAAATATTCATATTGCACCAAAGTCCTCGTCAATACGGTGCCGATAGGACCACGATTCTCGAATAGTTATGAAAATCGATACCAAGAAAAAACATAGGATTCTCTGAAATATATTAGAATTTTGATTCTGTCGATACTCTTAATAACTCATCATAAATTTCGATACACGCCTAATTCTCAAGCGCCGCGCTTGCAAATGATAAATAACTTATGTTAAAGACTACGCGCCAAAAATTTATCACTCGATTTCACTAAAAAAAAAAAGAAACAAATAACGTTCCGATTCATTACTGTTCCGATGTGCTACAAAAATTTCCGAGCCCCCTTTTCCATGCTTCTTTTTCTGCCTCCGAGCATATCTATGTACACTGTTCGAGAATCGACGACGTCCATATCTCTGATACGACGATCTGGAAATATTCATTAAATCAATAGTTTGTCCACGAGGAGTACGACAGAATCGATATTATCGTCACGTTGACGAATTCTTAAGGACTAGGCACTCACGGTTTATTCGGGATTGCACTGTTGAGTCTTTGGAATCGCAGGTTTTACCTGGTTCCTGATCTCACCTTCTAAGCACAGAATATGCAGAATGCCACAATAAAACTTGCTTGGCGAGTGAGTGTGAGACATTATATAAAAGTACAACAAAAATTGGACGACGAAAACTTTCTCTGCTAATACGTTGCCCTCTTTCTTCAAGTCTTCTGCTTTCGAGTTGAGAAAGAGCTTCTTTCGCGAGGAGCTAAGAGGTATAATATATGTACAATATGCGTAGACGTATAATAATTCTTCGTGTCGTTGATCCATCGAAGACGAGGGTCCCGATTGGACTTCGCCCGTGGGTTAAGGCACGTGTCTTCTTCATCTTCTTTCCTCGATGCATAATTTCTATTTTTCCCTGGCTCCATATGCGACGCTCTTGGCGAAAAAAAAAAAACATTCAATGCCGTCTATCCTCGTAAGAGTTTCTCTTAAAAGACCCTGTCGCATTTAATCGATCGCCTCTTTCAGCGCCGCCAATTGCTCCTCTCCGAGTTTGACTTTATCCTGAATCTCGCGTCCGTCCATTATAAGCTTCGCCTTCATGTTGATAAAGTGCTGATAATCGGCGTATTCCTCGTCGTTGAGGTACTTAGCTAAAATCGCCGAGACGTTCACGCTGCGCTTGTCGATATTGCTCTTTAGGATTTTGGCCTCCTCCAACTGATCCATCAGTTTGTCCCTCTTGCTCTCGAGAATTTTCTGTAATCAGAATGACCAACGACGACGTTAGAAAGCGAAACGATGAGATACGGGGCCTTACGGAATATCCGTGCCGTTACGTAGGAAAAATGTCGGAAACTTGAAAACTTTTAAGATGCGCCATCTCGATTGACCCTAATTTCTTTCTACAAAAAAAGAATACCTTAGAGGTAAATACGTGACGACACTGTCTTCCACTCGGAGATGACTGGAAGTCACTGGTCACAACTACGTTTTGCCACTTTTTCCCGCCACTTAATTAAGTCCTTGACATTCGGCAGGTATAAAAACTCATCGCGACCACTCGTCACGATCGCGACATTAGTGTGGTAAATGGTGAGACAAAAAGGAACGAGTCAATCGAGATAATTATCGTCACGCAACAGGTTTAACCCAGGCGCGCACGATGTTCCATCAATTATTCCTCGGCACGGGTAACGTCCGAAGATCAACAATTTAATAGCCTTTGTCGAGGAGATTCTTACGACTACCGGGTTGAATATATAATTCCTCACGGGCTTAATAGAGAACGTCATAGAAATATTAATAGTTCCGTATTTTCGACGACAATGAAACCTCTCACACACAGGGCGGACGTTACGCAAAGGACGTTTATAAAAATTTTGGGAAAGTAACACTGAGTTACGCTTACTCTCTCCGCGTGGTCGGCAGGCATGCCGTAAAGAGCATTCTCAGCGCGAGCCAGCCTGCCGCTTAGGCCGAGAAGAAGACTGGTAATTTTGCCGACTTCCTCCACGTGAAGTCGATACTTGGAAGCTTCCGTCGGACGCGCCACAGCGGAGACACGAATTGCGACACGAGCACCGAGGGCCTCGTTCACTTCTCCCTCCTCTCTCACCGCCTCCTGCTCGGCCCTGAGGACCACCAGCTTCTTGTCCAGCCTCATCATCAACTCCTCCTGGAAATTAAATCGTTTCGTTGTAATCACCAGATCCTAAACCCTTAACGAGTGGTGGAAGCAACGAGTTCGAAGAAAGGTACGAAGAATGGAGTTGGAAAAATGATCGGACGTGAATCATCCGGCTTGAGGATCGCTGAGAACCTGCAGGACAATGTAACGATCAAATGCTTCCATAATTGAAGCAAAGAACTCACCTTTTTCTGTCTGAGGTCGAGGCTACCGGTCACCACAACAGACGCCGAATCTTCGGGACGACTGGTGCCCTCGACGGAAACGTCTCTCGAGTATCTCGTGAGGAACCTCGCCTTGCCCTCGGAGGTGGTGAAGTATGCAGAAGTAGGCGACAGTGGACTGCTGGGATCAGCGGACAATGGGGTCACCGGAGCGGAAGGGATCGTCTCGTGCCTGAAAGTAAGCATTCCCATTTTAGCAGGCTCGAAAGTGGTCTCCGAATTTGGCGCGAAAATATTCACGCAATTGTGGTGGCTAACGTGGATTGCATCATTCCGCATGAGTCACGGAGTTGAATCAATAGTGGCTGCCGAGGAAGGCTCCCGATGAAATAAGATTCACAATTCTTCGTTGTCGCACGTTAGAATCTTCATATGCAACGCGATACTCGGAAGTCGATGCGTTTCCGCGTAACTGAGAATAAATTGGTAAAACCGGATGTGATCGGCGAAGTTCCAAGAATCGCGAAAGGAAAAGGCGCGTCGAGATTAAATATTTGCTCGTCGTGGTAGCGATCGCAGTGGTTACTTTATAGCTAGCGCGTGACTTTGTATTGTCTTCCTTGCGGAAGACACTCGTTAAAACGAAAGCAGACTATCGAGAAAAAATAATGGCCGACCGAGACCGATGGCAAAGACTTCGTTTCGAAGACTCGGGCACGACTAATGAGAAACGAGTGCGAATTTCAATGGCGTGCCGACTGCTTTGCAATTTTGCTATCGTAGGTTTGACTCGCGCGACCAATGTACACGGGACCGTACGCTCTATCGCTGTAATTTTGATATAATTAAAACCGCCTTGAAAGCTTAATTGTTCGAGTAAGTAATCTTCCTCGATATCTTGCGCCTTGAAAAACAGTTTCGACTATTGAGAGAGCGAGCAAAGTGGGGAAAAAAAACCAGATTTACTTTTTGGCACGCGCCATCTCCGTATCGATCGGCGAACTGCGAAGCGCGCGACTAACAATCGAAACGATGCTACTAGACATCCGCCGAAGACTGGCAAATAATGCGATGCGTAGACAACGAGCACCGCGTGTAGTAGGCTTGACAATATCATTTATGGTCGCTTACGCAACAACCTTGTGCCTCTGGTACTTTCTCCTTGAGCATACCGGCGGAAGTATTGTCCTCGAAAGATCGGCGGAGGCCGCCGTTGACGAGAAACGGAAGGTGAGCTCTTTCGTTCGCCGTTTGAAATCGTTCTGGTTTTCACGTAAGACGGGCAAGAAAAAAAAGAAAAAATTCTACAAATTCCCCGTTACAGTCGAGTCTACGAAAGGTCCTGTAAAGTCATCGGTTTCTTGCGAAAGCAGCCATCGTGAAACCGTTGGGAAATTACTTTCGTAGAGTATCCTGTCTTTTTTTTTATTCAACAGATCTTGCCGCCGATTTATCACGGCGCACCTTCTGTCCCATCGCTCGATACGACAATTAAATCCCCGCGTTAATGGGGGCCCATTAATGATGCCCCGCGGGAGTCTCCGTGTTCGCGCCCACGTGAACGTCACTCGTTAGATGGTAAAGAATTGCCACCGATTCCGCGCTGCCTAGCACGCGATGTCTTCAACCACGTGCCGCGCGAGCTTTCGATTCCCCAAGGGGTAGCCGGAAGGAAGACCGCGTTTCAACAAAAAAATACTAAAAATGCCTCGAGTGGTGAATTGGAAACTTTCAAAACTGAATCCGAAGACCTGAATTCAGAGTGTAGCCGATGAAAATACCATTACCAAAATTTTCGGCATTCTCCAAAACTGGAGTGGATTCGACGAACCGAAGAACGAACTTACTTTTTATCCTCCTCGGCTTCGTTCTCGACGCAGGAGGCCGTTGACTCCTCTAAGGAGAGCCGTCGCCTCGAACGTGGTTGCAAGGTCGCCTCTACCCTGAACAGACCGGAAACGTAGTCGGTGGGTTTCTTGTGCTCCGGCGCTGGAACTGATAAGAAAAGAAGAAATCGTCAGCCACGCGGCTCGCTGGCGGCTCCACAGGCTTCTCTCTTGTTCCCCTTTGTCCCTTCGTTCGCTCCGTTTCACGCTCCAGGAATTCCCGGGCACCGTGGAAGCCATAATGGTACGACGACGGGGGACTGCATCGAATATCGCGGAAAAGGGAACGCGAGACGAGGATGAGAATAGAGGAGAGGAGCGAAGTGGAGAGAAAGAGATGAACGACGTGTAATTGAATAAAGCGGACAGCACGGTGATTGGGTTAGAGCTTATTAAAATAAGAGGTCGTCGCACTGGAGAGCGCAACGCCTCGTTCCCTCTCAGGGCACGTAGACACGAGCGTCTATTTTATCTATTAATCGTACTTCGCGTGTACCCACGCGCCATCACCGGCGCGCTTCGCACTCACGCGTATGCGTGAGTTCGAGTACCCCGTGAGGCGATCGATCGCTCCACGTGCGCGACGGAGAGGGAACGCGTACGGCAGATAGGTTCAAGTGAAGCTAACGAGTAATTGCATTTGTACCGTGACTCCGTGAGCTAATAGAATTAAGTTTATGAGATCACTTAGCGAGTGCTGGAACGGGAACGCGAGGTTTTTATTGCATCGGCCTTTATTGCTGTGATCCTTATTGCTACCCAACGTCGAGGTTTGAAAATCATTCTTTCGTAGATTAGTAACGAGGTTGTCGAACGAAGCACAATTCAACCGCGCATCATCCAGAAACCGGAGAAACTTACCCAGGATGGGTACCAGCTTGTCGTTAGGACTGAGCTGGCTGGCGAGGTCTCTACTGAGCTCCTCGCATTCGATTTCCTCGGGTAGCTTCTTCCTGGGCCCCGGAAAAATTTCCTGCTCCTTGCTCGCCGCTTCTTGCTCCACGCTCTCGAGAATGTCGGTCTGAGAGGCGGCGTCACTGGTGGCTGCGTTCACTCTGAGCACGACCTCGGTACGTTGCACCAAAGTGAGACCCTCTATTCCCGGCTGAGGAGACACGCAGGGCGACGTCACGGGCGACGATTTCTCCGTTTCGATTGGAGAACTCGTGGCTGGTGAAATCGACGAAGCTTTGGAAACGTTGGTCACCGACGAGCTCGGCGATCTTGTCCCAGACCTCGATTTGGCGGTCGGCGTGGTCCTCTTCGGTCTCGACGAGTCCATCTCGTTGCTCTGATTACACATCGTGTCAATCGGTGACGCCGATCTGTTCCAGAAACTGGTGTTCTCCGTTTGCGTCGGACTGGACACCTTCCTGCTTCCAGGACTGCAGTCTATTCGCATCTCGGTTCTTGGCGGTGAGTCTAGAGAATTTTTCGGCGAGATCCTCGACGGAGGAGTTCGCAGAGAGCCGCAAGGATCCCCGGATCGTCCCGAGGATGAGGAACTCGAACAGCTTCCGGATCGTCGGGGTACCGCGCCTCGAGGACTTCCCCTGCCCACGTGATCCGGTGACCTTGGAGGTGAACTCGTCGGCGGTGGAGGCCTCTCCGCGATCAAGGTGGTCTCCACTGAAGTCTGCATCAGTTCCTGACCCCTCGACCAACAACCTTCCGCCACTGTCGTCGTCGAGGACGTGGCTATGGAAGACGCGGTGACTGAGGATGAATTGCAGAGGGTGTAGGAGGACCGCGTGTTGATTGACGTGGAGCCACCGTTTGCTCGCTTCTCGTTGCGACGGTTCAGTAGTTCGATATTCTGCGAGGTCATCTCAATGGTGGCGCTTCGTTCACGGAAGAATTCCTCACCGGCAGCTGGGAGAGGACCGTCGACGCTGCGCACCTGCTTCTGAAAAATGACGCGTGATTAGATCTAGTACGTAGAAGCTACGCATTTTATTTCCAAAAGTTCATCGTCGACAGTCGTAAAATGAACGAATTAGTATTTCGTCTTACCTCTCTGTTCTGAGGTAGGGGTTCGCAACTAGCTGCCAACTTTCGGCGCTCCCTTTCCAACTGGCGATTCCTGTCGTTGAGGACCTCGACGCTCTGCGGCGACAGACGTTCTCTGCGTTGCTCGTAATCGTATCTCTTGTCCGGATGCCTCTTCTCCTGATGATGATGATGGTAGTGATGCGGGTGCTGTTGCTGATGGTGATTCTGATGCCTATCCTCGAGATTGTCGTTGTTGTTGTTCTCGTTACTGCGCGACCTCGCTTCGCAGTTCTGCAACTTCTTAGTGAGCTCGTGCGACAGCTTGCCGATCACCTCGGCGGAGTGTTGCTGTTGCTGCTGCTGTTGCTGCGCCGTTCTCTCGTCGAGGCGATGATGAAGAGCGTCCACGCTGTGCGCCTTGGCCAAGTCGGGACGCGGTGGATACTGACTGTTGTGATGATGATGATGATGCTGAAGTGGATGATGAGGCGTCACTCGTAAGAGAACAGGATCGTCGTGATCCCGAGACGGTGGCCAATCGTCGAGTCGCGAGGTAGGCGACATCGTCCTCTTGTAACTACCCTCGCTGTCGGGGGCACCGCGTTCCCGTCTGTACGCCAGATAAGAGGCCTTGGATTGGCTTCTGAAAGCAACGATAAAAGAAATTCAACGTCGATGACTCTTGATTCATAAGAAAAAGTTCACTCGTCCGTCGAAACGAAAAAATTTCACCGAGTGAATAGGGATTTTATTAAAGGAACGAGATTCGTGAGACACCGGAGGCGTGCGGTCTACTTGAGCGTCCCGGCACGTTCTGGTGGGCGGGCCGCGGGTCTTTGATTTCATTGTAATTTGGAATGCGCTGACGTGTCCACCGCGCCGATATTTCTGCCTCCGAGAGACCGATTCTCGCGAGCGCTGCTAGCACCCGCCCACGTCACCCACGAGGACGGGTACACGCTCATTGAACGTAAACAAGCGTAACCCCCGGAGAATTCCGCGTACAAGCAATCTCATCTAAAGGGAACAGCGCATCCCAGGCAGCGCTGTTGTTACTCGTCGCATGAATATCTTTCGAGTGCAACGCATCGCGTCCCCCTGTACTCAAACGACGCATGGAAAGCCATACAATCGACGCATCGTTTTCCAACGGCGGCGCACTCCGGTGAACAATGGAAATCAGTGATGTTAACGAGTCATTCGACGTACGAAGACGGTCCAATGATTTTATCGCGCTCCCTCCTCCTTAGCGTGTCAGTTCGATAAAACGGTACCCGGCCGACGATTTTTTTCTAACAGATCCTCCCCTTTGCCGCCGCAGAGGTGGAGGATTGGAAATTCTACGGGCGAGAAACAAAGCGGGCCCTCACGAGGGAGCGTACCGGGAGGGAGAAGGAGTAAAACTGAGCGCCATTGTCCGCGGTGGCGTCTTCGGCAATAATACCGACGCATCCTCGATGATTAATCGTGCTGCGGGCACTGATTAATCGCCCGGTCAAATCGTCGGCCCCCAGGGTCGATACACGAGCGCGAGGGTGAGCCGAGGTCGCGCTTTTCTCGCTCTCTCGACCAAAACAATGTTTAATCGCGGCCGGATGCGGGGCTTCGGCGCCTCCTGAATTCTAATTCCTTCGTGACGAATCCTCCTCTGCTTCTTGGCATCGTGAAACGCGACGAGGACGAATCCGGTGTTTCGAGTATTTCGTGTTCGAGAAAAAAATATGAAGAAAACCTGGAATACGCGTGCGCGAGTCGTCCTCGCGCGATAATCGCGACACGAGTCGCGTCGCTTGAAACTGTCCAGGCGCGATGATTATGGGCCCCGGATTCTCTCCCTGCTGCAAGATAATCCACGCTTATCAGGAATGATACCGATAGGTTACCCGCCTCCGGTTGGGCCGCGCGCGGTCGTCGGCCTAATCCGCGGGCAAGCAGCACGCGCAACAGAATTCACGATGATCATTGGAGGCGCGCGCGCTCGGCCGATTTTACGACTTTTAATCGGATCGAGGCTGACGTTGAAATGCCGTCGCTGTCACAATATCGTCATTACGCGGTGTCGGGCTTGAAGGTGGCGGGGTGTATTTATACCGACGACGTGAGGCGACTCGCGTGTCGTCCACGCCCGATCCGGTTCGGTGAGTTATGGCCTCGATCGATAATACTCTCCCGAATCGCTAGCTCGCCTCTTCCTCGGCTCGGCGTGCATCTCCGGATCGCGCACGCCATCCTGGATAACAAGATCCAGACGATTCGCGTAATCTTCTTATAATCGTGATACTCTACCGGTGTCCATTCGGACACATTCCTTCCTTCCGCTCCGATCGTTATTTTCGTCTCTTCGCCATCGTTTCTCATTTAGTTCCAGAGTACAGATGCCCATCGAGCAATTGACAGCATTATCACCGCTTGGCGAAATTTCATCGCGATCGATGTTAGAATCTGGAGGAGTATTCTTTTAAAAAAAAGATGATCCACTTTCGTTCGCTCTCGAGATTACTCGGGGAGTCGCGCGTAAGGTACGCACCAGGTAGATCGTTCGCCTTGATATCGCGTCCTTCTCTTCTCTCCTCTTCGCGGCGAGAGACCGCGCGTGCCCAACGGCGGAAAAGAAAGTTTTCACCGGTACGGGTGTGCTCGACGAGACGCACCGGCGCGGGTAAGGACGAAAGTAAAATTCGCGCACGGATTCTAATCACGCGTCGGGGTCGGCGTGAAATCGCGTCGGCTGGAGAACCTCTACGCGGTCGCAGGTGGAACGAGCGTGTGCCGGTGGAATCGCGTGGGACGCACGTGTGTGTGTGTGCGTGTGTGTGTGTCTAGATAAAACCGCGTAACGGGGGCACGCAGACGCGCGAGAGTATGGGCGAGGCTTGAAAAATTCCACGAGTCCTCGTAATTCATTTTTACGATTCTAATGGTGCTCGAATGGGACTCGAGAATCGATTGCTTCCCCAATAGCGAGGGATCACGGAGGTTGTACAGAAATTCCCGTAACGAGATCGATTAAGCGTGAAATCGACGGAGGACTTCTCTTCCTGCATCGATATTGGAAATATTACAGTGAGAATTCTCATCTCTTTGACGTTCGATCTTTAAAATCGTGATAAAGAATCGTATGAATTAGTCGCTTACGAAACCAACGAGCACCGGCGCTGTTACGCAAGAGCACGATGGTACGCGTATAATTTTATCAGTGCCCACGTAGCCGTGTACTCATTCGCGTAAGGACGTAGGTAGCACGGTGGATACGAAAATTATAATCATGGTCGGTAGTCCTGCTTCCTGCTATGGGTAACCCCACGGAGGATGGGGTTTGAAAAATAATTCGATCGCGAAGGATCGGTAAAGCAATCGAGGGAAATCGGACGAGGAGGAAACGTCTCGCGAATAATTTCCTACAGGCGGACGGATTGAGCGCACCGGCATCGTTGGAATCGGCGCGATAATGAGGCAGCCGGGAGAGGAATAAGGAATGATCTTGCTCGGGGAGAAGCCGCTACCGTGGACTCTGGACGGGAGAACACGACTGCTTAAAAGTTACTTCCAATAACGACCATACGTAACGTCTTACACGGTCTGGACACGGGGTCCTTTTCGCGACACGTGTTACTTCCCCCTTTTTCCTTCTTCCTGCCTCCCGGGTGAATAACGAACGGCGGAGATAAGGATTTAGCGCGTGGAAGGGCGAACCAGTCTCGAGGAGATTCTCCGATTAATTTAATCTTATTCCGCCGTGTACCTCATATGGAACGGCTTACACTTTACGGTTATCCGTGCTCCGAATAAATCTGTCGAACGTCTAGTTACCGAAGACGCGTGAGAAATTCCAAAAATCTCATTCCTCAGTCCTCGGAATGCTTCGGTTAAGCGATAAACTGTACAGGGAAGGATTTCGTTTTATCCGTGCTCGTTATTGCCGAAAGCGCAAATGCGTCGCGTGCGCATTAATGCGTATCGTTATGGAGCGGAGCTTTAATAAATTTCGTCCGTGCTCGCGATAGAACGGCGAGCATCGTTATCGGTCCCGTGGAAAAAAGAAATTCGCTCGCACATACTAACGATTCCGTAGCGACTAGCGAAGCGACAAGTCGAACAATTTATCGAGGAGTTCAACATCGTTGGACCAGTAGCGGCAAATCATCAGCGCCAGTACGTCACTCTAATGGATGACCACTGAAGTTTCGCCCAGCGACTAGCTTGAGCTATACATATAGTCGAGTCTTCTTCTACCACGCATCGACGACTTTGTATACCAGATAACGCACCGCTGTTTATCAATATTGTTACTATCGCCGCGGGGAAAACCGATAACGCTTTCATACAGGCGCGCTTAGTGTATTTCGAGATAATCGAATCTTGGAATCGCGCTGTATCTCGGGTAGGTGCGCGTACTCGTCCGATAAAAGGTAAAAAGTCCGAGAGTTTCCGGCCGTCTTATGGGCGTATCCTGTGAATCTTATAACGAGAAATGTTCGATTGATATTTTTTCAAACTGCCGTGCTAAAAATAAACGTTGATTTCATCAAATACGAAGAAGGTGTGTCCTCGAAAAAAGTCTCAACGAAATTTAGAACGTATGTAAGAGAAATTGCCCGATAGCTGAACACGGTGCCATAAACCCTACCTTGTACAACTCGATCTAACTCGTTCGCTCCGACACGAGGCAGTAAAATGTGAACCTCCTCCTCGTCGTAGTTCGCGGGAGGAACATCGATACGTCGCGAGACAGTGGACTGTCCTGTATCGCGTACTCATTAGCTCGAGATCTAAGATCCTCGGACACCGAGGGATCGAGAATGGCGATCGATCATTACGACACCTCGGTAATTAACTCGAACCGAGTTGGACCGCCTGCACTTGTATCGGGGAGGCCTCGTGTACTCGTGCGGATTAACCGCGGAAGGGAACGAAAAAAAGAGGGCCCTCGACATGCTTCCAGTCTCGTACAATTTACATATTCGTTCGGATTTATACGGGCTACCTCCCCATTCCGAGCGTTTACACGCCCGCTCGTATCGTTCTAGTCGCTCGTGAAAGCGGAGGAGGAAGTGGGCCCCACGGAGAAAGAAACTATCGCGCGGTAATTGTCCACCTGAAATCACCTGTAATTCGAGGTCCTAACGGTTCATTGGAATTTCCTCGTTTTACAAATGAACGTCTCGTACGATACAACTGAAGAAACGGTTACGCGTAGAGGAGCAGAGTTTCTCTGGTTCCTAGCGTATCGCAGAATGCGATCGAAAATTACGTATGGAAAGATTCCAGTTCGGTACCACCTTAGCTTGCGTTATAACTAGTTTCGCATGGGCCATTGTCTTTCGATAGGGTGTTATTGGCCACCTAGCAAGTGTTATGTAAACTCGCGCAGATGTCTGGTAAAGCGAATCTTGGAGTTCTCCAGCTGCCAGATAAATCGTTCGCGCATATCATAAAACAGACGATGCGGTAGATACGTTAAATTTATTCCGATTTCGTTAACGACTCACGGCGAACGTGCCCCCACTCTGCTCCAGTGGGGTAACTCCAGGCGTGGGAAGCTAATCGACCGAGATTGGAGGACGGCTTCCGGACCTCGTGATTTATATCAAACGCTTAACTCCAGGCGATTAAGCGGAAGGGTGGTCCGAGGACGAAAAGTGAAAACACATTCGTCCAACTGTCGTTTCCTCTTGACGCTTCGCCGAATCGGAAGTGGTGGTACACGTCGAATTAAAGAGGGGTCTCGGGCAAATTTCGGAGAAAGAAGACGAGCGTGAAGTGTCTTATCGCGTCGTTGTAAATAGCTACATTTTAAGGTACACGTTAAGGAACATCGTCCCATCTCGTAGTCCGTCGTTCAAGCTCGTTCACGCGACGGAACTCGATCGTCCATCCCTCCCATCCATCTTCCTGTTTGCCCAATTATAAGTCCATTAGGCTACATTTGCACTGTCGATCCATTCGAGCCCAGGAGGGTTCCGTCCTCGTCTCATCGCTCAACGAATCTCTCTGCCCGTTTTTTTTTCCAGAGCGTGCTCTCGCTCTTACGCGTAAACACACGATCGTAGAAACACTCGAGCAGAGGTGAAACTCGTACTGTTACAGCATTCTAAAAATAGGTGACCTTGTGTCACTTGCGATTTCGAAAAGCACCCGCATGTTTCATGACCTGAGTGGAAAGCTAGGTAACGCACTCGACGAAACAATTGGGATTCGCCTCGAACGAGTTTCATTGGGGTTTTACGTAAAACGCTAATGTGAAAAGGTTAGGACGACCTGACTGTCAATCAAAGCGAACTCGATGACATACTATGAGAACTTATTCGAATGTTCTTGATAATTCTAGCCCGACTACGCGTTCGACCGAGCACCCGTGGTTCCCGACCTTCGAGCTGGCAGAAGTCTCGACGATAATTATATACTCGTCTATTCAAGGATGGTGGATATCGGATTTTCGAAAAGCTCGAAACTTCTCGAGCGCTATTAAATAATAAGAGCCGAAGGACGCGTGTCCTTTTCGCATGACGTAAGATTGACGGTGCGCGAAGCATGCCGAGGACGACCAGGCCTGAGGTCGGGTCCTTCGCCCCGGCCAATCATCGTGCCGTCGAGGCAATCATTCTCATTTCTCACAGTCCGGTAACGTTCTCTCTAACGTGAGATTACGTTACGTGTACCTGCCGCCGCCGTGTGCAACTCGCAAGATCGATTTCAAGGGAGCAACGCGCTGTCTCGTAAATCAGCGGGAAACAAGAAATGAGAAACAATGCAGGCCGTTCGTGCCAAGCGGGGTTGATTCCAAAATGATTTTCGCATAACGGGACGAAAGTCGAGGCGTTAAATAATGGGCGAGAGGACTTACGTCTGGAAAATCCAATTCCACGAAAATCGTAAACTGCATTTGCTTCGCATGCCTATGCCAGAAGTTAAACGCGTTTCACTGCTCGGCCGTTAGTAATTAAGCAGTCGAAGCACTTCGCGCGCGAACGGTTTCGAGCGTCGTAAACATTACCTCGAGCGTAGACAAGTGCGTGCTCTCGCGACGAACGAAATTTGGGTCGAGTGCTCGATTCCTCGTCCATTCGTATTTGCAGTCAAGGGAAAACTGGGACTTGTCTGGCAGACGCGGTGGCGCGACTTTCCTCGCAATTCGCGCGGACTGAGAAGCGAGAGAAGAGGGAGAGAGAGAGAGAGAATAAGCGATGTCTCCGTGAGTAAGCGCGACCGAATTATACGGACTGACGCTCCGTTACTCGTAACGGGGCATCGAGTAATAATTAATAATAATTACGGATATGGACGAGAGGAGAGAACGCAAGACAGACAGACAGACGTGAGCGAGAGGAAAAGAGAAGATCCTCGCGGGCGCAGGAGAAACGTCCGGTCCGAAGTCAGGCATCGGTGATGAAAGTTCCGAATCGGGGTATACGGTTTAAAATTTAGGCAAAATTATAAATCACCGAGGTAGAAGAGATCGACGAAGCACGAGCAGGCAGCTAAAAATCATCGTCATCATCATCATCGTGATCGTCGTCGGAACACGAACCCGAATTCGTCCCTAAGTTTCTCCAAACGATCGAGGGAATTCGACGGGGCTTGAACCGCTTGAAAAGCAAACACAGGATCGTAACGTTTGCTCGCTTAGTGGCACGAGCGATAAGAATTCGACCCTCGGCGCGTTCGACGAGCCTTATTAATCTTCGTAAGCTGTCGAAGAGTACGGGGGAGTGTATACATTTGACATTCTTCGAGCAACCCGCGCCTTCTTCCTCATTTGCATGTCCGTGGAGAAGGCGACTCGTAGATACCCTCACGCTCTTAAAAGTCTATAATCTCGATGAGTTTTCGATTACGCGGGAAGCCGGCATCGAAAGTGAAGATCCGTGAGTGCGCCACGGCGATGGCGTGAGGTGAGCGCGAGAGAAGGAGACGCGGGAAACGGGAGGAAGGAGAACGAGGAGAAAGGAAGGAGGTGTAATGCATAAATATGGTTTAAGCGCCGGCCTTTTCACCGACGGGGATCCTTTCAACGAGCCCCTGACTATCTGGGCCAAGCGAAACACCACCGAGTCGACGTCACGAATAAAGCGAGATAGTCGATCTGTGACCGAAACGAGAGCCGAAAGTGAAACGTGACGTCTCACTCCGGGACCGCGATAATTTTTGCGAATTTGATCGCGCACAGAGAAAGGGAGAGAGAAAGGAGGAAAATGTACGAGACGGAGAGGAAGTTCCACGGCGATATCAGTCGCGATATTTCTCGTCGGAAGAGGCGAGGCGGTTCGAGGAACGAATTTCCTACTCGCTGAATCACCCGCTGTGTCTCACAGTGCGCGCGCGAACGTGCCTCAGAAATAAGGCGCTCTTTACCGTCCCCAGTTAAAAGTATGAAAATGTTTTCCCAAGCTAACCAGGGAGGAATTCGTAGCGATAACATCGATCCGCGCCATTTGCCACGGACTTGTCGTCATTGCGAGCGTTTGTATTTTTTCTTCCGCACCGCATGCGCGTACATAAATCACGAGAGGAGAATTATAAATTATCACCGACGTAAATGTCCGCGTTATTAGTGGGATATCAAGCGGTCTGGTATTTTCTCAGCGCTTGAGTCGGGTGCGTGCTCAAAATCGGAAAATTTACAATTGTAAGCGGGCGACGACGTATCGACGGATGGCGATAAGAACTTTTTGTCGAGAATTCGCTTGGCTTTTGTTCGACATCGAGGCGTGGGAAGAGAAGGCATGTTATCGGGTTATCGTGCCCGCATGGCAGTGCTAACGTGCTCTTATCGCGCTTACACGAGCCTCCGGCCGTATATTCGCCGGTACTCTTTGGTTATCCGTCGCCATTAATTTCCGCTCACCTGGTAGTTCCCCCACTTACGCTTTCTATTAAGCATTCGAGACGAAGGTTGTAGGTTCGAATTGATCGGGGTCGTACGATCCACGGTGTTCCGTCAAGTTCTATGAAACGTCTCTGTTTAACGAGTAAGACAAGTTCCTCGTTGATGGTCGGTGAGACGCAACGATTGATTAGAGTCACGTGGATGAATCGTAAATATTCTATTTATACCGGATACAGTACGCCGTGGAAAAAAACATGAGATAGAGGGGCGCGATAGAATATGTTTCTCAGATATCCTTACGCATAAGCCACGAGGGAATTTTAATCTAAAGGAATTTTCCCTCGTACAAAGTGTTCCTCACTGCCGCGCTGCGCTCGACGAGTGTAAGCGTTTAAAGACGAATGAATCAAGAGCCTCCTCCATTCGTAAGCCGTGACGAGCGTTGGCTTCAACGTGTAAATGCTCGTAAACTACGCGAGGGTAAGAGCAGTTGACGCGATCATTATTGTTACCGCATCAAACGTAGCGTGGCACAAACGTTTCTCAAATAAATGCGCGATAATCTTTACGTAAGTTTATGCCCTTAAAAACGCGCCATTGCGCATTCTCCGCGCTCTCGCGACAGTAAAACGTGGAAAGAGAGAAACGGGAGGGAACGATTTACGAGCAGAAGTCGTACAACGTAAACACGCGGGTACCAACTTTCACGCTTGCCGACCGCCTTGCAGTGGGATGGCAATTTTGAAGTGTTTCTTACGTCCGATGTCGCGGCTCGCTCGTGCCACTTTTATGCTAATAGAACTGGACTAATTTAGTAAAAGATTCCGGTGAGAGAGCCTCGGTGCGCGTGAAGGAAAAAGGTAGAAACCCCGCGACCGCAGACTTAACCGAAAAACTTCAACTACGGCAATTGATCAAACTTAATGGCACGTCGCCAATTCATCCGGATCGAATTTCCACTTTAATTCTCACCACCTTTGCGACGCTTGTTTTCCAAACTCCGTCCCCGGGCATTCGGGTCCCCTCGAACAAGAGACGTCGCGACGTCTCCTTTGAATTCAGTGCACTTTGCATACTCGACGTGCCGCGCAGCTGGACGACCTTCGTCGGACGGGCGAAGAGTCGCGCAAGAAAATGAATTTCGACGCCGCGAGCGAGCGAGCGAGTCGGATTTCAAGTGGTCGTCACGAGCGGGCACAAGCGAGTACGGGCGGGTAAACAATAAGTATGGTAATTTCTAGTAGACTACGACGACCATACGTGTCCTTGCCAGGAGAGGTGCGAACGACCGTGATGAGAGGAGTCCCGTAGGCAGTGGTGAGGTCCTCTTGAACCTTTTCTACGACGAAGCACGACGAGAATGTAATGGCATTCCGTGATTCATGTCGTCTCGATCTTGACCTCGCGAAACCGGCCGATCCACCAGGCTATGATAACGGTCCGCTGCTCGATTAATGCGTAATCGACCCCTTAATTGGCGAACGCGAATCGTAACGCCGCGCATCCTCGCGTGGGCTTCGATCGCGGAAATTCTCGAGACTCGAGCTCCAAATAAACGCGCGCACGGAGTTATGTGGAGCGCGCGATTGCTCGCCGCTGTTCGATCTTCCGCGTTTCGCGCGGTGACGGTGTCCGTGGAAACCGGTGAGGGCTAATGGACGATGAAGTGATCGTGGGAGAGCCTAGACCAACGGCAATGAATCAAGATTTTAGTTTCCCCCGCGAATTGTCGTTGGCAGCTCGTCCGCGCCAAGTAATAACTACTTATTGACTATTACCGTGTCTTTCGTCAGCGAGATGCTTGTAAACCGTGGGTGAGTCATGCCGACAACGCGAAGGAATAAAAAAAATTTAATAAAATAAATTTACGGCGTTACGCGTGAGGCAAGGTGAAGGCGAGGCAACGATTCACCGTCTGTTTCGCGCATTCGGTAGAACGTAAAACTTTGCCTGGAAAGGTCTAGCGCTTGGAATTATTCAGCGTACACCGATCGTAAAATTATGCGACCTGTAGACATTTTTGGGAACGGAATTCTAGATGGAGATCGTTACGAAATGAAAAAGAAAAAAAAAATTCGAAGAGCGATGGACAGATGGGCGTGACGACGATTCGTCACTTCATATGTCAAAAGTGTTGTAGAAGAATATCCACTAACATCTGTCCCACGACTGGCAGGTTCATTCACCGATACCACCCACGCTCTGCCATCGTCTCTTATACAGCGAGAAAGAGCGGAGAAACCGTTGCACCGACTCTAAATCGTGAGCGCTCAAAGGAGCTACTGTGCGCGCGGCGAAGGCTAGAGAATTAAAAATCGGGGCCCACGGAGCGCTCGATTTAGGGCACTTGTCCCGACCAGTTCGTCTCTCAGGATTATCGACGATGACTCACGAAACTCTTCTCTTCTCTCCTTGCCATTTACGTCGACTCTAAACCGACGCGGATTTTTATCTCTTTTTTTTTTTCCTCGTCGTCAATCGCACGTCTATTAACACGATTCTCCAGATCCGTTCCTTTTGACGGGGAGCGCTTAATGCGAATGAAATTCATTGCTAGGCGAGAAGAGAAAAGGGGGAGAACGAAGCGGGTAGAAAGTATTTGTCGTGGAGAAGCTACTATACCGCCCGCGCTACGCCGAGCGTGGATGCGAACGTCCGAGCAGAGCCGAGGGAACTGAGGAGTAGAAGAAGTAACTCTAATTTTCCACGCTCCGCCGAGCGAGGACAAGGTCTCGCGAAGGTTCGTTTGATGCACGAAGGGACGCGCGTAGAAAGATAGGCGAGCGTGTGCTCTCGCGTATATGCTTTGGCAGACGGGGATGAAGGAGTCACGGACGAGGGCGAAGCACTCGTCCGACGTCGCGGGGGCACGCGAGGACGAGCAGTGCGATAACTGGTAAAATAGTTAATTGCTCGGGACGTCGGATGAAAGCTCGCTGAGCCGTGACCGCGGCGATGCTCGCGCGCGAGCGCGTCCGACCACGCGTATAATTATCGAAAGTTGACGGAAGAACGGCGACGACGTTCTACCTCCACGCTCGTGAATCCGCGCGCACGCGTGAGCGGAGCTTGGCTTTCGTCCCGTCGCGATTTTACGCTCGATCGCAGTCCTCGTTAACGCGAGCGGCGAAGGACTCGTAAAAGTTCAGGAATCGTGCGGAATGTTCGGACGGCGCGCGGCGTGCAAAGTGCACGGGTCGAGGCCGGCACGCTCGCGCGAATTGGAAATCGTCGATCATAGACGAGACGCTCGGCAATTTCGAGACCTCGACGTGCCGAGCATTCCACCGCTAAACGGCCGACGTTCCAGTTTTACTTTTCTAGCGGTGCTGGCCCGCGCTCGCGCCATTTCGCTCGCAATTCGCACCTGTACGTACGAGGGCGCGAATGCCGCGACGCAAGGTGAACGTGCACCCCGATGCCGACGTGCTTCGACCTGGCACACGAGATATTTACCGTCCCGATGCGCAGCTGCGACAGCAGATGTCGAGCTACAAACAGGAATGAGACGATGCCGCTGCGAGTCAAACGAGAAAATGTCAACGGAAAGATTCGAGGATTATATTCCGAAAGGGGAAGATCGATTAATGAAAATAATTACCGGGTTACAGGATTTCACTGTGATTCTAGGGTGACGTTCGATTAAATCTCGTAATAATTAAATAACGAGCGCCGTAACTGGAAGCGTCATCGAAAGTTCGACCGCTTTCCCTCGGACTTTCCCGAGGAGGGGATGAAAACGAGTCCCGACGAGGCGCGTTTTCCGCGACACTGGCCGCTTCGCAAAAATGTCGGAGGTGTCGAGCTGGTGCAATTTCAAATCTAGCGCGAGGAGATAGTAGTCCGTCGAGTAACACGCGTGAGCGAGCGAACGTGGTGAGGGAAGGTAAAGGTGCGCGTGGAAGTGTGTGTGTGTGTGTGAGTGTGTACTCTCCCGTGTGTACTCTCCCGTGTGTCCCGGCGTGAAATCGCAACGACGTGCTCCTTACGGACAGGAGTGACAGCCATGAAAACCGCAGTGAAACCTTCTCAAAGACGGTCAGGGAGGTAGGTAGCATCGTGTGCTCGGTGATGTTCGTCGTCAGCGGGCTCGTTTCGAGAATTAATGCCACGCCGGATGATCAGTACTAATTGTAGCTGGTTCTGCCAATCGTGGGAAGCCCGAGCGATTGCATCGCGCGGCCTCTTCGCTCCGTCTCGAACACCTAAGAGAGTGCGAGGTAGTCGCGAGGGGATTCGAGCGTGCTTCGTTCTCGTGTTCTCGGAACGGGAGCCTCCTTGACGAACGCGAGAGGATCCGGATGAGTCTACAAAGATGTCTTCTCGTTTCTCGCGTACGAGCGAATCAAGCGACGACCGGCTCCCGATTGCAGTGTGGAAGATGTTATTCCGAGAAGCAGTTATCATCGCGAAGGGAACGAAGTCGGGTCGTTCGATTGTCCGGCCGCGAAGAAACGTTCTCCACCGATAGATAATGTCGTTAACGAGCGATTAAAAATCGGCTCTCGCGACTTTACATTCACGGTGAGAGCCCGGCTGCCGTAAAGGTGAAAAACAGCGGGTAATCAGAGGTAAAAGACGTCGTGGTAACGACTGGTCGCGATTCGAGGGCGATAATGGTAATAAATGGAAATAAGGAGAACTCGAACTAAGGAGGCGCGGAGCGGGGCGCAGGAGCGGACGATACGAGGAGGGAACAAAGCCGATGAAAAAGTAATGGAACAAAATGTAAAAACTTCTGAATGATGGGAACTCGAGAGTCATTTCGAGGCGTCGCTAGACAAAGGATAACGGAGAAGACGATTTTCAAAGCGGCCTAATGGCGAAGCCATTGGTGGGACGAGTGTAAAAGGTGCCAGGGAAGGGAAACCTACGCGCGAGCACGATCCGCGATGAAAAAAGAAAGAAATTAACCGCGGATCATTCCGATCTTGATCCGTTAAAAGATTTATCGAGAGAACCCGCCTCGCGTTCGCGATCCACGCGAGACGAAAAACGGTATCGAATTTAAATATCTCCTTTCAGCGAAATTCTCCGTAGAATTCTCCTTCGTGTCGAGTCTCGCTTCTGCGATATTCCATTCGCGGCTCCACCACCCGGATCTATCGCGATGCGTTTTGCGGCGAAAGCACGAGACACCTGAGAGGCGTTACGTACTTGCGAGTAAGAGAATCGAGGAGTACGGCGCGCGGTGGTCGAACGTAATAAGCACGAGAGCGTTCGCGGCCGCAAAATAAAAGACAGCCGATCGATTCGATACGCATGCAGCGGGAGAGAGATACCGGCGATAGTGCGGGGCCGAACGTAACCAGCGATCCGATTCGCATTGTTACATGCGCTCGGCGAGAGTGCCCGATTGCGACATACCAAAAGGACAAGGGGAGACGATCCACATCTGTCGTGCACAAGATCGTGACGGTGGAATTATTTCGGAGCCTGGCTACGTACAATTTTCGATTATCATATCCCCCGTCGAATCGGTCGGGCTCGCAAATTTTTCGCAATTCGAGCCTCGACCTCTCTCTCCTACGAGGAATTATACTCTGTCACTCTGCTATGGCAATTGAAAGAGGAGAGAAAGAATGGTTCCATGGAACCGATGATTTGAAAGGAAGGGAGGAGAAGGTGGAGACGCGAGGCCAACTCGATGGATCGAGAAAACTGTCACCGAGAGGCTGAGGCCGTAGGCGATGACTCGACTTCCACTAATTTCGTCTCGTCTAAGAACTCAATTTCGCCGGAGCAATTACCACGCGGTAAATGATTCTCCCCTTCGTGCCATCCCGCCTCACCCCGGCATTCCTCGGTAATGACAAGAGGAGGAGTCCCGGAGAGGACAGCTCGGTACGCCGGCACCAAGCAAACGCGAACCGAGGGAGAGACCGATTTCCCAGAAGACGAGGAAGACGAGGAGCACGAGGCTAAACAAAGGGATCCCTTGTTCGTTCACCCTCGCGCAAGATCGTCCTATAACCGGAAGCTAATACTCGACCTTTCGTTCATCCGCTCCACTTATTCGCGGAAGTGTATCGCGCGCTTCGAGCTGCATCGAGAAATGCTTCGATTTTTTTTCCCCCAAATTAAACATCGAAGATAAGCAGAGAATGGTATACGTAAGCGTTTGTTAACGAAGAAAGCGTATCGCGTCGGACGCGGTCGAGCGTTGAGAAATTAGTGACAAACGAATGCTCCGACAGATTCACGTACTCATCGGATAAATTGATTCCGAAGGTATCATCGCACGAACGATCCTTCAAGTATTCTCCGTGTAATCGGTCCCATTCTCCGATTCCGCCTGCTCGTAAAAATGACCGATTCCCCTCGTTAGGATCCTTTCGACGTGGCGAGTGGAGAGAGTCGACGCAACAAACGTCGATAAATTAATTTCCCTACAATTAGTACCGTCGCAATTAATCAACTACCTTCTTCACCGAGTCGCAGGCAACCGCGGGAGACACTCCGACTGATCGACTCTCGGTCTCTCTGCTTTCTCTTCGAAAGGGTTTGACGCGCCAACTTTTCCGGCACGCGGGCTCCTCTCGTACCGAATCGATTACCTCCCTCGAGATCGTTCATCTCGGGCATACCGCGGTACCATAAATCAAGCGGAAAGTCGTAGAGAGACGGTACGGACGAGCGAGCCGTAAATCGCGAAACGTCTCTATTGCGCCGCTCGCGCGCTCTCTTCTCGGTCCGTCTATCGCGCTCTTGCCTCTTCCATCGTGGCCGAAGGATGCAGCTAGCGCATCATCCGAGATCAGCTTCAGCCATCGACACAAATCGTAATATCGTGCAACGCAAAACTATACCGACGCGAGCTTACTCGGAACGGTGGCAGCCGATGGATTTTTCGTGAACCTTGATCCAGCTTCGACACGTAACACACCCACGTGGATTAGCAAACGGACGTACGAAACAGCAGACGTGACGTCCAAGGCCTATTCTTTTCTCGTCCTGAGGTTACACGGCTGTCTGTTAAAATCAAGGCGTTGGCTGTCAGTCGTATTCTCGAAGCGCGTAACACCAGGTTCCACTAACAGTAACAAGAGATCAATCGCCTCACTCGGATTACAGCAAAAAAATTCCGCTTGGCCCCTGTGTATACCTAACGAAAATCCATACCGATCATTTCCTCGTGCCTACCTCGTGCGGCGCGCTTGAGATTTACACTTGGCATGACGTAATTTTAATAAGGCTCGAGCCTAGGTCCGTTCGCTCGGCGATCTAATCGGTTTCTACAAAAATTTATCTCCGTAATAAATAATGATTGCGCGATGGAAAGCTCGCTCTCGCATCGCGCGAGAGTGGGAATAGGTTGGCGGAGGTCGACTCACATTTTCGTATTCATTATTCGTTTTTCATATTTCCGACATTCCGCGTGCTAATTTCTCCCGTCTGGCTGGGCGATTCGCCTCGCACACGGGTATCCTCGGGCGATCGACATCAAGTCGATCGATCGATACTTTGTAGGCGAACGAGTCGAGGCGCAAGGGAGGTCTAAGCGCCAATCAGGCGTCGCCAGGCGGTGGTATCGACGACAGTCAATGACACCGGCGTGCTTGCCGACGCATGCGAGCGTGCGAGCTAATAACTGGCGACGTTAGGGAGTGCAAATGCACCGAGATATTTACCAAGAGCTCCTTTAGCCGCGCGCCGCGTTGGCACCTGCCCGCCTCGCGCGAGTAACCGCGCGCAAGAATGCAGAGGAAAAGCCGCAGCTACGAGCGGGTGACCACCTCGAGATCCTTTCCTTCGTTCTTGGTGGCACGAGGCTCATTCACCGGCACACGGAATCTCGATGCTAAGTCTGCTATCTCGAAAGATACATTTATTTACTCTTAAAAAATCCTCGGCAATGGCCGATCGCAAGAAGAGAAAACTTCGGACGATTTCGAACCGACGCGAAATAAATGCCCTCTTAAATTCTGCTCGAGCACGAGCAGAGCGATTGAACCGGAGGGATCTCGAGAAGAAGAGGAATTACTTAATAACGTTCAATAATTCTAATCGTCCATCGAGATATAATCTAAACGTAGGACTGCCAATGCTAACTCCGAAGACAGAGTCACGAATGAAGATTCAACGTCCGACGATTACACCTCCAACGGGATTACCGTGCAGCTACTCTTTTCCTCTCGTCTCGCTCGCGGGAGTGGAATGTAAATGTCGAGGGGCCTCGAAAGACGATACACTCGCGAGATAATCTCTTTGTATCGCGATTCGAGTGCCGTCATAATTCGTGCAATTACTCGCGTCTGGAGAGCTCGCCGCTCCGAAAATAACTCGATCCCATCAATTACCAGTCGAAGAGGAGGCAGCGGACCATCGACACCATCGATTCCTACGACTGAATCTCTTCAGATGTAATCGTATGGTAGCGCGTTCGTTAAAGTCCGTGTGCTAAAACTCGCGTAACGAGGCATCGCGCGCTCCATTCCTCGCGGAGAATCACCGACTCGTTACCTTTCACCTTGATGCCAGAGCGGTCGGAAAGCTTCGGAGAAGGCGTTGCGAATATAATTCGCGAGTTGAAATCGCACGTTCCTGAGCGCGGCTCGTAGACGAGAGGCCTTGGACTACGCGGCTGGATATTAAATCATAGGCGAGGAGGAGAACGCTCGACGACGACCCCACGCAGAAACAAAGTTCACGAAGACGCGAGCTGCGATAAGGGGCCCAAGAGAAGAAGTCGTGACAATCTCGCGAGAAGATTAGGAGAAGACATTCTGGAATTCGAGCCGATAAGCCACGGAAGGCTGGTTATCGAGACGGTTAAATATACCACTGCCTTACGCAGACGTGGCGCGTTGTACGGTGAGGGTTAACGAAAACCGCGACGTAGTGACTCTAGCGAGGGGACGTAGCTGACAAGAGTACCGCTGGATATTCGCTAATTACCAGCCAATAATATCGTTGCTCTCGTGGGGCGGGACAGGCGACTTCTCGTTATTAATATCGCATGCGTGTCGCGCGATACGGGCGTATATGCAGGAGATGAGAAAATGGAAGGTGAGGTGAGGTAAGAAACGATCGTGCTTCTGCAGAGGAGCCTCCACGCAGCGCTCGGTCACGTATCGTATGAATCGTAAAGCAAGAGCGGCGTGTCCTTTACGAAAAAGAGAAACGCGGTGGCAAACGCGGAATCTGGAGTGGTGTTGTAATTTCACCGCGCGAGCAACCGCGCACGGCACATTTTCCCTTATCCGCCCGTATCTCTTTCTTTCCCCGTAGATAGGCGGGCCAATAAAATATCGAATCGAGGTGTCCTATAAATTGGCGACGATTGGTGGTGCTCGGTAAGCGAGGACGCTTAACGAATTAACCAACGTGAGGGGGGAAAGCATGGCAGAAAGGGAGAGGTGGAAAGAGAGGGAACGAGAAAGGAAGCATCGTTTAAATAATTTGCGAGACGCGATATTGCACGAGGGCCAACACCCGTGGCGAGAGACAGAAATAAATTCGTTGGCTGTTAGCGAGCGTGCGAACGGTTAATGGAGAGATCAAACGTTCGTTCCATCGGTCGATTGAATAACCGTCTAATGTGGAACCGAGAAAAAACGACGGCAGCGAGACGCGCCATCCGCGAAAAACGTGTCTAAACAGTGCTTGAAAAAACACGAGGCCTGATATTGGAAGGGAACAAAAGAAAGAGAAAAACAAACTTCTACGACGGGCTAGTACATTCAATATAGATAGATAAACATATGTCTGTACTACGGAACGTGGAGAACATCGGCGTTACGATTATCGTGGTAATCGAGGAAAAGGAGCGAGAGAAGAAAAGAATGCTCAAGTGCGAAGAAGCGGAGCAAACCACGACTCGTCGAGAGTGAGTAAGTGTTCCTACACCGTCTGCGAACCGTCACTGACTCGACGTCGGGATCTCGATCATCCTTCGATAAATAAATCGGCCTTGTGCCGCAAGGAACGTTCCACAGGGGAAGGAGGAGAGGCGAAGGGAAGAGAAAAGAGAGAGAGAGAAAGAGAAGGAAGGACGAGCTCGCTTCGCTTAGCTGTTCTTTCTGCTTCTTGCGCGGCCGTACCGAGCGAATAGTTCCCAGGCTTTACCCGCTCGGTTACTTCTCGGAGTAGCCAAGCCGACCAAGCGAGCGGCAGAGGTAACAAACGCACGTGTACGGACAAACGGTCCCGCATACGCGTAATCGCGGTATATAATTAATTAAGACCAAAGAACCTGCTCGAACGATTGGAAACTCGGCAGGGCGTGCGCGAACCCGATCGTCGAATCAATTCTAAAGAATGAACACCGCGAAGGTAGACATTATCGTTCGAACAAGTCAAATATACTTTTATCGGGTGCACACAGCACCTCCGATATAACTCCGATAAACGTTAATATTCAGTCGTGGAATCATCGTTTATATCGCGCACAGGTAATAACCGTAACGTCGGATACTTCATAGATAAGACTTTCACTTGTCTGCAGACGTGCGATCGCGACGATCGGCGAATGTATTTCGAGTCGTTTGTTTATTATCTTTGGGATAAAGGAGAAAATGGCAGGCCGCTGCGCCCCGAGCGAGCAGATGGGCGGGAGGAGGTGGTCGACGGAAGCTCAAGGAGATAACAGACTGATATAACGATCCTCTCCTTGTCTACGCGCATAAGGGTGAACAATGTGACGATGTCCTTCGCGGTGACAGGGTATGGGTATTTCCTTGAATAACGGAATAGGAAAACAAGGAGCCTCGGTGCTCCTTATGCTCCCGTCAATGAACCGAAATCCAGCCTCTTCTCTTTCCTTTCCGAGCTGATTCAAGCATCGGTGCGTCGGCGAATTTCCATCTCACTTTGTAAAACAAAACGATTGTCATCGCGTGCGCGCGCCTGGCGTGAAGGAACAATTCTACTTATCGGACACGCGAAGAGAAGCGGTGCACGAGGGGGAGTCAGTACAAATGGAGTGTAAAATTTTAGGCTGTCACGCAAGGCTGCTCCCGCCAGTGGAAGCAACGGCGCGAGGAACAGGACGAAGGGGGTAAGGAGCGAACATTATCGATTAGACGTGACGTCTCGAAGCCACCGGCGTGCTAGATATTCGAGACGATTGGCGCACCGACGCGAAAACTCTACGAGATAAGCGATATTACCTTGCGCACAAAGTGCTCGTCTTATCCGCGACTACTAATTATTCAATTAATCTTCCCCGATCGAATCGACGAAGCTACCTTACGCGAGACCGACATAGTTAGATTATCCTTATCGGCGCGAGGATTGGTATCGAGGAAATTTCATGGATGATACCTTCTTATCCGAAATTTGTTGCTCCCGAAGACCATCGTGTTGATACCGTTCACCAGGTTGTAAACACTCAGATTCAACATCTGTCACACGACCGTACGACGGGCCGTTACCGAGGAAAATGATCGCTCTCTCAGGTCATCGTTTCACCTTTCGGAAGCGTCGCGCTCCCTTCCTTCCTCTTCTCTACCTGTGATTCGCCGCACTGGTTAACACCGTCCGAATGCCGATACACCAAGCACTCTTGTTGTTGTCGTCGTCGTCGCCGCGTCACGCTCGCGATTAATTTCATCGGAATACTGGGCGACGATGGTAGTAGCCGCGGGACACGAACTCGTGTGTTACAGCGCGCGCACAGGACACTTTCTACGTTACGAACTGCACCGCGCGGTATGACGACGGTCTTGACAGCTGTCAAGGTGAGACGAGAGCCGAGGAACGATTGGCTCGTACGTTACCGAACGGCGTCCACGGCGGCTGTCAACGGAATGACTTGGAGCGCGGCTCGTGAAAGACTGGGTGGGAGGACGAAGGTGGGGGAACGAAAGCAGACGGAGAGAGAAAGAAGGACGCGGGATAGAGAGAGGCGTCGAGCTGGTGGTAGAGGGGGATGGAACTCCTCGTGGGAGAGTGAGAGATATTCGATGGAGTGGGAGGAAGAGGGAAATGTCGGTGCTGTGAGACAAAGCGTGCGAGGGAGTAGAAGGAGGAGGGGAGATAAAAGTGTTTGGGGTGCGACGAGAATGGTACGAGCGGGTGGAAGAAGAATGGTGGAGACTTGGGTGCGCGGAATGGAGTAACGAAGGAGGAGGGTAACGGAGAAAGGGAGAAGAGAGGAAGGAGGAGTCGCGTTAGAGCGAGTCGACCGAATACAGGGAGGATTAAGAGGGACGAGGATGCCTCGTGCGACACCGTGGGAGTAAGCGGGATGACGCGATGTAAATAGAAACGAAGAGGTGAACCCGCGAGGATGAAGAGGGACGAGTAATGGACGATCTGGCACGAGCGCTCACGAACACTTCCGAGTGCGTCGATCGACGAAGATCGCGCGGCGACAGGTCAACGGGTCTTATTATCTACCCCCGTTGATCTCAGCCGGCAAAATGTACGCACGTAAATTGAACGGGGGAGCGTCCTAGCTAGCACCCCTGCATCACGCTAATGCCGTCGACGGCTTCTCCTCTACCGGGTACCATTCGCTCGGGACGCAACGGTGGAAACGAGCACGAGAGACGTCGTCCTCTAACTCGAGAACCGGTTTAATTTGATGTCTTGAGAACGGCTAATAGACCCAGAGATATGTGATTCAGTCATCCAGACGCATAAGCTCGTTTTGCGATCCTTCGAGATTTCCAGAGGGAGATAGAGCAGCGGACTTCTCATAGTGACCTACGAGTTTTTAATGGAGATCGTTGCACCCAGGGAATCTTGCTTGTTTTAGCTCTCTTTAATATTGTTTGCAGCTCGATGTTGTCCGTTGCTTCGAAGGAAGGAAAGATTTCCTTGGATATCGAGAAAAATCGATGGCCGATTTTGCACGTGCGCTTCCCACGTCTTTTTCCACTTCCGTCATCCTACCCTCATTTCGGAGTCCACGCACCATTGTGCGGCGTCCTATGCGTAAAAACCTCTAACGGCTGATACCGCGTTCCTCAAATTATTACGGCTCACGGAGTTGTGACGCGTGGTACGTTGAGCAACATCTCATAACTCGTTTTTCCTAGGAGGACAGCGTCGGTAAGTTACGACCGCGATGCGCAAGCCGCGTGGTCGCGGCCCGCGAACGTTGTAATTTATATGTTACAACTGCCGAAGTTACGAAGCGAGACGCACGTTGCGGAGAGACTCCTCTCGCTCCTAGCGGCGGCCTCGCTGGATAAACGTCGTTTCGCGAGAATCGTTACGATTCTATTATTACTGAGATCGTAGGAGGGGAGGAGGTCTTGCACAGAAGCCAGGCGTCGGTCCCCGTAAACAGCAGCAACAAATCGTCCCGTCGACGCGTCGGTCGTTTCGCGGGTAGACGCGCGCGTCCACTCAGCTACATGGTATTTCATCGCGATGTTCTACGTCGCAAGAAGAAGAAGAAGAAGACGAAGAAGAAGCGTACGAACGTAATCTCTCGGAAAAGAAAGTCGAAGGTTCAAACGAACGATCTAATTTTAAACTAAATATTCGATGCCGATTTAATTATTCAGTTCACCGAGGAACGCGGTTTTTCTCGAGTGCAGAAGGAGACGTCGGCGAAGCCGCTAATTAGTACGGTCGCGTCGAATTAATCGGCCCGAGCCACCCACGAAAAACCGATCATTAATTCAATTTCCGCGCGACTCGCTCGCGGGTACCGCGGGGCAAAATCGCTCAACCGACCGGCTCGCTTCTCGCACCACATTTATTTATCGCCCCTGCTCGATAGGTTGGTCACGTTTATCAGAGACGAAGGTCGGTGGAGAGCGCGCGGCGCCCTCCTTTTTAAAAATTTCTCACAGTCGCTTGGGGTCCGATCGTGCTTTTTCGCATACCGGTGTAATAACGAGTCTCGCGGACGAGAAGATCGCGCGGGACCGATCTTCGTCCTGCTCCTCCTCCCTTTCGTTCTCCTCTTCGTCGTCTCCGTCGTCCTCGTCGACGTCGTCGTCCCCAGACAGAAAACCGGCACAGCCTCAGGCGATTGTCGTAGGTAAGTGAGTTTGATGTACATGGCCGTTCGACCGTGCTCTCTCGTTCCTCGGTCACCCACCCTCTCTCACTCTTTCTCCTTCCTCTCCTTCTCTCTTTTACAACCCTCTCCCTTTCCTTTCGCGCACCACACTCTTTCTCCTCGCACTCAGCCCGCAGAGGTGCGAATCTCTCGTTCTTCTTCCATCGTCTCCCTCGTCGCGGCGCATATTCATTATCCTCCTTTCCCTGCTTCGTCCTCGAAGAGAGATTTTTCGGATATTATTAAGAGCGTGGAAACGGGGCTCGAGGTGTGCGCGAGAGGAAGGATCCAGTAGGAAAGCGAGTGAGAGTGGCGCCATTGTTGAGGTTGGCACGCGGAGTATTTGATTGATCGAGTGAAATGTCGGCCCCTGCCGAAACGTAACTTGTCCGTCTTGTATCGGATACGCGTACGCCCGCGTGCTCGTGTTTCTAGGCACGTCGAGTCTCGCAGAGGGCAAGCCAAAGGTGCGAGAAGAAATTTAAGGCGTCGAAGAGACTTCGCCATTGATCGCGAGGACTCCGCGTGTACGAGCGTCGACGGAGGATGAAAAGTAGGTAGATCGATTCGATCGAGGTTTCGCCAGCTGGACGAAGAACACGTTGCAACGGAGCCGCGAATGTTTTTACAGCAGTTGCCACGACGAGATGGATCCGCGTGTAATAGGCAGGTACAAAGGAATGCACTCGTGAATTCGTGATCTCTGTAAACAGCGCATCTCACTCTCGCGAGCTTCCGAGAATGTTTTCCGAGAGATGACCTACCGTCTCTCTCGGCGCCAGACGTCTATTATTACACGCCGCGCGCGTTAGTGCCTCGCAAAAACAGGGCGGAAGACGGTGACGAGCAGGTAGCGAGAAATAGAATGCGCATGCAGATGTCCCACGGTAGAAATAGTAGGATCACCCCGCATTTCTTTTCTCCGCGTTAAATTCTACCGCGACGAATCGATAGACCGCTATTCATAGCACTTCGCGAATAAACTCTGGTCTATCTCGAGAACTGTCGTTCCAAAGTCGTGCTTGGCAGAGATTCGGTATTTGCGCAAATTGTCCGAAATATCCTACGACGCGCGTAGTTGGCGAGCGAGCTTGCTCGCCGTGCCTGTGAATAATTGGAAACAATGGGTGAACCACCTGAACCGCCCGAAATAGAAAATAAATGAGAACCGTCGACTAGAGAGACATGGGAATTGAAATTAACGCGGGCAACTTTCCAAAGGCGAGATTTCGCACTTCCCGCTTCGTGCTAGACGGGAAAATTTAATTTGGACGCTGCTATTTTCTCTCCGCGCGAGCGCGTAACTACGCGTGGAGACGGGTTTTCAAATGTACCTGCGTGCTTCCACGTAGCCGATAATGGAACGCCGATGCGCAAATTGTTCCGAGGATAATAATTATCGTCGATAGAACGGTGTCAGACTTTATCGTGAATTTCGGAACGGGTACGGGATCCGAGACGTGGCAACAACTGTACGAGCCGCTTTGCTTTATCGGCCTGTACGAGCGCACCGACAACTCCTTTATCAATGCACTTCCGCGGCGCAGTAAGCAAGCACGAGGGGAACGAAAAAAGGAGAGAGAGGAAGAGACGGGGAAAAAAGAAGACACGGTAATCGCGAGCAAAGTGGAGGAGCGCGGACACTCGCGCGTAGAAAGTACGCTTACGCTTCGCTCTCGTTCGCGTTCGCGCGCCGAGTGGAATGACAGATTGCAAAAAGGAGGGCAATGGGTACCTCTTCGTAGATATTTTTCTTATCGTAATAGTCGAAGGCGGCCCGCGAGTCGTGGAGGATGGCGGAGATGGTGGCGGAGTTGCGGGGAAAGTTCGTGCTTCCAATCAACCGCTAATGGCTACCCACGCCTCCTTCTTGCGGCCGAAGAAATGATTTTTCTTCGTCCTCTACCCGTTACCCGAGTCCCACCGGCTCGCATTCTACACGCCCGTAATAATATTCTTTTCACGTGGCAACGTGAATTTTTTCCCTTCGTCCGCTGGAAGGTTTCCACGAGTCGAAATCGCAGTGACCTCTCGGAAACGATATCGACGGGCGCGTTCGATTTTAATGCTCTCGGTGTACCCGATACATCTCACGGAAGAGAAATCACCTTTCGACGGGCGCGACGTAGATGATGGACTTTTGCTCGCTGATGTCACTGGCTATTCCAACGGGTGGTAATGCCTTCGTTTTAACCGAAGCGTACCAGCGGCACAAGCTATTCCAGTCGACGCCTGACCCTGGAACGTTTCGGCGGAGGCGTCTTTCTTTCTCTCCCCCTGTCGAACGCTAAATCCCGATCGTATATTACTTTACGACGCGCTAAGCAACCGAGATATCGATATCCACGTTAGCGGGCAGATAAGCCGACGCGGTCCGATTAATTCGCGATCGACTACGTGGCGTTAATGAAGCCGATGCTATCGAGCGTGCCGGTGCTATCGAGTGCTCTGAATTGTTGTCGGATGCGGCTCCAAACGCTCCGTGGAGGATCGATCGATCGATCTTACGATCTCCTCTCGAGCCGATCGTCAATCCGCTAATTCAATCCGCGTCCTTTCATCCGGACGCGTCGATCGATAAATCGGACGTACCGGCTGCTACCGAGACGCTCGTAATTCCCGCGCGAGCCGACGGTATTTGCCTCCGCAACCATCCTCCGATTCGCTCGATTAGATCGCGATCTACGATCTTCTTTACGATCGCTCCTAGGTGCTTTATTGGTGGGAAAATATCGTCGGTTCCTCTATCGCTCTCTCTCCTTCCCTCTCGTACCTCCTCACCCACACAGGAGGCCCCTATCCGCGCCAAGACCGTTATTCACGGCTTTATCTCCCCTCGCCTTTACACCCGCTCGATCTGTCATAAAGCGAAATCCGCTTCGTGAACGATGCCTTCTCTCGTCCGCTTATCGGACGCATCAAAGGCGATCGATCGATATCGGGATTAAAGTCGATTCGAGATCCCCTTCTCCAGGGCGTACCCTCCGTGAGCTTCGTACCGCGAGCCACGATCTACGATATTTTCTGTCTCGGATAAATAATGCCTAGCAGCGAGCATACCAAGGAGAAAACACGCTGCATATGTGTCCTATTTATAACTGGACAGCGGTCACTGTACCTACGTGCCCTGATGTCGTCATGACGTACCTAAGGCGACGAAACACAGGGGAAAACGACGAAGCGGAAAGCTCAAGATGGACGGGGATGAGGGAAGCTTGCGATCGCGAGCATCATCTTCCAGTTTGCGGTTTAGCGACGAGTTTGAACCAGAGAGATGTGTCTATCTCTTTCTCTCTTTGTCGTGCGTTCGCGTGGTACGTGGCAGGTGCAGAGGCGCCTTGGGTTTCCAGGATGGATGTCGGCGACCCTGCTGGCAATTTTCCGGCATCGAGGAAGTGACAGAGGGGTCAACGCTTTCCCCGGCTCGTGTCACTCGTTACATTGCTCCTTCACGGCTGTCGGGAAGGATACGCGAAAGCGATGATCCGCTTCTGTTGCCTCGGATCGTTTAGCTCTCGGCATTGGGTAGCACGCGTCCCACCTCCTGTCTCGAGGTTCCTTTTGACGAGGGTAATGCTAAGTCGAAAGCGTCGTAAAACATTCTTCCTCGCGCCTCACCCCGTCAACTCGTCTCCTTCTCTTTCAGCAGGAGCCACTATTTCCGCATATTTATCGGTCCACGCACCCCATCCAGAGTTTACGCGTAAAAGAGAAGACCAGACACGTGGCCCAGGCTAAGCGAGATTCACAAGCGCCAGTTACAGAGGATGAGTTGCTCGAAAGCTCAAAGAACTCGTTTGCGATAATAACGTCGATTGCGATTTCAGCGATATTCACGGATCTACGAGACACGTAGGCCCGCGTTGTATTATGCTTTACGATCGTACTGCTCGTATTCGATTAAACGGGCCCCGTTTGCTCGTCCTGCCGGTTTCACGTTGATTATTCTGGCCACCCCGCCCGACTCGCCACCAAGACGATCCTCCCGTTCGACGAGACGACGAGACGACGACACGACGAACACTCTCCGTACCTAGTGAAACCGTAGACGGACGAGTACGTGCCGGTTCCGCGTGGCGGATCGTCGATACGCTTGATTAGGCCCATTACGGGAAATTAAGTTGAAACAGGACTCCTGCGATGGAATCCGGTTGCCTGGATAATGCGTTCGTCGCCATTACTACGATTATTAAAAGCGACTCTCGCGATTTACGACTATCATCGAGAGTGGAAGATTCTCTGGATGCAGCGAGTGCGAAGAGGTAGGTAAAATTTTGAGAGGAAAATTCGCGAGGAAAGTCGACGATGGATCTCGAGCTCGATGTTTCACGGAGGACGGTCCATCCGCGACGCGTTCTAACGGTAAATCGGTTCGTTAATAATACCGGACAATTTAACCATTTACTCGTAAGACAATGTCGACCGAAGAGATACCGTTCCTCGCGACGGTCCCGTGAGCCCGTGTCCGGTGTCGGTCTCGAGTCGTTGCCCATTGTCTTGCTAGCCGGTACCGTACCTGTCGTTGTCGTTGTCGTTCACCGTCACCTTCTTCCTCGCTGCACTCGCGTACGAATCCCGATGCGTGCGTTCCCTTCTTCGGTTAGCCCCGTGACAGGTAAAAGCACAACTATTCCAACTACCCGCTCGTAAAGTCGCACAATAAGGCCTCGGGTGTAATTACGATATCGTTGAACGTAACTCGTTAATTTAGTTTCATTCTATTTCGGAAGATGGCGGAAGCCTGCGGTCCGTGATCATTTTTACGAGTGGCATCGACAGATATTTTATCCCAACCACGGGGAAAATCGGCGAAACGTTCTCACAGTATTACGAAATACGAAAATTCTCGCGAAACACTTTTCCTACCGACGGATGTTAATTGGCTTGTTAATAAGTGTCTATAGCACCGGTATTACCACTATCACTGGCTAAACCAGCTCGGAATTAACCACGATTGCATGCGATTGACCCGATTTCTTAACGAGCCGCCAAACGAGTCTACCGCCGTGCAGAAGGAAGGAGCTCAATGAGCGCGGGGGACGAAACGAGAGGGAGTAGAATGAGGAAGAGAAGGACGTTACGTGGTATAGACGGTGAGTTACAAGTTGGAGAATATGAAATACCGTCCGAAGGAGTCCACCACCTGCCGCTCCAATTCCGCATGCGAAGGAGTAAAAAATTGAACGATACCGTGAAATACGCAGCTCCCAATCGAAGTGAGTTACCGCGTTATCAATGATAATTAACGGATGCAACGATGTTGAACAGCACGCCGTCGAGATAAAATCTGACTGGGCATAAATACTCGAAATGTTTCTAATTTTACGGCATTTGAATTACGACGGTAAGAGCTACTGCGAAGTATGACACGAGACAGGCCTACGATAGTGCGCAGTGGCCAGGAAACCTTGAGACTTATCGTGGCAGGCGAAGGAGCCCTGGAAATATGAAGAACTTTCACTGTAAGAGCGTTGCAAAGTTTTTAAGCGAATTTTCTCATGTTTACGACATACTGGCGAGGGTGGCGTAATCAGGCGACCGATTGTCAATAAAATATTTCGATGGCACCACCTTTCCTTCTTCCATTATCCTTCGCGAGCAAATCGCTCATTCGCTCCTCGCAAATCCTACGGACGATAAGGATAATCCATCGAGATGATAAGGCTATCTGGCCTTGCACCCGTACCCTCTCAATATCACGAGCTGATGAAATTCTAATATTATCGTAAGAAATAACCAGCGGGCGAACAAACCGCTCCAAAACCATGAATTCTCATGAGCCCCTCCTTACTCGTTCTCTCTAAATTCAAATCGAAGGACGAGAGGCAAGCGAGAGCAATAATCGAGCGCCGAAGAACGGTCTAACACGCCCGTGGTGGCACACTTGACTAACCTTTTTTCTGACATTTCTGCCGGCTGGTGGGTTGGTTTGTACGAAAGGTTAAGTCCGTCTCGAATATCCTTCGCGAGAGAGGAGATGCAAGTGGGAGAGAAGGAAAAAGGGAGAAACTGAGAGAGAGAGAGAGAGAGAGGGGCAGAGAGAAAGGACGGAGAGAGGAGAGAGAGACAGGAGAAAGGGCCTTGCAACGATTCCGACGTCGTTCCTCTCTCAGAACGACGAGCCCTCCTCCTCCTCCTCCCTCGTGCTATTTGCTCGTGGTTCGCTACTTCTTCGAGCTCTTCTTCTTTCTGTCGAAGGTCGAAGAGAGCCGACCGTTCGTTCGTTGGTTCGGCGTCGAACCGTGTCCAGAGGTCGGAGCCTCCACGGCTAGGCGGAGTGATGCCTGTCCGGGAGGTTGGACGATCGCTCGCCCGTTACAGGTGCCAGGTAGCCATCCAATCAGAGCGAGAAGGAAACAAAAGAAAGGTGAAAAGACTTTATCGCCCGGACAGATCGAGCCTACATCCTGCATCCTCCTGCTGGGGGCAAGGTGGCAGGAAAACGGCAGTCGGGCGAATCTTCGAGCGGATCCGCGATCATTATTAGCGGATTGTTGAACCCCATTCGCTTCCTCGGCAACATCCTCCTTCTTCTTTTCTTTTCTTTTTATTGCCCAGCCGTTCCTGCTTGTTCTTCGTCACCGATCACGGAGGATGCTCCGTGGCCCGAAAATATCATGGCCCGTTGGTCAAAGAGGCTCTGGGTCACGAGGCATCCTTCGTGTCTGAGCTCGGGTTCTCGACGATATGTCTTTTAAATGCTACACAGTCTGGCGAACCAGGACTTCCTGTGAAATCGAGCGCAGGCAAATTTCTGATATTCAAATGCGGCACCGATCCAGCCTCTTACTCGTGGTGAACGCTTGCGCAAGAATCGACGTTTCGGACGGGATGTCATTTAAGACTCTCGCTGGACGGATTTCGGGAAAAATCACGTGGTCATAAATCAAGCGGGTAATGAGATACCGTTAGAATTGCAATGATAATCCGATGGTAATGCATGCGGATCGTTCGAGCTCGGCAGCGAGCGAACGAGAAAATAATTAACGACCGAGAGTAATCCGAGTTCGGCGAACTATCGTTCTCCGCGACGCCATCTGGTCCACGAGCGATTTATGAGTTTACGACACCGACTTAATTTGCCGAGAACAAAAACCCCCAAACCAGTACCTATTTGGTGCCCATGCTTCTTTGCCTCCACCCGCGTGACCCAACCAGTAATTCTCTTTTCATTATCCCGACGACCGTAGAACAGTGCGGATTTTTACGCTAAAGGAAATTTATTGCCCCGGAAATAGCTACCGAAGAAAGGACCAGCTTTATGGTACATTGAAAAAAAGAAGGAATTTTCCCAATAAAACATGAACAATAACTGAAACAGTGTGCTCCTTTCTCTTCCCTCATTCCTCGCACGAGCTTACTTCCCCGCTCGTTGCGCAACGCTTAATGTTCGTCGACGTACTTTTATCTATTTCCATCCTCCATAAGTCGCAAGAGTGATATATGGAAGATGTCAAAAATATGGACGTTTGCGTAAATCATGGGACGACCTTGCCAGGCACGTAGAAATCCTGCTAATCCACGAGAGTGTCACGCGCTAGCGATGTAATTTGCTAAACATTCCTCGCTTCTTGCGGATACATCGATCATCTTTAGTGGCGACGGGACAAGTCCACAGACGTTTTTGATAGAACGAAAAAATGGATGGCTTGGCAAACATTCGCGATACACGAAAGCTGAGAGGATATTAATATTCGTAGCTAAATTTTCAACTTACCCTTGAAGAGCATGCGGGGGAGCTGGTCTCGGTGGGGGCGGTAGTGATTTTCTTCCGGGAGTGTTCTGTCTGGGTGCCAATGGTGGAGGCGGAGAACTCGGTGACCCTGAACCGCTGTACCGATCGGTAGGACATTGAGGTTGCGGTTTCTGCTTGGGCGCGTCGACGTACTTCGGTGGCAGGGCGTAATAGTTCTTCTGAGGCGTTTCGCCGTGTCGCTGCTGATGATTCGGAATATACTTGGGCGGCTCGTGATACTTTTGCGGACTGGACTCAGACGGAAAGAGTTTTGAGCTGGCCTCGTAACTCGTCTTCACGGGACTACTGATGGCAAAGCTGTGATTTTCGGACTCGAGATACTTCGAAGGGCTCTTGGGGTTGTCGGAAACGGGCAGATAATTCGGTCTGGATATAAGATAACTCGATTGACTCGTTGAACCATTCTTGTCCACATTTTTCGGGACCTGAGGTTGAGGTCTTTGACCCGAGGACGACTCCAATCTGGAGCCTGCGTCGTTTCTGAGCAATCCTGAGGCATCGATTCGAGTACTCTCCACTCTCATCGACTCCTGTCGAATGATTCTCGGTTCCACGGGTACTTGAGGAGCGGGTCGTTGATTTCCCGAATCGCTGTATCTTTGCGATATGAGATCGGGTAATTGCGCCGGAGGTCTGGCAGGGAAGGATCGTTCCTCCGATATTCTTCGCGCCGGTGCCACTCTACCGTTCACCATCAGCTTTTGCGTAGAGGGATATCTGAGACTGGACCGTCCTGTTGCGACCATCCTGTGAGTAGCGAACCCGGCGGATACTCCATTCTCCAGCACCAATTCAGATTCGACGTGCTTCAACGCCGTGGAAGCTCTGACGAACTGGTGCTGGTCCTCTTGTGATCCAGACTTCGACGTTGGAGAATTCGGCGAGGATTTATCCGAGGATTTTTCATAATCCCTCTTACCGCTGTGCTTGGATCTTCTCATGGAATGTCTTTCAGATTTGTGGCGCTCGTCGGATCTATCGCGATTCACTTTCGTCTCTTCCAACTGATGGTAAGCGACGCCGCCGTTACGTTGGTTCTCCGGGAAACAATCAATGGAGTCGTTCAACTCGGGAGGTGGCGGTGGTAGCGGATCGTCGCAATCTCGAACTTCGTTCTCCGTGACCGTGGGTGGAGATGGTGGGGGCAGATCGGGACTAGGCACGCGATCGTTGTACACGTTTCTGAGATGAGGTTTCTTGGGTGGTCTCTCCGGCACCCAATCGTCTATGGATATCGCTGGACCAACGATTACCGGTCCTAGCAGATCGGTGGAGAGACTTCCGCAACTGTTACTGTGCTGATGCTTCGGACTGGGTAACTCTCCGTTACCTTGACTCTGACCTTTACTCGCATTTTCCCTCCACGTGCCACTGGCGTAATCCGAGGCCGAGCTGGCTCGTCTCGAAGACGGTGGACGAGGTCTGGGCGGTGGTTGAGGTGGAGGACTCTGTGGCGCAGGTGCAGAACCCTGAGCCAATTGAGGCTCCGATCTCCAGGACGATTGATGATGCCTTTCGTAAAAGGACAATAAAGCTTTCTTCTGTATCGCCTTTAACGTGGGGTCCGACACTCGGTGACGCTTCTCAGGATCCAAGTAAGTGTATCGCATCTGTTGCTGATGTTGTTGCTGCTTCTCCAATTCGTTTATACGCTCCGCTACCGACAGTTGCGCCTGTTGCGGCGATGTCGGCGGCATCCTGAAATAATAATAATATTAAATCGGTTCTCTAGAGTGCTAGAAAATGTAAAACAAAGTTACAAATCGATACCTGGACGATTGACTGGAATCTTGCGGTTGCGTCGTACCCACGGGATACAGTTTCCGTTGACTGCGCTCACGATCGAGGTACAAGACGCTCTCGGAATGATGCCTTTGCGGAGTCTGTACCCTCGCGCTGTGCGCGATCAACTGCTTACTACATTGAACTCCATTGCTTTGACTAATATCCGACATCGATCCGTGCAAAGGATTCCAACCATCCGGACTCTGAGGACTCGTGGGACCCATCTGTTGACGAGTGGGACTTTGTGGCATAGGTTGAGTGATGGAGCCATACTTGTCGTTCTCAACTCTTACCGCAGTGTCCCATTGATGTCCGACTTGTGACCTGTCGGCGAGCGATTCTTCGTCTATGTTAGACTCCTGCCACTTTCCATCCCGCGCCGTGGTCGCTTGACAAACATCGGCCACCGATGTAGAAGTGGTGCAGTGACCAATCACAGCTGGCATACTGGTTCTTCCTTGCCCTTGTTTGTTTCGATCGTTCATCGATGCCTGCCATTTATCGGGCCATTTCTGATTGTGTCTAGTCTTCGATGTGGGCGATAGTCCGGTCGTACTCACGTCACTCATCGAACCCTGCCATTTCTCGTGATTGTTCGACTTTTGCGCCAAAATTCCACCGTTCACGCTACTCACGTCGGACATTGAACCGTGATGCCATCTATCGGGCGCGCTCTGCCGCGCCGGTAAACCACTCGACACGCTCACGTCTGACATCGAACCATGCCACTTCAAAGTCTCGCTGCTGGATGCACTTCCGCTCGACGTGGTCACCACGCTGTCTCGTCCTTCTCTGGAGGCATCCTCCCATGAAGAAGCAGGTCTCTGTGCCACTGCCTCACTGTCTCGTCGCAGTCTGCGGGAACAGGGAGAGTGTTAAAAGTATTCCTCCTTTTTTCCCTCTAAAAATAGAAGTACCTGTCGAGGAAGGGTGTGTTCGTGGTGGAATCCACACTGGACACATAGCTGTGATATCCCTCGGATTGTGCGTAGCTCGCTTGCTGGGAATGTTGAACTCTCGTGTATTCCTCGAGACCTGCTTGCGTTAGGGCCGTTTCTCGATAAAGGTCCATCTGAAAATTGAGAATTTCGATTGAAAATAAAGTTTATAATGTTAGATTAAATATGACACTATCGACAAATAGTACCTGGGACATCTGAGGATCTTGATAGCTTCTGACGTAGGCCTCGAGATCGGCATGGCTAAGAGTCTGAGCGGTTTGTTGTTCCCTTTCGGGTGGCGATGGGACGACGTACTCCGCGTCACCCAGAGGCTTACCCTCGCGATCCACGCGGGGCCATAACCTTGGCTCTTCCTCGACACTATTTCTAGTGCGCGACTCGAAGGTCTCGGCTGGAATCTTCTCGCAACGCTCCATCACCGTCTTCAGCTGCAACAACGTAATGCTTTTAGCTGCCGCATACCAGATACGAACACTTAATACGATTACCACTACCGCGACGACGTCACTAATACCAGCATAACTGCTAACATCCTTCGTTTTGTCATACTTATCGTTTCGATCGCACCGACTTCGACGAACGCGATGCTAATTTAACCCAGTCTGCGTCATTGGAATTGACTTTATTGACAAATCGCGGAGTACCAAGCGACAGACCGTGACTAATCGCGGACTACCGGAAATAGATTCTCAATTGCATCACTAAGATCTCTCGTAGAAGCTCTAATTACGTGGTGCACGATCTTCTCCGGGTCTCTGTCTTCTCCTGAATGCCATCACGGTCTCGCCCACGTACCGGTACTCGATGGTGTAAAAGGTGAGTCCACCGACGAAATACCTTGCCACGAAATTACTGACCCACTTCAGAGGAAGCCGGTAGCAACGTGGCGATTATGTCACCGCGAGAAAGGAGGGTGCGGGTGCGGAAGATTAATTGCGCACGTCGCTTTTGAGGAATGGCGCTATTTCGAGTTCTCCCCGCGAAAGGCGTGATCTAAGGGACACAGGCGCCTCGATGTCGCCCCGATGTCACCGATAGAAAGCTTTACAAACGATCGAGAACGCGACGGAACTCTCGCCAAGCCATGTTGTTCTCGAGAGGAGGGTCAAAGTGTGACTAGCGAAGCGAACGAAACGAATCGTGATTACTCTCTCATGAACGAGATTTTGATTGGACGACGCGAAGGTACACCTGACGCGGCGAATTACACGATTTGGCTGATGCAAAAGTCCCTGACGCGATGTAAGCAATGGACGTGGAGAATTTCGTGACGATGCAAGGTGGAACGCTCTATTAATAAGCCGTGACGTTAAGTAAGAGATTAATCCTTCTAACCCAGTTTCCAAAGGTAATCAACATTTTTAGCAACCGCCCTCTAAATAGTCAACCGAAAAGTTTTTTTGAAAGTCTGATCTTGATCTTAGACCGTCCATTCGGACTGCCAGATAAAGAATCGCGGATAGAAGGGAGACACGCAGGCGAATACGGAAAATTAATAACCTGTTGCGTGAACGTGGGATTGGGCCTCTTCGTGTGCGGTCTGGTGTATTGGGCTGGTTTCTCCTTCGGATAATTGGTATGATCTGTCCAGGATTTTGAACGATGAGAGCCGCTGTGTCCTGAACTGTGGATGTCTTCGTCTGGATGCCTCTCGGGCGCGCTCGGCCAGGACGGATATTTCTCGTGTCCAGGACCGTAGCAGACGCCCTTGAGACTCGAAGCATCCCTGACTGGTGGGGTGGGAGGCGGCGAGGCTTCGTCCCTCTCGTTGAGAGGGAGAGTGTAGCTATCGAATCCAAGGCTCTCGCTGTACCTGAAAATCAAAATTTCGAGAATAAATAAACGAATAAATCAATTCAACTAAACCATAAGTGAGTCGATTGCATTGCGAATATCGCGTACTACGCATACGTCGCGTGGGATGTAATTAAGGTTGTTCCAGAACAGGTAATACGATGCACTTACGATACTCGTAATCACAGCTCTTGCACGATGTCATTGAACCACTTTGTTACCAGGCCGCAAGTGTGTCCCGTAATTTATGGAATAGTCAACGAGTTCAGGATCACTTACTAATAGTAATCGAATTATACAACGGCGACAGTCTTGACCTTTCATCCGCTCGACCGTTTTTCTTTCGAACCTACTCGTTTCCATTTTAATAGCGTATACTCCGGCAATTGTGGAGATGGATTTTTACCCATTAATCTCGTCGGTGGGATGGCACTATCGACGTGCGAGCCAAGCGCTACGACTGGTTCTCTCCAAATAGAATTTCAGTTAACAAACATATCAATTAGACTTCCTTCTTGAGTGCAGCGAATTCTCACCACGAATGCTCACATCTAGCCACCCCGCGTGCCTTTCTCTCTTTCTCTCTCTCTCTCTCTCTCTCTCTCTCAAAAGATAACCGTGAGAGATAATCCGGGAGAGAAGAGAATCTCGCGTAAGGAAAATTACGTACCCGCTGTCGTTCTTATAGCCTGGAGTATTCTTTTTGTGGCCCTCGTTGTAACCGGGAGCTGTGGCTTTCTTGACGCCGTTCGCGGCCTCGCCGACGACGCCGACGTGGATGTCGTTCTCCGCGGACCTCCTGCCGTCGTTTCTGCGACGATAGTACTCGTTAGGAGCAACCGTCCGCGACGGGCTCTGCTTAATGCCGTAGCCTTCCTGAGGATACGACGAGGCACTCTTGAAATTGGCAGGCTCACTACCGTGGCCGTGGCTCGCGTACTTGTAGGGCCCTGGGGGACAGGAAGGTGGCCCTGGGGCCTCATCCTGGACGCGATATCCTGGCGGCGACGGCTGCAATTCCGTCATCGTGTAACCGACGTCCCCGCCATCCGGGATACACCTGGACAAAGGTAAGAAGAGAGAGGTGGACGATCAGTAGGGCTTCCACGTCATTTCCACGGATTGACGCGAGTCGACGTGCCGATTTAATTAAACTCGATTCGATGCGCGAGACGAGGGTACGTCGATCCACGGGAGGACAGGTCGCCGAGACTCCTCGAGATTTACTCGGTCGCGGTACGAGTCAGCCTCGAACGCAGCGCCCCGTTAGATCAATGGAGCACGGGAACCATTCAGCTCGCCTCGATTCGCGCCTCCAACTACACGTACAAGACCGTAACATTGGAAACGACCTGACGTCCGTGCGAACGAGATCTCCGGAACGGTTGTTTATATAAACGCTCGCCGATAGGTGGATACACACCGCGGGCGTTATTGCGAATCAATTTGTTCACGGGGAGAATTACATTATCCTCGGCCAACTGGGAGCCTGTAATACTGGATGCTAGGCGTGTCTGGTGGCAGATAAAATCCGTGGAAAGCTCTTACGACTGGTTACTTAACCTTCGCTTAACACTCGGATGCCGACTAAACGCGCGGCTTCGCCTGGGTGACAGTGGAATAATGACTGGCGGTAATGGCAACGCACCGTGATTGACGGCGCTGATAGATAGAGTCATTTTCTCTTGCAAGGGGATCGACGACAAGTGGAGCTTTCAGCGCTAATATGAAAATCACCAGGTGCGAAGGAACATTTACGAACGGATTTTTTTTACAGGAGATATTAATTGTTTCTTGGGTGGTTCGTGGTAATACGCTCGCGTCGAGGTGATTTTACAGCGTGGGAAGGAGAAACGAGTGTTGGAACTTTCGCAATTGGAACATTTCAACAAATGGAGCCCAACCTTCGCCGAATTGGACCGACGAACGATCCTCGTACGTTGAGTAGAAACGACGAATTCATTCCCGACGGACAGTCCCTCATAATTTATCGCGGCGCGCCGGTAGATACCGATCAGCCCCGTCCCGAAATTTCTTCCGCCTCGGTCGCGAGCTTACGATCTCGTTCCCGAATACAATCGGCGTCGTTACTCCCGGGAGACGATCAAGATCGATGACATTACAAGACGAGGAAGCTCGCCTCGAATTCTTCTCGCGCGCGTACGCGACCTCGGGGAGGATGAATAAACAGAGAAAATGAACGAGGAAGCGGACGAGTAAAGGAACGGGGAAGGGTCGAGGATGAAGGAGAGTGGGCACGAAGGTGGGGGAAAGAAAGAAACAAACGCATCGGGAGACTCGGTGAGCCGTGGCGATCCGCGATGCCGTTTTGCGAACGGTAAAAACAGCTTGTTCCGAGCGCGCGCGCGTACTTACGAGCACGCGTGGAGAGAAGCGCGCGCACGGAAGAGGCCTCGCGAGCGAGCGCAAAAACCTATGGAGTCACCTGCCCTCGAGGCACCTACCATCGTGGCCGATCCTACGCTCTTTCGATTGTCGTTGTTCCTTCCCCACTCGCGAAGGCGGGTGGATGACCCTTAATCACGCGCGATCTTTTGCGCACGCTCCTACACGCTCCCTGACACGCGCGAGTAATTCTACAAAATCATCCACCCTCGCAGAATGCCGAACGTCCCGTTGCTTTCGAGATCAAGATTCGAGTCTGAGCAGGCACGATGGTGGTGGTATTGGATCGGGCTAAATCCAATGAAGATATTTCTCTCGGCACCGCGGAGTCTTGCCGGAAAACGATGCGTCGAGCCGACGAAATGGTCTCCGTATCGATTACCATTTCCCTCGAAAGGGTTCGCAAGGTGGAACTTTCGACGCGGAACACACGCTTCGAAAATGATATTCCGCGCGGATACGCACGGTGCAACGTCCCTCGGGGGCGCGCGCGCGCGCGCACGCGGTACCGCACGGTCACGGCCGTATCTACTTTGATATCTCACCGAGGACGCAACGTGGTTATGAGACATTAACGTGGAAAAGCTCGCTATTTATGAGCCAGCTTGAGACAAGGATTTACGCGCCTCCGCTGTCCGCTCGCGCGAACGACGTACGGCCCGTTTTATTCCGATATTATCCGTCTCCGGTTTCCCTTAATCGTAACGCGCCCGACGTTCCGAGGGCCGAGGGTGGAAACCTTATTGTTTCGTAAGTAGCGATAAGTTTTATAAGTCGCCTTTAAGTGGCCCGATAAAATCGTAATCCGAGGCGAAAGGTTCTCAGCCTGCGCGACGCCACCTCCAAGACGACCCCGTGGTACAAAGTGGAGCGGAGGAGCGTGGGGCTTAGAAGTGCGTCTAGGAACGACTCGCGGCACAGAAGTTGGCATTCTCGGGGCAATAAGCAGGGGATAAAGGGGCGATAGCCGTATATTAGGAATTCACGACTGGTGGCGTGCGTTAAATTGGATTTGTTATGGTGGGCGTGTCGGCGCCGTGGTTTTGCATAATGAGAACTGGTTCGGACAGACGCGTAAGACACAGTTATAGACGGTAAAGAGTTAAGTGCGCTGAGGGCAGGGATAACGACACGCGAGGAATTCCGGCATTCTGGCAATCGGCGGTGCTCCTGCTCTCGTATTACTTCCCCGATTCTCCACTCGTTGCTCGCTCGCCCTCTTTCTCTCACGCTCTGCCGCTCGTCTCTCACGGTTCTCCTCGTCTCGCGCTCCGCTCGCCGAAGCTCGAGACATTCACGGACAAATTTGCCTCGCGAATAATTCCTCCGACCGACCGATAACGCGGGATTCCTGCTGTTAAACCGCGGTGGGAAAGAACGGTCAGGCGTCGTGGATCCGCGAGCAAGATTTGCGCGTCCGTGCCCATGCGCGGTCGCGTGGGTAAAGATAATCGTAGTAATCGGACGTTACACCTTCGCAAATTTCTCTTTTGGTACATGCAACTCGCCTACTTCGCGAACGTGCAATCTTCCGCCACGAAACCACAATTCAACGCGAGTCGCGAGTAATAATTTTCGATACGGGGAGAAAAGTCGAGGGATAATTCAAGGCCGGCTAAGAGAAAAATTCGTCGACCAGCGGAGTATTTAAAGAAGACTTCGCGAGTTACGGGAGCGATTATTATCGTTAGTTATTCTCGTTTATTACTGACAGCTTAACGACGACTACTTGTCTATGCCTAGAGCAAAATCCTGGCGCAATTATAGGAGCGCGCGTGCAGAACCAACCTCCGCTAATGGATTGGATGTCGTCTACCGGCGTTAGCGTAGGACGCGCATAAATTTCTCGAGATACTTTCGTCAGAGAGGAACGAAATTAATCGGTCGGCTGTCAAAATTCTCCAATCTCAATGGGCACGTTAGAAAACCCGTGCGCGTCGACCCGCATACCGTCGAGTCACAGATCCGCCAAGCTACGATCCTACGCCGCTTACTCGAATATTTTCACACGTGCCTAATTATTTCTCAGTTTTCCCGGTATTTCTCCGACACACCGTCGTGCCTTGAGATTATCCGAGATTTCTTGCCAAACGATGCTTGTTAAATTTGAGAAATATCACGAGCCCCGATGATCGAATAATTAAATTACAATTCATTGCACACGATTGGAGTTTATCCGTCTCGATCGAGAATTGCTGAGAAAATTCTTGGACAACGAATGCCCCAGCCTGCATAGATCCTTCTCTGTTTACTATCGCGTTGACTATTTACTATGCGCTCCCAGTCACGACGTGGCATCTTTTTGACGGTACAATTACGTATGTAGAAGGGACGCCACGCGTCGCACGGTGGCATCGACGCGTCACCCGCACCCGTTTAGTCCGACTCCGCGACGCATTTGCACGCTCGTCCGGCGCTCATTGTCCTCCCGTAGAGGAATGTCAATACGCGTAGAGGAGCACGAGATTATCATATGGCATTATGTAGATCGCGGACCACCGTAAATGCAAACCTTCCTGCGCAGATACTCCTCGTAGACTATCGTCGCGCAGTCCCTTCCATTCCCGTTCGCGTCGTCTCACGTACCACGCGAGATTCTTTCGTCCTGATTTCATATCTACGAACGCTGCTCCTATTCGAAATTTTTCCGAGCGCAAGCTCGTGCTCCCAACTGTGAGATCGCTCGTTGCTAAGTGGGAGCCGAGCGCGGAGCTAAGAGCAGAAAGCTAGGAGTAACGCCTTGAACACGAACGATGGTCCCCAAGCGCATAATTAAGCGCATAGACCGCGCCGATACGCTCCGGACTGGCGTCTTCTCGTCCGCACGACGCATTTTCGCTCCTCGTTTCTCCCGGGCGAACTGTCTGACGCTTATGGCGCAAGTCCGCATGCCAGCACGGTGGGGTGCAAAAGCGGCGCTCTCACGTTTCCGCGGAATTACGCGCGCGAGCGAGCCCGAAGTCGAACGTAGACGGGCAGGCGAGCGAGCATTAAGGCGCAGTAGTCCGTATGCCCCTAAATCACGTCCCTTAATTGCCGACCGACCGACCGACCGACCAACCGTCCCGGCGTCGTGTTTCGACGCGATAAATTCGCCACAATTCATTTCTTACCCCGGGGGCGTAAAGAACGCCGTTGGCGAGGGGGTTGGTTCCAGCTGACACCCCGTTTACCTCTCCTTCGATGCTTCCGACCAAAACCGTAGAAAAAATTAATCACGACCGCCCCGAGCTGATGGAGAAAGACTTAGAGAACTCGAAATTTTCGTGGGAATTCTTACGATTCGAAAATCGAGCAAAGAGTCGATAGTCCGTGGAAAGGTACGCTCGTGAATTTGCTCGAAGAAAAAACTAGGTAAACGGTACGGTAAGCGGCGTAACCACGCTTTATTACGCTTTGTGGCGTACTTTACTGCTCGTTACATTCTACTCCGTAAGAATGCTTTTTTTCTAAATCACGCCTCTTACGTCTACGGACCGAGTTCGTCACGGTAATTGTAATAGGCGTATTAACTCGTGTGACGAGCAGTTGCCGTTTCCGGACTACTGAATGCGCGCGTATGAACACATCGGGGCTCATCGTGATGAGTTAATGATTCTGTTTTTTTTTTTTTTTTCACGAGGAGACCGGTGTGGTAAAGAATTACGTGAATTAGAGGGATCCTACGCGGCAGAGATGAAGAATGGAGGTAAGACGGATAAAAGGAAAGCATGCGAACGCGCAATAAAACCTCCGTAAAATACCTTTATGTTTTTATATCCCATGTTTCGAGAGACCCTGTCCTTTTGGCTGAACGTCGAGAGACGAGGCGAGCGGTGACTGCGAGAATAAAAAATAAAAGACGCGCGGAGAGGAAGAAAAACGAGGGAAGCGTAAAGAGTGGACCACGCCCTTAGTCATCGCCGATGCGGTAGAGAGGACCGAGGAGGCAGAGGAAGCTATTTCGCGAGGGCTTCCAGTGGAGGTACACGTTGCGTCACGTAATTAATGGGCGTCGAGTTCGTTGACTGGTTAACCGAGCATATGTAATTCCGGGGAACGATCTTCTGCAACGATCGCGTCAGAGTGCTGCCCCGTTCGGTGTAACGCAAAATCCCCACGATTTTATTATTCCTCCGCATTACCGCGCTTCTTTCTTTATTTTTAAAGAAACCCTGTTCCGCAACCATCGTCTCTCTCCGACGAACTCAAGGAATCACCGACAGCCGCGACAAATTGGGGGCAATCGTAAAAGTTGATCTCCCTCAATGTTGCTACCGCGTTCGGATTTCCTGGAAGCGCGTAAAAGCTTCGACTGCTGAAAGGATCCACTCGTGCAAGAACGAAATTGCGAATGCGAGTGGCCTATCAAGCGAGCCGGCGGGATATAAGTCGAGAGGACTCGGGACGAGAGGTATACCGATCGAAAAACTATGCGAAGTTCACGGGACGCCGCCGCGGTCGCTCGCGTTCACCGGGACGTTCGCGGTGCGCGGCCAGTCCCGCGAAAAAGAAATCAGATTGACGAGGAATGCAGAAAAGGGTTAAGTGCACCTACCCGTAAGAATGCGGCCGAGACGTACGACGACGTCGACGCGCGCACGGTGCGTCGTGGGCTTATCGCCGGCGCGTCTATTTCTCCGGACGCTCGAGGCGGTAAATTCAAGTCCCGGGCACTAGCGCGAAGTCCTGGCTCGGCGCGCGCGCGCGAGAGAGAGAGAGAGAGACGCGAGGAGGTACGGAGAGGCCAACCAGTTGTCGCGTGGAAAAGAAAGAAGGCGAGAGACGCGACGACGAGAGGAGAGAGAAGGATTGAGAGCGTGGTGATCTCAAGCAGGACTCTTCCAAGTGCGACGAAACTCCACCGAATCCACAATGGACAGTTGAATCGATAACATAAATCGAGATGGAGGATAATCGAGAAGAGAGATATCCGTTGCAATAAAAGACGAGCTCTTGACGCTACTCAAACGAGATGAACATCGGCAGGAAGTTCGTGACGGAGGAGCAGTAGACAGTGAAACGAGAGAGGAGCACAGAGGAGAAGTCGAGTCGTGGATGGAAATCCCGGGCCTTGCCGCCGATTCTTTTCCACGGGCCCAGAATTATGATCCCGCTCCAAAGGGGCGCGCGCGTTGGCGGCAGGGCCGTGCCACGCTTCTGCGTGGGCCCCACCCCGTCGAGAGCGACGTTCTACTCTCTTGCTGCTGCTGCTGCTGCTGCTACAGCCACGACTCGTTTCCAACGGTAGCCGTCGCCCTGCGGAGTCACTTTGAAAATGCAGGCCGTACGCCCCGTCTCGAGGTGGCTCTGGAAGAGCGGCCTGACCAGTGGCGTAGGTAGGAACTCGATAAAATGTCCCCTCTTGCCCTTGAAATCTTTCATTAAGGGACGAATCAAGACCGCACGGTTGATGATGATTACTGGCAATTATATAATTCGGTCATGTCTAGAATATAATAATACGGTGTATCAACGCATGTAATAAAATGAAACGTCTTTTGGATGCACTTCTCGAGTCCTTTCAAAAATAGTACTATTATTGAAAATACACGCGGTTTATTTTAACCCCCGAGAAAGGACCTAGAAGCAGATTTTGCAGGAGTTAAAATTCTTTTTAGTATCCTCGATTCTCACCTTAGCCCCTACGCCAATGAGTCGCGCGCAGAGACAACAGCGTCTCGAGGCCTGCGTACTCGAGACGAGTAGGTAGCGGATCATTCGAAGACGAAGTTACGACCACGGACTCCCAGCTATTAATTCAGAATCCGTACGGCAGAAGAGGACAGTTCCAGCTGCGTGAGATATAGCCTTACCTACGCGGGAGGCGTGTCGTGGAAAATTTTTCAATCTCCCGGACGCGCACCTGATCTATGCGAACGCGATCAAATCGACGTTGACATACTGCACCCTCGATGCGAAATCATATTTTCCGCGCGCGGTTCTGATCGAGTGCGCGCGCATTCGACGCATGCGCATTCTCACGGAAATGAGAATCTGGCACCGCTAAAACGTCAAGAGCGTCTAATTGAGCCGTTTCGCACCGATCAACGCGCGCGCGCGCTTTCGATTTTTATCGCATCGTCAGCGCGGCGTCGAGCGACGTCATTCAACTCTCGACTCGGTTCGCCGAGATCTTAGATTACGGGCGACCACGCGAATGAGAAGCTTCATGCCCGTCGATTATGGCCCGCGTTTCTCATTTTCTTGCGTGTCCAATTAATTTGACGAATTCGCCACGGGCCATTGTCGAAGGCGGGGTACGATCGAGATACAAAAATATTATCACGAGGAGATATTGTCCTTGGAACGAAATGTTGTGAGTAGCATCGCGGTTCCTGATCGAGATACACTTACGTCAATCAATTTTACCGATCTCATCTCCCGGGACCACGAGTGCCCATGATTCTATGGTAATCGAGCAAATCCAATTCTCCCGATTCGTATAGCTACCTTTCCCCGAAGCTCATACGTGTATTAGCATAACCAAATGCGCCCGTCTATCATGCTACCACCAGACGAGGCTCGGTCTACCGGTTGGTTATCAGGATTTGACGAAAGTGGATCGAAGGAAATTGCTTTTCCCAGGTGAACCCCGCTTCCGCTCCCGGCCGATGATGCCAGCTGCTTTTGGAAGCCGATATTGAGGAAAAATCTTTACGGAAAAGGCTCGTAACGTCCACTGGGCGGTGGCGACGTACTCGTAACGCCGATGGGAACGTGCAATCGTGAGAGCGTTTCGCAGTGACTTTCTCAAGTCTCAATCCACCTTGATATTCCCAAGTATGTAAAAGCACGAGGCCACGGCTCGAAAACTTCACGCCTACTTCCACCGCGCAAGGGAGGTGTTTTAAAAAGCAATAATTCTCCTCGACTTCCCTTCGCGCGGTCAAGGTGTCGTCGTTGGAGTTTAGGTGATAATAAAAGTGAAAGATTGCGGTGCGAGACGCGAAGGTGTACTAAAAAGGAGGCGAAGGAGGTTGACGTACACGCGAGAGAACGAGCCGGGCGAAATGAGAAAAATCATCCAAATGTCTACCCACGCCATCGTAACTTTTTCCCTCACGAAAGTCGACGAGGCCTTGACTGTCTTGTTCGCGCGAGACGAACATCAAACCGAAGACACGAGGATCGGAGTAAGCTAGTCTCTCGTTTCGAAAATTTTACCAGCGATTTTTTCTCAGGCACAATTTCACGACTAAAAATTCACACACACAGTGTCACACACACACACACACTCGTGTTTAGATCTCTTACCGGCAGATAGATCGAACTTTCGCGCGGATGTCAGGTGAACGTTAATTACTGGCAATCAGAGGCTCGTGAAACCGAGTTTATGCTCGAATTTCCGAAGCGATCCGTCTCGGTAGGATCACGCGGCCACGATCTTATCGATCCATTTCTCAGAGCCCCGACGTAAATACGTCCCAGACAGTCCCCAAGTGAAATACGACCAACGTCAATCGCGAATCAGTTCCACGGTGAGTCTACGGCCTCTTACCGGCAAGCAAATCCCTTGGTAATTCCGCGTTCTGAAACGGGACGAACACGATACCGCGGGCTTGAGGTAAGAAAAAGTTTATACTACCCATATCGAAGGGTGCATTAACGAGCCGCACGCCGCACTTCATTATTACCCGATTGAGCAATCATTATTGCAAATCAATATAATTACACGCTTCGTGCGCGGCCGGCCTCACCCGCGCTGCGTCATTTCCACGTGAGCACTCCCTCGTAATTAAATGACCCGCGATTCTAACGGGACTCGTTTACGCATTATCTTAGGGAAAGATTTTCATGCGAGTAATTACACGGCCCGATACCACTCGGCTCCGCGCGGTCCGCACAATCTGGGCCTTCTTCTCCTTCCTTGAAATTCGACGCGTACGAAGCACTCTCGATTCTCGTTAAATGAAAGTAAGGTGACTCGAGGAGGACCCCACGTGGTATCGTAGTAAATCATTCCCAGTCGTTACGTCGATTATATTTATGCGGCTCTCGTCTAATCGGTGCGATCTAAAGTTCTCGCGTTTCTCGTAATTGCTCGACGACGTTCATCGAAGACACCGAGAAACGCGGAGTGCCTTTGCGCAACGGGGCGTTAGGAAATCTCACTTTCTCGTCTGTGACGGGGAACGAGCGCGAGCCATCCGGAAGTGGACCGCGAAGGAGCGTCCAAGAGTCGCGCGGAATCGGTCGATCGTGAAAACGCGAAAAGGCTCTCAGGTATGGCCGACGCTCTGGACTCGGCCGGTTCTCTCGTTCCTCCCACGGTTCGCATCACGCTCTTATCTCGTGCGTGCCCGCGAGTGCGTTAGAGAGAAATACCTCCGACACGCTAAGCCCGCCGAGACTCGCTCCACCAGCTAGATACGGCCACATGCCTACACCTACCTCGAAGTGTGCGGAGTTTCAAAACTATTTCGTGGACCGCGAGAAAAATTCCATATTCATCTTCCAAGCCTCTCGAACAATGTCAATAGACCGTATCGCGGAGTTAAGAAGCTGAGACCGGTGTACTGTAAAACGTCGACAATTTTATCATCCCGGAGAATGTTATCCGCATATTGATCTACGCAAAATCTAAGATCCCCGGTGAGGCTTGGAAATTAATTTTAATCGCGGGGCGAACTCTCACTGGTATCGAGACGGAACGGCGAGGAATAAAAGGGGCGTGGAATAAAGGCGCGAGAATGCGTCGGTCAGAGAAGTCTCACCGGGAGAAAGAAGAAGGGTGAGGTGAGGAGAGGACGTGGAACGAGCATTTGCGAATGCGTAGTACCACGTAGCGAACCTCCGCATACGATTTCCTGGAGTAACGGCTCGAAGCACTTTCCTAGGGAGTACGCACCGAGATTGCGCGCCCGGGGTCTCTTCCTGCTCTTGTACCGATAAACGCGAAGAAGAATCGTACGATTATCGGTGCAACGAATCGGTATCGCGGCTCGCGGTATCTTCCTTTCGGTATCCGCACGATGAGAGAGAGAAGAAGGGGAAGAGGAGAAAAATGCGAAGAGAGAGAGAGAGAGAGAGCCAGAAGAAGAAGAAGAAGAAACAGAGTCTTCGTTGCTAAGCGCCAAGGAGAGGGCGGTGTTCGGAATGAGCGCCGGGGGAGCGCTAATATCGCGCCGGAATGGCGATCTTTATTAATTGGTACGAGGAGCGGAATAAGACGAGGGCGAAATAAAACTCGTTCATTAAGGGGAGCCGCGCACGAACGTTCACAGTCGTTCCAGGGCGGGTCCGGAGCGCGCGAGTTCCATCCGCGATCTCTTCTTCCAATCCTATTGGCCGTGGCGCGCGGGCGCTCGCCGCGATGCCAGGCATCCTTTAGCCGCGAGGAGAGCAATATTATTACCGTGCGCGCCGTGGAGAAGCCGGGCAACAACGGGGATGGAGAAAGGGAGAGGACCGTACGCAATGAAATAGCGCCATCGGCAACGTGCGCGGAATAATCGAGAAAACGTTGATTAATTAACGCGGAAAGAGCCGGGACGCTCGAAGGTAGCGAGAGAATGGAGGCAGCAAGGCTCGACCTTGCCGACATCCTCCTTCCGGTTTAAGACCGATAGACTGGGCCCTAGCAACCTCAACTATAACACAATGGCGCGGCGGGTGTGTATAGATGGCACGCTTCCCGCGTGATTGGAATAATTACGGACCTGGCGAGTTCGAAGCCGAGCGTGTTCGTGTTTACCTCACGGGTTTACACGTGGAACCGCGTCGGCGCTTGAGACGCATTTATCGATCTGCTCGAGCCAATGGATGGTGGCACGATTCGTTGTACCGCGGCCACGTGAGCTTTCCGGTAGGCGAAGCCTCGTAGACAAAGTAGTCACGCAACGACGCGTGCCTCGAGTAATATCGGTGCGCGCTGCGAAACGATGCCTGCGGTCGTCGATTGCTACATCCGTGCGTAGCAATGGGGTCTTCCATTACCTGACTTTCGATACGCAACCCGCGACGCGGTATCGTAATGGTTTAAACGAATTGCGAGATAGAAATTAATTGTCGTTAATTCGGCTAAAAACGAAACGCGAGACCGTGGAAGGATCCTCCATTATCCTTTATTATCGGAAGGATAATAACGAAGGAATAAGTGGGCGCGAGCGAATTTATTAATTGGCCAGTCCTCGTATCTCTGCCCCAGGTGGGGTGTCCGTCGCGCGCACGCTTCCTTATCGAGAAAGAGAGTTATCGAGGATGACGTATCGTCCGATCCGTATCGTCCGGGCAGCGTAACTATGCCTGAAAGTTATCGAGCCAGTCGCGCACTCCATCGCGTCAGGTCGAACGTGAAAGAAGAGCGGTGAGGGAGGAGATAGTGCCCTCCTACGGCGTGCGCGGGTTTCTAGGTACGAGGGGCGGGTGTAATCAAAGGGAACCGATGCTACGTTGGCAGGATCCAGGTGCAGAGGAGCCGCCTCGAGCTCCACCGTTCCAGCCGTCTCGCGAGTGAGTTACGTCGTCCGAGTCCAGCGATCTTTTGCAGAAAGAGTGAAAGAGAGAGAGAGAGAGAGAGAGAGAGAGAGAGAGAGAAGGAGAGGACTTTGCTCGCGTAAAGTGACTCGGTGCGGCACGGAGTGACAGGTGCACGGATTCTAATCGCATTCCATTGTTTCGCGACTACATAAATAATCCCGCTGAAACGTCCAAGGGTGGGTACTCTCCTTCGACCCGAGAAACGGAAGAATCCGCGCTCCCCCCGAGAAGGTATTGAACTTTCTTCCCTCTCTCGTCTCGACGGGTAGTAACATTCCGAGCTGGAATATCCAGTTTTCCTCGTGGCGAGATGGCCGGAGGTAGAAAAAAGAAATAAAAAAAAAAGTGAAAGAGAAAAAACCAGGAGAGAATTAAAAGAATATCGAGTCGTCGGACGGGCAGTCTATCGCGGCGACTAAAGTTTCGCGAGGAGCGACCAGTAGCGCCGGGTAACAGGTGCACGCGGACTCTAATGGCCGTGCATTCTATTGCTAACGTAACAACGTAAGCCCGCGAGCGTTGGGAAACGTTAAAAGTTCCCTCGTGTCGTGGAAGGGAAATAAAGGGATATCTCCCACCCCACCGGTCCGTGATGATATTAAACGTCTCCTTGCTTCCCTCCTCCTAACATTCTCGGCCGAAGTATCCAGTTTCCCTGGATATGATAGGCTCGGGGTAGAAGGCACGTAGTTTGCGCGAGTGTACGCCCAATAAACTGCGCGAAAGATCGTCGCACTAAAAAATCTATTCTACGTTGAACGCGACGCTCCGGCGATATTCCGCTTTATCCACGACTCGTGTAAAAGGGGGACCCTTTACAATCGCCGTTCGACGCGCGCGCGCTCGGTACATCCCAGTTGGATTGGCTCGGTTCGGTGCAACGCTCGATAACTGAACCGCCCGCGTCTCGTCGACCTTATAACGAAGTTCTCGAGAAAGACGAGCGTTTTAGAGGGCAAGCGGACGACGACTACCCGTGGCGAGGATCGCTGTCGGAAAATCTTGAGGAACGCTAGCCGACGAAGGGAGCCCGGTCGAAATGGAGCGGAACTCGAAGCTCGCTTCGAGGACAACGAGAGACACTCGAGAGGAGCGAGAACGAGCGGAGCGGAGGAGTCGGTGCAACGGCTGGTAGCCCAGGAGGCCTGGAGAAGGCATCGATGGACTACGAGGCAACGGGCAGTAGAAGGGACCACGGTAAGACCGGAGAAGAGAACCGGTCCTTTCTCGGCCCGGCGGACTCTTCGCTCGACTTGCCTCCCATTGGCGTAAAGACCCGAGGCGTGGGTGCACGATCGAGCGCGCTCGCCCGGGCACGCAAGGTTGCCCTCCTTCCGCCGCAGGCCCTCCATGAGTGGTCCAGGCTCTCGAGCAGAAACGCGAGCCTCTCGAACCTTCGTGCTGCCCGCGAAAACGGAACAATCGGGTTCGCCCGTGCCGCGAGCTCCATGTCCTCCACGCGACGGCGCGCCAATGGATTTTCCTTCTACCTGAATTCCATCCGCGTGGGGCAATAGAGAAGGACGAAGGAAGAAAGGCTTGTTTTTTTTCGCGCCGCCATGCAATTTATTCGTGGCCCTAAACTCCACTCCCGAGTGCGTCGCGTGATTATGAGGATCGAGGTGCGTTGCGTAAGTAGGCGCGCGACCGAACGCGTGGACACGGATTTTTCCTCGTTACGATCCATTCGGATTTTCCATTGGCGTCGAGCGGTGACTGGTATTTTCGTCTTGAGCCCGCGCGTCCAACCTTTTCCCTCGTTGCATCGCGATTACGCACGGTGACCCGCACCGCGCAATCCCAAGGATGAAGCTAACAACCGAATAATCGAGTGTGCGAATGGGAGAAACGCGTCGCGTCGCGTGCTTAACTCCGATTAACTATCCCATCTAATTAGCTGAAACAGCGGGGGACACGCTTACGACAATTTTTCGCAACGCATATTTCGGTAGATCGTAAACTCGCACGCGCGTCCCGACGAGTAAGGCACTGCGCGGTGTTTTCCAATCGGAGAGAGAGTAGCCACGAGGCGTGGCGTTTCTGGACATTTACCCCCATTTAAAGAGATCGTAAATCTCGGAGTAATGCATGCCGGCCCTCATCGCTATTAATAGCACGCAGTGCGCGCGGCTTGACGCGTGTAGGTGGCCTCGTGAAATGGACCAGCGGTCACCCCTCCGGAATATTTTGTTCCTTTCCCCCCCTGCGACAAGTCGAATAAATAGTAAGCTCTCCGCTCGTGCTCGTCTAATTTTAATCGAGCGCCTCGAGTCACGCCTTTGTCCGAGCGCGCTCGTCGAAGGGTAAAAAGTCGAATGGCGTGCGTGCACGCTGGTACACGCGTGACGCGCGTGCAGCAGCACGCAAGAGGTATACAGAGGCAACGAGGTAACCTTTTCGGCGGTGGCTCGCCCTCCCCTCCGCCCCACGAGGTCGTCGACCTCAGTTTCGCAAGGTACTCCTTAGGCGCAACGACGGAACCACGAGTAGAGGCAGGACGGACTGGCTCCTGGTTCTCGCTTCGCGGTGTCCGATTAAAGCGCGTAATGAGAGTCGAATTAAAGGATCGATTTACGGGACGGCAGGAGAGACTTCCTGGACTCTCGTTGGACGTCGACCCCGACAACTCCGAAGGACTTTCGACGTTTCTCCTTAACCGATAGGAAAATAGAGTAAATTGGGTGGTGGCCGCTCGAGCGGGAGCAATCGGCAACGGTAAGTTGAATAAAGCGAATGCTCACGTTGGAAACTATCGATAGTGGAGAAACAGAAGCTTACCTAAGGCGAGCGAGTAAGGAGAGATGGCCCTGCTGGTGGTGCTTCTGAGGAAGATAAACGTTCGTATACCGGGTGCCGTTAGACCACCACCACCCCGTTGTCAACGGCTTACCATGCAAAAGAGGACTCTCCTCGTCCTCGTCCCTCACTCTTGTTCTCTCATTCCTCCCGGGCACTTAATCTTCGCATTGCTATACGCGCCTCCGACGTGCGCGCATCTCGCATGCTAATTCGCGTAAAACTCTCTTCCCTCGGCGAGTCACTTCGCGTTCCTTTCCTTTTCTCCATCTGCTTCCGTCCACCCACTCTCTTCCTCTCCTTCTCTCGCTTCCTCCACCGCAAGCGAGAAACGATTTAACCGGACCTTATCGAGATCGCCACGAGACCCGCTCCTCCCGGTAGGTTACGAATAAAATTGCATAACTTCTCTATCGATCGGCGGACGGGCTCATAATGACAAACATAAATCGAAACCGGTCAACGGTTCGTTCGGATATACCTCAAAGCCCTCTATCTGATCGTCTTCTTGCGCGCTATCGACAATGCCAACCGATCATCTCTACGTGACATAGTACTCGATGCTCTTTTACAGGCTTCTATCCCATTCGGGGCCATACACGCGCGAGCATACCCGTGGCTTTTCGTCCTGCTCACTTCGATTACTTCGTACCGTCGCGCGCGCGGTAACAAATTGCATTTCTCTCTCCTCATTGCTGCGTACACCCACTACCTGCATCGTGGCTCCAATCTCACCGGTTCGTCCGCTTGTAATACGCACTCGGTGGGGGAAAGATACTGTTAACCACTACTCACCCGCCGTCATGCGACGAGCACGGGACGCGACGCGAGTCCTCTTTGTTTTCCACCAAGTCGCAGGCGACTTTTTTGTCACGGTCGCCTAGATTTCAAATCGGCCGAGACGATTCTGGGTCAAGCAAGAGCGATTCGCGAGGGAAGATCAAACGTTTGCATCCCGTGGGTGACTGCTTCCGCTTCGGAGAGCGGATCCGTCGACCACGCACGCTCGAATATCATTCTGAAAACCTGCTCGAGTGGGGTAACGACATCGTCTTCTATTCGTTGGCGAACGGTAACGAGAACCTGGTAGACGATTTTTTTTATTGCTGCGAGATAAATGCACTTTAACTACCGTGCACGTGCAATCGAGGAAGAACCATCTTCGACTCTCGACAATGGCTCGAAGGAAAACTCCGAGAAAAGCGAATGACTGATCGGTAGGCTGGATCGGTGGCCTTAATCGATCCGAAACTTTCGTAGTCTCGTTCACGGGATGGACCCAAAGCGTTTTCCTCTTCCACCGGAGAAATTCGCTAATGTCGCGTCCGGATTCTTTCCCTTCTAGCGTCTGCCACGAGTGGGCGAAAGTTATGGTCCATCGCTGATAAATTTCTGCTATCTGGTAAACAAGGGTGCTAGTGGGGCATGGATATTAGTCGAGCAAACTTCCATTCTAGGTCATCTATTCCTACCTCGCCTAGTCCACCTCAACTTAACGTATTGCTCGTACGAAGCTTCTCCTTCTCTCTCTTGGTTCCTTTGGTCCGCGCGGTGCACGATCGAATCTACCGATAATACCGGAGTCGTGTCGGGACCGGTGCGGTACTGCGTACAACGAGCGCAACTTGGCCGGCTCGCCTGCTCGGCTACTATTTACAGAGAAACGGATAAACGGCGGCTCCTTTCGCGCCTGCTCGCGGTACACGCGTAGAAGATTGGAATCTGCGGAGGAAACTTGCTGGACGATGCTTAAGACTACGAGAACGACGTCGGCGTCTCGGTCACCGACGGGGTAAGGGGTGCCACGGCGATGCCTCTCCAACACGGACATCCTAACGGCGAGACTCCACTCGGACGTTCGCCAGGAGAGATCCGCGCAAAATCAAGAATCGCATTCGAGCTCCAGCGGCGAGCCGAGAAACCAATATGCGCTCGGACGCGCGGCGTCTCGATCGAAGATAAAACTGTCTCGAGCGGCCCGGTCGATCGGCGAGTTTCCCCGCGGAGCGTTTAATTAAGATAACGGGCTAACAAAGTAGCGATCCCGGGAGAACTACTCGCTTCATCCGCCCCGACCGAGGAAAGTGTTTCGCTCGGCTGCGAGCGCGAGCGTACGCGCGACTACGAGCCTTTCTTTTTGCGCGAGCACTCGTCTTTACGAGGAGTCGGGAGGCGCACTCGCGCGAGACGAGGATCACGATGGAGCGCCGACAATTAAGACATCGCCCGCTTTTCTCCGGCTTATGTAACAATCCGTTTTCCCCGCTTTTCCCAACATACCGTGGCAGCGATCGCGCGCGCGTCCCGATAGTTTTCGTGCGCCGAGGCACGGTGGGGTCGTCGAGCGGGGTGCGTTCGCGTGACAAATTAATGAACGCTCGGCATCTCGATATGCGCCCTCCTCCCGCGCGTGTCCCCGGGGTCGAGCGGTGTAATTACTAATTGCGGATGTCCATGGCGATCGGGGAGTAACGGTAACGCGAAAGCTCGCTGCCCCTGCCGTAAGCTGTAATTTAATTAACGTCGATTACATCGCCGCCGGGGCCGAGAGTCGCGTCGGCCGACGAGGTCAGGCCGACCGAAACGAAACGCAACCGGGGAGAGATCGACCGCTCGAGTTCTCTTGACGCGACGAGTCGCGCCAGTTTCGCCGCGGTAAATCCTCGCCACCAATTAACGTTACTCCAAAGTGGGAGCCGCGAGTCGATCGAATGACAATTTACATTTCTGCGTTAGGAGCTGTCGCACTTGACCTCGTCGAAAAATCCCGGAAGCCAAATCCCTCGAACCGACCAATCCTACGGAGGGTCGCTCGGTTGGAGGTTGGCGGAGCGCTACGATAAGGCTCGTCAGCACCCACCAATGGAACACAGCTGGTCCGCTTAGCGGGTGGAAATTCTCGATGCAGGATGCGAGAGTCCTGCGGTCTCCTGGTCCGCTCCACCGTGGTAAGGAGATACGCACTGCGCGCGCTGCCAATCAAGGTGTCAACGCTATCTGAGGAACACTTCGAGAGCCGTCGGTCTACCTGGCTTTGGCCCTCTTTCCTTCCCTCGTAGCCGCCGCGCCAGCACTCGGCCTGCCTCTCGGTCCACTGCCGTGCAACGAAGATTCAGGGGAGCGAACTTTGCCAGGAGAAAGACGACGTGGAAGAGGACGCGTGAGGAGAACGTCGGCGAAGGCTTCGCGGGAGCGCGATGACCGGCAGAGCCTGGCGGCGGCCCTTCGAACGTTAATTGAATAATTTGCATCCCACCTGCTGGCTTCCGGCAGGAGTGCGCAGGTGTGACGGGAGGAGGTCAGGGAGAAGCGATTTCTTTATGCTCCGAGGGAGCTTCTAATCTCATGACCCAGAGCGAGAACTGCGAGGCGACTGCTGGGAGGCGAGAAAGAGGAGGAAGCGAAATGGAGACAGGAGGACGTAGGACGAGGCGTGTAGCGACAGACGTTGCTCGAACGCGATCAACGGAGGAGAGCAGATGTTCGAGGCAGAAGCTTCGCGCGTTTACGAGCGCGAAATTACACGTCTTCGAATATCTGATTCCCAATCGTGGATGGATTTATGCGCTCGGCTCGAGCCGAGGGTGGAGATATTATCAACGGAAAGTTCGATACCGTCCTCGTGGCCGTGGAATCGGAGCATCCATCGGCTGGGCGTCGCTTCTTCACCTATAAACTTCCAAGTCGCATTCCAGCGGCCTAGATTATCGGGCGGGCGCGTCTTATATGCGTCCTTAAAACGGGGGAGAAAAATATCGCGCGCTCCGACGCCGTTGCCGCCGTGGCGATCCGCTCGCCTCGCTTGTCCAGGAATTTCACCTAGGCAGAAATATACCCCCGCGCGCGTGCACGCGCGAGAGTATCGCGCGATGGAGAGAGAGAAGGAGAGGGGGGACCGGTTATTGCTCGGCATTCCTGATCGTCGGCCAGATGTCATCGGCCAAGGCAACCTCGCGGAAAAAGGCAATCCGAGGACATCGACTTTAATACGACGGTATCGGTTTCAGCCTCCGAATACCATGGCGGCCCAAGCCCGAGCCACCTGCCTGTCAGCCCTCTCCACCGTTTACAAGCCCTCCGTCCCTTTCTTCTTCAGCTTCCTTCGCTCTCTTGCTCATGCGAGGACCTTTCTTCGTATGACCGATCGAGGTACCGGGCGAAAACTATCCATGGACAAAGACCGAGGGACGAGGAACTCAACCGCGAATATGTAATCGTGAATTCCGCAAAGTCGACAGCACGTGAATCATCGCGCCTCGATGGAACGCGAGGACGACGTGCGCCAGTTTGGAAAATCCTCGTGTCAGGAAGGAGAAGAGGATTTTGATAGCGGAAGAAAGCGAACGCTTTCGTTTTATCCAGGCGAATCGGTCACTCGCCGATGTCTTCGGAGAGTAACGAACGAGCGTCGTTTGCATAACTCCCCTCGGTGCGTGGAAACACGAATCGAATAACCCGCGAAACCTTCTCATCGTGAATCATCTGGCCTCGCGCGCGCGCGCCTGTATCGTGCAAAACTCGCTTGGCAGATCTCCGCGTATGAGAATCCGAGAGTTCTTCTTCATCGGCTGAAGTTCCCAAGAGAGAACGCGCGAGGCGGAAAGAGAAACACCGGGGGATCGACTCCCGCGCGTGCTATAATAAACGAGCGATCTTCCTGGAACTCGCAACCCGTCGGTCGAGAGGTCAAGTGGGTTAGGGGGTTACGAGTCGCCTACGCCAAAAAGTCGTTCTAACCGTGCACGGCCGCGGGAATGCGATCGCGGCTCCTCGCACTCCAGAGTCTCCTTCTCGATTCGGCTCGAGGCCTCTCGCGGCCCATCTACGGCCACGGGACCCAGGCAAGAAGTGGTTCTCCCCCGAGAGACGATCCTTGAGTCGACGATGCCCGGAGATCAGGCGGGACGCGTCGACACCTCTGGTTCGCTTTGATTCCTGCGCGCCACCATCGTCCCAAGAATTCCAATAGCATCCCCCGTCTATCCTCTTCCCAAATCCTTATCTTCGAGAATACCGCGAGCCGAAGCTCCCTTTACAAATTCTCAGAGAATATTCACGACGCCGGTCCTGACCGCGGATAAGATCTTCGATTCCTACCGTGGATGATAATCGTTACGGAATTAATGCGAGGGGGCCAGGTTGGCTTCCTCGAGCGTGGAATTCGGAACGGACGAGACGCGTCCGTTCTCGTTCGATATCTAACTCGTCGATCGAAGATATCGGGCATCGGTGGTCGGCTTCGTTACCCGCTACCTGCTTCTTCCTTCGTTCCTTCCCATCTTCCTCCACCTCCACCTTCTCGCTCCTGCTCGCTCTACGCGACGCAGTCACCTTGGACGAGGGGCTCGAGCGTTGCGGCAGCGAGCAAAACGACGAGTACGCGGCAAGGAAAGTGGGAAGGAGAAAAGGAGCCTTCCGCAGCGGTCCAACTTCTTCTTGGCGTAGGATCGTGCCGTGCTAGCTCAAGACCAGACGAATGCACTGGGCGAGACACCTGCTCGCGCTCCGCGTAGGCCTGGCCATTATCGGCTACCGGAGCGAAGAGTGGGTAAGGCCGGTTTACGTCGATCCATATAAACCGTCGCTCCGATTAATCCTCCGCCTCGATCCCCCGCGTTCCGCTTCTCGCGCGACAATGAACTTGTACTTTTACTTGGAGCGACGAGGTGGCCGCCGGAGAAAAGTTTCCTTCTACGTGGAACAAGAAACACGATGGTAGAACGCTTGGAAAAATAGGGTCAGGACTTTTTTTTCGAAGACCGAGAAGAATCTGTTACGTGAAAATTCTTCTCTGTAACTTTAACCGTTGGACTATCGTCGAACATAATCTCCTTGTACTTTTACTCGCATCCGTTGGAAAAAAAGTTTTTTTCTACGTGGGACGAGGCCCACGGTGGGAGAACGATTGAAAAAATAATCTCACGACATTTTCCGTAGATTGAATCTGTTACGAGAAAATGTTCCTTTGTAACTTTAAACCTTCGGCTATCTTACATCTCATACGAGTATTTCAAAGCGGTCTCTGAGCCCCTTTCCGACGCCACCCTTCATACCCCGATAACTCACGGCACAGCTATCGGATAGGTGTGCACCGCGAGTGCTATTCTCCGTGCTCCCCTTTTTCTCTCAAGTCTCTTTATTTCTCTCCGGCTGCATTCTCCAAGGGGTGGAGGAAGAAGTGGCTTGGCTCATTGTTGCTGCGCGAACGATTCCTTCTCGCGCGAGAATGAACGGCGATTTATCGACGCGATGGGAAGCAAGCGAGGGAGGGCATCGGCAGCCCTCGCGAGGACCTTCTTTTTCGCGGCAGGACGCCGACCGAAAGGAGATACTGGAAGGATGACGGCGAGGAGAGGCGGACCCCGAAGATAAATACTTACTCCTGCGACTTTATCACCGGTGGGTACCGCGATGGTATGGGCGGTCCTTGTACGCGTCCTCGCGCGCAGGCGGACTGCGCGCCTGTACGACAGCGCGAGCATAACTCCCGTCATACCAGTCGAAGGAGGAGGGTAGAATCGAGAGAAGGAGAGAGAAAGAGAAGAGACGAAGAGGGGTGGCAAAACGACGAGTGGAAGTCAAGGAGGAAGACGAGGAACGAAAGAGGGTATAAATGTGATCGAGCGGTGACGCATTCGAGGGAGGTCGATTCGAGGTTAAGTTCGCGGACGACTCTTGCTCGAATGGATCGTAACCCGATAGAATGTAAAAACATCGCGCGTGAATTACGCACGCAGGTGGAAAAACTCGTGGTGGAATCTTACCTGCGAATTTCGATATTTCAAGAGCACCGCGGCACTCCGGAGTGCTTTCCTCGCTTTCGATAAATTCACCGCGCTCCATCCTAAATTGCATCGATTCCGTAGGCAGTCGCATACCGTCGCTCGCAAGTTCTCGGAGATTCTTAGGTACGAACGAGCGAGCGCAGCGTCGTGTCGTTTAATTTTCGAAGAGGACGCGCGCGCGTGCGCGCGCGCCGGTATCGATCGCAATTACGGTAGGCCGCGCGGTACCGAGGGCTACTCAGGGCCTCGAGGACAAAACGAGCCGCGACGGTGAGAACGCGGAACAGGACGAGAACAGATGTCGTTCCGTGGAATGCCGACGCTCGTTCCTACGGGGTAGGTACGCAACGACGACGCACGACTCTTCCTCGTTTCTTCCCAATCTGGAACCGACGACCTCTCGTGCGCGAGAGGCCTACCGAGAAACTTCTCGGAAGAATGCCTCCTCTTCTGATATCGGCTTGACGGACGCCGTGTGTCTTCACTTCCGATTAACGGTGGTGGCGTCCGCCTCGCTCGTCGTCGGACCGCCGAGCGTGTCCAGTCAAGAGACTTTTTACCGGACAATTAAACAAAACACAGGAATGCGAGAACGGGACGAGCGTGCGCGTTGTCGTGCTCGCGCCGCGCTACCCGCTATCGAATATCGAGGGTCTTGCTCGCGGACAAGAAGAGGTAGATAGATTGGCTTGCCTTGGTAAGCGCATCGAACGATCTCCGAAGATGCGCCGGTATTTACCGTTCGCGAGAGGTGGCACATCGTACGATACCGTAAACACGCGCGTGCGTTCCCAAGACTCTGGATAGGCGCGTGGATACGTTGTAAAACTTTTCCTCGAAACCGCGGACCGTGAATGGAAGCAGCCGATTTAAATATACAACAGCGTGAAACTATTTCACGCAAAAACGCCGGCCTCGTTCCGCCACCGTGAGAAGAACGGTTTATGCAACCGCTGTTTAAATGTTGCTACATTCCCTCTACCGCGCACGGTAAAGAATTCCGGTGCTTAGCTGCCATATATATCGAAAGGACCCCCTTGTACATTACAGCATGCGCGCGCGCACCAACGGATACAACCGGATCGTCGGCCCTACGTCTCTCCCGGTCCCCGCGTTCCGTTCGGATTCCACTATAATTGCTCCTTTCCCAGAAGTAAAATCTCCATTTCGTTCCGCGAAGACCTTTTGCGAAGAGACCTCGCTATTGCAAGGTAATGCGCGAATAAAAAAGCAATATCGCGGGACGGATTCGTTCTTATCGAAGCAGACACTTCTAAAGTACTCCGTGTAATTTCATCTAACTCGCGTCACGCTCCTGGACCGACTCTCTAATTTTCGAGAGAGCCAATGTGTTTAATAGTGTCAAGGTCGACCGTTCGAGATCTCTCGAAAGTCAATAATCACGCACTTTTCTAAAACTCTCGATTCTACCATGCGTGAGATCAATTATGCAGAATTTCTTTCCGATTAGCTCTTTCAAACTGTCAACCTGGCGTTCGATTCCACTTCGACCTCCCCCTCACCACCCTGTCTCGTCAGCACGGCATCGTGTTTCCACGCTAGCCGTAACTTCTGACGGAGCACTCTCGAAGGCCGGTACATCACGGTGGTAATGGGGAGAAAGCGCGACACTCCGTGACTTTTTCGGTAGGCCGCAAGAAGATACGGGACGCGTGGGTGCGTGGGCGTGTAACGTTCCGATCGATCGATCGTCGAGGCGATCGATGCTGTGCCGTTGTTGTCGTCTCGCCCCCATCCCCGATGGAATAAAAGTCGAGACGCATGGAGTTTCACCGGTTGTCGAACCGATGCCCGATAAGCCTCGCGCTGTAACGAGATGACGTGACATACGTTCGCCGGGAACGGGGTAAAGAAGGCGAATAAAAAAGGAAAGGAGAAGAAGGAAGAGATCGAGCCGGGGAGATGCGTTCGTGGCCGAAAAGGACGAAGATAACCGAACGCAAGTTGGCGCAACACCTGAGAGGAACAAATTGCCGTAAATCGCCGTGGCGTCGATATGGCGTCGATGTGCCACGAGCCGTTTTCTTATCGCCCACCGAAATATCCGACGCTCGACCGCGATTCGTTCCTCTACCCATAAACATACATCATTGCACCTCGCGACGACCATCTCGTGGACCTTCGTGTCGTGGCGAGTTGCGCGTGCCGCGCCGAGAAATTCTTCGAGATGCTTCTTACGAAAGGAGGTATCTCGCGAATCGTGACGAGTGGAGGTTAAAGACGACCTTGGATCCCTCGGCAGGGTAGTTTTCCTCGAACGCTCGCTAATTAATAGATCACCGTACCACTGGCCGGCCACGCGAGGAGAAACGATCCCCGGTGGGGCAAGATAAAAAATGAAATTCCATGCGCGGAAATAATAATCGGCTGGCGGTCTCCGCCGCGATGCGGCATCGATCGACATTGACCTTTACCATCCGAACTCCCTTGCCCTTATCCTCTCTCGTCGTTCTCTCCCCTCCGAGGCGCGGAGGAACGGTGAATGAAATGAACCTGGCCATTAATCGTACCCGCGGTTTCCACGAAGGAACGTTCGCCTCGACGGCGAGCTATGCTGATTTCAATTAATTCCACGACATTCCCGCGTTTTTCCCTCCGTCATTCGCCTCCACTCCTCGCGAGGGGTAAACGAGATGAGACGCCTGGGAGGCGCGGGAATGCTCGACGTGGTGCCGCTGCCGCGACGAGCTATCGAGGTGTTCTTTGTCGGGCAGAAAGAACGGGAGAAAGAGAGACGGAGGCCTCGGAATGACGATGATCGAGGGTATTTGTTAAATCTACTGGATCCGTGAGACCTTTAGCGCCCCGCCTTGGGGCATAAAGTGGAGAAGGAATGATTGGACTTCGAGAAACCGCTCGCGTCGCAGTTTGCGACGATGTGAAAAATGAATGAGTCGTTTGAAAAATTTCCATCTGGAAAATTTGAAATAAATTCTCCCGTCGAAATCAACGTACCTAGGTCTGGTAAACGATTCGATGAAACGCGAAGAGGTGCACGAACGTCGCGTCGGCTACTCGTGACGGAAGAGCGGGACGGAATGGGCAAGAAAAGAGAGGAAGATAAGAAGGAAGAGGCTCATTACGATTGTCTCTTACGAGGGCACCGACACCGTGCAGCAACCGGCCTGGCTGGACCAAGAAGAATGCACTTCCCTGTAATCGAGAGCAGAGCCCAAGACAATTCGCTGTCGGTCAGCAACGAGCCATCGCGAGATATAAAACGCTATGTAAGTGGCGGACAACGTGGAAATAAGGGTAATGGCACTGGTGAACAAGCGCGGTATTAAGATATGTGCCACGCGTCTCATTGTGCCTTGATACGACGCACTAACAGCGTCCGGCCGTCTAATCACCTGCGAAGAACAATCGAGAAAAAGAAGACTCGCCATAATTGGGTGACGCTTTTTTTCGTCCAATTAAACCACAATTTTGCTACTAATTTCCAACAGTCTACATTAATAACATTAATATTTCTTTGTTATAGCATATGCAATATATATATTATTATAATAGTTCACGCAAGGAGAGGTTACAGAATATAAAAAAGAGGTTATGGCTGCCTGTCTTCGGCATTCTAATTCTGCCACATTATTCTCCTACCGTAAACATGTTTTTGGCGATGGTAGGGGTGCGCTAGTTTATTGGCAGTAGAGGTACGGAAATCCCGCTGATCTTTTTAGAAATCTGCAGCCTCGACGTTCCTCGCGTTAGAAGAGAAAAGGGAGAAAAAATTACGAGCCAAACGATCGATGGTATCGTCCAAGTAAGGCATTCGATACACCAGCCACTAGAGTCGTCCTAATAAATACGCCAAAGAAAGAGACACGAGAGGAATCTTAGAATGTATCGGGGCATTGATCTTCCGGGAATTAAATTCGATAGAGGCCCCGCGTATAGCGGAGTTTGCCAGGGGGCAGCCCCTTCCTTCGTCCAACCGGTAACGAACATTCACACGGTATCGATCTTCGCGAACCTTCGAACGGAACGAGATCGAGATTCGAGCGTCGATCTTTAGTACGACGCGCGATAGCAAAGTGTTCCGCCGTTTCAGCGATTAGAATCTCGTCCCTCCGTCGGGACCACGACGCTATTTCGAAATTTTATCCGCCCGCGTAACGGTCTCTCCCGCTCTCGACCCTCGATCGAGTAATAACGAGGATCGGCGACTCGATAGCCGGATCAAATTATTACCGCAATAGCCATCTATTGGACGCGACTCGGGTCCCCGTGGTGTGTCATAAAAACGAAGGAGAAGGTCTAGGCGAGCTATTGAAATTCGTAAGAATCGACACGTGTCGCGTGGAAGCGGCCGGTCCAAGACGACTTCGGGGAGATTCGACTTTGAAACAACGCCCACGCATGACCGAATCGTCCGAAATAGTCCTTCGCGATTCTCGATGCGGAGGTCCATTGTACTTTCGCGAGTTCCCATCCCGCGCGGGTAAACTCCAATTGGCTTGGAGATCGTCCCACGTGGGCGGAACTCGGCACCATCGCGCTCGTTCGCGTACGCGCGAAATCCTCCCCGCGGGACCACACAATGCTCCACGATTTTATTATTAAAACGTACCTTCGCATCCGCCATTCAAGGTTCTCTCGCGCGAAATCGTAAAACACTCGTCCCCGCGCGCACGAAGCAATACACTCTTGAAATCTTTATACGCGGCCATATCCCCTGAAAATAAGCAAGAGCCGATGCCGTTGTCCGGGTAATAACGGCAAGGGTGACTTCTGGTTCCCGGCGTGTAACCGCGGGTATCGCGAGGAGGAAAAAGATTGCGTCCTCCGCTCGCTCTTCGCAGCCGCGCCTCCCGTGGCGAAGGTAAAGAAGAGGGGAAAAAAGGTGGAGAGAAAAAAGAAACAAGAGGAGGAGGAAGAAGAAGAAGAAGAGAAGCGGTCGCCATAAACCTCTCGTCGGTGCGATACAAGCGCGATATCTTCCGTCGTTACAAGCATACGCGCAACCTCTATCTTGTACGGCCACGTCGTAATTAAGATGGCAAGGGAACGTACGGGCCGATAAAACAAAGAGTACGCGGGGCTATCCCCGGAGTGGAGAAACGCGCGGGCGCGTAGGCACACGCTCCGGCGCAAGCAGCGTGGAAGAATTCGTAAGTAGGTCCCGTGGCTCCTCCCCTCGTGGATCCCTCGCGACCCTTTCCCAATAAATATGCCTCTCACGCCCCTCCAAAAATCCTCGTCGATCGATTCACGCGGGTGACGTAACACGCATGCTGGACACGAAGTACGTCGCAATTACCCATGCGCGATACACGGTACGTTCTACTCGCTTGGCTCCTCTCTCGATAAGCCGCCCTAGTGGAAACTTCATCGCGAAAGCTCCTCTTCCTCAACCTTCTCCAGCTTCAAACCAAAGGTAAATTATGGACCATTATAGCAGCGCTGTTGCCTCGACTGCGACCCTTTCCCAAGGCGGGCTCAGCGCGCGCCTCGATATCTCTCTGAATCTTTAACGAGGGAAAACTAATTTGATCGAGCCAGGAGCGTTAATTGCGGACGCGGGACGTAATTACAGGCCGAGGCGAGCGACGTGCCGAGAGCTTAGTGCAAACGTCGTTCACGGGCGTTCTACGATCACAACGGCCGCGATGCTTCGCCGCGCGGTGTCCATAGGCGGGGTGCTGGTGACTACGTTTATGCGACTTTAAAGGATAATTGAAAGAGACTCGCGCGCGGTTCAACGTACTGACGTAAGAGGCCGCGGCATTATGGGGCGCTCGCTCGCTCTACCCTTCGTTGCCTTATAAGCGTCGACGGTGCACTCGCGAGTGCACTCGCACGACACGGTACGCGCCCCGCGTTGTCCAGCGACGCGATCGGAAAACCGAAAGTGGACTTATCAATTTCTACCGCGTCGAGAGAGAAACGAGTTCACCTCGACGATCCTAGGGTCGATTGCCTTGCGCGCTTACGACGTCGGTCGAGAGCTTGGTGCCGTACTACGTCTGAAATCGATAAGCCGTATCGGTAAGGTATACCGGGCAATCGACACCGACGCCTGCTTCACCTGGTCGCGGACATCTCCTTGTTCATTTTTCCTTAACGATGTGGAGAAACCGGAGGAGAGATAGCGCGACGACGTAACTTAGTCGGCCCGTGCCACCCGCGCTCATTCTCAATGGCACGGGTTCTCGTGAGAGAAAGAGACCGAGAGAATAGAACTGGCGAGTGCTCCACCCAAGACTGCAAAGTCCAACCCTAATCGTATCTTCTCTCGTTGAAGCACTAAGAATTACCGTCGTGCGAGCTCGAAGGAGCTGGAGCTCGCCACTTTCCCCAACTTCGCTTTCTATCAGGAAGCACTCGTAGCGCGATACCCGTGGAATATTTTTTTCTCCCTCTTTTTTTGATGTTTTCTTTGTCCTTTTTTAAAGAAGTTCGCGAAAAAGAAATGTAGATCATAAGGTCAGACGTACAAGGGAAAATCATTTCAAGGTCGCTTTCGCGAAGACATTCAAATGCTACGGCGCTTATTCGTCTTCGAGGCGAGAGTTGGCTTGAAATAATAAAGTCAACCGGAGACAGTTCGCGAGACTCGCTCCTAGACGCGAGGAAGCGGGCCCGGGGAATTAACTTCTGTCACCTAGTGACACACAAATCTCGCGGACGTGCTTTTTAGCTCAGGTGTCGCGACGGTCCGGCGCGAAGGTTCCCAGAATTTTAGCGGAAGAACTGGACTACCCACTGAATCTGCCAATGGTGGTACGCGCGGATGGCCTGCCGTACATCAACCTGAATATTACGACTGAAATGCGAAGAAACTGGAAGCGACGAGTAGTATGCGCTCGATCCCGTTTCGTAGACGAGATCGCCGGTTACGGCGGGAGAGATTCAATTAACGTTCGAGCCGATCCACCTCCCGGGAATTTAAACGATCCGTCAAACGCGCGAGGAAAGTCCTCCTTTGTTCCCGACGAATTCCATTGGCGGCTCGCCTTAATTAGAATCAATCGCGCGCGATCTTAACTCACGCGCGCTCGCACGCGGGACAAGAAGTTCTACGAGATCCAGCTTTCTTATCAACACCCAGGAGACGTAGCGTCCGATATACGATCCTCTCTCGGCCATTTAGCAAATTCCAGCATCCGGACGGGCCCTATCTTGCGCGCGAAAGCGGCCAATGTGGAACGTTTCGGACAAAGAGGCATGCCACGGGAGGAGACGAATAGCGCGAAGAAATTACAAACGGGCCTCCTCTTCCCGTGAGGTCAGCGAAATCGTAAAGAACAAGCCGGAAATGCGGGTTTCTTCGTGCGGTGGAACCGCGCACGAAGCCGGACAAAAAAAGCATCAGCGTCTCAGGGTCAACGTCGACGACCACCTTCACGATCCACTCGGGCACCGCTCGATGATCTATCGAGAGCCATCGAGACGTCCGATCGATTAAGGCATGCTCGATGCTTTTAAGCGCTCACCGTGAACGACGCTCGTAGGTTTTCGGATTCACTCGAGCGACGTAAGAACCGGGGATGAAGGCTACTCGTTAGCTGCTCCATCGAATGAGGCGCACGAGTGCACGACGTTCGGTGTATTATCAGGAATTTAGCTTGCGCTCGTTGTTGAGATAAACGTATGAAATTCAATGCGATCTCGCAAAGTGGCCCGAGCCAGGAAAGTTTCGCGAGAAGTCAGGAGAAATGCGGAGACGCGTGGGCGCAACATAAAAATCTGGACTCTCGTTAATTGGTCTAGCTTTAATTTCACGGGGATTCCACGCGGCCGATAGAGCGTGGCCACGCTAACGAGCGAATCTTGGAACGGCTAAGATTTCTAAGCTTCATATCCGCCACGGTATGTGAAGTATGTAGGAGTTTTACTCCAGATAAAAATGACGATATGTATGCAGCGTGCACGGTATATCAAAGCTGCTTCGAATGATCGCCGCAGTCAGGTCACGTTAGAATAATATTCTCGCGATATACAAAATCGTACGGTGCGCAACCCGAGCGAGTAACAATCGATGCCGTTACGCGGAAGCACGCTTTACCAATGAATTCCGCATGAATTCCGCAAGATAAATTCCAGTTGTTGGAGAAGCAACCACGTGCTCCATACTAACGAACGATTTCTTACTCGACCGCTGCACGGTCTATGCCGTGGCGGCAATTAATCTATATTAATTTCTACGCGCGGCGTTAATTAGGCAAACGAAGCCGCGCGTAAAAAGCAGTTCCACTCGCCATGGTCTAAGAAAAAAGATCTACCCCGCTCTCTCAACGGCGCGACGGCGACGGTGGTGGCGGTTGTCCTGTGAGAATTCCCGGTAATCGTTACTCCACCGTGTCATGCGCGCAGCCAGAGCAAACACAAAGAGGCATTAGATGCATCCGTGAATAAGCCAGCTAAGGCAACGTCGGTAAATGTTCCCACGTGTTACTGGGTCACTATACTTTTTAAAAGCCAGTACCGTACAGTCACCTCGGCCCGTGAATAATCTCGAATCTTCAAGGTTTAATCGTCATCATAACAGACGAGCACGCGATTCTCCAAGGTGTCGGAGCAAGCGAGAGAGAGGGAGCGAGAGAACGACTTGGAGATCGAGCCACGAAAAAAAGAAGTCATCTCGCGGTTACTACTAGGGCGAAGCTAGAGATTTACAAACAGTCTACGCGCCTCGTCGATTTTCCGCGTCTCAAAGACTTCAATTAATTTCTTGCCGATACTAATTACTCTCGCGGGAGCTCGTGAAAAAGAAGCTGGAATACTTTCCACGAGCCGGACGATGATTATCGATTCGTCCGTATTCTCGTGCCGACCGCGGGCGCTGATAACGAAGCAGGCCCTCTCGCCAACTCGTAATTACACGCTCTGCGAGTAATTCACCGCCGGGTAGGTGGTACGAGCGGCAACATTTTACGGCTAATTACCATTTGTCTCTATCGAGCGGATCGTTAAATACCTCGCGGTAAGAGAAACGTGCCAGCGCCGATTCCTCTCGAACCCTTCGCCCTCCCCACCTCCTCGTGATCGCACGACGTGTTGTCGTTCTGGAAAGGGACCTCTCTCCGTTCCTCCTCGTGCGATTTCCACGAAAGCTATGCCGGCGCACTGTTATCGAGGCGAATTGGTGCTCGTAAATCCCGGTACTTACCATTACCGTTACCGCCACCGAGGAAGACTCGACCGCGCGGCGGCTCGAAAAGAGTCAAGAAGAGACCGGCGCGGGATAAAAGACGCTCGCTCGACGGGCGAAGAAACGAGGAGAAAAAGGAGAAGTCGAAGAGTGCCCTTGAAACGCGGGACCGGGTAACCGTGGTAGAGTCGGACGAACATGGTATTCGGAAAAATTCAGGACTCGGAGTTGGAAGCGTCTAGCGTGTTCGACGTGGAGAGAGAAAAAAAAAATATCCAATGGTACGGTTTACCTCAGGAGTTCACTAGGGCTCTTGGTCACTACTGCCTGTTACCAGAAAGCACTGTAACCGCGTGATCTCGCGTCGTGTTCGAATAAAATGTAAACGAAGGTTGACGAAGTTCTCGGGCCTCTAACAATCTCCACTCCGTTCTATCGATTTGTATCTCCTCGAACCGCCTCGAGCGCGGTTTAGTTATTATGTTAACGTTCGTTCCTATCGTGGGCGACGCCTGCGGTAAGTATCAGATCAGCCGTGGAAGAGTACAACTCGTAGGACAACCTCGGTCGAGATTGAGTAACCGCGACTGTTACCAAAAAAACACGAGCGGCCTTCTCTGTTTGCGGTCAGCGAAACACAAAGGCGCACAGACCTATCCACGGACTGTCACGGGATCTAATAATCGAATAATCGAATTAACGAAGTAATCGCGCAATCGCGACGAGAGAGAGAGAGAGGCAGAGGGAAAAAATCGTAACCCCGTGCATTTGAAAGGTACCGCTGTGTTCTTCGGAGAACTGTGTTCAGAAGTGTGTCAACACAGCGCGAGCGAGGGAAGAGAAGAAGAAACTTCTCCTGGGACAGAGTCGTATCTCGATTACGAAACCGGATAGGGCCAAACTATTTTATGAGAGCCCGCGAGAGCGGGCCCGGTCTCTCTGGAGTCCTTTTGTCACGACTCGTCGCTCTACCCGCGGTAACTCACTCGCCCGGAACGTTGTCAGTTGCATCTGTATCCGCACGCGCTGCACCGATACCATTTACGGCGCCATTGTGTCTGTAATGCCATCGTAACGCGGTACGCTTAAATCGTAATAAGCACCGAGCGCGCGGAGGCTCGTTGCTCTAGATCACCGTGACGACCGGTAAATAGCAGCGTCTTGACTTAAATGATCTTCCCGCTTCGCATCAACGGCCGGTCGACCTCGACGTCGGTCAATCCGCGCCCGAGATGGCAGGCCCGATCGTCAAGATGCTCCGCTCAATGACGCTCATACTAAGTAGAGAGGGGTTCAGATGTTCTGAATAAGTAGTAGCGAGAGGAGAGAAGATCTCCTCGAGAGGTTGGCGAATCCACGCTCGTCCGGGACGATTACGACGGGCACGGTTACTATCCGTAGGAGGCAGGGGTCGACGAGCTCCTAGCGGAAAGCTGTCGACCGGGAGAATACGCGAGTCCGAGTAACGATGTTCACCGACAATCGCATTGATGTCGATCGATTCATCGACTCGCGCGGTCAAGAGGATTCCGAGGGAGCCTACGGTGCAGGAAGTTAAAGAGAAGCCGAGCCACCTAGACGTTCAAGAATGATCCTCCTCGAGTGGGATCACCTTGGCATCCACGTCGCTCCATTACCTCCGTCACGTCCAAGAAGGCAACAGTAATTACGTCGGGGCTCGTAGCGATCATTAATGAGCCCTCCTCGCTTATTGGACCATCGTGCGAAAGCGGACAAAACGAACGAGCGGCGCGGCGCCGTCCAACGTACGAAATTTACTCGCCGCGGGTGTCGGTGAGGAAGAGCCTCTCCTCCCGAGGTGAGTTCAACGTGCACGGAGCATCCACGAGAGGAAGAGACGCGTGCGTGGCTGAATACGCGCGTACCGGTGTTGGAGGTTAGGTAACGGTGCAGCAGCCAAGTAGCAGACACGAAGGCGACCTAACCCGCGAGAAACACAGAAAGAACGATGTTGGATGAAGGGAGGAGAAGGACGGGCGAGACAGAGAAGGAGGACGTGGATTGTCGAGAACGGTGGAGAAGGAGAGGACGAGAACGAGAACGGCCCGCGCACGATTCGAGAAGGAGAAGTTAGTCGGTAGGTGGAGAAAGAAGGAGAGAGAAAACGAGAGAGGAAGAGGGAGAGGTCCGCGTCGTACGTCTTGTGTGCGTGCAAGGAATTGCACTCTCGCGACGGATGAAATGAGTCGCGGGAGAAGGAGGTGGAGGCGAAGAGGGAAACCACTGGCGACCCTCCTACCTCATCTCCGCCTAGCCCAGATTTCGAATCCTTTTCCGGAGCAGTCGGTGACTACGACGCTCGTGACCGGCCTCTCCTGAACCCGGACTCCCGGCGTTATATCTCAGGACGATCGTACGGGAGGTGAAAGAGGGTAAGGGACGCGACGATATGTTCCATCGTAGCGAGATAACAGCCTCAAACGCGCACATCTCCCTTCAGCTCGATCGAGCGAACGAGCGAGAGGAAGACGTTGATCTTCATGCAAGTTCCTAACCGTTGCGCTGGATTCGAGATGGCGAATGAGAGAGACAATGAGAGGGAGGAGGGGGTGGGGCAAGAGAGAGCCGAGTGAGGAAACAGAGAAAGCGAAAGCTCTCCCAATGCCTTCCCGGGTGTATAGCTGGATCCGGAAATTTTTCCTCCGGGGAGAATTCCGGGGTGGCAGATAAAATCGTGACGATAACCTAGGCCAACTGCTAGACGGGGAAAGGGAAACGAGCATGGCCAGCACGGTTGTAACGTAGTATCTGCTTATCGTGGTAGCTCTTGCTCCAATTAAATGAGGAACGCCCGTGTGGGACCACGGTATCTTGTAACATCGTTCGCCTATGTCCGAATATGGACCTCCCTTACAAAGAGGAAGAAAGGAAAAAAGCAACAACGTCCCATTCTCGTGACTATTACGATTTCGCAAGATTCGCGGTACTAAAGTCGAGCCTATTCGGCAGAATTCGCCAACTCGATTTACACACGTGAAACTCTATAGCGTGGGTAGAGATCTCGCTCCTTTCTCGACCTGGATCAAACGTGTAAGAATTCGTCTCCCTTTTTAACGAGGAGTCTTTCGCGTCGCGAGGCACGTAGAAGATATTCATCCCGCGTGATGCGAGATGTAAACCGAGAAGCAAGAGGAACGATGCCTTACTCATATCCATTAAGCTAGCATCCCTACAGCAAAGTAATTTTTTCTGCTTCATCGGTTGGAGTACTAGAAGCGCCAATGCGGTATTAAATTAGCACTAAATTGGCACCTAATTTTGGTATTTCGAATTTTTTCTTGACGACGATGGGTGGTGCTAGCTTAATGGAGGTGCATGATCGAGCCCAACGAACGACGTAACGACGACCAGTCATCTCGTGGACCACCTGGCAACCAGAATGCCCGACACCATGGATGCCAAGAGATTCCTGCGTTACGAAGTGGAAAGACGTTCGCGCAGCTGCCTCCGTGAGAGAGAAAGACACGAAAAACTCACGAGAGAAAGGTCCCGACGACGGGCAGGAGGTGGAAAAGAAAAGTTCTTTTTTACTGGTGAGCGACGACGACATTGCGCCTTCGCGGCACGTCTCGGCTCTTACGTAATCCGCTCGTGCATCGGGGGACGTCTTAGCGAGCGACATTCCGCGAAGCGAACGCGTTGATATTAATCTGCAGAATTTAATACCGAAGCGCGGGAGTTCGAAGGTGACGCATCCGCCGGTTGTTGCCTAAGACGTCTCGAAGGTAGGTAAGGTTTACCAGTCGCCGGTTAAAAATAACCGAGCGATCGGTTACGAGAGAGAATTAAATCCCATCGGCCGCGTTAGATCTCGTCACGACGATTAATCACGAGATCGAGGAAGATTAAGCCGAGTAATTTGAAATTATCCTCATCTCCCTCCGCGTAGACTATAGAGGAGAGACGAACTTCGTCGGAGTGGAGTTGCGTAAAGGAATGAAATCATCCGTGGTGTAGATCGTGGACCGACCCCGGTTCTTCCACGTAGACCGGAGGTTGGGAGTAGTGGAAAAAAAGATTGCATTCCCCATGGCCGTTCGCCCTCGTCCGCGTTGTGCCACCGCTATACGGAGCCCGGTAGTTGCCGAGAGAAGGGAAGGCAGGGCGATAAATTACGAAGATCGATGCCTCTCAAATGAAAGAGGACGTCTTCCGAAACCGCGGGAGGAAGCTGCGGATGAAAGAAGGTGGAGAGACGCGATCGGAACCGCACAAAGAGGGATCTCGATCCTCTTCTCGCCACCTACAACGACCTCGTGGCCGTACTTCGTGGATCACGATTTACGGTATACGCGCTTACCTGGGCCACTCTCCCGAGTCGGCATCTCGCGCCGCTCTCCTCCGACGAGTTTTACGAGTCCTCGTCGATTCGCAGATCGCAGGAGGCTGACCCCTTTCTTTGGGTCGACCGACCGAGCGACCGTCCGACCGACCGACAGAGCGGCACCAAAGCGATGCGCACAAGGTCCGCGAGGTCTACTAGAAGCATTTCAACTTTACGCTCGTATTAGAGTTTACGGTTCGCACGACCCCGATGCCAACGATCTTGGAGGCCATCGTGCCGATTTGCATGACTCGAATGCCGTGCGCTAGGCGCGCCTCCACCGCTTCGTTCCGATCCCCGGGCGCCGCGCCGGTCGTGTGTGTCCCAAGATCGTTCTTAGTTGATGATCCCCCCCCCCCCTCGGGTAATTAATAACTGATCCGCGAAGCTTAAAGATCGGCACCGCCCACGATCAAAGGTGGACACGATACGAGAGGAGAATACCTCGTTTGCGAAGCTTTCCGCATCGAGAAACTTTTTAATTATCCCAGAGAATTCAAAGGCGTTAATTAGTCCGGGAGTTTAACGGAGCCTCGGCGTTCTCGATTTAAAGAACCGGGTCACCGGTCATCCCGTGCGCTACGAATTGTTCCGAAAAATTGGCAACGTTCGGAAAAGTCTTGGCATTAAGAGAATTCTGGAGTGCGCCTCGGCTGGCTTCCAACGAGTCCTCCGGAGAAAATCTCAGCTGGGAAAATGCGCCGAGGCAATTCTAGGAGGGTAATAAATAAAGGCTGAGAGTCTCCCTCTCCACGTTCCTACCGAGAAGAGAATGCGTATAGGAAGTCGATCTTGGATAGCGATTACCGCTCGTGTAACGGCATCTCTTACGCACTACGATAATTGACGGATCGTGCGGGGTTTCGACCGAGAATGAAAATCGTCGGCGGCATAATGGCCTCTCCTAGGTCATGCTCAGCCGCTTCCCTCGCTCTTAATTGCAAATCATATAGATATCTTAATGCGGATCAAGGACAGTCGTGTTGCCGAGCCCCGGGCGACTCGCGCGCGTCATGTTTCCTCACCGCACGCACGCGCTCGCCTCCTCGCAATCGGACTGGTTTCGAGCGGACCGAGACGCGGAACAATGAGAAGCTACGAGAGATCTTGCGCAATCGTGCGAGTGCAGGCCGACTAACCGAGCGTGCGAATAATCTACGCGCGAATAATATTTACGCCCGTCGATCGTAAAATAGATGGATGATTCTACCGCACCTTTTATGTCCCCAACGCCCACGCGGATCGCACCGGTTACGTCGGCAAACAAAGGTGCCGCGCGTTCAAGATCGATCGCCCGCAAATGGATTCTTATCGTTCGACGACTCGGGAGATTCGTCGTGATAAGGAAAATTGGATGAGCCGGAAGTCGTGGAAAAAAATTGGATGGATAGGGGAGAAAAACTGGGAGGCGCCGCGCGATGAAAAGTGGCGCGCCTAAGTCGGTGGTAGCGAGAGCGCGTTGGTTTTCCCACAAAAATCGTTGGGTAACTGTAAAACACGATGGGTAAACGAACGACGCTTACCACGGACGCGCACCCGCTCGAGGGTAGAGGAGCGCGCAACACACCCACTTCTCCTTTCTCTCTCTTCCTCTTTCTCCACGATTCTCCTCCACCTTCTCCTTCTCATTCCCCTCCTCCTTCTCATCCCATTCTCCCTCGCCCTCGCTCGCTAATGGAATTACCTGTTCGAGTTTACGGAAACCCATAACTGGGGTTTGTCCTAAGAACACAGGGCGTGCGAACGCAGCCTCTTCGCTCCCGCGCGTGTGCGTGAGTTCACGCGCGTCCTCCTCACTTGCGTGCCGAGGATGCGTGAACATAAAGTCTCACGCGGGCGTGTGGGTGCACGCGATGGCGCGGACGCAGGTGGAAATTATCATCGCGCTGCCTTCCATAGCCGAAGGCAAACAACGACCTCCGATCTTCTTCTACCGTACCCTTCGCCAAGGCTCCTCATCTTCTTCCACGAAGAGTAGCGAACAATATTCGAGGGATAATTGTGGCACCGATTTCCCTCGTGAAACTCGCTCGTCCCACAACGACCGACGTCGCAGTCAAGGAATAATAGCGCTCGCTAATTTTCGTCAAACGAATTAATTCCTTCTCCAGATCTCGAATCTCATTTCTCCGGTCTAGCGGTACATCACGAAGAAACGGTCCGATTCAATGGTTAAAGTTTACGGTTATCCTTGAGGATCCTCGAGTTCCAACGCGACGTAATCCGGTGACTAATTCGGTAAACTCGCTCCAGGAGATCGCGGGTACTCTCTCACCTTTCCTTTCCTTCGCGTCGGCGAGTGACGCGAACGCGAAAGAATTCTCCTCGCTCGTGATAACCGTTTGATTCGTCCGTGAGGCGCGTTGCAGGGGGTACCCGTAAAAAGTACACTTCCTGTGCGACGACAAAGCGCACTGAGACTCCTCGGGTGTCCGTCCGTCGTAGGACTCGCCTACTGCGAAGAAACTCGACGAGGAAAACTCGTTTCCGTGGGCCGGCGCCCTTAACGCACCCACGGGCAAGCGAATCGAGCGAGTTCCTCTCGCTCGACGCGGAAGAAACGCGAGGAGGAACTCTCAAGATCGTTTCGCGCGTCACAGACAAACAATGGGCCCACCCGTCGACGAGAGGTCCTCGGTCCCGGCGAGCATAAGAATTCCTCTCCCGTCTCTCTGGGCTCGTTTAACGGCGTTCTCTCTAACCAGAAGCGAATTACTACTGCTCGGTGCCTCGCGAGAGAGTCCACGATGTAACACCGTGGGAGCCAACGGCCCCGTTTCACGGTTTCTTCTCCGTGAAAGTGATCCGATATTATAAGAGAGCCACGGACGCGCGCGCGCGCGCGCGCGAGGGCTGCTTTTGCACATCGTGTTCGAGATCGGCATGGAAAGGAAGAGAAAGAGAGAGAAGGAGAGAAGCTCGAGATCTGCCCGCGATCTGGCCGAGATCGTGAACTGATAGATCGCGGTCATTTGTTCGGCACGACTGCGTTGTAGGACCGAAGCGTTTTGTCCCTAGCTCGCTCGTCCCCCTTACGTAACCCCCGGACGACGATCGACGACTTTCGAGCGATCGTGCGATCGGGCAAATTCGTGCCACTAATACGCTCCGCGATGTCGACCCGATCTGGAAACGTCGAAGCATAAATCTACGGCATGTAGTAGGGGCCCACGGTAGGTAAGACTCGCGGCATTAATAAATTCCAAGGGATCGTGGGGGAGAATAGACAAACGAGTCACGTCAAAAATTTATCGTAGACTTTTTCCAAATCGTTCGACACGCGCGATCCATCCAGTCAACTAATGGATGAGTAATGGTCTACATGTGTACGGATCCCGGTTACACGCCGCTAATATTCGTGTACTTCTGACGCGCTTCGCCTACCACACCTGGGATCGCGAAAACAATCGTTCCTTCTTCCGAGTCTTATTCGATACGAGCTCGACCTCGGCCCGTGGAATTTACCGTTAAATCTCGCGTTAAATCGTCAAAAGCGGTTTCCTCGATTTCTCAGAGGTAATCCAGTCGGTTCGCCGCCCGCGAAATATTCCTCACGAATGGCGTAAACTCCCGTGTAGCGGCACGAGGAACACGGGAGGGCAAGGGGAAGAGGACTCTTTATACGGAGAGCGAGCTTAGAAGAAGGCCTCGAGGCGTTCGCGCCAATGGAGCAATGAATCATCCGGTAACGTAGCCAGTCTCGTCATTACTTTCCTTACCGATCGACCGGCAGTTCGAAGACCAGTCGACCGGCTCCCAGCTAAGGTCAAAAGCATTTTCACGCTGGAAGGGAGAGAACCGTCGTGGAAACGTGGAGTGGGGTATGATAAGTCGGAGAGGGGACGAGAAAAAGAGAGAGAGAGAGAGAAAGAGAAAGGCATAAATCGTTGGCTGCCAGATCCAGTGTGGTCGCGGAGACTTTGCTCGTAGAAACTGGACGAGGTGGTCCGATCGAAGGACATCGCCCTTTCGAGTTCGATCTGATCTTGCAGCGATCGACGATGCTCGACCGATCTTCCGAGCAGTCATCCACTCCCTTCTCCAGCTCCTCCTCGTTTTCCAGTTCTCGTTTGTCTCGTTCTATATGCGTATCGTCATTACTGCCGACCGACGGTCTTCTTTTGCGGTCGCACGAGAACGTCGCATGTCGTCGCGACGACCCACCCCGTTGTCAATTCCCGTCCTCGTAGATCCACGATCCTCCTTTTCTGCGGTGAATGACATCGCGGCCTACCCGACGCGACTTCTCGTCATTCCGATCGCGAACGCGCGCGCACTCTCCCTTTCCACCGCGAAATCGAAACTAGAGATCGCCCGTTGGCCGCTCGCGGTAAGATTAATGCCACGAAGGAAAGAAAAGTCCGCGGAGCCGGATAGCGTAACTGGTAGATCCGAAGGGGGGCCCCTCAGTCGATCTGCCTTGCTGCGTATTATTTAAAATAGATCGAGTGCCACGATCGAACGAGCCGTTGAATGTTGTGGTCACGGTTGATCGGCCATCGCCTGTCTGCGGTGATAAAGATCCAGATCACTCGAAGGATCCTGCGCGAAGGCGAGATTTGCCACGAATCAGATTGGCGGAGAAGGTCTCCGAGGAAATATTAGAGACAAATTCGCGCTGTTAGTCGATCGAATGGCTTGCTTTTACGATCGCCCCCGGGGGACAGAAACTCCGGTGTCTTCTGTTCCCATGAGTCATGGCGGCGGATGGATTGAGTCGTCCGACGAAAATCATTGAATCGAGAAGCAACGTTTACCTCCTTCCAATGGCCGGGTAATTACGAATTACGGTTGGCAACCCCGAGGACCCCCGCTAATTGCGCGTGGATCATTAATCTGCGCTCGTCGTCGATTCTTACCGGGAGACAACGACGGTACCGGTGTATCGGCCGGGACGAGGATAATACGAGCGATTAGAGAGATTTATCGCGCGCGGTGAATTACGAGCGTGCTGTGGGAGCGTCGCGACGCGGCGGGGAAAAGCAACGAGTAATCCGGCGTCGACGTTGCGCAAAAGAAAGTGCGGACGAACTGGACCGTTTCCGACACACAACCGCATTCACCCGCCGATCGATCGATCATACCTACGCAGGATCATTATCCGACGATTCACTCGCAAATCGAGCTCCCTTTGCTCGCGAATTTCACGCCTCGTTTATTTTGCCCGGCCTAGAGAGGAGAACGATCGATTAATCTTGTCGGTGGAGAATCTCCTCGATGGCGAAACTTCGATTCGCGACATGGCCTATGAGGTGCGAATTTTCCTTCCGAGTGTTCCTTAATTCGTCGAATTCTCGACGTGACCCAATTCTCTTAGGTACTTCCGTGGAGTGGAAGGCGCGTAGGGCACGCGACTCGCCTTTCTCAAGATCAAGGCCCGTTCAACTTTATAGCATGGAATTTGGCTCGAACACCTTTAGCTCCTTCGCACCTTCGAATACGAGGTCAGACAGCTAGGGCAACAAAATTTTAGAACCGGGTGCAGCGCTTTGTTCGACGGACGATTTTCAGGTACGATATACGATCCGATAAAACGCGTCCCGACGATCGCACGGGGGACTAAAGAATTTCTGTCCGGCATCGAACACTTTTACCTTCCACTTTTACCTTGTGTTCGATTCGAAATAGTCGGCAGTATTTCTCGAGGCGCGGTGAAGTGGTGAAATTTTGCTGGACGCGAAACGTTCCCTCTGGAGTATCTCGCGTGTATAACAAGCGTCGATCCGACGAGCGTCCGAGTCCCTCGCATGCGTAAAGACGTTGAGAAGATCATTGACGTTGAAGCGAGAGAGAGAGGGGGATAGTATTGTTATGGAAATCGTGGTTACCGCGACGCGGTGGCCCCGACGACGGCGATGCCATAAATTCGATGACAAGGTAGTCTTTAGTCTGGCTCTCGGAACCGATCCGATGTCACTCGGGGACAACGTCTCCGCGAGCGGAGCGCACACGGTTAACCGGTGAGATATTGTGCGTAATAACCAGCCTGGTTATTTGCGACGACACGAACATCGAATCCCGGCTTCGGTTAGTATGTTAATGCGAATTTGAGGGAGCGTCGAAATCGTGAAACCGTGGAGATCGATCACGAGAGCCACGTGTACCGGATCGTCTCGTAAAAATGATAATTCGAGATAATGAAATTTGAGAAGGGTGAAACATCGAATTGGTATCTGTTTTTTTTCTCTACGATAAATCGCGCGCTTTAGGAGAATAATCTTACATACCTTTTTGTCTAGGCCCTTGCAATCGTATCACGATCTTATCTCGTTACGACAATAGCGCGCCTTCGAGTCCGAACAGTTCGAGCTGATGAGGTTAACGAGGGTTCGGCGGTCCTCTCGACGCGCATCGATGACTCAGAATCCTCGAACGCGCGAATCGGATGTCTGGAGTGCGTAGCGGGCATAATAAGCAGCCATTGTGGCAGACGAGGGACGGTACCGGGCGATACGGACGAGAGTAGTACAAGAGTAAAACGTGTCGGCCGCGACTAAAGAGCGCGGAGGAACGAGACGCGATTCAGTGAGCGAAAGAAAGGTAAAGAGGAAGAGAGAAAAGAAAAGAAAGAATGAGAAGGGGAGCGAGTCATCGTCGTAGGCCGTTTCGTTGCGCTCGCTTCCATTGGTAGTAACCTCACGTAGCGAACCTCTACTCAACACCGCGTATTTCACTTAATCCTCTTCCTCTCTCTCCTTTTCTCCTCTACCACCGTCTCCTCCACCTTCTCCACAATCGCCTTCGACCTTCCATTTCTGATCGCTTCCCGACCTCGGACTTTCGTGCCACCTCGCTACCGTCGATCGATCGTTCCACGACCATTATCCACGGTAGAGTCTCGCGCGTCCCGCGAAGATTAAAACTTCGTCGAATCGGGACGATTTATCCAAGACGAACCGTCGAACGTTCGAGGCACAGATTCAGCGTGTAATTAAGGAACGATAGAGTCCAGACTCGCGAGCGCATAAAAACGCACACGCGAGCTATTAGACGAGAGCGAGGAAACGAAATACAAATTACATCGATCCACTCGCATTACCACGTGGGCGCGATCGTTACGAGAGAGCGCGCGATTATCGTTTCGTTTCGACGATTGTTACGCGTCTCGATTTCCACCGCGATTTCCTCACGCTACTCCTCTCTTCCTCGATTTTACCGTGGAGGACTCGGGAAAGGAGATCGCCCATTACATCGTTTCGTCTAATGGGCCAGCGGCGTTTTGAAATCCCGCGGGGCTTTTAATGCGAACATTTACAGCATCGTAGCGGGCAGACTAGTTCCAGCTCTCGGCGACATTGCCCAATGCCGGCTGACGAAACTTGGCCGATGAAAATGCTAATGAAAATGATGCGAGCGGGCTCGCGCAAAGAAGAACAGTTACCAATAAGGAAGGAAACGCGGATCACGTCACGCGAGCTAAAGACGAAAGTGCGACCAGTGGTGGATGACGCGTGCGTCATCGAGAGTCGTTGGAAGTGCCAAGCGCCACGATGATGCAAAACGAACCTATTCATCCCCCGTGCTCGACGTCGTCGATCCCGGGGAGAGCCTCTGGCTGAAATAAACCGTTGAGGAAAGATCAATCTGCCTTTTATCCGACGACGAGACAATGGAGCCGTTCTAAATTCCTGTTACCAATCCCGTTGACCAATCCGCTTCTTACCTGCGGGCTTCGATCCGTCGTTTAAAGCGGGCCCGCGCTGCTCCTGCCGCCATGAGAATCTCGTTGCTTATGCACGCCGGTGGAGAACGGTTGCGCGGGCAGCAGACACGTCACCAGACACAACGTCGCTTGTGCAACTTAACCTAGATACCCTCCTAGTGGCACGTTGCACCTAGCCGAGCGAGGATAAGAGGGGCGAGAGGAGTACACCCATGAGCGCATACAATGCGCGGCGCCCGTTTTAACCCGCGCATAATGTCTCGTTGCCGGGCAACATCCGAGGAGGAATGTCGATTGACCCTTTGCCGTTCGACGTTTTTCCTTATTACGTCGCTACCCGCCGGAGGGAAGAAGGGCGGGACAGCGCAACATTCCACGAGCGCATTGTTCTTCCGTCCAACGGACACGCCAACGCGCACTTCCGCGATGAATTTTCACGCGGACACCGTGAATCGCCTTCAATCCCACGTTCCAAGTTCAACCACTCCCCAACTGGGCTCTGCCGAAAAACACGCTCGGAAGATCTACCGGTGAACCTCGGATGAACCTTTCCCGGGCCATGCCGTGGAGCAGCACCGATGTCAGAGGTCTTTGAGCAAGTAACCCGCGGGACTAAATCCGGAGAATTCGGGAGAACTGGTTTCCGTTCCCGCGCAGGGCGCGGGAAAAAGAGCCTCGTGAAGGTTGAAGGGAGCCTTCGACCTCTACGTCAGTGGTGCCGGTTCACGCGTGCCATTGCCACCCCTGTTCCTAGCTCCGCTTCCCGTCACGCGCTGCGGACGATAATTAGAAGAGCGATGCGTGTCGGTTGCATTAATGGGCAAGGGGACGAGGACAGTTGCGGCGCCGCACGCGGAATGACAGGCGGTGTGTGGCTCCGCGCGCAAATGCGAACGCACACTTTCACCGGACTGCACGGTGGCACGTGGTGCTTAATGCGATTCGTAGGCAACCGACGCGCGTCGTTGTCGAGCGCGCGAGCGAGCGGCCAATTCCAATCGGCGAGCTGAGCCCAGAGAGAATCAGGGCCACGAGTGCTCGTGATACGCCTCGGCCATTATTCCTTCATTTATCTTTCCCGCGCATTACACGTCGAGTTTCGTCGCGCGGATTATCCACGTGCATCCGCGCGGCGCTGCTCGACGGTGTGCCACTTTCGCAGACGGGAAAATTGCAAAATTTTCCATTATCCCCGGTATTCGACTCGAGGGTGGAAGCAACTGGGGAGAAGCGAAGGAAGGATAAGTGGAGAAAGGAACACGGAGGCTCTCGGTGGGCACGTGCTCGATATATCTTAATTCGAGGCATCGTCGTTCGCTTTATTGCCCATTTTGTTCTATCGTCGTTGTCTGTCTACCTATTCGTTCGCAGAAGAGTACCACGTACCCGCGCGACTCTCGACGAAAAAGTTGCAGAATGCCGTGGCACCCATCCGCCCATGCACTCCGCGCGCGCGGTCTTCGACCTCCCTCCTCTAGTCTCGATTGACAGTACCTTCGGGGCAAATCTCGCGGGACGAATCTAAATAAGCCTTTCAAAAGGCGTCCCAATAAAAGTGCCTCGACATTTCTAATGAGTTCAGATTCGAATCGTGCCGCGAGTGATGACGTCGCCGGGGGCTCGTAAAGACGCGAATCGCGGGAGCGCGTTGGCTCGCGCGCTTTATCGTGACTCGGTGATCTCAGGCCGGTTGCCGAGGAAGCGTCGAAAGAGAATTGAAGGTACTACACCGTGGCCTATCGCGTTATCGAGCGATGCCCTTTCCCGCGTAGGACCTCGCCGCGGGAGCTCCCGAGACTCTAAATATTCTGTTAACTGACGCAGGCATCCGAAAGACCGGCTCCGAGCTTCGTTCTCTCCCGATCTTTCCCTCGCTCCTGCGAAACCCTCCACGGCAAGTCGCGCAGAAAACGGCGGGCTCGCACGCGATTCTCCTATATCGACGACCGACGTGCCTTACGCCTTCGTTCGGTAAAGAAAAACCGACGGCGCCTTCGGCAACGACGACGACGACGACAACGACGTCGTACGTTGCTTCCCTTCTTGCGAACGTTTCTTCGACCCTTCGCGGTTTCTCCCTCGTTCTCTTCTTTAACGACTACCACTTGCTCTCGCGAGCGCGCGCGCACTCGCGAGAGATCTCGACGGAGCGAGCAACGAGTTCTCCCTTTTCTTTCTACATTTCCCTCCGAGGGAGGATGCTTTTGTAATTACCCTCTACCAGCGATAAATTCGCAGATTTACGCGCGCCGCATGCAAACGAGGGGCAAGGCGGTTATGCGCGGTCCCCACGTACTCGTGAAGTTTCTTGCCCGGCCAAATGGAGAGCACGGGGTCTTTCAATGAGATATTTCACGGCGATAGAAACGTTCGCGTTGCGTGTGGAAAGTAGCAGGAAAAGACGTAACGAACAGCTCGCGGCCGATTGCCGATCTAAAAAGCTCCCGGTCCGTATAATTCCACGGCGAAAACTAGGCGGTGGGTCACGGCGCAACGAATCGAACGTAAAAAGGCGCGTACGAAGTTGCGACATTTCGAGAGTCGTGACGAGAACGTGAGGTGTTCTTCGATCTAGGAAACTCTTGGAATATTCCCGCATCCCATTGGAATAATGTCCGCAGGAGCGGAGGCGGGTTAATTAATCGCATTACTCGTCGAGCCCGTGTCTCGTGGGAGCTAGTACCTGGAGGAACCGTGTGCAATCGAAGAGATAACATTACGATTCAGTCGACGTGACACCAGCACGCAATTGCGCTACGATGCATACGCACTTGGTCGCGAGTCGACGACGCGCCTGTCTCCACGCAATATCCGCGTCGTCGCGCGCGTCACGACGACGGCCACCGAGTCGAGAGGGAGAAAAAGAAGTAACGGGAGGCGAAAGAAAACGGCGGAAAAGAGACGGAGTCGCAGGAAATGGGAGGTCGAGAGGCGAGAGATCGTGAGAGGGAAGAGGACGGGATAAGCAGGAGAGAAAGAGAGGAACGCGGACACGCCCACACGGCCGTGCGTAGAGAGACCGAGAGACTCTAGCGTGTCTGGAAACCTCACGCGAGGAGGTGACAGTGAAAGTTCTGAATCACATTCCAATTCCGACAGAGAGAGAAAGAGAACTATTAATAGTTGGGCGCGACGAACCGCGAATACTCGATAAGGATAATCCGCGGTCGATTATACGCCCAGATTCATCGACGCCTTCCCCGAGTACAATCTCGTTGCGATAGAAAATTTTATAAGCGCGATCCGTTCTATTCACGGTGCTAGAAATTATCGTGGAACTTAAGGAAACTGTAAGTTACCAACCTCGTAAACTCAAAATGCACTGTAACTGGTAAGAGCCGTACCTGAAACAGAAAGAGGAAAGTAGATAGGTAATGTTCCACGCATCGGTGAAGTATCGAATTAAACGTGTTACACGAGCAATGTATTACAAGTTAATATCCACCAATCGAATGGATCAAATTCCAACATTCCTAGACAGTCGAATTTCGTCCGTGTTTTTGCTGTCTCAAAACCGTGGCAAGAACGGAAGATACGAACAGTGAAACGAAGGAACCGAAGGAGACAAGAAACCTCGATCGAATGGAAACGCGAAATTCCCTGTTAACTTGCCTTCACGGATTCGGAGTGGCCTTCCACTCGCTTTTTTCCACGCGATCGCGCGTCTCTATTCTTTTCCACGGCGGAGGGAAGGGATCAACGACCTCTAAGCGTGGACGCGGCGAGATACGTTGTCTTCCTACCGACGACGCGCGAAGAAGGTCAACAGACGACCTTCGAAAGCTCCTTGCTTCGAGAACTCGTCCACCGAGCGAACGAACGTTCTTGCTAGGTGACCGACCAACAACGACGACAACTACGACGACAACTACGACGACTACGACGACGTGTACCTTTTTTCCCGCGGCAACGACGACCCTGAGAACGCGAGAGAGTCCGATGGTTATCGAAACGACGACCTAAACGTGTGTAACAGCGTCGTAACGTCGTGTCTAATGACGCGCGGCTAGGCGCATTACCCGTGAACGCTTCTATTCGTGTAGTAGCCGCGCGTGTACACACGATTCTCCCTTCCATCCACCCCAACACGATTAACGGTGTTAACGCGTACACAAGCCTACGTATATCCATCCGTCTGTCTACATAAAATTAATTCACCGAGCCTTCTTCGCTCCTCCACCACGGTCTCTCTGTACTTTACGCTCAGCACCACCTGACATTTCTTTCCACTCCCCTTTCTTACCCTAACCCACCCTACAGCGACACGTGTAGCGAGACTGTCGACCACCTGTCGCAAAGAGGATCTCCAGGGCAGCGAAAACGACGTTGTTTCTCGATAATGGCACCCTACGCCTCGTCTAACGTTCGCGCTCGCCGATTCCACAGAAGCGGAGAGAAGATAATAATTAGTCTCCTACCGATTGTGAGTAGACGAGACACGTCGTAATTTCGCGCGAGCGACAACGGAAGGTCGATCCTTTGATTCGTAGGATTTATCCAATTATGTCGGCGCGTTTGCGCCGACGACGACGTAATGGACGCGAAAGTTTTCTCTACGCTCTCCCGGTCGTTCGTTCTACGAGAAATTACAGGGAATGGCATCGATCCGCGAGGAGACGCGAAAATTCTACACGTCAGCCCTCTCGTTGCCGCGCGTTGATTTCCGAGGGACTTTGAATACTCTTGTAAGCGCATCGCGTGCACGTTAGCCTCACAGTCCAACTTAATTGCGCGTGAAGAATTTATCTGGCGAGCGAAATGTTCGAGCGAGGTTCTCGCGCCGATATTGACATTACTCGTACCGCGCAAGATAATGGCGCTCCCACTCTTCGAGCCGAACCAAGGCCTGCGTTAAATCGAGACCAATCGATTTTTTTCCTGTGACGACCTACACGGGCTCTGTTACGGGATTTAGTTCGAGCCCTCGCGGAAGAGAATCGTAAATCTCTGACCTATGAAAATTAATGTTTGCCAAAGAAACAGCTTGACTTCGCGAACCTCGATACGCGCGGTCTCCGAAGCAAACGAGTTTTCACGACGAGAGAGACTCTCGGCACAAGGTCACTCGAAGTCGTCGTACCACGCACTCGCGGGATGACTAAACCCATGGTCGTCGAGCGCATGGAGATGGCCACCAAATGATTCAGCGCAGAAACATTCGAGCGAACCGGAAGATCCATCCGGGGAGTGCGCAGGGCCCACGGTGGAGCCCCTTTCTGACCCCGATTTATAGGACGAGATCAAGCGGCGCGATTCGGAACCTTTGGAGCTCGACTCGCAGACTGCAAGAAGGCAAGGAGTGAATTCGTCAAAATCGAAGTAAACAAAGAGGAAGGCAACGGACTCGTCGAGAAACGTTTCGCGCGGGAAGAGGCATGTTTTTCCATCACGTGTGCGCAGTAGCGTGAGAGCAAATGTTTGTCTTAGATAAGACAAGGTCGGATGGACGAGTTTAGAGCTCTTTCCGTTCGCCGTTAATTAAGACTTTGGCAGTATAAGCATAATAAAGATCGACAATACGATCATACGTGCTGTAAATGCTCGTATTCACGAGCAATGACCGGCGTGGGCAACACGAGAGACGCGCAACCGCGTTAATAAATGCAGTGACATTATTCGCCTCCATATCAAACCACAAGTACCACGATGAATCATCCTCGCGAATCGCAAGAATCAATTCCACAACGCGAAGCACTTCGAGTTCCTATTTAACCGGCTCGTATGGCGGCGCTCCTTGTCAGGGTGGAATCGACGAACGATATTTCGCTCGTCCGTTCTCCACTTCGAATATTCGCGCGGTAATACTCCGCCGGTAATCGGAGCATAGAATCTGCGTCGTACGCGAGCCGGTGGCGGCGTTTATTGCACTTGCGCACTCTGCAACCCGCGCGCACGAGGATCCTAAACCCTCGACTTGACAATCCCATCGTCCCTTCCGTCTCGAGAGATAAAAACAGAGAAACATCACGTTATCCGTTAGCGGTAAAAAATAATATTCAAGTATTCTCGCCGTACGAGGATACTTTTTTCGAGGTAAAACACATTTTCGAGTGAATTCTTCTCGGTCGTTGCCCCGACGATCACATTGTTCGACGCTCCGTCGCTTGCGTATTGACGCACTTACATAACTTCTCGAGCAGGAGGATCCTCGAGAAGTTCGGTGGAAGAAATCCAAGGGGGTTCGAATACTCGAAAGCGAGTCTCGATTGCGGTGCTCGCGTGGGTCGCGAAGCGAGTTCAGTGTCAGATCTGAGACGAGTGCTCTCATCTGGCATGCATAAAATACTTCGGTGGCGCCAACGCGTCGGACAGCTCTCTTAGTCGGTACCACAGCGCACGCCGGCACACACACGCCTTCCCTACCTCTCATCTGGACCGTCCCTGTCCTCTTCCTTCGCCCTTTCTCCTCTTCCTTCCCGACGACTCGACCCGCTCTCTTTTTCTCCCTTGATCGCGCGAGCTCGGACCCTTCTCTCTTTCTCTCTGTCGCTCCCTCTACCACGGTGCACCACCTACTTTCTCTTTCTTTCTAGCCATGCGTCGTTCGATGTACGGAGGCAGGCGAACCAGCTCGCAAGTATGTGCATTTTTATGCGCTCATTTATGCCCACGCTTGCACTAAAAATAATCCCCTATCGAAGACGAAGAAGGAACGCGCGCAGGTAATACTTACTCCCGTCACCAACCCTTACCCACCACGTTGTATAATCTGAAACTTTTATGCGCCCCCCGGACGAATGTCTACTTTGGTAGAGCGACCCTTTTCGTTGACCCCTTCGACGTTGAGTTCATTGTAAAAATCCCCTCGTCAAATTGTACAATGAATTCCGCTCGCTCATCGCGCTTCTTCGTTATAAAACATTTCTCAACCGATAATGACGGCGACGTAACGGGGAAAAAAATGGCTCGCTTAAATCGTGAAAGAATTTTCCACGACTCCGAAGCGAATGAACTCGCACAGCGGGCGCTCGTCTCGTCCGACGAAATATTTTAATTGGCAACAATTATTCTTTCGGCTAATTGACAGCCGTAAATAATAGCTCGCGTAATATTTCGTTCCTTAGCTCGGCCGCGCGAGTATCGGGCTCGGGTCCCGTGGGCCGAAGGTGCGTATGAGCTGACGCCCGTGCCTGCGCACTAATGATCGTCGGACGATAGCGTCCGAGGACTTACGTACCTACGTACACAGACGTAAATAAATGGCGCACCGTGCCCTGCGAGACTCTCGTCTCCATATATGACGAGGGTCTCGTCGACGCTCCCGCCGCCCACGCGACGCGATCGGACTCGCCGATCCTCCTCGCGAAGAGAGATCGTTTCCCGACCTTCGAGGTTGCGAAGAGGAATCGGCGCATTATGCGCCGCGAAAGGGAGAATTTCGAAAGAGCGGAAAGCCTTGCGCGCACGGAGTCGGAGGAGAGCAGTCGAAGGCGTGCCGATGAAAGAAAGTCGAAAGTCAATGTCGGCGAATTCGATGCCAGGATCGAATTAAATCGATTCGCGGATAGAGCGAGCCCCGTGAACACGGCAGATGAGGCGGCTTTTATCCGACAGGTATCATTTACAACGTAACCTACGCAAAAGCGGCGACGTGACTCGAAGAACATCGTATACACGCGCATCTACACGTTAAATTTACACGCGTGCTCATTGTTCGTCGTCGCATCGTCGGGGCATTGTCTTCGCTCGTGGACGAGGTAATTTATCGTAATCGTCCGCCGCGTGTACCCGGTGCCGACCGTTCTCCATTTTACTCTCGATGAATGAAAACTTTGCTAGAACATTTTTTCCCCGTGTCTAAGGTAAAGCGAACAGAATTCGAATTTATCGATCGTACCTTCCGAACGACTGGACGTCGAAATATGAAGAGCAGTCGAGTTTCGCACGATTTAAGATGGCCGCGGAATCGAAGAAATAATCGATCTTCCAGGATGCTTCCTAGAACGAATCGCAGAATACTAGACAGGATAGTCGGCGTTCCTTTCCGCGCGAAGAATGCTGTAGTCTCGCGTGTGTCGCGACGTCGCGAACGATTTCAGAGAACGTGGAGGACGGGAGAGCGCAAAAAGATATAGCGCGCGTACCCGGCCCGCAGTGGCGGAGTAGTGGAGGCGGAGGGGGTGAGGAAGCGGGCGGATAAGGGAGAGAAGAAACGCGAAGAAGGAAACAGGATGGTCAAGTGAATAAGTACGAGACACCTATCGGCGGAAAGTTGCGGGCGAGGAACGACATTCCAATCCCTGGATACCGAGCAGCGCCTTCACCTCCTATCTTCCACCTTCCCTCCCTCTCTCGATCCTCCTCAACGTCCTTCCTCTCTTCCTCCCTTGCCGATTCCTCTCCTTGAACTTAACGTTCGTCCGCAGGCCCTTCTCGCCGAGACTCGGCAGCAGCATCAGCGGCACCCTCGAAATACCAAAATTAACCTACCCACGTGAACGCGGGGACGCGAATTAATTCAAGGTCTTCACCGCGAAGGATTTCTCGAGAGCCACCGTGATTCCGCCGATAGATAGAATCTCCGTTATAAATCAGCCCTCGTAACCAATTAGCGATAGAAACGTCACGAATAATCGAAACTCGCCTGGTGGGTACCTACACCGATAAGCTTCGAGTATTTACGCTTGCTTCCCCGAAGGATGGTGCCTTAAGGATTCCCATTGTGAGCTATCCTTGAGGAGCGAATGAGAGAGAGGGAGAGAGAGAAATCTCACGGGAAATCTTTCGATAAATAACGGAAGTTCACGTCGCGCGAGCGCGCGCAAAAATTTCCGCCGAGTGAGCCTTCCTCTTCTCCACGGCTCTCGCGGCGGAAATAAGAAACTCGAGACGTCCGTATACCTACGCTCGTTTCGCGAAATTCCCAAGAAGGCTGGTGAGGAGAAGAGAACCGCCGCCGAGGAGACTCGCAATTCGAGCGACCAAAAGTGCCGCGTCGTCGTCGGCGATGAGATAACCGAGCCATAGATTAGAGGTCCCCCTTACCCGCCGGACAAATTTATCGCCAGGATACGCGTGCAAAAATGCACTTTGTCGGCGAGCGCGCCGCGACCGCGCGACCATTGGTCGGCTACCGCGAAATGCAGTCGGTGCGCGAAACTGAAATAAAGGAGGATTTATCGAATTTTGGCGAACCAACCCCGGGTCCTCGGTGGACGGGCCTAATGGAACTACCGCGTCCGGTGCGAGCTCCGAAAGACTCGGACGCGAAATGTCCTTAAGGGTCGGACACTTGATTCGGCTTATCCGTGGGCACGTGTCGAGATAAAGGACATTAGCTGGTTGCGATCGCTCTTTGATGCTCGGCGCTCCGCGAAACCGACATGTCCAAGGAGAATTTGCCAATAAGCCTCCTAATAGGGGTCTCATTAGAGTTCGAGGGGTGTTTCGAGATTCGAGGGTGGGCCGATGTTCCACGAGGAAGATCGTGCTTCGTTAGAGAGGCGGCACGGAGACGGAATTGCTCAATCGGTATACGAAATTCCATGCTCTTTCTCCCGTCGTCGACCTTGAAAGTTGTTCCGCCTGTATTCTCCGAAAGTTATGTAATCGCCAAACGAGGATCGTCGCGAATCAACGGGTTTGTGCCAGTCACGACGTGTATCGACGCCCAAGCAGCGGGCGAATCGTTTCAGGTAAGAAAACGAGCGAATCAATTCGCTCCCTTAATCGCGAGAAGATTCTCCGATAAGGTTTCAACATTTTTCGGAACTATCGCTCGAGCCGTGATCGAGCTCTTGGCAGAAATAGCGTAATATCGTTATCTTATCGGGATCGACATCGCGATTGGCACTAGGTGGAAAACTTTGAACTTTTCATAACCCGTACCGTTATCGCGAGGCGGCACGGAGAGTGACAGGACACAGAAAGAGAGAGCTTTAACGAACGAGTCAATATTGATACAAGCAGACTGTCACAATGGTTTCTCGCGCGTTTATCTCCGTCACATTCCAGCAGCCTTCTCGCGTCCAACCGCTAGAGGCATCGATCCTGCTCAACGAGTCAATGAGTTCGAGTCGAATGCGGTACTCGAAAGTCTTCGACTTCGAATGTCAGTGACCACACGCGCCTCTGCGAGGCAAACACGTGCGTACGGTAATCCCACCATTTGCGTCAGCTAGCTTCAAAGCAAAAACAGCGAAAAGAAATATTCGAGGACAAAGAACGGTTCTCTGCTTTTCCCTCGTGAAATTAATTACTGGCGTTAGCGTGGAGATTACCGAACTTTAACGATATCCGGCGCCAATTTCGTCGAGACGATCCTCTCGATTCCTCTCACATATTCCTCACCTTCCATTCTCCATCACCCCAGAACCATCTGGCCGCTTCCAACCTGCACGCATCTTTCTCTCCGCACTTCCGCGTCGCTGCGGAGCGGAACGATAAAATCGCGCTCGCGTCGGGCACCTCGACGAATGGCACCGATTGTCGGAGCAGAAGAAGGGACACGCGGGGTGTCCCACCTCGCAGAGAATGTGTTCGAGCGCGTCGGTCAGGAGAGTAGCAACGCGTGACGTTGTTACTTCTCAAAGGTTATCTGCTCGAATTTATCCGCGTGCGAGAGGGCCCACGGCTGGTAACGTAGCGCCTCACTCGAAATGCGCGCGTATTTACGGCGCCCGCGGCACTGTGTCGCGCCAAGTCGTTAAACTTCCACCTCGGTCGAGAAGGTGGTGCACTCGCAGAGAGGACGAAACGAGAGAGGCTGACTCCTTCTCGAGATCGCCACCTCGTGACCCACGCCACCGAGAGAGTCGACTATTCTCGACGAAGGTGCCGATGCATCGGCACCGAGAGAATGGCGCCCTGTCACGCTTCGGACGTTAAGAGCAAAATGGAGCGAGGATCGACACGACGGGAACGTGTCTTACACGTGAGATCAGGATGACCGATACCGGCGCCGAGCGGTATGCATACGGATGTGACTTTCCAGTCAGACGCGCGCTCCGAGATCCGCTCGTATCCCCGCTCCAAGAATAAGGCGGATCGTGGGCCCATCGAGTCACGAGGTAGAAGCAAGAACGTCGAAGCTATGCGAAGTTGTCTACTAATTTCTAAGAACGGATGAAATATAATCTTCGCAGCTGCGCTAAAATCACAATGACCCATTCTCTGCTTCCTACACCCAGATACGAAATAATTACGCGAAACTTTTCCTACATCCTAGAGATTCGTGGCAACAGCTGCCGCTCCGAAGCAGGATAACGCCACCACCCCTCGTCCGTGTAATTTCATTCGAGCGCTCACCGTAAACTGGATTGCAACTCATACACGGTAATAAAAAGGACGATTTCACTCTTGTCAGGCGAAGCGGTACGCGCGCCGACCGGCTGGCGCGTCTCGTCGTCTCGGCCACTCTCCCCGATTACAGTCGCGGCTCGCGAAGGAATCGACGGACGATATTTCGCGAAAGAATTCACGCGCGCCGAGGTCCCGATCGATTTGCATACTTTTATGTCCCTGCATCTCTCGTCTCCAGAGGCGAGCGCGCGCGCGCGAGGTAACGACAGGATCTCTCGAGGTGGTGTCGTATTCGCATACGGGCCGCTCCTTTAGGACGACGCGCGCCACTACGCTCGACGTCGACCATCGACATCGCGTCGAACGACATTCGAGCGCGATCGGCACTCGAGGCGCGAAGTTTACGAACGTATCGGGCCGTTGACTCCATCTCTCCCCACCCATCACTGGTCGATTGAACGCGAGAGAACGAGAAAGAAGGAAGCCAGCCTCCGTGCCCCTTCCGTCACCGTATCCCAACCCCCTCCTCCCGGCACGCTTGTCTCACGAGAATTCGCATAATTGCTGACGGATGCTAATGCGCCCCGCTGCGGAGGAAGAAAAACCAGATTCGCAGGTTTCGGCCAGGCGTCGTCGTCGGGTGTACCGCGAGAGCCTGGGGTTAACCGAGGACCTTGACTGATTCTCCAGCGACGATCGTCCGAATCCAATCGAACGAGAATATCCCAGGCGAGAGGAGTAATGATAAATCGAGGTGTGCTTATCCCACGTAATAAGCGTGGATCCGCGTGGCAATATTTTTCAATGATTCATGCGCGCGGGTCACCGGATGCTCGCGGTGACCACCCTCTCTTATTCTAAGAGGACCGAGAGAGAGGTCTTCTTTCACAGCGACCCGATGAATTTTCACGCACGAGCCGCGAGGGTCGACTTGGAACTAAGGAGGAAGGCACCCCTCTCGCAGGTCGCTGCCTTATTCTTCCTCGGCGCTCGGTCAGGTGCGGATAGACCGGCAGGTAACCCTCATACCTGCGATTATTCACGATCCTCCTTAACTCCGTAGCTCGCACGTGCAAGGGAACGCGCTCAGCGGGCGCCTGAGAAGTCGTAGACGTCGTCTGTCCTAACGAACGGATATTAATCAATCGCGAGCCTCGCGTTACGGGTGCCCAGGGTGTATCGCGCCTCCGCTCGTGACGTCACCACTCGCGCTTGCTCGCTCGTACGCGCGCGTGGTCACTCGATCGCCTCTCGATACGAGATTTATGCTAGATGTTACCTCGTGACTCACCAGCTCGACGCATAACCGAACTCTCCGACGCGTTATCGTGTGCCATTCCGCGGCGACACGTTACTGCGTCGCGAGCGCGGCTCCAGCCACCGGAGGAGGTGGATGCTTTATCGCGGGAGTAAAACCGAGAAGGAATTAATTCGCGCTCGTTTCTCCGATCGAGTTACGGTAATCCATTTACGCGAATTCAATAGAACGCGAGTTCGCGTAAGAGAGGAATATTTGGGAATGTGAAACGGCTTCGTGCTTTAAATTTCCACGACGCTGTTTAGGGAGCCTTCTAATATCGATTGACTCTAGTAATCGAAAGGGTTCTTGGAGAATCGTTTAATCGACTCCCCAATAATTCCAGCCCGAAGACGTTTCCGACCGCGAGACTCTGTTTGTACAGCGCGCTCTAGAATGATTAAGCCCCTAAGAACCCGAGCGAACTAGATTCGTGCCTGTCGTCGAGGATGTTCAATGGCTTCGCTCGTCCGGTCGTGCGCGCGCTTCTGCATCCCTTCGTCCGAGAGCGAGACGCAGCGATTGCGAAGAGAAGTAAGGGTGGTGTTCGCACACGAGCGTACGGATGCCGTACTAGTGGCACGAATACGGTGACCAGAACGATCGCGTGTTTTATTTGTATCGAGCACTCGATACTCGACACTCGATATCCTCCGACAACGGGGTCACTGTCAGGCCAGAAAGAGCCGGAAAGAAGAGGGAGCAGAGAGGAAGGAGGTGAGAAAGAACAAAGGTTCCTTTTCGAGCCTACAATCCGTAAACTCGGTTGATTAGACGACCGCTGATTGCAGGCGCGCGAGCCGTCTAATCTGCGGAAACTGTGCATTAAATTTTCCCACCGGGCTGTCTCTAATCCACGCGGAAACATTTAGACAAGTGTTCGCCTTAAGAGATGAGTCACGCCGCGATTAGAATTTCCTCGCGAGGGAACGATCGAGGAAAGATTTCTCGCGGCCTGCTCCCGACCGACGTGGGCGCGATCAGCGAGTAACTTCTAAGCGTCGGCAGCATTAGGCGAGTCTTAGGTATACCGTTCAAACGAGTACGATAGCATTCTTCGCGAGAAGGGTGAACGAGAGGGTCTCGCGTGGGAAGCGAGCTTAAGCACGCGTGCCGACAAAGTCCCCATCCTCCTTGTCCCTGACCGGGCGATAACACCACCGCCCTGATGTCACTTTCGATTGGTCCGCGTGCCGCGAGCAACGTCTCGTTATGTCGAGCGATCGATAACCGCGATGATATCGTCGGTGAGCTGTCTTCTCGACGATCGTTCTAGCCCTACGTGCAAGGGGCACGAAGTTTCTCCGAAGTGCGGCGAGAAATCGAGAGAAGTACCTCGGCGCGGTGGGTAATCCGTGTCCGCGTTTATCACGTTTATCCGTCCCGCTGTCGCGAACGCGTGTTCGCGCGTCCGTGATGTAAATCGAGAGGCACGGAGAGGCAAAGGTACGCACGCACTCGGCCAATAGAGAAACGCGTAGATTAAGAGTGTGGGGAGAGTCTATGTAAACCATAAACCGCGCCGCGCACCCGCTCCCGAGTCGCTCGATACCTCGTCCGGTGGAACGGAACCGTCCAACAGGTTACCCGGTTATGTGGATGGATTGTACCCGCGTGTACGCAGACGCAGAATTACACACGAGCAGCTCCATACGTCGTAAATGCCCCGGTCTCTCGGTATCCCATCCCCTTTCTCCTTTCCAACCCCCACGCCACCCCTTCTTCCTGTCCGTGCCGTCGAGATAAATTGCCGCGAAGCTCCTTTTTCGTTTTCTTCTTCGTTTTCTACTTCTCCTCCGGCTCATTCGCTTCTTCTACTTCCTCCTCCTCCTTCCACGTGTAAAAGATTTACTCTCTCGTCGAAGCAACTCCGAGAAACGAGAACGTCCCGCTGCTGCATCCGGAGCCTCGAGGAGAGTGTAACGTGAGAGATTCTCTACCGATGCGTGCCTCTTACCCGAGAGTGGAGTTTCGTCGACGGTGATCGCTTTATGACGCGGCCCTCGGTGACCCGTGACCGGAATCGTAAGAGCCAGCGCGAGTAGCGGCCACCGGTGGATGGATGGGGACTCGGCTTACGTACTTTCATCGGGTATCAAGATCCGATGATAGCGTCGTCCTTAACCCTTTCGTCGCTCGCGTCCTCCTCCGAGCTTACGCTTTTGGTATGCGTTTGCGTGCACGCTGTAAAGGAATGCCCTCCAGGACACGTTCGTTCGTTTTATTCTAGTCCTCGGTCGCTACATTTTCATTCGCCCCATTTAATTTCCCAAAATACCGAAGGTAATCGAGTATCTGGAAATTGCGAGGTAAGGAATGAATTCTCCGATTGTATCCGTCGGTACGCCACCCCACATTGACTGTGTTGCCGCGCAGAAAAGGTATTAACGGGTTTCTTCGAAGGCCGCCAGTAGTGAGCAACTCCGAGGCGAGAGCCATCGCGAATTCGTGAAGTTAACTATATTATTACTGCGTTTCCTCGGATCGTCACGGCCACCCGGCCGTTCGGTGGATCGAGCAATCAACCGGCACGATCATCGCGCCGCTACAAGAGAACTTTTCCGTCTTTCCGTTCCCTACTGCCTCTCGAAGGCTCAAGGTCGCGGGGCTCTCTCGATCCTCATGAGTGACGGTCAAAAAGAGAGGAGACGTAGTCGGGCCGCGAGGATCGATGGTATCCGAAGATAGGGACTCGGCTAAGTATGCCTTTGTGCGTAAGAAGGAGAGTCCCGTGGAACCCGAACGATCCGTAATAACTGTCTACCGTTCCTCCCGTCGTAATGATACTCTTATTCCGATATTTCTCTCCGCGCGCTTTCCTTCGTTTCCATCTATCTCGAACTGGCACTCGCGCGAGGCGAATCCGACAAAAAGGCGTTCCAATTCTCCGCCTATCACTTGTACGTCTCGCAGCAGCCGCGGCGGCTTTGAAACGTCGAGAATCCTAGACGAGCTTTTCCTCGCGCGGACGAGGGCAAGCGTTCGGCGAGCCTGGAGAAAAGAAGTACGCGGGTGAAAAAAGAAGGAGGAAGCGCGGAAGCGAAGAAAAAGAAACTCGCTCTCCATCTACGATCTGCTCGGCGATCAACGTCCATGCGCTGATTACCTTCCACGCGGAATGGATGCGGCGCGGCGCTATCACTTTCGCTTCCGCTCGAGCTCCTCGACGAAAGTATTCCCGCGTAATTGGATTCCTCCCGATCGCATCTGATATCGTTTCGTCATCGTGTTCGTGTTATCGATACTGTTTTTTTTCTCTCTCTCTCTCTTCTCCAAGGGTTTCAAACATAAATATTCTCGATGCGCGTACATCCGCTTCGTCTCGTAATGGGAAAACGATCGAAACGATTGTGACGCGGTTCTGTTCTATCGATCGCTATCGCGAATCGTTCTTAGAGTGGCGTATTGGGGCGTGCCTACGTCTTCCGGTTACAAATTAATTTCGAGCCTAGCCCGAAGCGGCAAGGCCCTGAACCGTTATGACACCAAAGCCGGCAACCGCAGATCTCATTAAAGACACGTGGCGCGTAGGTGTTCTACAATATTAAAGGACCCCTCGCGAGACCTTTCAACGCGCTACGACTCGCGAATGTGCTAGGCGCGCGGGCGGGCGCAGATATGCAAAGCTCTTCCGGAAGTGGCAGTCGTCGACGAATCACTTTCGTAGGGAGTGCTGAAAGTTTGTGACTGTCGAGAGATTCGATTTATCGCCCGGTTAATTTATCCCGACGTGCTCCAAACACAATATCACGGAGTTCGATTGAAACCAGACGTAGAACCCGTGTATCGATGGTTACCGCGCATTACCACAGTCGCTGTCCACAATATTGTAAATCGTGGCGGTGGGATTTTTTTCCAAAAAATCCAAATTGAAATTGTAACGCGAGCCGACGCTTTACAAGAAACTACACGGCCATCGTAGAAGGAGAGACCGATCGGTGGTGGTGATAGAAGATTTTCTTTCTTTTCCAGATTTTCCGCCTTTCTCTTTTTCTCCCGTAGGTACCGGTGAGCGTTCGATCAAGAGTCTTGCGTGGGTACGCAACTGCCCCGCACGCGCGAGCACCGATACTATCGAATCCGCTAATCGACATTAGCATACCAAATGTCAATAGCGATATATCCAATGCACTCGCACATCTACCGATCGTTACACGTGCGTGCGAGGTGTGCGCACCTCTCGACGCGGGGCTAAAATCGTATCGAGAGAAAGTTACGAGTGTCGTAGAGGCGTAGGTATAACGTACGCTCGCCGCGCCGCGGTGCTATGACAGTGCTAAATGGTTTTAACCGCGCTAACGACCCCACTCGTTCGATTTTGCGACTCGCCGATTGCCGAACCCTCGGTGCCCTCGCCGATAGAACGATCCTCGCGCTTGCCGGTACATTCACACGCAAAACCCGCGCGCGTTTACTCACGATCGTACAATACCAATCACCATTACAATGCCGGAGTTTACCCTGGTCGGCTCGTAGGCGCGCGACAAAGGTCTCGCCACCCCGGATAAGAAACTCTCAATCGCCCCTAATAACACACGGCATACGAAATTACCTCGCTCTAATTAGGTTTCTCCTTGGGCGTGAGCTGGGCCGTCGAATCAATTGAATTTCTCGTTTAGAGCCGATCGGATTTCCGAGTGGTGAACGTGAACGTCGAGATCACTGGACGGAGACGTAAAATTCCAAGCGAAAATTTTCACCGTATTTACACGTGTATCGCATTACGCGTGTACCAACTCAGCAACGAGCACTCGAAGCGTGCGTAATTCGTCTGGACAGGGATGGCACTGGGTTAGTGCGAGAAAGAAGGGATTGAAAAATTGTGCGGTACCGGTGGAGGAGCTGTCGACTGGCCTCTTCTCGAATGTTATCCGCCTAGACGCCTCTAGGGATTTTTATTCAAACTTTACTACCCCGTTCGACCTCATAACGTCCACTCGAGAACAGTACGGATCGTAAGACGCTCGTGACACCTTCCTCGTGTCACGAGAGTACCGTTAGCGCGAATCGATACCTTCGGTTGCACATCGGAAACCGGACGTGTTCTCCAGAGTCTCCACGATCTGGGACGCTTCCTGAAGCCACGAATTTGGTAATTGAAACGAAACAATCGATTGGCCTTGTCTCTTCCACCAAGGCTCTTACTCGTACTCGCTGCGTGTGAAGCATTTACCGCCCCCCACTTGCCAGATGAACGTCGGAAAAATTTAAAAGAATCGCCGCGCGTCCACCACCACCCGCTCACGCAAGGTCTTCCTCTCCTATTTACGTTGCACTCGATCCTAAATCAACACAACGATTCGAGGGTGCTCGCACGCTCCCTCGACTATCCTCGCTTTGTGAGCGAGCGAGTCAATGGTTACCCCGGCGCACCACAAGGGGGGAAGAAATATTTCTCATGGCTGTTTCGTCACTTCTATCCAATGGATGGAAGGACGAGAGCAGGGCCGAAGAGGCTGTGGCCTTTACACGCGAGAGAAGCATTTCTTCTCTCATTGGAACGACGATGCGACGGAAATCCAAGGTAAATAGAAGGGTAACCTCGAGGGTAACCTGAAATGGGATTTCCTTTTGTACGGTCGACGCGCGTGCAGATGCCGGTGACGGCGCCGACGGTGGTGTGGGAGGAAGAGCACGGCGAATCCAACCGATTCACCATGGATCGAGCAACAGGAGGGGGATCGATGCAACACAGTCAAAGTTAATGTACCTTAATGCACTATCTTGCCCTCCTCCGGGCTCGTGAATAATAAGGCTCGATAATAAAGCGGCTGAATTTACTGCGCCGTTCTCGCGGAGCAGTTTTCTCAGATTATTATGCCGGCACGTTATATTCTGGTCGCGCAACGTTTAACCTGACATTCAGGAGATTGTCTGTCGCAAGCGAGCGCGAGCTTGCGCAATAATCCGCCGCGGAAGAGACCCGCGGCCAACCTAGCACTCGCATTCTCTAATTTTTCTCTCAGACTCGTTGTGATTCGCGGACGTTGCGAGATTCTTCTTCAAATCAGTCCTTCGTACGCGGCTCGTACGTCCGCTCGCGAGAACGAAAAAGTGGGAAGATGAAGAATCGGTGGATCGATCGGAGACAAGAAGGGAACGATCTACGAAGACTTCCTAGAACTAGAAGCCGATCATCGTATTTCTTTCGCGCGATGCTCAGGCGACGCGAGCCGTATCGTAGATATTGCCGATTAAAACGAGAGACGAGCGCGAGGGGCAAGAAGCGAATTAACCGGAGGGGACCACGAGAAACCAACTACAACGGCGCGGTGTGTTCGATCAGACCGTTATTCTTCCTCGAAGGAGATGCGAACCACGCGAATCTTGCGGTCTCCTCCGCCACCGTCGTGGACACGGTCGAACGAATCGGCGAATTCTACGCGGCTAAGGCATTACTAATTAGAATAATAATGGTATCACGCGCGTACTCGTACACGGGATACCGCGTAGCGGATACCACGCATGGCCGAACGTCCATCGAAATAATCGAATCTGCGAGGAATCTACACGGGTAAATTGATTCGCTACCGATACACCGCCTCTACTTCGTCTTCTTCTTCTTCTTCCACCTCTTCGCGCTAGACTCGTGCCCGTGAGGACTAATAAAAGATCGAATGATTCGACGCCGGAAATTCCGTCGCATCCGATCGTCAGCCTCCTACACGAAATGTCGTGACCTCCGTCGAGCATAAACAGTGCCGCCAATTATCATGGGGGATAGGAGAGACCGTTATACGTCGAGAAGAAGGCGATGAAGAAGGGAGAATGTTGGTTGCGCAACGGTAATGACCGACGACCCGATGAATAAATCGATGCGTTCGCTGCCGTCACTCATTGGGTATGCCGCTCTCCGACGCGTATGAAGCGGATAGCTCCTCGTAAAAATCGAAACGGAGGAAAGGAAAGACTGTGAGCAACGGCGGAATAACGGTACCGCATCGCCGCCGAGTTGCCGATCGATGTCGTAAATAACAATTAGCCGCTAGATTACGCGCGAGCTTCATCGAAAGTATTTCTCCTCCCGCAAACGGAAACTACTACCGCTCTCCGGCTAGCGCGGAGCTGGCATTTGAAAGTCCACGTACGAGAAGGTTCGCGGCAAACTGCAGCAGCAGCTACAGCAGCACCGGCTCTCGATTCGCGGAACAAACCGGGTCGTAGGAAAAATATCTCGATTACGGCAGTGACCACCACGCCGCAGCCACCAGGACGCGAGAGGCCCTCCCTCGAACAAAACTGCGCGCTCGCGGCCTTATTTCAGTCCAAGGACTTTTCGGATTTTTTTCAAAGATCACGGGAGGGCGATAAAGTTTGATTTTCTCCAATGGTCGCGACCAGTTGGTCCAGCGACAGAGAGAGGGAGAGAGGGAGAGAGAGAGAGGCACGCGCGAAAAGAAAGGAACCGGACCCCGGGCTGAATAATAAACGCCCTCACACATTGTTACGAGCCGATCGTATGGGGGAGGAGGGGCGAGAAATAAATATGGAGACGCTAGGAATCCGCTCGACGACGACCACGACAACGGCCCAACACTCGCGAGACAATAACGAGTGGGACTCGTAAATTCTAAGCGAGCCGTTCGCGAATCGCGTTATGAGGCCCCCTCGCGGTAACGTCACGTTTCCGTGATCGTGGAATTACTCCAATAATCCCGGGGTCCGATATGCGGCCGCATGCGGGAAGGCATAAATATCGCGACGGAATTCTAGCTCTCCGCGACCACGACTTTCTTCCCTCCCTACCGCGAGATTTGCATGTCGAATTCCGCGAGGCGAGTGGCTAGCACGCGCGCGTGCGCCCAGCATCGTTCACGGCCGGACGATGTTCGTGTCTCGAAATCGAATCGATTATATTACACGTATCGCGATAGCGAGGAGAGACGCGAAATTTGCTTCCGTCCACTCGACCAGGCGAAACGCGTCCTCAAGCACGATCGGAAGAAGCAACAGAACTTGAAAGCAACGAATGATACTAGCCGGTTGCCTCGCGCCCGGAAGAATAATTTCTCAATGGCCTAGTTCACGGTTCGCGAACGTAATTACCGAGTGCTTGTAATTAGCCGGGACCAGGCTTTCCTTCGTGTCGAGAATTGTAACGTATCATCGCCACTTGCGAAATGGCTCATTGTCGCGAACGAACTCAAAGTTAATCGGCAATCGTTACGGAGCAAAGGAGACTTTCAATGGACAGTCGTAAAATCTCGGCTCGCTCCTGTGGCATTATGCATTCAAGCCGCGTTGTAAGGTCCGTTCACGCCGGGGGCAAATAAAAGATAATAAACGCTTCTAAATCTACCGAGAAGACTTCCTGTGCTATCGCGCTCGTCGTAGAAGTGTCCCAGTTGTCCGTTATTGTCATCATTTTGCTCATCTCGCGAGACGCTCCAACAGAAGCGCACCTTTCGGTCGCACCTACTTACGGATCCATCATGCCTGCCCATCGGCGACGGCGCGCGAATAAACAGATGGATCGAGAGTAAGCAAGCTAATATCTACCGTTCTAAAACCGCACGAACCGTCACTCCGGCAACCGTTCGTTGCGATCCCTTATCTCGACCAGCGGATGATATCTCGCGATCTTACCGATCTCGATCGTGTAGCGAAGTTGGAAACAAAATAAATAAATAGTACAGTGGGAAAGGGAGTAGGAGCTGCGCTACGTCTCTGAGAGATACCTTTCGTTCTCGGCCGACACAAAAGGATACCCTTTAGCTTTTTAAATGGCAAATCGAGCCAGTAATAAGGCACTCTCGACATTTATCTGGATCACTGATTATTGGCCTCGCGGGGTACGCTCCGATACACGCGGGCGTCTGCTTTCTGCGATTTACAATGTTACGTCGTAGCTGTGGTAGTTGTTGCTGCCGGTAGCTTCGGGCTAGTCGTACTTCCACAATCCTTCCTTCTCCCTCGGAACCTTACCGCGGGATTTTCCATCCTCGTTGCCTTTGCCCTCTTTCGTTTCCCTCTCGTCCACCCTCGCCCCGCCCCGTGTCCCACCTGGCATCGAACGGCCACCCTTCGTAGCGATTCTCAAGATTACGGGCCGATCGTCGATTATGCCCGCTCTGGAAACTCGCAATTTCAATGCCTATTGCCTGCCAACGGGAATATTAATGCGAAATGGGCTAGCCGCGTTCTCTCCTATCTCCTTCTCTCGAATTCCGTCTCTCTCTCCCTCTCTCTTTCTTTTTATCTCGTTCTCTCTCTCCTTCTCCGCCTCCTTTCTTTCTCCTCCACCACCTCCTCCTCTCCCTGAGCTCGCCCTCTTGGCTCTCTCGATTCGAAGGACATCCGGTTTCTACGTCCGCCGTGTATGGCCGTGCTCCGATACGTCGGAGTTGCGCCGGGACGCACGAAACTCCGGGAGAGGAGAAAACACGTAGAGGCATCGAGAAAATGCCTCGGACGCAGCCAGATAAGCCGTCCACATTGTCATCGGGCAAATAAACCACGAGATTGTATCCTGCGATACAGGATGCGATTAATTGGCAGGTACGCGTGGAGGATTTCTTGCGGGGAACGAGAGAAGACGCACCTGCGCACAGAAGGTTCGTCTTTCGTTTTCTACTTGGCTGTACTGTATTTATCGTCGCAGCAAGATTACGCGTAGAATCGTTATTGTCACGGTGGAAAGCGACGTTAAATATTTTTTAATTCCGTTCGTTAAACTTTACGATTGGGTTTGTCGTAAGGGGTACACCCTGGGGTACACGTCGCCTGAATTTGTTTTTTTTTCATGGTAACTTTCCTCGTGAAGGAATTTTAAACGCGTCACGATTCAATGCAATTTCGTTGTATGGCGTCAAGCGTAGTGTCACTCGTCGCGTGCGAGGACACGTCGTTGACACACAACGATGCATTAATAGCACCCTACGTCGTGCGAATAGAACTGCATATTGGACGCCATTGCAGTAAGGAGCAGCTAAGTGGATCTACGAAGAATGTGGGTCGTCCTTTCTCACGATCGATTTATGGCGCATCGAGAACGTATCCTCGATCGGCCGGGGTACCGTGCGATGGAGAACGACACGAATTTGCATGGGCGACCTCGAATTGTCTTTGAATGCGTAAGAGAATTGGAGCAAAGACCGGTAGTTCGATCGGATCTTCAATTTACCGGTAAACGGTGAGAAGAGGTTGCCTATGCTATTAAGAAAGTCAGAGAAGCCTAGATTCACCCGACGTAAGAGGCTACCGCGTGCTCGCATAATCCTCGTCCGCGTGCGAAAGGCGAAGAGAGAAGGGGCGAAAGAGAAAGAGAACCAGACCACTCGTGCAATGCTCTTTTCCACGTAGTAATGGCGCTTCATCTAAGCCCCCTGCAAACATCTTCGCACTCGTGTAGCACTGTAACAGGATCGTGAGATTCCACGGATTCGTTAACTCGACGAGGTGTCCGACGCTAAAACTCATACCGGTCCATTTAAAATATTCCAGACGTGAAAGTAGGCCGTGGATCGGGAAAATTATTAGATGAAAGTACGTCTTCCGACGACGGCGTGCCGTGTCCGAGAGTAAATTAACGTTTTACATTTTCGCTCAGGCGCTAACGCGAGAAGCGTGTATCCGATAAGCTCACGACTTTTTCTTCTTCTTATTATTATTACTATTTCGGGGCAGCAAAAAGTCTCGCGCGAAATAAGAAATATTTTTGTACAGTCACGGATGACTGTTTACGTCTACGGCAGATACGTTGTGGCACATTCGGAAGTTTAAATATAATCGTACAATCGAAGATGAATAGTATACTATCTTTCCGATAACGCTCACGCGTCTCGCTAACATTCTGGGCACGCGTGATAAATCCAGGCGGATTAGACTACCGCGCGCATTAGACGTCGATGCGCGGTGAGGCGAGAACTTTCCGTTCATTCATACATAAGTTCAACCGACACGATGTCATCGCTGTATATGTATAAACGGTGATATCTTTGTCATTAAAAATCCCTTGGCGTCGCGTCGTCGTGAGCAAACAAGGGTCCCGAGGATGCATAATTAAATACAAGCGGAATGTAAAGCGCGCGCATAATTTACGAAAAAAAAAACCAAATTATCTCGACAGCAATAATTTAAAAACGTCGTTCCTCTCTTTCTCGCTCGTAAACATCGGGCACACGATATTTCTTGAAACCGTCGAACCGGAACCTAACGCTCGCGGAGCAGCACGAAGGGCATCGAAACTCCAGCATCGAACTTTCACTACGGTCCCTTCACGAAGGGTAATGACCACTGGGGAGGACCGAGGCGATCGATGCATTTGTGGTCCGTTGGTATTTTAATAAGCGTTACTTTTGGCCGCTTAGGTGCCTTTAGCGTTCGCCGAAGCGCTCGCGCGCACATAATTAACAGCATCGGGGTCCCTATTCACCGCTTATTTTACTTATTTCTCGACCCACCCATCCTTCGTCATTCTACTCGACTAAACACTCTCCTCTCTCGTAATCGAATCAATCTCACCCGACTGCTTGAAAAAGAAATTCGAGAACGCCTTAACGAGGCCCAATCGACGAAATCCCTCTAATAACTCAGGTACGACGAGGTACCTCATTATTTTCGCGCGCATCTTAGAAGGCAAACGTGCGGCATGCATCGCGTAGCCTCATACTGGCAAAGGTCAAGACCCCAGAAGCGTATTGAGCCTGTGTCAAGGCCATCGCTCGCGCAGGAAACACTACACGGCGACGAGCGTAAGTGCATCGAAGGGGGGAAAAAGGACGAATCGCCTGCTGTGGCTTGGCTCGTCTCAAGTGAGCAAACTCACCGAGTCAACAACCGGTCGGAGAGCAGACACTATCGAGGATCGGCCAGCCAGCCAGCCAGCCAGCCCAGCCAGCCAAGTCAACGCAGCAGGGTAAACGACAACGCTTCATACGCGAGCAACTTTTTTTCGTAGAAAGTAATGTCCGAGATCAACGATGAAGAACAGGCAGGGGACGAAAGGGGGAAGACAATAGCGGGGCCGGAAAATCGTCGGCGTGTGCGCGTGAGAAAAATTCTTCGAGAATGCCGAGCGCGCCGTTAATGGCCGCGCCACGTACAAAGCGCGGGCGCGGACGCGGTCGCGAACGCGGTTCGCGTCTCAGTAAGATACCAACCTCGCGTACCAATTTCTCGACGATGAGCACGTACCTCTACTACATATCCCGCGAGAACGAGCGAGCGGAATAAACCCGAGCGCGTCTCGCGAATCGTCTTCACCACTCTCTAGCGGGGAGGCGGAGGAGAGCGAGCCGAAGATCCGGTAAGGATCGTTATCTGAGACTTGCTCGCGCAAAAGAGGAACAAGAGACTCGTTAAAATTCATGGAGAGACGCTTCTTTCTCGCGGAAACGGCATGTTACCGAGTGTGCCGCGGGGCCGTTATACACACAAACGTTGCTGGAAACGTGCGCCGGTCCCTAGATCGCGTCTTGCTTGGTTTTGCGCGCACACGGCGCGCACGAAACGCGGTGTACCTCGTGGCATTCGACCAGGAGGTACAACAAACTCAAAACTCCCTTGGTACGGTCGAGACACGGTGAACGAAAACACGAATGAAGATTTAAAACGGCCGCCACGGGGCCCTAACCGTCCGCACAATGGAGGCACGATGACGTCACGTGGAGAACTAAAAATATCGTTCGCTCCCAATGACTAATCCCGCTGATCCTTTTCACTGTCCATCGGTGACCAATATGGACGCTGCTTATGGTTCGTTAAATTCGCGATACTTTAATACTGTATTCGATTACGTAAGCGCCCTCTCTCTCTCCCTCTCACCATTGTTTCTACGCGTAACGGCGAGGTCACGCTTTCGAAGGAAGAAAAGAAAGAAAGAAAAAAAAAAAACAGAAAAGGAAGCGTGCGAGGGCGCATGCGCGCGAAGAAAGAGCGGGTAGCACGCTTCACGCTTCTCCTCCACCGCCACGGTCAAACACAACGAGGATCGCGTCGTTAACGAAGGAGCTCCCCTTCATACGGCAACGACAAGGAATTCGCTGGACGGAGGCGCTCGGAGTCCTTCGTTACCACCTGCGCGAGGTGCCAGGTGGCAACGGGTCTGCGGGCGAGGGAAGACGTTCAAAACGCAAGAAGCACGGAGCACCGAGCCCACGGATCAACTGAGAAGGAAACTCGAAGAAATTGAGCGTGTAGATAAGTACCTGTAAGCACGCAGCTTCCCACCTGTTGATTGGGGCGATCGACGCGGCTCCCTCGACTCGTGGATTGTAGCGAGTCTCTTCTCTCTCGTGACTTCTATCTGCGTCCGTCGACGAACGTACGATTATCCAGGACGAGGAAGGATATCTCAAGATACCGGATCGAAGAAAACGAAGCACACCCACTTTAGATACATACACTGTGCACGATTCGCGTCCTCGACTCGCGACGCGTTCTCTCTTCCTCGCGGCCGCCACGTGCCAAAAACGCTTCCTCTCGCGACACGGCTGTTATCCACGCGAGGACCGTGGCGAATTTGGCGAAACGTCAGTGCGCGAGGACCGCTCGACTTCTCGTGGCGGTGGCGGCGACGGCGACAACCAAGACTCCGTCATTATGTCGACGAGTTCGTAATGTATCCACGTCCCACGACCCACTCCGTGCGAGCGTCGATGGACGACTGTTGCCGAAGTTACCCGACCTCGCCTTCCAGCCGAACCACCGAACTGCACCGAGCGTGGACGGAGGCGCGCGAAGGAGACCGAAGCTTGCCGAACGGCTGGCTGGAATGCACGCGGTACAACCTAACCTAACCAACCGGGATCCGAATCGGGATCGGACTCTACGTAGGTTTCGTGCTCGCCGGTTCGAAGGCAATCCAAGGCAAACGACCGCTCTACCCGCTTCGTTCCTCCGCACCATAGAGACCCTTAAGACTGCTATAATCTATGTCTATTATCCTTCTCTCCTTTTCATTGCTCCTTCTCTCTCTCTCACTCACTCGTTTTCTTTCTCATTCTTCTCTCGTCCTCCTTCCTTCCTCCCGCCTGTCTTCCACCACGACTCTCGCCCGTCCTTCTCCCGTTGAACCACCGCATCACGCAGTTTCTTGCAAAACGCAACGTAGCATTCTCGCGTCCCCGACGAAAATGCAATTCGCACGCGCCGCGAGATAAAATTACGCTTCTCGAGGATTCCGTGGACGTTCTTCGACGACGGTTCGTCTTCTTTTCGGGGTGCGGATATACGTAAAAGGATGATGTCACGAGGAACGCAGAGACGATAGAGGTGAGTGAATGAAATATTTCGTTCCGTATGCCGAACGTTAGAAAGCGTTTGGTAATTTCGGTATTTACGATGCGCCAAACCCTGTATCTTTTTGTCATTGTAATGATCGAGGACCTTGTGTACGAGGAGAGAATGTGCCTAATTTATTCCGCGTGGGGAAAGTGCTCGGAAGGATTTCTATTTTCTCGCACGTATACGGATTTTCGAGGATCGATAACAAAAATGTTGGTGCTCGCAGGAGGCGAGACATTAAGGTGAGGTTTTTTCTTCTTTTTTTTCTCTCTCTCTCTCTCCGGAGAATCCATCGGCCGAGTCAATCGTGATCGTTAATCACATCGGGAGTTGGCGAGGTAGATAAAGCGAGTTGCTAAGTGATTTACGCCAGCGCGTTAGGTAGAAGACACATTCAGGAGTTCCTCGACGCGCGTATCTGGAACGTGCTCGAAGCGTTTCGCAATATTAAAATCGTCGACCCTACGATTTGTCTCTCCGGGGATAATATCGCGAATGGCAAAGCTCTCGGGAGTGGAACGTGAGCAATGCGGATTTTCGATGTAAATTCATAAATAACCGGACCTAGAGCATCGATTAGGTATTAATGTTATTCCCGGGAGTACGCTTAAACCACTCACGGTATAGAAAGCAGATATAATTAAATATTCGTAGATAATCCGCGCGTCCCTAGCCTCCTTTGAAAATTGACGTCACCCACCGCGGGCAGAGTTTTTTTGCCGCTTGCACGACACAACGGATAATTCTCGTCGTTTAATTGGGGAGTATGTCTCCAACTTTGTTGATCCTCGCGCGGACGGTGATCGCGAGGAAGACCGCGAAAGGTAAGCGCAAGGCTAACCCCACGATGTTGTAAATTCGCGAATATTTATCCCAAGTACCCCTTGGCGCGCGTGTCCCTACAAAGAGAGAAACGCGCAGTCCATCGTAAAAATCATTCACAACCCCACTTCACCCACGCGTGCGGTTTCGTCCCATAAAATGCAACTAAAATACCGCATTCGCTTACGTTTACTGGAAAGCTTATACAGCTACTTATATAACTTCGCACCTTATGCGTGCCGCAGGAATGCGCGCCTTTGCGAAGGGGGTGGCCTCCCCGAAGGAGCAATGCAGGAAGCGCGGAAGACAAATGATTCGAAACTTCGTGACGATCGTGGAAATAACACGGATCGTCTGGAGCCAGTCCACCACGAAGCTCCGGTCCCCCTCGTCGAGGAAGCGCCCACGGACTCGCCACCCTTTTTTCCCTTCTAAAACCACTCATCGTCGAACGACAACGTCGAAGCTGGAAATCGAGCCAACTCGTTGAAGGTGCACGCGTTCCGCGCGCCACCAGAGAAAGAGAACGAGGGAGAGAAGGAGGACGATATCCTCGAGGAAATTCTTCGTAGCTTCGCGGAGCCCCTACGAAGCGCCCACGGTCGAGCCTCCTCGTCTCCATCTTCTTCGTTCTCCTCCTCCCTTGCTCTTGTTCGTGGCCGGTAACGAAAGAAACGAGATGTTGTTGCCTCGTAAGTTAGATCGTACAGGCACGACTGCACGTTCCTGCATCGGTGCTACATCGTGCTGCCCGGCGTTGCACCGACCATCGTCTTGCCGACCATCTGCCGGCTTCGACCAAGGACATCGGGTCTGTCGTCGCTCGATGCAGCTGACCCGAGGTCGATTCAATTATCGTTACGATTAAAACATTCCCGAATCTTTGATAACGTTGCCATCACCGACAGGCGGATTCCTAAGGCGATCGTGGTTCACTCACGGGACAATGAAGGAGGACGGAAGGTACCTGGTACCTGTATGCCGAGGAATAGGAAGAGGAGGAGAAATGTTCCAAAATACAACGGACTGTAAGTTTCGACTCTTTTTTTTAAATAACTTTCCATTAGGGTGAAGAGAGGACAGAGTGGTTGTGTCAAAGGATGGGCAAGAGTCAGGTAAGGGAAGAAAAGAGGCACGCGCAGAGTGAACCTCCTGATTGCGAGAGACACGCAACAATTGCCGCAATTGACCGCGTAATAGAAACGCGTTATGCAGTCCGCGGCAAGGGGGCCAGGTAGGATACCGGTCGACCTTGAGAACTTACATGATTCCTTAACGTACGTTTTCCCTTTTACGGGAGGGTTCCGCGTTCGCGTAATTGCCGCGCGATATTGCCCGCGACCTGTGAAATTCGAGCGTGCAACACCATCGATCCGTGAACCGAGCGGCGCTATTGCTCACCGTCGCTGCAGCTTGTCTAACGCGCAAGTGCGACTCCACTCGGCTCAACTATCTCCAATAATAATCTAGCTGGAGCACCGAGACGTTGCACAATTTAATTTTCGAATAGAAACCCGACCAGATTCGTTCCGGTGATTTTGCTAATTCCACGCGGGGTCTCGTACGAGGCGGATTTACAGGATCCCGCGGGACACCCCTTTGTCGCGGATACCAGAGAACAACGAACGAATGCAGCGAGCAATGATATCGATCGTGACAAATCGATCGGCCTACTTTTCGGTTTCGGTAAGAAACTCTGTGACGTGAATGCGCAGGTAGAGAAGCACGAGGGAGAGGGTGACGCGAGCGGAACCGCGAAATTGGCATTAATGCAGAAAAATGTATGCTCGATTCCGTGAGATCGATCGGCGCGGATCAATTCGTCGAAGGAGTCTCTCGAGCCGATCGGGCCAGGGCGAGGCGGCGTGAGAGAGCGACTACTCCCGGGATCCATCGGGATTAGATACCGGGAGATTTTTTTATGGTAAACAGATGAAAGTACGCGGCAACGGTCGCCCCGGCGCGCCGCGGCAACGACCAGGGTGTATGCTAAGCGAATGCAAATACGATCCGCGATCTGCATAATTCGCCACGGGATTTCTCCTCCGTTTCTGCATGGTTCTACCTTTTGACCGGCCACTCGGCTTACGCGCGTTCTCGATCGAAGGTGTCGTGTCTTATTGCCGTAGGGTACTACTACCGGTAGCGTGTAATTTTAGGGCTGAAAAAAATCCCCCGCTGCTCCCTTGCACTTGGGCATCCGCCGAATCGTAACCCACGATTTTCAGCGACCAAGTTCAATGTCGGAATTCGTACGTTTCGTGTGTTCGTTGGAGCTTCGTGGAAACACCGAATGATTTCCAGGATAATGGACGGCCCAGGTATACGAGGACCCTCGCAAAAATAGAAACTCGAGAGACACAGGGGTGGAGAGTTTTCCTACGGTAATCTTGGGGTCTGGACTGACCGGCAGGTAGCAAGGGTCCTAGAATGGAGATGGAAATGGGCTTGAATGGAAATCGTCGTATTACAAGCGTTTACCGGTAGTCAAGAGGGTTTTCGTGCCGGTGACGAGATAACGCGGGTCAGCGTCTACCCCGAAAGTTCACGTTTGAGATCTTCTTGTCAACGGAAAACTTCTCAGGGTCTTCGAAGAACGTGTCGTAAGTTCTGCCTACCTCAGGGCGCATGTAAGTTCGTCGAAAATCATAGTCCGCGCATCGCAGCGAATAAATATTCGTCAAATCGAGAATCATTCGAGGAGCCGTGCGCGATTCATCATCGGCAGGTTCTTGTGGCTCCGCGTACATAATTTTCCGGTGGATTGTAGGGTAGCTTAATTGACACGTCATCTCCTCTTGCGGTGCATGCTGGCTACGACGGTACCATTCGTCTTGCTGCTCTTGGATCCACGCGTCGGCCTTAAATCAATTCCCGGTACGGACAAATTACCAAAAAGGATTAATGTCTTCAACGCCGGCCCTAATTGGCCCCAAATCATTCGTGCCGCTCGCCCCTTGTCTCGATCGCTCCGCCGCGCCCCTTTCGATGCGTGCAGACCCCCACCACCCTCACCCTCGATTTTATCTCGTCTCGCTAAAGTCGATTCTATGCCCAGGAGATATTAATGGACGTCCTTTCGGACGACCACTCGCAACGGCCGTATCGATGGGTCACGTGAACCCACGTTGTCGTTTGTCCCCGATCGGACACCTTTAACATCTTCGGAATGACGCAATCGAAATAGGTGGGTGGACAAGCACGTGAAAGAGTTTTATTCATAGAGCGTCGATAGTCCAAAAGATTTAGCGATCTAATGCCGTTGCTCTAACTCACTTTCAACGATAATAACGATTGCAAAACCACCGTCTCGAGTCGCTTTCGTGCGGTTATGGATCTCGAGGACAACGACGTCGAGATGTCAAGGGAATTTGAGAGGCGCAGGTATATAACACTTCTCTCGAAGGACAGAGAAGACCATTAAAAATAGTTGTAGGTGGTTCTGCAATTTTAAAGATAATTGGACGTACATTCTGACAGTCGTTGCCTCAGAATTAGAAACATCTGCGTGATATTTGCCGGGAGAAAGATTGACGTTAAAAATAATGGAACTACATCCCATCCAACGAATAATAGTAATTCCTTGCGCGTAATTTATGCGACGTTGAAAAATTTTAATAGCGCTGCAACAAAGAGCGCGCGCAGCTTGGGCCGAGTGAAGCTTACCTGCAAAAACCTATGTAGCCTAAAGACAATGGCGAATAAGGAGATAGGGAAGGAGAATGACAAGGAGGAGAGTAGGGATATCGGTGTGGGAGCAGAGAAATTATTTATTTGAACGAGTGACAATGAAGCCCCGCAATGGTAGAATTTACGTCGGCCCAGGCGGGACTATTCACGCTGAAAGCTGCGCAAACAAAGAACAGGCTGTACGAAGTGTCTGGACCGGTGCGTTCCGTGCGCCAAGCGGAAGATGAAATATTGTTCCGGAAACAAAGAGACCTGGGGAGAGCGGTGTCACGCGAGTGCAGGTCTTTTTTCGAATGATCCGAAGGAAGGCGAAGGATCTGGACAGCGTGTCGAAAATTTTGCATCGAACGAAGCCACGTCTTCCTACGAGCGAATTAATTCCTCGGTATCGCGTGCAACGCGCAACAGGGGCGTACCGAATTTTAAATGTATCTTTAAAACTGGGCACGCAGACGTTTGCCCTAATGCAATAATCGAGTTCAGCCTGGGCACGTACGTTGTCACGCGAGTGACGCGCGAGACGGACGTGCCCTCGAAAAATTTGCAAGTCGATTTATTCTTTTAACCTACAGCTCCCATAATTAATAGGTGCTTGCCCGGGGTATCGTGTTGCTCGTAAAGCACGCGTGAGACGAAAAAGAGTTTCTGCCCGGCCGTACGCGTATCCCGAGCATATGGACGGGCCATTAATAAATGGGCTCCCGCGTGCGTATCGTGAAGATCGCACTGGAAACACCTGTAGGCGGCACGACACGGTCGATCGAATTATCGCGATTCCCGAAAGAATCGCGGAGATGGCCAGCATCGGGAGATAAAGCGTTAATTGAGAGATACACGCTGACAGCGACATGCACGCATCTCCCTTAATTACGTATAACTGAATCAAGCCGGGCTCGTGTTTTCCATGAAAGCGAGAGTTATTTATGTGGCGCGTCTCGCGGCGTAACGTGAGAATCGAAGGTGTCGCTGTCGAAAAGGTGGAGAGCTTTTCTATTCGAGATATCTTCGATATGATCGTTAAGGGGCACTCAGCTTCTTGCGCATGCTCAGTTCTTCTCTCCTCGCGCTCTCACACGACAAGGCTCGCACCCTCGTCCGAAGTACCGAGCAAAATCTTTGATTTACTCGCAAACAAGCTGCGGGCTCGCTACGTGACCACCGTCATTTGGCGCGTATCGCACACGTATTCATCCCATAATATTAAACTGTCAAAGGTAAGGCGATAAGGCCTGCGACTTATCTAACTGGCATTGCGAAGTCTAGAGTGCCTCGGTAGGTCATATGTGGGCGCATGCGTGATTTGCGCCGATGCGATTTTGTTCGAGGCGTAATGGCGAGTTTCAGAACTGCGCACGTGTGCGCAGATTAACGCGCGCGATGATACCGGGAGGTGTGAAACTTCTGCGATACCCCCCATAAATGACACTCGTAAATAACTCAGAGAGGGTGAAAGCTGTATAGAAATAAGGGCACTAATGCTTCTTGAATTTTTCCATAAATCTTCGATAAAACTTCTTCGTGTTGTACAACAGGGAATTTTACTTTCAAGGATATCTTCGCGAAGTGGATTTTGACACGACCAATTATAAGGTAAAAAATGTGGATAGGGTGCTTCTGGAGTTTGGTTGCGACATGTCGTTGTTGTGCTTGCCGGATTCTCCTAGTGTGTACAGGTCAATCTCCTTCTTAATCTTCTCAACATTTTCCTTCAGAGCGGCCAACGACGTCACTGTTTGCTCCATGACTCTTAATTCCGGTCTGGGTTCGGCGAAAGCAAAGCGACGTTAGTCAAAAGAGCAAAATTAGTTATTAAGTGACGGTAAGCTTACTGGGCTGCTAGCAGACCAGCTTGCATTTTTTTCTCGCTGTAAGCATTTCGTATATCTCTGAGATCCAAATGAAGACGGTTGACATACTCCCGAATATTGCTGGCTTCCTCGCGACACAATTCTAATTCTTTCTTCTCCCTCTCGATATCTTCCAACGCACAGACTTCCTTTTCTTTGTGATGGGCCACTGCTATTACCACCGTCTGGATTCTGTTAGTAGAATCGCATCAATTATTAAGGGACAGACAATGTTTAAAGAACCAAGGACTCGTACTTTTCGCGAAACTTTTCCAGTTCTTTCTGTCGTTCGTCATATTTATCCTTGTAACCAATGTTCTGCATGCAGAGGTACTCGTAATCCATAATAACTATTCCCTCACCCAGGGTCTCTGAATTTTTGAGTTTTTTTTCAACCTCTTCGAGACAATTTCGAAGAATGATGTAAGTAAAGCGACCGTGCGCCAAAACATTGCGCCGACGTCTCTAAAAAGGAAAAAGAACATTTTTTCGGCCATCACTTTCGACGTCGTGCTAGTACGACGCGTACCTGACGATTCAACATTTCGTCCACCCTCCTATCGCTAATTTTTGCACCTGATTTCGCATGTACCAAACCAACTCCCACTTCCCTCTCTAGAGCCAAGAACTCAGCAAAGATTCGCTCGTCCTGTTTCACCTTACTCTGCAGGGTCTCCTCATTAGAGTCTACGTCTGCTAATAATCGAGTAGTGCGGAGCGTTATCTCCTCCATTTCGACCATGTAATTATTCAAAGTAGTTTTATAAAGAACTTCAATATCGTCAGTTTTAAATGTCTTCTCCGGTACGATTTTCTTACGAGCCTACGAATGTTAGTCATGCACTGATTGTCTTCAACAATAGAAACCGCCTGAAACTTTGCAGATTCTCTACTCGTGGGATTGACCAACCTTACTCATCTGCTTCATGACTTGCCTCTCGAGAAGCCTGTTTCTCCTCCATAGTTCCGGCTGTTCGGCTTGCAATTGCGTCAACATGTCGATTATCCCTTCGCGATCGCCTATCAGCTGTCGCGCAAAAACCGAATGTTAATCGCACGACGAGCGATCGAGAAAAAAAAAAGAGAAAAAGAAATCGATTCATTTTCATTCTTATTTTCACTCTACTTTTTCACTCCCATCTCCTCTGGTCCGTGTCCCTTCGCGAGGACGAACGATCGTTGTGCACAATGCGGAAGCACGTCCACGCCGAGGGCTTCGGAATGGAGGCGTCGGGTCTCAGGATATTACGAAGGTCGCGAGGGATAGCAATTCCACGGTTAGAACGAGGGAGAATGACAGGTTTATGCGAACCTCCACGGGTATCTCGGTGAGGGCGCGTTCGTACTCGAAGAACTCAGGTTCCTCCACGCTTTTTTCCAACACGGAGATAGTCCTACTAGGCACCAGGTCCTCCAGGATCTGTTCTTCCTCCTCTACCTCTTCGGCCGGTTCCTTCTCGATATAAGAGAATTGCACCTGTTCGCTTAGCAGACTCACTTCATCCCAGATGGGTCGTGCGCTGGTTTCCTTCTTGGGCTCCGTATGCACCGTTTCATCCCGCTCCTCGGCCTCCTCATAACCTTCATATTCTTCATAATCGTCACCAGGATATACATAGGGTTCGTAGACAGCCTTCGGTTCCTCACGGTTGAGAAGATGATCGTCCTCATCGTTCGCCGCGTTCTCCATTTAAAAAACAACAAGAGCCCACCGAGGAATTGGGAGCTTATAAACGCGCGATAACCTCATCGATTCTGTTCACGAATCCGCCTGATCCGAACAACTGCCGGCCGAAGGAAACATTCGAACGATTTCTTCGCGAATCGACGCTGCATCGAGAAGCTTCATGCGCACGACCTTGAAGATCGAAGATCATCTCTCCTCCCCTGGGTATCTTCATCCAGGTACGCAGATGGGCTCGGTGCAGGGCTCGTACGAGCGCGATCCTGCCGCGCCTACGTAAGCTCGGCGGAGGTACCTAGGTGCGCGAACTCTCGAGAAAAGTCTCTTTGCGGGACGTCGATTAAACCGCTGCGAGCTACCGGACACCATCGGTGCGGATGCACGCTCGCATCCTGCGGCGCGCAAGGCTATGATTTCATCTCGGCGTGCTTTATTCTAACGCCACTTGAGGAGGCACCGCCTGTCCCTCCTTCTCCTTCTCCACCGCCTCCTCCACCGGGGTACCTCGCCACCACGAGGGCTCACGTATGAAAAGTTTATTTATGAGGGACGTACCTCGTTCGATCACGCCGGGGCACCGTGACAGCAGGAACACAGCGAGTTGAAACCCGAGTATCTCTTCTTTTTCGTCGGACCCTAAGCGGAGAGGAATTAATAACGGCGGGACATACACCGAAACGCGTGTGTGGCGTTTCAAAGCCATCTCTCACTACCACGCGGAGCTCACCGCGAGTGGCTACGTCCCACACGGCTAAGAATCGCGAGAGGGACTCTCCGCTGAATCGCGACTCTGATAATAGTATCTTGTCGGCCTTTCTCGTGAATACATGGCCCCGCGCGCACTCCGTGAGCGGAAGTTGTCCTGCCCTTTCAATCGAGCGCGGTAATAAATGAACATTCCTTCTCCGTTTCCCTGGGAAAGTTGTTAATAATGTACGGGGCGATATAAATCGCGAATGGATTTTTCGTTGGATCTCTGCTTCTTTTTCTCTTGACGTGACATCTCTTCGTTTAGACAGGACTTTATACGGTAACTTAATCCTTCACGTTCCGACAGGATTGATCGTGAATGCACGGCGAGCGCAATTTGCCGAATTTTTATTTAGATCTTTGGAGAGGACAAAGGAAACATTTTGCCCCGGATTACGAGATTGACAGTAATAACTTAGACCTTTCGATTAAACGATGTCGTGACATCACGAACTCGAGTGGGTCGTAACTCGTGCTGAAATATATTTTGCATGTACCTTCGACGTACCTACGCTCGAGCGAGTAGTACGGCGGAAATCTCTACTTAATTCGCCGGTCGTCGTCTCTTCTCCGTGCGGTCGGTCGAGATACGAAAAATCACAGATTATGCGTTTCACATCGAAACCCAATCTACGCGCTTGGAATCCCGCAGCTTTAATTATTCCTTAACCCATAATGAGAGATTTCATTCGATCAACGGCCGCCCGCTCGTGACTAATTAAGAACTCGAACCACCCGACGAAATTGCCCTTGTCATTCCCGCTTGTCAAGGCCTTCCTCGGAAATGGAAGTGCGCACTCTATTATCCGGCGGGTAAGGTGACGTTACGGAATAACGAAGAGGCGCGTGCATTCGACCAATAGTGCTCGTTGCTTTATGTACGTGGCCCTACGGGGATTAGATCTCATGAAGACGAAGAGCACGGTGGAGGTGGGTCCGCAGGGGGATAGAGATGGAGGCGGAAAGACGTGGGGAGGAGGAAGAAAGAGAGAGTAGGAAGAGAAAGAAAAGAAGAGTGAGGTACTTGAGGCCGCGTGGGCCGCCGCCACCACTGCATTCCTGTAGGATCAAGGATCCCTGCTTGCATCGTTCGCCCGTGACTGTCTGTACATTCGTGCGCGTGCGCGAGCGCGCTCTCGCCACTGACACAGGCGTGCACGCGGGTCCGTGCATGCACTCCCTCTCGCGATCTTACCAATACTCCGTTCACGGACACACGCGAGAGTACACGGTCCTGAGGTCTTCTATGCGCGGATTCGGTCCTCGGCGTCCGATCGTGTAAGATTTTTTTATCCCCCTTGGTACGCTTGGCGCGAAAAAAATTCCGAGGAAGGAACGGACCCTGAGAGACGTCGGAAAAAGCAGCGCGGCTGCGAGACGTCAGATGGAAAACAAACCGCGACACACGCGGAAGAGACGGCGGAACCGCGTGCAGCACGTTTCGAGCTGAGATTCTCTGGAAATCCATCTTCGATGAATCGTCTACCTCGACTACGTTTTTTCTCTTCGACAGGGCCTTCCTCTCTTCTTCGACGTCCTCCCACCTCTCTACTCTATGCGCGCTCGCGATTGTGTACGTAGTATCGGAGTAACATGTCGGGCGTGTCCAGGCCGTTCGTTGGCCTTTCCTCGGATTTGATTTCCTTTCGAATAGCCGCGTATTCCTGGCTCGTCCGCTCGCGTAGCCAGAGGTGGAAACTGGACTGACTGGCTTTAACGGCGCGTCTCTCTCGGGGCTCGTGTCGGTGATCGTGATACGCGCAAACGCAACGTAGGTATATACGCACAGGTACATCTCGCGCGTACACACGTCGCGCGCCACACGCAACGCACGAGAGCGAGCGCGCTCGAGGGTTTCTCGAGAATGCAAGCGCGTCGAATCGTCGTGCGTCAAATAGAACGCGATGAGAAAGGGTGGAGAGAGAGAAGGAGGAGGAGAGAGGAAGGAAGGGAAGAAAGAGACAGAAGCGAGAAGGAGAGGAAACGCGAGGAGGAAGGAAGAGAAGGAGGGTAGAGGGAAAGATGTTGCAGCCCGCAGATACCATTGTGGCCGGTTGCATAAACCCGCCATCTTGGTATCCTCAAGGACGCGCGTCGAATCCTAAGGTCAACGTACTCGTCTCACATCGGTTGCCCTCTGCCACCTCCTCCTCCTCCTCTCCCACCTCCTCCGCTCATCCTTCCACGTTCATCCTCTTCTTACTCTGGACCTCTATCGCCGCTCTCCTCTCCTTCACTCTCTCCCTCTCTCTTTCTTTCTGCCTTCCCTCTCTTTTCTCCAGCCTCCCTCTCCCGCTCGCGGGGCGAGATGGAGAATCTCATCTGGCCACGAGCGGGATGTCACTGCCATTAATCCCGTCGACACAGCCCTGCGCCAGGGTCGGATCGAGCCCAGAGGAGCCGTCTTCCTCATTTTCTTCCTCTTCTTCTGTCTTCGATCTTACGACCTCCGACTCTCGTACAGAATGATAAACGCAGGATATTCCACGGTGCCCGCGTGACAGCGGGTCCCCACTCCTCGCCACCCCGATCCCGCGTATAAAGTACCGGGTCGTTAGAGCAGCGTATTTAATCTCGCGCAAAAAGCATCATCCAGCGAACTGGACTGATTAGAGACCCTCGGGTTGAACGCTCCTTCTTTGCCGAGCCCGCCAACGTTAGCCGTGACTTTCTAACGCGAGAGTGACAACACCCACTGTAGGAGATAGTGGCCGTGGGTTCCAAGGTTTTACGATAAAACATTAACATCGTTCTCCGTATTTTGTGCCGCGCGAACTGCTTTCTAAATGCGCTAACAACCGACGATAACAATTTAATCGACGAAATAAATCAGCGGAGCAATAAATTTAGGCCACTCTTCCCACGTAATGGCAGAATCTTGGTACTTGTAAGATGATAGACCCGCGGAGAGCTTTTACGAGCTTCAGCGTACGTTGCCTTGAATTTTCGAAGGACAAGGTCCGCGCTATCCGAGATGCTTACAAAAATTCGCGATCTTCTCCGTTGCTTCCAAGACCAGCCGGAATCGCATGATTCTCGAAGCGAGTATCCTTACCGAAGGACGCGCTTGGACACGGTGGATTTGCACGAGCGCGTCGAGCGAAGGGGCAAGTGGAACGAAAAAGGGACGGAATCAGAAGTATGCGGAGCAGAACTGCTCCGAACTGGAGGAGAAAGATGAGGAGGAAAGGAAGAGGAACAAGAAGAAGAAGAGAACGCGGGGTCTGACCCCGGCCATCTTGGCTCGCAGGGTTATTCTATTTATATCTCGGGCCTCACTATATTTAGCTCAGCGAGCCCTGCAGGAAAGCATGCGACGAAGGAGAGAGAGTCTAAGGGCGCGGCAAGGTTCGAGAAGAAGAAGAAGAGGGATCGCTTAAGAAGGGCCTCCAGTTCGAGGTGGCGTAAGAGAAGGGGGAATGGGCAAGTGGACCCGGACGATCGTTGGTTCCACCGAGGTAGCAGAAGGAGGGAGAAGATACCGCGAAGGGAGCAAAAGGGACGGCGGTAGCGAAGTAACGTGGAACGTCGCCCACCACTGGTGCATAGGTAATCCACCTGACGAATACATTAACGCGAATCCGGCTATCTTGTCGACGGCCTTCTCAGGATGCGCATCTCATACTCTCGCATTCCATACCTCGTGCGAGGGGGTGAGGGCACGGGTTACCGGGAGTATGCACTCATTACGAGCCGCAAAAATAATTCTCCCTTCTTCTGGCGCGTCATCGTCCGCTCGTGAAGCCACAACGTGTATCGTCGGAAGTGAAACTTAGTACCCACGAGCTAGAAGGAAGCTCCTCCGCGCGATTACTTTCCCCATTCTCTCTTCGACTTGTCATCTCGATGCACTCCTCGGCACACGTAGGTGGACTCCCGCGCAAAATTTCACAAGAGCAGTCCGATAGACGTTTCACCGGGAGTTCGGGGTGACTGTATGGCCCTGTTGGCCTATCGAGGTTATCGAGGGCCCCGTCGTAAATTCAGACCCCAACAGTCCTCCTTACCACTCTCCGCTCGTCGTCCTCCTCTCTCACTCTCGCCACCTCCGCTCCCGCTTTTACGCCCGTTCGGCCAGGGTCCGACGAACTCGGCGAGTTCACGCCGGTATTTCGCGTTCGCGCACGAGAAGAATCCGTCGCGCCACTGCCCATGGAGTTGGCTCTTATAGCAGGGACGAGCACGAAGACAGCCATATATCCCGGGCGTACACACCGGTCGCATACCAGACGTGGACACTTACAACTTGGGCGTAAGGCCCCGAACGTCCTGCAGTACGTGCCACGACCGGGCATGAGCGGGCATTCGCGAAACCACCGGGGCCCAACTGCCGCGCTAAATCATCCTAGGACGGCTCTCGCGTCCCATCCTGGAAATCCTGTCGAAGAAAGCACCCCCTTCCTGCGGGGTCGTTCGATGGACGAGCTACTTCCTGGCGACCTGTTCTCCACCGACGACCCCCACGCGAATCCATCGCCTTCACCCGGTAACGCCATAACGCATCGGAATGGCGACCATCGACGTGGGACCATGGGCATGCGATCTTTTACGGGATGAATACCGAAGAAAAGAATCCATCGTCGTAAGGGCCGCGGAATTGCACGAACGTGGGACTCGAGCGACGAGCTTTCCACGATGGATTTTCAAATGGCGAAGAAAATATTGTGATGTCCCTCGGTAATGGCCGATAGAATATAAAGGGGTGGAAATATGGTCAAGCTATTTCGCGATGTTGAAATGCTCGTACTGAAGATACGTCGAGTGCGAAGATACCTCCGGTCGATCGGTAGTCACCTTTCGTCATGATCCAATCGTCCGGCTTTCTAACACCTTTCGATGCTGCCACGTGGAGCACGCGTCGGAATAATAAATCAACCTGTTCTCGAAGACGCTGTTAACCCGCGGATGCGAGGAGGCTCGCGTTCATATTTCCATAAGTTTTACCGGAGTGAGAGCTTCTCTGACGGAATATCGGCAGAAGGGCTATGACGTGACATGACCCGCGCGTCCCTGCTTGTAGCGCTAAATCATTTCCGCGAGCTCAACCCTGAGAATTGCGTTCGAACGAGAGATGCGTCGTTTCGTCAGCTCCAAGAGGTGTAAACCAGTCGTTGAATTCCACTCGAGAAAATTGTACGACGCGCCGATGATCGTGAGATGCACGCATGGGCCTCTCGATGAAAGGCTATAGTAAGGACGCGGGAGAAAAAGTTGAGAGGTACGCTTGCGCTGTACTTTATAATTTCACTGAGATGAATTGGCGTTAAACGGCGCGGTGTGGCGTTTACCAATGACGGCGCACTAAATCGTGCTCGGGTAGATCGTGAGCGCGTCGAAGACAATTCTCAAGGGCACGATGAATTTGCGATTTTCTTTTCGTCAAAAAACTGTGTAAAATATTCTTGGAATTTTTAAGGAGAAGGTTCCTTATTTTTGTTTGTTACTAGAATTATTTAATATGGCTCTCGATTGGTCGCAGTACAAGAATCATCCATGCGTTTCGCACGGTGACAAGAAGACGAATCGATCGCGTAAAAAGTGTGCACGGCGTTTAAGAAAAATCGATTCTTACCTTCTACGTCGTTGACGACTCTGCTCGTGCGTCTCGTTGAGAGAATGCCTGCGACGATCGCGATTCCGTTTCTTCAAGCCCTTGCCCTCGCTTGCGTAGATCGACCCGCCCCTCGTCAGCGTTCCAAGGTCGCTGGAAATGGATTTCTCGTGGTGGTTCACGCTGCCCGTTCGCGGCCGGTCGTGACCTTGGGCTTTCACAGAGTTCCCGTAGCCATTCTTACGCGCGCCATTGTTAACATGGCGACCGTGCTCCCTCGGTAGACTACAGTAGAGGTTCTGCGAGGCGTAGATCGTCCTACCGAACGATTTCTCATTACCCGTCACATCTGACACGCTTCCGGTCGATTTGGCAGGGAAGGTCGAATTGAGCTGGTCGTGGCTGTTCCTCGAACCGCCACCCAAATGCTCTCGAAGCCATTTGCCCAGACCTCCTCCTACACTTCCGCCTCCACCGTTGTTGCTCGTGTCACTTGTGATGTACGAATCTCCGGATTTATTCCTGAGCAGACAAATAAAAATCTCATAAATCCAGCTTCTCGCTGCATCTCTCCTCGTGTCGCATAAAAATGTCGAAATAAGAGGACGAGCGTGCGCATGCGAAATCGCGCGGAGTAAGAGCGATAATCTCTCGCTGTATGTTCCATCACAATACGTCGGGAGAATTACAAGGCAATAAGTTAGGAAGGCCGAAAGGGAAGACGGTAGCCGCCGATTTCGAGGTCACGCGGGTGAAAACCGCAAGGCTCGCGAAACGAGATAAAACCTACCGAAATTCGAACGCGGTCGAACGGCAGGAAAAAGAAGGAAACGAAGCGTACACAGGAGCGTATGCCGTGTGGCCTTCGCGAGGGGCTGCGCACAATAGGCCCCGGTAATAATAATGGCCTCGGCCCGTCGCGTCGGTTTCGATTTCAGTATCGGAGCGACGTTGACGAAGAAGAAAGGCCACGCACGTAACGAGGAGAAAACCAAAAAATCGAGGAACAAGAGGGAGAGGAACAGGAGGAGGAGGTTCGGTTCAAGAGAAACCAACAAGAGGGAATCGAGGAGTAGAGGAGGAGTGGGTGGTGGTATTTCGGGGAGAGAAATAAAGAAACGTAGGGAGCGAGAGAAGACGAATGAGAGGCGAATGAATGGCAGCCGGCCTCCGGGGAATCAGGGCGAATGCTTTATAATAATAAGGGACCTGCGTGGCGAAGGAGAGAAGAGGAAAGAAGGAGGGAAGGATCGGCCAGTAGTTAGGACGCGGTAACCTTGGCAAGGTCATCGGTATTTCTGGTCATCGCCACCAGGAGCCGCCAGCGCGTGGTTTCTCCTCGCTTTACCGCTCGCCGGAGGTTCTTCTTTATCGATAATTCTATCTCGTTGTCCCGGGTCTCCATTGTGATACAATTTTTCATTTTCCCTTTCTTCCATTCAATATCCACTGTCCCGAGCAATTTTCTCTCGAGTTCTATTTAAAAACGTCGTCCTCCCTTATCGATGGAGCGTCAAAATCTTCCAAATTCGCAAACGCCATTTTAATTCATTCGCCGTTAAAAATTAACGTTGATCGAAGAGGAGGCTGACGGTGAATTAGGCAAAAAAGAATAATCGACTGAAGAGGTCGATCGGGATCCCACCGGTCGGAAGAGGACGAGGATACGCGAAGGGTCACGAAAACCGACGAACCAGGAGAGAGGGAGACCGCGCGGCTCACCGATGGAGTTTGGCGATTCTCGGTATATTATCCGGCGTGTTACGCCACTGTATAAAATTCCGGTTTTGCAGGCACCTCCGGCCGCGTTCGTTCGGCCGCTCACCCCCCACGCTGTTATCTCTTCGGGCTTTTTTTCGTGCCACTCGTTTTTGTCGATCGCGCCATCCTCGGTCCGTTCCTGGGCCCGAAAGCGAACGCATTATCAGAGAGCACTCGTGAAAACTCGCTTCGCCCAATCAGCCACCTCCTTAGCCAGGCCCGTCGTGCGGTCACCGGCCCAGAGAGGCGAGGTACAAAAAAATCGCACCGTATTTAAAAGTGGGCACGAGGAACCGACGGTGCACCTCGGGAGGACGCGAAACTGGCGCGCGGCCACTCGCCGGGGGCCTTAAAATTCGCGGAAACGGAGAACCCGGTGATCACGACGAGGAAACAGGAAGGATCAATTATTGCGATATTACCGCGAACAGTTGCATCTAGCTGAAGCGATTATTCTCCTCCTCCGGTGCCGTTAAGTGTACCTCGGCCGGACGGTCTCATCCGGGGAGACACCTACGAATCAAGCGTCGGAAAGCGATCGTGGAAGTAGATACGTGACTTCGGAAGACCCTATCTTGCTTCGACGATTGCGGACTAGACGATCCTCTACCCTCGCTCTCTTCAAAGCGCACTCGCTTCTTCCCGTTTAATTACGCTTTAATCTCTCGCATCGACGCCCCCGTGCCCGGAGTTTCGCTTAACCCTGAGCTCACGCGCGCCGTACTGGGCACGCCGTCATTTGTATGCTTCTCGCTCTCGACGCGATTCTCTTTTTACCGCTTTTCGTTCCGCGGTACATTCGTTCTAGTTTATTTTAACGACGATGGCACCGATGGTCCTGTCGCCGTCACCGATTGGACCAGGTGAAAGAGGAAGAAGAAGAGAAGGAGTCCTCTGATGAAGTGCATTGTTCCGCCGCAGTAGCGTAGCCATAACGCGCGCGACACGGCCGAAATAAAATGATTTTTCAAGGTTCTCCTTTGCGGTCAAGACGTTCGACAGACTCGGAGTTTGCTCGGTTACTTCGATGGACTCTACCGAGAAGGAGCAAGCGTGCCGCGAAATTAAAAGAAGTCCACGAAACACGTCCGTGAAGATGGACTTTGAAATTTACGCGTTGTGAAATTCGTCGCGAGGAAGCGGGCGAACGTGACGAGTTCTTCTTTACGACGATTAGGAGGTTCGTACGTGCGAGAAGAGAAGCAAGAGGAACTCGCAATTTCACGGAGCACCCTGTATATATTCGCCCTACACCTTTTCGTGCCTCGATGGCCTGGACTTGGGCTGGTTTTCGTCCCTCCTTACTCTTCGTCTCGCTCGCCGGCTCTTCGGGTTTTGTGTGGCTCGCTTCGCGAGAACCTCGCGTTCTTCTTGTTTTCTTCGTCCTCCGTCCTCTGTGCTTCGTCTCTCCCCTTTCTTCTTCACCCCCTCTTCACTCTCTCTCTCTCCTTTTCTCGTTCGGTTCTGCTCCACGTCGCATCCGTTCTCTCTTCTCGTCTCGCAGGCTCGATCGCAGCAGCTTCTTTCCTTCCACGAGCCTCCTCCCGTCCTTCCACCTTGTCGTTGTTTACTGCCATTTCTTTCCCTTCCTTGTTCTTTTCTCTCCCTTCCTCCACCACGGCGAGCTCTTGCCTTTCCTCGGCTATGTTTCTGTCCTGACTGTCGCTTTGCATCCTTCCTCGCGTCCACCTCGCATCCTTTTTCCAATGAGTGCTGGTGATGCCGAGTCTCCTTCGTAGACCCCTAAGAAGCGAATGCGCGCGCTCTTTTCCCCCGATTAATTTACGCGCCGTCGAGCAGTATTTCCGGTCTCGGCTACCCTGCTGCTTTTGTTTCGTGTTTGGATCTAATTGATAAGGTAGAAAAAAAAATTCTTGCATAATTCCGCGAGTGGACGAAGCGACGAGTGCGTCGAATTAATTATCAGCGGGAACGTAAATCAATATTTTCCGCGAGCCACGAAGGATGACTCGTTCTCCTCGAAATTCCATCGGTCCTCGAACTCCTTGCCAAAAACGATCATCGAAGCGTTTCCGGAGTAACAAGAGTGAAAGTCCTCTCGGCTCGTGTCAATATTGACCGTTTTCCTTGTCGCCGCGTGAACGATCCGTCTCCGACAAACGTCACCGGGTCCTGTTTTAGGCTCTCCTCGAGACATTCTTAAAAAGGCAAACGCGCCGTTCCTTGCGCGCGACGCGACAGCGGCCCCGCACAAATACGGACGGCTTTGTGCCCCTCATAATAGGCCGCATTATGTGCGGACGTCCATCTATTTGGCTAAATTCACCATCGGTCGGCACCTTTGTGCGTTCGGTCCTACGAACAGCCAGGTTAGCACACGAGTCGGAACAAGGATCCCACTGTGGCCGTTGATGCGCGCGCGCACGCGTCTCGTGCTGTAGCGCGCGCTTTTTAAATAGAAGCGCACCGTGACTCGGCTTTCGCGCGACGCCATAGTTGCGTGCCACGAATTCGAGGGACACCGTCACGCGTGAATCTTCCTCGTGAATGTGCGTGGGTACGATCGCACGCGTGCTCACGAGAGCGCGTCCGCTAGAGATCGGTTATCGCAGCTTGGAGATTAAGTTGATTCGACATTACTAATGCCCTGCCTGTTGTGACAGCCACCGTACGGTGAAACGACGATTTTGAGCACGGCGGAATGTCAAATCGGTAATAAAATACTTCTCCTCAATGTAACTGTGAGATGGGTCAGAGGTCGACCCGTGGAGGGCGCAATTAAAACGATCGTTGTCTGAGAGACTGAATTAAATAAGTATGCTTTCGTGGGAGCAACGCGAGGTAAATGTGATTTTTTCACAAACGATTATCGTCGTCGATGGTCCATCTCGAAATTCTTCGAATTTAAGAGGAGATTGCATAGCTCATCTGCATACATAGAAGCGCCGTGACTGTTGATGAATGCGTTATAATAATAGCTTGCGACACGTAATATCGCGCGTATCGTAAATCCACGAGTTACAGGAGAGAAGAAAGTCACGCGCGGGCAACGAAAGAAGGAGAAAGATAGGGAAAGTGCGCGTTGGTATTATTAACCCATTACCGCCCACCGTCGAGCGATACTCGCGCCACGTAAGTCACCGGCGGTAGGGAGAGGAACTCTAATGGCATTACGCGCGTTAATAGATTTAAATCTCGGAGCTGCGGTAACTTAAGCGCGACAAACGATCATTGTCCGCCGACTGGGACCTCGGAGTATGCAATTCTATGGAAACGTGTTTCTCCCACACTTTCCGCCGTCCGATGAATTCTTTTTCCCTTGCCGGCGTACTAGCGCACGGCTTCGATCGGCGTCTCTGTCGCGGCTGACCCTTCGAACCCCGACGTCGTTGGACGATTTACGACAACGTCGTTTCCACCGGTCGGTCCGTCGAATGAAACGTCACGGCTGGAATGGTAAAAACACGGAGGACCGCGTCCCACCGCCATCCCCGAGGCCTCGGCGAATTCTTACGCCTGCAAGTGCAAAGGTCACGAGGTGAGTCCTTTGTTCTTCGAACTTTTATCCGCGCCTGAGGACGTTTTCTTTCCATCGGCCTCGACGCGTCGAATCCGCGCAAAAAAGCCGCGGGACGTTTGTCGAGGCGGAGAGAACGAGTGAAGCGATCGGCGGAGAAGATCGTCCTCGTCGTCGCTCGAGTTCTTCCGTCTTTCTTGGCCGCGATGATCCTTCCGGTCAAGGGTCACGAGGTAAGGTTTTGTTTAACGGTATCGTCCGTCCGTCCGCTCGCGATGCTAATACCTCTCGCTACACGATCATTACTTCCACGGTTGGGACACTGATTGGCTCGTTACGTCACACGATCTCACGCTAATGATCCCAACAAGGCACCGGATATCTCCGATCGGCCGTATCGTTTCGGAGGAATGCGAACGGGCTGAGCCCTCGTCGTCGCCGCAGTCACTCGCTCTCGTACACTCTCGGCTCATGGAACATGTGAGAAAATCGATCATGTTCCGGTGGATCGGGGTCGATCTCGATGCCTTCCCGAGGAAGAAGTGAGACCGAATGTCACGAGGTGCTCGCTCGAGATTATCTTACTTCGAGGAAACGGGAAAGCGACGACGAGACGGAGCGGAAATATCGCGGGAACGCAGGAAGCTCGGTGAGTTAGGACGGTAACCCTGGTGACTGGAGACGATCGTGGTACGCTCTCGTCAGCTAAAAATAATTTATGTGAATTGTTACGATAGGCACATGGAGTTAAGATACCTCGCGGGGAGCTGATTAGTCCTCGAAAGTAGAAGGCCCCGGTTTTTTTCCACGCTCGCCAGGAAGAACTTTGTCACCGATAGGAATTCAATTCGTCTTTAACGAGGTACTTTCGAGACAGCGCGGGTCATTACGTCGCGAGAACGTCTCTTAACTATCGCAAGGTTAGAAATGATGCCCGAGTGAGTGCACGTGTTTTTTTACTGCTCTCGGTGGTAGCAGGCGAATGCAAAGCGACCGAGCGCGCCTTTTCCTTACGATATGCTTGCGTCGGCGTCGCCCCGGCTGCGCAAGGTTTTGCCGCGTGTCGTTGTGCTACTATATTTTCTGACAATGAGTAGTAAAGCTCGGTGATATACGACCGAGTGCCCCTTCTTTTTGCAGCATTTTGCGCGCGGAAGGGATTACGAGGGGGACGGAGCCGAGAGTCGGCGAAGGCGGCAAAAGGGAAACGTAGAGAAAGGAGAAAGAGTCCGACACGAAGTGGCAGAGTAGAGGGACAGTGAGAGATAGAATGGGAGAGAGAGAGAGAAAAGAAGGGTGGAGAGACGAGGAAAAGACGCTCGCTTACGGGAGGATAGAAAAAGGGATGGTTGTCCCGCAGCCATGGTAGTCTGCAAAAATGTTTCGCCATGCAGGCAGCGGCAGCAACCACGATCCCATTTGAATACCGCCTGCCCTTGGCAAGTATTGTCTGCCTTCTTCCTTCATCCCCTTCTTCGTATATCCTTCCCTCTTTTCCTTCCTTCCTTCCTTCCTTCCTTCCTTCCTTCCTTCCTCCCTTCCTTCCTTCCTTCCATCCTTCCTACCCCGCTTCTTTTTATCATTCTTGTTCCCCCTTTTCCGCGCCTCCTCGCGCTCTCCTTTCTCGTATCTCGTTATACATGTTCGCCGTGTAACATGTGACCAAGACGCACATCGGACCGACTCCACGTCGGTCTTCACCACGTGCCAAGTCTCGCTAAATTGCTGGTTAAATTGCCGCTTCGTTTTGCACATTAGCGAGACAAGCTCGTCTAAACCGAGACACTTGCTGGCGCCGACCGACGCCGCATCAATCGAGAGGAAGAGCGGAAAAGGAGACTGACGAGAAGGAAGAGCAGGAGGGTTGAGGTGCGCCAGGCTTCTATGAATAATCGTAAGCCAGGGTCGCCTAACGTGTATGTCATAGAACGAAGGGAAAATACAGTGGAGTCTCTCTCGCTAACGAGTCGCGATCCTCGCAGGAGAAGATTCCTTGGAGGGATAGACAAGGGAAATCACCCCAAAGTCACGAGCGACGTGAGCCCCGCCGCTTTAGAAAGTCGATCCACGACGTGTGTACGCTGCCAAATGAAAAGGGGACAAAAGCGTCTTACGAAAGTATTCGCGAGACGTCGAACCTTGCAATTAGCGACAGATGCAAATAAGAGAAGGATAATTTAGAACGTGGTCGTGCGGATGATAGTGGGCACCGGAGATGATCGCGAGGTATTCCTCCACCTCCACCACCTCCTCGTCCTCCTCCTCCTCCTCTTCCTCCTTAACGAGTCTGCGCGTACGACCTTCTCGCGCGAGGCGTATGGGCGCACGGCATGTGTTTTCGCATTATGTAGCGAGAAGGTAGGGCGAGTCGGAGACGCTCGGTGGGCGTGCATACGTTTACTGTCAAACTATGAATCCGACGGGGCTTCCTCTTATCGTCCTATAATTACACGGCCGGGGTCACACTCGTATAAAGCACGCTCTTAACGCTTCTGATCTTTCGTACGGACGGACGTGCGAATGCACACTGTTTTTATTCTCTCTCTCTCTCTCTCTTTCTTTTTTAAAGAGTGCCTCAGATGGCTTACAAAGTCAGTAAGATTATAGCAGGCTGACGCTTCAACGAGCGTCCGAGCGACCGACCGACCGACCGACCGATCGACCGACCAACACAGCCCATCGGAGTCCGGCCTGCAAACTCCGGAAGATTATAGTTACCTTCCGTCCCGGCGATTCGAATATAATCTTATGCGCCCGCTCTTCGATGTTGCCAAGGAAAGATACTTCCTGTGGCTTGGAACGACTCGCTGCGGAGGTGAATGGGAGCTATGAATTAATTTCATGTTTCCTATCTTATGATTTCTATTTTTCCAAAGGGATCCTTTCACAAATTTCCAATTAACTTCGTGCCCCTGCGCGGTTTCTGATCTGGACCTTGCAGCTCTCGCCTACCTATCACCTATACCAATTACCCTCCATTTGTTTTTGGAAATCTAAATTTTCTAGAACTACGTAGAAGTAATTTCTCAATGTTGGGTGGAGTACGCGATAAAGGACGCATCAAAATCACCAGCGGGCTCTTTGATAGTGAGGCCGGAGAGCGTCCACCCTCGGGGCATTTCCGTTCTTACGCTCCTTTCCCCTCCGTTCTCTGAGAACGTAAGGGCGTATCTACTCGCGAAGTTGGAAGCGTAATCGCGAGGTTTTACAATGCGCTTGCGTATATATTCCTTGGGTGGGATACACGCGCGTAGAGCCGCGGAGACAAGTGGGCAGTTACAAACGGCTCGAATGCGTGCGTACGCGGCTCGCACCACACAGCACCGCGTTGCACGTTAATGCGCGTGTAGTGAGCGCAAAAGGTACCCGTACACACGTAGGCCTTATGTGCGAAGAGTGGACAGTTGCATGCCCAGCGCCGGCGTCGCGATAAACATACGTGTCTTATGGGTCCCGTGGTTCGGTGACGTTGTATATAACATGTACCGCGTATATAATCGTCGATACATAAGGTACGCGCGTACAATATATACGTATATTTATATACGTGTAGTCGGGGGTTCGCGAGCCCCGGTCCCATCGTACGTAGAGAGCCATCGCTGATTGCTAGTCACGTTGCTCCGAGGCAACCGTAGGCAACCCTCTACGTGGGCTCGTTATGGTTTCTCCGGCTCGATAATGTTCGATTGAAATGATCCCGCCGTAAACCGTGAAATACGTACCAATCATACGCGCGCCCGTGTGTACCGGGGAGGGTGAGCGCGCGAGAGGGTGAGCGTGAACACGAGGACTCAACCGTGAGAGAAGGGATTGAGACTTCAGGCGATTCGAGACGACGTCGACGACAACGACGAAGCGGAGAAGGTGGTAGACGGTGGACGTCGCGGCGGTGCACGTTTCAGCACCGATGATAGACTCCACGGAGCATGGGGGACTCGACGCTTAAATTCGAATCGTCCCGATGGAACGTGAGTTTTGTCGATCGATTCCGCAACGGATAGATAAATTTCTCTTGCAGCTGCCACGGCTCGCGGGTTCGACGCCGCGGGTTCTTCGCGATCTCCTCGTAGTCCCGTCCTCGCGAAAGCTCCTACGTTTCGGTTTCTCTTCTTAGAAGAGTCGTAAAAAGATTAAGTTCTTCGAACAGCTGCCGCGCTTACCGACACCCTTCGAGGATAAATATCGCTTTTGTTGTTCGACTTGTATTATCGTTAGACTCTCCTTCTCGCTTTTCTTTTCTCTTCTCTTCATGACTCTGCGTTCTCCTAGCTTCCCGATTGGATCACTCTCGTGACTCGAGGGTGGAATGGTTATCTGCTTCGTCCAGCCAGAGTCATGTTGCATCGCTTCTGAGGAGTACTCTGGAAATGAATTTTTCACGATATCTCGTTTTTTCGATACGTCGTTACGAGTAATTATTTCTTCACGTGTGGTCCTCGGATCAGCCGAACCGCCGAAGGATTTCACCTAAGAACGACAACAATCGTTTAACTTCCGTCAGTAGCTCATCTTCCTCCCTCTCTCTCTCGAGCTTATAAAATATTCATTATACTCTCGTGTTTCCAGGTCACCGGAACACCCGCCCGGAGAGACGTGTGGCTTATGTCACGGAAGGTTGGCATCTCTCTCACGGAATCCGCGCCATGTTGATTAAGCGGGATGACAAGTAGGATATCCCGAATAACACCGAACTCACGTTTCACGGTGGCTTTCTGGAATAACTCAGGGCCCCGGTCGTGATGGCGCATCGCCGTTACAGACACGATTCAGGAAGTGGCAGGTACGGTGTCGGCAAAAATCACCGGGAGAGGACACGCGGCGACACGAGCGTGGAAGTGAAACTACTCTCCGCGGTAAACCGAACGTCGGGGGGATGTGGCATGAAGACGTCGCATTCGAAATAATGGCTGGGGTCTCCGTGGATTCTTTTTAACGGACGAATTCGAGGTTGCGCGCCACTCGGTGGTGCTTTATCGAGGACCGATCGCCACCTCGACGTCCGATGCCTCGCGACTCGGAGCGCGGGAGGATTTAATGCGCCGGTATAAAAATACACACCGCGATCCGAAGAAGGATCCCTCGCGAACCGGGAAGTGAAACTCATCTGCGAGCATCTCTCGACGTCTCGCGGAGATCCCGAGTGCTCGCTTGAAATAATGCCCGATACGCGCCGTGTACCATCGAGAGCTGTCAGTTTGAGAACGAGGATCGAGAAGGAAGACGAGCTCTCCCAGCTGACCGAGAACGGTCATTTATTTGGGTGAAATTATAACCGCGACCCCCGCGGGCCGTAGGTCGTTCCGGAAATAAAGCCGTGCGATACGCTCGGGACCATTTCACCGATGATTCCTCCGCAGGGCGGTCGGTTGTGGGCTAATGACGTGTCGTCTCGTCCCTGTTAGACGGCCATCAACGTCTCTCAGTCTCAAAGGTGTTATTACCGTGTAGCGTCCTACGTGCGCGGAGGCGGCCCGATGGAATTCTAATTAATAGACGGTCAATGATACGCGAGCGGTAGCACAACTCGCGAATCACTGGCGCCCGTTAATTATTTCATTAGAGCGGTAACGAACCACTCGTTGTGACAGACGAGCCACGTTGACCGCAATTATTAGTGAAAGGTGGGTCGTATAACGTTCGGTGAAACTCCGAACCAATTATCGGAGCTTTTTCAGCTTCTCCAAGTCGCGGCTCGTCGACTACTCATCTTTCGCGAGAAGATAACGCGAAAGATGACGCGAAGAGAACGTCCGTGGTACGAGCATGGATACGCGTCGACTACCATCACCGCCAACGCCGCGAAATATGCCGTTTGAAATGAACGGCTCGCGCGGGCTCCGATCCGAGTTCATCCCTTCGAGTTTAATTATGTCGATCACATCCATTCCTCCTACGGGCAGGCGCGCGCGCGCGCAAAATCTATGAAAGGCGTATCGAGATCGAGAAGGCGTACCTAGGATCGCAGTGTTCGTTTAAGTTCAGCTGGGTTCAGGCCACGGTTGAGAATATAATCGAGCGGTGCTCCATTTCCCGCGAGATTGCGCGCCGTTGGAAGCCAAGCGTCTTGGAACCCGGAGAACGAGAGAAGACGATGGTGCAGAGACCCACGTTGGAGGTGGCGGGGTAGCTGAACCGAGGGAGGTGGCACGGAGGTTGGGATCCTTTTACACGAGTCGAGTTGCACGAGTTCCTACACGGAGGTATGGGTGGAGCGAAGGTCACGAGGTCGGGTCAAACGGACGGAGCCTAATGCAAGGATAATCGAAGCTAGAAGATATTACGAGAAATAGAGGAAAAATAACGAGACTGACCATTTTCTGGAATTTGCAGGGTGGAAAGAGGGGTGGCTCGGTCGAATGAGGCTGTTGCTCGGGTTTAAACGAAATATCCGTCGGGATAAGGAAATTTCGAGAAGCAGAGAATAAGTAAAAGGAGTCTGCGAAGAAAACGGAACCTTCGAAGAAGAAATCGATGTTCGGCGCCAGGACGATCGAGATACGGATTAAATCTGAGACGAGACGACTCATCCGATCGCAAATCTCTTTGAATGATCGCGTCTCAAGTTGTTCGTTACTCAACTCGAGATAAAGTTTCAGGTATTATGCATGGAACGAAGTCGAAGTCCAATCCAGGATGTAATATCTTGTAATGTCGCGTCCGACATCCGCTATATCTGTCCGTAGGTAAAGAAAAAAGGGATGAGAATTACAGTAGGCACTTAAACAGCACCGGCAAGAACTCAACGCAAGTTTGTGCAACGAACAAATTGAGATGGCGAAGCTTAGTTTCTAATGGTGAGCACGAGCTTACCGATGATCGTTTCTCATATTATGCTCCTGGTAGGGTCTTAGAATTGCTGGGTAAATTTAATGCGCATAGCCGGTGGTAAGTAAATGAGTTTCAGCGAGAGAGAGCTGTGAAGAAGGAAGAATTAAGCTATGGAGCATGCTACCCAGAATTTGTGCATTGTACGGGTACGTTAATATCTCCCTGAATATTGCAGGTTTTATCGCGCACGAATATAAACGATGACAGGATGTAGATGTAGGCAAGAGTTAGAAAGTTTCTACGTTCCCTCACAATTTCTGTCTTGCGTAATAACTTTCAACAGTGGCGCGCCCTCTATTATCAGCATACGAAAATTTACCGACCGTTTCCACGTAGATCGACGTCGGTAAAAGTGCAAAATATTCCAAAAACGTAACCATCATTTTCGAATCCCACCACTCATATTCACAATCTGCTCCCAGCGATAAAAAAAAAGTGTACTACTTATCAACCTTACGTCCCACAATTCATTCCACATTTTTCTCGATCACCCCTTCCTTCGCATTTTCGCGAGCAGGGCATTTAAGAAGAATCGAGCACGCACCTCCTCTTAATCTCGAACCGTGGGCGCATCTCGGTGGACCGCTTTAATAGTTTCCACTCGGTGAGCGCCTTTCGACCCAAGGCTAAGCAATAAATAATCGGATCGCGAGAGTTATCAGAGCGGGATGCATTCGTCCGGAGTGCCGTGCACAACTCGAGCGGAGTGGAGGAAAAGGTGCATCGATGGGGGTGAAAAAAAGAGAGGAAGGAATGAAACCAGGATGAAGTAGCCGTGGATGCGGAGGTGGTGGAGATGCTGGTGGTGGAGCTGAAGGTGGAGGTGGACGCCGAAGGTGGAAGTGGTGGCGACGGTGGTGGTGGAAGATGTGGTCGGTAGGGAGGAGAGGAAGAGTCTGTGGAGGTGGAGGAAGAGAGGGCCGAGGAGGTGGAAGAAAACGATCAAGAATTCAGACCCGGGTTTGCCGACCGGAGCGCTCACTGACCCCTGACGGCTCCGACCGAGGCGGACGTCACGAGAAACCTTTACCTTCGTTACCTTGGTGGTATTTAAGGATCTTCTTTAGCGTACCGTGTATGTATATACACGGGCTACGCGGGCCCCGTAGATCTTTATCCAAGCCCTCGGCGTCATGAGCGGGTACTCCACTGAACCTGAAACCTCCCCGTAGAGCCATTATCGCTTTGCGCGATACCACCGTGGCGAATTGCCTACGAAACCGTGTTTCGCGGGACAAGCATCGCGACATCGGAGCAGGGGTAAAAACGACCACGTGTGTACAGGGTGTTGCGAAGACATACACGGCAGTATGTCGGGTTGCCTATCCAAAAATCTGCAGGCGCTCGCTCTGCTGACCGACAAGAGAGCGTGGAGGGGAGCAGCCTGCCGATCTACTAATGCTAGGTGGCACTGGACGAGGCTGGGAGGTTGACGTTCTCGACTCGTACCTCGTCTTTATATTAACCGCACTTCAATTATATTGAATGCACTTTACCGACCGGTAAACTTTTTGAACTGCTTTTTTGTTAAGCAGATTAATAGACCGGTCGGTAAGCGTTGGGGACAAAAAGCCGATTTCGGTCGGTAAAGTGCATTCAATATAATTGAAGTGCGGTTAATATAAGGACGAGGCACAAATCGAGAGCGTCAACCTCTCAGCCTCGTCCAATGCCACCTAGCATTAGTAGATCGGCAGGCTGCTCCCCTCCACGCTCTTTTGTCGGTCAGCAGAGCGAGCGCCTGCAGATTTTTGGATAGGCAACCCGATATACTGCCATGTATGTCTTCGCAACACCCAGTACACACGATCCACGTGTAGACGAGGATCGCGGGTTTTACCACCCACCACTGATCCATTCCAAAATTTCCCAACGAAAGTAGTCGGCTATCAATTGCAATGGCTTAATTACCGGCTATGTCGATCAATTTTCTTATCGCGCCACGACCTCGAATTACGTCGACCAAGTTCCGAGGGGTTGAAGGCCATGGTAATGAAATAATGTAAATAGACGTTTTGTCGGAGTGCGTCGACAGTTTTTCAGAGACTTGCTTCTAGTTTGAGCTTCGCTCAAACCGCATGCTTGAATCCAAGTCGAATCGCGATACTCTCAAGATACTTCGTTCCAATTCGTCCGTTATACCGGTGCGTCACTTTCCTTTGAAGAACGCCGAAACGTCGTTGGGGCGAAGGGGAGAGACGCCTCGCGACGTTATTTATCACGGCGTTCTCTTCCTTGACGTTTCTCGCGATCGGATCAGGGCTGATAACGGTACATCATGGACGGAGCACACTCCCGTACACGTCGAGATGTGCACGTACATACCGCGGCTTCGTACAAACTCGTATCATCGACTTACCAACGGCAAACATAATGGCGGGCCATCACCAGCGGGGCATTTTCGCAGTTGTTGCGGGGCCCAATTTATTTCTAGATATGGCAGTCGAATAATTACGTTATCGGTCACTATGAAAGATCGTTACGAAACGCGCTCGCGGCGAAGGACTACTGCGTCAGGATAAGAGACTATTAGTTGCTCGAACAATAGCAATTTCCTATGATAAACTTTTGAATGTTGTCTCATTTACGCAGTTTCAAGTGTGACGCTCGACGATACGCTCGCAGTACATTGCGCGTCCTCAGTGGTAACTAACGTTTCCTTCTGTTTTTTCGACATAGTTTCGGATAGTAGGGAGAAATCAAGATGAATCTTCACTTGCTGACTTTGGCGGCTTTCTGTATTCTAGCTTCCGAAAGTGAAGTAAGTAATTTATGGAATGATCAATATTGTACAATAGTAATATTGTTAACAAAGTGTAACATCCATGATTTCGTACTTCTTCCTAGGCTAAAACATATAAATTTACTAAAGCCTTGGGGGAAACGGTGACGCTATACGAGAATAGTTGGTTCGATTTGGAGGTAGATCAAAAAGGTAACGACAGTACAGTATTCCTGCAGGTGAAGAAACCAGTTACGTTCGAAGACAATATTCGTGTGAGTATCGATCAACGTATCTTGATACGTAAAACAGTAATGCGTGTAGAAAAAAGTTCTTCCGATGTTTCTTTCGCGTATACGTCGCATAAATTGCGAAAATGATGGTGAGCAACAATGTATCATCTCGCTGTGTTTCTTTAAATAAATAGATACAGGTAGTGATGAAAAGGCAGGATAATGTGGAGTTTCCCCTAATGGACGTAGCGACCAACATTTGCACTTTTTTGGAACAAGAGGTTCAGGACCCTACGAGTATTCTCGGACAACTTCGTTTCTCGAAGGCCTTTAGACTGGAAAATAGAAAGTGTCCACTGGGAAAGGTGAGACGACCGAGCGAATCGAAGGAAATAAAGTATCATTAAAAATTCCGCGCTTCTAATTTTTTTTCCAGGCAACGAAGAGATTGTCGCCGTTCATGCTCCCGCTAGAATTCGACCTACAAAACGACATAGGTTGCGGCAAGTTCACTTGTGTAGTCTCGATCCTCAGTTGTGAATCATATAAATGTACAGCAATGGTACAAGTGAAGGCGGACCTGGTCCTCGAGACGGACAACTGTTCCAATAAATTTATGTAGGGGGACGTAGGTGTAATGTCTAAAAAATGTAAAATGCATTATCGAATTGCACACAGCGAACGATTAACGGACATTAATAAATCCAGCTGAAAATGAACGTCCTCAATACCTACGGTTCCACGAAAAGAACTCGTTACGTTATTTTTCAATAGTACCGATGCGAGATTTTTTGGCGATTCGAACGAAACGAGCGAATGTTCGACCAATGCGGAAAGGAGATTCGTGAGATCGCGCGAATCAACGCGAACGATGCCGAAGCATTTATGAATTTCTTTTTAAAGTCTCGTCGAATGGCTGGACCCGAAGTATCATAAGCACGTCCTTGGTTATCATCCGCTCGCATCGCATCGCGCGCGGCTTACGTGTGCCCTCGGTCCATATATTGTATTCGCCTGTGCGAATATGTATTGTATTACCCATACGTTTACACGTCGGGCGGACAATCGAGCGTTAGAGCACGAGCAGCGAGAAATCGTCTAAACCTCTTATCGGGGCTTCATCGGATAATATCGGTGCCCGAACCTCGAACGTAATGGTTATGAGTAATGGTCCGAGATCGTGGCAGCGAGGTCGACTCCGTTGAACCGTGGGCTGTATCTAAGATTCAGATACAGGTACCCGAACTTGCCACGGACAACCTGCTCCGTCCGTTACGCATTATCATTGTTGAGCGCTCCCTGGCATCGATTTGTCGATCGGGCTTTCTACGGCCTACCTCTCTCCGCTTCGCGATACCACGCTGCTCTCCGCTCCACGTAGCAAAATATCTTCGCCTCTCTTACGCCGTTTATAGAGAAAAAAAAATAGGAGAAAAGAAAAAATAATCCACGCTAACCCAGCTCGCCTACGTCCATCTAATTGACTAGCGATACGCGTCGATCTATCATGCATCACCACCCGCGTGCTTTACTTACACCGGTGAATTCACTTATCTCTACCCCTTCATCGTTCATAATTAATTGCGGAGAATTTATTGGGAATCCGATTTCGCGCGTCCACGCTAATGAGACCGCACCGAAGCAACGGCTATTTTTCAGCATGACGTGGGTATCCGCGGCATAGACGCGATACGGGATGCCGTAAACACTGTTTGAACTTGCGCGCAATAAATAAAAGGAATGCGTGAGAAAGCGAAGGAGAGGACGCCCCCGAGGATAAATTTATCGATGTGCACAAGGATGCCGGGGCGAGTGCGCTCGTATGCAGAAAAATGTGTTTCTCGCTTAAAGCGAGCATGCTCGCTGTCAGCTGGAATTTCCTCGGGCGCGTAACATTTGCATCTTCGGGTTTACCCACTTTCCGTGTAATCCGCGCGAACCTGTTCCACGATCTATCCTTCGTCCGAGTGATCATAGTGAACCGAATGTGGGCGAAAGTAAAGCGCACCGATAACTAATGCCACCCGTCGACACAATTATACGGGTATTTACAAATAATTGTAAGTGGCTGGCATAAAAATTCCGTACGTCGCCAGTCGTCTCTGAAGTACGCCGAAAGGAACGTTCAACGTCTTTTCGACGGTTCACTCGAGCCTTATCGAGTGTATACGAATAAGTCCCATAAATATTCGGGTATGATCTCGATCGTGCCCAAGAGACGAGCGGCGAATCGGACTCCTCTCGAGATGGGAAGCGAGCAGGGTGAAGAAGAGGACGGGACAGCGAGGGCCCCGAACGCAATTCATTAGTCGTACAACACGGAAGTGTTTGGAGCCGAGCGGTTTCTCGACGTTCATCGTTGCTCGCCACGTTTGTATGTACTCGTACGCACGCAGAGAGGAGGACGGAGCGTGTGGGTACGCACGGTCCAGCGAAGAGGGACCATCGTCCAGGAGGACCAGCAGGCTGGAAGCATGGACCCTGCCCTGCGTGCCTTATTATGCGCGACGGGGGAGCGCACGAACGATCCGAGGGGCCTCGCATTTTCGGCCGAACGAGACTCAACCTTAAAACACGGAATATATTGCGATAATTCCTCCTCTTCGATCTCTGTCCGGGTACCCCGGCTTTGCCTTAAATAGTATTCTGCCCACCATCCTTCTTCTCCCATCTCTCCTTGCCTCCGTTCGCTCCTTTCCTGCTTCGTCTCTCTCTCCTCTCTCTTCGTTCGAATGTCGTCCACCTCTCTTTCGCTCGACGACCCCCGTGAACACGACCGATGATCAACTGGGAGTGTGAAACGGTCGTTAGAATGGTTTCTTAATATTGTCCAGGGACCCGTTACCCCCTGCAGCTAATCTAGAATTTATACTACCTATAATTCCTCCTGCTGCTCTCGTATTGCTACACCCAAACGTAGAATTCGTTTTGGGACACATTGGGAATGCGAGCATAATATATTGTACTTCGATAATTATTTTGGAAGCCTCGGTGGGGTGTTCTTGCCTGATAAATTGTAGTGCTAGATGGGAGTGGGGAACAGGGTTGCGGGTAGTATAAAATGTACATAGGCGTTCTTTCGCCAGGACGAGCTAGCGGGATGACGAGTCGCGAGTCATTGGACATTCCAACCGCAACGGATTGGGTCTCCGTCTGCCTCTGGCAGCTTCCTCGGGCCCTTCGGCCAGCAGTAACCTCGGTCCAAAAGGATCGAAACCCGCGCCCGAGGCCACACCAAGGCGCGCATGCGCGCGTGCGAATTGCACGCGAGCGCATCCCGCGCTGCGTCTTTGCTCGGTAAGCAGAATTTTCTCTTTTTAAAAAAAGAACACTCTCCAGTAAACATTCAATAGTTCGACGAAAGCAGTATTACAGGCGATGCGATCATCGTTCGAATCTTCGCTCCAAGTTGATCATTATTAAAACCCAGCTGCTTATTCGCAAAATTATTTTCTCTTACCGATTGCATTGCCGCTTGAGCTCCTTGCGCATACTGCCGCGCGCCCGGATGAAGCGTAGGGCTCCGCTACCGAGTGAATTCGCTCGCTTCTCCTCTTTCTCGAAGCCTGAGAGCCACTGCTCCGAGTGCAGGCCGTTCTGCGCGCTGTCATCCATATCCGTCTCACCCTCGGTCGCCGTGCTCGTTGCCACCGACGCCGACGCCTTCAAATTCAACGCCGAGAATGTCTCGGACCTCGTCCCTCGCGTTTCGTCCCCTTCGTCACAGTCACTTCGCGTTTCCCCACGAAGCCCATCGAGCCTGCGCCATCAGGTTTGAAAAACCACCCGCGACGCCCGCCGACCGTCTTGGTCCCATGATGGTGTGTAACAACCTTTAACCTCTAACGGATCGGTCAGGATTCCCGTGATGACGTTGATCTTTCCACTCGATTAATCGGTCTTCGAATCGACGAAAAGTCAAGCCAATCGATTCTCCCCGAGCGAGTGTCCTGTTACCGCTAGACGCGATGACATTTCCTTGATAGTTTTCGATTATCCCGTTGCATCGTAGTCCACCTATGATTGGCTCTCACTCGCGAGACCCGGTGTACGTGAAACGACAGGATTGTCAGAATCGATATGACGCGAGGGTCGATCGCGAATCACCAGCGCACGGTTACTTTCGGTTCTGATATCGTTTATGCGCGCGGCCGGCGTGTCGTACGCTCGAGCGGATTACATAACTGGCATCACCGTACGCACGCATGGACCCGCGACGCACGCACTCAAGGATGAATCGCACGCACACGCGAGGCTCGGCTCACACGCACGCACGTGTGGCCGAATGACCGGTCTTCTCGTTCCACCGGTCCTCTCGTCGACTCCGTGGCCAAAGGACGATAGCCCGATGCCACCCTGCACCTTGCCCCGAACGTGCCACGCAAAATTGCGCCTCTTGCCTCTGTGAGCTTCGAACGAGTCGCGATTGGCAACGACAGGCACTTGGGCGTCCTCCGAAGCCAATGAGCACCATGAACGATATCTCTCATGCGATGATCGGGACCTTTCGACGATTCGAGACAATCGGTAATTCGAATCGACGAAACCTTTTGTCGAGGGAGACGAAATGGCGCAATTACTTCGAGTCTGTGGCGCAGATACCCGGAGGGTTCGAACGGTCGCGACGAAGCTTCGTCGCCGAAATTCACTGGAGAATCACAAGGATGGTGGATCGCGAGAATCGACGATCCCCGATTTCGTAGTCCTGACCCGGAAGTCCTCGCACGGGAGGATCACGAGTCAGCGAGGCTCGTCACGACGGCACCGACTGCTCCGGATTTTCTTTATACTCTCCACGCCGCGGCGCTCACGATCTCGTGCCGCGAGCGGAGGAGCACCAAAAGCGGCGGGGTGGCGCGGTACTCTAATCGTAGTGTTCGATTTCAGCATCGAATACACCGGCTCGCCGTGTGGCCGACGCCGTTCACCCGATTAACGCTCGATGCACCGAGCGAACACTCGCGCCCACTCGAAAATATACGCCTTTGTTCGCCCCGTCTCTCCCTCTCGATGAACTCCGAGGCGAAGAGAAGTCGAGGATTGGCGTGGGTCTGCACCGGTTCACCGTTCACGTACGCGGCACCAGCAGCAAATGTGCCCACCAGTGGTAGCGCTCTGGAGCGACACCTGTGTGAGGAGATGCTACCCTCTTTCCTCTTCTTCTCGAGGCTTCCTCTCCGCGGGCGCTCCGCCGCTCCTCTTACCGTTGCCCTTCGTTCCGCGCTTCCTTCTTTGCTCTCTACCTCGTCCGCTTTTCATTTCGACGGGAGACGAAAACACCCCGGAGGAACGAGCATCTCGAGACTTGCCCGAGGCGTCGCTTGGCAAGATTCAATTTTCCGAGAAGGATTCTAGGTCCTGGTAATAGCATCGATTTCGTGCGATGGATCGAATCGATGATTCACTGGGACGCACTCGTTACGTTCAAGTGGTTCTCTTAAGATTGTCTCTCGTTTGTGGACTGTGTCGAATGAGAACGTGGAATGATAATAAAAGGAGTAAAATGGACACTCGAAGAGGCGAGTCACCGGCACGTAATAAAAGCGCGTAGGGTCTGTACGGCGCGCCAAGAGGGACTGCACGCTATTCTCTCGTCTCTCCGACTCTCCTAACCGATCTCGGTTCGAGCTCCTCCGCTTCGACTTTCTTACTCCCCGATCTGCCGCGGTTCTCTTCGTATCCTTACGCGTACCCTCACATCACGTCGACCACGACAATAACGGCCAAGACGATGTTGCAGGTACGGCCATCGTCGAAGCACGTGCAATTTCTGAAGTAGGGTGTGGCGAGTGCAATTGTTATTGCACGATTTTTCCGATGTTGCAGATTGCGATAGTTTTGGAGGAATTAACGGAAAAGGATTAACGAAGATGAACGCTTTCGAACGTTTTGAAATTTCGCGTGCCCCGATATTATCCCTCTGCTTCCTTCGGTGCAATTACTCAACTCTTCCCTTCTCCATTTTGTAGTCCCTCCTTTTCCGCTGTCTTTTTACCGGGAGAGAGAGAGGGTCACGGTCACGGGCAAGGCCGTGCTCGCGATTGTGTGCACGGTGCTTAAAGCACGGTGTCCATGAAAGAGGATAATGGGCCTACGAATTTAGCGGTGCAGACTTACGAGCCATTTTGCGTACCCGTGCAGGTCCACGCGGTTACCCGTGGGCAGGCGCGCAGGGTGCAATTACGGTCGAGTTCATACGCGTGTGTCCATCGAGGCACATAAATTGAAAGAAAACATCGTTATTTGGTTTTATTCTCAGCGGCCCTTCTCCCTACGCTGGACACGGCTGTAGAAAAACATTCGGTTGATTGCTCACGCTTACGATGCGCACACGCGCACGCGTAAATACACACGGGAGACCAATGAAGCCGATCGTCGAAGAGTCTACGGAACTACTCGATTGGATTACTCCTCGGCGCGTTAACATAAGCAAAGTATACTCTCTTTAATATTCTGCTCTATAATTTCCCGTTTCTTCGAAAATTCCTCTCCTCCGGCACGACCATCCATTTTACCCTCGTAAACGTAGCGATCGACCGATCGAAGCCAGATCGGTCTGTCAATTAGTTCTACAAGTCCCACCCCGTTCCAGCCCGTTGGGAACTTAATCTATGCTCGTAGGACGTATTAGCCTGGTAATTGAACGCTCCTCGCACTCGAGGCCGGACGAACGAGTTCGTGGGAGCACACGCCGTGAAAGTGTCGATAAGGAAACGACTCCGGCGATCGCACTCGCCCGTACCTTGACAAGAAGCTGCAAATGTTTTTACATCGAAATTATTGCCACCGCGATGCGCGTGCCCATCGTGTTTGCGTGCCGCTCGATCACGCTTTCCGGCGCCAAGTGCACCTGGTATCGATACCACTGCGTGCGATCAATGTCGTTCCCGTTATGATTACATTCCGCGCGCCAAGAACATTGTCAACGTGGTCCGCGATCCTGGGACTGCTCTTTAATGAGCGCGTCGCGGTGCCGTTAGTAGGTTACACAGAAAAGACCAGGAATAATTCTTACATGGGAATGGACGAACGTCCAAGTGCGCTCGACGAACGTCACGACTGCGCATTGTTCGCGCAATTAGGCTGCTCGCCGTTCGACGTGGGATTTCGTGGAACCTCTCGCGGTTGGTCATCGAAGATCGACGCGAAGACACGTGGGCGAGTGACTCCACCAGCGTCTCGGTAAATTCTTATCGAGATGAATTCGCGATCGATTTTCCTTGTTCGCGCTTGGAACCGCAACGATGTACCTCCTCGCGAGTAGAACGTGGGACGAGAACGTTGTCCACCTCCACGAAACTCGCTTCTTCCTCGCGAGCGAGACTCGTGCATAAGGCTAGTGGATAGTTCAGTTACCTAACCGATTCCCCGCTAGGCAGTCCGCGCGTTTCCATGTAACTCAACCATCCTCTTACCCCTCTCGGCATTGTCTTGCGCGTCTTTTTTTTTCTCATTCGCGTGTTCGATCGTGTCGATACGATTCCCATTTCTTCGAGCATCCCGACGACTACGCGACTAGGAGGCATGATTGGGAGGCTGCGGTTGCATTTTACTGTCCGCGCCATGGTATTCCAACGAAGAAGGCACGCGCACATGGAACGAGGAAAAAATCCATTCTATTTATCGCACCGAGCCCCAGTCCCCTGGCGTGTCCGCTAAACGGAACTTGGTCGATGACACTTTCTTCGATTGGGCGCTTCTTACGTCATCGATGCAACACGAAAGAGGAAAGAGCAGTCGTCACGGTGCACCATAGAATTCTAACGACAAAGGGGCCCATCAGGGAACCATGGTACTCCATGGGCGCGTGATTTCGAAAGGTGAGTTCTAGCCGTGAAGCCGAGGCATCCCGATGACGAAATAATGATCGCGCTACCATGGAAAGAGGCGACGATGACGTTGTCAAGGCGTGCACGCGCGCGCTTTTACGTTCGTGCGGGTCATCTCGCTATTTATCCACGTTTCTCTCTCTATTCTTCAGTGGCCTCTCCTCACCCTCATATAAACACAGGCCCACGCGACCGAAGCGTACGTGCACGCGCGGGCGCAAACAGGCGCACGATTCACTCTCCACCCCTCTCCCTTTCGTCCGCTTCTCGCGTGGCGTGATGAATGGTGCGAAGGCACGCATCGCCGCTTCGGCGTTATGCTAATTAGACGTCTAATCAATCCCTCGTTTATTCATACCCCCCGCCTAGACCAACCCTCGCCCGAGCTTCTCGCAGGGCCTTGCAACGCGGGGAGTAATTGTTTCGTGCGCAAAGATGGCGAAATTGGAATAGGATCGTAAGGCAGGTATGCCGGTACCCGAAGTCAGAAGAAGCAAGAAATGCTCGGCATCACGAAGACTTAGAAGGTAGGCATCGCGTTTGGTATAACAAGGTTGAGAAACCGATTCGAGACGAGTGCGCAAAATCGCGATCCCTCGAACGTTCCCTCGCGGTAAAGCAACCCTATTCGGAGGATTCTTCGTTTGTCATTCGCCCGAGTATCCTCCGCAGGCGGATGTCGCAAAATTGGATTTTATCGTGATACAGGCCAAGATACTTTTAACGAGGACTGAGAATGTTTTAGAGAATCTGTGCTACCGTGGCATGCTACCCGCGTAGCATCCGTCCTATTCGTCGCGCGAATACTCGCGGAATTCGTCTTTCCACCGATACGGCCCCGGCTACCGGGGCGATAGCATCGCTCATTTATATCAGCGATTACAATTTATAAGAGGGTGTAGGTAATATAATACGGTGAGCGGGCATTAAAGGAGATGGATGCCGATCCCGGATTGCAACAGGTCTTCGCTTTGTCCGCGTACGCAAAAGCTGTCGTTTACGACGTCGTGCCTATAGGCACGTGTAATCGCGAAAGGTTTCACGTAGGTTCGCCCTCACGTGTGCGCTTCTGTCCCGAGCTCGTATATGTGCGCCGTCAGTAAGGTTAGGTTAATAAACGTAATGCGACGCCGGCGAAGTGCAACGTTGCCGGTGCAACCACCCCCGACGTTGCTTCGAGATGAAACGGCGGGGGCGATAGGGCGGGAGTGATACATACAAGGTGTTCTCCCAGTGTTCCAGCCGGAGTGCTCAAGGTCAGGCTTTCGAGGCGAATCGTCGATGTGGGTGAAATTGCGCACACTATTTCGTTAGGGACTAACGCGCGAGCAGTCTTCTTCTTGCTTCTAATTGCTTTTGGATCACTCGAGAAAATCTGGATTGACAATTACGTCGTTAAAAGTATTTCTTTTTGTGTAGATCTTTGAAATTCAAAAAATTATATAAATTGCAGATTTTTCCTTGTTCTTTTTTATCGACGATCTTTCGCTCGTGTCATTATTGAAAACGTAGGATATTAATTTGATCGCAGTTTAAGACGATGAATATTTGAAAAGTGAATAAATATACTCGTGAAATAGATTTTAGCACAGAAAATATCGGTCGTGTGCCGTATACAGATTACTTTTGCCGGAGGACACCCTATATATGGCAAAGGCCTCTCGTTCTCGAGTGCTTATACAGTCTTCGTGCTCGTTGCTGTTTCGTGTAAGCAAATTCGTAAGAGTTCACAATAGGAACGAGGAGGGAAGGCCGGCGATGGAAAACATAGAGGAGGAATGCTTTTCTACGAATCATTATTCCTTCTGCTTCTGGCACAAAAAGCCCAACGTAAGTGTAAAAAAGGATATTCGCCCTTTAAGACGCGAAGATTGAAATGCCGCGAAAGATAAGCGATCGTGACGAAGAGCTTAACGCAAAGCTCTTCCTCCCTTCTACTCTCGCGCGGGCTAACCCGGGTAGATTAAACGGGATATAAAGTAAAATTTATTCGTCCCTCGAATGCACTCGCACTTAAAATGATTATACAGTCTTATAATCGTAGCTGGGTATATACGAGCGGGGAGGTAAGACTACGGTGCGTAGTCTTCTTCCGAGCGTAAATAACTCATGAATTTACGGGAGGCTTCCACTCGCGAGTTATACATCAGACTCATCGCGCACCTGTGTCGCGATAGTTAATCGTCCGTCCGTTTCCATCGGAAGAAGGGCAATCACGATATTAAAGACCGAGGATTCATCTCTGTTCGTCATCGGCGAGATTCGATCTCGGGCGAGCGAAGAAGCGGCGAGCCATTCGTGTGCTTCGATAGGAGTCTCTCTCTCTCTTTCTCTCTCTTTCATCTGGCACCATTCGTAAGCCACGATGCGTGTCGATTAGCTGATTACGCGTTTGCCGTATGATCCCTCGAAATCAGCACGAGCCTTCACGAGAGTATACGCCCGCACACGCGCGCGTGCAAGCACGCTCCACGCTCGTACACGTACACGCGTACCCGGAAGAGCTTTTAATCGGTGCGTTGCACTGGGACAATTAATTCAATCGGCTAGCCATTGCAAGCCTGGGCGCGAGAGAATGGCGTCAGATGAGTGGAAGAAGAGCGAAGATTGGAGAGAGAGAGAGAGAGAGAGAGAGAGAGAGAGAGAGAGAGAGAGAGAGAGAGAGAGGGGAACGATATTTACTCGTCGCGGTGGCTGCACTCGTGGAATATAATATTCGCGGTGCGCCCCTTTCGTGCCTCGCGGGTCCTCGAAGGTACGAAAGGGCCGGCCCTGCTCGCCTTCACGAGTGCCTGACTGCCTGACTGACTGTTCGCTCGTTGGCTTGCCCGCTTACCTACCCGCTTGCTTGTTCACTCGCTCGCTCGCTCGGTTGCCTGCCTGCTCGCCCGCCCGCCTGACTGCCTACCTCCGCTGAACACCCAGAAAAGAAAAGCTCCGGCGCACCTCGGTTGCATAATGCAAGGCGGGTCCGGGGTTCTGTCAGCCAGTTTATCGGCCTGTCAGGTATATATACCCGGTTGACAGATGTTGCCACGGGGGCCCTCGAGGGCTTTCGTACGCGCGACATACGCCCCTATCTCCTTCCCCATTTTCCTTTCTCTCTCTCTCTCTCTCTCTCTCGTTCTTTCACTCGCCATTTCTCTTCCTCTCTCTTCCTCACGCTCGTGCACTCTCTCCCCGTTGTCATACGCATATCTCTCGCTTTTTCTCCCTTTCTCCTTGCTCGTCGCGATCCGTCGCAAATGCGCGTGTACGCGTATCGCCAGTTTCTTTCGCCTCGCGCGTGACTTATACGCGTCCGAACTATTTCTTGTCCCGGCGCGAAGTATATCATTACTGCAACTTTGTATGCGAGCCGGACCACGGTAAGAAGCCGCTCGTTAAAAGCTCACTGAAGTTTCAATCGAGCATCGATCCTCCACATGTTGCAGTCCGTGTTAAGAGCGACCTTAGCTGAAGAGCGTTCGGCCTGTCGATTCACCCTGGGACTATCGCCGGGGGGAAGAAATCGAGAGGCTGCTTTTATTTTTCGTGACACGACGAATAAATCAGCGCTGCGGTCGTGGAACGAGTGCTTCGGACGCGCGAGAATTCATTTTCCACAGGATAATTTAGCTATAAACTGTGTAGCTGGCGTCCTCGATTAGCTCCTTTGCAAGTGAAATCAAGTGGGAAAAATCAGCTTTTGGATACGATTAAAATAATCAGGTTCTAGTCCACGTAGCACGTTCTATGCATCCATCCACTTAACACCTTTCGAAGATACTTCCGTCCGATTATCGTTTGCAAATACCATCGTCCACCTACTCGACCGACAGATACCGTGGTCCCCAAGCGACAAGAGACTCGCATTACTCGGAGCGGTAGCGACTAAGTACGTGCGTGTAACCAGAAACAATTCTTAGTGCTCGGACCTACGATGACGGATCTCTGCGAACTTGTAATACGTCGACGCGGACTGTGACGATGTACGGAAGTAAAGGAAACGAATCCAGGGACGAGGTACATGGGAGTAATATCGCGACGAGAGGAAGAGGCGCTCACAGTGGTGACCCTTGGTACGAGCTTACAAAGGTCGCGAGAGAAGCTTTTAATGCTCGAATACGAGTGTACGTACTACGGGCATGCTTTGTTGCCAGGTGATTTATGGTGGCTCAGAAGAGGGCATGGGAGGAGGGTGGAAGGGTGGTTGGTGAGAGGGGGTGAGGAAATGCCGACTGTCTAGTGTCATGGCGTTTCGTATCGCAGTCACTCGCCTTGCTTCCGGGGTGTCGTGAATCAAGCGAACACGTCGCGACTAGCGCGATTATACGACTTCGCGCGCAGAACATGCCGAGGGTTGCTGAATACTCCGCGAAGAAGAAGCTTTATTGCGGCTACGATTTTCCCAAGGGCTCGGGCTCTCGCTCGTTCGAACTCTTTATCGTCGATTCTCCTCGCCGAGGGACAGTACCGATGTCAGTATGTACGTGGAGAGTGTTTTCAAGTGAGACGAGATTGAGTCACGGTCCTGCTATTCGATGTACATCCTCCGCCGCGACTTCCACGTGATAAAAGGAAGAAGAAAAATCTCTGTCGTGGAGAGTTACGAAACGGAATTATTCCCGGTGCCTATCTGCCGAGCGGTCATCCGTTCTCTTCGATTGCGTGGAACCTTCGGAGAGAGGTGCACGAGCGGTTCGATTGGGGCCTCTTATATCGAAGGCTCGCACGCCGAGCGGCACGGAGCGGAGAAGATGATTTATGACGGCTACTGGCGCGTGGGAGATCGAAGTCGCCCGATTCGCTCGAAAATCGCTTCGGTCTCGTTAGGAGTCTCGAGTCGGCGCAAAAGGCGTGGGCGCGGAATCTCAATCTAAGCGATCAGCGTGGCGGTGGGACGGTGGATAGGTGCGGGCTCCCAAAGTGGGACAAAAATCCAAAGACGAGAGCCCGTGGCCGATTAGCAGGGAGCGCGATAGCGCTTCGACTCACGACATCTCGCTTCCTTCTTCCTCATTTTGCTTCTCTGTATATACCCAGCGTGTATCCTGGCATCTGTACTCGAAGGATGGGAGGAACGAATTATTGTGGACACGGACGCGAGCGGCGGACGAACGCGGGAAATCGAAACTGCGATCGAACCGCATCGAGGCAGAGGCGACTGAGAAACGTGGGCGTTCGATCGGACCGATCCCGCGACTGGCACCTTATACCTATACGAATCCACGAATAGATCTCCGAGGTACTTCGAAAGAGGAGGAGAATAGGGTAGAAGTATCTCGTTTCGCATCTTCCCCGACGTTGTCCCCCGCGAATCGATCGCCAACGAAATCGCTCGCGTGAACGTCGAAAAGTATTCCTCGAAACATCGAGCGTTGCTCGAGATCGAAGGTATCGATCGATGTGCGCGAGATGTTGCAGGATTGCGCTCCAAATGGATTCGAGACGAGCGGGGACGAAAGTGGGGTGCGTGGAAGCGTGCGCCCGCAGTTTGTACCATTCCCACGCCCACCAACGGCAGCCAGCATCAAACCGCAGAGGAGCAGCATAGGTTCGCAAACCACTTATATTACTGCCCCGAGGAAAAAGGCAGCCGTGAGTCGATTTCGTCCTCATGACGGCATCGGGAAAGCTGCCGGAACTTCAACGTGCCCGAGACCGAATCGTTTGTTACACCGTGACGTTCACGAGCACCGTCGGTGATCTTTGATCCTTCGGAGAGGATCCTTAAAAAAATGCCCCGGGCTCCCTGTGCAGCGGCGAATAATGCGAAACCCTTTGCCGAAGCATTGCTACTCGCGGTAGACGGTAAACCGAGCGATATTAATGAGCGATGATACAAGTGTTAATCGAAGCTTCTATTTGCGGATGTCTTAATTACCACGGTTGAAGTAATCAATGTAGAGTTGAATACCTGTGCGATAATTTCTTCTCGTACATCGGCGATCCCTTATTATTTACTGAGTCCACGCGATTTTTAACACACGTGCTGCTACCTAGTCACTAGATTGTTACTGGGAAAACTTCCGTTCGAATACAAAACTTCACTGTCACTTGTATTATTTTCGCATCGTGTTAATATTTTATATTGACAACGACAGTTTATTAAATACAGCTTCCATCGACCGTCGCGTGAAATAAATTGGGCTCGCGTCTTTGATGGAAAGTTCACAAGTCGTCCTCGAATTAATTGGACTAATGATTGTACAGTAATCAGGTAATTATGTACAGAGACATTTCCGTGGATTTAAGTGTCTCCACGTCCATTTTTCCCCGTGAACGGTAAAAGGGGTTTGCTATTAATATCTATAGCCGTCGTCTCCTCCGGTACTTGGAGATGCCGGGCGTGCAGCTGGAAATGTAGCAGTTCCTTCGTATCGTACCATTGGTCGGTAACCAGCGCCGTCAGCAATGTAATCTACTATTTGCGTTCTTCCATCCGGAAGCAGAACATGGTAACTGCCTGTCGCGTCGTTGTCTTTGCGCATCTCCCGATGACCAAAGTCTAAACCTGCCGCAGCGTCTTGTACTTCGTACGAAAACTCGTAATTCGCTGGATCCTAAAAAGAGACGAATATCTTCATGTAAACTTATTGTTAGTGTAAACGATTACAGTGCGTACTTACTCCAGCCCACTCGTCTGGATGGCCACCTCCTCCTCCTCCTCCAGTCGGGCGTGGTCCACTGGGAGGAAGATAAGCGGATCCTTGTGGTTCGCTCCGAATTCCTGCCATCATTCCTATTAATAATAGTCCCTGGTTGGAAAGAAAAATGTGTTTAGTCAGTGAACTTAAGGAACTTTGAATTGCATTTTTAGGACACCTGTTTAAAAATACGCGATCCCCCGAATAACTTCCATAAATTATTTTACACGCGATTGACAATTGACACGATGTTCACACTTAAATCCTTGTTTTGCAATATACGAAAATGTATTATAATCGCGAATTAAAAGAAGAAACGGAAATACTCAGATATCACACGTCCCCGACAATCAGTTCTAAAACCTACCTTCCAAATCATTAGCAATTCGACACAATCTCAGGACAGTTGACAAAACTGAGATGGGCCAACGCCGCCGGCGTCAGTCGGTTTTATACTGTGTTCCTGGTTGTGGGTGCAATGAAATAGAGATAGAAACACAGTCATCTCGAGATAGCTTAATCCGTACGTATAACCGTAATTGTATATAATAATAAAACCGCAGATCTCCGTCTACCCCTACAGCTATGCAATCATTTCCATCGTAGCGCACAATTGCTGATCATTTGCAACACTTATCATTTGTCTCGGCATTCGCCGAAATTGTTAATAGATACTCCAACTGATCGACTTTTGGTTCGTAGACTATCGCGGATGTATCTGTGTCAACGTGCCTAGATGTAAATGTAAAGATAATGACTTGAGTATTTTACGACGAACCTTCTCATTTTATGAGAAGCTTTACCCTGTTCAAACAGAGGAGGACATCTGAAAAATTGTGAAACAAACGAAGCAGTATTAGTGTGCTACTCTACGAAATATCAGTCGAAGGAAGTCGCAAATTATAGAAAGGGATTGCGAAACCAGCAGGTAAATGATGTTGCGATTTACGTGGTCAAAGATAGATATTTGAAATGAAAAGATCCATTGAATCTCTTGATAATATATTCAATAATTTTGAAAAAGTATTCATATTACATATTACCGATGAAAGATAATATTGTCGTGCAGGCATGCACAAGTGTAAAAAACACTTTATTATTTGTCTGGTGAAAAGATATCGGGAAGTTAGATAAAGTCGCGTTAAACAGTCTAATTATTTAGAAGAGTTAGACAATTCTCGGAAGTTTTCATGTTGCTTACCGGAGGACTGGATGTGGCTCACAATTCGAATGATGCTGTGTGTATCTCGTTTCAATCTTCGCGGCTCTTTTTACATCAGCATTTTTTCTCCTAATTAATTTACACGATGATTAGCCGTCCATTTAAATGATTTAAAGATTTCAGGAATAAAATCAATAAATTCTCTTAATGTTTTGCATCCGATTCGTGTGCCTGAAAAATGCACTTATTTATAACAAGTAGGATCATTTTATTTTAACTCGAACTTAGATTTTGTCTTTACATTGAAACTGAAAATTATAAGACTATATAATACCCATAGACTTATACTCATAGACCGCGCATTCTGTGAGAAGCGTTGAAGACAACATGATACGAGAAAGCAATACTGGGAGTGAGCCTGTCTCTGTCTAACTGGAGCACTGGTGGGGGGAATAAGGAAAAGAGTGACGGTAAACGTATGCTCTTCTCCTCTTTTCCTTATTCCCCCCACCAACGCTCCAGACAGAGACAGGCTCACTCCCAATATTGCTCTCTCGTGTCATGTTGTCTTCAACGCTTCTCACAGAATGCGCGGTCTATGAGTATAAGTCTATGATAATACCACCGAGGAGAGATTGTTAAAGAGGGTTAGCTAACCCATGTCAGTATCAATATATTCGGCGGTGCCGTTTTTTGAATTTCGAGGATAATTGCAGTGCCCTGCTCGATCGACGGTACTTATGGGGTTAAAAACGTAAACTGTGTCGATTTGATATGTAGTTATGCCAAAGTGGTGCTCGCCACAGCGAAAAGCGTCACTTTTCGAGAATCCTTTCTTACTGGTATTATCCTTTATTATTGTCATGTAAACGTATCCAGAAAAGAAGAAAAAATGCTGCGCTGCGAAGTGTGCCCCCTGGATATTAGACTCTGGCGTTAAAAATTAACAACGTCGATGTGAAGGCAGTCGAGAAAGTGATAGCAGCGCCGTTCTCGGAAATATTCGCTGCGTAGTGCGTGCGTGTGCATTGTGTCATGGTTGGTTGGGGCGATTGGGCCAGTTATCAGCAGTTATGATTGAATGCCACAACAAGGTTTTGTATTCGAGGTACGTGGAAAAATAAAATGTGACGAATACACAAAGAATTTTACTCACAAATATCGAGAATTTCCACAGTAATAAAACGGTTGTACGCTATTTATTGTTTTTAGCATCTCTTAGCATAGGTTAAAACGTTGATTGTGAGTTTTCCACAATCTACTTGGCCATCTTATGTGTATTCGATGGGAAAGTATAGCATTGTTTCGCTTTGTTTATTAATCATGATGTTTGTAAAACTTTATTGGATAATGACTGTATCTTGTAATATAAATTTTTAACTTATAATTTACAAGAACATTAAATTTTCGATTTTATGGCAATATGTTTATGTCATGTCTGCTTCCATCTGCACTGACCGAATGATATCACTTTCTATGAATTTCACCATATTTTATTTTTCAGGCATAAAAATGGCACGTGTTCTTGTCTATGAAAGGTCCATAGATCCTGGGACTATCGATCCAGCATTCTATGAGAAGAATGGAGTAAGTATATTTCGTTACACAGTGTCACATTTAATATGGAATATACAATCTTTACTGCTCATTTATCAACAAAGTATATGAAGTGTAGTAAATTATATAAAGTATAACTATAAAGCATAAAGTATAAATATAGTACAGAATTATATATATAGTATAAAGTATATAATACATTAACAATTATTGGTTATAATTATTACATATAACTCTAACAATGCTCTTTAAAATTATGCGAAATGAGAATGCTAAAAAACTGTCATAAAATTATGAATATGCAAGCCCTTTCGATTTGTGCATATTAATTGTGTGGATGTTTAAACATATTTTTAACTTATTGACTAAAGAAAAAAGGGCATCACAAGAATCCCAAACCTCAGCTATGATGCAAGTTCGTTAAATTAGATATGATTACTACAGAACATTATAGTTACAAGTGATGAAGAACTTACACCAGATTTTACATTCCTTTTCAGTTTAATGTAGATGACATCTTGGGAAGGATCAAGTCTGAACCTGTTACAGAAGAAGATAACATTGAAACATTTTCAAACCAAGAGGACAGTCTGGGTGTATCAACAACTTCTGTTAATCTAAATGATTACTTGCAAAATAAAGAAAATGAAAGTACATCATCTCGAAATTACGCTAATTCGGAAAATAACAAAGAAGAGAATTTATCAACCAGAAAGCGGAAAAGGAACAATTCTGAAAAAGTGAATTCTCCACAACATGAGCATCCAACGAAGCAAAGAAAACGTCTCAATGAAATTAGACCCAACAGTCTGAGTGATAATCCTGAATGCATGCCTACTGAGCGAGATGTGAGAGAAACAGAAAGACGCAACGTTTGTAAGTCTGTGTATAATATTGGTGAGTTGTATGTAAAAGGAAAAAGTGTCCGCCGCCCCCATACATGTAATGTGTGTTATCGGAGATATACAAAACCAAATGTGCTTAGAAATCACATTAAAAGGTTCGCAAAACGCCGTCCACTTAAATGCAGTTATTGTGGAATATATGCCAAAACCAGTGAAAAGCTTACTCATCATGTAAAAGACTGTTTGGTTGCGACAGGAAGACGCCCTTTCAGGTATACTTGTGATTTCTGTCAGCAAGGATTTAGCCATAAAAGAGTTGTCCAAATTCACATATTTCATAGCCATAGCGATGAAATGAACGCCAGTACATATTTGGTACAACCTGTGCACTGTAAAAACATGTCACCTTGTGATAAAATGCGCGCCGCGGAAAGTAATACATCCAAAGTGAACTGGAGTGACAATCTAAAATCAAACAGTGATACTCATAATAAAAAGTTGCGGCAACCAACATTACCGGAATTTCTCCGTCGTTCCCCAACTGTGAAACAAGAACAATGTAGTCCACCAAAAGGTTTGTCGCCAAACAAGTCGCAAAATATAACTTTTGATGAATTATCTGCAACTCGGCCATTTGTAAAAATACATATTAACACTGAAGCTATGAGGACTCTATTGGACAGTAATACACACAATGATAAAGAACATAAGGACCATTATAGTCTTCGTTCTACAAAAATCAATAATAGTCAGAGTTTAAATTCAACATGTACCTCAAAGAACGTGAAGGTAAAATGTTCATCTGAGTCAACAGGAATTTCTTCACTTCTATCGCGTTACAAATGTCAAGATTTTACCATTCTTCTTAAAAAATGTGACGTCGAGGAAAATGGTGAAGAAAACATGGCTGAAGAAATCAGCCGTGATTACGTAGATGATTGTGAAAGCGATGTAATATTAAAAGAAGTCGAAATTTGTTTAGAAAAGTTGCCAAATATTAACACCCAAATGGTTAAATCCGAACTGCCAGCAAATAATGTAGATAATATAACAGATGCGGATGCATATTATAAGTGCAAATTTTGTAGTAAAGTGTTCTCTTCGAAGAAAGAGAAAAGAGAGCATAAGAGAACATCTCACACTTTATATATGTCAAGTTTATGCAGAGCTCATTTCAAATCAAAAGATGGACTAATTGTACATTATCTACGCCGCCATTCTTTTTTTAAAGATCCAAAATGTTGCGTATGTCACGAAGTATTTGAAAGACGCATGTCACTTATAAAACATTTGGAACTGCATTGCATAAGAGTTTATCGATTGGCTGATGAAATGTTAAAAGGATTTAATCGTAGCACCTGTACACATTGTCGTGGCTGTGGTGCCAATTCGTGTCTAAAGCAATTTGAAAAATTTCAACAATTGCTAAGAAAAAGAATTGGTCTTGATTCTAATCTTGAGAGTAATGATCCTTGTATTACCTCCTCAAACGAAGAGATCAACGAAGCGCAACAAAATTTGGTATTGCAAGACACAACGGATATGGGCGCACCTGTTACTACCAGACAAGATACCAGTACGACTACGCAGGATGCCAATACAACTACACAGAATGCTAATACGACTAGCCAGGATACTAATACAATTACCGGGGATACTAATACAACTACACAGGATACTTATACGACTACACAGGATGCTGATACAACTCAGCCGTTACTGGGTAAATTGCCCTCCAGCTCTCAGTGCGAAGAGAATGCAGTCTCACTTATGGAAAATGCTGTTCCTGAAAAGTCCAATGACGTACAGGCATTTAGGAAACAGTCATCATCTCCTACACAGGAACGAAGTATATCTGAAGGCTCAGATTTGGAAGCACGCCTTCCTTTAAATGTCATTTTAACAGAGGGGATTAGTTCATATGTTCCTACCTCGGAAGGGCCTGTATTGGCGCAACGTAGTTCATTCAATCAGCAATTAAACAAAAGCAAGTTGAAGTATCCGTGCTCCGTATGCGGCAAGAGATTTCAAACTTTCGATAATCTTTCGCGTCACTTGCGATACTTCTCAACATCTGCGAGTGAAGTGTGCGAACTGTGTAATACTGCGTTTGGCACGAGTAGACTGCTAAAAGAGCATATGAGTAGAGCACACGTACCCGCTATCACGCAAACATACACACTTCACTGTAGATACTGCAATCAGGGATTCTACAAAAAAGGTAATCTCAAAATGCACGAGTTACATCTGCACATCTCAGTAGTAAACGTGAACTCTATGACCAGCGCACAATTACCGGAGCAGGGCTGGAGTTTTGACTTGGTATGCAGCGTGTGTCACTTGGTTTTCGGAAATTATGACCGATTCGTTGAGCATAATGTTTACTACTACAAAGGTCATGTTTATCCATGTGCTTTTTGCGATCAAACCTTCAACGGTATGTACATGTTAAATCATCACAACAAATTGGCACACTATGCAGAGGATATGCGAAAAGAATATACTTTTATTTGTGATATTTGCAACGAGGGCTTCAAGCATGAAACTCATTATCTTGCGCACAAAGTACACGTACACTCGTGCGAACCTGGGGAGAGCCCTGCTGTTTGGAACGTTAGCGAGGAGCAAATTACTCCATACAACATCCACATGGCCAATCAGGATAACTCGACTTTTAATTTCTTATACGCGAATACGCGCGTCTGTGATATCTGCAAGCTAGACTTTCCGACTGCGGCCGAATTGACTGTACACAAAGTAGAATATTCTAACGATGGAGAGTTCCAGTGCTACGAGTGTCACAGAAAGTGCCACACGTTGCAAGCTCTAGCTACTCATCGTAGGTTGAATCATCTAGAAACTAGTGTCGACAGTGACTATAAGTGTCCCACGTGTAAGGAGATTCTTATAAGCAGCGTTTCACTCATGAGCCACGAACAACATTTTCATAACAGTGTCAAGCAACGATTAAGTACGCGCATCCGCGACTTGTGGAATATGGACTCCAGTAATACATCCGTAAATTCAACTCTGCAGAATACATCTATAGATTTAAGTAGGTGTGGAAAGGCACGCAGCGATACGTCCATTGAGAATGGCCAAAAAGATTTTTCTTGTCAGACTTGTGGCATGTCGTTTTTAACGCAACACGATTTGAAGGATCATTTGGCTGAGTATGCCAATATAGGAGAGCACATATGCCAACAATGTGGAAAGAAGTTCGAAGAGTTAATTTACTTGGAGAAGCACAGGCTCAAGCATTCCAGAATGAATGGAGCAACTGCCGACCATCATTGTCCTATTTGCAAAGAAGAATTTTCAACAGCGAAGAACGTCACAGCCCATATTCTACACATGCATAGTTGTCAACGTCTCGTGAACCTTGCAATTGCGCCCAGAAAATCTGCGGAAAGTAGCGGTGTTGAGAAAAGTCCACGGATTCCATCGTCTATTAATAACATCTCCGATAAAAGTCAATCTGTCGTTGATATGCTTGATAGCACTTCTATAGTAAATCTTGTTGATACCGAGGGGAATGAAGATCAGGAGAAAACTCTCGATGGAAGAGACAAGTCACCTAATCCTAAAACAATTCAACCAATTGTGGAAACAGATGATGCTCAACAATCAGAAACCATGATGATCATCTGCAGTTCCAGTTTATCGGAAAAATCAAATGATTCTCTCACTACTTCCACTCCCATTTCGAGAAAGTTAAGATGTGAAATTTGTCGTTTAAAATTTCAAAATTTAGATAGTCTTGAATACCATAAGAAACGTTATCGCGACGTACAAAGCTACGTCTGCAATATATGTGATAAACAAATGCCGCGGAATAAGGATTTCCGGATTCATTATGGAAAACATATGGCTGCCTGTCCGGAGCTATTTAAAAATATGAAATATGAGTGTTTTTATTGCAAAGAGAAATTTTTTACTTCAGCTGCTTGCAGGTCTCATATGTATCACGTTCACGATTTTCCAAATCGCAAAGGCATACTGGAGCAACTTTTACCGAAAGACAAATCTTTTGTCGGCTCGATTGAAGATGAAAACAAGATTGATCAAGTAATTGACATCGGCGACAACACGGATTCGGAGAATGATACAACCGATCCATTAGCAATAGATGAAATAGATTTGGAAACAGAAAGTGCCGAGATAACGATGCATAATAATCAGTTGGCTTCCTCAGAAAATGCCGCCTCGACATCTAATTGGGGGAAGCTTGAGAAAAGTGTAGACAAGAAAAGTAACGAAGGGGATAATACTAAAATGTCGCTGAAAGTTAAATGTCCTATATGTTTATCTGAATACCAATCATTAAGCCATCTTAAGTTCCACTTTAAAGAAGTTCATTCCAATTTGTCGAAGAAATGCTCTAAGGAGACACCGGACGGTTGGTCAGCAACGACCAACGACATTATTCAGTGTTTAATTTGTAATGCTGTCTTTCTCGACGAAATCCTTCTTGCCCGACATGTGGAAGATGTACATGAGCCCCATTTGGGCGATGCACATGCTAAAAACTCTGAAACTACACGGAGAGTACATAAATCTGATAGCATAGGACCTAGTGAGGATGCGGACGCGCCATGCGTAATTTGGGAAAAAAGCTTACCATCTACCCCCGAAACTATCACGATTCCAGATGATGATTCAGATACGTCTACGGTTATCGTTGAACCCAATGATGCAGATGACGTATTGATAATTCAACAGCCTGAATCATGAAGGGTAAGTTTATAGTCAGTTGATTACTGCTATAGTATTCAAAGGTATGCCAGGATAAATGCAGAAAAGAATTATAAAAGAACATAATTTTTTCAAAAACTATTTAAATGTATTGTGGACGTATTCTACCATCTTGTATCTTTGTATGTGAGTGTGCATGTACTGACTCAATTTATAGATATCTACCGTGCATTAACTAGTGAATTGGATACATGTAATGCCTTCCAATTTTTTATTGGACTCTTTTTAGGGGAAAGAACTGGTTTATATTATTTATCTATAACAAGCAAATAATCATTTCTCATTTGAACTATTACATAGGTTACTTAATCATTAGTTGCTACATAACTCATATGTATATTATCCATACTAATAATCATTACTGAAAGGATGGATAACATTTTCATACACGCTCATAATATTAAGACTACAGTCCAATTATCAAGTTTGCTGTATTGAAATACTTTCGTTGCGACGTTATTTTGCTTGTATACAACAATACTTCAGTTAAAAATGTTTTTTACTGGCGACTTTCTTAGATAGAAATAGGGGAAGTTAATGTAGTAAAAATATTCTAGATAGCTGCTTATAAAAAGACAGTTAGTTCCTTATGTGTTCTGTAAGATTGGCCCCAAGGTGCTTTCAAAAGGAAGCTCCTGTTTCACTGAAAGTTTGTACATCATGTATGGTGAAAATGCAGCGGCCATTACCATATAATTATAATTCATGTTCATAAACGGAGATGCCACAATAATAATTGAACAATTTCTAAAATTTTAATGCCGCTATTATAGTTACTCTACAGGTTTGAATGTTTACTATCCAAAACTGTTTTTGGAAGTTATGTGAATTAATTATGCGCATAGAATTAAAAACTGTGCATAAAATTTATAAATATATGACGATTGTGTAAATAATACACATGTTGCTACATGTAGTAGCCCATGTTGTACGTATTTTCGACTGGCAACGTCTAACTGATTTCTACATTATTGAATTGAATTATTATTGAATTCAGTATTATTATTCAAGATTATAATAAGTACTTTAATTGTATGACGCTACAGCGTTAAAAACATCTTGTTATAAGTCTAATACAATATTAAGAGCATTAATAGTTTCTTTTATATTGTTCTCTAATTTTGCGTGCTGTTGTTACCACGAGTGTTGTCAAGTGAAAAATAAATGTAAACTGCACTGTGCAAGTGCTGATGGAAACCATAAAAATTAGTATGCTAGCTTCTGCCGTAGCATATTACCGATTTGTATTACCGTCAAGCATTGTGACAATGTTAGACGGTAATCTTTTATTAGGTATATTTTGAGCAACACTTGTAATCTAGGAATTGGATGAAAAGAAAAGCGTATAAATATAATCCCAAACTATGTATCTCCTATCATGTTTGTTAGCGTATTCTCTTCCTGTCATGATATATAAAAAAATATACAGCTTATAAGGAAGTAGTGGTTTTCCCTAAGTATATTTTACTTTAATTATAATTAATAATTATCAATTTTCTTTTCTTTTCTTCTCTTTTACCAAGTTTTAAAATTTCAACCCATTAGTTTCAAATAGGAATGCGTTTACAAATATTATAAATTTATAATTAGTAAATATATTCTTAATTCTTAAATGTTCCCTTTCTTGTATTTTCTACCACTTCTTAATTACTTTTCACCTCAATGGTACGTAAAAGATTTTACTCCTAGCACCGTCCATTTTCCAGTTTATGTTTTGCGGCCTTTCGCATATACCGAATGGGAATACTGAATTATCGCGTTCGCTGTTGTAGCTTAAGCATTACGCTCATTGGCTTTCGTTATGTCGTGCATAAAAAAAACACTTAAAATTATTCTATCGACGTGAAACAATAAAGCTGTTTATCTGTATTACATTCTCTATTGTTTATGTTATAATTCAGGAACAATAAGTTTCCGTGGGCATAATTATTTGAAAGTATATTTACCCGTTGAGCATGCTACAAATGGTAAAGCAGAATTCTGTGCGCTTTAAAGAGAACGTTGGATGACAACGGAACGATGACAATATGGTGTTTCTGTTATGCCGTGTTTCTACTCCTTTACCATCATTATTTGTTGGATCTCGACGGAGGATAAGCATTTTATGTATCCTTGCCCGATATACTTGGAGTACTGTTGTGTCCCTGTTATTCAGACCCGTGCATCTCATTCCGCTACGGTAAAAAGACACCTAAAATGTAGGGGAAAGTCCTCTAGTACCGACCAAATCTAGTTCCCGTTTCTTATACCAAAAATATGAATTTTCCTAGAATAAACAAATGGATGTAACCATTCTGTGCTGCAAAATACTTCGGGAGCATATTCTTTATTCCATCGATCGAGTTAAATGTAAATGCGATATATAGATATAGAAATAATAGATCATATCGGTGTGAAACGTAGCTGCACGCACGTGTGGAAAAACATGTTCATATATGGATGAACATGTGTTTGCGCTTCGATTACGTGGGTCACATGGGGGAATAATATTACAAGATCTTGTGACATGTCGGTATTTCTCTTGTTTCTCAGCCCCTCTTATTCTCATCCATCTTCCGGGTTATACGGCTGGTAAAGTAAAGTGGAAGTAAACTGAGGAAAACTTTCCTTACGTCCCGCGAAATCCGGAGGAGCTCGCTAACTAACTGCTAATACGAGACGGCGAACGAAGTCAAAGACAATCAGGATGGTCTTTAACTTGTCTTCTTGCACTTGATACTTCTACATTCTCTCACTTTCCTCTCTCTCTCTCTCTCTCTCTCTCTCTCTCTCTCTCTCTCTTCCTGTCTCTCCTTCTCTTTCTCTGCGTTTTACTGTTTTTCTGCCCGGGGGGTACTTCGTCTATCCGAGACAAGCGTATACCAATGCATATTCAATCTCTGGAATAGTGGCTACAGTTTAATTTTGAAGTGCCGCTTTCTACGATCTTTCCTCTCAGTTTCTGGTCCGAGCGAAGCACCGACGTCGCCATAAATCCGTACGTCCTTTCCACTCGGCACTCACTGCATTTTGTTAATCGTGCAACGAGGAAAATCTAACCGTGGTCGCAGCGTGTTAATATTCACGAGCGATGCGGAAGGCGTTCTTGCTTCTGTTTTATGGATCGAGTTTCACCCGAATCAGATTTAATTGGATCTGATGGATATCGTAGTAGCGAAGCTGCAAGATACGGCTTGGTAATCGGAAATGTTTCTCATGCGTAAAATCAGAGCGATTTTATTGCACGCATGTAATTATATACCTAGGATGCCCGTTGTGCCGTTTTCGGTTTGAATACGTTCGTCATCATCCCTCCGTGTAATTTCGTTTAATTAAAGACAAAATTGTGAACGAGTTAATTGTTAATCAAACATTTTCCGAAGTTTGCTTATGAGGACGCGTATCCTAATATTTGAAGGACCGTATTTCGGCCAGCCGACTTAAAATTGAAGCGTCCTTTCAAGACGGGGCTCCGTAATTTTCGGCGAGCATATCCGTCTTGGATATTTCCTAGTTTTAGCCTTTCCAAGCCTGGGCACAGCTCTAATGGAAACTCCAATGTCGTCCGATTACCCAAGGATATAAGCTTCTTATGGGCATGGCGAATGCCATAGAATTCGCGAGGAAGATATAGCTAAGATGGAAAGAATAAGGAAGGAAATAGAAGCCGGGACAAAATGGACCAGGTGCCCTACCAGATCGGTAGATCGTGGACAGGCTGTCTCTTGACTGATCGACGGTATTATCACTGACAAATCTGTGGAAGGTCTAAGTGAAATAATCTATTTTTACTTTAACTGTTTAAAGTATGGTATTAATCAAATTACCTTCTTTGCATAATTTTTAATTCTGCTAGTTGTTTGCGCCTGATCGTGTATTTCGTCGTTGTAAACTTGTTCACATTGAAAAGGCGTTTCATTTTACGATCCATTTTTATCCAGGGCTCGCGCTGTCTCTGCTGTTAATTAGAAGTTTGCCCCCTAGTACCCAGTTGTCCGAAAGGATCGAACATTCTTCACAGTACGGAGGTCGGTAGCGCGATACGCGAGGTGCTCGCACCAGGATCAGCGACACGGATGAAAGATCATTCTTCCCATGACCGCTCGGTTTTTCTTCGTGTTAGAGTCTTGGTCCTGGCCGTGCTTATCTCGTCTCATCCATCTTGCTCCTGTGCCTCTTTATCAGGCGGTACTCATACCAAGGACTTCGCGCGGATATGGTACAGCACGGACTCACCCAGGTATACCACAAGGGAGACCCAAGAGACATTAATAACCTTACACTAAGCTGGATGAAAGGGTTGGTAGGGTATCATGGGTGATGGGAATGAAAGAAGCGGGAAGTGGGTGGCACCAGGCGAAAGAGCGCATGTTACTCAAAAAGGGCGCCGAAGAATTTTTAGCGACACGATCAAAGTTTAACGGAAAAGCGACATGCAACATAATCGGGAAAATTGTAGACGTTTCGAGCACTGCCGAAGAAAGAAAAAAAAAACCAAGGAAAATGTGATCTTTTCGAAGAACAGAATAATTGATCCATGTGAAAAAATGATTTGAACGAAACGATTTCGCCGTGGACTACACACAGTTTTGCGTGTGCTTGAGGTCTGCGCGAGGCATCGACCTAGGGTTACGGGTTACAGTGAGCGCGAGAGTGTCCGTGGTTCTGCCACGCACACACAAAAGCTTCGACCAGTTGGGAGGATGGAAAGAAGGTTGGATGGGGAGGAAAAGCGAATGTGGAAAACAATCGAAGGATAAGATAGAGGTGATCTTTTGTCTTCCGTTGCGAGACAAATCTAACTTGTACGTAGGCCACCCTCCTCCCTGGCAAGCGTCAGCGGCGCCGTTGTCCCCGAGATCCCCACCGCCAAAGTCCACCTCCGCCTCGCGCCACCTCCGTCACCGTTGCCTCCCACGCAGCCTCCAGCCAAGCGGAATTTCCAACGCATCCGCGCCCAGCGTCCCGGCGTCGCATTGATTGCACCCCCGAGCGAATTGCATCCGCAGTCACGGTGATCCCGGGGCTGGTGGAGCTACGTAGAACGAGATGCGATGTTGAAATTGATGACGTCCTCCCTGATCCACCTCTGGCTCAGTCCTTACACTAGTCCACGGAGGACCAGGCATCGCGCGTGTTTCTCAACCGTTACTAAGGTTTCGTCCTTGCAGCGCAAAGGATACATTCTAGGGAATTAATCGACTTTGATCCGTGGCAGTAATCCACACTGTTTGCAACCGTAATTAGATTCCACGGACACGTAAAGAAAGAGAGACAACTCGTTAAAGAGAACTTTCGTAGAAAGGAAGAAGGATTTAGGAGAAGGACTATTCAAGATTAGAAAGTAGGTTTTGGTAAAAGGGGTGCGAAAGGGTCAATTAGGTTGGTGCAGTGTTCGTAGAGGATTTTGTTAGGATGCGCGAAATGGGCTGTGTGAGTTGGGCGATGTGTGTTGAGGGAGATATAAGAAGAGGAAGGGAGGAAATGAAGTTTGGGTGACCATACGCGATAAGGTTGTAATAGAGAGCGCTAGTGGAGTCGTCTATCGTGGATGACCTTATTCGTCTTCAAAAGTCGAGCCTGAACTTTTCCTTCGCGGTACCACTCGCAGATTCTTGCCAGGTGTAGACGTTACGTTCTGTCGTATGCACGTGATATACGTATGAGAGGACTTTGAAAAATGCATTTGTCCGTGGCGGAAGTTCGTTGTTGCAGGTGACAAATAGAAGCGTGGTATTTTCTCTTTTGACAGTGTCCCGCAGTTCGAATAATGTGACTCCGCGATTAAATCAGCACGTCTCGATAAAATTTTACAGTGTTCCCACATGTAACCGATCGTTGAATTTTACAATAGTTAAAATAATTCTCATACAGAGGACGAGAGATTTTTCCCTCGCAGCGCGCGTATCCCGAAATCCGTGCCGTAAAACACTGGGGAACGGAATAAATTAAAATGCATGGAAACGAATGAATAGAAAAGCAGCCTTCCTAAATTTCGTGGACGATAGATCGCTTGTATCGTGCGATTCGAGTACGTTCAGTGTATTACGAGCGCAGCTGGGTTTTCAATGGCGATCGTGACCTCGAGTAGGAAATTCGGGTTGTCGTAAAACGGGTTGCTGGGCTAAAGCAGACATCTCGATCTATTTCTCCGTACTCATTTATTTATACTAAATGTCGGAGGTCTCGCAACATTGCCAGAGGTAACAGTATTGTTAATATTGACAACAGTTGCGCATAAATAATTTTTATTTTAGCAAAATATAAATATTACTACGCGGATTTAAGTAAATCTCATATAAAAATGAGAAACACATCGGCAAAGATTACAATTTTTTACTTACTAATATTTTAATCTTCCTTGGTCTTCCCGCAGCTGTTGATCAGAGCTGTAAATTTTGTCACGATGCTGTAAAACTTTGGTGAGAGGTGAAGTTCGAAGCCCGAGTGTAATATTTTAAAATATTTCACGTGGCATTGAATATCATCGTCTATTCAAGAAGCGGTTTGTCATGCAAGCTCGACTCTTTCCGCGAAGGAAGGCTCAGCCCTTCGACACTGGTACACTCCTCGACAATGGAATCGTATCTCGATGAGCGGGCGGAGTCATAAAAATGTATTCGATGCGATCGCTATGTATCACGGCAAAAGAAAGAGACAGGAGATGTCGAGCTGCGTAAAGGAGTGAAGGAGGACGTGAAGACACAGTGAAAGAGAAGAGGGTACGAACGGAAGGGAGGAGGAAAGTTTCGAAAACGAAGACTTATCTGCCGGCCGTTCGGGATAGAGGCCGTAGGTACGCGCTGGGTTTCCGCCTCGCGTGCATAGTTTTAAGAGTGAGGATTTACGGGGTCGCAGCCGCATCCACACTCTCGAAAGCTCAAACTTTGTCAAATATATTAAAAGCTCTTTCTCTCGAGCTTTCTCTCTGCGTCCCACACGCTGCTTCCGTCTCTCCTATTCCTCTGCCATACCCGTGCCAGAAGACTCGAGGCTCAACAAAGATATTCCAACTCGTTCCTTCCACTGGCGCAACTTTTTCTTTTTATCCCCCCATGTGAACATCGTACACACAGTTCGCCTAGCGTGCGAATGTGCATCGCGGCGCACATACGCCCATAGGCGTACGTTTTCCGAATCTTTATGGATACAAAAGATTACATTTAATGGGACACCTCGTTACGTTCCGCGCAAATTATCGCGTGGGTCGCACCGAGCCGATTCTTTTTAGCACCCGTACGCGCGCGCGCGGGATATATTCTCAAAAAAAAAATCTCAAAGCAGGAGGGTGAGGAAGGCGAGCAGTGGAATGAGCGGAGCGCTTTATTTATAGCATTTTGAATAATCCGATAGTTGTCAACGTTTCTCGGCCGTACAAGATCTTTATTTACCGCGAAACCTCCAAGGACCGGGGCGAAGCGAGGAACCCGATAAAATGCAGTACGGATGGCACAGGTCCTAGAACTGGCCAGGAAGCGGGGCCGCCTATGTGCTCGTACATGAGAGCGCGAGGGGTTGGAAAGAAAGGAGTGGCTACATCGGTGGAATAGCAATATCTACCTTTCCACCTCCAGACACTCTGTCTACAGGCTTCTCCGTTTTCTTGCTCTCTCTCTCTGTTCCGCCTTCTTTCTCTCCCTCGTTCCACCCCTTCGTAGCGCCATATTTTCGGACACGCGAGTTTATACTTCACATTACGCAACCGTACCTCCATTGAGGTGCAAAGCAGGTAGCCGAAATCACGATTCATGGTAGTTTTACCTGTCCTGTTACTACTTCCAGCCCCGTTCTCCGCACAGGTTTCCTCATTCTCCTTCCCTTCCGCTCCACTTCGTTTCTCTTACTTCTGACTCGTCCTCCCTTTCTCTCTCTTCCGTCGTTTCCTCGCGTCTCTCATCGACTCTCTCCTCTACTTTATGGTCTGTCCAACTTCTCTCACGTTCTCCACTTTCTCTTTTCTCATCCTCCTCTGCTCTTACGCCACCTCTCCCCGTCCTTGCGGCGTGCTGATAAGAGCGCCTTCTGGAATACCAAGGTTCTTTACTACCCAGTCACTTCGTTTATCTCACGGGCGCAACGTCGTTAGTCCCCGCGCGAGAAGCGAAGATTGATGAAGCGCATAACGGTGACGCTCGAGAACGAGGTTCCTCTCTTCTTCCCCTTTTCTTTCCCCTTCTCTCATCCTCTCTCAACCATTCTTCCTGCCTCCACCTTTTTTTCCCTTTGCCCGGCTCGCTTCCGCGCCTTTCACGCCTCTCACCTGTAATCTGCGGTTAGCGCGCCTTTGATTTTCATCGGATTCGGTTCGCTCTTTATCGGGCGAACAGGAGGACAAGGACGGGGTGGGAGAAACGAGAATTCTGTGAGCTCGAGGGAGTGTGAGACCTTCTGCGAGCGAGCAAGCGCGCGGGCGCGCGTACGGAATGGGAATGGAAGCCTGCGGAAAAACGTCACAGTGGAGAAATGGCCGTTCGTCGCACCGCTTTATCTCGATCGTTAAAGACAAGCGGCCGCGATCGTGTGGTGAAACGCGAAAGGAGTTTTTCCTCTTTTTCTCTCTCTTCTTCGCGCTCTCCCATCTTTTCCCTCTCTCGTTCCTCGATTTCGTGGACTGTCAACAGCAACGCGAGTACCACCATCACTACGAACCGAGCGCGTTCGTCATCCGTGGTAAACATCGAATCCAATAACTACACCCCGACGCGCCTACCCCAGCTTCGAACAATTCAGTAATCGGAATGTATTGCAAAACGCGTCTAGGTAGCCGCAATCATTTCTGGAATCGCTGATTATTCGCGGCCGTCGTGGCCACGGTGATGCACCGACTATAGCTGCTCTCGCGAATCGGAGGAAGGGCGCGAGAGGGAGGTTGGGAGCAAATTTGAATCCCCTTCCGCGACTGAATGAACGTAATCAGGATAACCGAAAATCGCTTTCCTCGTGCGTGCGACGAGAGTCGGGGAGGATGGAGGGCCGCGCTTTTGGTTGGGAGCCGCGCGTGCATGTGATCTCGCGCGTTTACGTGGCGCGCGCTCGCGAGTGTGTGTCCACTTCACGAGACCCAGGATTGGCGGTGAAACGAGAAGCTTATCGGTGTAAAGCCTTCACCCGTGTGGGTGGAACTCGCGCGACCACCCAATGCGATATTCCATGGACGAAGGTCCTTGAGACGAACCCGTTTCGTTCGAGATCTGCCTCTGACCCAATTCGCCCTGCGGTAACTCGCGAAGTATTCTCTCGCGGTTCTGCGGATCGACCAGGTTCACCCCAAGATGGTGCGCATCGCGGGAAAGTCCTCGTGCTACGAATCGAATCGACGTATCGCGAATCAAAGTGTGCTGATCTTCTCGATGGATCAGATGTACGCATTCTCGTATAATAAAAATTCTGTACTTTAATTCGTCTACCAGGAGCGCTCCGCTCGTTCTCCTCTAGCATATTCCGGGGACAATGATTAAGGACGTTATCAAAATGAGGACCGATAAGTCGGGCATAAATCTCGTGATCGAATTCCCTCGGAGCAGATTAATTTTACTTCGAACTGCTCTCGTCCAAAGTGACGTAATCGGATACGGGCTTGGACGACGAAATTAATAATCGCAGCTCCGCCAATCCGTCACCTCAACTCCGTGGGGGTGGGGAAAGGGGTGGGAGGAACAGAAGAGGGATGGAGAACCGAGGGTTCGAGCTCCATCCGGTAAATCCGATGCGCTTAGAGATGTGGCAGACTGTGATGGGCTCGACGGCAGTTTCAAACCATTGCCCTTGCGGCTTGGCCAACTTGCCGGCAACTTCGTTCGTTCCTGCTCGCCCTGCCTGCCTGCTTCCGCGACCTTACCGAAAACGTTTCCGGACTTTCACGGCACGTAGCGCGGCAGGAACGTTGCTTTGGAAGTGGCACGGCCAGGTGCAATATAAACGATAATGACCCCAACCGCTTTTCCCACCCCCGCACTCTTACATTATATACTTTGTTATTTATGTTACACCGTATTATGAGTTAATCGCGCGCGTTCCACCGTCCGTGCTTTTCTCCTCGGTGCAATTGTATGCAGTTTACGTGCATCGCGTGGGAAAATGAGAGTAATTAGTAGCTGCGAATTAAAGGCTAACGATACTGTAAAAATTAAGCGATACTCCAACCGTTAGTCGAATTGTTAATTAGAAATCCCTTATCGCTCGCTCCTTCTGGAGTTACTCGGTCTGGTCTTAAATTCCAGATGCTTGTGCATGCGAAAAGCTGGTACGATGCACGAGAGTACGCCGTTCCTCGAATCGAATGTTTTCCACAGCGACACCGAGACGTTGCCGGTACCGGCACGAACCAAGAGGACTCGAATAAGTTCCCGGCAACTTCCTTCTCGTTGAACCTTATTCGACCACGTATCCGAAATTTCACGGCACGTAACGCAACGCGACGACTGCCCGCATCTCAATATTATTCTGATTTTATATCGCAGGAAAAGGGATGTCTCCCGTCTCCATCGCGAAATTGTCCGCCTTAACGGAATCGCTTCTATTTCTCTGATCTGCCCCCGCATTCGTTCGCGTCTTATGGATACGCGAGCTTCTCGACCCCCGTGATACGAAGGCAAAGAGTCATGAATGCGGTTTCTTGCTTTCGATTACTCACTTCTTCCTTTGAAGTCGATATTGCGAATCCGATTAATTTTTCCTCCAATCTTTCTGCGCAGAAGGAATCGATCGTGGAGATCATTGACATTTATCGAGACGTTGCTAAAACATGTTACTTGGTGAGGATATAGTTATAGGTGAGTCAATTATTGCTCAAAGTTATTAAATATCTTGGCGCTGTCCATAAGCGTTTCGTGCGGGTACGTAGCCAAAGTAGTTTCGGAAAATTTCCAACGCTCGTGGAGGAATACCAGGCTTGGGTTCAAGTGGAGACAGGAGTGCGACTGTCAGCAACTTCCTTCTCGTTTAACCTCACCACAAACGTTTCCGGAATTTCGTAACGCGGCAGAGGGTAGCGTCCTGTACGTCGCGCATTCTTATTGCTCCTTTGAGAACGGGAGTGTACTGTGTATCGCTTATAGGAAAAAGAGGTTTCCCCGCTATGGGGATCATTAAATCGAATAATACAGTTCTCAATTTATCGGTGGAGAATGTTAAGGGAAGATGGCTGCATAGATATTTTGCTCCTGTGTCGGGAGAAGAAGTAAAAGAATTTCGGAAAAGTGTCGTCGTACTTGCAACAAAGTGTATTACAGTCGCGAATCTTGGATCAGCACCCGGGAGACCAAGTTTCCCGTCAACTTCCGTATTGTCGAAACATATATATTTGTCTATGTAGAGAAATAGAGTAGGAACGAAGGAGCTGGTACTCGAAGATCCAGAACACGTAACTCACCGGAAACTGCTACTTCTCTTCTTTTCCTTTTTGTTTCTCCGCACCCACGCTTGCAAATTTTTTTTTTTTTTTACTCGAACCTGCAGTTTGTATTAATAGTTGACCCCTTTCTTTTCTTGATGTATTCAATGCGGTATCGAATGGAAGCCATCCAAGAAATGTATACGGTTATTCCGGTAACGATGCGAAATCGGTTTTATTAACTTCATTAAATCAATCAATAATTGTCCCTTTGACTACCCTCGCTTGGTAGCTAGCGGGAGCGAAGTGCAGTTCCAGGAACTTTGGCCAATATATTCGACACTTTCCCAGAAGTATCGTCTCCGGCTCGAAAGAGGAAGATGGAGAATCAGAGAGAGCGAGAGAAGAAGACAGAACTGGAGCCATGGAGGAGGAAGGAGCAGAGGGAACGTATGTGCGAGAAAGAGGAGAGGAGAGTTCCACCGCCTCATTTACAACGCAAGCTCTAAAGTGGGTGCCTGAAACGACCAACTAAGAGGTTTGGCCAGGTAGTCGGCCACTTACCGAAAATATATCCGGAATTTCAGTGCTCCTAACGTTTCGCCTGGACTGATATTTGTTTCACAGTACCTTCCGCGTCCAACTTTACTTTCCATTGCTTCGATTGGCCGATCCGCAGTGCCGTTTAACAATCTTCCATGAAGTTGGATGGCTTCCCGATTTTATCGCGTTAACTCAATACTGTCGCAAGCGGCGCGTTCGAGACTGTTCCCGAATGGGTGGGAAATCGAAAGAGTTCTACTTTACACCAGCCTTTCGGCAAACTATCCGATTGGTACACACAGATTTAAGATCTATCGTCCTCCTCGAATTCTCAACTCCTACCAGACGACAAATTTCTAATGTTCGTGACGGAAATCCACGCGCATGGTGCCCGAGAAACTTTTTCCCCTACATCCGTTTCCCCTCGCGCGGAAAGCGAATTCCTCTATTTGAATTCGGGAAAGTTAGTGTTCCGTGAGTAAATTATTAATTACCCGCGAGCAGGTGGTCTCTCCAATTAAGTCTCGCAAATTCGGTACTCGCGAGTGTGTAACTATCAAACTCACTCGGAAACGAGAGCGGAACGCAGTCTTACCACCGCATTTACAACGGAATCTTCCACGATGGCAAGCCTGAACCCACCAGTCAAGAGGCTTGGGCTAACTTGCCGACAACTTCCTTCTCGTTGAACCTCACTCGAAGCATATTCGAAATTCCACCGCAGCCAGCTCGCCTTCGAGGGCGCTTTCATTTCGCGCTACTTGCCGTCCACGCGGGCGTATGACTTCTTTGTTCCGTCCACCGGTCCCACCTTTCTCGTCCCAACCTTCGGCCGTTCTCCTTCTCCCATTTAGGAAAGTTCACGAGGACTGCGCGCATTCTCCTCCTCGTTAAGACAATTTCTTTAATCGCGCTTAAATCTCGTTTGCCGCTCTCGAGAGTACCGCCGTTGGTGATCGTACGATCGGCAATTAACTCGTGGATTCGCAAATTGTGCGGCTCGAGGAGCTAGTGCATCGTCGCCAACCGTCGGATCTTCAAACTTCATCTCGCAAATTCAGTACTCCCGCGAAAGTATCAAACTCCGGGTGGGACAGCCGAAACGAGGGTGGAGAGCGAAGCGCGCGCACGACTGACGCAGTTACAACGAAGCCTTCCTTCCACAGTGGCAGTTTCAAAACATCGCCCTAGGGGCTCGAGTAAGTTACCGGCAACTTCGTCCGAGGAGTCCCTATCCTCTCGAATCTTACCAGAAACCGTTTCGAGGATTTCGCGTCACGGTAATGCACTCGAAACGTCCCACGGAGTAGTGCCTTACCTTGGGCAAGATGCAACACGCTTGGTAATTACTCCCACCACCGACATAATTTTCCATCGCGCGAGTTCCTGCCAGGCAGCGCTCCTTATTTTCGAGACTCGACGAAGTCTCGCTGTCGCAGCGGAAACGCGTCGTGCGGTGAGATTGAAGCCCCGTGGAGATGGAATATTTATTGGAATGGATTTCCAGGGGTGAGCTCTCTTTTTTCGGAAGCAAAGATGGGCGATGAGAGAATGTAAAAGATTCGCCAGTTATTCTCGCACCTGACGGGCACACGGGTGCGAACCTTTGGCGAAAGGGCGTTTCACGAGCTTTTCGACACTCTCAGGTATGAAAGCTCAGCCGGTGACACCCACCGCAGACAACCTTTTTTCCCTGCTCCATCGCAAAATATTACCGCCCTCGTCAGGCGAAAGACAAGGGCGTCCCTTCCGCTCATATCCCATTCCTCGACATTTCCTTCTTGCCATAGGACGCTCTCCACCGGAGGTTTACGTTCCGCTGCGTTACGACCGGACGGGGATTTGGATTTCAGTTTACCGCGCAAGCGTAACCTTTCAAGGAGGTAAGAAAAATATTGCTCTTCTTCGAGAGGACGTTTCATCGTGCTTTGGACCGTAGAAAGAATTTAGTAGTTGGAATGGGTTCGTCGACACGGACATTACACGCGTTCGGGAATAAGGAAAAATTTCATTCGCGATTAATCGCACGATACACCAAACTTTCTTTCCCCGTTCGTCCTCGATGGAAGTATCTTCCTTCGGCCGAAAAGGTTGGAGCGCCAAGAAAGGACAGTCGGTTAAGAATAGACCCTTCGCGATAAAGGAGCCAGAGGAGAGTGAGCCGGAAGGGACGATAAGGAAGGGAAGAGTTTAAAAAAGGACGACAGTGGCACCACCGTAGAGTCAAGAGTATCTCTCGCGAGTGCCGCATCGCCCTACAGTTCTTACCGGAAATTGAAGAGCCGTCAACGATCGAGCGACGATTCTTTCTCGCTTTGACGATTTTTAATTTTTATCTCGCGTCCCCGAGTTTTAAGACCTCTCTCGAAGGTTCGAGAGAAAGGATCTTCGAATTTAGGACCGTGGAAGGGACTAGGAAGCGGTGTCTGCAGGGGATAGTACGAAATAGAGTGGATACTCGTCGATTCGCATTAAGTGCACTCCTCTATAAGAGAGCAAATCCACTCGGAGTATGTCGAACGTTCAATTTCGATTCTTTCTTCTTCCCTACACTCGTCCTGCACGTTGGTCTCGCAGTGTCCAAAGAACGCATCGCGATCGCTTTGCTCTTCTTTCGCGCCCCTTTGTTTCCTCCTTCATCCGAGGGATCACCTCGTCTCGATGCCTCGGTACAATAGCAAAGGAAGAAAGCTCGACTACCTCTTGAGATCGTTCGGCGGGGTAAAATGAATTTTTGCCCTAATATAGGAAACGCGATTTACACTCGTCGACGAATCGCAGCTTCGTCTTAACTGTTTAACAATTCGTGAGGAAACGAAATCAGCAAGGCTACTATTACCTCGGTGCCGCTCTTCGTCCCGAGAGTGTGGAATCTTTTTTTTCCTTTCGTCTGCGATTCACCCTCTCCCCCCTTCCAAAAGCACATCCCGTTTCTCCGTCCCAATTCGCCTCCCCTATTCTCCCTCGATCGACTGCCTCGCCCTGCCTTGCCTCGCGTGGAAGGCCGATATAAAGCAGCCAGGCTAGACGGCGCGAGACAAGGGAAAGGGAAAGGCGGAAAGACTCCGACGAACGAGGAAACGAAGTAACTGTTGAGTCGAAGACACGGGCGCGGATCGAGCGAGGGGTTGAGCGAAAGAAAGAAGGAGAAAGAGAGGAGTGGTCGCCGAGGTATAAATCAGGACTTTTTCCGGCAGACAATTTCTCAACGTTCTCCGCGGTCCCGGGGTCGGTACAAGGCAATGACCTACAGGGCCCTCGGGTCGTAGGGGTGCACAGGATTCGATCGTCCTCGCTCATGGAGAACCATTTGAAGATTACAAAGGCCCTCGAGGACGGTCGGTCACGTCGAGGGGATCTTCGCTCGAGGAGGGCCCATTGCGCGTTCGCCTTTAAATTCTTCTCGTTGGAGTAGTAGCGAGAAGGGTGGAGCATGCGAGGCTGCACGAGTCTCGTGCTTGCTGTCGAACGACCGTGTTAAAATTTCACGGCCCCGTCCGCCTGGGATCGATTGAGAGGCGACGGCGCGTTTAATTCGTCCGAAGGAATCTTTTCGAGGAAAACAAACGACCACGTCACAGGATTTTTGCTAATTGTCCGAATGGATCGTGCAATCGAACGAGGACGACGCGTAGAAAGAGTCGAGCTAAATCGATAAGAGGAATTACGAATTATTTCGACGAGTTTACGTATAATACGTGTGTTATTAATATCGCGCGAAACAAAGGACAGGGTGTGCGACGCAACGGGCCGTACGAATTTTCTCGTTATCGGCCCAGCCCCGACGTTCTTTGTCGACGTTTTAATGAGCGATATTGCAGAACCATTAAATATCTTCGTACCATGGAAATATCTTTTTGGCGCAAATGCGATGTTCGCTCTTTCGAATATGTAGTGACGGGCATTAATTAATTCGGAATAAGCCCGGGGAAACTCATTGCCGTCCGATCGCGCGTCAATTCTATTAGAACGACAAATTAATTTTCGGGACTGGCAATTTCGCTTTTCCTATTGACATTACGTTACAAATATAAATCGAATTTATCGAATCATTCGCGTAATGCGCCGCCACTCGTCGCATTTCATTAAATCGAGGGGCTGGACTGGATGGACAATTATCGAAGTCTATTGAAAATTTCGTTACTTCGTGTCGGTTCTGGCAACCCCTGTGCTCCTTCCATTGGTGGCCCAAAGCTCTGATCCTCACTCCTTTGCAACATCTTGCACGTCCCGATCACATTGAATCATCGATCGCGGAGATTTTAGCCGGTTGGTTCCGTGCGATCGAACGGTTGTACCTTCTCGGCGGGACCGCAGACACGAATTGGCCACGTCCGCCTTCGAGAATATCGAGCGCGCCAAGCTCCGGCGTCGAGGTGTCAGAAATTATTCATCCTCCCGCGCGTCCAACACGCGGTCCACCGTGTACCACCGCCCCCGCGGCCAGTTGTCGACCACCGGTCGAACAGAACTTTCTTCTGCAATGCAATGAGCTACAACCCAGAGAAATACCCCTATTTTTATTACTTTCTTTTTCCATCCTTCCTCCTTTTCCGTGCTTTTCTCCTCGTTTCTTCTCGATCCTCCTGAAGATGACTCTCAGCATACACAGATCGCCATATTCTGAAGATATTTTACTTGTCTTACGTTTTCCTTTTCAGCTTGCTACGTCCACCGTTTCCGGCCACATAGGACTGCCCCTGGGGAAGAGTGACCCGTTGCGCGTGAGATCGTATTCTTATTGCGAGTGTCCACCATTCCGAGACTAGTTTTCTTCACTCAATATTTACCATTTTAATTTCCATGCTCGACGTTCGACTCTTTTCCCTGATTATTATTTAAGTACATCTTTGTAGGGGTGACACGTGCATCGTCGTGAAAAATAGTGTATTTGAATTGATACACTATTCAATACACTATTGATACACTATCGTCAAGCTTGCTTTTGTTACTATTTGGCGCTAGTGCGCATTTTCATCGAGATTCCCCATCAAAGAGAGTTACGATCCGCAATGAAGATCCGGACCAAAGATTGCCATAGACCGTAATATCTGGCTCGTCAATCATTGGCCACCAATCGATTAACACCGTTAATTTCTCCCATAACGTTTCATCGACGTCATAGCTGCGTCATTGGCGCGCGAGCAGTCCCCGATATTTGCTAATCGCCGTAAACGACCGGGAACAACGCGCGTTTAATTAAAGTTACCCGATACGCTCAACTGCATTTATTCGCACCGACGCCAACGAGGCGGCGCTCCTGGTTTAGGTAGGGATTTTTAATAAAGCTCAGTGCTCCCGTTCTGCTCTTTACTACGCGTAAACACATCGATGTTTGTTTATCGGTTTGCTAACGCGTTCAGGGTGATGGCCGACTGCGGATGGCTGGCGTGGGGATGATGGAAGTAGGTGTCTACCGTCTTCAATGGCCTGAGACTATATATTTATCCGGTTTTATCGCTCTATATCGTCGGGACAAGGGCGCAATCCCCTTTCGGATCTTGTGACGTGGCCTTCTTCGTCGTGGACGCGGACATCGGGAAAGTCTGGTCCAGAATAAAAGGACAAACGATTGCACGAGACTCGAGCAGGAGAGAAAAAAGATCGAAGGTTCGGCAATTTTATTCCTCCGGAAGGAATTAGTTCTCGAAATTGCGCGGACATATCTTAAATTCTGTCCACGGATGCGTGATTCGTTTGACATGGCGATATTTTCGATGTTAACGTGACTTGTGCTTCTCATTTCTCCCGATGATTCTCTCGACGAGACGGTACTTTGTCATCGGTTGATTTTAGAGCGGTCCATTCCCTTCGTCTTGTTTTCACGCTGCCATTTCTCTTCGTGAAGACGAGACCGTCGCGAATTCCACTTTCATTTCTCAATGCGTCAACGTCGTACGGGGACTCGTTCGAGGGTGAAACGAGCAGCAGAGGTGGGAAAACCGCTCCTCGCGAGTTCTCCTGGCCCCGTGATCAATATGTTCCTGTTTTATTTTTTTTTGTTCAGGTGTGTAATCGCACACGGTCCCCTTTCGCAAATGGGCCGTCACTCGCGATGACTTTTATGTTTATCCTGTGTTTTATGTCGTCGTTCTCCCCGTTTCGTTGACGGAAAACGTCACGAGCGGTGAAAACGATCCGAATAAAATATCAATATAAAAATTACAGGGGGCGAATGGAGGAGTGCCGAGCACCGAAGGAATATTACGGGCTTGGCTGGATGATGGAGAGAGGTGAATGCACAAGGGAGAAAAAGGACACGCGTGGATGATCCCGTGGCTTGGGAAATGAAATGAAATATCTCGAGAGTGGTCGCTGTGCTGATAACAATTTGGGACGAATTTGCGGGAGAGCGAAGAAATCGCGTGGATTGATGGACGTTCGCAGAAATTATCTCGCTCTCTCTATTACTCAAGAGAAAGGGAGTGAGAGAGAACGAGGTAGAATATTGGTGAATTTCCTTCGCGAGAATAAGCGAGTCCCTGGAAATCGTTTAAATTTTCGAGGGTCATTTTTTTCTCATTTTTGGCGAGGTCCCGCGTTGTCCGATTATCAACGAATTTTATCGTTCGATTACCACGAGTCGATCCTCGAGGGACACTCGAGGAAGCGAGCACATTACCGATGCAACAGGATCAACTTCAAATGCAACTCATTAACCGTCGAGTTTGATTTCGATCGTCCCCTATTGCTCGACCAAGTTGAAACTGCTCGTTTGACGGCATTAGACAGTAATTTCGCAAAGTCACCCCGAAGTCGTTAAGAGAAAATCCGTTGGCGACCCATCGATTTTCAGGTTCATCCTGTCCTCTCTGGCGAGAAACGGGAAAATGATTCGTCCACTCGTTCGAGGTTTTAAATTCTTGGAAAATGTGCGAGTTGTCGATTTCACTTTTGGAAAAAAATACCATATTGAAGACGAAAGTGTGGGTGATCTCGACGAAGGAAGAGGTGTCGAGGAATCAATCGTTTGAGGAAGGGGATGCGAGCTCTTGGCGGATAAACAGCAAACGATAAAGCGATCGAAATGGAGAACCGATACGCGAGCTACGGTCGAGATAGGAGGCTGCTCGTTTTGGCTCGCCTCGACGTCGACGGTGGGATGAGGGTGCCGACGGGATTGGCGGTGGTGGCGGCAGGTCGAAGGATTCTAATTAAAGTTTCCGACCTAATCAGCGGTACATTAGTGTGTAGCTCCTCCGAATTCAGCTGGGGTAATTGCAGCCGCGACGAAATAAACTATGCGAAAGAGAACGCTCGCTCCCCGGCTCGTGCACTCATCCGACTGGAAACGATTAAGCTCCGGTATAAGGATGGGGGATCGATGAACGAATTTAAGTTCACTCGGCTCGCGCGCGCGCGCGATCTTAATCGCATCCGGAGTCCGTGATATTAATCGTATCCGGCTCCGGGGTTCGATCCCTGGAAAAACTCGTTAAGGATGGGAGGATCAGACGATGGAGGGAAAAAGGGGACGCTGCATTTTCCGTCACTACCAGTCGAGAGATCCCGAGTTTACCGCCCCTTAAGAGGGCGCCGACGAATGTACCAACGACCTTCGAGCATTTCGTCCCTTCCTTCCTCCAGCATCCTCTTGGATAGATGGATACACGATGATACTCTCTTTCGTATCGCTTCCTCACCCGTTCCTACAACTTTCGCCCCGCCCTCTATCCTCTCGAGAAGGAACGTTCAAACTTCATTCTCTCTGGAAATGCGTCGCACTCGTGCCACTTCTGAAAGATTCTCCAATTTGCATTTCCGCGTGACACTCACGAGCTTACGGTTTTGTATCGCGGACACGTCGTCGCGCCTCCTGGAATAAATTGTTTATCGTCCATCGACTTCGACGCAGCTCGAGTGTCCGCGAGAGGTTGCGGAGACCGGATATTGCGTCCGTTAGGTTTCAAAGTGAGCACCAATTATTGATGGGTCAAACTTGGGCCGTGGCTAACGGGGATAACGCGCAGAGGAGCGGAGAGTTTGTGCGCACACGATATACGAAAGGTTAAACGGTATTCCGATAAATTATGTGCCGGAGGTGGTTCGGAATTTTATTGCCCCTGGACTTCGAGGACCTCTACCTAGAACGGTAGGAAATTAGCTCGGACAAGGATACCGGTCGAGAAGGGCACGTTTAAATAATTCATTCTCATGGCTTTTTCATTTCGATTCGGTACATCTGCTCGTGAACCGTTTTCACTGTTGTTTATCCGCGTGCTTCTCGTCGCGCTGGACGATTGTCGAGCGAGAAGCTTCGATCGATCATCGTCGAAAACTTCGCGATAAGTTGACAGCAATAAGTGACCCCGCGACGCAACTCCACGTCTCCTCCCGTCCATCCAGCCCCAAAGCTTTCGCTCCAGTTTTGAAGAGTACCTGGAATATCAACGAGCAAAGTGACGACAAGTTCACTTCGAAGTACGACAGTTTGCCCTCCCCGTAGCTCCGACATTATCGAGACTGTTGAATTTTGCACGCTGTTGCTTAAGTTATTCCCTAGGAGTTCTCCAATTCATCGAGAGTGGATGAGGGAGGCGAGGCCGAGGAGAATGGAAGGAAGGAAGTTGAGTACGAGATCGAACGCGAAGTAAATCTACGAGGGATTGAAGCAATGCGAGGCCTCGTCGATCACTGAATCCTTTAATAGCAAGCGTATCTGCTCTACCATAACTTTCGTGCATCGTCCTTAAATAACTGAAGAACGTGCGAAAGCGGGCGGACGGTAGATGTGCACCGAGGAAACGCAGAAGATGAGAAGAGGGAGAGAGAGATAAGCGGAAAGTAAAAATAGGAAGAACGTAGCGGGGTACGAGAAACTAGAGAAGATGAGAAGAGGGAGAGGGGGAGAGATAAGAGAGGGAAGATTCGTGCGGCGATCGCACGATGGGTGGACGAAGATGCTTCCAATTTTTAGACAGAGCAGAACTTTAAAGTCGTCTGGAGAATGGCCAAGACTCGTGCTATCGTATTCTACTTTGGGATTACCTAGTAAGAGAGCGGCAAGCAAACGATACTTCTTCTCCGTCGGTGGTGTTGTTCGTTCTTTCTGCCTGGACCGTTCTCTCCTCTGGGCCGCGCCACTTTTCCTAGCTTAAGTGAAACGACGAGAGGGAAAGGATGGAAGGGAGTACGGTGGAAGAGAGTGAAAAGGAAGGAAGAGGAGAGCGAGAAGAAAAAGTGGGCGAAAAGATGCGAGATTTAATTTATTGCCCGGCGAGGACGATGGGTCAGGCGCAAGAGAGCGAGAGGGTGGTTGGATGTTGCTTTCTTTCGAGTCGGCGGAGGACGCATCCGCGACGCTGTAAAATCTCTTGCCGCGCTTTGGGCTTCGTTGTAATAAAGTAGCCATTATAAATTACATCGCGACGATTGCTCTCTGGGTTACACGGATGGCTAGGCGGTGGCTCGAGGTAGCCACGCGTCTCAAGGACGAGGTAGTTCATTTCTCAAGAATTTTCATTTCGCTGCCGGGCATATTCCTTCCTTCCGCCATGGAGGAGTATTCCTTCGCGACTGAAGTGTGCCCTGAAGCCGAGATAAATCTCGTTCCTCGCGTGTATAGCTCCACGCGGGACTCTCTAATGTCTCGAGTACGAATGCACAGTAGGTGCATCCTCCACGGGGACGGAAGAAGCGAGTAAGAGCAGCGAGAGAGTAGAAAAAAGATTCTGCCCTCGAAGCCACCAGGCGAAGTGCCTCGCGCCCTTTCCTTTCATCGAGGGTTGCAGGTCCGCGAAATCTCATTTTTGCCTCGCGCGTCAGAGAGAGAGAGAGAGAGAGAGAAAAAGAGAGAGACTGAAAAAGGAAAATAAAGGGCCTGAGAGGAGAACGTTATCGAAAATAGTTCAAGCGCCATCGACGTCGTCCTCGTCTTCGCTGTCGTCGTTGTCGTAGTCGTAGTCGCGAAGCGCTTCTCAGTTTTTCCCATTTTATCGACAAAAGCGTCCCTCCCGTTTCGCGAGACAGAATTGTCAAGATAAGGGTAGAACGTCGCGAGGTCGACGCAGAAGATAATTCCTCTCGCGAGAGATATCTCCATAAAAAACTGACCCTTACCGTCTCTCTTTCGACTAACGCAGAAATTCTAAAGAAAACTGAGAGATTCACGAGCGAGTCGTTAAGGGATATTTTTATAGGGACGAGTCGGCTCTTCGGAGAAAAATATCGCGAAAGGTCCGAAGTTAAATTCGAATCTTCGTCGGGAGCTGCGAAGTATTTTGGAAGTTTTCCTGGCGGAAGGAAATCGAAGAGGGACGACTTCTCTTCGTAGGTAGGACGTCTCTTTGAAAAGTAATCGCGACGTTGTCATTGGCGAAGAACGATAAAGACAATAGACGGGCGAGGGTGGTGGGGGATGGAGCAGGAGGAGGGGGAGAAACGGGCCCGTTATCGAAAGTAATTCGACCGATATTCGCGTTCACCCTTTCGCGCCATGCCTCAACCCTCTTGGCCTCCGACGTCGCCCAACTACTCGAGGTACGTGAAGGGTTTAGATAACAGCACGCCGGAGAGTTACTCCAAACTTTCGCGCTTCCTTCGCTCCGACCGAGGCTCGCGCCCCTCCGTGACTCACCGCCTTCCTTCTTCTCGTCGTCTTCCCTTTTCCCACCCTTCTTCTCTTCTTTCTTCTTCTTCTCTCTCGCCCCATCATTCCCCCAGCAACATACTTTCTCACTCACTCTTTTTCATCCCTCTTCTCCTCACCCCTTCCTCCGTCTCGTCCCATCCCCCACCTTCCACATTCCCCTTCTTCTTCCGAGGCATCCGCGAACTTTCGAGCGACAGTTTGACAAAATGCAGATTTCCTTCGTTTCCCCGACAACGATCGGTTTTTCCGCCACTTCTTCTTCTTCCTCCTCTTCTCCGTCCTTCGAAGCGGGTCTTCCTTGCTCTCGCACCTTTCCCTCGTACTCTCTCCTTTTTCACCGTGCTTTAAGCTCTCTCCTTGCTTCCTCGAGAAAGTCTCATCCTGACGAGGGACAGGCGTAGAGAGTAAAAACCGAAGGAGAAGGAGTAAGAGAGGGAAGAGACAGCATGTTTGACTTTTTTTCTGTTCTTCAGCTTTTGTCCCCCTCGTCTCTTCTTCCTCATTGCTTTCGTTCTTGTCCTCCACCCTTCGTACACATTCTCTTCTCTTTTTCTTTCCTAACGACGAGTCTCCGCGGGATGGCGCTTATCCGCAGAAACTGCTACCCGATATCGGGCAAACTACGTTTAACGCACGTGTGCGTGGCCGGCTACGTGCCGTCCGCGATAAGCATAAGTGCACTTTCATACCCTAGACAGCTTTATCCACCCTCTTCCAGCGGCGAAAGCCACCGCGGAGAGCAACGGCGAGACTGTGCCGTAGAGGCGGCACCCCAGACCTCGTCTGTCTACCTGCTCGCTTGCCCGCACCTCGGAAAACCCGTTGGCGAGGAGGCGTGCGCTCTACCGTGTGATCCGCGGATTTAGGATGTAAAGCGGTCCTTTCCCAACCCACGCCCTTCGACTCTATTCCTCTCACTCATCCGCATTCGCCCAGGGCGCTTCCCCGTCACGGAGCATTTCGACGTGCCGACTTTCACTCGCCCAACCTCGTTCGAACGAATCGTCTCGCGCCGCATGCTAATGCCGCCCCTACGGAACGAATTAAATTGGATCAGGAGGGCGTGGAGCGCCTCCTACACCCCGCGCGGGCAGTGCAACCCCTTTTGCACCCCCTGCGGGAAACGCGACTTAAGCGAGCCAATATGGATCCTTTTTGCCGCCAGTTTTTTCAACCCAGGCGAACGACGAGCGCAGCTTTTTTTTCTTCTCGCGGGAAATTCTCGCGAGGAATTATCGGAGAATGAATTAGAGCATGGATTTTTACGTGTGCCTCGGGTGTCGTCGAGGGTAAGGGCTTCGAGAGTTTATTTCGGGGAGTCGAAGATATTTTCAGAGAAATTTCGAGTCATTGAGTTTGCTCTCGCGGGCAAGGACGATTTTTCATTTTCCGCTCGGTCGACGCCACCCTCGTCGAACGATCTCTCTCGCGTGTAACTCCTGTCTCCCTAACCGATATCTCACGGAGGAAATTCCAAGGGCGACGCGCGGGGTTGAAACACGGTGGGTGTAACGAAAATTAATGTAACTCGCGCGCCGTTTTTTCGTACGAGGAGATTCGGTGGTGTCACTTTTGGGAGGATCTCGACTCGAAACGTCGCGTGCTCTCGTGAGAACGAGGATGGGGGTGGGTAAGGGGTGGATAAGAGGGGCGATGAGGGCAGACCAGCGGACAGGGGGTCGTGGCGGTGGAAAAGAGGCGGTACGTTAAGCCTTGACGAACGCTTTTAAAGCGAAGTAAAGGAAGAAAAAAAAAAAAAATGCTGCCGTGAAGTATCTCCCTTTCACGGTGGATAAATCCCGCACGCGCTGTAGAACCCCTGAAAAGAGATAAGCGGCAGCTCGCGCATGAGAAAAGCAATTTCTTGGTTTTTTTTCTTTTCTTCCCGTCGCTTCTTCTTCTTCCTCTTCTTGATCTTCTTGGCGCCTTTCCTCTTTCTTCTCCTTCACCCTTCCGACCCTTTCCCTCGCTCCACATCCCATCTTTTCGTTTCTCTTCCCGCCACTCTTCTCTTTACCTTTCGCTCTACAGCTCCACCTCTCTAGCCTCTCTTTATAAATAATAAATGGCTAAATGGAGGCTCGCCGGACAGGCGGTACATTTAGTTCCATCTCTCCCGGCCGAGTGTAAAGTGTTACCCTGGAAATCAAGCGGGCGTGCACGCACACTCCATAGAGCACGGGATGATTCGTGTTTCCCCTAATGCATCCGTCGAATTGATTTCAATTCCGGGATACTGCCAGTCTTTACGGGAGCGCGTGCAAAAGAGAATTCTCCCGGTTGGTGAGAGGCAGGAATTTGCAAAAAAAAATACTGGGAGGTGATAGTGAATGATATATTTCAGTCTGCCAAGTGACACGAATTTTATTTGTATATTTTCCTAGACTTTTTTTCATCTCGACGTGCTGGCGAAAAAGAAATCCTCTCGTGATCGCATAGAGTTTGTAAATATTCCAGCTGGAGCAACGTATTCGCAGGGCGTACATCCTCGTAACCAGTCGTCGTCCCTTAAAAAGAGTCGCGTACGCCGCGCGGGGCGTGGACTTGCGAGCAAGGGGGTAAAACGTAGGGGGTGGAATTTCAGTATCTACCGAAATTCGATTTCACGGGATCGTAAATCGGTAAAGCCGGTATCCTCCTCGATCTCGGTTTTACGGGGTAGTAATCCAGGATGGGCAACGTTGGAATCGTGGATGCTGCGACGAGTGCCCTCGGCTTTCGCGGTCTGACCCTCACGATGCCGTCCCCGCTTTTACTTCTCCTTCTCCCCTCCTCCCTCTCATCGCACCATGGGCGCAGGCAGGAATACGCGAAGACCATCAAGTAGTAGATGAGCTCGAGCGCGCTGAGCAAGGATCCGCCGATGAAGAGGCCCATTATGCTCCCGAAAGATACTGAAATGAGAGAACGAGAGGGAATAAACGAGAGATGCGTGGAATCCGTAGAGGCGTAAGCGAGAAACCATTACGAATCGCGGGAGGATGAGAGAATTGAAATGCACCGGACCGAGGGTCAAGAGGTAAAGATCGATGATAAAGATGTAAGCGTGAAACGCGGAGAGATGTCAGAGGCGTGTCGAGAGAAGTGAAAGGTAAGTTTTAGCTTGGAAATATCAGAACTATTTGCACGTGCCCCCTCACCCACTTTCGCTCGAATTGCCACATTCGCCGAGTTCGTTATACGACGAAAACATTACCCACTTTCATAGATTATACCACGAAATGGGTCGTAACGCGGCCGAATGCTTTTGAGAATAACGAACACGATAAAGAATGAATATTAATGAGATCGGCAAGGTGAATAAGTTCGTTTGTAAAAGAAAAGGCACGAGTAGACAGATGGAAATTCAGGAACTCGATCTACGATAACCGACCGCGGGTAGTTCGAAGCGTGTTTAAATTCTCGACCATGTAAAATTTCCTCGTGAGATAACATTGCCTCGGGTGTTTGCATTTTTCCCTTTAATTCGTTAGTGAATTCTCCCGACTATTTTCGACTGTAGATTTAACTTCCACGTGAAAGTACCGTGTAAGACCGACGAATCAAGCGAATACCGAATACACCGACCGCAAAATGAGCGTTCATCAGAGCGGCGCGCGTCAGGGGTGTCGTTTAGGCACTGAAATGTGTTTTGCTGGTAGTTCGCAATAAAGCTGGTGACCTTACCGAGCAGGTCGAGCTGGCTGAAGACGATGTCCGTTTTGTAACGAAAGCAGGTCTGCGTTGCGAAGTGCACGTCGAGGTTGGTGTTGCTTAATTTCTGTATCGGCACGCTCGTAATCTGCCAGTCGTAAATGTAATACTCGCACTCGGGCGGGCAGTCGCAGAGCATGGCGCGCTTCTTGCTACTCACGATACTTCGGTCCATGAGTACGTAATAATCGTTGAACACATCTGCACTAGGAACGGCGAGGAAGAAAGGTGGGGTGGGTGGTAGGGAAAATCGTAAAGCGTTGGAAAGACTTATTAAAGTGCGCGTACATATCGGCAGGGATAATAAAGATTCTCCCTTGAAATATTGCGTGCCGTAGCTCGTAGACGGTGAGCTTTACGACTTGGCTCTTACCGTTGTAAGCGGAGAGACAAGAGAAATCATCCACGTTGCAGTCCCGCTGAGAGTCTGAAAGTAACCGGTTCGTTAGATCGTCTTCCCTTACATCGATAAATTTCTAATGGGCTGCAAATCTATCGCGAGTCGAACTGGAGTGGAACTGTAAAATATGGGGTGAATCATGGTTATAATGCTTCTTAATACGAGGAGGGGTGTGAAACTTGTATCGTCCATTCGCGATATTTGTAATTATAGAAACGACGACTTCTTAACGAGAGTGGAATTTCTGCTTTCGTGGAACAATCGTTAAGTTTGCAGACCATTACTCGAGGGAAAGAGAAAAGATGGATTGCAGCCGCAGTATTTGATGACGTGTTCTCTCTTGCAGAGCGTTATGCATGTCTCCTGATTGTAGACTTCCGTTTGCTCGTACTTGCAAGGCATCTTGGACTCGCTCAGCTCCAGGACGCTCTGCGTCGCGTAACCAGAAATGCAACCCAAGGACACGCTAAGGGAGGCGCCAACAGGTATCATCGTTCCGCTATTGGGCCAGACGCGTGGCCCATTTATCAGCAGTAGAACACCCTCGCTCTCCTCTGCAATGCAATTAGATCCCCCATTGTGTCTATGTACATAATCGATCTATTAATTCGATAATCCACCAGAGACGGTTGTCGTTCCGACACAAAAGCCTGTTAATATGGGACTTCGGACAATAAGAATCGTGTGTAACGTTCAATTGAGGATGCAATAGGAGACGATCCGTATTGCGCCGATAAAGATGTCTCGGATAAATCGCACACCGCAAAGAGCTCATTTCATTATCTCGATTCTACTTGATGCGAAGTGCGAGATGTCTCGAAATTGTGCATCAATGTCAGCGCCCGTGTTCATCGTGTTTTACAAGTCCTCGTGACTATTAACGGGATCCGCCGTCCACGTAAAGCAATTTGGACGGAGTGCAATTACCTTTCTTTTGTTAGATCATACGGCGGTCGTTAAGTACTCCGGTCTGAAAAGGGAGGATAGTAACGGGTGGATGGGTAAGGGAGGAAGGTGGTGCATTGAGTCTCGCGTAATTATAACAGTCCGTGGGACAAGACATTGTCTGTACGAGACGGCATTGAGGGATAATAATGGCCTGCGCCCCGCCTCGTTGCGAGGGCTGGTGGCCGTGGGTCACGGAATATTTCAAGACTCGGGACGTTAAGTTCCAGCCGCTTATAATCTCTTAAGATTTCGCAGTTTAAGCTCCTCACGCTCGTCGGTGTCTCGTCGAGCACCTTTTTAGAGGAGATCGAACGAGATAAACGTGTAATTATTTCAAGAAGGACTATAACGATAGCTCGAGACACGCGACATTTGATGAATTAATTTCACTGCGAATCACTTAACATTCTTACGTCGTAATAATTGAAATATTCTCATGGTTTCTTAATTGAAACTCGCATGAGGTCAGAAGTCGCAGGTTCTACGAGTTCTATGAAATTGCGTGGACGTGAGTAACGCACCGCCGAAGTTACCGGACGAAATGAGCGCCCTTCGAAACGGCAGTGCCATTGCGCGCCCCTCTCTTCACGACGGTTACGCGCAACTCGACGTAAAACTTCATCGTTTCGGTCAACGGTTTCTCCCGTCCCCAGAGAAAACGGGGCCAGAATTCTCTGGAGTTGGTCGGGCTCGAGAAACGCGAAAACGCGGAATGTAAAAGATCGAAGATTATTCCGAAGGGAGGTATAACTTATGCTCGGCGACTCGCTCTCCGAATCAAGGGTGAAACTGTCCCTTCGAAATATATTCCCCCGAAGGGCACGCTGTCTCTGCCGAAATGCTCGAATTTTTTTGCCTCCAGTTCCGTTTCACAATTCTAATTTATGGAATCCTCCCTGCAAAATTCTTCAAAAGCTTTCTCCAACGGTTGGCCCTTTTCCTAACACCACGATCGATTCATTCGTCGTATCGAGTGCCACGCACATTTCCTTCATTTTTCACATCCGCCATCCTTCACCCTCGATGGCCACTGAAACTCGAATGGACGAATCGACTTTTCCGTCATCGTTATCGAATCCCCGCCATTTCTGGATCGTTACCAACAGAAAAATTCCCTTTATGTTCGATGGTTATCCCCCCTTTCCGCTCATCACTGTTACTAACTCCATCCCCGTGAAACTTTATCTACATTCCGAAAGTGTTCCCGGGGCGACGAAGGCGCGATTGATTGTAAAACTGTGTACGAAGATAGAAGGGACGTGGGCGAAGTGGCGCGGGGAAGATGAGGCGAATTACGCGCGTATCACCGCGGGAGTAACGCTCCTACGCTCTGGGAACGGAGATGTCGAAACGATGTTGGCAGTAAAATTAAATCGCTCTACCGCATCGTGTAAGGGCCTGGGATGGGAGGGTGGTGAACGAGGAAGGAAAGATCCCTCTCAGCAGCGAGCGAAGATAGAGCTTGGTGCCACTTACCGGAGGAGTCCGGCGGCTTGGTTACATTTCCCAAATGAATCGTAACTTTGACGCCGCTCCATTCCCCGTAACCAGACACCCTTCGAGGTCGCGGCTCGCCGTCCTCAGTCGAAGCTTCGCGAACGAAGCTCCCACCTTCTTCTTTCTTCTTCATCTCTGCCACCATCTCTTTCTCGAAATCGTCGCCGACCATTGAGTTGAAGGAATAGCAATACCCGTACTCGGTCCTATGGATCTCGAATATCTCGCAGCAGTTTCGATTCGAATTCCGCCACCAGCAGTCCGAGAGGAGATCCTGACAGCTCGGCGACACCTCCCGAAGTAAGTCCGTGATGTTGACGCCTGCCGTGTTCGATCGGAATGTTCTATACCTGCCCTGTATTGGCGATCTTGATGGGCGGAGACGGAGGGTGGAGGTGAAGGTCTACTTGAGCCGATGGTTATGTAGGGCTGAATAGGTGACAGCTTATGGGCCGGGATGTAATTATGCGAATCGAATGGGTTCGTGCTAGGGGAATACGTGAGTTCTGGCGTCTGGAATGTTCTTAATTTCAAAGATGAATTTCGCTTTGCATTTTGCACGATCATTAGAACGATTTTAGGGACTGGAATTATCCGTATGTTAGCAATTTCGATAAAATTACATTTGTCCTTTGGTGAGGAAGGGACGTCGTAAGACTAGAAATTTCCCGAGAAAATCGTCCACCTTAAGGGCGGGTCGTCGGAAAGGCGCGTCTCAGTCGTCGTGAAACGAAAGTTTCTAGTTTCGTTACTCGACTTGGGGAGTACCGTAACGCTGTGTCTACCCGCAGGAAGCAAAAAGCCAGGTAAACCACTTCCTCGCTGCGCCGGGACGAGCGCCCATCCGACAAGTCGACGGAATTTGATTCTACCCTCACCGGCGAGCTTTCGGGTGTCCCGATTCTTGAGGAAAGTCAATTGGTCGAAGTCCCCGAAAGTCATGGTCGACAGTTTGGTCAGCATGTCGCGGAAGGTCTTGATATCCTCCGCGTTCGTGGTATTGGAGAAGATCCTCCACTCGAGATCCAGAACCTTACGCCAGTCGACGCGATTGTTCGGGCAAAGCGTGACGGTTGGGAACGGTACCCTCGAAACTTCATAAGTCGTGGACTCGATGATGGTGGACGTTGGTGCTGCCTGAAAGAGTACAGGATCTCCTTTAATTTCGTTCCATCGAATAGCCTGTGCAAAGAGCACATTCCCTTTACGCAATTTTCTAATGAACGTCGACTGTAAGCGGGCGCTGATCTCGCTCCGGCCCCGCATTCATTCCAGCCACACGCGACTTCAAAGGTTTACTCCGCTAAATCGCGCATGCGCAACTACCTAGCCGGAGATTTATTTTCACCCGCGGGGCAATGTAATATCGCGCACTCGTGCGGTGCAAATGGCCTGGTACCGTGGGGCGACGCTGGCGCGAAAGAAGATTCGATTAATTAGCGGCATTTACCGGAATATTGAATGTCGAGAATAGAATCGTACGATAAGGCAGTGGCCCTTTCCTCCAAGAGCGCAAGGGATAAGCTTTACTACCCTGTGTTAAAATTACGCGCATAAATCCACTGCGAACTCGTAACAGTGCGATATCGGATTTTGGATCGTAATTTTACCTGCTCGGAGCGCGAATAATCGCTAGAGAATTTAGTGGAATTGTACGTATGATGAGAACTTTGTTGAAGTAATACCGTGGTTGATAATACGCGCACAATAGTTGCATACTAACTGAACGGATTACAGTTGGACAAGCAGTAGTTGGAGGTGCGCGAAACTGGAGGTAAAGCTTAATCGTTACGAGGGGAAATCTGGAAGGAAGGAGGACGATCGACGTGGGAGAGCATTTAGATGTCCTTACCTGATTTTACGTATGAAATATGAGCACTACTGGTGAGGACAATCCGAATAAAATGTCCGTCTGAATTGAAAAGAAGCATGTGTCGGCAAGAACTTCTCAAAATGGCCAAAGAAAATGTGCGATGGCGACCGTATTTCACGATCTCTCGTGACTCTGTCTCTCAGTAGCGAACCTACTGCACTCTTTTATGACCGATTTCAAGTTTTCCCTCGTTTCGGAGTCCATGTACCCCCTCGACGAATCGTGAACTTTCCTCCGGACAAATTCGATGCGTCACGATTCTTATTGCTACCTTTATTGCTCATCTTCGACCAGTTACGTGGACTTTATTAAATTCGGTTGGTCGATTACGTAAGTTTACGGGATAGATAGTACAGAGTGTTTACTCCAGTTTCCCGTAAACGTCGTCGCACGTACCACTGTAGGGTTACGTGAGAATGATTTATGTAAGATCGCGTGGAATTCGACAGTTTTTCGACGAGTGCTACCAAGAGAAGGAAACCGTAAAATCGAACAAGAAACTCTAGCTTCTAGGTTCTCATGGGATTAGATGCGTACTCTGGAAATCGTTACCGCGTTACAACACGCGATAATTAACATAATGCAAGCGCTACCAGTAATTCTGAATTGCTCGTACGCGTAAAACAGATAAGAGACCATCCACTTACTCCTGCCTAGGGCGCTCAAATGTAATAAGTAACTTCTCAAACATTAGTCGTTTATGGTTACTTTGTAATTCTTCGTTTACCGTTCTCACCCCGATCCAACCGTGAAACTCAAACGATCGTCGCAACGATTCTCGACCGGTCGGCACACGAATGCAATATGTATATCGAGAGATTATCGCTTTAAGGCAGACGACCCAGGGTACATCAGAGGGCGCGTGGATGAATAATGCTGAGGATACGCTTGCAAAAATCCACGGCACGTTGTGTGGCGCGCGGGTACAACCGAACGTGTACCAAGGTCCCTCATGAATTACGAAACGAATCGATTTTACAGGAGGACGTCTAACGGGACGGTCACCGCTAAGGCTGGATTAGCCGAAACCTTCTTCCCCGTGCTGAATATTAGAGCTGCCTGCATTTCCGCGAGCGCATTACAGAGTCAATTTTTCATAAGCGACGGCCACTCGGCGCGCTGCGACCACATAAATTATGCGCAGGCCTTGGTCGCGGGAAGAATCACACGTCCTCTCGTCGCTTTCGTTCTCGTAACCGAAACATCGCACACGTGGCACGTGCCTGTCTCGCACGAATAAATCCGCGAGATACGAGTCCACGATTTATCGTCCCTGCCTTCGTTCCGCCCCACTGCGATTTGACAGGCGCGCAACAACGACGACACTTCGAACCGCGCGTATTCGAATTCGTGGCGCGAAGCGTCTCGTACCAAATTACGCTGAGTTCGCGCGCGTAGAATTTCCGGCTTGTGGAAAAGCCCACCTCACTCTCGGCGGAGGATCCGCTCGCGCAAACAATGCGGCGCATAGAATTTCCGATTACGATTCTTCGTCCGTACACAAGACACTCTCTTCTTGACACCCCGCACCCTTCCCCTTCGTCTATGCAACAGCACCGCAGCTACCACCGCCACCGTCGTTATACCTCGCTATACGCGACTGCGTAAGATGTTTGCCACGGCTATACATCATTAATGTAACATAGTGTAGGCCCCAGTTTCTGCCGCGTACTTCTCGAGAACACGGTTGGAAATACACCGTTGTCTTATCGTCGCAGCCACTTGGAACCACGAGTGCGCGCGCAGTAGCCGGGGATGAAACTTCATCCGAGTGCGATTCGCCGGAAGCTCGAGAGGTATTCACCTGAAATTGGAGGGCGAAGATGTAAACGACCTTGCAGGCGACGATGGCGAAGCAGGCGAAGAAAACCAACCAGAGCACTCGCTCGAACGTGTGCAAATCGGGGTCCACGACGTATCTGAGCCCGTGGAGAGTGGTGTGGGTGCAGTAGTGATTCAACGTCGGCAGCAAAGCGCCGAAGTGGCGAGCCCTCCGCTTCTTCTTCTTCCTACGCGGATCCGTTCTGATCCTTTCGAGGACCCTGCCGCCGAATCGCCTGAGAGGGGCTGCCAGGACCATTTGAAAAGGAGGAGGTGGAGGAGGAGAAGGAGCAGCGGACGAGTTTACCGCTTGCAGGACGACGGAGATCCACTCGAAGAGTTCGCTTTTGCTCGCAGCCTGAATCGGAGCGACTCTGATTTTAATTAGTCTCGCCTTGGTGACCCCTGGCTTGCTCCGGACGCATTACGACGAGGACGACGGCGAAGTCTACTCTCTTTCTCTCTTACAATCGACAGATTTCGTTCTTTTCCAACCACCTTCTTTCCTCTCACCTTTCTTTCTCCACCCACCCGAACGTTCCCCTTTCTTATCGCGGAGCGCGCGATAAAGCGTTAAGAGCGGATTTCTGGAATCGACCCGGAGAGGATTAAAGAGAGAACGGCTAAAAGAGTCGAAGAAGCGGCCAATCGCCCTTCGACTTCTAGTGCCCTTCTCTTTCCGGGTGCTTATCCAACCGCGACTACAGGGAGCGGTAAACGAGCGGCGAGGACTATTCGTCGCCCTGCGCGCGGTTTACGCGGTATTAGTATGCAGAAACGGGTAGCTGCCGCCCCAGCTCGCCTTGGTAGGATCGAGAATTGTTGTCGACGAAGACGAGGACGACGAACGTGAGGCACCGACGAGCACGTATAAACCCCGGTAGGAAGTGGTAGACACTCGTGAAGGATGCGTTTATTCCGCGCCCGCGAGCTCAAATTCGCCATTCAACCGCGGTCCTGCGCCTGCTTCTCCTATTACCATCCTTGAATAGAAGGCGAGCACGGACGACGTTCTATCGTCCTTGCTGAAACCGACCAACGAGGTTGCAGTTAATTTCTGCCTGAATTGCAATTAACAGTTCACTTCGAGTTGACTCTTTTCTTACGCCGGTGAAATTTTTCCTCGCCTCGTAGTCGAGAAACAAGGAGTTGTTGATGGTTGTTTGTGAAGAGTGTAGACACTGTTAGTGGTTTGATGAATTAATTTGCAAGAAGTCCCTTCGCCAGTGAACACCTCGTCCGGATCGTCGCTGATGACAAAAGTTCCATCGGCGAGTTACGTGGCCCTTGTGTCGTTGCGGTTGTCGAGTCTCCGGAATTAACAGGAAACTTGGACTCTGCGAAAGAGAACGATGCTTTTTACTCTCGTTTTGTGAGTCGTAGTGTCGTAATATCGAGTTCTTCAAGAGATTTCAGGATTTGAGGCGTTTAAATTGCGGTGTCGGTTTATGCGATATGGAAGAAAAATTTGGTTTGAAAACTGCAGTATCGGGATGGTTCGATGAGGTCGTCGAAATTCAACCAATCGACATGTTTTCACGTTCGGATCGGACCAGCGATTCGCCGCGAAACGGTGATTTCGCTTTCGCCGTTAATCAAACGAAGAAACCGGGTGTTTATGGGCGACGAGGAGTTGTGGAGTGTGAAGCCGGGTTGGAAAATATAAAATCGATTATCGCGGCGCGACAGACGTACGAACGCCGGTCAGAGTGGTGGCCCGGACTGAGGGGTCGCGTACGCGAATAATCGAGGGAAAGTAACGAAATTCTGGTCAAACGGTAATTTAATCGTACTCAATGCGCTTCTACCCGTGCTCGTTCGTTTTTGTTTCTTCCTTGCCTTTCGCGCGTTTCTCCGGCTTCCTTTTCGTGGGACAAAGAGATCAGAGGCGCGGCAAGGGAGAGAGAATACAGTAAACCCGATAGAGCGGATAAAACAGTAGTGGCACCGGTCTTCGTGAAAGTTACTATGCTCGAATAAAGAAAGCGGCAAAATGCAAGGACCTATTGGAACTTTTTCACCGTCTACCAAAATCAATTTTTTTCCTTTGCCTTTCAATTTGTCCACTCGCGATGACGCGTGCTTTCGCGAGATTAATGAGCCAGCCAACGCCGGTAGGGTAAATAGGAAGTGCAGTTTACATAGACAAATTTGCGTAGGGTACGAGGGCTAAGGAGACTATCGCAGGGTGACAGTGCCGTATTAATACGCAGGAAGTGGCTGGCCTGCGACTTGCCCTAGGGATGTTATTAATGGTGAACGTGCCATCGGGAAGTCGCTGGTCTCTCAGGAGTCGCGGAAGCTCCGTTCTGGCCAAGGGTGGCGTTTATACGACCACCCAAGAGCGACGAGCGGTTATTGAAAAATTTATTGCAAACGCGATCGAAAGAACACCAACGGGCCCACGTACACAACGGATATGGTGAAAAATTTACGAGGAGCTACGATCGAGGTGGAATCTGTGGAACAGTAGTTGAACGTTCGACAACGTGAGTTTCATTTTACATTTATTTTTGAATAACCCCTCCCTCTAGAGAGAAATGCCCGAAGAAATTCTAAAGTGCGCCGCGGATCACGGCCGATTAAGAGAAGAAATAAGAATAAACAGGAATACATTTCTACGCTTCCTTACGCGTTTAACAAGGAGGCCAGAAACGAAGGTGAAGAGAATCGAAATTTGCTAAAATCCCGCGAGAATAATTATTCGAAAGTGGATATCGAGACGTGAATGATGGAAATCCGTGTGCCGGTCTCGGTAAGGACATCGTGCTCGCGATTGCGGATATTAATACGCACGAAAGCGGGAAGGGTGGCTTGCCTCAGGTTGTTATTGATGATGAACATGCCATCGGTAAGCATGTAAGCCGGTGGAAGCTGGAGACTGGTCGACGGTGGCAGAGAGATACAGGGACGAAGGATGAGGGGAGAGAGTGAGAAGGGTGGAAGGAGCGTTTATTCCGCACCACGTGCTGAAATTCACTATTCAACCGCAGGCGATTGAGCCCTCTTGCCCGTGCGAGGGTCTATCGTCTATAGGGCACTGCCGCATCTACAGAGATTCCGATACGAAGAAACGATACTCGGGGACGCGGTAAGAGTCTTTTGCTGCTCCTCACAGCCTTCTCAAACCTCTCTCCTTTTCAGGATTTTCACGATACTTTTTGTTCTTCCCCTCCTGCAGAACTTGCTCGTTACCAATGATCACCTTGACTTTCCCTTCCTCGCAGAGATTCTACAATCGATAGTCGAGTTTTCCCAAAGCGGCCCCGACGGAATGCAACGCGAACGCACGATGAAAGAAAATCGATGTATCTCTTGTGACAATTCGAAGTAGCCGAGGTACTTCTGACCATCGTTACTTTTTTACCGCGCCGTACCGCGTGCGCGTGTTCGACGTGCACACTCGAATTGTAACGCTCATCGATCGCTCCGTCCAAGCGTGGAGAATTTTGGGAGCGCGCGAAAAGCTTCGCTTCAGGTTTGCGCCACCTCTTCTCTCCCTTTGTCAATTAACGATCACATCGGTGCCGCGCTGTCGCCGCTATGCGATTAATAAATCGGACGTCAAGTACGGGACGATTCTCCACGCCACGAGCATGGAATATTCCTGGTCTTTGTTCTCAAACAGAGATAATGCTCTCCATGATCGAGCATTCGATATAGCCGGAGGAATGTCCATGCGCGTTGATAGTTTCCGGTTTACATTCCATGTGAGTGCCGTCCAAGCTCGTTGTACACAGGAGCTGGACGAAATTAGAACTCAGAGGTGCGCTAACGGGGAAAATCTGATTAGGAATTAGATCGTAATTTCTGGAATTTGCAGATTAATGCGTGGGAAGGAGAACAGGACGAGAGAGATCTTCGCAATTCCCTTTCTATTCAGCGTCGGTCCTTCGTACTTCCTTTCGGCCCTTTTTCCAGGCCCTTTTTCCAAAACTGTGTTAATTCCGATCGTCACGCGTTTAATATCGTAACGAGGGAGATCGAAGGATGGGGTAGAATAATGTGGACGGAATATTAATGCACCGCCGCATCGCGACGAGCCGTAATATTCGTTCGTACCGTTGATATAACTCGCATCAAGTGCGCATTAATTCGACGGGCATTTCATTTGTCGTTCGCGCCCTCGTTCCCCGCCCCGGTGCTCGCGGGGTCGGCACGTCGATCGTTGCGATTCGGCAATGCGCTTTCCAAATTGGTAGACTGGAATCGCGTGTTCGAGCCAATACCAGGGAAATCTTCGACGTCCATGCCGAATCGTAAAACGGATAGATTTTTTTTTTTTCATCCCACGCGGAAAAAGACGTACGGTGGAAACTCGAAACTCAATTTCCCGGCACGATTCGTTTTGCACAATTTACACTTTCGATTTATCACCGCAAAATTCTCTTTTCGTGAAAAAGGAGGCTGCGGGGATGTTAGGGGCACTTACAAATAAAGTAAATCTAATAAAAGTGACGGAACACTTACCACGGGCTTTGTGCTGTCCGCGTGAACGTCATTCGCAGTCCACGAGTAAATCCAGCAACGAACCAGGAGAAAAAGTCTGCGACGAAGCTCGTCCCGACAGAACCTCGCAATCAAACTGATCGGGCCGAAGCAAGGTGAGAACAACGAAGAGGGATAGGACGAGGCACACAACAGGCAGGTGGAGGGCACGAGGCATTTTTTTTTCTTCGCTATCGAAGGATCTGTGCAAATAGAATCCAATCAATTATCCACGAGAAGGCAGGAGAGAACGGATAACCTGGGAGCTGAGGGGAGCGGTTAGTCTGAGGGAGTCGAGGAGGTGAGGGTGGCGGGTGAGGGTGGGAGACTGGGGGCGGCTGAGCTAGTCCGGCACATATTTGAACGTGCACCCAAAGTGATCAAGATAATGCGTTTAGCGTGATTGTTGAACAAACGGCATCGACTCGAACGAGAGATGCCGGGTCTCAATGTCGGGGAATAATGAAGAAGGGGCGGTGGCTCAGGGAGGTCGTGCGAGAGCGGAAGAGGGATTGAGAGAGAGAGAGGGTGCACGCGCTCACCCGCTTTGCTACCAGCTCCTGATTGCATCGTGGAGATAATCCGTACGTGGTGAGATTGGTTCAGTAGTAACGTAGAAATAACGTCGATCCGTAGATCGACGTATGCCGAAGATGATAAAGAGAAGATTAATCGATGCTTCCTCAATAAGCTAACCAAGATCTAAGCCCGATTATATCGACCGACAAGGTAGGCCGGTTGCGTGTGTACCTTGCGACGTTTGCATTTCACTCGCCGGATTGGCATCAACGCGTTCACCACTCCATGATTCAACACCTTTAACGATTCAAGCCGACCGACTCACCGACGATTTACGACCTCAAGTATATGAATTAACGATACTCTAATTAGGTCGGCTTTGTCCACGATTTCGTCGCCAATCCGTTCTGGCAAACTTCAAGCGTAACTGAAATTTGCATCTCGAAACGGAGCGCGTCTCGAGCTTCTGAAATGTGTTCAAGGGGGTTGGAACTCGCAGGAGGGCGCGAAAGAGAAAACCGAATTTAATATCGCCCTGACAACGAGGAATGTTCTTGCTCGAGGAACATTTTCGGCTCGACCTGTCCCCGTTTAGCACTCCAATGGTGCTTCAAAAATGCGTTTCCTCTCTCGTAGTCTCCAACGTGTTTTCCGTTTCGTCCTCGCGAAAATGATTATCTCGCATGAGCTCTTATCTCACGAAATCATCGTGTCATCGCGGTCTACGCACGTTCGAAGCTCACATACAAAAAACAAGAGAAACGAAATGGAAAGTTGGACATATCGCAGGATCGGAGCCTCGAGGGATTGCACGAAAGGTTCGAACAGCGCGTCGATCGGCATACTCGAAATTCGGGCGGACGGATTTAAATTGGGAGAGGGTTGCCGAATCCGAGAGAGGGAGTGAAGCGGAGAGGAGAGTCGGCGGTGGCGTTAGCCTCTGCGAGTAGAGTTGACGAGGGCCGACGTGGAGTCAGCCGTGTAAATAGGCGAATAATCAATCACCGTGGTGGCGCGAAGGCCCCAAGCCACCCTCTCTCCCTCCCAGCCTGCCTCACTCCTCCCTCGATGTATGTATGTCGAAGCGGTACCGCCGGTACGTACGATAAGGATAATTTATTAACCGGCATCATCGATCCTGGAGGCCGCGCATCGGGCGCGACGGTGTTGATTTTATTGCCCAAGGAACGACGTAATTTACGCCGCGGTAATTGACCGACCCGATTTTAACCGATCGTCCTCGCACGCCGTCGAATAATTAACGACGCCGTCCTGCTCGAATCGGCGCCGGCATCCGAAGACGGTCTCCGACTCGTTTCGAAGTCGCGGCCGATAATTGCAATTAGGCGCTTTCGAATCCGCGCTTTTCTCCACGTCGTTGAATTGTGAAAAGGGACTTCGAAGAGAAAAGCAAGGAGGAAAAATCATAAGTCGATCTTTGATCGGTCCGCGAGTTGCATACGAGTGCTTTGGAGGGTATCGTCGAAACAAATGAGCGGGTTGGGCGAGCTGTCGCTCGTTAGTAACTTATTGTTAGAAGCGTACAATCGATGGCCGTTGTAGAAGAATAAAGGTAGACTTTCGTTGTTGGTTTTTTAATTTGATTCTTTTATAAACAGTGTAGAATGTGCTGTGGAGACCTTGTAAGATTTTCATACGTGACTTTGCTTCCTATCGACATTGACACGCAGTAGAGTAGTTTTGTGCATTCGACGATGTCGATGCATCGACTCGAACATCAATGTCGAACTTCTCAGGCGTAGTACGTCAGATTCACTCGAGAAGTGGAAAAATCTTTACCGGACCACTCTTTTTCATCGTCACGGTGTTCACCAAGCGCGAACGATTTCGACTCCTCGGAAAAAAAATTTTATCGGTTGCACGATCGCGGGGAGTTGCCGGTAAAATGGCAAATCAAGGATATCGATTTTCCGTGGAAAAATGCAGCTGGAGCGCGCAGCGCACGATGAACGTAACGGGCGACAATTTTCCTCGCCTCGCCGCGGGCTCGATCGTAGAACGCAAACGACATTGTCGAAAATTGAAACAATAATTGTGTCAATAATTCATCGCGCGCGATTTATCGCGTTTGTCCGTGGAGCAGGTAACTGGCATCTCGACGGAAATTTCATATATTCAAAAGCGTAATCCATGGAAATTATCCGCCGGCGTATCCTCCATTGACAGGACACGAAAGAGAGGAGAGGGCACGGAATATGCGATGAGTGGATGGTGTAATTGGAGGAAGGTCTGACCGGGAGATTCGTTTGCCCGGGGGCTCAGCTTAAACCGCTCGAACTAAGGAACGTAAGACACTCGTCGAGCGACGCATATTTTTAAAACCAACGGCGGCGGCTCGCCTACATAATTAACGTGGCTACGTAACAAGTATGTTAATGAGACGTCGGCGACCGTGGTAGCGGTGGATGGCGGGACTCGAGGAAGGAGAGAGGAGAAGACGAGGAAAGAAAAAGCTTCGAAACCAAACGGAACGAGAGTCGACGACGGCGGAGAAATGCGGGCCAAGAAGAAAGGCGGAAACGAAAGAATTCACGGGGGCCCTTCCGCGCTCGTTACGCGCCTGCTTCGTACGGGCGCGCGCTCGTCGGGCGCTCCAAAGGAGCGTAAATATGGCTGTAAATGAGGCTGAATAGTTCGTCCTACGTTGGCACGCGCGTCGTGTAATCGGCTGTGCTCGAGCTTTGCAAGATAGCCTCAGGAAGGCGTTTCGCGCTGGAAAAAAAGCACGATTTCTGTGGCGTCGCGACGTCGATTCGTTGCCGTGCGCGCGAATAAACGGGATGCCAGGATTTTCTCGCGTTTAGAGATGTTTTCAGAACATTGAACGAAACGTCGCGCATCTGCGCAGAACACTTTTTCGCGTGGATGAGAAACAGATTGTTAACAAACCTTTGCGATCTTACGTGTGATATTGCATCGTTAAGGAGGAGGACGAACAAAAGGAATATGTCGAAGATGGATCGCAGAGAATTCACGTGTGCGAAGGTAAGCGTTTACAAAGAATGACAATCTCGCGATTCTCCTTGGGTCCCTGCTGCGAGAGTATTTTAAGTACATCTAAGACAAACGCTTTCACTTCTCGCGACACTCCTCTCCGTTCGGTAGAGCTTTCATCCGACCCTCGTACCTATACTACCTATACTTTGTTCAACGATCCGAATGCGAACACGGTACCTTCGTAGTTCACGGGACTTCGTACACTCGCAAGAGCACGAATGCTTCTCCGGCACTTCCAACTTTGAAGGTTCACAGGCGAGAAGCATCTTCGATCGCTGATTGTAATTTCAACGGGTAAATTAAATCCTTATTTCCGACCTCACTGACGAGCACACTTATTAAGATTAAGAAGGTTCAACGAAATCGAGAAAGTCTGAAGTATCCTAAAAATATCTTTCCAAAAGCTCGCGTCAGCATTCGTCGAGCGCGAGTGTATCAGCTCGGGAATTAAATCTCGCGCGTTTTCCACTTCACTCGGGGAGAGAAACCGATCCCCGAAATTCCTTTAAAAGGGACTCTCCAATTCGACCTTCGACCTTTCGCCGATTGCCACTCTACTTTCCTAAAATTGAGTCTCTTCGGCTCCGTGTCATAAAATTTTACCCAGTTTCTCCGCAACTGGGTGAAATCCTTCTTCTAGCGATTCCGGTAACGATCGTTCGATTCTATCCGAATTATCCTGACTACGCGCAGGGGGAATCGAAATCGTCGCTGCGAAGCTCCCATTATCGCCGCTGAAAAATTTTACGATAATTCGACTCTCTCGTCCTCTCTACTCCGCATGTCGTGCTCCGGAAGGAGGAGGACTCGTGCCAGCACTCGCACAGTCATCGTCGACGATGGTGGTGGCTGCATGGAAGGCTGAAGGTGGAAGCGGAGGTGGAACGGAGGCGGCAGTCAGCGACGACAAAAGCACCGTGAGGGGCGGAAGAGGTGAACGGGGGTGAACAGGAACGAAGCAGAAGTCGAGAGGAGATTCTCCCTTTCCCCTTAGCTCACCGCTTTTCCTCTTTGTCTCCGTAGGATTCGTTTCTTCCACTTAAATCTTTAGTCGGAGGAACAAAACTAGCGTATTCCTGAGCTGCTCGGCGAGTTTGACCTGGCCCCGATCCGGGGAAAACTTTGTCAGCGCTCGATACCTATAAGCGAGGTGCGCCCCCGACTGAAAAAGCGAATACGACTGTCGTTCTGAATTCTTCCTTGAAATTGTCGGATTTGCCGGAAAGAATGGGCGAAAATACGCGAAGCGCCAGGAACGACGCGGCGGGACGTATCTTGTAGGAGAAAGAGGACAAAGGAGTGTGCAAGAGAGAGAGAAACATTGAGAAGAGAAGCGAAGATCGTGGAGAAGGATCGACACGACTGATACAAGCGACTGATATCTCCTCCATTTCCACGTTTCACCTTACGCCGGGATGCACTTTCTCCCTCGGTCGTCGCATTTTTTTCGCTCCTTGTCCGACACGAATATAGCGAGGTGGACGTCCTTTTGTACAATTTAAAACTTCGTTAGGAAACTTTTCACGATCCTCGGGTAAGAGTGGATTCGACTGGAAAACAGGAAATAGTCCAATGGTCACTGTAAAGCAGAATCCATATGGTCCCCAACAAATTCTCCGCGTTCCCAAGGTGGTTGTTTTGCGCGGGGCATCTTGTATCCCAAGTTACGTTCCTGAGTTCGACCGCTCCACCACTCTCCTCTGTATCTGTGGAGCAGCGGCTTGCTGCTGCTCGAGGTACGAGCTAGGAACTTCTTCGCCATTATTTTTTTTCACCCCTCCCATCGTTTCATCTCCTCACCCTGCGCCCCGTCCCACTCTGGGAGACACCCCGTAATCCGTTGATATACGCGAAAGTTTCGTTCGGCGATGCCGTCCGACAAAGCTACGGCGGTACGTGCCGACGGAGGAAAAAGATATTTTTCCTTTTCTCCGCCCCCTGCCGCCCCTACGTCACACTCTCCTTCCATTTCTTCGTTCCCACGCTCTCTCGGGGGTGTAACGCGAGGGCCCCCATTTACGCTCACCCCTGCGATCTGCTTCTCACCCACTCGCCTTTCCTCGTCCGTCGTCCTACCACCTTTCTCCACTTCCTCTTCCTCATCTTCTCCTCTTTCTTCCCGTCCAACAGCAACGCCCGACAGACGTTGCTCCTTCGCGAACGCGGAATACCAAGCCTCTTTACCTCGAACGAGGCACCACCGGAAACTTAACTTCCGTAACTGTTCGCCCTTTCGCGTAGGGAATAAATTTTCATTTCGACGTGGCTGCCCACTCGCTATCGCGGCGTGCTGCTTCACGAAGATCACCCGAGTGTAAGAATTTAATCGTCCACGTTTGCGTTCCTTCTTTCCTTTTTTTTTCGTCGAATCTCCGTCTCTTAGGCGACGGGCCGGTGCTGGTGATGTTAACGCGCGTCTTCTGGCTGCACCCTCGAGTCCCAAAGCGCGCTGGTCCTTCCAAGTTTCTCCGCTGTTGCTTTTTGCTTCTTCTTCTCTGTTTCACACGACTGTTGATTTTTTCTCCGAGTAATCTAGATGGTTGTCGCAGGTTCTCGAATTGTTAGATAAATTCTCGAGTTTTTTGATTTATTTGTGATTGAGATTAATTCGCGAATGATGAGGTAGGATCATCGTTTACCCTGACATTTGTCATCCGGATTTTCTTTCTCCAAACTCTTCCCTCGTATACGTCCGTGCAGAACGATTCATAGCCCACTAGAAATTCCTCGTAAGCGTTTCCACACACTCGATAGCTCTTTCATGGATTTCTGCATGGGCCAAAAACACGAAGACCGTATTCGATTGAAGGAATACTTCGGATGCTTCTCGTTATCTGGTCCGACGAGGGTAGTAACGCGATACAGAGAGAAGGGGAGGAGACGATGGAGAATGAGTGAGGGGTGAAGACTCCGGCACGCAGATTCGTGGCGTTAATTAATTAAGCGATTCTCCGCGAATACAGACGGCAGCCCTGGAATTACACCGGTGGGCCGCTCTGTCTCAGGAGTTCGAATTAAAACGCGCATCGATTACCTTCGATCGTTTCACGATACCAAAGGGGACCAGCGTGAGAAAGGTGGAATAGGTTCCATCGATTATCCAACGTTATCCGAAACCTTATCGTGTCCCTTCAATTTCGCCCATATCGCTCCGTTAATGGCAAAGATTCTTGTCGCGTGCAGTACTAATTCATTCGCTTCCGTGGTGCGTTCCATAATTAAACAGAATTGAACGCACTATCGTGCACATTCGTGGCCTGTCTTCCAGCGACATGTTACATTTAATTATTACGGCTTATTCACCCATAGAGGTCATCATTCGCGCTCATTTACTCGACATTATCGGCACCATCGCCGCAATGAATACCCTTGTACGAGTGCTCATTTCTACGCAGTCAAACTATCCACTGTTATCCATTTCAACTTTCGGATATCCGAAAGTTCCTCAAACTACGCGCAACGAAGTTTCACCGTATGCGAAGGAAAATGAAATTTACCAACTATTTCGGTTACGCCACGAATACGTGCTCCGTTTACGAACGCGTCGGGGCAACGCGCGAGTCGCATCTCTCTGGAATCCGACTATCCTACGCTGCGTTCGGCAACATCCGTGTAACGTCGCGTTCAAACTTGTACCTCCTTGATTGTAATATTTTCCTCGTTGGCGAGTGGAGAACGCTTGAGAGAGGCAACTACATACCAAGTGAATTTCAGCCTGTAGAAGAGAGACCCTTCGTGGTGTGCATTTTTAGACACGACCGTACAGGGTCGTTATGCTATTGCCATCGCAAAAACCGCTCGTGTGTGTGTGTGTGTGTGTGTGTGTGTGTGTGTGTGTATGTATGTATGTGTGTGACTCCGTGTATATCCTCGATTTCGGAAAAACGGCTGAACCGATTGGGACGAAATTTGGCACAAAAATCAAGTACACTACTGTGAGTTGACAATAAGGTCTGTGAGCCGCCATCTTGAACCGGTACAAGATGGCGGGAAATTCAAATTTCGAATAAAATTTAATTTTGCCGGTATTTCGAAACGGTTGAGGATGGCAATACATAAAGTTTCCTGGCACCAAATGGGTATATACTCCACGTGCATGCCAAATTTCATTAAAATCCGTTCAGCCGTTTGGCCGGAATACTGGATTAAAGATTTTTTTAAAGCAAATTTAAGTGTTTAATCCAGTATTCCGGCAAAACGGCTGAACGGATTCGGACGAAATTTGGCATGTACATGTATTATATGTATACTGATTTGGTGCCACGAAACATTGTGTATGGTCATCTTCAACCATTTCGAAATGGTGCCAATTTCAAGTCTTTAATCCACAATTTTATTTTATAATTATAGTTTGAAAATCCCGTAATTTCGAAACGGTTGAAGATGACCATACATAAGTTTCGTGGTACCAAATGGGTATATTTTTGAACTACATGCTAAATTTTGTCTGAATCCGTGCAGGCGTTTCGGCGGAATACTGGATTAAAGATTTCAATTTCCGCAATTTCTCAATGGTTAAAGATAACCATGCATAAAGTTTTATTGCAGCAAAGGGGTATTACTTGATGTACATGTAAAATTTTGGTTCGGATGCATTTAATTGTCCGGTTTCGATCACTTGCGCGCATTGCAGAAATGCTGCATTTCGCGGGCGAGCGCGAACGCGAGCACCCGACGTTCTCAGGGGGTATGGCGCTTGAATGAAGTGAAAGCACAGAGGACTCTGTAGCATAGTTTAATATCTCAATACTTGAATTTTCCACAATTTCGAAACGTTTTGAAATTCGTGGCTGAGCGCGAATCGCGAGTGCCGCGGTCGTGCCTATTGCAGAAAAGCGTCGCTTTTCTGCACCCGGTAAAGCGAGCAAAGGCGATCTGGGGGGGGGGGGGGTTGGCGCTTGAGCGAAGCGAATGCGCAGGGGGTCTGCCTCCTAGTTAACTTTTCCGCCCCATCCGAATATAATCGAACGAAAAATTTCAACTTCCACTATTACTTTCCTTCGACCTACGAATCGTTGTCTACCAATCGTCTTAGAGTCATCAGTGGATATTCTCACTTTCACGTCCACGCAAAAAAAGAATAATGGCCGAGCATCGTTTCCAGCGGGATTGGCTCGTAGATTAATCAGCAAACGATTCCTGCACGCCAGACGGCACGGCCAATCGCGCGGCCGTGCTCGCGCCTCGCCGCATCCGTCATCCTTCCCTATGATCGTAACGCCGTCGGATTTTGTCGGTACATTGGCGTCGCGGCGGGGGCGCGTAAAATCAATATGCAATTCGCGAAACGTAGTTCGCGGCCTCCGAATACAATTGCATCCTGCCGCCGCGTTTCACCCCCAACCCCTCATGCGCGTCGACACCAGCGCCACCCCTGCCATTCTTGCCCCGTCCCATTCCACCCTCCCCGCCTCACCTCCCATTGTTGGCCTCCTCCTCGCTCCTCCACACCACCAGTCTCGTTCTCCGCCTGCCATTCCATCCTCGAACCCACCCCCTCTCCACGTTCCATCTCCGCACCCCTCAATCGACGCCACCTCGTGCACCCCACTTCTCCGCCACCGGCACAGCACCACCCCCTTTTTTCCGCGAATATTGGATTTGGAATCGGAATGTCCAATGCGATCCGATTTATCTCGATCCTCGGTTGGTCTTCTCCGACGCCAGGTAGAGTGGTGGTTTCGCGATGCTGTTACGCGATGCGTGAGATGGGACGAGGGAACGCGAGCGATGAGGCAACGCAAATACTTTTGCCGCATTAAGGGGAAGCTTCGAAAATTCCGAAAAGTGGCCATGAGAGAGCCTCGCCTCTCACCGCTCGTTTCTCGATTCTTTATCTGTTTTTCCCCCGTCTCGTTTTCTCCTTCCTCCTTTTTTCCACTTCCTCGCACCTCGGCTCCGGCAATCGAATGCGACGCGAGCAACAAGCCGCCGTTGCCGCGCGGGAGATCTGAGTGGAAAAAGAGGGAAAATCCTGGCGCGTCGGTGGAGAATGTCAGCAGGTGGGTGGTGGGCCGGAGGGGTGGGCCACGTCGCGTGCAAACGTGCGGGCGCTAATTAATAGAGCACGAAAGCTTTGTTAATTAGGCGCCGGAATTATATTACGGCTAATGAATCCTGGCCGCGTTTTATTGCACCACGCCCGCGCACCAACGTATCCGTAAGCGCGCGGAACCGCGCTCCGGTGACGCGGGCGTGCTGGCTAAAGGGCAGTGGAGGGGTCGTGGGTTTCGGAGGAATTTTCTGTAGGACCAAGAGAAGGAGGAGGAGGGTGGAGAATTGTAGACTGGTGTTGGGCACGGTGAAAAGAACCGAGCAGATTTTCGAACCGATTAAAAATTTCTGAGCGGAACTGGCTGTAGTCAAGGAAATTCGCGGACTGAAAGCAAGAGGCGGTCCCCGGAAAATTTTACGAGGCATCGAAATGAATTTTCCGAGTCAACCACGAGGCCTGGCGCGACCTGGGCGGAAGCGCATAATTCGACGAGGGTACACGAGCACGTACGACGATCCAGGCGCAGCACGCTCGCGCGCACGTGTCTCCGCGTGTACTCGCGTAAACTGTATATTTCGCGCGAATACTATTTTACTCGCTCCTGCCGTGCATCGTGGCGTTCGACACGAGCTGGCGAACCTGTATCGGTAAAGCTCGAACTCTGATTTGCACCGATCGAATGCTCATCGGTAAAAGGGGTTGACGGGACCATTGTCCGGTGTGGTGTCGAGGTTTGTGGAACGAAGAGAAGAGCGAAGCGGAAGGGAGAAGTGCATCTCCATGGTGCAAAGAGACACGCAGAAGCGAAAACGCGAAACTCGGATAGGGGAAGGGCACCGGTGCAGGCGAGTGTTGGAACTTAATAAGAATTTTAATTGAATCGAATAAACGTATACACTGGTGCGCCGGGAACGCGCAACGGGAAGCGATCGAGGATCATATGCGAAGTTGGATATTTGCACGGTTCACCGTTGCGTTGCAGTGGCGGAAGCGGAGGCGGGGACGACAGCTGTTACATACGGCTCGTGCAACTTTGAGAAAAGCTCTGTTTACCACCGTTTGTCCCTGTTAAACGATCGCCTGTATCCTGTATGAATTTGCGCCTCGATCTCCGTTCAAACCTGGCCGCCCGTTCGTCTGTTCCCCCGCGCGCGAACGCTATCGTCCAATCGGCGAGCAGAGTGGTGGGTGAGAAGTGCGATACGCGAAAAATGAAAGCGGTCGGCATTAGTGCGAGTGCGCTCGCAGAACGCGATACGCGAATGTGGAGTGAGTGAGGTGAGGAGAGAAAGAGGAGAGAAAGAGGAGAGAGTGAGGGTACCGGTGGAAGCGAAATGTGGGAAAAGATATGAGAGAACCGACAGACAGTGGGGGAGAATGAAAAAGCGGGGAGGGAGCAGGAGGAGGACGAGAGCAGGCGGGAAAAGTCATAGATAAACACGGGCGACGTGATATTCGCAGTGCGGCGATATTAAGGGTAAGCGCGCGTCGCTTTTAATTTCTCACGAAAAAGGATTACTAATTGCGCCTTGTTCGCACGCACGAGTTCGCAAGAAGTTTACAAGCGCAATGGAGAGCGGTAAGCCGAATTAAACCGTGTGTTATACGACGGATATGGCGCCCCCGTGTTCGCGCGCTCAACGGAAAAGTTTAATATTCCCTGTGTACGCCTTCCTCGCCTCTTACCTCGTCTCGCTGTTTTTCATTCCTCGCTCTTCCTTCGCTTCTCTCCATTTCTCTCCCTTTCCACCTCAACGTTTCACCTTCTCTCACTCCCGCTTACATCACCCTGTCTTCCCGTATAAATTGCATTTTCATATATCACGAATGAATCACGCCATACGTTCCTTTCTATTGCGCGATATTTTTTATTTTGCCACGGGACGGGCGCAACAACTCCATTGTCCGCACACGCGCATAGTCGCGGAGTGTCATATTAATCGTAATTTCTAGTCGCCTTTTCTGAATTTTTCATTGTTATCCTTCTTCGATCCTTGCAATTTTTTCATCGCTCACGATCGCACAATAAGTGCCACAAATCGCTCGATGGTAAAACAAGGACGAGTCAGGAGTATGCTACCGCTGGGTCTTTCAGTTTCTCAAATATGGCTGACCATGAGCGAAAATAGGACGATCTATCGGACACCTAGTGCGGGTTTTACGGTCGATATAGGTAAGACGGTACGGTTTTTGAATTGGATGTTTTTACCGAGGAGGGTGCGCGCAAGGGGTGAGCGAATCGTCGATACGTTTATTGGCTATGAAGGATCGTGAAACGGAGGAGGGCGGTATAAAAGTGTGCAGAGGAGCCGAATGTGCGCGGAAGGCACCGTGCTTTACGGGATGATAAGTCGTGCGCGATGGACTCGGGGATGAAAGGGGAATGTGACGTCGCACCCCGAGTGACTCTATCAAAAGAGGAGACGTCCCACGTCGACGGCGGCGCCGGTGGCATCGCGAGACTGCAGAGACCCGCGAAACTTGAGAAAGGGATTTGGAATGCGATCTTGCGGCATCGAATTCACCGGCGGATTTTCTATTCCCCCCTGCGTTTTTCAATTCTCTCAATTTTCGTTTCGCCTCCGTCGCGTATAACGAGCGCCGCAAAGAGGATCGCGCAATTTTCAATCGGTTTAATCGTCGGTATGGAGGATTTTTTTTCCCCCGCCCCCAAACAACCACGGTTAGCCCCGATAGGTTTAATTTAATCATCGAGCCCACCGCGGTGGCGGCAACGGTACGCGAGGGGAAATTTACGCGAGATACAGTCCCATTTGCATACGCCCGGTTGGGTATTAAAAAATTTTCGTTTATAAAATCCTCACCGGAAGGTACGCGGGGTAGCGGTCTCTCGATCGAACCTCGGGACGGGAATTGACGCTGAGAACCCATCTGCATTATGATTAAAAACATCGATGACGATGTCGAGCGTGGTTACGAGCAAACTCGAGCTCGTAGTCTGGCCAAAGAACGTGGAAGCGCGGAAGTGGCGTAGGTATCTCGCGATACCGTCTGAAACACGATTAAAATTAATATAACTAATTGGTGCCGGTTGATATTAGTATTGCATCGATGCTTGTAGTATTACGAGAGGCTAATGACGATATTAATTCCGATAATATGGCCTGGCTCGTGAATATCCCCGAAATTGAATGAAAATCGGTGAACAGGCAGCGATATAACGATCCGGGGCCTGGTTGGTGGCTTTGAGAGGATGGTATCGAGTTCGGTGGTGAAGTAATAGGTGACTGTTTTCTCGCGGATCGTGGCCACGTTGCTGTCACGTCGTTCACAGGGTCGCCCTCCTTTCGCTTCCTTTCATCCTGTTCCCTCTTCTATCTTCGTCCCTCCCTATTTGTCACTCTCTCTTTCTCTCCCTCCCCTTTCCGCAAGTAATTCACCGTTAGCGAGATATTACGTTGCGGGTAACTAACTCCGGTATGAAAGGGAGAAAGAAGGTAAAAATGCCGAGAGCAGGGGACGGGAGCTCGGGGACATAATGATATGCGGCGCGTTAGCGTTACAAACGGATCTTCGTTTTAATTAAAAGTAAAAATAATGGATGGGATTATCTCATTCTCTCATGCTTTTGAATTATTCCGATTTCACATCATCGTAATTATTCTTAATTGTACGCCTACGTGAAACAAATTATTTAGCATTGGATTAAAGCCGCTTAGTCGTCGTTTCGGTCGTATAAAAAGATAATCTGGAAATCGGTTTCATCCCCTTTACTCCTTTATCATAAAAGGCGGCAATCCCGTTGGAAAACGATTTAGCTGTCTGAGTCTGTTATCCCTAGGAGGGCTATATTAGAATACGATATAATATTCCGTACATTTGAGAGAAGCAAAAAGCTCACTCTTTCGTGAAACACGAGAATTGGAAAAATTCCATTCGAAATGTAACCAGTTGCAGTAGGTCAAAGGTTCGAGGGCTCTCGTATTTCGCGGAATACATGTCCAATATGTTACGCGCTATCGCGTTGCCCGGTGTTAAGGAAATAGTAAATAAAAACCCTTCCACTCTTCATCCGATGAATGATCGAAGCTCGAATACGAAAGTTCGCACGGTCTATTTCACAAGCCCCGATTTTATAAAATTTCACATTAGGAAATCGGTAAATACGAAGCCGGCAGGAGCGGTTTCCATCCGCCTATGTCGCCTTTCTCCACGCGGACGGGGAACAAAGTTCACCGGTGCCGTCTCCGTCGCAAGAAGACGAGATTGTTTCAACGTTCCCGGTTGCGTTTACCTAGACGAGCGAGTTATTCCGTCCAAGACTACCGAACTTTCCTCACCGCTAAAACGTGTCGAAAGAGTCGACGGAGGAAGAAGAGCGAGGCAGCAGGAGGGATGGGTATCTCCGTAGAGTTAATGAACGTTGGTGAGCGAGCGGAGACAGGCGGACGAGGAGGATTGGCAGGGCCAAGAGAGTAGAAGTACGAGGGGTGGTGAAATCGAGTTAGATGGCATAGCAAGAATATTGATCTTTTGAGGGGGGACCAGGCTTGCGAAAGATCGTGAACTTACCAAACTCTCGGCGTCGTTCGTCGGGCCATGATATCGATCGGCGCGGACGGTACGTCGGTGGGTGATTGTTTCGCAGTTTTCGGCTCGTTGCGGTACCGCGGGCATGCCAAGAATTTCGCATCGATATAGGTGCCTCTTTTAGGTTGCCTTCCACAGATAGCAAAGGTGGGTGGTGAAACCGGTGCAAGGGGTGGCTTCATTTTCGCGCGAGAAGCCTCGCCGGGAAATTAATCGCTGCAGGTGCTCCACGAAAAATGCGGGTTTTTAAGTGTCTCTTTTTATGCCGCGCGCCGTCTGTCGTTCGAGATAAAAATGTTCGACGCCTGGTTTTGGAACGACGTTTGCTATGTTACTACGGATGTTTTTGCGTTGGACATTTGCACGGGTGGAATTACAACTCCCTATGCGCGTAAATATCGAAGTCACGGTATCCTATTCGGGATCACGTATCGTTTTCCATGATATATATAACGAGTATCAGGAGAAAAGTAATGAACGTGGGATGAGATCCGTGGTTGAGTGAAATTGGATTTATTTGCGTACGGCGAGCGTGAAAGCGCGAAACGCATTGGACGCACGCGTGAGGCGGGCTAACGTTACTCAGTACCTGATTTATATAAATCACGATGTTTTTCGGGAAACGTGAGAGGAGGTAAAGGAAGGAGGAAACCGCGGAAAGGACGGAAATTGCGTTACCGTTCGCGGCTTACCGCTCGGACAACCTCCCTCCGTGCAAGGAGATGCCTTGTTGTTAATGAAGGTCGGAAAGCGAACTTAGTCGAACTCCGAGGGGGGGAAGAAGAGAGATAGTTTGAGTGCGAGGAATTGAGTTAGTGACGCAGCCGAGCCATTAATCTTTAAAATGGACGCGGAAAAAGGAACAAGACTCGTCTCTCTCGAAAGGAAGAACCGGGGACATTCGATGGGGCACACCCGATGAATATTGACGAATAAATTTTCATTTGCATTCGATGGATCGTAGTCGGAGTGGAGCAGTGGAAGAGATTAATAGTGGATGAAGAATGCGCAAACATTCGCCGTTCCAGAAATTATTTTCAGAATTCAAAGTACCCCTTTCAAACTTATCCCCGAAAGGATCGAAGTCCGGATCTTTAAGCGTCACTGTGGGTGTTCACAATTATTCCAATTGCTCTGAACGTTATCCGCGAAAAGGCGAAAAGGAAGTAGGCAAACCCACCCGAGATTGCAAATGAAAATTCTGCGAATGGAAGAAGCGATACGGCCGCGAACGAGAATCACGTTAGCTCGGTTAGTTTCGTTGTGGAAATGAGAGGCTTCTTGTTGCAGCGTGCGAGCAGGCAAGCAGCGGCTCAGACGTTGCGGCAGCCGCGATGTTTTACATCGTCCGGTGCGAGTGCGGGGAGTCTCGTTTGGAGCAACGAGTTGTTTCTACCAACGCCTGCTCGCCGCTTCGGGATGAAAGTTTCACACGGCTGCTTGCCACCTCCTCTACCCGCCGAAAGAACCCACAGATGTGAGGGGGTGGGTCGAATTTAGGATCGCGCGAACTGCAGAAAGTTGGCAAACGCGAGCTGCCTCTGGTGCCGTTGTCGCTGCCGGCGCTTATGTAATTTTATTTTTCAGCCAATGAGAATGCACGTCTTTGCGGTAAGAACGCGTCGAGGCGACTTTGGAAGGAGGTGGCAGGGGGCTGAGTTCTTGCGAGGAAACCTGCGCGAGAATAGTTCGTCGGATATAACGAAGTCCGGCGAGAGCGAAAGGGGTTGTCCACGGATCGAGTTAATGAAATATCCGACGTTGCTTATTAGGAACTTCGTGGCCCTAGCTAATCGAATTGGAAATTCGCGGTAAGCGAATCACCCCTCGGCTCGGCGTATCGGTTACAGATTTATCGAATCGGAATTTAACGTAAAGATAAGTTGCAAAGGGGAGGATAGCGCATATTCCGACGCACCGTTCGCTCGCGACACTCTTGAAAGTGGAGTCGATATCCGTCCGATCCGATCAATCGCGCGTCGAGGCGTTTAAAATTCAATTTTCATTAAAGCTAGGTGGGGAACGTAAAAGTTTTCCACTTCCACTTTGAAGAATCGACTGGTCGATGGATACCTTTCGAAACGCGGGAGGAACGAGTGCTCGGAGATCCGTCGAAATGTCGCTCTTTGGACATTTTTCGGATTCGAAGTTACCCGAGATTGAGAAAGTCGGAGCAGATGCAAAAGAACGCGAGTAATAGGGAGCGAAGGTGAGAGCTCCTGGGTGGTGCTCGATAAGGCCAACGAGGCTTCAGATCCGGGAGATAATGACCGAAAGTATGGCACTCGTAGGATCTTTCAACCCCTTTCGTTTCCACCGTCTTTCCATCTTCCTTTCCTCGACACGGAGGAACAAACTTTTCGTCATCGCGCGCGCGCGGGTTCGCAAGGCACGACGATAGAGCACGTCCGAAATTGTTTTATAGTTTTTGGTGCACCCTGTGGACGCGGAAGTTATTTCATTCGCCTCGCTGGAACTTTTCTCGGGTCGTGGAATCGCCATGGGTAGAGGCATGGATAGCTCGAGTCAGAAGCGGTGGCCAGAGGCCTCGAGCGTCGCGGCGCCGGCGTCACGTCGACTCTTCCAGGTTCGAAACGCAACGAACCTCAAAGCTGGACGATTGACGTGCCCGCGCAAAGCTTCTCTCCTCCTCCGTGGGCAAAGTTCGCACCTTATTTCATCCTTCCTCGCTGGGTCCTTTGAGAATCCGTTGGGTGTTGCTGCACGAGAGAACATTTTCCGCAGCACGTGCCCACCTGAATAATAATGAGTGGAGAAAAAAAGATTGCGCGCGTTAGAAGCCGAGGATATAATTATTTAACGCGGTGTGCGATTATCTCATAACGATCACCTCTGAAGCAGGCTGCGGCAAATGAGGTCGGCTTGATGTTCCTTATTGAGGGCAGCATCGTCCTTGAAAAATTGCAAAACAAAGAGGACGTCGAATCGGTTGATTTAATCGGTCCTACATCAGAGGATTTACGATCGTACATTTTTCCTTTGGTTTTTTATGCCTTTGCGATAAATTCCCTCGAAAGAGGATGCATCTCCAATGACGTGAGCGCGTTGCCATCGAGTTCACCGGTTTATCAGTGAGTTACGTTCGCCTACGGAGAGGCATACCTGTCGGTAATGGCGAAAGCTGCGTTTACACGAGACGACGACGATGGTGGATGGTGGAAATTTGGTGGGACGATGACAGGGTTATTAATCCTTCAACGGGAAACTGCTCTTGAATTCCCGAGCTCGGCCGAGCAAGCGAAATTATCGACTCAATACGGTTAGCGTCCGGGCGAAATAAAATCTCGGCCCTTTTCGAAATCTGCTTTTTTCTTTTCACTCCAGTTGGGCAACATGCGGGAACGAAACCAGATCCAACTGATTTTATTACTTTCGCATCGATAACGAGAACGCTAGGAATGATCAGGAACAGGGGTCGAAACAAATTCGCTTTGAAAACGTCGGGTATGGAGAACGAGAATTGTGGTAAATTAAATAATTAAAGGACCGCCCGTGTTCGTAACGAAAAATGGAGGGCGCGCGCATTGTTGTATTGTTTTCCGCTTGGTCTAATGGCCGCTCGCAATTTTCGGTCGGTTTAACAAGCGCTTCGAAAGAGGACGTGGTGGAAAAAAGCAATGGTCCTCTCCGAAAAAGTTTGTAAATTCGATTTATGGAAATATATGAATTTTTCTCTCGTGATGGATACGCGCAGAGAATTTATACGCTCGTCATCGAGCCGATGCCTGTAACTCGAACAATCGCGCCGTAGGTATTCAATGACTCGTGCGTAACGCGGATAATTCAATTTTCTCCGGGGATCGATAATTGAAGGTGAATCGTAAAAGTGGCGACCCAAGGAGAGAAAGGGTGGAGGAGGGGAAGACGAGTTAACGAGACTATTAATATTTAAAAGGGGAGCCAGACAGGGATCTTGCTTCGCGAGGTGCGAAGGGAGAGAGGGTTGGGAGAGGGTGGAGGACGATTAAGCTCGCGATTTAAGAAAATCCATGCAACGAACTAACCGTTCCCCCTTTTCTTCCCTCCAATTAATTCGCCCATTCGTGTGCCACGAGAAATAATTATCTGGCCATCCAGTCTCGAAGCTACATTTTTTCCTTTCGCGAACCACCGGGGAGTGAAACGGCGCCGGTAGAACGGACGATTGTTATCGCTGAGACAGTGCGAAGCAATCGGTCTCGTAAAAACTTCCCTCTTGCAGTTTCTTTTTTCGTTTCGCGTCTTCCTTTGGCGAACTTAAAAGAAATCGACGCTCGAAGATGGGAAGGAAATTCTGCGACCGTGAAGAATCGATTACTCCACATCGCACTGCTGTTACGGCTTTCGGACAAAGTAAATTTACATTGCAGCTCAAGCGAAGACAATTCTATTTTTAACAACACTTTTACGATCACCGGCACGGACTACTTTACCGATCGTCGCTTTGCCGCTTCCAGGACCTCGACGGAAAGGGGGACGATCGAGGTCCAAAGGAAATCTACGGACGTCCCTAACCGAAAGACGAATAATTCGCAATTCGCTACGATCTCCCCTTGGAGCAGCCCACCGGTTAACTTCTCTCTTCCGAGAATCGAGCAAGCGGAATCCCTCGTAACAAAGTAACAAACGAGCGACGAATCTCTCGGAAGCTCGCCCGGGACGAGCATGAAAGGGGAAGCGCCCTCTTCTTTTTCCTCTCCTTGGAGCGAGGTGTGCCCCCGTGAACCAAATTGTTTTACAGTTTTTGCTGCTGTCCCTTACGTTATGTCATCCGATCCGAAGGATGCGAACTTTTCACGGATGGTGAGGGTTCGAGGGGTCGAGAGGCGTAAAGGGTGAATGAGAGGGTGGAGCACGGAGGGTCGGAGGGGGGTGTGGCGAAGAATGAGAGAGGAAAGGAGACGTCGGTGAGAGGTTCGGCCAGGAAGGGTGCCGAGGATCTTGTAGTTAATGAACATTGGCGAGTGAACTTGCACAAATTCGGGAGAAGGAAGGGAGAGCAAATTGAGTGAGGCGGCAACGGGACTATTGATCCAGCTTTCTCTCCCTTCCACCCTCTTCTCGCCCTCTCGAGTACTCACCCTCCCCGAGCCTCCTCCGTCCTTCTACCCTCTCTTTCCGCACCCTCTCCTTTCCGCAGCTACCCATTCCACTCACCCCCTTGCGTCTCCGTCGGCTAGACGAAAAATTCTGTCCGGGCCACCCACCCCTTGGCGGTGCTGCTGTTGCTGCCGTTGCTTCTGCTGCGCCGGTGCCACCACGAACGAAGCACGAGCGACAGCGCGACAGTCTAGGGACGACTTGAGGAGATTCTCCGAGACGCTTGCATTTCTCTCGCGTGGACCCTATAAATTAAATCCCACGCAGACTCGTGAAATCGCGGCGACGCACCCTACATTAGCCTCGTTGGCTTCGTGCTTCCTTCTTCTTCTCGGCATTCTCGCTCTCTCTCTCTCTCTCTTAAATCTTATTAAAGATTAATCTTAATAAGTCAACGCTCGAGAAAGGCCGTGCGAGGCTCAAAGCACTGCGTGAATTTAGTACTCGCTTTCTAAAGAAAAACTAGGCGTCGCGACGTGTCGTCCATGGGGCTTTAAATAGCCGACGCGCTTCGATTAGGAATTGTTGCATTATTGCTCGGCGCTTGTTCGCCTCGTGCATGTTTATTCCGCCGGTGCACGCGTGGCCGTTATTAACGTTTAATTTACGATCGACCGAGATGCATGTATTTTGCATTAGCGGCTGCATCGAAGGGCGTTCACAGGCGCGGGTGATTACGATTTTTGGATTAATCACGGGGGATAGCAGGGGTGGAAAAGTGCGTGAGATCAGAGAAATATAGACGGAGAAATTTAACGGAAGGGGTAGCGCGGTCCTTTGAAATTACTGTGTCTGCTTTTGATCGCACCCCTGGAGAGTTCGGTACGGGTGTTCTCTTGTATGGTGACGAGGGAGTGCGACCGGGAGGACTATATTATTTTGACGAAGGTGCTATTCGCTTTAATTGCGGGCAGATTAGCGTAAAAGTTAAACAAGAACGAATTGGACTATCCGTGACAAGAGAGAGCCAATAGCGGCCGCGGTCGACAAAGGGCCGATCCTCGCGCGCACTTCTGTGCACCCCCTTTTCATCCTCTTCCACATTCCCTCCTGTATCCTCCCTTTTCGTCCTCTCGTCGTTTCATTTCGTCTCTCACCCTCCTACTCTCGGTCCATCCACCTCTCTCCCATTCTCCCTCCTCCTCGAACCATCCTTCTAACCTCCTCGCATCCCCTCACGCTCTCCGCGCTCTGTTTACAAAAACCGGTCGCTCGGCCCCAGTAATTTAAATTCGCACACGGCGAAATCGAATCGCTGTTAACCGGGCTGAATTTCACTGCTCGCGCAGACTCCGCTCGCGCGCTCACGGAGCTGGAAAGCTGGACGAGAGAAGATGAAATACACCCTTGCATTATGATAAAGCCCAGGCTGCTCCGTTTCCGGTAGTACGCGCGAACAACGAGATAAGCGAGTCGAGTGTCTTCTTACCGAAGTGCAAATCGTTTCCGCGCGCGCGCGCACGCGAGGAGAGTCAGGAGAGTCGTTGAAGAAGCGCGGCATCCATAATACGATGGAAACTAGATAACAGGACCGACGACAGAATTATTTATCCTCCCCTCCCTCCCGTCGCACTCGTTTTCTCTGCGTTTCCATTGTTTTATACTCTTCCTCGCTTTTTTTCCTCTCTCCCTTCTACCTTCTCCCTCATCTGCATTTATCCGCGCCACCACCCGCGCGCGTATAATCGCTTCCTTCGTTACATATGCGCGCATTTAATTTTACTGTCGCCGGAGTTGGTCGTTAATTGTGCCTCCGTCGGTGAAATTATTTATTCCGATTAGCGAATCAATGGTGTCGTTAATGCGCACCGGTGGCTCGCGTTATAAATTAAAATTCGCATTCAGGCAGTTCGATTAATTCGCAATGACCGTGGAGCTGGGTGGATTCGAAGGAACGGCATAAAGCGATTTAAATTTCTTCGAGATTCGCGCTCGGCGTTTCTCGTGTACGAGAACGGAGTCTACTATGCATCGTCGCTTTATCGCATTTGATCCTTTGGATAACGAGCGCGTGTTTCCTCTTTGAAATCTGCGAGTACGTTGTGCCTGTTGCGAGCAGCGTGGCATCAAATTCTATCGACACGCCCGCTCATCGATACTCCGCATTGCATTCTTTTTTGGGTTTCGAGAGTCATCGTTCACCGTGATCCATTAATTAACTCCGACCGCTTTATTTAGAGAATGAATTTACCTCGTTGCCCCTCGCAGTATAATGTGAATTTGGAATTGCTTGTGGCTACCGTAATGGGGATTTGTTGTCCATCGAACTACCGCGATTCCATTGATTCCTATGAATATTTCAATAGTTCGAATTTACTTCAATTAGAAGTGCATCTGGCAGCTTTTACTTTCATCCTCGGAAATTCTTACGAATTCTCGAAAAATTCTGTGTCACAATTGCGAGAATTTCTTAACAAAGCTGAAAAGCACTTTACATCACATCCGAACATCAACAGTCACCTCTTTATGCGCAACAATCCTTTACATTTCTAACGCGCGCATTCCTGGCACTTTAATGGGGATTTGTTGTCCATCGAACTACCGCGATTCCATTGATTCCTATGAATATTTCAATAGTTCGAATTTACTTCAATTAGAAGTGCATCTGGCAGCTTTTACTTTCATCCTCGGAAATTCTTACGAATTCTCGAAAAATTCTGTGTCACAATTGCGAGAATTTCTTAACAAAGCTGAAAAGCACTTTACATCACATCCGAACATCAACAGTCACCTCTTTATGCGCAACAATCCTTTACATTTCTAACGCGCGCATTCCTGGCACTTTAGTACAATCATTACCTACACCCTGATACCTTCGGAGTATGTAAATAAGCCTCTATCCGTCTCCACCTCCCTCACCTTTAACCCCACCGTGCGTTCGCTCTTCTTCACTCCGATTCTTCGTCCCTCCTCTCTCACTCGGTCGGCGCTTCTCACGGCATAAATTCGTGTAATATTCATTTTTTTTTTTTTTCAGTAGCCAACGGCGCGCTCGGGACCTTTTCGTCGTGGGTACTCGCATTTTTCATGTGCTGGGCGCTGGCCGGCAGGACGCTCGGGGGCTACGAGTGTGCAAGTGGCTGTAGGAGGGCGGAGAAAGGGTAGTAGGAGGGTGGAGATGGAGAAGGTTCCAGAGAGGGATGAGGAAAGAAGCGGACGATGGCAGAAAAGTAATGGGAGGCGATTTATTCATTCGCGGACTCGTGGCTGAGCGTAGGACGATGACGCCCGTCCCATCGGTGGGTGGACGGGTGATACTGTTGGGTCGCACGTATTTATCCACTCTCGGGATATCGAACGGGCGTGCTGCGTGTTCGGTGCAATAAGGAGGCCTTCCACGGCATTCCCGTCCGACATTTATGAGTCCCTTCGTCCTGCAAAAGGAAAAGAGAGCGTACCACGAGCCCGTGCCGTTCGACAGTTATTCGAGATCCTGGCGTTCTCTGCCCGTGTTCTCACTGGGCTTCTCCCCTTTCGATTGAATCGTCGAGCTCCAATTCGATCTCCTCCTCCACGGTATATTTTTTCACGACGAGCAAGCACGACCCGAGAGAAGCTGCGCGAAAAACATCACGGAGTCAGGTGTAATAGGGACGCGAGAAATTCCAAAATTTTAGCTTCATTCGTAAGAGGTGCATAAGTGGAATTGTAATATCACCGTGAATTTTTTAGATTCGTAAAAATCTTTCTCGCTGATCTTCTTTTCCACTTCACTTGCTCCGTAGTTTCAGTGGAACTCGATTCACCGGATTCTGGCTTTCGGATTCCATCGGGTGGAACGTTGTCGCGAGGTCATCGATGGGAAATAAAACAAAAAAAAAAAAAGCATGAAAAAAATTGTCAACAAAATCGTCCAAAATAGCCGTACGCGATTTTTCCGTAGAATTCTGCGATGTTTTCAACGGACGAGTAGGTGCCACGAGAATGGCGGAATAAATCACTGCCGTGATACACGCCCGTCTACGAAACGCGTTGCGTTACGCCTCCTTACACGGATCTTGTAGACGGTGAGTTACAACCGGCGTAAGATTCGAGGTGCATTACATTTTTCATCGCTTCGCAGCTTTCCTCTTCCCTCTTTGGCGAGGACGGGAATCGTTGATGCAGGGGCGGTTCCGCGAATAGCGAACTTCGCTTTGCCAGAGTTCACTCCGCGTTATGATTCAGTGACGGCGGAAATTGCAGTGGAAGACAGGATGGAAGGTGCCACGGAGGAGATTGGTTACCAATAACTCGCCCCTCGAAAGCAGAGAGAGAAAAAAAAAGGTCAATCCTCCTCTTCGAGCATCTTTACCCGAAAATTCAGGCGACCCGCTCGAGGCAGGGAATCACGGGCCGCTGGCTCGGGCTCCGTTTATTAGCCGATGTCACTGAGAATAAAAGAATACCGTCGATGAGGCGGAAGTCGATTCTGTTTGTCCATTCGACTGGCCGATAGGGCAATACACGCGCGAAGAGAGAAAGGGAGTGAAAGACAGAGAATGGAAAAGAGAGAACGAAGCCGGCATGGATGTAGCGACAACCCTTTTGTTTGCGATGGATGCCCTTCAGTGGCACAAACGCTCGAATTGGACGTAAATGCAGAACATTCTCCCTTTCAAGTCACTCTCTCTTTCTTCCTCTGTTTCTCTCTCTCTCTCTCATTCGTTTAGTTTCTCTTTCTCTCTCTTCTCGCGTCCCCGAATGGACTGCAACGTACTTTTGTTCGACCGAATGGCGTCGGCAGTGGCGGCCAATCAGCTCCCGATGGTGGATTCAAGCGAGAAGTGTCCCGTGTCGTTCCAAGCACTTCGACACCTAACCATTCGAGGGATAGTAGGTGGCAAAGAACCAGTTAGAATGATTCTAGCCCTTGCACGTTCCCGAATCGCTCCCGTTGTTTAATCTCTTAAAAAAACGGTTTTGAAATTAAACTTGAAAACGTCCAATCTCCGCGATAACGAAAATCTCATCTCGTTTGAAATTATTATTTGGCATTGGACGCATTTCACGGCACGGGTTACGAATAAAAATCGAAGCGGGAATTGCATCCGCGAAAGCGATGGAAAAAAGTCAATGTTGGTGGCACGTTTGTACTTCATTGGATTTGAGATGGACTGTATTGGTGCGCGTGCTCGCTATACGTCCACGACCCTCCGGGCGCACCTACCATACATCATCTTTCTCCACTGACGTGGCTGTAGCTACGGGGGGCGCACAGGGACTCCAACATTTTCTCCCAGGAGCCGTCCGCAATCATCGAAATTGTACGTTGTAATTCGATGTAACTGCTCGTCCGAACGTTGCCTGAAAAGAGCATGATTATTCGAACATCGGTACACGAGCGTACACGCTCGCCTATCATTGTATTCGCAAAGCCATTGTACTCCCCTTCATTACCGGTTACACACAATACTCTGCTCACTTCTACTTTTATTGTCCCTGCTCATTGTGCCTCGTTAATGTTTATACTCAGTCCTAGCATTCCATAAATACTACCATTACAATATTTTCTACGTACTTCCGGTGACGTAAGGGCGAATATTTCTCACCGCACATCGCTCTTCGTTCTCTCTCGAAGGGCTCGAGGGATGAAAAATTGTTTTCCCCGCTCGGAGAGACGACAGCTCGTCGATTCATTCGTTTCGGGGCGACGTTACCCGATACTTGTGTTCCTTTTCCTTCCTTCTGCTTTAATGCGCTCCTAGCCTTGATTAATTTTCGAGGTTCTCCACGATGTCGCGGACGGTTTGGCGTCTACTTAACGCGTGCAGGAAGATACGTATGAAGAAGGCCATTTCCGGCATCCGAGGGATCGGAGAATAGTAGGAGGTGGGAAACGAGCCACAAGAGGATCTTCCGTCTCCTTTTTCCACGTCACTGCTGGAAGGGTGAGGGAGGGTTGGAGAAGATTCGAGGTAAGTCGGGCTGACTAAAAATCAGCGAAGCAGCAGCGGTGGAGCCAAGGGTCGTGGCGAAGGAGGGTGCAGAGGTCGTGGCGGACTGCGGGGGTTGGAAGTAGGGGGTGGACTAGCTATGCCAGTCGGAGGGCGGGAGGGCACCGGTGCGGGGCCCCCACTTGACTCCATCAACCGCAATAGAGCGTAGCGCTGAGTAAGCATCGGAAATCGATAACGCAATCTGCCCACCGTCGCACAAACGTTTTGGCGTGACAGCGGTCGACTGATATGAGCCGCCGAATGTGACAAACGTTCATAATGCATGCAGATTCCCGGCTGCAGAATGACGCGCCACAGGGGATAGGGGATGGAGGGGTCGACCGTGTGATCGTACGTCTGCGAAAAAAGGTGGTGGTTGGGAGGGTGGAGGAATAAGGGTGGTGGAGGAGAGCTACGGGCTGCAAGAATCCGGGGAGAGCGATGTGTGAGCGAAGAAGAGAAAGAGAGAGGGAAAAAGAATAGAAAAAAGGGGGAGAAGAGTTGCTAAAAGGAGAGCATGCAAGGCGAGCTAAGAGGAGGTGGGGAATACACGGTAGTGGATATGCGTCCGTGCGATCGAGTGAACGCGCGGACAGGAGGGAGGTGAAGGAAGCGGGAGGAGAAATAGCGAAAGATGGGAGATACAGGGAGAGAGGAATAAACGCGAGGCGCGCACACACAGTCGAAATAAATGGGCACCATTGGTCTCCACCGGAATGATCACTTTTGCCCGCGAGGCATTGTTCATTAACTTTCCGTCCGTCGATTAATTGCGCGGCGCTGTCGATGCGCGCGCGCTCGGAAAATCATGGACGGTGCTGGTGGAATCGCGGAGATGGGCGCGGCCATGGGCACGGCCGCGATGGTGGACCGAATGAATTGAATATATAAAATATCCAGACACCAATCTGAACATCCCCCGTGTAGTCTCGTGGAGCTGGCGACGAGGTTGTCGTCGTAGCCGTCGGTGTCCGCGACGTCGAGGGGACGTCGAGGGCGCGCATGAGAGCGTGTGCACGATGTCGCATTCGAAATTCGATTACGAGGGAGAAATAAAGGCGAGCAATACGATTAAGCTACTCGTACGGCGTTGTCCGAGCATCCTCTCGATGGGATTGGATCGATCTGTCGCTTACGAGTGTAAGCTCTTTCCGGATGACCGGGCGTAGCCGCGCAAGAAACTATTTCTGAGCGAGAGAGCTTTAGAAGGGATAAAGGAAACTGGAGAGAGAGAGGGAGAGAGAGAGAAAGAAGAAGGAAGAAGCACACCTTCGGGGAAGATTGATGATTGATTTTTACGTAACAGCGTTTTTCCGGATGACCTCCCCTGACCTTGTCCGAGATATCCTTCTGCGAGAGTTCCTGGGTGGCTCTCGAACGCTTTTACCCGCTCTACTGTGCTTAGTCAGGGCGCCGAAATAAGCTAGGATAAGTAGCACGTGGTATAGACAGTTAAATTGTAACATCAATAATTATACGAATCCGACTAATTAATAATCGCATAACGCGAAATTCTATCCTCAGTTTTGTTCGAAGCTGAACAATGCTCTCGCTCTTATCAGCGAACAATTCGTTTATTATTATTTTCCCATTGCCATTGATTTCCTTTCATAATTCTTAACGAGACTGACCCGCCCATTCTTCTTCGCAAACCCCATTCTTTCCTAAACAGCGTAAACTTTCCAGCGCGTCTTAACGTCGGCATCAGCTCCGAGAGTTCCGCGGCAGCGGGTACGGGGAAATAATTAAAATATTAAAGACGTCATTAAGTTCGCGGCGGGAGGAGGAAAAGCAGGGAGGGACCTCCGTAAACCGCAGGCGTAAAACACGAGGTTCGCGCGAGGACGATTATTATTATCCTGCGGTGCACCGTGCCGGAGTCTCCCTAGAAATCACTTCCTTGTCCCTCAAAGCCCATAGAGAAGAATCTCCACCGCAAGAACGAATGAAAAGAAGAAGGGGGCAGTAAAGTAAGAGCTGAGAAGAAAAGGAACTAGAGAGTGAAGAGGAAAGGGGAAAATGCTGGATAACAAACACAGGACCGAGAAATTCGAGTGACGATAACGAATGTAGATTTATCCTTGGGCGTCTTTCATTGCAAAAATTCCTTGCGGGATGGAAATTTAATTAAAAGGGCGCGCGTTCGTCCAACTACTCCTGCGTCCTCCTCGGTGGCATCGCGGCTCGTGCGATCTCGTAGGTGCGCGTCCTTGCGCGCTCGGAGACCACAAAGAGGCCGGGTGTTGTATCGTTCGTTAACTTTTCCAGCGTGTCCGACGATTAATTACGCGCTCGCCTCACGTCCCCTGTCAACCAGCGCGAACGAATCCGCGAGCGAGCAAACGCAGAATCCTTTTCCTCCGTGAGCGAGGGCAGGGACGTTTTGCAATTAGAATTTTTCCTCGCGATATTGCTCCTTGCGCGACGCGGAAATTGCCAAATCGAATTTGACGATGAAAGTTGCTCGCAGACCAGAGGCGGATAAGCGCGTGCGAATGGCGTGCCACCTCGTTGCTTCTCTCCTACTCGCCCCGGTTCGATGATGCTCCTCCTTGCTGACGTCATTGCGCTAAATCCTCCCTCACCGGCACAGGCGCCCCGATAAAGAACCGATCGAAGCGCCTTTTCCTACCGCGAGGTACATCGAGCAGGAGATTACCGGCGTTAAATCCAGCGCTTCGCTAGTTCGTCGAATGCCGTAGACCGCATTAATTTAATCTGCTTCTTTCTTACCGCGAGCCCCCGGGTGACTCACCGTGTACGAGAAAAGCGCGAAACGAGACCGGACGATGAAGCGCGATACCCTCGAATTATTATCGTTCTCGATATCGATGGTAGCGGCAGAATCGATTGTAGAGAAGCGGATTAAAAAAATTCGAGCGCTCGGGGATAAGAGTGGAAATTATTTTGCATACTACGAGGGGATCGACGCCGATGGAGGTGCCTGAAAATTTTTCATTAGATCACTTCCGGTATATCGGTACTCCTGAATCTACATGGAGCGTTTAATATCCCGTGTGATGTGAATAGAACAAGGCGGATAAAGATTTCGATAAAACGTTGATTGCGTACATTGGTGCACCTTGGTGAATTTATGCGTTTATACTTAATTCAAGTGCAATTAACGCTAAATGATTGAGCTAAATCGAGAGAGCGCTTTATAAATTCACCGGCCGGCAATACTTTATCAACCCTAGGACGTTTACGCTCCGTATGCTTTCAGTGGGGCGGTGTTTTAAAATTGCTCGACTGTCAGGCGCACCGTATTCATTGTAAAGCTGCACGACACTCGCACAGAGAGCGGTAACGCTGTTTATCAAAAATACATTTCCAATGTATCGACAGGTTTTCAATTGTTCCTCTTCTTTCTCCGCTCCCACCTTCGTTACCCCCTTCTTCCCCCTCCCTCCGTTTCTCGTACACAGGAAACTTTTAATTATTTTAGCACACTTCATCTGTCTCTCTCTCTCTCTCTCTCTCTCTCTCTCCCTTGCTCTCTTCGTCTCCTTACGCAAATATCAGGCGATTTAGATAGGCAGCGCAATGCGTGTGCGCGACGCGCACTCGCGTTGCGAGTAATAGTTAATTTTTAATTATCAAATGTAATTCAAGATCTGTAATTACGGTAATGTAATTAACGCGGAGAGGAGCGATTCGCGCGTAAATTAAAAGCTTTTATGTTTTCCGTACAGCTATCTCCGACGCATCGTGTTGCGCTCTCGCGTCGTACCCAAAAGTGTACCACTTTAAAAAGGTAATTATTACATAAATTTTTTTCACCTCGACGATTAATTGTTCGTTTGCGGGAAAATTTTCAAAGGGTCCCCGTAGCATCTCGCTGAGGAAGCAGTTGAAAACTGACGGGATTAATTCGCGCGGAAGATAGGTTTTAACGTTCCGCCTCTGTTCCATCGGTGAAAGTGTGCACGCCCTCTGAGAATGCTGCTCCTCGCAAACGAATTTTGCAAAATTCTCCCTCGCCATCGGAAATACGTCAGTCTCCCAAAAGAACCCCCATTTCCTTCCAACAACCCTATCGGATCCCGCTAGCCTTATTCAAGCGACGTCGTGAATCATGTAACACGCGAGGTCACGGAACTGAAACTACATCCGTGTCCAAACATATCGGCCATTATTGAGCGCGCTATATCGTGCGCCCTCGCTCCGTTGCCCCCTGCACGTCGCTCTACAAGCCCACCATTGTCAAAATAACGAGCGCGAGCCGTAAACCGTCCGACGATGTCAAACAAACTTCCAGCGGATACTCGTCGTTTGACGGAAAGGCTTCTCCTCGTCCTGTCGCGTCGATCCTTCCGTGAAAATTCTTTTGTTCGCCTCCCGACGCGAATCACTGGAAAAGATGTCGAGCGAAGTAGGAGACAACGTCACAGCGGCTACCGAGTCTTCCGATTCCATATGTTTCGATTCTCTTAAAAAAGCTTATCGGTGCTTTCCAAAATCGAAGATTTTAATGTACGGACAGAACGAACGAAATAAAAAATTCTCCGATAAAACATACGCGCGCATGTAACTCCTGCAATTGTTCGGACCTATTGCATTTTCCCGTTCCCTGGAAGCTCGCGCAAGTGGTCAAAAGTTTAAGAGACGCCATCGCTCTTCACTGCCGACACGCGTTCCACGAGTCGCCTCCACCGAGGCCCATTTTTAACGCGAATACCGCGCAAAGATCCATCGATCTTCCGCAGCTAAAAATCCCAATGATAAAAACTCTCGCTATAAGTTTGGCCGGCGTGCGTGCCCGCCCCCGCGTCGACGCGACGTGACTCCGCGCAGGCTAACAAATCGATCAAACAAGTGGCCCGGGAGTAACGGCGCGGCGGCGCGTTCTCCCGCATTCGAGAGTAAAGTTCTACTGTGCCGCGGACTGGAGAGAAGAGAGAGGAATATCAAAAGCTTAATTTCTACATCCGATGCAACATCGAAGCGGTGGTGCTCGCGAGGAGAAGGGCATTGATCAAAAGTTCGCCAAACTGTATCCTGCCGTACTGCGTTCAATGCTCTCTCCCTCTTCTCGCCTCTTCTCTCTCGTTCTCCTGTTACCTTCACCCCGCCATTTACTTTCTCCATCGACGAGTTTTTCGACTCGAGAGAGGGAGAACAATAGGAGGATTCTGTCAAAGCGCGAACGAATGTACGTTCGATTAGAAAGTGCATTATGTCCTTCCCTCGATTCTCTCTTCCTGCTTCTCCGTCGCGTCCTCCCGCGCCAGCTCCGTGTAAAATGAGCGTGAGTGTGGCATATCCACCGTTGGATATTCGCCACTCGATAAAGCCATCCGACGAGAGTCTCTTTGACGGCCGATGCCTGCCAGGAAGTTCCAACTGCTCCGTTATTCCAAATCGAATGATGCCGCTCTTCCGATGTGTCCGCCGATAATGCATAATGAGGGAGATGGCACTGCGTGCGTGGCGATGACGAACGACATGCGGCACGAATGAAAGGTGCAGCCGGCTCTATCGCGAAATCTCAGGTGTCTTCATTATGAAATTTTGTTCAATTGTCCAGTTCACCTGTTCGCGGTCTCTGTCAATTAAATTTGTGCTTGAATTCTATGGCGAGCCTTTATTAAGCATTCCCTCTCTCCGAAAATTTACATATCCGGCTTTCGATTTAATACCGCCGTCGTGGTATCGCATCGACGCAATTCGTCGCCGTCGACGAGACTGTTAAATGCGAAACAACGAGAGAGGTGAGCTAGCACGGGCGCAGGGGTCGCGATATCGATCAAAAGTTCCGTGGGAATCCGTTGGCCCCTGTACTGGGCGTCGTATCGTTTACGTCATCAACTCCGCGGTATGCAGAGTCGAATCTGGAAGTTTATCCAGAGTGTATTGCATTGCTAGGGTGGCTCTCATCCCATCGGACCTGAAGGTGAAAGACGAGGTTGGGGGTGAGAGGAGGTAAGACAAGGTGGGTTGCAGAGGATACTCGCAAAGGGGAAGAGAGATTGGAGAGGAGAAGGGGGTGGCGGAGAATGTCGGCAGAATGCCCAATTTGTAGGAATATTTGTCCGAACAATTGAATTAGTCGCAATTAAGCGCGATACCAATCGCGGAGCGAAAACATATATGGCGAACCTGCTCTCCGCGCTACGAGAAACGATATGGAAATTGAAATTTGGCGAGATTTGGAGAAACAGTGACAAGAGGAAGAACGCCTCCTCTCGGTATTCTTCCTTAGTTTTTTGACTTAAGAATGAAAAGCGTTTTCGGAAAAACGGACAAATCTTTTTGACCGGAAAATTTCGTCTCTCTTACCTTTCACCTCTCCGTTACTCTCTCCTGTTCTCCATGCTCGAGAACGAGGAGAATAAGGGTGAGAATAAGCGTCGGAGAGGAAGAGACGAGGAGGAGCAGGAAGCCTCCGGGTAAATAAATCGCTACCGCGCCATTAGCTTAGCCCGCGGTGCGAACAGGGTGATTTACATCCACGTCCGCTATAATTTCGTTCGCTCGAATGTCCCTCCCGCGCGGATAACTTTGTAGATCCCACGGAAGGGTGTGTGAGTTTAAACGGTCCTGGTAGCGGTCGAGACGAGGCGATGGACACTGCGAAGATCCTGCGAGGACAACTCAGCTCGTGTTACCTTCCAGAAATTCCTGGAGAAGGAAGAGGACGAGGTGACACGATAATTCGACGTGTAAGAAAGCGACGCTAATTACGTTAGTCGTGGAGCAGGGTGCGAAGGGAAGCGCGTGATCTTCCAGCAGCTACAACGGCCTTACGTGTAATCCCGACAAACACGCGCTACCTTGCAAAAGGTAGCACGAGCATCACGAGGAACGGAGCTTGCAAGCGCGTCCGCTGCAATTTTGCGTGCTTAAACATCGAACTGCAGTGGATGCCAGGGGAAATACGAGAAGCGAGGCAGAGATTCTCCGCGAGGCGCACCTCTCCTCCTGTAGTCGGTGTCTGTTGGGAAAACTCGGGATAACGATTTATCCGGTGTTTCTGGGCATTCGGAAATCTGTAGGTAGTAAGTTGAGGGGCTTCGTGAAAAAAGTTTCACCGAACGATTCTGCGATCCGAGCGAAGGAAACGTTTTTCATTGAGTATTAATTGGAAAATTGTCGTCGCTCCATTGTTTTCCAAAGCGAATGGAATTAACAAGTCGTCTATTTCACTCGTTCGAGATTCAACTGCAGAATGTACTCAAACGTTATATTATCGTTTCCATCGAATGGCCAGTCGTAACTACAACGAACACGGCACACGCCTGCACGTAAGTGCCTAGCATTCGCTTCGCAATCTACCGCAATAGTCTACGCTCCATCAAAATCCCTTATCGTAAAGGGTATCGTTCGACAGTACCGTCTCCCTAAATGCCTTTTCGGGCTCCGCGGGAACACGGGAGTAAATTCGCGAGCAATCGGCTTTTCCATAACGAAGAGTACGAGGAACAAACTGACAGTCTCCACCTCTCTGCGTCTTAAATCATCCCAGCGAGACGCGCACATGCTCCGTGTAATTCCAGGGGTTACAGTGTGCAAGCAGTGTCACTCACGGTCTCGTACGCTATAATTTTGCCTCTTCAAATATCGTCGCAACGAGATAACGCCGCTCGACCAAATATCATTCGCGCGACCACTGCTTGCGGATCGGCGGGACACCGAGAAACGTTCGAATTTACTCTTGTCTGGTAGGCTTTTCGGTCGTGTCTATCGTCGAAATTTTCGAAGTGAGGAAGCTCGAAGTAAAAGTTTGTCAAAGTCCCGACGGTGACTTCCTACGTAAAACTAAATTTGCCTAAAAGCATGGAGTTTGCGCTGATTTCGGTGATGTTTATTCGACGTTGGAAAAATTTTTCTTTGAGCGTGAACGTGGTTTCGGATACGAGGGCTGGCGATGTAGTAACGAAAAATTCGTTTGCTCTCGATCAGAGCCCGCAACGAGACGAGACGGGTGGGCGATATAAGAGTACAAGGACGTAATTAACGAGCGTCGCTGGTACGCTCGTGGCCACCGGGCGTAATTAACTGGTGTTGCGCCAACTGTTTGCGCGAGCCCACCAGGGAAAATGCTTTCTTTTCGTCTTTTTTCCTTTTTTCCCTCTCGTTCTCTCTCTCTCTCTCTCTCTCGCTCTCTCTCTCTGTCTCTCTCTCTCTCTGTGTGTGTGTCTCTCTCTCTCTCTCTCTCTCTCTCTCTCTCTCTCTCTCTCTCTTAGTTCTCCCAACACGGCGACACGCGGCACAGAAGCCCTACGGAGTGCAAGAGAAGGAGGCTGTGCCCCGTGGACGAGGAGGATGGAAGAGAAGAAGGAGCAGGCGAAGGTGGAAAGAAGGGGAGAACTTTATGACGACGATGACGAGGCTATGGGGGTCGCTTGATGTTGGCAGGCAGCAAACACGGACGTCGGCGACGTCGTTGGTGGCGGCACGGTAAAGAGAAAAGATTTCCTCCGAAGAGCAGGCCCGATGCGGCGTCTACGAGAGAAAAATCGAGGCGAATTTCTTCAAACTCGCGACAGCTTTTGAGCCAATAAAGGATCGAAGGGAGGCCAACGAGCAAAAGCACATTGGCGCCCGATGCGCTTTGGAAAGAAAAAAAAAAAGAGAAAAGAGACGGAGAGAGTGTTGAAAATATTCTTCGGGTCGTGAAACTTTCCGGGTACCTACGTCGAAGCAATCTTTAAAATTGGCGCGTATCGATCTCTCCGTCGTTAATTTTAATTGCGGTTCGCATAGCGCGGGTATGCAATTTTTTAGCGAAGAATTTTATCGGAAGATCGACCACCGACTATTTAAGGAATGCTATCGCCACCCTTCGAGCCTCGAGAATGCTCGTGGATTCGTTCGTGGGGTACACGACGTGTGGAAACGCGTGGAAAACCGCGTTCTACCATCGAGAGTTTTAAATACGAATAAGAGGTAGCGAGAAAAATCAGGGGCAGATTTTCAACGTGCGTCAGTGACAACGTTGCGTGTGCCTTTGGTTGGCATCGAACGAATGGAAATAAAACGCGAGTGGTACGCTTTATTGTTCGTTTCTCGCATAAATGTCACGAACAATTGTTATTGCGCGAAGTGAAAATGGAACGACTCGTTTAGCCATTCAGTCAGATATCGGGAATAGGATGATGGCCGCTTTACCGAATGTGGAATATCGTTAAATATAAGTATGTAGAAATATAATATAGATGGCACGGGAGAGGCTTGGCATAGGAGAGAGTACGGACAGAGAGAGAGAAAACACGGCATAAGAGAGAGAGAGAGAGAGAGAAATTACGCGGCCAACGGGTTAAGTCGAATATAGGAGACACTCGAGCTGTGGACGTCATAAAGGAAAGATATAACATAGATAATACTGGCATAATTGAGGCTCAATTAATATATATATCCTGGACTAAAATACCCGTGGAGCCAAATCAAACAGCTTCAGATCTCTCTCTCGCACCTAAGGTCCGTAAAACAACATATCTCTCTCCGTGCTATAAAAATCAGATTATTTATTTAACTTACATCTATATAAGACTAGTCATATCGTTGAACATTCCTTTTATGATAAGTGTATGTGTGATTTCTATGCGTGTGATACCTATTTATTTATATGTTGTACCGATATCATATTATTTGTTAATTTATTTGATTTTATTTTTTGACTATATTTATATGTACAGGGTGTTGCGAAGACATACACGGCAGTATGTCGGGTTGCCTATCCAAAAATCTGCAGGCGCTCGCTCTGCTGACCGACAAGAGAGCGTGGAGGGGAGCAGCCTGCCGATCTACTAATGCTAGGTGGCACTGGACGAGGCTGAGAGGTTGACGCTCTCGATTCGTGCCTCGTCCTTATATTAACCGCACTTCAATTATATTGAATGCACTTTACCGGCCGGTAAACTATTAATCGGCTTTTTGTCCCCAACGCTTACCGACGGGTCTATTAATTTGCTTAACAAAAAAGCAGTTCAAAAAGTTTACCGGTCGGTAAAGTGCATTCAATATAATTGAAGTGCGGTTAATATAAGGACGAGACACGAATCGAGAGCGTCAACCTCTCAGCCTCGTCCAGTGCCACCTAGCATTAGTAGATCGGCAGGCTGCTCCCCTCCACGCTCTCTTGTCGGTCAGCAGAGCGAGCGCCTGCAGATTTTTGGATAGGCAACCCGACATACTGCCGTGTATGTCTTCGCAACACCCTGTACAGAGTGTTCCGAAGTGATACGCGGCAGTTGAAGGGGTTGCCTATCCATAAATCTGCAGGCGCTCGCTCTGCTGACCGGTAAGAAACCGTGCAGGGTGAGAAGCTGCCGGTTTACTGGCGGTAGGTGGCACTGGACGGGGTGGGAGGTTGATGCTCACGTCTTGTGGCTCGTCCTTATATTAACTGCCCTTCAATGATATTAAATGCACTTTACCGACCGATAGCCTATTAATCGGTTTTTTCCAATGCCACCTAGCGCCAGCAGACCGGCAGCCTGTCACCCTCCACGGTCTCTTGCCGGTCAGCAGAGCGAGCGTCTGCAGATCTATGAATAGGCAACCCGTTCAACTGCCGTGTATCACTTCGGAACACTCTGTATATATTTTATGTGACGGTTGACACGACGGGCATATGATTTTATCTTGACTAGCCGATGCGTATTTTAATAAAATTGACAACGTGCCCTTTTAATATATTTATTATTTATTATTATTTATCGTAAAGAATATTTCATTAGTTTATCGTTAAATCGAAAACCGTTACAAGTGAGCTGATTTTTCTATATGTATAAGTAAGTGGCGTGTGTTATCAGTGTTAGGAACATTTCTTTCCGGCTACAAAGTTTAGTAGAACAGTGTTGGAAAAATGCTATTAAATTGAATTGCTAAATTTAAGCAAACGCCCGTCCATGAAAACAATATGCCAATAATTGCGCACCTCTGGAGGAACCGGAAAAAGGTTTTCGATTATCGAGAAACACCTGCCACTCGACCGAGCACCTCTCGACCGGCGCGTGATCCCTCATACTTTCTTCGGTTGAATAATCATCGACGTTACCACGATTGTGGGCCAATTCTTCCTACCGGCGAAATCAGATACGAAACAGTCGCGCTTCGCATATTAACGAGAGCCACGACTGGATATCAGCTGGAGTCCTATCGTGGTTTTCCATCTTCCTTCCTTCCTTCCTTCCTTCCTTCCTTCCTTCCTTCTGCCCTTTATTCCTTATTTATTCGATATAATAGAAATTGGCAGCATTATTTGTAAGAATTTCCAAACTTTCCCCGTGCGTCTCGAACTTTCGCGTTCTCATTCACTCGCGTCCTCTTACAACGAATATGTCCGTATTAGTACGAGTATGGTACGAGAATAAAGAGACCACACCGAAACGTCGAAAAGCGAAGAAAGTGCGGACGTGGTCCGTTCGTAGATGTGGGCGACGACAACATAGAACAAGAGGTGGCGACGATGGCGAAGAAGAAGATGAGGTAAGCGAGCTGGACGAGCTAATAATTAAAACCTTATCGCGGAAATTGGCGCGGCGCCATACCCCGGGATATTGCAGTTTTTACCGAAACGTAGGTGAGAAGGGTGGTAGGAGGGCTGAAGGGAAGATGAAGAAGTAGGGCGAAGAAAGGGGTGGGAGAAAGAACGTTCGCGCGGAATGTGGAGAACGATAAAGATATATAGATACGTATGTATACCTACACCTGCATATTTCTGCAGACTCACGTAACTTATTCGCATATACATACGCGTGGATAGAAGAGGAGAAGGCGGGGGATGGACGGAAGAAGCGGAGTAGGGGATCCAAAACGAAAGAGACGGAGAAACGGACTCGAATAAATTGCTTTAATTAAATAACCCCCTTTTCGAAAATTGGTTTCGTGCTTGGTGAAGCGCTAACTGCCACACCTTTCACAGGGAGCCTCGTTTTATGAGAGCCGACCCATTCGACCACCCACGCCCGATTCTCCTCTACTCCGAGTTTCTCTCCCTCTCTCCCTTCCTCTCACCGGCCATGGCCACCCCGTCTACGTCGGGGGTATTCCTCTGTACACGTACCCTACCCACCTTCCGACGATTTCGTTTGCGATCGCAGAGACCGACGCACGGCGTTGTCCCCCAGGTCGCGCGACCTACTCTCTACCTTGCATCGACGTATCTACCAAACCGGAAGGCAAATAAAAGAGCGCCGCCTCTTGCCCTCCATCGAACAAACTTACCCTCGTTTCGTTAAAAATATATCCCCGGAGAGATACCGGTCCGTTGATCGACGGTGCACCCCCGCCGCCGTAAGCGTAAATAGGAAATATTTCAATGACGAGAGGATCGTAAAAGAGCGCGGGGACCTCGCTCCATTTTATTCTTCAGAGATATTCCCGACAGCCGACCGACTTCGTTTGTTGATATTCATCGAGCAGCTGCTGCTCCAACGTCTCGTCCGATTCGCGCGGAAAAATTGGACCTCGACGATGAGATATTCTCGGGCTCTGAAGCACGATGCGATGCTATCTTATGATGCGTCGGTATTCCTTTGAGTATTATCAACCGGCTTTCGACGTTTCACGCTGTTGATTTTCCCTCTCCCCTAGTGAATCCGTCAATCGGGGTTACCGTTTTAATCTATTGAAATTCATGTGCGATTTCGTAATTGCCCAAGAATTGTTCATCTTCTTAAATACGATACTCTGTAAACACCAACAAGAAACCGTTCGACGGAAATGTCTTTGACCTCGAACCTTCACCCTCTATCCAAATTTTCCATCATCCGTGTGCACGCTCGTTTAACTCTCGCATCAGGTGTCCATCCCGAGCGTCACCCTTGGCAACTCTCACCCTCCAAACATTTTAGCACCCTTCCATGTTCTCCCCTCTATGAAAACAATTTTGTCGCTCGCACTTCGTGGAAGTCTTTATGAATTCGCGTGCACGCGTTTCTTTGGGGCACGCAATGCGTTTCGGTTCGACCAAGCGGATCCTGAGACAGATTGGTGCGAGGGAAATTCGCGACGGGCACCACCCGCCACGTGTAAACACCATCGCAGCACTCGCGCTCGTTTCAACAGAAAGGGTAGGCGTGCGCCAATGCCTCACGTGTGAGTGAACATTTATAAATGCAGTTATGTATACGCGCGCTTGGGACCTCGTCGAAACGGGCGTAGGGTCGCTTCATAAACCGGTGACACAGTTTTTCGCGTTGGAAAAGCGTTACCATTTTTCACGGTGGCACCCGATGCGGCGTGGAAGTAAACGTGGGACCAATGGATTTATAACACGCTCAATGGGCATCGTGTACCTACGCTTTTACGTGCGCAGTAACGCCCGACCCTTTTTCGCGAAAGCAAGAGAGATGTTGAAATGTAAATCTCGCGAAGTCCTTAATCTACGAACGAAACATTATGATTTCGCGAGACCGTAGCTTGGAACGAGATCGCCACAGTTGAAAAAGGAAAAGATAATCGGCGAAGTACCTTAAACAAATTCATGGACGAACGAAAGGATCGTCGAGTGAAATCGTTCCGGGTGATTTCACCGGTCCCTCCCGCGGCACCAATCTTCGTGTAACATCGATCTTCCCAGCGATTACACGTAGTTTACAAGGTACCAGGAATATATATTACAGCGGGGGCCATTAATTATCGATGGAGCGGCGAACCGAGCCGCTCTAGGGATCCCGGCAGGCAGGAGAGGACGAAGACGGTGCAACGGTGGTACGTAAAATCAAGTTTAAAAGCTTGCACCTACCGGGCGAAAGCGGTTGTTTTCCTTGAACGACCTCTGGCCTGCTTAAGACCCACTTAACACCTCCGACGATACCTAACGACGAGGCGGTGGCGTCGCGCGTCGGTACCAGGAGCCTTTTAGCCGACATCTGCCCTCTTCAACTTATTAAACTCACCCTTCCTTCACCCACCTTCCTACTCCTTTGCCTTTCCACTCTCCCTCTTTCTCTCTCTCTCTCTCTCGTTCTCCATCCTCGTCGACACTTCCCAGCATCCTTATCTCTCTTCCGCATTCAGTTCCGCTTTGTCTAACGCCAACGTTCCATCTCCCGTCTCCTCTCACCCCTCACCCGTGGATAGAAACTCACGGGATGAGCACGCTTTTCCAAGAGTCGCGCGGGGGCGCGCGGCGGCGAGTCTCGCGCGCAGGAGGAATCTCGTTACTTCGGAAGAGCCATAAATCCACGTCGATTTTGAAAGGTTCGGAAATTGGGATCGTACGCGCGCCGTGGCCGGCTTATGTGCACCGGCGTCAGTTCCGTGTATTCCACCTCTCTCCGACTCATCTCGTTCTTCCTCCTCTTCCTGCTCTCTTCCCGTCGCATCACCGCATCGCTGTCCCTCATCCTCCCGCGCTTTCACTCGTCTCCCGTCCTCTGCTCTCCCATCCGGTGTTTGCATCGGTAGCCCCCGCACATTTCTCGAGCTGCACGCGTTCCTTCCCTCCTTCTCTCAACAGACAGGGACAGGACACTCGGCCGATACTATCGATCCCGATCTCGGTTATTCCGTGGCTCGTGCCGCGTGGACGCGGTGCGCACCGTTATACGAGTCCTACTCCCATCCGCCCACGTTCTCCAGCTTCCTTCCATCCCGTTCTCTTCCCCGCTTACCATCGGAGTGCGTCCACTCACGGTCTACTCCACCCACTTTCCTCTTCACCCCTCACGGACTTTCACCCTTCCCGACTATGCGCGTATGTCCTTTGACAGCGGGTAATCGTATTCGGGCCGCTCCGTGCGGGCGCAAGGGACGAAGGACTACCCACGTTATTGGCGCGTAGCGCGTCAATTACGAAACGTCAAGGATTATTCGGCAGGACGATAAGAGGGGATGGGCGCACTGGGTGGTAGGAAGTGTTCTTGGCGAATGGGTTTAATCGATCGTGGCCGAAGGTCGAGATCCACGCGAGACTTGGAGTGGGAGAGCGCCTCGATTGGCAATCGATGGCGAGCGTGAACAGGGGCCGGAGATGAAGAGCGATCGTTTGAATTCGAGTCGCTAGATGCGCGCCGAACGTTAACGAAGCGTGGATGAAGAGATCGATGCCTGGATTTAAATGCATTTCTCACCGACGCGGTAAGGCGAGAGATCTCTCACCACGTGGGATTGTTTTCTTTCTCCGCTCGGCAGAAATTCTCGCGAGGATAAGCTATCGATATCAATCACGATCGCTGCTTCAGCCGGCGACGCGTCGCGAAAGGAATATACGTCGGCGTGACGACCGTGTTACATTGGCGATGCGCATTTGTCAGGGCGGAACGGAGCAAGGAGGTGGAGCAGGAAATAAAGGAGGAGGAGGTGGTGCGATATATTTGCTCGGAGGTGGATGGGCATGCCGCACGCTGCTAGAAGCCCTCGAAATCGTGTAGCCGACAAATAAATGAATTTGTATTTTCCCCTTGCTCCCACCGATCACGACCTTCACGCGCGAAAGTGAGAACGAAGGAAGCCAGAGACCGTGGTAGCCCGTGAAATATTGATAGTTTGAATAAAAATTTCTTTCATTCTTCGCTCTTCCTTCCTGGTGGCCCTATCGTCACGCGCATAAGTCTTCGCGAACGAATTTTGCTAGAAAGAGAATTTTTTTATCCCTGCCTCGCGACAGCAGGAAGTACGCGCGCTCCTTTTCCCTACGACACGAACGTCACGTTAAAATACGTCCCCAATGGCAAGGCAACGAAACGTATAAAGAAGTGAATTTACAACACGTACGATCGACGACGCTCGTGTTTATGCCGATCGCTCGACGAACCAATACACTCTCCCGCTCGAATCTCGAATGCGAGGGGTGGGTGACCCCGGGAGCGGGTGGACAGTATCAATTCCGATCGCGGAACCTGCAAAAATCGAATGCAAGTATGTGTTCGTTTCCCGACGGTGACGTTATATCGATGACGTCCATTTGTCAGACGGGAGAAAGCGGAGAGAAGCCGTGGCGTGCTACTCATGCTTGATTGAAAGTAGAGAAGATTAAATTGCGAGGGGGCGCAAGGCGCGCGCGAGTAGAAAGCGAAGTGTGGAAGGGGTCGGTTAAATGTATGAATTTTGGCGCGAGCCAATTCGGCCCTGTTAATAGACTCCACTGAAAGAACCTGGCGTCATTCAAAATCGAGCCTCGAGCTTTCTTTCGAAATCGATTCCGGCTTGGCGAGAGGAAAATGGACAAAGGAGAACCCTTCGAAAATCGAATGCAGGTACGTGGACGATCGTGGACGTCCAATGTTCCATCGACCATGCGCATTTGTCAGACTGCGCCACGCTGTGGGGCAGAAAGAAAAGGTCCAGGGGCTTCGCTCAGGGAATTTACGGTCTCTGGGTGTCCTTACGCTTACCAGGGGCCATTCTTCCTTATCGTCGACTAACCCCCCGCCACGCTGTTGCCGATGCTTCGCGTGGAAGAGAAGCGGTGCGAAAGTGGAGAGAAACGAGATCTCTCTCAGTCCTCGTCATAGACGCCTTCTTCGTAATTCTCGCCTGCTCAACCCACGGATCTATCGATGCTGTCGATCAGAATCTTTCAACCCTTAACCCTCAACCCTCTTCCACACCTTCCATCCCTTACCCTTCATCCTCACAGCCGCGCGAAGGGCCTTCGAAAATGTTCAAATATCCGCGGACTTTAAAATTCATAGAGGGTGGACCGCATAATGGGAACGAGCTTCGTCTGCCTTTCTTACCTCTCCCATTTTCCTCCGCTCACTTTTTCCATCTCGTTTTTGCGCGAGTATCCAGCTGTCGCCCTCGTTGCGGCACCACCGGCGGCTCGTCGCACGGATTTCGAAGAGATCACGTGCAGACGCGGATAGCAGGCTGGTCACCGTCGGCGTCGGATTTAATCGCCCGTTTAATTATTAGACCCAGCGGGAAGAATTCGATATTTAATCGGGATTCGAGGCGGGTGGCACCATTCGGTGAAATTGGCCGTGATTAATAAACCCGCCGCGATAATACGCGTTATCTTTTTCTATTCACGGGAATTACTTTCCTGGCGTGGCTATTAATTCCGATTATACTCTCTCATCGATTTTGGGTGGCTTTTCGGAAGCATTGCGAATGGGTTAACGATCGGCGAATTTGATGGGGGGTGAAAAACGATAGATTCTTCGAAATTCGAAACCCGACGGGGTCTCCGGGTAAACCGTATATGCAGATGGAACGATCAAAGGGGACACGGCTGGAGAAAAAATGCAAATGACATAACGAAATACGATATTTTTTAATTGTTCCTTTTTTTCGCTGTGGCTTTTTCCTCGACGCTGTTTACTTCAGCGAATATTCTCGTGCTCCGAACCATACTTTATTACACCGCTAATGTTCGCTCTTCTCTCGCAACTGCAAAGTGCCACAGGAGGATGCCTTCCACGGAAATTATTCTTCACTTTGCTGGAGGGCCGAGAGGGGTGTCTCACCCTCCAAAACTGCCACGACTATTCGGTTCCGCAGCCACTGCCGCGTGTGCTTAGTCCTGACGAAAATTAGACGTGAACTCGAGAGGAGCGACTTCTTTTTACCTTGCGGTGTAGCGTGCCTCGATCGTCGGTGGTCGACGCTTCTCTCGCGACAAGGCGTAACTCTACAAGATTTTTCTAAAGTATTTGCAAAGTGCTCTTACTCGTAAAGCAAGTGAGAAGGGAGAGGGGAAAGAAGTCCGTGGGAGTTCAGGAATAGAAGCTTTTCCTCTAGGGTTTCTGTTTCTCAGCTTTCTAAGTAGATATTGTTCTTGTATACGATTCGTTATTTAGATCTGATAGCAGAAAGAATCCTAGGTTAGGTAAATGAACACTGCCTTTCTGACTCCATGCTAGGCTACATCCGTCCAATATCACCTAAGATCTTAAGATCGCAGACCAGACTCATGACTCTCTAGCGATCTCTGCCCACAGGGGCGGACGTGTCCGCATTCGAGCGGAAGTGATTCTTTCGAATCAGTCGCCACCATGAGCTAGTGGCAGAAGAAAACTCGGAGACCAGCGGGAGGAAGTATCGGCCGATATAAACCGGACGATACTTCCTCTAAAGGAGTTTACGAGCCGACGACGCGACGTGGACGCCTGCCCTCGTAGTTCGCGGCCAAAGGAGATGAAGAAAAAGGAACCCGTGGGAATTGACGGTATGGTTAACGGCGTGTCTCCGCGCTTACTTAAGGCCATTCTTCCTTATCATTGTTCGCAGCCAAGCGCCCGAGTAAAATCTTTAAAGTTCTTACGGTGGTCCACCTCGTCTCGGTTGGTTGCGAAAGGTTGAAAACTCGCGATCGGTCGAGAGCGACTGAAATTAAGTGGATTGGTCGGATTACTTGGCCAAGATCACGCTTTCAATGTGAACGGCACGTGATCTACTCTTCGTCCAGTATCTTCGTCCTTTCTTTATTCTACGCTGGGAAGGAGTCATTTTTTCGAACGAATTCAATCTTAACGCCGGGGCCACGATTTTACGTGCTTTGGATATACGCCACAACCTGTGTATCCAACACACGACGGACATTGTAAAGTCAACACGGCCCTTCCAGGCTTCCAGCTTCAAGGGATCTATCGATTGGCCTCCACAGCTCACCGCTGCCGTTTCCTATTTCCTTCTCTCTCCCACGCTTATTCTTCTTTTTTTCTTCTTCTTCGCTGTTCGTATAACCGCAGACTTTGCCTGCACGACGTCGCTTCGCCACCGTGGACGTGTGTCGGGTCGAGAAAAAATTCCGAAAGGAAATAGAGAGAAGGAAATTCTTTGGCTTCACCTTTAGAGTAGAGTCTTGCGCCACGCTGTCTTACCGTCTATATACGAATACGTAGGTTGTTTGCAGACAGGATGCCGAAAACTTTGCTCTGTGGTCATGTGCAAACCACCTCGTTGAAAACCTGTGGGGAAAACTGTATCAGATTTCACGAAGGCGCGCGCAACGGTGCTTCGAGATATTCCGAGATTCGCTTTGTCCACTCGCTCATTTTAGATAGAGGATGTGTGTGTGTGTGTGTGTGTGTGTGTAAACACTCATGAGTCAATGTGGATGTATCTTTGAGCCTAACCTTTTAGTTAAAAGGGTAACCGTCAGAGGCAATTTTTAAAGCTCGTCCATATGAAGTACACGCTAGAGAGGATGTGAGAAGAGGCGGGAAGGAAGATGAAGAATAATGAAAATTACGTACAAATAGATTGTCGACAACAATTTCACTTTGACAAAAAGTACGTGAGTTTGTACACCTTTCTCTTCGCTCTTTACGCATCTCTAGAGACTCGTGCGCGCGGAAATTATTTGAAACGATGTAGGACTTTCTGAAATGAAATATTCAAAGGAAGCAAGCACCCGTGTTGCTTTCTCATTAATTCCTCCTGTCATACCAAGTGGTGCTGTGCCCTGTAAAGTTCGAAGAAAATAGGAAGGGCAACTGAAAGCAATTTACCCGGATAAAGCATTGACTGGCAACCATAGATTGCCTTTTATCCTTTGAACCCTGTTGCATGGTAGATGGAGCATCGCGGCTCACGCTCTTTCGCAAAGTCTGACGCACTCGAGTGGTAGCAGCACGAACAGCTTAACGTAGAATGAAACGCCGCATTGTAGACTCTCTGGCATTCATTCTGTCTTTTGGATTCTTCAAACTCGATGAGAATATTTCACGGATTCTTTTAGCGAATTTGATGGTGTCGAAAGAGTGACTAGAAAATCAGAAGATATCAATAGTACGCGACTCGTTACTTTTCTTTGGAAAACCGATAATCGACTGTCGTCGGTGGAAGACTCACAATCGTAAGTCCCACCCGTGCTCGAATGTTGCGTTCCTTGCAGAAACGCTTCCCACCAGAGAAATTACATTTTCGAGTTTCCCAGAGATCCGACGTAATAACGAGGATACCTCCTTTTTCTCCTATTCTGTGCAACGTCGAGACGGAAATTGGTTGAAATTCTCTTCGGATCGCGCTTGACAATTTTCTCTCACCCTCCACGTGAGAACCCTACGTGTCTCGATGCGTTCCCTCAGTCTCAAATCTCTATTTCCGTGCTTTCTCTTGCTCTCTTTAATGCCACACTCGCCACACGCGTGTCCTCCATTCTCGTTCCATGCCTGCGCTCTCATTCATTTCCCTATTAAGCGCTTTATCTTACCCGCTCTTGTGAAATCATCACCTAACCCTCCGCGAAATCTATAGCGCACCGTGGAGCTCTTCAATTTCGAGGGACAAGATCCTCCGGTCCCAATGATAACCAAGCGAGAAGTAAAAATGGAGAATACACACTTTTGGTTACACCGGTGCACCAGGAATGATCTCGGGGGTCGACGGCTACAATTGCGGATGTCGCCTCGCCTCCGTGGAATTTGGCGACAGTAACACGACCCCATCCTCCCCTTCGACCTCATCCTTTCTCATTCTCTCCTTCTCTCTCATTCTCTCTCTCTCTCTCTCTCTCTCTCTCTCTCTCTCGGACTTCTAGTAGGGCACACAGGAATGCCACCAGCAGAAATCTCGTAAGTTACGGTCCACCGAATGTAACGGACGAGGACGAAGGGGTGAAGGTGGGAAAGCAAAGGGGATGGAATGAAGCGAGTTCTGGGCAGAAAGAGACGGTAAAAGTGGAAGCCTGGCGTGGGCGTGTGTGTGTCTGCGTGAGAGTTCACGTGACCCGCCTGGCCGATCACGTGACCGCGGGGTAATCCCCGAACAATGTTTCCATCTGTATCGAACTGCCGAGAGACCACCGACGTCGAACGCGAAGCTCACCCTAATACGGTGGCTGAGGGAGAGACAGAGGTGTGTTGGAGGAGGAGCAAAGCAGGGGGTGAGTCGACCGCGCGTACGTACGCGAATCACGCCACGGCAAAAGTAATACCGTCGATGACATCGTTACGACAACATTGGCCATCCTCGACCCTTCCTAACTTTGCCAACATTTACGACAAGCGGTCGAGCATGCTAAATGACGAAATTTCCAGGCACCAGAAATAAATTGCTCCTTTTTGAAAAATCTTGATGACATTTGCCGTAGCGTGAAACCGCTTCGTTTAAACGATCCAATTTTCGTACACTTTGCCGTGGATATTAATAATCAAAATTTAGCGATATTAATTTAGCAGATAGCCGTGCGAGTGTTTCGCGAATGTACCTAGTCACTTGATATTTTCGAATAACAGTTTCGATACAATTTAATTGACTCTGGTCACGCTCCCCTTCACTTTGCAAGATAAAGAACCGTGAATGCTCTCTCGTAAAATAAATAAAAAAATGTTTTTTTCCGTTGGAACACAAAAATCGAGGAATTTAATTACTCGCGTGCCGAGTCGAAATTCACTGGGTATTGAAAATTTGAATTGACCCGCGCGAGCTCTCGCTCACCGATATCAATTCGACGAGGGCTCTATGGGTGCTGCGGTGCGTTGGTATCTGCTGGCCAGAGGCTTAAAACTCTCGCTAATGCGACGCGTCGCGCGCGCATGCGCGCCGCCTATCGCCGGTGCAATACCTTCCACTCTATGACAGGCACTTTCGACGCGTTGTCAAGACGTGAAATGTTCATAGACTGGGCGACGTGGGCGCATAATGCACGCATATTGCTTAAAATTGAAAAGGGCTCAGCGGCTTTCGAGGTACAGTCGACGCTTGATTTAGGGCGCCTTTGAAAGTTCTCTTGGAATCGAATGACTTTGTAATGCAATCGGTCTCACGGCCTTTTGCGAAACAATGGGAACCACTGCAAAAGGAAAAATGCGAAACGCTCGAACGCCGTTCTCCCGAAACACACTTGACAAACACGTGGAAATTCGAGTAGAAAAGTTCAACGGTAACAACTCGTTTGGCAGGCATCGATTTCATGGCGCGAGGAGACTAAATTTTTCCGTTGTTGAACGAGACTCGACTTCTCCGGCAAATAAAAAGCTACTCTCCCAGTTTCTCTGGTCCGAGTAGAAATTCTTAACATTTTCGGAAATTCACTTATCGCGGTGCGTCGAGGCTACAAAAATACCGAGAGACGAGAGTAGATCTATCGGGAAACGGACACTATTGCTCGTGACATTTTTCGTCGAGTGCGAAACCATTTTTACGTGAGACACTTTCCGTAACCAACCGCGCCTCGGCATTGCAGGGGGAAAAATCACGTTACACGAACAATTCGGGAACGAACTGCCGGTTATCCGTCTACGTCGAATCGCCATCCGCCTGGATATATTACGGGAGTGGGTGGGCGGAGGGCGTCAATGTGCGAGCAGTACCGCTCGAGTGCGCGCGCTGCAAAAGTAATACACTCAATCACCATTCCAAGCGGAATGAAAACTTCCGCCTTTAGAGTTTGCATTCGCGCCCATCGATCGCGAGCGGGCCCCGTTCGCGCGAGCAAATCGCTCGTGTGCTTCTCACCCCCTCCTCCCTCTCGACCCCTCGCGGGTACCACCCGATGCACCCCACTTGAAATGAGAATTCCTCAAAACAGAGCGCAAATTAAATTTCCAGAATTTAATTATACGAAACGCGTTTGCTGCCCGAAATTTATCCGATGTGTGGTGGCCGTGAGGGTCAGAGGAGGTTGGCTGCTCTTCCGATAGCTTTTTCATCTCGACTATTTTATTCGTTTATCTTCTCCTCCCCCCCCTTCTTCATCTCCTCTTGATCCATCTCGCAAAAAATCCCCTTCGTCATCGACGAACGCATCACGCACAGAACGAGGATGGTCTAACGTTACGCGCGTATAAATGCTCCTCGCGGTCCGTGAATCTCTCCTCTGTATTTTCTCCGCGGATAACGACAGGCTCTTTAGGAAGGAGCCTTAGCAGGGCGGGAGTGGTTGGAGAAATCCGCTTGGGAGCACGCAACGCTATTCTCCGCTAATCGAAACGCGGCTGCGAAACATCAATTCGCGAATCGCTCGTGGTGTTTCGCGTCGGCAGGATGAAGAAGAGCTCGGTGAAAGAAGAAGAGAGAAAGAGAGAGAAGGAAAAAGGGCGGAAGAAAAGAGCGAGCCTTATGCGCCCGACCGCAACCAACGGCTTCTTACTCGGTCCATTAGGCACGTAGAAACTCGGTACGCGGCAGCCGCATTGTGCCGTCCGCCGACGCTTATTCGAACCTTCTTCTTCATTCTCGGTGCTGCCTTATCCCCGCGCCCGCAAGCCTGTCGGCTCTCTTCCACAGTCACTCGCTTCGCCTCCTTGCACATGCACCGAGCACCGAGGCAATAGAAACAGAGCGGCCGGCTCGGAGCATTCGAGGCGATCTCCGCCTTCTCGTTCCCTTTCAGCCCGCGTGCTGCTGCCTCCTCGAGACGATCTCGTGGAATAAGAGAGAGCGGCTCCGTTGAAACGATCGCGCTTGTCGTTGCCCGAGAGCTAAAGGGTGGGTGGGGTGGCTGGAAAAACTCGTGGATCGAGGAGACAAAGCGGGAGCAGGCAGCGGCAGGAGGATTCCATTGACCTCCTCTTCTTTGTATCTCGGCGAGAGCGTTACGGCGATTCGAAGGGATAAAATAATTCCGCGCAACTGTTCTCTTCGCGAATCTTCCAGCTTCGTTGATTTCGAACGGGCAGGAAGGATGAATAAATGAGATGGTCTCGATGGCGAAGCGAGCTGGGCCTCGTCGTTCGAGAAACCGAATTGAGATCTGGAAACTCGTGATTCTCGGTGTGAGTGAGCCTCTCGTACATTTTGGCCTTGTCCCTTCGCAATATCACGAGACACCCTTCCTAGGCCGTTTCAAGTTTCGCGACTCCAGTCCGAAGTTCGTAGGCTGCCTGCGCGAGTTCGTCTCATGAAATTTACTGAAATTCCCTTCCGGATAGTGGAATAAGATTGAGTGCCCGGACACTCGAGTTAACTCGGAGTAATAATCTTTAGCGGGGATAGTCTGCCCCAGTTAACCGTGGTGGAGGGTTGGTCGGTTAGGAGCGGAGGTGAAGGGACGGATCTGAGGAACGCAGGGGCAAGGGCTATTCATCGTTCTTTAACTCGACCCCGCGACGCTCGATTTAAACCACGAGAGGACGAGCGAGCGATCACGGAATGATAATTTTAATCCCTTAATTGCTCGCGGAGTCCACCATCGGCATCGTTCTCCGAAGATTCCGGCCATTGCCGTGAAAATCAGTACAACCTCTGAGATGGAAATCTCAGGTAACGGACTCCATTAAGCGCGAGCTCCGAAAAAAGAGTGAAAACTCGGGTGACGAGGACGTGAAAACAAGTGGGCCGGCACGGCGTTAATTTACCCCTATCTTCCGAGGAGAATTTCGTAACGGGGCGCGGCTTGGAAATTTCCACCTCGTATGCTCAATTATCCATCCTCCCGTCCGCTTTATTCGCCTCCTTCTAACCTTCACCTTGCCACTTCTCCAGCCACAAAATCCTTCCTCCTTCCTGTCTCCGTTCCTTCTTCCTTTCTCTCTTCCTTCCCTCGCACGTCCATCCGTCGCCTGGACGCGACCGTCGCACAGCTGCCGTGCGCTTCAAAGCCTCGCAGGGTCCGTCCTTCCGTTTCTTCTCACCACCCCCAGAGAATCACCCTTGGAGGATGGTCCTCTCTCACGACCGTCCTAGACACGTCGCGCCTCGCACCCTTTCCCTCGTTCGCCTTCCGCAGGGCCAAAACGAATTTGCATAGTAGCCAGGAATCGGGCGGAAAGTACTCGCACCGACGGACCCGTATCGGTTACTGTCTCTTGCCCTCTTCCTCCACCACCACCTCCGCATTCTGTTCCTCCTCCATGTGACGGCCCTCTCTCGCCAAGGATTATTCATTTACGCGTTGCGGTGTAACGCGGATAACGGTCCTGGATTTTCCTCTTCGGACTGTGCCCCCCCCCCTCCCGCCCCTCTGGGCCGAGGGAGAGCACGAGTGAACCGAAACGTAATTCCAGACCGAGCACCCGCCACCACACGCGAATATCGGAAAGCCAGCGCCCGATGAAATTTAAATCAGCACGTACCCTTCGCGTCTGCGCCGAGTGAAATCGGTAACGAGGTTTATTAAAAACTCAAGCGAACTGGCAAGAGGGAGTGGCGGGAGGTGCTCGAACGATCGGTGAATCCCGCGTTGCTGACCACTTTGGTCCTCCGGCGAGTAGTTTTCGAAGGGCATTGTGCGATGGAAGGTGTAGTACCGCTTCCGCCCTGGTTTCCGGGAGAGCGTGGAACTGGTGAAACTTACCTAAGGGCAATTACCCGCGGTGAGAGATAGACGGAGCGAGAGAGACATTAAACAGGGAACGGAGGAGATTCAAAGTTTCTAAAAGGGTTGCTGGAACACAGAGAGAGTAATGATAAATAAACTCCGTTTATGGATTGAAAGTAATGTAAATGGAGCGCACGACTTTTATGCATGCTTCGAGAGAAAATATTAAATGGTAATTGGATACAAGTGGGGTGCTGTGCGCGAAGGGGAGTAAACGTTCTCGGGCAACGAAGAAGAATCGCGATGGAAGGGGGCGTGAGAAGCATAGAAGGGAGGACGATGGGCACGAGAGAGTGGCGAAGGAGAAGAAAAGGAGAAAAGAAAGAAAGAGAACGGACAAAAGGAGGAGAGAGCGGCTTGTAACTAATTTAAGAAAGTGCCCGTATCCAACTGAACGTATCGAATGGCATTCCTCCTTTCTTCCTCCTTCCGGTCAACGTTTCCTCGTGACCACTTTGCTTTCCTTTTTTCCTCCGTCTCCCTCTTTCTAGGTACTCTCGGGAGGGTACCTTCCATCGGCGGAGAGTAGATTCAGAGGACCCGCATCGTAAAGTCAACGAGAATACCTCGGTCCCTTACATTTTCCAAATGTTCCTATCCCCTGTAGCGATAAATAATCGCGGATGCTCCGCGTCTGGTACCTGTCCCCGTCGAAACTTATCTCATTTTAATGTCATCGACGCGCGAAAGATTCCCGGATTACTTCCGGCGGAGAAACTTCGTTGAGTCACGTCGCACGGGCGCGACCCTTCTGTCGTTTTAATTATCAGATACGTAATCCCGAGTTCGACGAGTCGAAAGAAGGAAGTTCGTGACCCGGACTATTCCCTTTCTTCGATTTCCCTTCCCCTGGCCATCTCACGGACCATCCGTCGAGCGGGAGAACCATCGCCGTCCAAATTTCTCTGGACGATCGGCTTCCCTCGGTCCCATCTGCCGACCGCCGTAGACTTTGTCGGTACTCCGGCAAGGATCGTAAATAGGTAGGTAGTACCGATAGTAAAGCTCGTGGAACCAATCGAGGTAAGCGATCTCCTCGAACAGAAAATTCCGTCCGACGTAAAATCGTATTCCGCAATCTCCACCGGTGTACTTTCTTATTCGCCGACAGAACTGTACTATATTTCACTGAGGTACCCCTTCGATCGGCTCCAATGGAACTATTTCGACTACATACACGTCCACGTGCTCGTACGTACGCGCCTGCGGAATGGTGTCCGTGTGTGCTCACCGCCCTCACCCGCCACCGCCACCGCTCCGTCGAGCACGCGACGAGGACTAAAGCGCATTCCAAGCCTTTCAGTACTTTCCTTTCGTTCGACGGGAATTCGGTGGACCTTTTGTTGCGAGCACCAATTACCTTCCTGTGACGTGAACTTTTCCTACGCGGACGAGCATACGCGAGAGAGCAAGGAGGAGTCAGGCACGCGTGTTTGGACCCCCGGCGTGGGAGGGCACCTGTATTGTAGGCGGAAATTCATGTAGATTCCGCGAGAAAGGCGAGTTAAAGGGAGAAAAGCGAAAATAGAATACCGCGCGACCAATCGGCACAATGAAAAATTCCACGTCACTCTTGGCCAATTGTCCGCTCGAATAATGCTCTGCCTCTTTTTCCGTTACGCAAATTTTTTCTACACACGCGCTCGTTGGTACGGCAACACATTTTCCCCACGGATAAAGTAACTTCCATCTGAATTAACGCCGCGCATTCAATAAAGGTCCTTTATTATTGCAATTCACCGTGCGATTGAAAATTGATCGAAGCTCCATCTGCGAGCTTTTTCCCCCCTCCAGCGTGTTTTCACCCTCTTTTTGTTTTCATTTCGAACCTGCATACGTATAAAATGCTCTCACAGCTGGCCTATCCCGCGTGTGTGTCCTCAACGATGTATATGCATCCACACGCGCGCTCAGAGCCTCCTCCGCCTGTCCCCGCAATCGTTTCGGCCACGTAGGCAATCCTTTTCCAAGCGAAACTCGCCGCGGACGCGGAGAGATTGGCCGATTGTTTTTCCGTTTCGGTAAGCGCGCGAAAAGTGGGTCGAGTAGAATTTCTCGCGTCGGTTCTACGAAGAGGACGCGGGGTGGTCGGTGGTTGAAAAGAAGGAGAAGCGTTATCGGACTGATCCAATTATGAGTTATCGCGCACTCGGCCCCAAGTTCTCCGGAACTGGATCTAACACTACCGGCGTCCTCAACTTTCACCGGGAACGAGGAACTTACATAATTACGGGGATCCAAAGCGGCGGCAACAAAATTTCGTACAACATTTTTCATGCTAATGATTTATATGCACTCTTTCGCGCTCGCCCAACTCTTTCCGTAGCTCGAGCAGAGCGTAGAGAAAAGTACGAGGGAGGACGAGCCATCGCGCGCCCCGTGTGCACGGGACGAGAGTGCCGGGAAACGAGGAAAGTGGAGAAAGAATTGGTGGCACGGGCCCGAAACTGTACGTGGGGTGTGGGAATCGGGGTAACAACCGCATTTCCCAAGAGGCCGCGGCTCCTACCACCGAGATGCCGGGGGAAGATATGGATGTGAGCGGGGAAGAGGACGAGAAATTGCGGCACCGTTCCTATTGCGGGACGCGCGGTGAAGGCAGCGGCTAAAGCTCCATACTCTAGCCAGGTTATTTCTTTGAAAAATAAGCAGATGAATTAAAAGTGAAAATAGAGCCTGGCCGAGGCGTGGCCAGGTGGTGGTCGTGAGTGAGGCTAGGGTGGAGAAAAGTGCGAAGAGATGGGCCGAAGGGGTGGTAAGGCCACCGCTGCCGCCGTGGCAATAAAGATAAAATTGCAGTGTAAGAGTAATATCGTCTAGCGAGGAGAGAAGAACTTGGCCCGGGCCCTTCGTACGAGTCCCGTAGGAATAATCGCGCGCTAAGTAGAGGCCGCCTCAACCCTGGGAAACTTTTCATTAGGCGAGTCCCGAGTTAACAAATAAAGACGAGATCAGAGTAAACGGTTGGTAGCGCGAGTGGACGAGGATTAAGAGCGTTGCTTTTGGCCCGAGGCTTGAGAGGGGTTGGTAGGACGGAGAGAAACGAGGGACGAATGAAGGTAGAGAGGGGTGAAAGAGATTGAAATTATAAAAAGGGCGACGCGATGCGGGGCCAGACCGGTACGACGAGGGCCACGTGATAAGATGAGCGAGGAAGAGTCGAAATCTGCTGGTGAAAACAGAAGGGTGAAGAGAAAGGGTAAGGTCGGAGAAGAACCGAGAGCGATGGGACCACGGCGTAGAATACGGTCCGAGGAATACGACGCGATGCGACGAGAAGGGGAGAATTGGGATGGTTGAAAGGAGCTCGAGAACGAGAGGGAGGATTGGTGGACGGTAAGATTGTGGGATAGAAGAGAAAAGAGGAGAGTGATGGAATACCTTTCTTCGTAGTAATGCCGGCGGAGGAGGGAGGAATCACGAGGTGGAGAAAGCGGATGAGAAGAAAGTCACCGAGGACGAAGACAGAGGAAGGGAGGGTTCAATCTGAAACTTTCTTTATGGCCGCGCGGTACGCCTACTCGTAAAATCCCGCGCGGATCGACCGTCTCTAGTATATGAAAGAAGAAGATGGTCGATAAAGAGATCGCGAAACGAGGGGCCGAGGATGAAGGAGGAAAAGGGCTGTGACGGCGGCGAGCGAAAAGAAAGGGGACGGAGGAAAGAAAGGAAGTCGCTTCTCCGGAAAGCGTCGAACGATATCGCGATGGCCGAGGTGGGACGAAGAGCGAGAGGAGACGAGACGAGCTCCAGAGTGAATAGGCACGACGTATTCGCGAAAAGTTTCCGCACTCGAATCGTCTCGAGCGTCGACCGAAAATTTCTCAAATTATTCTCGCGGTGCATCCATTGCTAAAAGACGACGGCAAAAAAAAGGGTAGACGGAGAATGGGTGGAGGATGAAAATAGAGAAAGAGGACGGGCGCCTGGAGTGTTCGATGTACCGTAAAGACGACGGGGCGCAGCGAACGGTACGTAGTCGTCTGCGAGGTAAAAAGTTATTGAGTTCGCGAATACGTAAGATACTCTTTCTCGATCCCTTTTTACAAGGGAAACTGCCGCATTCTTCTCGGCCACCTCTTCATTCTCCTTTCCTTTACCTTCCCCGCCATTATTAACCATTCGCGGCCAGAGGAGTCACAAAGCGGAAATTAAACTAAAAATCGTCGCGACGTAAATTCCATCTTTGCGATTTCACGTTGAACCTTTCCGTTCGGTTAATCGGATCGAGTATCGATTCGCCGAATGAGAGTTATCCCTGTTTCTCGATGTCGTTCTGGCATCCGGGGCAAGAGTATTCGCGTCTGGCACTCTTCCTCCTAGGGTCCTCCGGCGTCCAGACGCTCGGCGAGGCGAAATGTTATTTAACTGCTAAACGTCCCTCCGTGTTCTTCGATCGCGTGCCTTCCGCTGGCCCGCCTCGCGACTCGGTCAACGGCGAGGAACCGGTGACACGGATTTGTTCCTTCCGGAAGTCCGCCACAGAATCCGGTGAGAAACGACTTCTCTCCCAGTAGTCGCCAATTATTCTCGGGGCGCTTACGGTTTATCGTGTTTTCCAAGTACGGAACAGCCAGGCGAGCCAGGCAGCCTTTCGCGGAACACTCGTGAAATATCGCGGGACGTTTTATCGTCGCGGTCTCGGCCACGTTTATGTATTTATGGTATCTAATAAATGCCTCGCGACTTTTTACCTTCCTCCTCTTCCCTCCCCCCCATTCTCAACTTTTCCGTCGGGACGCTCCTCTTTCCAAGCGATTTTATTCGGCGACGTTATCCTCGCCGTCGCCCGCGGCCAAGTTTCGCTATTTCCTCGAATTTCAAACGACGGATACAAAGGGATACTTCGAACATTTCGAAGACTATGAATTTTTGAAAACGGGAGCACTCGCGTTCCCCGTTCCAATCGATCGTTCGACGTTTAAGCGCGTCACGTTGCGTTACTCCTCCCGTACGACCTTCGATTGACCTTCCGAGGACGAGAGGTCGAAGGTGAAATGCGTTCACATGTGAATTGAATGTTACGGGAAATCGAAGTTACGCGATGTAAGAGCCGAGTAAACTCACTCTCGCTTCTTCACCCCCTCCTTCCGCTCCGGGGCTTCCGCCCTTCCGATTTCTACCCTCTCGCTAGGGTACATCGAACCGTAAACAGAAAATCAAATAACTTCAAACACCGCAGCGTGGATATTTCTTCGTTTCCTTGATGCTCCACCGCCGTTCTCTCGCACTCTAGTGCGCCCTCGCTTCGCGACTAACGAAGACGAAGTCGAAGGTGGAGACTCTCCGCTGCGCGAAGGAACGGTGATTGCCGACCCGAAAGCTCATCGAACCTCTTCACCGCGCCCGGGGAGCAATAATTTTTTTTCCCTTTCGCACCCACGTCCTTCGAAAAGGGCCCCTGGGACTTCCGCAGTGGCGTCGCTACCTGCGTCACCGCACTAAACCTCTTTAACCATCTCTCTCCGACCGAGAAAAAGATTATAAGCAGGAAATTGAATCGCCCTCGTTCAAGAACGAGGGTGGAAGTAGAAATCTCGAGGTTTCCTTTCCACGGTCCGAGAGAAAAAGCAACGCCTTCGATTCTCCGCAATAACGCGAAATGCCACCCTCGAAAATTGTACACGCTCGTATTTCGAAGACCGCGCGCTTACTCGTGCGTTTTTCCTCAGAAATGCGAGCGTACGACGCGCATTCTTGGCGCACTGTTTCTTTCCGCTCCATGGGCCAGCCAGTGCTCACCGGTTTCTCGAGCACGAGTTGCCCTGGCGCTTACCTACCCACCGGGCGGACTATCATAGTCGAGAATGGCGGCATTCGAGAGCGATAAGGGATCGCAAACGTGAATCGCATGGGTAAGCGGGGCGGGCAGAGGATGGAGCCGATTAAATTAAAGAAAGAGAGACACGGAGGAAGAACGAAGAAGAGAGAGACGGAGATGCGCAGCGATGCAACTGCTGCGTAGGGCCGTAGATAGCCATAGTAAGCCATTCCGGTCTACTTAAGAGGACTTTACGCGATTTACGGTCCCCTCCCTCCTCTCCTTCCTCTTCTTCCTCCAGTTCCACCCGCGTGCATGCCACCTCGACACTGTGACCAACTACTATCGAACCTCGAGATCTATAGTGGCTCCGACTGCCACCGGGGATGCACGGATGTGGAGGGAGTGTATTCGAATATACGGGAGGAAGCTACGGAGGATGAAGCGATGGATGGATCTAGGGACCGGTCCGGCATGGTTTTCGATTCTTGGATATTGGTAGGGTTGATTCCGTGGACCTCGAAGAGAGGGTTCGGTCGAGAGGTAGTATCACGTTGACGGCCCGATAAATTATTCACGGGCGGAATATCGAATTCGGAGTCGCAATTCGACTGGGAGACAGGAGGTTGTACGTAGGGGATTGTAATTGGCTCGAGGGTGGCACCCATAAATGTTGCACATCATACTTACAGAGAGACTTGGATTCGATGGTAATTCGAGGGTCTCCTGGTTGCCGAGGTTCACCAGACACTCCCTGAGTGGCATCCGGCGAGGTACTGCTGGGCTACTGGATAGGAAACGACACTCGCACCTTTTAATACAAAAGCTATTTTTTATTCTTTAATCTCATATCAGTCGTGAAAAATCCTTCGCTACATCCAAAGTACATTTCGACGTGTGCAGAATCGAATACATTACGTTAGTACACGGTAATACAAATCGTATTGCTCAATCGTTCGGAACATCGCGTGTTTATGTGTGTGTATATAATGTATATACGTATATGTGTTAGGAGGATGAGTGGGTATGCGAGGGTGTGGTGGTCGAGGGTGTGTGTGTTGCCTGTGTCCGTGAGTCTTGTGCATGGGGAGTGTTTTATTAGTGCGCGCACGTACGAACGAACGAGAGAAGGTATGAGCGCGCGCGCACACCCACGGTCATACGAAGAACCGTAACTTTCCATTGTCTTAAGGTATCCGAACGGAGGGAAAGTCTGCCGAGGGAAGCGATCCCAAAGTTCTCAGCCCTCCCGGTGATCCTCAGGTGTGCCTCACATCCTCCTCTCTTCTCCTCCACGCCTCATTATTGCTTCCCCCCGCTCCTTCTTTCTCTTCTACTATACCTCGCGTGTCTAATAATTTTGACTTCAACGACAGCACGCGAGAACGTATCGCAAATTACGAGCCCTCGAAACTTTTCCAACTCCTTCACGGGCGATGATTCTTATCGTCGGAGTTCAATCGTGCCAGTCGACGATTCTTAATTAATTAAACTCCCGGGCGGCGTCCCTTCCACGCGATTCCAAAGCATCGTGAAACTCGAGAACCGTCGAACGCGCGAGACACGCGAGGAAGTAGGAAGCTCTCCGATGTCTCTCTCCGCTTATAGCGAAAACTTGGAAGAAGAGATCGCGGAACGCGGGACAAAGGTCCGTCTCGAATGCCGCGGAAACGAGGATGAGGAATGCATCGATTCCGGAACGATCTCAACGGGTATACGTCGACCTGTTACTTCCGGTGACTGCAGGCGCCTCCGATGCTACCCCCTCCATCTCTTCCACCTCCTCTTTTAGCCCTACGAACGCATCGATCGTGCCTCGTTACCGTTTACGCTCGCGAGCAAGCGTGGATTGAAAATTCAGAGGAGAAAGGGACGTGGGAGGAGCGAAGGGCATAGTCGAGAATCGAGATGTTTGAATTTCGCGCAGATACCTGCGTGCAATTTGCAGATGGAGACTTCACCGGTGCACGGCGAGCCCGATAGAAACGACGCTTTATCGTGAGAGCAACCAGCACCGATGGATTCAACGATGCGCGCGGAACCATCGAGAAGAGTCTAGGGGAACGATCGTCACATTTGGCATAGATGAAAATAAAAAGCGTAATCCCCGATACTGCCTACGAATTCGATTGTTCGTTACGCGTACGTCTAAAGAGGGATTTTTCTTGTCGTCTCTACCATTTTCCAATTTTTCTCGAGCTCTATTGAGTAACGTAGGTATAAAAAACAGAAGAATAGAAAGGAGAGAAGAGCTCGTTTCAGGAATCACGTTCGACGTGGTAAAACGATACGCGTGTGGAAAATGAAGCTTCGTGCATCCGGAGCGAGCGTTTCCTTCCTCCCTTTTACCATTCGCTCCGTTTGCTTCTCCACTAATGCCGAGCTTCTCCCTGCGGAACGCATCGATCAATTCTCGTTACGAGGCCGCGCTGGTTGCGCGGATTTGATGATCGAACGGGAAAAGGGAAATAGGGTGACTCACGTGTGTACGTGTTGTGCGAAAGGACGACATAGAGAGAGAGAGAAAGAGAGAGAGAGAGAATGTCTCTCGAACACACACGACTGTTTCTCGATATCGTTTGATTTCTGACGTTAAAAGGAAGCCTTCGCCGCATCTGCTGGGAGCTATTGACCCTCGCGAGCGTTTTATTTCCAGGAGGGTGGCGGTGCACGCGCGGCTAACAGAAGAACATAGTGGTGAGGAGAGTGGGGGAGGAGGTCGAGCCTCTACGATCGATGATTGCAGGAGGAAGGAGAGTATCAACGGGGACATGTAAATGCGAGGAAAGAGGAATGGGAATGTCTCGCTACGGTGATACCTTCGCTTCCTGCTATTTCTCATGTTCGTACGGAGATAGAGAAGGGGATGAAAGAGGGAGAAATAAAGAGAGATATGCGTTCCTCCTTTCGCGGAGATGTCGTTTAAAGCGCATACCGTTCGTCTCGGCGACGACTGTCCGATTCAGACGTTGGTATGCCTGCGTTAGAATCGAAAGAGAAAACATCGAAGACTCCTATCCGAGAAATATTGGCAAGGAACGCAAAAGCAACGGATTATAAATTCGTCCATCTCGAAATCTTAATAGATATTTTCAGTTCCGCTGTAATTTCTCGCACCGTACTATCTGCGCGTTCGTTCAAAAATTCCATTCCTAAAAAGCATCCCGAGGTGCAGTCGTTGCGAGAGAAAATGCGCGATGGAACACGACGAGAGACGTCGCAACGCGCGATAATCGGTGTAACCGATTCTCGACGAAACGCTTTTAACGCCAATTTCTTTTTTCATCTTTTTCTCTCTCCAGCCCCCGCGAACGGCCGAGAACATTCGCGTGGAAGAATCCATCGCGTTGTATTTCTCATTCTCCCTCCCTTTCGACCCTCCACTTTTATCCGCCTCTTTCCTCTCTGTTTTCCATCCTGAATGTTACATTAATCTCGGACCTCGCGCTCGCTCACGGATGCATTACGGGGGGTGGAAGGCAGGGTGACACGATGGTGCAGCTCGCGAGCGCTTGTTCGCGGAATAAAATATAATAAAATCTACATACGTTCGTATGTGGTAATCCCTTAGCGCGGGATCCAGGTTGGTTTTCGGGAGTGGGTGAGAGGTAAACGCTTGCAGTTCCGGCTTCGGCTACGTTCCTGGATCGTGACCGAAAATATAACGGGCACACGTGGGTGTACGACGGAGCGGCCAGTTGTAATTAGTGTCTCTCGCGGTGGAACACGGAGAAAAAGTGGAAGTGGACAGGAAAAAGGTGCGGCGAGAGAGACGGAGAATAAGAGACGGAAAGAAAGGGAAAGCGTGTGCCGCGTGCCGTCCACGCTAAGAGATAAATCAGTGGAAGTCGCATTGCAAATTTTCGCACGGAGCGCGTATAAATGTATCTGTGTATTTTTATGCGCGCAGGCGACTCCGCTCGACGAATTCGAAGCGACGGCCGAAAGGAGATTTAACGACGAACAAAATCGTGCCACCTCGAGCGAGGTCCTGCCGAGAGCACAACGCGCACGCTTCACCATATTAAAAGTCTCTCTCACCCCGTTCTCTTTATTTCCTTCTCGTTTTTTCCTTCGCGTAATCCGAGCGAACGAGATTCCTCCGTGTTACGAGGCAGGATTTAATTACTGGCATTTAGCGATACAGTTCGTTTCTCCGAGCGAACGTTTACCTACGCGTGCTTCGCGAACGAGCCTTCGTTCGCTCTCTCGGGGCAACGACGCTGCACTCCCACGCGGCCACCACCATCTCCCACGGAACGTTACTTTTTATCAAGGGAAAATCTCGAGGAAAGCCAAAAGTTACGGGGGCGATAGCTTGCATCGCGAGAACCCTTGCGTGCCAGGGTGTGCGCTGCTTTTGGTAGGTGGTACTCTAACGCTTACAACGAGTTCTCAGAGTGTGGGCGCGTTTGTGCAAGCTCACGTACATAAGCGAGGGGTGGTATACATTTCCCAAGGCTTTGTTCAGGGGGTGAGAGAGTCACCTTCGCGCGCGCAGAGAAGAAAAGTTTTCGTCGGTGGTTCGGAGCTGGGCAAAGAAAGAGAGGTAGGGGCGGTCATTGAACAAATTTTCCGTAAAGTCGTATCGTAAAGCAAAACCGTTACGGGGACACGCGATTGCTCTTGGCCCTTGGTAAGAGGACACGCGGGTGAGCGTGGGCTTACCCTGAAAGCGGAAATGTCTGTTACTCGATGGAACGCGAGTCGACCTTTCGTCGGCGTGGGTGGTTCGTGTTGCGAGGCTCAACATTTTTCGGGTTCCAGGGGAAAGGGGGTGAAAGATGTAAAACTCTGGAGAAAATTGCGCAGCCGAAATTGCACGCCCTTTTGTAAGGAGACTCGACAGGGAATGCAGGTTTTTTTTTTCGCACGTTGCCTACCGAAAGTGGATCACGGTATATTCGATTTCAGCGCATGTACGTACAAAGTAAGTTTAGAAAAGGAATTTAAGTGCATGAGGAGCGAAGCGATAATAATTTATACGCCTCGTTCTTCGCGTCCACTAAAATGCATCGCAGCGTCCCGCCCTTAATGGAAGCTGAAATTTCAGATGGTAAGAAACGGGGCTGCATGGATGGTATAAAAGTTGCACGGAAACGGTCAGAGTGTGCGCCAGCGAATCGTTCGATAAAGAAGAGAACGCTCAATGAAATCTCGGAGATGGGCTAGGGTTTTACAATTTACGAAGAATTTCTTCGTGCGCCTTTTCTTCGTCCAGCCCGAGGACTCGTTCCTCCTTTTCTCGACTAGCAATAAAATTTCCTCGGAATTAAGGAATCTACGTCACGTGTACTAGAAAAAGTCTCTTTGGAAAACTTCACGAATAGAGAAATGTAAGTTACGCGAAATACACTGCCGTGATGCAAAACGACTCCTGGCCCCCTTCAACGAAGCAGGTAGTTTTTGTTCCCGCGGAAACGAAAAGCATGCCAGACGCATTGAAAAATGGAAGAGTGGGCGACGTGTATCGAGGGAAAAAGTCCTTCTCCTGCTTTCTCCAGTCAACGCAGCAGCGTGGTACCGGAGGAGCGCTCCGAAGGAGAGACAAAGAAAAAGTGTGGAGAATGTTCTCTTCGCAAATCAACGGAACGTCGGTCGTCGGAGAGAAAAATCCAAAAAGTTTTGTGGCGCTCGTTGTCGAGTGAATTTCAGCGAGCCGAGAAATAGGAACTCGCGCTTCACGCTCCATTGCGAGGATTCTCAATCCTCTACGTGTGGGAGCGCGGCCACGCGTGGAAACACATATGACAACGGAAATTTCGCTGACGAGGCATGACTCTACTTTTTTCGCGCGATAACTCTTCCTCGATGAAAGGCGGAACTGCGCGGAGATCCTGTAAGACGAACGGAAGAAGAAAAAAAAATCTTTACAGGAAACGTCCGAACCCAGCGCGCACAGATCACTTCGCGAGAGATTGGCCGATAAAGAGACTCTGGGGTTCGGTGACCTAGAAAAAAGTTCCTCGGAACGGAGACGCAACTCCCAGGCACAAAGCAACAGTACCGATTTTTTTTCTGTTGCACCTAGACGCGACGACAAGTGTGTCACCGTATAGACGGGAAATTGTAAGTTACCTATGCAAAGTTCAACTTTGTTCGGTTACACGGGAGAGCAACGGACTCCTGGTAGGGTAGAATGAGTTTTCTCGGTTGAAATATTGCTCGAAGCGTGCTGGCCTGGAAATGAAGTCGGAAAAGAGTGTTAACGCAAAAATTCGAGTTACAATTGAAACGGGCAAAATCTGTTTTTATCTTTTGAGATGTCTCGAACGAACGAGGAGAAATACCTTTTAGACGGGATCCATCGGTGGAAAATTACAAGTCGCGCGCTACAAACGCGACGACTTTCGATTATCCCGGTACTCACGGGAGAGAAATCTCGACATTGGAAAATTCTCCTCAGAACGAGAATAAAGGAGCACTCTTCGCCACGGTTATCCCCGCTCCGCCCAGAGGAAACCAAAGTCGCGTTGAGTACATGGAAAAATAGAAAAGTTCGAGCGTAAAAGTATCGGGAAAGCGTCTCGTGTGTTACGTTTCGACCCGATCCCTTAAGACGCAAAAGGCGTGCGTTTCTCAACGAGGAAAAGTTCGGGGAACTTCCCCGCACCCGGGAGTTGGTTTGATGCGGGGCTGCAAAAGAACCGGAAGTCAGCGGATACGCCAGTCGAACCTGAGAAGGGTGAGTCTGAAAAGCTCGTCGATGAATTTTAGTATCGCCTAATTGAACCGATAGTCTTTCGAACGTTCAATTTTTCGTTCAACCCTGGAAAACGCGAAGCTGATGAAGAAAATAATGCGAAGCTACCCGGATGCTTCTCTCTCGTTACTGTGAATATTTTCTTATCGGATCGGAAAAGTGGAATGACGGTTTGAATCTTATTTCCGCGAAATTTCGTGAAAATTGCAAACCGCAGTCGCGCCATTTCCGCTCCTTATTTTCTCCCGATGTGTTTACCGTAATACAGGCAAGTGATTGGAAGGAAATGCGGCCGGACGAGCGCGGGACAGCGTCTAAAGCACGAAGCAATCGTAGAGAAAGCGCGGGGCACACCCCGCAGGGTCGTATCGTAAAGTCGAACCGTTGCCGCGACACTCGATCGTCCGCGCGGCAGTATGGCTCCTCTACGTATGGCCCGTCCGATTACTCTCCGCTTCTTAGGTGGAACCAGTGAGAATCGTGGTGAGAGGAGAAAATATCCATCCCTCGGCTAACACCCTCAACCCCTGAACCGATACAGAAATCACGTTGAAAGCATCGTATTCGAAGTGTTCCCAAAAATATCGTGGAAAAGTTATCGCTTTTGGGTTTCGAAGTAGACGACGGTGGATTTACGCAAAAAGAGTGAAACGATGAAGAAATGGTTTCGAGAGACAATGGTAAAACGTAAAAGACTAAAAAGTTTGACGATAATGGACCGGAGAATTATTCTCAAATTGCTGTTGGGATTATATCAACCGTCCGCCTGCTGTATTATTCCTAAAAAATTGCGGAAAACGTGAAACACATTGGAAATACTATTCCGCCTTCCATCGGTATAAAATCGTTCGAAGAAAAGCTGCGGAAAAAGTTGTGACGGGAAAATTTTTACGCTTCGAAAAGAATATACACGTATGTGCGCGTACGCGTATCCCACTCGAATCCGAACGAGAATTCGAAATGTTGCGCGTTTACGCACAACTCGTTCACCGAAGTATACCCCCCGCGGGATATTTTACTATCCCCTTGGCTTCCATTCGACAGGAACCGAAATTACATAGCAACGCGGAGAGACAGAGAAAGCGGAGGCAGCAAAGAAGCTAAAGGAGATCCTCCATAGATTTTCCGACGAACGAGCCCACGGAGAAGAGCCGTGAAGAGGAAGCGAGGGAAGAAGAAAAAAACGAAGGAAAATTGAAATTCTCTGACACCTCAAAGCGTGTGTCGTCCTCGCGGAGGAGTGTGGCCAAGAGGGAAGAGGGAAAAAAGGGAGGGAGAGCGTCGGAGAGATGGAAGCCCGCCGCGAGCACTCGTCCTACAAATTCTCCGGGGTGTAAAGTCGTACCGTAAACCAAAATCGTCGTACACGTTCGCAGATTACTCTCGCCGCCTTATGCTAGTGTTACGCGTGTATTCGTTGGCACGCGCGCGCTCCTGTGTGCGCTCCTATTCGTGGAACAGTGGTATACGAGTGAGGAAAGTCGTAACGCGACACACGACGATTTTTCGCTCGCCCGGCTGCCGCCTGTGTCCGATGGGGAGCCCACGATTGCGTCGAACGAATGGAAAAATCGCGGTGAAACGATCGCGGCTGAGAAGGGGTGAAAAAGAGGGTGAAAATGTCTTTCGGCGGTGTTCCAGGTTGCGCGGGATAAGACACGACTCGGGGTCTCGGGAAGAACGAGTGGAAGGGAAAAAAAATATTTTCCGCTCGATCGACTCGCATCTCGGAGAGAAATCGATCTAGCCGAAAGATGAAAAAAACGTAGAGAGGAAGTGAGGAACGGGGCTTCGAAATCGAGGGAATTCCTCGCAAGGAAAAGAATAGGGACGTACCGGGAAATTCTATCGACCCTGAAGATTTCCTTTAAAAAGAAGGCGGCCACCTCGGAAAATTCGAATGTAGACCACGACGACGATCTGCCCTCGTACCAAAGCGGAATTAAAGCTCACGCTCACGCTCGCGCGAGCAGGGACTTCCTCCGGCGCTTTACATCAAAGAAATTTCTGCACGAATTTCCCCGACGCCGTTGACGAACGGTACCGCCCCTTGAAATGGTCTCCGGCTCGGCACCGTTAGTCGAGCGTATTTCCCGAAGCGCGGAAAGTTCTCTCGTTCGTGATCTACCTAAAATTGTTGCCAAAACGTTGCCCCGTTGCCATTGCCAAGTTGCTCTCTCGCGTGTTCGTGTACCAACCTCGTAGTCTCGTTCGCGGCGAGGTCGTGCTGCATCTTACTTGTTTCAAAGATAACACGACGACGTAAGAAGATGATCGTGCGGATGCGTGCGCGTGCGCACGCGGCAGGCCATCTCTCGTTGCCAAAAAAAAGTCAACGCGTTCACCCGTTCCAGCCGTTTGTGAGAATCGATCGCGTTTAGTAACATACATCGTTCGCTCTTTTACCCTGTAATGCACGGTCAATCTTACCACCTCTTCTCATTGCTTCATTACGCGAAGCTCACGATGATTCGCAGCGTGTAGGCTACCTATCGTGTACTCGTGTTGTGTGTGTGTGTGTGTGTGGGTATTTTCATCTGTATATGGGTGAGGGAGGTGGTGACCGTCGTGTCACGAGTGCGCGGGTCCGTCGACGTGCCTGTGCGTGGATCTGTCTGGTAAACGACGCCCTATCTAGTCTTAAATGTTACAGCGGGACGATTGCGAATGTTCGCGAAGGGGAGTTCATTAAAATCCTTGAGCAAAGCTCGCTTTATTCGATAAATTCGGTCTCCGAGGTCGCGCCTGTATTTCTGAGCGCGCGAGAATTACCAGCGATGCGGGAACCCTCTCTCGATTACTCTCGATTAGACTTTATTACGTTCCACTCGATTTCGAAGAGTCGCAGAAAACTGAACGAGCACGGGGAGCTCGGCAGTGACGATATGCTCGCGTAGGTAGTGACGTTGAATTGAATATCGAATAATAGACAATTAGGCATTATTGACGACGTATTTCGTTTGTGCATTTATGGCAGTGTCGACTTTCCTTATTAGTTAAAAATTATCCGATTGCCCGGAGCCATTGGCCCGGTCCAATATGATTTGTCTCCGCGCGAAATGAGATCGCCTGGTACGAATCTAAATAGGAGTACAAAATGGGGTTGAGATGGTCAGAAGGCGGGGCTTAACGTAAATCGCGTCGAATCAATTCCTCTTTTCGGGATAGACGAAAATATGGCGAGTCGGCGAGAATGGAATTCGAAAATCTTCGTAAAGGGGGAATAGCAAATTCGGTAATAAAATTACAATAAACTCGTCCTTCGTCTGTCTCCTCGTATCTCCTCTCGACAATGTCCCCTTGGATCTAATCGTCTACTCGCGGGCGAGTTATGCGCGCCGGTATTCGCACGCCCACTCAAACTTTCATCGTTATTCCGAATATGATTTCGGGCACCCGGGAGCAGGCGGGTACTCAATTACGGCACTGACAGCCATGAATTAGCAATCCCTCGTTCCGTCCCCTTCGACCCCCTTCCGCCGTGTCACCCTGTGATATTCAGGGATCTCCAACCGAGAGAATAAGCCGCTCCCCAAGCCTATAAATATTGTATCGCTAAGAAAGGTTCCCGAGACACCGCTACCAATAGCCCAGCGAATCGAAGTCCCGCTACTCGGAGAATCGAGTGGAATGCAATTTGCGGGCGAGCAGCTACGAGGAAGATTTTCGAATGCTCCTACCGTGCGCCATCTCTGCTGACAGTTTCGGTACAGGTTGCGCATGCCACGCGATAACTGAATCGACGAGAATCTCGATCGTTCTCGATCACTGGCTTTTATCGCTCTCGCTCTCTTTCGACAAAAATCTCGTGGATCGTTCGAGGAATCGAAGGAATCGCTTCCGACGAGTGGCGTACTCCGTGAGATCGGGCGCAACTTATATTCTCTTTAGAACCGGCCGTCGGAATCTCGAGTGTCTGAAAACAGATCTGGAGATTCCAGTGACCGGAGACAACGATTCCTCGATCGATCCTTGAAATCCGTTAGTCTTCCACGCGATCGAGCTCGGACGCTCTCGTCCACTCCTTCGTTACGATTAATTCCGCCTATTACTACGTTAACTCCAGTTATTTTATTTACTCCTCGCCGTATTACCTCGCTCGGTAACATTATTGCGCGCGATCTCCTCGCGCGAATTCTCCGCATTTACTTCTTTCGATTGGAATGTTTTGTGGAAAGAAAAAGAGAAGAAGTTGGTGAAATGCGCGAGAATCACGCACGAGTCGACACCGACGCACGCGTCGAACGCACGCGGACTTTGGTGGGCAGTCTCCTCCTCACAGACTTCACTACCTGCGTCAAAATCCAGCGTGCGTTTCTCATTCCTCATCCGCCCTCTTCTCCCAAATTTCTCTTGGGTCGGCATCGGACTCGACGACAGGCTCGAAAAATAATCTACTTTCACTGGTTACGCGCTTGGATCACTCGGCCCCCGCGTATCCTTACATTAATATGTATACATGTACATAATATATATGTCAATTAGTATATCCAACGGTCTCTGTACATCAGGTTAAATCTCGTCCTCCAGTCCCCATCGGGTTTTTCTTTTTTCCACCCACGTAATCTCGCGCACAGTTCACCAGTCTTAAACACCGAGTTAACATTATTATCACTACAGTAGAACAACTATGATCCACGCGAGCGCGCGCGCGCCCAGCTCCCTCCTGTTCGCCCCGACGCGTTCGATACTGGGTTAAAGTTAAGTAACGATATAATTCATATAAGCCTAAGTGTAATTCGTCGGGCTCGCGCGGATGGGAGTAGCTTGAGCAGATAAATCGGCCGCGAGTGCGCGCGACACGGCACTGCGGACAGTTCATTTTCCTTGGGTACGGGTGTTGTCCTTGGGGTGGATGGGGGAGCATGGGACGAACCACCGGTGGATGGATCGGGCTCGCCGTCCGAGCGTTCCACCATCGTCAGAGGTTCCACGTATTGTCCTGAGATCTCTCCCACGATCTCTTCCTCTGCGCGCTCCTATCGTAATCGCCATCTTGCCGAATGGCCCGTGTGACTCGGTCGACTGAAATTCCGATTCCGCCGCGAGGCACCCTCGTCGGAGGCACGGCCGAGCTATCCGTCGTCTTTGATCGTCGGGCTCCTCTCGTCCAACCTCCCTTGCCCAACCTCCGTCATTATTCAGCCGCGGTTCTCGCGCGTCCCTTCGCAGAAGCGACTCGCAAAGGCCCGATCGTCGCGGTTAGACGTGGCTCTGACAAGAAATTATAGGCTTTCCGTGAGACCGTACGCCCCGATTAATCTATTACCAGCGCACACAGTCAGCCCGCCTGGTGCCGGTACAACAACCTAGCGCGCGACTACTCCTTTGTCCCGACAGCACGGCCCATACTTCTCCCCGACGACGACGTCTCGCGGCCCATTCCACGTCGCGACGCCAGCCACGACAACGAAGACGACGGCGACGCTCTTGTTCCGCCAATGACGTCCCTGGACTCCGAGCATTATCGGGCCAGATTAATCTCCGTGTACGTTCTAAACACAAGGAAAACGTACAGCCCACTGCCACGGAACCGTTTCGTTAGGCCCGACATCTCCACGAACAAACCCGTCCCTCCATACGTCAAATGTATAACCTCCTTCGGGACGACAATGAGAATTCGCATGTAGCTCTTGTTAGCTCCGCGGTGATGCTCTCTACGGAAAATCCGATAACTGATTGCATGGTGGAATGATCAATCGACTGGAGAAGGAAGGATCGAATCATCACTCGGGCGGTTCTCCTCTCGTCCCTCTCCGACTTCACACGTCCATGGCGTCTCCGACGTATCCCTCGTCTGGGCTCTCGGGATGATGAGGTGGCTGGAGGTCGTCGACCCTGGCGGCGGCTGCGGCCGCGGCCTCGCGGGCGGTCTTGCTCAGCAGTGACCTCGGTGACAGCGGCGTGGTCTCGCCTCTGTAGGCGGCTGGTGGCGAAGGTATGAAGGGCACCTCGGGGAAGATCGCAACCGGAGAGATCGGCGAGACTGCCAATTGCTGCTGAATCGGCTGCTCGACTGGTTGATGAGCAGGGTACGGATAGCCTTCCGCCGTGTATCTGGCGTCAGTTCGGAGAAGCACGGGGTCGTATCCTGCGGAGGATCTGGCGAGGAACTCGGCCTCTCGCGAGTACCTAGCCGGCGGAGCCACGGCCGAGCCTTCCGTCATCCTCTGCCTTAGCCGTGGCAGGGTGCTGGCCGTGCTGAAGGGTATCTTCGGCAGGCCGAAGTTCAAGGGATAACCGTCTTGGTCCAAATAGCTCATCTGAGGCAGATTGGCCGGGCGAAGGTCGGGCTGCATCGGATAACCGGAGTCGTACTCAAGGATCTGACGCTCACCCGGCTGACGATATAGCTGGCCGTAGCCAACGTCCGTAGTCTCCGGCACTTCGTTTATCAGATCCGGCTCGGTGAGGTATTTCGACACGGGGCTGCTGCCGTACGATTCTCCGATGGGACGCTGTTGTTCCCTGCTGCGCTCGAGAGTTGCCGTCCTACCGATCTCGCGCTCCGTGTACGAGACAATTCGCTGATGCTCGAAGCCGATCAGGCTGCCGTTGCCTTTTCTACAGGTCAGGCTGGTCGTCGTGTCCTTCGTGATAGGAAGCACAGATTTGTTCTGGGACACCAGAGCCTTCGAGTTTCTCTTCCGATCTCGACGACGCTTTCTCACGCAAAAGACTATGCTCCCCACGAGACAACCGAACGCGAACAGGGTACCCACGAGGGCCCCCGCTGCTATTGCGGCGACGTATCCTGAGCCCGGTTGATCGAACGGTGGCTCGACCGTCACTTTCTCACGGAACAACACCCTTAGAGAGAGATTCGCCTCGGCGGAGCCCGCGCCGTTTTCAGCCACGCAGGTGTAGGTCCCTTCGTCCACGGATTCCACAGAGTAGACGTAGAGCGTGCTGGTTATGTTGATGAAGCCTCGCTGCCTGTACACGTATCTGGAACAGATCGGTTTTGCGTACGGGCGCCGTCCTCGAACTTTTCCCGGTAAATGACGCGAGGTGATCCTACAGTGTCTACTCTTCGAGTAGCGCAAATTCTGATTTATTGCAAGGTGCATCGAGTGTTCGATGGTAGGCGAAGTTACGATTTACGCTAGTAATGCTGCCGTGAAATTAATCGCTACGAAATGGATTTAGCTTACTCACCTTGGAAAGAGCGCATAGTTGAAAGTCTGCGAGTCATTCTCGTTCTGCAACTCGCAGGGTTCGCCGTTGAACCACCAAGTGACCTTGGCGGCCGGTATCGCGTGCACCTCGCACTTGAGGGTTACGTTGCCGCCCTCGTAGACCTCGGCCTTATCCCTTAGCTCGAGCTGCGGCAGGCACGCCAGTTCGTTCACCTTCACGGACTTGATCTGCCTCCTACTCAGTCTGGGCGGCGCATCGCAAATCGGCTCGGACTCTTGAGGGGCGGCGGGCGCGGATTCCTTGAGCCAAGCTTGCATTGTGCGCAGTCGGCAGTCGCATAGCCAGGGATTGTTGTGGAGGGTGAGACCGCGAAGACTCCCGCCCAGGGGTAGCGTTAAATCCGGCACGTGTGTCAGTCGATTGCCGTCCAGCCTGAGCCACTCGAGGGAGTGCAAGCCGTTGAATGCACCTTGCTCAACCGTTTCCACCCGGCACTGGCTCAGCTCCAGATTCGTCAGATGCGTCAGATGGTGAAATGCGTCCCGGCGCACCTCCCGTATGGGATTACCGTTCAGAGTCAGTCTCATCAGGCTCGAATAGGAGGCGAAGGTCTCCGTGGGCACCTCCTCGATCAGATTCTCGGAGAGATCGAGCTCGACCAGACCTACCAAGCCAACGAAGGCCCTGGGGGCTATCTGGCGGATGTGCGATCTGCCGAGATAAAGCCGTTGAAGATTGATCAGTCTCAATGCGAGGAAGCACTCGGGCGGCAGGTTAACCAGATGATTGTTCGACAGATCGAGCACCTGCGTCTCCTCACGAGCCCCCTGCGGCAATCCCTTGAGATCGCGATTCGCGCACTCCACCCACTCCTTCCCGCCTTTCCATTTACAGGTGCACATAGCCGGGCAGCCCTCCACCACCATCGTCGACCACGCTATCATCATCGTCCCTAAAAGGGCACCCCTCCACCACCAAGCTCTCACGCTCGAACACATGTTGTTTCATTCGTCGGTAGCTCCCGGGCTACTTCAGATTTAGGCCCTATCGCATGTCTCCTCTTTTTTCTCGTCTCTCTTGCTTTTCTTTATTTATTTACTTTTGTTGTTGTTGTTGTTGTTGTTTCAGTGGGCACGTACTGTTCCCGACGATATGCTCTTCGAAAAATGGGATGCCGATCTTCACAAAGGCCGTTTTCCTCGAGGCCGTTCAGTTTGTGCAGTCAGATGCGATGGGATGCTGCTCCTGAAACAACCAATTAGACCAGATCCGTTAATTTAATCATTTATGCAAAGGCGCGCGAGGATTTCTCGCTTGATCTACTACGTTTTCACATGCTATGCTTTCTTAAAAGGAACAAAAATCCTCGGTCACTTCCGTCCACGATTTCGCAGGATCACGCTCTTCGAATGTCTGGCTTTCGAAAATTAAAATCAACGAAACTCTCGGGTTGGTAACTAATTTATAATCAGTATCCCGAGTCAGCGGGCGCATGCGCGAAACTTCGTTATATTCCAACTCGACACTCGCATTTTGCAAAGCGATTCGCCGAGGTAAAAACCGAGGTGTAGCGGGTAGCCGAGCTACGCGGCATTCGGCTAAAATGTTGCGCGTAATCCATTCCCTCTTCCCAGCCGTTCTCCCTGCTAATTGCGTGGAGCGCGTCTCATGCATCATTCGAAAAACCTATTTCCATCTACCTTGGCACCGCTGGCGTAGAAGCTGAGCATACATTTTTTATCGGCTCTACGAGCGACAATCGATTAAGGGATTTTCCCAGCGTCCGTTTTGCTCATCCCGTTGATGCAACCCCCTTTCCCTTCTTGCCATACCCGTTAACCTAAACCTTCTTCCTAGAATTCGGATTAGAGATTCGCGAATCTCAATCTGGATTATCTTCGCGCGTCTGTGACTCGTAAAAAAAAAATCTCCCTTAGCCAGCGTGTAACTGGTAGCGTGCAGAGTGGTGGTTGCGGATCGTCGATAGCGGTAGTGGCGGGTAGTAGGAAAACTCCTAAAACCCTGGCAAGGTGGCCCCCAGAGGCGACAAGCAAGGCGGTAGTCGAGGAGGCCGCGCGGAGGGATGAGAGGGGTGAGAATCTTACGATGGAGCGTGGGAAGATGAGCGAAGGAGAGAGAACGGCAGATGCCGAAGAGGAGAGAGTGAAGCGGAAACGAGGGAGCGGAGACTCGGAGGAATGGCGGGCTGAAAGCGGATAATAAATTCCATAGAGACACGAGTGTGTGTATCCCGCAAGGCGAAGACGTCGGCACGAGAGAAACACTCTTCGCGAGCATACCGGCCGATATCAGGATATCGGAATATCGAGCGCATGCGGTTCGGCATGCAAAACCCCCGTCTTCGTCCCAGCCCTCTTAGTCTACCCCTTCGTCCTCTTTTCGACCACTCCACATCAACCCCCTCTCACTCCCAGAACGGTTTTTCGTGGCTTTATCCGTGGCAGCGTCGACGAAGATACTCCGACGTGAAACGCGAAGGAGCCACCCTCAGGATATTGCCGGCTGAACATTCCAAATCCGATCCTTATACGGCTAGACAAGAAGCGCATCTTTGCGAGTGGCAATGACACGGAGTGTCTGTTGCTACACATTCATCGTCCCTTCGTTCGTCACCTCCAATTCGAGCTACGAGAAAAATCAGTGGCCAAAGCTCGAACGAAGTTTCGGCACGGAATGGAGTACGCGTGGTGGGTGGAAAACTGTGCAATTAAGAGAAAGGTAGAGGGGGTAGGTATTAAATCATTTTTCTTCTGTCCAGTGCGGAAGATGCGGAAGACGCGAGAGACGTGGAGGGGCGCATCCGCGATACTGGCGGAAGGTTAGTTTCGCACCTGATACAAGCCATTTTTCCACCCTCCTTAGTGGTCTCGGAGCTTTATGAGCGCGTCCGAGAAGCGTGAAGAATGGCTGAAGCGTGTGGCAGGCCCCGTTTCGCGTTAAGTAAACGCGGAATATCGCGTGTGGTAAGGCGATTGTCTCGGCAGTTTGCAACGCGCGATACGCGCCCCCGCGAGCTTGGCTTTGTCGTTGTCGCGCGGACTTTGTCGCTCGACAGGTGAAAAAGGAAGTTAAGAAGGAAGTGAAGAATGAGAGAGGTGGGATGGATAGCGCGAGATAATGATGGAAATAAATTTCACGTTGCGAAAACAGGAACGATCTGGCGCTCGTTATTAGCTCGAGCTCCCTGGGAGTCCTTGGCTAGGTGGAAGAGGATGACGTGGGCCATCGGGGGTGGAACCAGCCCGGGTGGATGGATATAGGGGGTGGCTAGCACCGAGCGAAGTGCTCTCCGCGCGATAAACGAGAGCCTTCTCCAGCAAATTATCGACTCCCGATTTCGAGTCCGGTTATTTGCTGTCTATCCGATGCCGAGCCTCGACGGGAAATGCCCTGCTCTTTCCTCGGGAAATCGCTTTTCCCCGGTGAAACGCAAATCCCTGAGAGGAAATGTACAAGTCCATTGTGAATTAAGTGGAATTTATTTTCTCCGCGACGAGCGAGATCGGTCAGCGAAATTATGCAAATTATGGGGGAATTAATTCTTCGCGCCTCGAGAGGTTCGTGAAATTTCTAGTGCACGCGTCCCTTTACGCGCCTCGTCGATGATCGACTAATTTACTTGTGGAAAATGAAAGAGCCAGGCGCTTCTACCTTTGCGCAACCCACCTTCCCCTCCGTTGCGAGTTATCGATTCGTAATATAATTCAAATGCCTGTCTCTCTCGTGCTGCATCACCCTCCGTTTTCTCTTCTTCGCTCACCACGAGATGCCATCGTATCGGGCTTTTAAGCCACGCACTTTACGAGTGCCAATTTTCCGAGTGAAAATTCAACGTTGAGTTAAGAACTTGGCATTCTGCTTCTAATCTTCGTGTTTTGTTTCTGAGATCCTCCCCTACGCCTCGGAATTTCTCTTATCTCGTAAACCTTTATTCTTACGCATCTCCGTAGCACGGAGACCTCCCCTCTTCCCATTCTTTCATTTCAAGTGGGATCCCTCTAACCATCATCCATTCCGCTCTCTCACCGCCCATCCACCGTCTCGCGATATTCCCTCGGTCTGTTGTGCCCTTGGCACGTAAACAGAAATTTTCTCGATGCCAGTGGATCTACCACCCCCGAGATGAAAGCTCACCGTCGGAGAATCGGCAAAGAAAAAGCATTCGCCTCTCGCACAGCGCTTGTTTTACCGCGGCGAGAGCTTTCTCAAGTTATTGCTCGTTACTTTCCATCGACTTTCTACGAACGATTGCATACTTGAGTAGCAAGCGAGAGAAGAGAGGAGTTTCGATCGCCAAAATTTTTTCCAAACTCTCCGCTTTCTTAACGAGCTGCATGGGTCATCGACCATTCTCCAATACCGAGAGCCGCACCCAAGATCCCCAAGGAGGAGAATTCAATTTTTTAAATAGAAGTTTCTCTACTGGAGCGGAAAATTACAGAGTGCCCGTGTCGATCAGTCACGAGAATTCGAGGGATGAATTCGATCCTTCGACCCTTCCATTCTACCACCCCCTCTATCCGACCTTTCCTCCCTTGATTTTCCCTTTTCGCCTGTCTATCGTCGTCTCGTTTACTACTCTCTGCCTCAGTTCCTTCTCGTCCTTTTTTTTTCCTCGATCTCCTCGACTCGTCGATCGTCTCGTTTCACGAGGCATCCCTCGATTTTCACCGGTTCGACAGTCACGCGTTTCGCCGTGTAGAAACTTCGCAATCGAAGATCGGTGAGAAAAATCGACCCATTCCTTAGCAGATTACTTCGACCATTTACACTCCTGTGTGCCATTCGGAGGGACAGTCTACGGGGTGGTGGTCGTTCTCAACCCCTCATCCACTCCTTCGGCGTGAGTCCTCGTCATAACCAGAAGCTATCCAGTTGTCTCCAACCTCTCTGTCCCTCATTCTCCCCCACTCTTACTCTGCCAATACATCGAACTCACTTTTTCTCCCTCGCAGTGCTGGCCGGTCGATAGCACGCGACGCGAAGGGTGCGTTTTTTGCGACAGTCCGTTCCATCCAAGCATAAAATTACCGAGGACGATAAACGATCGCACCGTCGCGACGCTCGTCTTGATGACCGCGATAAAAAAAGAAGAAAGAGCGAAGGCACACGCTCGAAAGAGAAATAGAGAAGAGAGGCATGTGAACGAGCTCTGAGAGACGGTAAGACGGAAAGCCGCATGGACGAACGACACCAAGGGCTGACAGGCAGGAGGGAAAAAGCTCGTGCAACGATGCACTTAGCGGGGTGAGACGTCGCTCCGTCATTGACCACGAGTCTGAATGCTTCGGGGCTTGTCGAGAAGTTGAATGCCGATAATGGTCGTGCCGGAAACAACGTGGAACGCCACTGTCCCTCATAACCGTGAAACGATGTCGACGTCCATGCGACTCCTCCCGTCCGGGTAAACGCGATACTCGAAAATTGCTTTGAACTCCGCGAGTCCTTCCCATTCCGAGTGGATTTCGAATTAGAATCCCTGAACTATTATGGAGAAGCGCAAAGAGAGGGATAGAGAGGGAGAGAAGTGGTTTGAGTCTCTCACCGTTCGCCGTTCTCTCGTGACGCCCTTTATAATTACCACTCGCTCCGCAAATATGCTCGTCAAACGATGAACGCCATCATTCGTCCCATTCGATTCACTATAATTGTGTTTACCCGTTCGGGAACGAGCGTGCAGCGTCCCACTAGTGGTTTTACGAGAAGAAAAATGAAGAAAAAGCAGAGCGGGGAATCCGTGAAATTACGAAGCCCGTTCAATCGGTAGAGTCATTTTTATCTAACAAGTCTTGTAAGTCGATTCAACTCGCTATGCATCGAATGTTCGATATCCGTATAATTTGCTAGTTTACACTACTATATGCTTCGATGCCATTGCGAATTCTGTACAAATTTACATTTCACCCATCGGCGCTCTCCGTTGCGTAATCTAACCAAACCAAAACATTTCGGAGATTCACCGGCACGGAACAAAATAAATTTCACGCCCCTTTTTTCCCTCCATCGGGCGTTCTCCTCTCGGGAGCTCCATTCGCTCGAAATGACGGGATGCCGAGTTAGCTGTTGGATTAGGTCTCTCGGATCCATCGAGCGCAATCGGACCGGACCTTCGAATTCTCGTGGCTCGCACGTAGGCATGGAGGAGGTCGAGGCCGGGGCGATCTTTTAACGTAACTCGCTCCGACGAGCCATAAAATTACCGAATACCGACATCGATCGTCATCTCCCGCGGGAGCGCGAGGGAAAAAGCGCGGCACTGAACCTCCGAGGGTCGAGGAGGAGAGAGGAGAAGTACGAAAAAATGTGGAAGCAAGAGCAGACGAGCAAGAGAGAGCGAGAAAGCGTGTGAGAGAGAGAGAGAGAGAGAGAGAAAAGAGAGAGAGAGCAAAGATCGTTCTTTTCGGGCGCGCGAAAGGGTCTCCGGGATCAGGAGGAGAGGTGCCGTGAAACATTGCCCTATTACGAGCGCCGTTGGACCCTTCTGCGACTTGAATCGCCAAGTAGCCCGGGCTCTCACCGCGCGAGCATCAACCGCCGACGGCTGACGGTGGAGCATTAAGCCGATGGTGTATATTATCGCTTACGAGGCAACGGTGACGACGTGAAATTTCTGGCGACGCCTCCTCCCACACTTCTTTCACCCTCTCCCCGTCTTTTCTATTCTCCTTCTCTCACCCTCAGTCCCAGCCACTCGTGCCTTCCCTCGAAAGCTCCACGAACGTCTCGACGAAACCATCCCCTGAAAAGCCGACGACCTTCTTCTTTTATTCCCGCTTGGAGAGGGTAGAAGCGAGAAGGAGAGAAAAAGGAGGGGGTGATATCCACCGAAGCGTACGTTCGACCGCCGTCATTACGACAAGTAGAGAAGATAGGCTTACGAAGATCTACGAAAGTCCTGCTACAAAGGAGAAACTTCTCTCGAGTTTTACCGTGGAGGGTTCCTGTGGTTGGGTGGGGAGTTCCGAGATCTCGTCTTTTCTCTCCTTCGAGCTCGTGGGACATTAGACGCGACCAATCGGCAAGTGCAGTCGCACAGTGAGGCGCGAGTGGCTCGTCCGCTCGAAAATAACAGACGGAATCTTCCCTCTCGCTTATTTTTCACGTCCCCTCGGTCTCTTTCTCTCTCTCTCGAAAAGGGGTCTCATTTTACAGGGGCATCGTTCCAACTGATTCGCCAAGCGTGGCCATATTGACGAAGGAGGACGAGGGAGAAAGAACGGAGAGTGGCGGTGGAGAAAAAAGATTGCTCGATGAAGTTTAACGTGGCAGGGTATAATCGTATCGGCGCACGGTATCTTGGGCGCCACTTCGATTTACATATTTTCACCGATAATCGGGGGACCGCCGCAGGCGAGGAAAAACTCTCCGAGCGTCCATCGCTTCATAAGCGAAATACTCTCGAGCGAGCCCCAATGGGACGCGCGATGGTTCGCCTTCCGCTCGTATTATACTCCATCCACCGAGAGTCTCGCGCCGTTCGGTGCTTCACGGCGGTCAAGCGTTTTTCATCTCCATCCAAGATTCGCAGATGCTATTTGACGTTCGAGCGAGCCACGCGTTCCACCTCTTCCGTCAAGCGCATATGAATGCGAATTCACGAGAATCGTCGAACGCAATCGACCCTCTCGCATACTCCTCGTTCCTCGAATTCTCGTCCGTTAGCGCGGGAGGCGCACGAAAGGTGGAAAATATGAGAGAAGATACCTGCTTCTCGATTATTGCCCAATTATTGTTAATTGGCCTCCATTATATCAGTGGCGTCTTTTGCTCGAGAACGAGCGGGCTCTCACGCAATGCCAATTTCCCTACACGTGGCCGTCCTCCAACTTTTTCCGCGTCCGCAGTAATAAATTCTCCTCGCACTCAATCGCGGTATAAATGACGATGCGCCAGTTTGCATCTCGTCCTGGCGCCTACCCTCCGCGACCAGGCCATTGTGCCGGCCCGGCGTCCGCGCGCTCTTTGCGAACGCGGCCTCCCATTTTCTCCATCCCCTTGTTGTTCTCTTCTCCACCAAACATTCTTCCACGACTCGTTCGCGCGTCTCGTTCGCGCGTCTCGTTCGCGCGTCTCGACCACCCTCAATGACGCCGCCACCATCGTTCGTCGCCGACTAACGACAATTCCAACCTCCTGTTAACCGCGTGGCAATAAACACCCTTCCGGGTTTAACGAGACCGCGAGCCTGAATCGACGACTCTTCGAGATTGTCTATTTGTTTATTACGCGTAATCGTAAGCTTCTCTCGTTCTCTCCTTCGTCCCTTGGCTATGTCTTCTCGCATTAAGAATCAGTGGTCGCCATTAATGCGGAAGTTACGGAGATATATAGAGGGAGAGGAAGAGAATGGTAGCGACCAAGGACGGCGCAAATTCGCTAATGGACGATAGCATTCCGCGTACCCTACTTTGTATAATTACCGACGCTTCCTACTTAATTCAGAAATGCTTTTACCCGTGCTGTATGAGAATCGATATCGGATATCCTTTAGGTAGGAAGAGAGAGGCGAAAGGGGTATGGTGTTCAGCGACTGAAATCTATACCGCAACACTCGATATCGTTCGATACTTACTTCCGTAGTCAACTCTTGTCGTGGGTAATGCGCGAGTGTGGACAGTGGAAATTGACCGGCGTCGATTAAGAGGCCAAATTGGTAATCGTTAATTAAGGACTTTTGCACATTTTTCCGAAGCCATAGCTCCTCGCGTGCACGAGGAAAAGGGTCATCCGCCTTTTCCGCGATGCTAAAATTGTCCGGAGGACTTTAGACGCTCATCGTTCACTGTTCATTTTATTTTCCTACGCTTTTAATTTCTTCCTCGATGGCTGACTCCGAGTGTAGAAGGGCGCCTCGTTAGTTTCACATGTGTCCCATCCATCGTGAATTTCGCGAGATTTTCCCTAGAGAGTGGATTCCCTTCTAAAAGGACTATGAAAATAAATCTGGAGAATTATTCGCTCATCCCCTGGGCCAGTGAGCCATCGTAACAGTTTCTGCATTTTCCATGATCCAGCGGTTATTACATTGTCCATTACAAAGCGACACGCAATGGAGTAATTATCAAGCGTATATGTGCGCGTATACTCGCTAAATAATTCTCTTTTCAACTACCCACAACCGTCGGAGACTAAAAAGGGTCTTACGTTCCACTACCTATACTTCCTACAATGAGTACATTTTATGAGCTATTCAAGGAGCGTCGTCGGATCTGTCTGGCTCGACTATTCGGAGTTAATATACCGTGTAATTATACTGTCTGCTTCAAGATATTCTACGGTCCGGAGCATACAGGGACGTGTCTAACGGGAGGATTTACGAATAGTGCATAACTCGGCCAGTGAAACCTGTCCACGGCCAGGGGAATGTTGCCGAGCTAGTTTCCGATAAACAATGTTTTCCCGAAGGGCTTACACCGAACGTAGACAGGGGCAAAAGTGCATCGTATACAAGGATGTTTATCAACATTCTCCGAAAGCGGAAAAGTGGCTAGAAGTAGCTCCGGTGGCTGAGCTCATGTTCTGTAAGAGCTTTTAAGAAAAGACCCGAGCAAGAAAATAGAGAGGTCGGAAGAAAAATGTGTCATTTATTTAAATATTCCGTTAAAAGAAACGAGATGATTTGTTGACATGTAAAAAAGAAAAGAAGAAATATTGAATTAACAAAAACTGGAAATTTTAGAACAGAAATACACGCACGACTAAATTCAAACTCCTGCTTTCGTTATTCTGGACGAAGGAACGATGCGCAATGAAAATCGAAATTCTAAACCACTCCTCACCTCTATCTTTCACTGTGATCCCGGTGTATCCCAGACTGTGTATTGCACCCTCGAGGGAATGGTGACGGCATTCGAGGACGTAAACAAACACGACACCACGATGTTCACTGGACGGCTAGTCAATGTCCACTGAGATGGCCGAGGTCACGGCGAACCGATAATATACCCATACTCGGCCACCTTGTGCGCGACAAATATTTGTGCGGACGTTGCACGGCGCCAAACAAAAGCCTGCGGAGCACCTTTCTCCCACCTACACGCCCGTTATTTTTCCCATCGAAACTTTGCAAAGAATTTCCGTTGCGAGTGGCGGCGAGCGAGCGGTCTCGAAAATGGAAAACGTTCGCAACGAGGTCATCGAGAATGACTTCCTCGATGGAAGAGGCCTGTGGGGAAAAAAAGTTACTGCCTCGATAGGAGCTTCCGTGTTTCTCGGCGCCTTTGAAAGTGAAGAAAAAAACGGCCAATCGCCGTCCGACACGTGTCAAAGTTCGCTCGCAAACGCAACCCGCTTCGCGCGCGTCAGACGCCGCGCGGTGAATGGCTCGGATGGTTCGTCGATCACACGTCGGTCTCGCCTCAGCCATGCAGTCTTCCCGATGGATTTTGTCGACCACGAAGTGGAGACGGTGGAGGCGCGCGAAGCTTCGTAAATTTTTTTCTTCCACGTCCCATTCCATCGCGTGGCCGCCTCTCGTTTCGCTTTTTGTCTCGTCGCGCCGCTTCGCTAGCCACCGCTTCGCTCAGGGGCGTCGGCCGCGCGCATCCTCGATGACACAGCGCGGCGCGTCGCGTCGCGGCGCCTACAGTTTACGACGACGCCGGCGTCTCCTCCTTCTCTCGTTCCTTCCTCATCCTCCGCACCCCGAGATCCTCTTTCTTTTCTTCCTACGCGCGTCCCTTTTTTTTCCATCCCACTTCTTCTCCCTTCCACCACCCTGCCGGCCCTTCAGTCTCACCATCCCTCATTGTTTTATTGTTTCTTTCCTACGCTCTCCTCGTCTCACCGTCCCGCCTGTGCTCGCTGGCTTACGCAGTTTCTCTTTTGTGCCGCCTAACTTTCCCTCCTACCCTCCTCTTTCTCTCTCACTCGCCACTCGTTTATCTCGCCGTTATTTTTTGCCATCCCTGTCTTCTCTTTCATACCCCTCAACCCTCTCCCCGATTTTTCCACCGTTTCTCGTCCTCCGCTTCCTCTTTATCTCACGTCCCTTTCTTTGTGCCCGCGCTTCCTTCCTCTTCTCTTTTCTTTCCATTCCCGCCTGCTGTCCCTGCAGTCCCTTCGCGCATTACTTTTGTTCTCCGCGTTGCGCGTACCACTTGGCTCTGTTTCTTTTTTCTTTTCTCGCGACGTGCCACGACACGTGGTCGCCGATGTCAATGCCTCTGAACGAGAGGAGTTTTAATATCTCCTACGAAATTTCCAGAACGGGGAGATCGATGACGAGTGCGAAGACTTTTTTATCGAGCCGACGAAGCGCAACGAAGTACCGGGACTCGCGAGTCGGATCGCCGCCAATCGCCTGGGAGAAATATTTCATCTAATTATATGTTTTAATTACCTCGCTTAATTAGCCCGCCATTAAGTACGTCGATATCGAAGCTCCGTTAATGCTCCGCGTTGATTTCCAAATTAATGAATATCCTCGTGGAAATACATTCGCAAATTCGTACAAAATTACGAAATAATAAGTTGTTTAAAGTTTCGAAAGATTTATACGCGCATCGTCGCAGCCGTTTCACAGACGTGCATCGAATTACTGCGCTTTAACAATATACCTTTATGCCGTCGCGTAATTTTATTAAACCCAATTACGATAACTGCATAAAAGTAAATCTTACCTGAAGAAGGAAAATTACACGGTTCACCGGCATGGAACCCAATTATATCAGTTTCATGAGAACGAGGCCACCACCGTCCGTCGAGTAAAATTACACAGTGGCACCATCCCTAATTAAAATTCACACTACTCAAGTCAAAGGAATATAAATGAATCCTAGCCGGTTCACCAAGTAAAATTGAGCGATTAATTCACCTCCACTCGGCGTCGCTCGTACGCCATCGCCATCGCCCATCGAACCTAATTGAATCAATTTTGCGAAAAACCAATCTTCCACGGGCTGGGATGTAAAAATTACACGGTATTATGCCCCGTCTCGGATAAACCTCATTACATCGACGTAGCAAAAAGCAATCTCGCTTACTCCACTCCCCTCTCAAGCTTGTCTTTTCCTGAGGAGAGTTACGAAGTAGAATTACACAGTTACTTCGCCAAGCGTTCCGTGGTTATCGAGCTGCGAGACCTATCGCGAGCTACGATGCTCCACGAGGCATTAACGATGTCAATAGACGATAAAAATAGCGTTTAAAAATATTCCTTTCGCGAGGAAGACCTAGAACGCGTCCTGTAAATACGAAGTAACAGGGGCTTCGATGTGAGAACGCAACGGTGCGGTGCGTGTAGCTTCGTGGGAGGAGAATTACGAGTGTGGTTCGAATGGAGGATGTCGGAAGCGAGGCTTGGAAAAGAAGAGCCTCCCGTATCGACCTCGCTGAATAGGTCCCGCGAGGAGCACCGCGCGTAAATCCCTTCCTGTCCCGCGAGATCTTCCACGTGTGATCCTGTTTGGGGGTAACGCGGATAAGGCGGTTACGCCTTTAGGGCGCGCTCGTAGCAAAGGGGAAGCGATCTCGTTAAGAGAACTCGACTTGGGAGGACGGTTTTTGCTGCCTTCGATGTTTTCTCTGGAGACCACCGTCGCCCGAGTTTCTCCTGCGAAAGCAAAATAGGAAGTGTGTTCATTGGTTTGCGAAATCCCAATGATTCGTGTAACCGCCGACTCACGATGAAAATAAAAGGCGCATTAGTCGCGAGGCTTTTCCGAGCTTTCTCGATAATTCTTTTTTTCCTCATTCTTTCGCCGTAGAAGTTACCCCGCCCATTGTTTATTTAAGCGTAGGAAGGAGCATTTTCGCTCTCGACTTTTCCCTACGTGGCCCTTTGTAACCTCGCAGAGAAATGGGAAACTGTAAAAGTACATCACGACGCCAGTTTGGATTAGGTCGGAGCGCTTTGCCGGTCGTAATTAAACAAACGCACGCGATTAAAGAAGAAAGTTGGTCGGTCTGAAATGGTTTGGTCGTCCAGGCGGTTCTCTGTGTGTAACCGAGCTATGGAGTGAGCTAAAATAAAAGAGTAACTGCGAGTACTAAAGCAAAGTAGAAAAGGGAGCCAAAAGACGTCTGCAGATTGCGTGCGTAAATATTCGACATACAGAGAGGAAATTAATCTCGGGCCAACGTCGACGATGCAGGAAGAATTTATTCGTCGAAGTGAACGATCGCTGTGATCCGCGCTATGATTTTCATCCTCTTCCGTGGAACGTTTTTATTTGTTTGCCGCTCATCGATCCAGTTTTTCTCGCGAGGTGTGGTGGCACCGTAGGAGCGCGCCTTAGAAACGAGAATAAGAACGTTACGCTTCCAGAACGTATCGAGAGAAACGGTGGCGAATCGATCGTATATCTTACGATGCGAGAGAAAAGAAATTCAAGAAGTGCGCTCTACGTTATCTTCGAAGGCGCCCTAGATGGATAACTCAAAATCACGCTGACGGAATAAAATAAAACGCAAAAGCACCGGTATTAGAATATTTCGTTGTAACCTCGCTGCTTCACCCGGAAAATTGCCCTTCGATGAATATGTCCGAGATAAAACTCGTGGACCCATTCAGAATTCTAGAGAACATCGGAGACTCCTTTTATTCCCACGCCTCTCCACTTCTTTCCGGGCGTGCACATTTAAAAGGCATTACCTAAGAATTCCGCATCACGTAACGCAAATACTACGAGACCGCACCCGAATCGTGCACGGTCCCGGGGAATAGCCACGGGCCGTCCGCCCATATCTTCCGCGGAGGGAGAGCTACGTGAGATAACGGCCTGAAGTATTTATCGCGATGGGACGAGATATCGCGGCCCGGGCAATATATCACGGCGCATGAAGATCGAATTACGATACGTCTTTACAGGGTTATCTACGATAAACTGGACTCGCACGGTGGTACGCGCGCTAGATCATTCTCTATCGGATCCACCCTCGCGTCTCGATCCAATTTCTCGAATTTCGATGCGGAGGATGGGCGGCCCGCACCTTTGGGCGATACTCGAAAGCGCGCCCGCGAGAACCGGAGGACCAGCGTTTTGCGCGAGGAAAATTGAGATGAGTTTAATCGCTTCTTCCCACGCTAACTTCCTCCTCCTCCGAGGCGGCGGTACGATCCTCCGATAGTCTCGCAACTACGCGGGTAGATAACTTGGCGAAGCATTTATCACGCGCGGGACATCGCTTAAACAATAACGTATCGCATGAGCGAAGACGGAATTACGATGCGGTTTGGCCCGGATTGTAAGGTTAATACTCCCTATAAAGGCTTTATCGTGATAAATATCTCTACCCGGAAAGTTTCTTTCTATACCGCTCTAAGAAGCTTCCTTTTCTTTCTCCGTTTTGCTCTTACCTTACTGCGCAATTTCATTTTCGATGAAACGATCCTGACCCATCTTTTTTTGTCAGTTCGCGTATTATTTAACAACGGAGTCACAGTGGTAAGCCTCGATACAAGCTAGTAACGATAACGAAGGGAACATCCGGATACTTCGGAAAAGTCCCATTGGTAAACTGTACACCATGTGGAAAGTTGCTGGCTTCGGTTATTCTCTCTCGGGACCCTGCCTGCTATCGATTCGACTCGTTCGAGATAACGTCGCACGCGGAATATAAGAAACAGAAGGCGGGCGAGCGCTCGACGCCGACGGTCACTCGAGCTCCTCGAAATTCTTTGCCTCGTGAGAGAGAATTGAGCGAGCAAGGGACCTGGACCACGTGAACGCTCCACGAAGGAGGAATATTCACCGACTACTCTCCGGAATAACGCAATATCAAAATATTCCTTCGAATACTACCTCGACACCCTCTTCTCGTCCTCTACTTCGTAGCCTGCGACCCGGTCTGGATTACACCCTGAATGAGATGCGGATCAGCAATATCTTTCGCGAAATATAAGAATACTCATGCGATAAGAGACACGCCCCGATTCACTCTCCCTGAGACACTAAAATTTTGTGGAGGTAAGCGAAAATCGACGGAGTGGCTCGAATCACCCACTCACCCCATCTCTTCTCCTCGTTCTACGCAAGCCTGTGTCTCAGTCTATGCTCCCTCGAGCCACTACGTGAGATAATGCGATCCGAAATATTCTCCGAGGCGGTGTGGTGGCTGAGGCATAACCCACGCTCGGGGGTACCACCCGCGCAGCCGGGTTACGGCTTAATGAGTTTGCCACCACGAATTTATTTAACCGCGTCACGCCGAGTTAAGATAACGCGAGGTGATCCCCGACGCGCGGCCGGTTACTTTACGACGATTTCACCCCCCGCCAACGCCTCGATGGGCAACAATGCGATTATCTCGAGGACCGATCGCAACATTCGCAACACGCGCCCTTAACACCTCCGCCGACCGTCCACCACCGAGGTCCATTCAACCCCAGCTCCATTCTACCATTCTCGTGCACCCTCTACTACCCCTTCCGCTCGTGGCACCGTTTGCGAGTACTCCGTCGCGACGACGATAACGCGTGATAATCCTCACCGACGCGTGCAAGCCTCGAAGTGGACCTAAGGGGTAGTTTAGTTTACACCCTTAGTTAATTATTTTAAGGCTATCGTGGCGCGCTCGCCAATGGAGAAGGATATAAGACAGTGAACAGATTGCTCGATGGGGTCGGAGGTAATGCAAGGAAAGAGACACGCGTGCGATTTCACCAGACCGTCGCTTGCTTCTTACGAGGTTATCGTCTTCAATGGGAAACTGTCTTAGTGCACTCGCGGAGCACTGACAACGGGAAACTGTTCCCTTCAATTTACTTCTCGTTGGCTACGTCGACGAACACGATCGCGCGAAAGAGAGCGAGAAAATTGGCGTATCCAAGTGCACGTGTGACATCGAGAAAATAATTTCCTCCCGTGTGCGGTGGATTGGAGTCGACAGCGCACGGGAACGAGGGAAAAATCGATAGTTTACGGATGACTGTTGAACGAGGGAATATTTCCATGGGGATGCGAATTCGACATTTTTTATCCAGTGGAAAAATGTTTATTTTGAGTACCTGATAAATGTGAGAATATTCAGTGGAATTAATTTCGTGCGTCTTGTCGATCGCAGAATTTAAGGGATTTTTTTGTAGGGCAATGCGAAGCGAGTGAAACTTCGAGGAAACCGCAAATGATCGTATTACGAGAAAGAGGGGCATCCCGAGGGCGAAAGATACTCTTGTGGTTGTTCTCCACGTGCCGAGATACCGAGGGTGGAGGAAGAGGTCGTGCTTAAAAAAAGAATCGTCGATCGATCGGCGCCTAAGCGCGATACGAAGGCGCCGCGAACACTCCTTTGACAAAGGGAGCGTCGAAGTGCTTCCACTTCAGGGATTTGCCCCTTATCGCTGGTCCGAAGTTAATTTCGATTTCCAGCTTTTATTTCAAGACTGTTCCAACTCTGGCCTTATCACTTTCGCCTCGAGCGAATTAAAACCATCGGGATAAAATCGCCGAGATAAAAGGTTCATCTCGTTCGCGTGTTTAAAATACTCACGAAGAAAGCAATTGCTTACGGTTCAAATAGATCACCTACCACGATCTATTTTTTCCCTTGTCCTTAGAAGAGAATTCCACGATCTATTTTATCCGTCCACCGCAACCCGTTAAACTTCAATTCGTGCCCAATTTAATCCCGAGAGCAAATCAAATGCAGACCAGGTGTGGCGTTCCCTCGTTCGGGGTATCATTCGCACCCAACCCCCGAATCCGACCTGAGGTTTCGTTTTCCACAACTGGGGGAGTCCACTCTGCGAGTATGACTTCAGCCTCGACCGGCAGCGAATCACGCTGTGAGAGTAAACGAAACAGGACCAGGCAGCCACTACTGAGAGGTCGATAGAGTACCCACGGACACGGTTCCGCAAGCTTTGTTCTGCGGTACGAGTCGTCGTCTCAATGCGAATGTTGTGTAGTCACTTTACATCTTAAGTCGCCTGCGGGGATATTAAGGCTCCGTTTGTAAATACTGGGACAAGTACGAGGACGGTCGATGTCTCGAACAAGTGCCAGGGCTTCGCCTCGTGAACAAGTTCGGTGACAAATAAACAAACGAACCCCTCGAACTTCGAAAACGTTTGAGAGAACTTGGTATTTAATATCGGAGGAAATTTCACGGGATTTTACAAGTTAATAAAATCGGTACGATGAAAAATTTCCTCCATTTCTTTTTTCATGGTTTACGCCCTCTCTAAAATCCTCCAAATTTTGTTTTCTCAAAAATCACGATCCAATTTGTAAATCAGTGAAAATTCTGCTATAACTCCCTTGGTTCGTTCGATTCAACGCATCATTCCTCCAACACGATTCATCATCCCCCGCTTTAGTCGCATCGGCGCGCGACGAATGACGAAGGCTGTTTGGCTCGCTCCTTCTCGTTCATTATATCGGACCCCAGACCGAATTGTACGCAGCGTGCGCTTCCTCCTTTGTTTATCGAGCGCACGGGTTAAGAGGCTTCGAGAATTGCGCTCGAAACCTGAAAGCCAGAAGCTGGCCCCCCTGACCTCACTACCTTCCCTAATTCCATCCGCACTCACAACCCCCAAACTGGTATTGAAGCGTTACAAGTCGATCTCATTTCGGATTACAAAAGCTTTCTCTCCCTTCGTCTCTCTTCTTCGCTGTTTGGAGGAGAGAATGCGAGAATGATCCGTGTGTGTGGGGAGACGAGAGAGAAAGTGTAGAGAGCACGCGTTTCGCGAACGAAATCCGGAATAGGAGCCGACCAGGCCACCCCTTTCCACCCCTCGTCCTCACCCCCGCAGGCTGATTACGAAGATTCTAATTTGGCTGAGTAGACCGCGCCGTACCCTATAGCTCGTAAGGCGGATCCATTCTCGCCGGTGAGGAGCTTGCGAAAGCACTGCTTTCCCCTCATTCTCTCGCTCTTTCCGCTCCTCCGCTTCCCTTCTACCCAGCATCCCTGCGCCACTCTTATAACTATGAACTCCTTTCTACGAGCACCGTGTAGAAAAAAAGAAAAAAATATCGACAGCCGTGCCAGTTTCCGTCCGATACAGCCCTTCTATCTATCGGCTGTGGTATATTAACAAAAGAAAAACGTTCTGGCTCTTCTCCATCGTGAAATACCAACCATGTGCTACTCTCCTCTCGACAACTATATGTAAAATGGATTCTCCGACTGAGATGGAGAGAGTGAGAGAGAGAGAGAGAGAGAGAGAGAGAGAGCGATTTTTTTCAAACGTCGAAACGTCGGCAGGTGGAATCGCATTGTGCAACTTTTCTCGATACTACAACGAAGCAGGACGTGCATTGAAAATCGATAATTAATCTTCTCGATAGCATATTTACATTGTGAGATTTAATATTGAAATAATTAGATCGCGCAAACATTACGAAGATTGCGACTTAGCAGCGGTTCCCTGTATTACCTCGGTACCGGCGTTGATCTCGCGCGTCGCATTGTTTTACGAAAAGCCGCGAAAATAGGACAAGCGTGTTGTGATTGGATGATAGAATTGATTACGAGCGAGAGAACAAAGAGAAGGGAGGGATCCGAGTCGAAGTAATTTCTGCGATGACTACCCAGTTCAGGTTGTTACCTCAAACTATCATTAATTGTGGTTATATAGACCGGTACCGACCGATCCAAAACAAATAACGTTTCGCTTATTGGCGTAATCGAAAGTGGATGCGGCATATTGGTTACAATCACGGACAGTCGTCCCCGTGCACAGAGGAAATTGCTTCCCATTGAGATCGCTGTTATCGTTGCGTGACGTCCTTATCGCTTTGCGGAAAACAATTAGGATGGATACATGCGCCAGGGGATACATATCTGACTAGCGTCTATTAATAATGTTCAACGTCACGTTAAATATTACCAACAAGTGCAATTCGTCGTTTCATCCTAAATTGCTAGTTATAGAATAGTAATTAAACAATCATACGCTCGCCGGAGAAGCGCAAATTCAATGACGCTTGGAACAAGAATTATAAATAATCTATGAATAAATATATTTCACCGCGCGGAAGTATTCAATACCCCTGTAGATAACGGATTCGCGTCAATCACGGCGCCATAAGCTAACTCTCTATTCGAATACACTTTCTGACAAAGCGCGTTAATATCTCTCCTCGTGTCAAGGTAGCAATCACATTCGTCATTAGTGCCTCGAACGAGAACAAGTTGCGTACGAGGTGCCGGTTTAACAAATCATAACCGCAACCAGTGTGTAAAGCAACCGAGGCGAGCTATCAAATTTCCATCAAATTGAAACAGAGCGAGCGCCGTGGAATTGCTCGGCTGGCCGCAGACAACCGTAAATGAGAAGCAACCCAATAGTTTAGTTTGCGGCGTAGCCCCGCGCGAATCCCGGTCACGGTCAGAATTTCGTCACGATGTAACGCTTAAAATTGGGATATCGAGATGCGTGCTTGGTATCGACAATGTCGTACAAATCGGCAATGAGTTGACGCAAGTTTCCGTACGGCTTCAAGGATCAACCTCCTAAATACCGCGTATCAAAATATTTAGTCCACGTAGCAAACTTTCCAACATCTCTCCCTCATCCTGATACCTTTATTCCCATTCCCCAAAGATGAACCATGTAAGTCTCTAAAATCTCTTGATCTTCTCTACGCGGCAAGCGATCGCTCGTATTCCAGCTCGCAACTTAAATTAACATTTGTCCCGGCAATGTCACGAACGAAGAGACGGCTACTTTCTGTGCTATTTCACGCCGACAACGATACCACTGAAGTTCCATCCACGAGAGGGACATAAAAATTATGCGAGCGCAGTATCCCCGGGGTAACGGCCGGACGTTAACGGAACAGTGGTAACGCAACAATCCTGCCTTTTCCTTCGCTCGTTTTCTCTACCACCTCTCCCCCTCACTGGGTTGCATACACTGTGCTTCTAATGTCAGACAAGGGCGCGCGTCATTCGTAGAGAGAGGACAATTTCTTACGGTGCGGTACCCCCCGCGGTAGCAACAGTAAACAGAAACGCCTCGCCATAAACCTCGACGATGATGCCAGTCATTTGCACCCAGTAACGGAGGCCATCCGCGCGAGCAGCCGGGGTAAGAGAAGGAACACGCGAGAGGGTACTACCGCGGCCACTCCCCATACTCTGTCTTTCGAATGAGCGTGAACTTTATTGCACTGTAAAGAGTAATGTAACGCGAGGAAATCATGTTGGGAGGGGACAGGTGGTGACGCCTTGGGCGCCGGAGCAGGGTTGGAAAAACAATTCCGCGGGTTCGCGTCGTTCGCCGACGCCGGGAGCAACGGCGAGGGAACAAAAGAAGCGCTGAGTCACGCGGGAATGAGCAGGGTGTCGGAAGCCGCGAATTTTCGGGGTCGATCGAGTGAATTTCTCGAGAGAACTGTTGCTGGAGGATGTAAACATCGAAAGGGTATGGAGAAACGAGATGAAGGCTGAAAGAAACGCGAAAAGGGGGATGGGAGTGAAACGCAAGTATCATTTCGAGAGGCGAGAAAAACAGAGGAGAAATTCTAATGATCCTGTCGAATAAGAATTCTCGCACCCCTCCGGAAATACTCTCGGAGTCGATTCTGCACTCTCGTATCGACGTGCCGTGCCCCTCCGTCGCAAACAACAACCCACCACCACCAGCACACCACCCTTTCTCTTCCAGCTCCCTAAACCACAGGCGCGCCTGCGAGCACGCCTGCGACGCTTCCGTCGCTTCAACAGCGGCCGGCGTCGTCGCGTCGACGAGTTGCCCTTAGCACGAGCGTCAAAACCCTCTCCCGTATTCTCCGCAATGAGCGGCCCCAAACCCGTCCCCTTGAATTCGCAAGTTTCACGGCAAGTCGAAGATAGTTGGTGAAGCATGTTGCCAAACGAACGGTGGCCACGCCCAGCCGATATCCACCGTTCCGAACGGGTAGCGTCCGCTTTATTGTTTCAAGGGAACAAAGACCGCGTGAATAAGTTAGTCGACCGCGACAGGGGCAACGCCGCGTCGGCGTCGGCGTCGCGACGCTCTTCTCTCCATTCACGGTGCAACGGGAGGAGAGGGAGCTGAGCCGCGCCTGCGGTGACATTATGAATCTGTAATTCCCCGTGTGCCCTGACCTAGACTCGAAGTTGGCCGCGCAGGGGAAGAGCGTCGGAGCGAAGGTACTCGCGTGCTGCGTGTTATCGTTCACCGTGAAGAGAGGACGATATTCTCGGGGGTGAGTGGAGTGGACGAAACCGACGACGTTCGTGCCCTGGAATTTTGTACGCCACCATCCCACCACGCCGTCGACGTCGATGTAATGCGAGAGAAGGAGGCGAGGAGAATCGCAGGGGGATGCATGAACCGCGATGGCGGATTTCGTGGAATTGCAAATGCGATGGGAAGCGAGAGGTGATTCGAATCGTTGAAGTGAGATTTCTTTGAATAATGCGGCGAACACTAAAGCCGCTGCGGGGAAAAGTGAAGGTTCGAGGTTTTTGAAATATAGGAGAAAGAAAGAAAGAAAGAAAGAGAGATCTTTGTAACGAAGGATATTAAGCTGTAGAATTTTTTAACTAGGGGGCAGAGCCCCTGTGCCAACCCCCTCAAGATCGCCTTTGCTCGCGCTTCGCGCTCGCCTTAACGGGTGCAGAAAAGCTTCACGCTCGCCCACGAATTTCAAAAGGTTTCGAAATTGTGGAAAATTCAAGTATTGAGATATTAAACTATGCTACAGAGTCCTCTGCGCTTTCGCTTCGCTCAAGCGCCATACCCCCCTAGGTCGTCCGGTGCTCGCGCTTCGCGCTCGCCCACGAAATGCAGCATTTCTGCAATAGGCCCAAGTGATCAAAACCGGACAATTAAATGCATCCGAACCAAAATTTGACATGTACATAGAGTATATACACGTTTGCTGCGGTGAAACTTTATGCATGGTTATCTTCAACCATTCAGAAATTGCGACAAATTGAAATCTTTAATCCAGTATTTCGGCGAGACGCTTGCGCGGATTCAAACACAATTTGGCATATAGTTTAAAAATATACCCATTTGGTGCCACAAAACTTTATGCATGGTCATCTTGAACCGTTTCGAAATTACAGGATTTTCAAACTATGATTATAAAATAGTGAATTAAAGATTTGAAACTGGCACCATTTCGAAATGGTTGAAGATGCCCATACACAATGTTTCGTGGCACTAAATGGGTATATACTTGATGTACATGCCAAATTTTGTCTGAATCTGTTCAGCCGTTTTACCGGAATAGTGGACTAATCAACTCTTTTGCTCAAATAATGGATTAAAAATTTGAATTTGCCGCCATTTCGAAACGGTTGAAGATGGCCATACATAAAGTTTCATGGCACCAAATGGACATATACTTGATGTACATGCCAAATTTTGTTCGGATCCGATCAGCCGTTTGGCCGGAATAGTGGACTAATGGATTAATGAATTTTTCACTATTTCCATTCGTCCAGTATTCCGGCCAAACAGCTGAACGGATTGCAACGAAATTTGGCATGTACTTTGAGTATATATCCATTTGGTGCCAGCAAACTTTATGTATCGCTATCTTCAACCGTTTAGAAATGGCAGCAATATTAAATTTAAATTACATTTGTTTCAAATTTTGAATCTCCCGCCATTTTGTGTTGGTTCAACATGGCGGCTCACAAACCTTATTGTCAACTCACAGTAGTGTACTTGATTTTTGTGCCAACTTTCGTCCCGATCGGTTCAGCCGTTTTTCCGAAATCGAGGATCTACACGGACACACACACACACACACACACACACACGCGCGCGCGCACACACACACACACACGCATACATACGAACGGTTTTCGCGATTGCGATTGCATAAGTCACTCCCTTTACGGTCGTGCCTAAAAATACAGCTTTCGCGAAATGAAATTTCAAAAACTCCGCGCGGATTCAAAGTGAATTTAATGTAATTTAATTCCACTTAATTTTTCACGTTTCCCGCTGTTTGCATCCGCCTCTCGGTACCGTGGCTCATTTTACATTCATCCTCATGCACGTTCTCGCACCTCTCGTCTTTAGCTTCGCTCGCCTTAAATCGCCACGGGACATGCACCCGCCTAATTCGAAGCGCGCGAAATTCACCCACTGTCCCGAGTGGAGCTCCAATGAAAATGTAGAGGCGATAGGGCGCCCATCCCCTTTCGATCATCCAACTTTCCTAGGAAACCGATGTACGGATAATCGAACATTCGGATAATCCAGGTCGAAACGCCCCGTTTCACCCGTGGGGCACCTGCCCTTCGGCCTTTCGTGCGCTCGCAGGCTCGTAGAGATTCAGTTAAAATCGTTTCACGCGAAACGTTCCACTCGCTCGTCTACCTATCACCGCCAACTCCACGTGTGAGTGCTCGTGCGTCGAGGCGGAAGAGGAAGCCCGAGGGAAAGTGCCTGATAATTTCGAGGAACACTGTCGCGCGACCGTGCTCTTGTGGGTAGACTCCTGAAACAAGTTGCCCAAATAATTAAACGCTCGCGAACGTCAATCTAAACTTTCCACGAAAAATTTATTTTCTCATCTAGGCCCCCTGGCATCTTCTACCCCGGGTATAAATTGAAATAATCCCGAACACAGCCGCAAGCGGTGAAACCCATCACCTCGTCCTCCCTCTTTCTCTTTCAAGTGGATGTGTCGTGACGAGAGGCAAATGCGCGCAATACGAGGAAGCAAAACAATCTTAACAGGAGAACTACGCCTTATCGCGTTAATCTACTGACGAGATAATCGATCGGCCATTATCTCCTCATAGTCTAAGTGGGTCGCGGATGCGGCGCGTAGGTCGACGTGCTTCTTACCTACGAACAAGAAACCTCTTCCATTCGCAGCTTGGCATTTGCCTCGAATAAACGAGAACATTTGGAAACGCGACGAGAGAGGATAGAGCTTGCCTCTTTCGTAGTGCAAGCAGTCAAACGATCTTACACGCACTCGTGCGCGCAAAATGGAGCTCGGAAAATCGTTCGAATCCCTTGCTATCCAATTAGAAGCTTTCGATCGAAGAATAACAGCACGTTGATCAAAGTAGACGTGGAAGACATGCAGAGGCGAAGGTGGCAACGGAATGGTGCTCACTCACTCACCACGAGAACAATGCTTTCTCGCATTAACAGACGACAAGATAATCGTGCAATTTCGTTAGACCAGAAATTGGGTCGCGGCCGAGCGAGCGTAAGGGTGCCAAGCTGGATCGACAAAATTTCTCGACTTTGGCCAGCGGCTGGAGAGACGAGCGGTATGACTGGGAACGTGGCGAAGAAAACAAAATTAGGGGATCATTTTCCGCGAGGGTAGAGATTAACGCAAATGAAAAAAACGTGAACCGCGTGAGCACGAGAATAATGTCGGTCGGTAGACCTGAGAGTAAAAGAAACACGAGGATCAGACGATCCCTGCCTTTTGGTCGAAGAGTAAAAAGTCGCAGGAACCTGAGTCGGAGCAAAAAGCGGAGCGTCATACAAGAAACGAATCGGAGAGGAGAAGGAGAAACGTTGGAAATGAAAGCAAAGAGGGGACAATTGGGAAGCGAAAGAGGAAGAAAAGGAAGGGGAGAGATTGAACGAGAAAGACTGAAACTTTTATATGATTATTTGGTCGAGGCAGACGGTTAGCGTCGCACGCTTCGTCCCATTTAAATACATGATTGCGAGATTTTTCTCCTCTGCGTCCGCCGTTCTCGCACACGTACGCGCTCTCGCTTCTCGTGCACGCGCATGCTCTGCCGCGCATACACGATTTCGGGAACGGCTCCATACTATGTGACACACTACGTTAGCTTGGCCGCCCTCAAAGTCGCAAATCGAATAACCCATACGCCCGTGCTTCCACCTCGAAAAATCTCGGATTTTCTCGCGGCTGGCCGATATAAAATGCAGCCTTGGTTTACGGTTCGCTTCACCGTTTCTTAGCAAAATGCCTGTACAATGTGCCGCCCCTCTGGCGTAAAGCGCGCGCGCGCGTGCGAGCCGACGACGCCTTCCAGCTGCAAGGGCGGTTACCTCTTCTTTACGAAGGTTTAAAGTACTTCGTGAAAAGGAATGCAATGCGATACGAGGCAAACAGTTTGGCCCCTTATCGACGAATATCTCGCGTCGTTCCTCGAGCAAACTTACAGAACGCTGTAACAGATGTTCGAGTTGCAATACGAAAGGGAGGAAAAGTGATCGTGGCAGGTTGATCGTTCAAATTTATGGCAAATGCAATAAACATTATTTCGTAGTTCTCCGAGGTTTCTGAACATCGTGGAAGATTTAAAGAATAATGATTCGCACCGAAAATCGTATTCAAAAATAAGAAAGATCGCCAGAATTTACGAGAGTGCATCGACGAACGTCAACAAGGCACTTGGCGAGGCGAGGTGCGACCTATCGAATCTTCCGATCTCTAGATAAGATCGAGACAAGTGGTAGGAAGATGCGAGGAGGCTAAGGAATAAGAGAGTCAGAGGATGAAAGAGAGAGAGAGGGTTGCGAATAAGAGGGTAGACGTGTTCCTTAGTGCTCGGCACGTTTACGAGGACCCGTAAAGGCGTAGAGTGAGGGAGGTGATGGAGTCAGATATGAACCAAACGTCGCTTTAATATCTTAATGGAGCGTGTGTCTTCCGTTGACGAAGAAATTGAGCCGTATTTTCGCGAGAGACGAGAGAATTCACCGGAATGCTGAATGAAATCAGTTTCGCTCTTAAGAGGATGGAACGACTTCTGCGGCTGCTTGTGTGGACGCGAGAAAGAAAGTGAGGCATAGAAAAATTGTGGAAAAGAACGTGAGAACGGAAAGTGGGGAAAATAATTAGTGAAGGAGCAAGAAATAACATTGAAGGCAAAGACGAAAAATGCGCATGTTAGAGAAACGCAATCAGCGGATAACGGGAGTTGGTAAGAAGAAAGCATCTTGCTGTAAGGACGAAAAATATGAAGACTGTAAAAGGAGAACCTGCTCAATGTGCTTCGTGGTGGACCAAGCGGGCAGGGAGGCGCTGGGAATAATCTCATCGAGTCGGCCAAACTTCGAGGGCGGGATCGGTTTGCATATTAAACGAGTGGAATTGCCCTCTCTAAAGGAAGTAAATGAAGCACGTTTTCTACATTAACTAAACACACCCGCGTGGCGTCGCGACGCCGAGAGCCGTCGTTCTCGTTTCAGAGTGGCGCGACAGAATTCTCTCCTCTCTTCTTCTGCTTCAACCCCTACGAGGCCCTTCCCACCCCCCTGCCGGCTCAAGCAGACGTCTCCCTTTAATTCAATTCCTTACCCCCCCTATCCCATTCGTGCGACGGCAGAAACGCCCTTAGAAACTTTCCGCTAACTCGTCCCCCTTCTTCACTCCCCTTGGTTTCTGCTGCCTGCCGACTCTCTCGTCGCGTCGGTTCCTTAGCTCGCGGGAACCGATCCTGAAAATTTCATCCCCTCGTCCCACACGCGCCGTTACGAGGATCGCGATTTGTCGAACCGTTTACGCGCTCTCCACCCTCTTCGTCGTTTAAAATACGACAAAGTGCTCGGTGGCAAGTGTCGAGCTGCCTGTACCACGCGTAAATTCCTCCTCCGGTATGAGATTCGACCTGCGACATCGTTGAAGTGGAAGAAGAAATAAAATCCAAAAAAGTAAGTCACTCCCCTTTTCGGTCGTGCCGAAAAAATCGTGATATCGTTGAAGAGGGGAAAAAAACGTGAAAAATCGTCGATGTACCAATACGAGAGGAAGAGATAGATGTGGATCGACGGTGAACAGTGAACGAACAGTATCCATCGGATTGATCGGCGAAGGAATTGATCAGCGAATGGGCAAAAATATCGTAAAACCGGACCCCGTCCGTCAATTGTAAAAACATTCGCGCAAACATTAACCGGATTTATTCGATGTTTCGCAACCGGCCGGATATTTACTGGGATACATTTTACAATCGGCCCACCGGCACAACGTTCGCCTCGTATTCCTATAAATGCGATATCTGTTTCGACAAATTGCTATGAGGTCTACAGTTCTCGCGCCGATAAACGAACACTAAAAAGCCATGCGGATACGAGGACGCACGAGCGCCGAGGAATTTAAGCGACAAGTGGAGACACATAACACTTTTTGTTTACCGTAGCATAACTTTGTGGCTGAGTCTCATTCGTGATACCGACTCGTATTGTTTGTCGTCGGTAAATAGCTCCTTCCTCTTGCCGCCGACGCTGGAAAATAATGAGAAACAAGCTGCAGAATATTGTTCGTTAATTAAACGGGACACGCGCATCGCGGACGAAAAATGCGAGGGAAAAACGGAAAGAGAAAGGGAGAGGGAGAAGGAGCGAAGTAGAGAAAGCCGAGCAAGCGAAATTTAATTGAAACTTTCCGTATATCGTGCGCTAATCGTTCAACAAACTTTCTTCTCTCGTCAGAGCTATTTTCGCTCTCATGCGCTATCCTGATTAAGCGTCTTCGATGTTTTTCATAAATTTAGCTAATCCCTGGGGAGAAGCAATTTCGTATGTACGATACTCGTGGAAACAATCTCCGATCAGAAACTCGATATTGTGAAGTTATGTTGTACGGCACTGCATTTACATTCTGCTCCACCTTTTCCTTTCGCGCGTGTGTTTAATCGCTCCGCCGATTCAACACGGTCGTGGGAATGGAGGAACGATCGTGCCATTCGAATAGAATCGGCGATATCGAGGGGAGAACGGGCTTTGAATAAAACCGGTAATCGTTGGGAAAAAATAACGATATGTATCGGCCGTGAAATGGATCAATGTCGCCAATCGCACGTGGGGGGAGCTTACGAGCGGGCGAAGTGTTTCTGTTGTTTTATCCCCGGTGCTCCCGGAGAGCCCGACGGGACGTCGAAAATCGGGTGGAAATGTCTCTGTTTTAACAACGAATTACCAATGTTTTCCATCGACGGCGCGGGATCTCATTGTGTCGCGCTGAAAACACATATACATTAAATTCGGCTTTCCGCCGGACGGGATAAAATCCTCGCAGCTAGCTACCAGTCGAATCGAAATTAATCGAATCGTTGCCTTCTCTAATTATTCGCTCGCCTCTCCTACCACCGTTCCGACTCATCCCTTTCATTGTGTCGTTCTAGTCGAGTCGCGCCTTGCCTCCGCCACCTCCTTCCATCCCTGTTGTTCCGATGAATTAGTAAGCGTCAAATTAAACGGCAAAAAGAGAACTTCAAAGGGTAAATGATCCGTTGTAAAACTCCACCGGCGGGATGATGGGAAACGTGACGTACGCTCGGGCTACGATAACAATCCTCGACGAGAGGAACGCGTGCAATTAGTGCACGCAGCGAACGCGCGGAACTCATCCGATCGTTGTCCGATTACGTTTACATACGAGCGAACAATTCCATCGGCCCACGAGTTTATACCCGGGAGGGCGGCGATGTAATTCCCGCGGATGATCACGTCGCTCGGAAGAAGTTCAATTGATTCGGGGGTAAACCGAGCGGTAACGAAAGCTCGCGCTCGTTTCTACTTAATATGCGAAGGGTCGAGGGAATCGCGGCTCGTTAAAGCTCGCGCTTACTTGGAGAGGAGAAGGAAGAGGAGAAGAAGGCCGAGGTGAGAGGGACAACGAGGCAAGAAAGTTTCGAGTGGCCGATCGTAGCTGGGGATATTAAAAGGTGCTCCCTCCTCGGTCTCTCGCACATAATCGCGTCCCATGTAACTTTCTCTAGAAGCAGACGGTGGTATCGCCAAGTGCATCGATACGCGATCAATTACGATATCTTTCGTTCGGAAAGAACCGTTCGAAAAACTAGTTCAGGATGGCGCCCGCATTGCCTTTATTCGAGAATGCACTTCTATCGTTCTCGAGTGCGATACCGTCGCTTGCTCCGAGACACTTAACGCGTTGACGCGACTGATTCGCGTTCCATACAATTCGAAACTATTAGTCGTCGCGTGGCAACGGGAAAACGAGCAATTACAATTTCATAAATTCTCCACGGGGTAAATGCAACCGCACATTCACCGATGAGTTACCGTTGCGCGCGTACGTTTGCCGCGCGACAAAACATTAAATATCTATAAGCGAGTGAGGTTCGCGTCAAAGCTAATGAAACAAGAGAAATTTTCTGTCATGCGTACGGTGCGTTGAACAGCGGACCGCGAATACAAGTGAAATTATGCGAGCTCCCGAGAGCCGTTGCACTCTCTAACTCGTAAACTTTCGCGTTGCATTTAATAACAGTGTAAAATATCGCGGGGCGTAAATGCAAAATTGAGATGTGGCTTGAACGAACATAACGTGAAAATTATGCGCTCGTGCGTGAGCGCGCGCGTTTTCGAGAGCTAGAATAACGAGCTTTGGGACGACCGTTTCATAGGAGATGAACGTAGGAAAATATTTAATTGCTTAACTGATTCTGCGCATCCTCGATAATTAGATGCTTCGCACCCTCGCGCGAGATATTCCGATGGAAATCTACCTGTTCGTAAAAGCTGAATATCGAGGGGCGTTGGTTCTCGTTCGAGTAATGGTATTGCAAGAGTGAGACTGCCGAATGAGTGCGAGGCCATTGGGACGGAGTGAAAGAAGGTCGTCGTGGTTGGGCTCGAACGAAGACGCATCGCCTTCAGTTTTCCGATAACCGCATTAACGACTCGTCGATGCTTTCGTTTTCCGTTCTGCTTATTTTCAAAGTGCCGTGCCACGAAGCTCGACGGAGAACTGGATGACTTTACCGGAGGAGAATTTTTATTCGGCTCTTTTAGTTCCACTTCTCTACCCTTCCCTCTCTCACTTTTCGTCCATCTATTCCTCTCCGCTCTCATCTCGCCCTCCTCCACTCTCCTTTCCATCGCGCGCGTCACCCTCCTCTCTTTTTTCACTCGCCAGAGAAGTCGCCATTGGGAGAAGCGGCGAGAAGAATGCGGACAACTCTGTGCGTCACGTGAGAGCTCGAGGTCCGGGAGGAAAGTGACGGGAAAAGAGGAAAACCCGTGAAGGAGGACGTTGCGCGCGAAAGTGGAAGGGAGGGTGGATGGAAGGTGGAGTTAGGGGAGAGGATCGTGAGGACGAACAAGAGAATGGGAAGAGAAGTGTCTACCCTCTGGACGTGGCAGGAGGAAACGGCGACGAGACGAAGGGAATCCGGAAGGAAGGAAGGAAGGAAGAAGGGTTGTACCTACGTAGGGGTACGAACGAAGAAGAAGAATCTTCCTGGGGTCCTCGCCGCCTGTCTGTTACTCATTTCTCCGGCGTTTTCTGAATTATTCATGACTTTGTCAACGTCAGTCGCCGCTATATTTTTACAACATTATTCCGCAAAAATTCTATTCCTACGATTTCATTTCTCGAGCGTCGTCGTCCTCCTCGTCGTCGTCGGTGGCACTCAGCTTCTCTTTCTCCTTCTGCTCTTCCCCTAGACGATCTGCTAGGAGACGTTGCCAGCTAGACGGGGTGAGAAGGGGGTAGATTGGAGGGCGGAATTTCATATTCCCCGCCGTTGATGCCCTGCCGGTGAAAGTTAATAAACCGAAGCTTACCAGATGGCGCGCTACTACCAAAGACATTGCACCCTTCTGGCTCCTCCTCCTTCTCCGGCTGTCCCTTTCCTCCGAATCTTATCCTTTCGATCTCAAGCATCGATCGGTTATTTCGTCTCCGGCAGGTCGCATATGTTTCCGGTCTCTCTGTCAGAATGCCAGCGAGATCGCAATATTGTACAACGAAATCTTTTTCGAAATACCGACCTCGAGTTCTTCCAGCAAGAGAACGGACCAAGAGAACTTACAGGGAGCTCGAACGTGAACGCATCGCTACGTCGGAACCGAAAACATACGGAGGAACGCACGTGCGCTAGGCACCGATCACAAACACGAGCTTCGGTCACGACTATTGGAGGAGAAGCAAGCACGATGCTCTCGTGTTTTCCAACACCACACGGAGTTCACTGGATAGCTGCCATTGGTACACCTATGCCATCCTACCCTTCCAAACCACGCGATGTTCTACCCCGCTTTTTCATCATTCGTCTCTTCCGATTGAGGACGCACGCGCTCTCTCCACCAGCTTCACCCTTCCTCTCTTCCGAATCCTATCCCTTCGTTCTACCGAATGTTTGGTCCACCGTGAGTAACGACATCTGCCCGTCGGTGTAAACAGCCACCGGCAGCGAGTGTGTGGAACGAAAGCGTCTGTATTTCTCACCACCGTGGTTTCCCGCAGGAGAATGCCCGGGCCTAAGATCCAGTATCAGGGGTTCGTGCGCACGATTCTCGCGGTCTGCCCTCGTGTGCGAGGGTAAAATCGATGAGCTCTCTCTTTGCGACGAGGACAACGATACTACGTCGCGCCAGACGTATCAGATTAAACGTTATCAGGGATGGAGAATCGGAGATGCGGGTTGATCGTCAGGTCGCATGGAGGATTTTCTCGTGAGGTTTAAAAGAAGAGAATAAAAATCGGTCCTTTGAAAATTATCAAGAGAAATCTAAGGAACTCGCAAGCGAATGGCCTAATTATTCAACGTATCCAACGAACTACAGCCAAGAAAGTCGTATCCCGAAAGCTCGTGTTCAGAGCCAAGTGAATGAATAAATTCCATCGAATCTCTCTCCGTCCCCTTTTACATTCATTTTCACGGTCGGCTCAACTGTATTTCTTTTGCCGAGCGTTCGCGGGTTATTCGGGCGCGTCCAACGCCACCACTATTCGTTTTTATATCGGCGCCGTAACTGGCTGGATACGGCGTAACATTATCGCCCTGGATACATCCACTCGACGCGGGTCCCCCCTCGGACTCTGCATGCCTATTCCCTCCTGCTCCCGCTTACAGGCCCTCGTCACTTCCGATTGCGCGCGGGTCCGGTGAGCCAGCGCGTGTGCTCGAGTTATTCCATTGTCGGACAAGTGGCCCAATCGGAGTGCCACTCGAGTGACGCCCGGGCTGTATCAGCCGTGTGCGCGCACGCTTTCGCGTAGCCATTGCGAGATCGGCAAAACATTTCGAAAGGGACGTAGAAGGGAAAAGCGGCATCGATACGCGCGAGGGCGGATCGGAGGGGTGAGCGAAACTTTCCGGCTGCTCGACGCCATTCGTTGCCACCAATAATAAAGGAGAGAGCGAAATCGTGTTACGATGCCCGAAACGACCATTCGTGCGTTGTGTCACGGTACCTGACCTGTGCGTTGGTATCGCGATCCCTGCCACCAATGCAGGGTGCGCGTTGTTCGAAATGGAGAAGCTACGCGAGAAGTAGGTGCCGTTCGGTGAGGTGGAGGAAGGTTAGGCGTAGGAAAAGTGGATCGGATCGTTGAATTTTTTTTCTACTTCCCCGTCCTTCTTCTTCTCGCTTCTCTCCGACGGTCGTGCCATTTTGCTGGAAATATGAAGCGGATGTCGATGCTTGGTTGCGGAGGGTGGGAGTGAACGAGGAGGAGATTGGTGGTCGTCAACTCGCTGGTTATATCGAAATTCTCTTTAAAAGAGAGACCGGTGGTGAGGGAAAGAGAGAGGTTTCGGAGTGGGTGATACTCACCGCGAACGAGCCAACGCGATATCGCGATGTTGTGCCATTAACGGCGAAATTCGCTTCGTCTCCTCCTCCCACTCCTCCCTCTCTTCCATCGTCGTCCACCTCGTGCTCCCCCCGTACCGATCCCAGCCGAGAAGCGCGCGGTGGTTGTCGAAGCGAAACGCTACCGAAAATATTACGCCGCTCGTTACCCATGCGACACCCCCAAGCACCGCCCGCACGAGTTCAGCCTCCAGAGACGAAAATCGAAAACATCCTCGACCCGCTTATCCACCCAGGAGGATTTAATTTACGACGCGTCCCACCGGCGTTCCTCGTGGATAACCAGACTGCTAAATACCTCGGGATCTGTAGTCGCGAAGGAACGAAGAGAGAGAGAGAGAGAGAGAGAGAGAGAGGTGCGAGAGGATGGTGCGAATAAGCGAGAAATAGAAGATGGAAAGGGTGAGTTTCCTCGCGCCTAGAATGCTTCCAGGACGTGCAACTTTTGCCGGCATAACCGGTGCAAGAAAGCGAACCGACGGGAGCCGGGAGTAGGGTAGGAGGTAGAGAAGAAGGAAGACGAGAAGCGCGAAAGGATCCTGAGTGAGAAAACGGGAAGGAGTGAGAAGGCGGTAAGCGAGAGTGCGAGTTTGCACGTACGCAGTTTAGTGCATGGTTGCACTTACGTGCAAGATGCATGCTAAAGTACTTTTGAAGTTTCTGCAGACGTAGCTAACGCTATGCCGTCGCCTGCCCGGTGTGGCCCGGTGCGGTAATACACGAGAAGGTCGGAGGATCGGCGAATGCCTGAGAGCGAGTTGCATGTGTATACGCGGTAGAGAGAGAAAGAGTGCAGAAGTGCAGCAGGGGGTTAGGTATGCGGTTGCTTACATTATTAATCCTCGAGAAATGTTACTACGAGTACAATCGCAGCCTCCTCGGTGGCAACTCGCAACAATGTTTCGCAGGACCCAGGCCACGGTTGCGGCTCAGACAGTTTTATCGCTTAAGCCACCATCACCACGGCTTTCCTTACCACCCTTCCCACTGTCTCTTACCCCCTCTCCAGCACGCTCCCATGACCCATTCCGAAAGAGATCCCCTACGCAACGAATACTAAACGGGCCACCCAAAAAGTTTAGACACCCCTTAGAACGCTCGTTATGCATACGACCACGCGCCTTACTCGCTGTTCAACAGAGTGTGCTCGTTTGTCCATTCTACTTTATCGCCAACAAACTCTCGCTCTCTCTCTCTCTCTCTCTCTCTCTTTCTCTCTGTCTCTTTATGCCAGCCTCGCGTTTTGTGTATTTTATCCAGCAGGCCCATAGATCCGCGAGGAATGCCTGCGTGGGTGCTTCAAACTCGAAGCTTCATCGATAAAACTCCAAGTAACGACGCTCCGCGTCGTAAAAGTGTTGGCTCGAGGTGCGTCATACCCGGTGTCATTTGGTACGCGCAGTTTGTCGTGTTTCTTCTCTAAAGAATAAGTTAGAAAGTAATGGGTCCCGTGATGTTTTTGGGAAATAACGAACAATTTTACGGGCGTATATTTTGAGGGTACACTCGTCTTATCGAGGCATCGTAATTGTTACAGCGACCGTTGAAGAATCAAGGTCGAGAAAGAAATATATCGGGTCCGTCCGGCCAAGTTTTTAACCACTCTCATGAAAGTATTCAGAGCGGGAAAGAGTTGCGTAGGCGGTGTTACGCGAGAGAATTTTTCGTAGATGAATGTTCGTTTGGCGCATTTTTTTTATGTTTGCCGTTCACACAGCCTAGGGGTCCCCGTGTTGCTGCGCGAGCGCGCAGGTTTGCGCACATGCGTACACGCTCGAGAATATCCGCGTAGCGTGTTACCGGCTTCAGCGAATTGGGAACATTTCGCTGGGCGTACCGTTGAAACTGTAAAATTGCTCGTCTGTTTCCACTGCCTACATTTTGCACGCGGCTACGAATGAAAATATTTTAGATATGCAAGCCGCTAAGTCGTTAATACCGGAACTACGATTTTTGAAATAACGGCCTCATTCAGTTAACGAATTGAATGGAATTGTTCGTGAATATCGCAGAGCATTGAGAAAACTTTATTGAGCTTCCATTAATGCGAAACTTACGGAACAGCGCGTATGATCGTATTTTCCCATTCGGCGAGCCTCAGATTGTGATGCGATGAGCTTGTTCGTTTCAATATATTTTATTCGAACAATTAAACCCCACTTTATTTGGGAGCATTCAGATGCACTCTTTGTATTCGCGCTTTATTATCGTATCTTTTTCACATTGGAATATTTTATTGCTAAGATTTATTGAGATTTTTCGTTTTCACGATATCTCGCGTTTATGAGCATTGGAGTTTTTAAAAAATGCATTGGAACACTTCGTAGAAAATAGAGTAAAAGTTGCTTTTTGAACTGGTCGAACGTTGGTACAGGGTGCACGGGTCATTCACAAACGTACGCTAAAGGAAGAATTTTTAAGGTTTAATTCGACTGGAGGGCCTGCGTTCCACCTACACAAAGAGAATCGCAGAGTATGTTGATACGTCCTCTTGATGCTCCCTTTTGCAGAAAATGCATGTTTCCCGGAGGCTGCATTTGAGCGTAAATATCCCATGATTACAAATTTAAATTCTATGGGTGGCTAACCAGCGACGAGAGGAAGTTGCGCGAAACGCACTGGAAATGATTAAAATAAGTCGAAAGATATTTTATTTCGCAATATTGCCTGAAATAAATCCTGCGGTATTCCCCGATATTTATCCGCGATCAAAAATCGATTTGCGAACGTATGCCCCGCAGCTAAATAAACCGAGAATCCAGCAAGAACCGCGCAACGCAAAAATTCTCTTTGTCCGGCGCGCTAGTGATTTTGGAGCCCTTCGGGAAAGCGGCGGTTAACTCCCCGCGCAATAAACATTACATAATCCGAAGGAAGAGAATTTTCCGTCGTCCCGTGCGCTACTCGGTACGCGGAATTAGAAGCGTAAAAATTCTCCACTCGTTCCATCTTTCTTTTCCCCGGGCGGTTCGCCGTGTCTCATGCTTCACTCTGTCCCCCACGTTCCAACCTCCAGCAGCCACACGCTCTCTCGCGTAATTCAATGTAACCTTTTCCCCCGTGGCCACCACCACACGCGCATCCTTTTGCATAGACGGACTCCATTCGGTACATCCGTCCGTTCTAAATACCTTTGCACGCTTCACTGCCTTTCAAGCGCGATTGTGCGTCGGAAACAGAGGAGGCAGAGACGGTGACCGTCGGTCGACTAAGAATCTTCCAGAAGCTTCTCCATCCTCTTCGGACGCTCACCGTGTCCCTCCTCAAATTCAATTTCCAAGAACACACTTCTGCGAAACGCGAATAATCCCACCCTCGTTCGTTCACTGGAACACTCGATGCGTCCTTTATCAAGCGTGCACCTTCAACTACCGCACCGTGCTCTCTTATTTTTACGGTTCCAACTTTTTCCTTCTCGAGGTCTGCTGCACTTCGGGTCCGCGGATTGTGAAACGAATGGACGAACGAGGGTGGCAAAGTAGCCAGCAAAGCACGATTCTAGCAAGATGTATCGCGTTACCGAGTGCCGAGGCGAGATGCGAAGGGCTGAGAGGGACAAGCTTTTAGCAGAAGTAGGAGAAAATTTCACCGAGGATTGGACGCTAAATATCTCTCGTTAATTCTTCGACTCCGTTGCCAGATCGCTTCCCTTTTCGCGGCAATTTCGAGTATCGGGAAGCGATCGATAAAATAGCGTTGCTCGAGTCGTATTTTCACTTTGTCGCGAGCTTCGTCTTTAATCTTCATCGATTTACGACTCCCCTCCTGGCTTGTATAAAAATTGTATTTCATCAGATTTTAACAAAACAGACTTATACAATACGTGGTTCCAAGCACCCTTGAAAATAATTCCGTAGAACTCGGTAGACGATAAAGTATTCCCCGGTATCACTCGACGCTTAGACGCGCAATGCGTTTCTTGCTCCTTACAGTCGCACGACACAGAACCGTGAAAGTGTAGGGCACGAAGGGTAGAGGTTTTGTTTCAGAAGCACGGTGGTGTGTTTCGCCATTAGCTCCCGGAGGAGGCACTCGTTTATACTCCAACTACAAGAACCACTCGTTTGTACTCGAGCGCTTCTACTTTCACTGGGTTCGAACTCTCCAACTTGGAGGATTCTTTCGTCGATCGTTAGACGAGAATGAAGCGACCTGGTCGAACCATTGGTATCAACGGGTCGCGCCTTAAAGCACATAAGGCACCGTCGAGTCTCGCATACCGTGCAGCCTCCCACCCCTACGATTCTACGAGACGCGAACGTAAACCTTTTTGAAAATAGGTGGTTTCGAGCGACGTGAAGCATCCGTGGTAAAGCAGCGCGCGCTCGCCAGTCCCTTTCATCCGGATGAAAAGATTCATTATACGGGCCATTACTGTGCCACCGCCGCCGCCTCCGTCGTCGCCTGCGCCTCCGTCTCTCCCAACGGTCTCCGACGTCGCGACTCTGAACCTATACACCTACACAAACCTTGGCACTCCACTCGCCCCTGGTCAAGCTGACACGCGCCGCGTCGTCGTGTACACACGAACACAGCCGCGCGCGCTTTGCATTTTAGATTGTCGCCGAAACTCGTGGGAGAAAGAGCGAGAACGATGGAGAGAGAAGCGTGCGGACGATGGCCGATAAGAGCATTAACCGATAGGCTAATAAGGAAGAAAGACCACGCGAAGCTCGACGACCTCTACTTTTGACCTCTGCTCCCTCCAACCACCCTGTCCCGTGCTCGTTCGCCTTCAACCTTCCATCCCACTTTCCTACACTTTCTTCCACCCTTCTCCTCTCTCTCCACCACCGTTTCCTTCCCTCGCTCGGTCGTCGCTCCTCACACCGACTCACACGATCGAGCACGTACGTACCAGGCGCCTCGACTCTCACCGACCCCACCACCAACGACCTTCTCATCCCCCGGCGCCGATTCACAATTTTCTCTCCGCTTCATTTTCCACTTTTCCACCTCCCGCGCGGACGCTTCCGGTGGAGAAAGTCGCCCCAGTCGAAAAATATGGCCCGAAATAAAAGCGCCGTACGAATTAACCGTGGAAACGAACGAAAGGATAGCCTTCGAGAGAAGAGACTCCACCTACCCTTTCCACCGGTGTCATCGGTACGCGAGCGTTCCAATCTCTTCGATGTATATCTCCACCTCCTAGCGGAAGCTTTGTCCCGCAGAGGTGGCCGCAACTACGGCAAACGTTCCGACCATCTTGCGCGGTTCGATCTTTGAATAAAAATGTCGGGAACGCCCTCGTTCCATTCTCGGGGCGATATTCAACGAGCGAAAATTCGGGGTTATTGTTCGCACGCCAACCCCCCTCTGGAAATAATTGCTCGGCCTCGCGCGAAGTTTCTTTATTCCTCGTTTGACGAACGACTCTCGATCCCTCGTTCCGCCCCTATCCACCGTCCCTATTCGAGCATTGTCGGCTCGGTTGCGGCGGAAATAATTATCCATCGGCCGGCCGGTGAGATTTCATTAATGCCCCGACGTAACTGCGGAGAAGGGAAAGGGGAAAAAATGAATGATAATGATTATCATTCTCTCGGCAGTGGACGAAACGAATTCGCGTAATCAATGAATCTTCTTCCAGCAAGATGTACTCTCTTGCAGGAATAGAGAGAACAAGAGGCTGGGGGTCGAGCGTATATCGCGAGGAAGGCGCGCATGCTATAGTTAATTGCAACTGGTCGCTCTTGGATATTAGCAGGGACGTGGTTACGCGCTGTCGTAGCCCGAGTCTCGAATCCTCGGGGATATTCGACGAATACTGGTTTTCATTTCCCTTCATATCCTTCTATCTCTCCCTCTTTCTCTCCTTCCGTCTCTCTCGACCATTGCGCGCGTGTCTCCCCCGTTTCTCTCCGAAGCGGGAGGCAAATCGATAGCTTTATCCGTTAAAGTCACGAGAGCGGGGCGGCAACAAATGCGGATATCTCCATTCGCCGGTGGAGGAATAGAGAGAGAAGAGAGAAGTGCAAGAGAGAGAGAGTGTAACCTACTTCCTTTCAGCCACGGCAATGGGCATGAGAGGTTAAAAGGACGAAATGCGAGCAACTCTCCTTTCTCCGTCTCTTCCTATCTCCCTCTCTCTCTCTCTCTTCTCTCCCTTTCGCATTACCTAATGACGATTAATAACAGCGGGGGATCCAGCGCGAGCGCAAAGAATCAATTACGGGGATTGCGGAGCCCGATACACACGCCGGGGGATCTCTCCGCAGCGGATAAAAGTCGCCGATTCTCCGTCACTGCATCGGCCCGCACTCCCGTTCACGCTCGTCCTTCCACCACGACGCATTCCCACAGGACACCGAAGAGATGAGGGTAATTTAAAAAATTTTCGCGATTTTTCCGCGAAGCCCGTTTCCGTGCCGCGTGCGATTTCTCACTTGATAGGAGCTCGGCATGCTTAATGAACACCGCTAATTACGAAGCGAAGAGGAGCGTGAGCGAATTCCTCTGGCGTCCACGATTTTTCATAATTGCCTTTGGTGGAAAAACTTTGGATGGCGGATGGTATCGCGGTAACTTCTCTCTCTCTACCTCTCTCTCTCTACTTTGAGCATCGAACCAAATTGGCTTGATGGCCTGGAGCTCGTGGGGAAGAGCACGTGTCGCTAGCGCGATAATACGTCGGAATGGTGGCACAAAGAAATATAGAAGCAAGCTTCGCGGAGCTATGGAAAACGCAGTAACGTAAGCGCCCTGGCGAATATCGAGGTCTCCCGACGCCCTGCACGAAATCGGATTGCCATGCGCGTAGAAGGCAGAGGGTCGAGAGGAAGAGACGAGCGCCAAGTACACAGACGGGCTGTTTCGCGAAGCGTATTCGCGCCAGGAACAACCTACCGAAATTTACTACGTACGTCCCGGTGAACGTTCGCAAACGTTTTAGTTCGATTAAACCAGGTTTCGAGTTAACAAAATGCGAGTGCACCGTAGAGAAATAGGGAAAGAAAAACATGTCCGGCTCATGGGATAGGAAAATAGCTTGGAATGGTGGGCGCGCTGTAAGGATAGCCACGATGCGTTAATTAAAAATGTTTACAACGCCAGTCCGCAGTATGGAGATTCGACGATGGCATCGGCAAAGTGAATCCTCCCGAAATAGAGAAAAATGATGGAGTAACGACGGAGAGAGAAAGAGGAAGGGCACCTCGGTGCTTTTAAATAAAGTCGATGACCTCGCCCGCGGCAATTAAGCCGGCGAAAATCCTCGTTAATGCGAAACGTAACGCGGCGCCGTTGCCAAGGAGATTTCAGAAGTACCGATAGCCTGCCGTCATCGCGACGAGACTTATCAGGAACATAAAGTGCTCCCTGCTTATGGCCACTCGCGCGATAAACTCCCGCAAAACTCGTTGCTACAGAGAGGCGGTGGGAAGGTACCTTTCTTGCGAGACGTAGTTAACGCCCGCGACTGGGAAGGATATCGTCCTATCTACTCGGCAATTGTGCGACGCGATGTGTACTCTACCAGTGACTTCTACCCACAGATTTCAGTACAAGAGACACCCCTAGCGCCTGCCTTCGTTGTTAATCGTTGTTTTACTCCGTGTCCCTGGAGCAAAATAATTCCTACTCGGGGACTTCATTCACGGGACAGGGCTTAAATGTAATTCGTGCACGAGGTAAGCCAACGTTCGACCAACGTTCTCGTATGCTAGCTCACATTGTGACTCGCGCGAATCTTTCGAAAGAAAAATTTGCCAAATATATCGTTCAGTTCTTCCGATCGTTTTCACGCGAAGAAAGAAACTCGCGCACTTAATCGATTCATGATAGAACGCACGTAAACTGGGCAATTATCCGGCCTCATTTGCCGACGGTAAAGTGCATCCTTTATGGTACTCTTCGGGGTAATCAGGCCACAGTTAAAGTAGCTTTCAAAGCACGCGCGAATACTAACAATTTGGGGAGGGGGTGAGGAGCGGCCTGGATGCGGAGCTAAAGTGCCGCGCACTAGAATAATAATTGCGAAGATCCGAATGGGAGCTCGTTGGTGGCGGTGCTCACTTCTTGCGGCGTAAGGTTAGCGTTAGTGCATCAGGCCGTATCTACTCGACAATTACACCGTCGAGGTATCCGAGCGAACCGGCAAACGCTAATTTCATTTTGCGAAGCTCACGCAAGGTTGCACCCTCTCGAACTTAAGCCTTACCACACGGCGTCTCTTCTTTCGTCCAGTGGCAACGATTATTACGCCCATCGTGTCATCGTGAATTTCGTCTAGCTTTCCGGCGAACTGCTTAATAAGAATTAAAAGGAGCTCCGGGTATCCTGGATCTCAGGGTAATAAAGGATAATTGTCGAGGTGCCCTTTTGCGAAGAGGACGATCGCCATGAACTGATTCGCAAAAACGTAGAAAAGGCTTCTTAATAAATAATTGATATACGATTTCGAGGATAATTGGTACCACGATATTGGGCCTCGGGAATAATAAAAACAAGACTATGCATGAACGTAGCGTGACACGTGAATGTAATTTTGATAATGCGGAAGAGAATGCGATTCATATCGCTATGAGTGATAGCGGACAAATTTGTAGTTTGAAGCAATTTTTGTTTCGGCAGTCGGCCACTAAGTCTTCTTTTTCCTTAAAACGCACACTTGTTTGCTCGATACAAGTGACTAGTCAATTTTTTTCTCGTGGTTACAATAGCTCGGAAATATCGAGACGTTCAATGTCTTTCAGCGAAATTACTTCCGGCAAACAATTAGTAAACAAGGATATGCATAAGTGTAGGATATGGGCATAAGTGTGGCGTGACATATGAATATAATTTCGATAAAATGCGGAAGAGAATACGATTGATATCGGTACGAGCGATAGCGGGAGGCAATTTCTGTTTCCGCAGTCGGCCACAAAATTCTCTTTTTCCTAAACATGCACACTTGTTTGCTCAATACATTAGTCATTTATTAACTTGGAAATATCGAGACGTTCAATGTCTTTTAGCGAAATTACTTTATATCGGTATGATCGATAGCGGGCAATTCCCGTGAAATCGAAGGTTTTTCGATAATAAATAGTCCGTGCGCTGTTCACAGCAGTCACAATGTCTGCTTGAGTCGTCGAAACCACTACTGCCAATTGTTTTTGCGCAAAGTGTCTTGAATACGGCTTTTACAAATTTCCTTACATCTCATATTTCATTTTTTAGGCACGACCGTTAAGGGAGTGACTTATGCAATCGCCATCCTGAAAACCGTTCGTGTGTGTGTGTGTGTGTGTGTGTGTGTGTGTGTGTGTGTGTGTGTGTGTGTGTCCGTGTATATCCTCGATTTCGAAAAATGGCTGAACCGATCGGGACGAAATTTGGCACAAAAATCAAATACATTACTGTGAGTTCACAATAAGGTTTGTGAGCCGCCATCTTGAACTGGTACAAAATGGCGGCAAATTCAAATATCGAAAAATTCATATCTTTGGTACTATTCATTGGATCCCGATAAAATTTTACACATACATGTACACGTATACAATGACAATTTCTCTCAATTCAAGAATGGAAGAAATTCAAGTATGGAAACGTGAGTTACGCGGTCGTGCCTATGGCAGGAAGCGAAGCTTTTCTGCACCCAGTAAGGCGAGCGCAAAGCACGAGCACTCGGTGATCGTGCCGACCACTAACCACCACTAGTTATCATGGTTCTCGGTATAGTATGACTGTCAATTTAGTAGATTTCCAACTCATCCAAAATTTTATCTTAAAGTTCGTTGATTTCAGAGAATTGTGTGCAGCAAAAATGAGAAAGTGTGTGATATGCTGCCTGATTGCCGCAATCGCCGTGGCTACCGTGACTGCGAAACCTGAAGAAGAGCCTGATTATGAATCATGCCAAGATCAGTTCTACCCAGTAAGATTATTTTGATAACTCAATCCTTCATCATTCTACAGGGTGTCCCAGACCAACCGACGCGGAAGGAGATGAGACATAGAGCGGCTTGCGCTGAACGTAAAAGTCCTGTACCGTTTTGCGAGAATCGCAATATTTATCGAGTTATTAATTGTTAAAGATCAAAGGAAAGGGCATCCGCCAAAATGGCAGCGGGAGGAGCGCTGGGCCTCTCCGAGCTGTAGGACGGATCAGTTTACCTACAAACAAACGCGGGACGCGGTAAGGGGAAGGCTGAGACACCGCTGCATGGCTGGCTTCTTTTTCGTTATTCTTCCCCTTACCGCACCCCGCATTTGTTTGTAGGCAAACTGGGCCGTCCTATGCTCGCAGAGGCTCTAGCGCTCCTCCCGCTGCCTTTTTGGCGGACGCCCTTTCCTTTGATCTTTAGCAATTAATAACTCGAAAACTATTGCGTTCATCGCAAAACGGTACAGGACTTTTGTGTTCAGCGGAAGCCGCTCTATGTCTCCTCTCCTTCCGCGTCAGTTGGTTTGGGACACCCTGTAGAAGTGATCGTACAATTAAATTCCGTGCATTTTCTATTTTCACAGTGCCAAACCACTGTTGCTGTGACTCTCTATATATTGTTCACCTCGCTTGAAACAGTGTACGAGCGGTGGATTTCATGGCGAATATTCCGATGCTTTCAGTGGATAAAATCTTCTGCGTGTCTGGGTCGTCATTAATGTATTAAAAACACGAATCGTCCGAATATAAAAACAAAATCGACCCGAGAACCATCACACTTGTATAAAATATAAATAAACAAGTGAATAAATGTGTACATGGAGACAGTAAATAAATAGAGTGGTATACTTGATTTTTGTGCAAAAATTGGTCCTGATTGGTTCAGCTCTTTTTCCAAAATCGAAGATATACACAAACGTGGACACACACACACGCACATACACACGAACGGTTTTCGTGATGACGAGCGCATAAGGCACTTCTTTTACGACCGTGCCTAAAAACTCGAGTTGCATAGTTGAGTCCTAAGATTGGCTTGATCGCGTCACCTGGAATCTGTGGGTCTCCCCAGTAAACGTAAGCCGCGCGTGTCTGACCTCGCACCGGTCGTATCTACTGCTTAGTGGTAATACCGTGCGACAGAAGCGGGGCGGATCAGGCACCCGGTAATTCTACTGCGCGCGGCACGCAGCCAGCGTGGGAGGTGCTTAACGTTCGCACAACATTATAACCACTTACACGCACACGTCTCTGCTTGCATGTGTGCACGTCGCGTATCCCGGTGCTTAAGAATTTCAGTCCTCGGCTTAATCTTACGTCCCGCCCACGCGTGAAACCATTTAGAGGAACAAACATAAATGCACATTCAACTTCTACCTGTCATACTATACCTGGCACTATTTTTCACACGAGATTAATATTGGTGAGCAATAAATTACGGTCGATGCTTTCTCGCCTCGCTTTCTCAGTAATTTCCATCGACGAACAACACGAACCGTATAATTTTAGGACAATGCGATTCGTAGAAGCTCCTCCGCGAACATTTTAATATTAACCCTCGACATCCGCGGTAGAATAGGTTCTAGCGTGGGAGTATAGAAATGCGGAGCAAACCGCTCGGCGTTGGAAGTTCCTTTCTTATGGCGAGCTGTTAAAGTCCGCGAACGGACACGCCACGACCCTATCTGTTCAGTAGTTACTCCCGTGTAATATACACGGGCGGGACGATAATCGCCGAGTGGCGCTCGCGAGGCGAGCCACGCACGTAGAGCTGGGCGCATTAACGCTTTTTATTTTCCCTGCCTAGCACGACTGCGCCAGGACATAATATCTCCCACGTTGTTTTACGCGCCACTTCGATTTCTTCATTTCGCGAAACGACCGAGAAAAATATTCGCCCGAATGGCCGGTCGAAAGCAGAAAGTCCCGCTTTCTTCCGATACCTTTGACAATCGTCGAAAAGATCGCTTCATTAGCCAAGAATTACGTAACCAACGGTAATTGTCCCTGGCTCTAGGTACGATTATTTGCGAGAGCTCGACCGCGCCTTCCTCGAGATCTTATCCTATCGGCTTATTAAGTTGCTACCGGCGAGCAGACTGCCGGCGCACGAGGGCTGTTCTATAATTTCCCGAGTTATACCTTAGTTTAGAAGGTACTAAAATCCACCCTTACCGGCGCCGCAAAGCGAGTGGATAAGCGAGAGGAGCTCGGCGAGCGTTGAAGTACGACGAGGCGAGAGAACGTAGAGAAAGGGGGAAGTGAGTGAGAGAGAGAGAGAGAGAGAGAGAGAGAGAGAGAGAGAGAGACAAAGTGGTGAGAAAAGGACGAGGAGACAGAGGGGTGGGCTCACGCGGGATAGAGATGGCGAGATAAATTGTTTGCCCGGTGAAGCTAAGGAGGGAGTGGAAACGAGAACTGGTGGGGAAGAGTGCGCTGAAAAGTTTCGCGATATTTCTGCTGTTAGTTAAAATTAGTGGAGTTCGCCGAACGAAATTCTGATAATGCTGTCCCTACCCTTCGGACCAGCCAGGCAGGAGCATTCCACGAGTTATCCGGGCGGCCACCACGAGCCACCGTTTCCGCTCCTGGCAGTGCCACCCGCACGCGTCCGGGGCGTGGCTGTCACTGTTTTCGTCCCCGCGTTTCCGTCTTCGTTTGCAACGGACTCTCCCAGGAGACTCTCCTTCAGCCGCCTCGATTCTGGCGTAGGTCGCGGCAAACCGCCAGAGCCTGTGATCCAGCCCAGCCGACGTTTTCCCATCCCTCTTCGGTTCTCCCCTTACCACCAACCCCTTTCACCTTCTTGTTCCGATCTTGTTCTTCTTTCCTCGGTGGAATCACTACCGCGAGAGCCACTCCGCCGGGAGTTAAACGACTCTTAATTATGGCTGACCGGAGCGACGATTAAACTTCGCTAATTATCGCATGCTACGACGACGTTCTCCTCGTCGTCGTCACGTCGGGGTCCCGTCGCTTTCTCGAATCGCTTCCGCCACCTTCTCCCTTCTTCTCGCGCGATAAAAGAGGAGTAAGGTTCTCGCGTCGGGAGTAATACGAGAAGTCTGATCGACGACCGGGACGCGCGCAGTCGACCCTTTCGCGGTAGATAAGGGAAAATTGTCGAGGGAGGACTTTTCTCTCCTTCGTTCTCGCTCTATCTCTGCTTCCTTTCTTCCTCTCTCTATCTCGGTAGCTCTCTACACGTAGGTCTCTCCTTCTCTCTCCTTTGCCCACCTAAGGTCCTCTCCCTTCTTCTCTAGCATCAACTTCAGTCGGAGAAAAACACGGCGCCTCGCTCGTTCGCAAGCTCTCTTCTCTCTCTCTCTCTCTCTCTCTCTCTCTCTCTCTCTCTCCTTTCGCCGACTAAGCGTGGCGTTGGTCGAGGGCAATTAAGTGAACAGCAGGGGGACGCCCGATCCTTTTGTGCGTCTCTCTGCGAACGGTAAACAATTGCGCGGTAACGAGTTTTTAATCCGGCGCTTTAACCCTTCACGTTGATTCCGACAAGACAAAAAAAAGAAAAAAGGAAACAAAAAGAGAAAGAAGAAACCACCGCCGTAAGTCTTCCCGCGGAAAGTTTACACGGAGGTAGGAAAAATTACATCTCGAAGCTTTGAGAGGGGTAACTCTTTACTTTTCCCACTCTTTTGAAAAAAAAAGAATTCCCACCAGCACGGCTGGCGCTTTAAAGGCGAGGGAAATTAGAGGCGAGTAAACCTTTAAATAAAATCGCAAATTGCGATTATCTCCGGAGAATTATTCCCGTCCCGAAGAAGAGGGCGAACGGGATCGTTCGGAGGCTATTCGAACGGGATTGGCGCTCGTTGGCGCAAAATCTTTGCTTTCACTTCGCCGAGTGAAAACTCGATTTTCCACGAGGCACCAGCGCGCCACGTTCCGCGGAAACCCAACACCCTAGCTCCAAAGCTGAACTCCGAGGAACATTAGCAGAAACATTTTCATATCTCTCTACCGCGAGCCGTTATCTACTTTCGTCCCGAAACGATAACTGCGAATAGACGGGCTGATCCCAAGATTGAATCTAAATATCGTAGAGGAGACGGGAGAATCAATGCATTACGATCGGGAGGTAAAATCAGAATTCGCATTTTCTCGACTCACGTTTTGGCGATGGTGGTGGGATGGCTTGGTGGCGCACATTCGGTTACCATCTACCGTTGAGCTACGTTGAGCTACCTCGCAGCAGCCTACTGGCTTCGGCAACCACCACCCATCGACTTACGGCTCGATACTTTCGATGAGTCGGAGTTTCGAGAGGATTTTTACACGAGCCTGGAGTCCGCACGAACCAGCCAGGCAGTTCACCAATACGCCTGCCTGCTCGCAAAATACGTTTGCGTTTGTACGTCAGCGAGCTTTCGCAAAGGGTCGTTCCGGCAACCCCTTCCTCGGGTCGCTCGACCACCCTCCAACCCCCTCGTCATCCTAGTCGACCCCACCTTCGTCGTTCCTCGCATCCTGCACCACCGGAACGAACACCACCGGCGCTCTATAAAGCTTCAAACACCCGGCCTCCTACCTTCGAAACGCTCGTCCACACAGGAACTGAGACTTGGCGTATAATTTATTTAATTTCCTGCGGCTCAAGTACGTGTAAACCGAGTACACACGGGATCCTCGGCCTTTGAAGTAATCGTCTCAGGGAGAGTAGAATACGCCACCAGGAGACGCATCCGCAAAATTCTACGGGGAAAATTAGGAGGATCCGTGCGACAGGGAGTTCACGAATAATACGAATTTTCGTTGCAACCGCGACCTTTGACCCTCGAACTCTCCGGACGCAGCACGTTCCGACGACGTAAGAGGAATTTCCCGAAATGAATTATTTCGTAGAAATTGATTTATACGTTGCTAGCTCGGCACCGAAGTGCCGTCCTTGCGCCCCCGCCTTCTCTCTTTCAAGGCCCTTTCTCCATTCTCCTTGTTCTTCCTCACTTTCTCTCCCTTTCTATCTTCCCTTGACGCAATTCGCCGTCGCGACGTAACGAGGGAAATGCACGTACCTTCAAAGCGGTCCAGGCGGGCTGCACTTCTGACGAGAATCTGCAACAGAAATACGACGACGTTGAATTCAGAACTTAATGAAATGATGTATTCGTGGTGAGGACGTACGAGCATGCATATAATGGCGCGTATACACGTGGATAACATCTTCGCAGGCGGTACGTCTTACGTAACACGCGTATACCCTATGCACATCATTACTCGACTACGGAAAAAACTAGTGGTGGTTAGTGGTCGGCACGATCGCCGGGTGCTCGCGCTTCGCGCTCGCCTTACTGGGTGCAGAAAAGGTTCGCTTCCTGCCATAGGCACGACCGCGTAACTCACGTTTCCATACTTGAATTTCCCATAATTTTGAAATGGTTGAAGATGGCGGTACATAAAATTTCGTGGCACCAAATGGGTATATACCCGATGTACATGCCAAATTTTGTTCGAATCCGTTCAGTGATTTTGCCGGAATATTGGACTAAAGATTTGAATTAGCCGCCATTTTTGATTCGGCCAATCGAAAAATTTGAAAATTTCCAGAAATTGTCATTGTATACCTGTACATGTATGTGTAAAATTTTATGGGGATCCAATGAATAGTACCAAAGATATGAATTTTTCGATATTTGAATTTGCCGCCATTTTGTACCAGTTCGAGATGGCGGCTCACAAACCTTATTGTGAACTCACAGTAATGTACTTGATTTTTGTGCCAAATTTCGTCCCGATCGGTTCAGCCGTTTTTCCGAAATCGAGGATATACACGGACACGCACACACACACACGCGCGCGCGCGCGCACGCACGCACGCACATACATACCAACGGTTTTCAGGATGGCGTAAGTCACTCCCTTAACGGTCGTGCCTAAAAATGAAGGGAACGCCATTTCGGAATTAATAACACGTCTAGGGCAATATCGTTGAATTATTCTATGCCTCCGAGTGTGTTCCGTCTGTGCTCACACGCGTGCACCCATGAATATGTATGCCGCCATTTACATATAAGCGCGCATTTGGATTAAGAAATATGATCTCGGGCGGCGGTGGAGCAGCCGATAAGAACCCGGGGAGTGGCTCGTCCGGTAACACGAACCAAGTCAGATTTCCGATTGAATTTGCACCAGGGCCACAAGAGATCCGCAATATTATATTGCGGTCTTTCCTCATTTGCGCACGCCGAGAATCCCATTTCCGACTTTTCTCTCCGCCGGTCGGTGGAGCGGGAACGACTCGTGCAAGGTGCACGAAACCGCAACAAGAGGAGCGGAGGATAAGGAGATATATAGGCCAGACCTCATTTGTCACGGCTCGTTGTGCATCGGTATTTTCCAATTCGAGCACAATCTATATCTGGATTCTACCTTCGGTAAGGAGAAATGGCGAGGACGACAATAGGATATATGTATATCGATCGGATATCATCTTCGTAACGCAACTGGATAGGATGAAATAAGAAATTTCGCGAAAGAAACTCTAGCTTCGTCTCGAAGTCGACAATTCAGAAGTAACAGAAAGTTGATCAAAATCACAGTCTAAATTTTAGTACGAAGAGACGAAAATCAATCTGGGACTCTGGTTGAATTTCTGGTCCTTTTTGCAGAACTCGAACTTGGTTCCAGATGGAAAGCAATCATAATTCAATCCAAATGTAACCCAGATTAGAAGGGTGAATTTACACTCACGATCGGTCGTCAGTCGTCAGGAAATCACCTGCGGATACGAGTGTAGACAATCGGAGCGTAGCGAGAGGGTCACCGGCCTGTTTTACATACAAATTACAATTCGTAAAGTAAGCGGCGCCATCGAGTGTTCGCGTGGATGTGTGTGTGTGTGTGTGTGTGTGTGCGCGTGTGCGTGTGTGTGTGTGAGAGAGAGAGAGGGAAAGGGACGTGCACTCCGGGACGACGCAATTCCGGCTTCGGGATTATACGTTATACGCGAACCCATTAGCGATAAATTAATATTCCCGTTTATTTAAACCCCGTGCCGATTCATAATCGTCGATCGTAATCGGGCACCGTTAATATTTACGCCAAACCGCAAGCACGCGCGTGAGCGCGTCCATTGGTCGCGTGTCCATGAATGCACGCGAATCACCGCGCGCGCATAATCGCCAATGACACTGCCCAACCCTACTTCTTCGTCAGAGAGGCGAAACCGTTTCGGCAGTGAGTACACAGAGGGATCAATCGACAGTGCTTAATTCTATTTCATCGGTGAAAATTTTACGAAGCTGGAATTTTGCGGAATTCGCCAACCGAGGCGTCAATCCGGATCGCTCTAGCAATTCCACGCATCGCTCTAAAGCGTTTCGGGCCACTGTTTTTCATTCCTCCCGTTTACAAGCGCGTCGCGGTCGTTCGATTTGCAAGAATGATCCGGAAAATCTAAATGGCCTGAGCTAGGCGTGACCACGTTGCAAAAATGAATTGTTCGCCCCCTTCGACCTCGTTTACGTGAGACTCCACGGTAGCGGCACCGACCGGGGACGACAAGGGGGGCCAGCCTCAGCGGGTAATCGTGAATGCATGTCGCCGGTAAGCTACTCGAGTTGAAAACGTTTTCCATCGCTCGCGAGAGTGGAAGTCACGATAGAATGGCCAGAAATGATTTACGTGATCCGCGCTTTATCGCGAGTTTATGGTGCGTGCACTCGACCGTGGCGATTTAAAAAGGGCGTGTCCGCCATTTCTTTCCTCCTCTCTCTCTCCATCTCTTTCTCTCCAACTCTTTATTCTTCCTCGCCCTCGCCCACGATATACGTAGATATCTATTCATCGTCCCCACTACACTCCACCGTCGTCGTTCCTACCACTCTCGATATTTCTCTCTCACCTCCACCATCTCCCCACTATTTCATTCCACCCTCTCACCCTCCTGAGCGTCCCTCGCGTAATTAACAATGTCTCGGCGCGCTCATAGCTACAGGTGCACCGCAGCGCGAGAAAAAAGGACGAGATAATGCGATTCCGGTCTTTAACGAAGTCTGCGGGCGTACGTTTGTACATCCGGCTGGGACCAATTCCTGGCCAACACCGCGCAAACCCGCCTCGTCTTTCTCCCACTTTTTCTTTCCCCCTCGTTATTTAATCCTACACCGCACATCGATTCGAATTAACTCGAGCAGCCCAGCCTCCGTCCCTCCAGTCCGCTCTTTCACAATTATCCGAAGGGTAAATTGTCAATTTGAATTCCCCTCGGTCCCTGTTTGTCTCCCCCTTCCATCTTCGCGAAGTTCGAAGTCTTTGCTGAGAGGTACAACGATAAACTTTCTAACGACTTCATCCGGACGTCTTCGCTTTCGCAGCACGGCCTCCACTCTCGGCCTCTCGCGAAGGCGTTCGCTTTAAATTCTGCCTCCGCTGTTTCTTACTCGCCACGCGAATAAGCTCGCTTTTATTATTGTCGCCAATTAAGTTAACGAGCTTGTTCTCCTTTCCTCCGTCGTGCGTCGCGGGAGCCGCACCGCCGGGAGCGCAGCTTCAACCTCGAACGTCCCGCGAGGGATCACCCTCTCTGATAATAATAAACGTCGGGTTGGCGCGAGCAGGGCAAACTTTGCCGCGTGCACCTTTCGCTTGTAATTAGCCGTTACCCACCGTGCATGCCCTTGCTAGCAGCGCGTGGACCGCCGCGATCGTTTCTCATTGCGGTAGGGGAGGACAAAAATTGTGGAGGACCTGCGACGCCCATTTAATGAAGTCCACCGGTATGCGGGGTAACCGAGCACGGAGACGATTCATGCGTGCACGCGAGATAGAGTCGTCCTGTTTCACCCTTCCCTTTTCACTTTCCGTGTTCTCTCGCCGTTCGTCGTCTCTTTCCGTTCGTTTCTCTCCCCTAGGTCGTGCACGAGCTACAACCTCCTCTTTCTCTGTCTCTCTCTCTCCTTCTCCCTCTCTCTTTGACCAGCTAACGTCGTTCGTTCCTTCAACCGGGTTTCGGTCATCGTTTCAAACCTTCTCTCCTCGTTTCTGGTGCCACCTGATAACGGCACCTCCACCACTCCCCTCCTGTCCGAGCCACCCAGCGAGTAATAAAAGAATAGAACGAATCCATTGTTTCCTCACGATGGATCGCAAGCGCGGTGCCCATTTCCACTTTAATCGCGACTGCCCGCTTTTGCCAGGGCGAACTTCGGGAACAATTATGGATGACCACGGGACCCTACGATCCCTTCTATCCGTGAATCTACCGCGTCGCATGGATAGGTTAAATTCCTGCGCTCCTAGATTACCAGTGTTTTTTTCCCTCGTGGCAATAAAGATCGAAAGAAAATTTTCATGCATCAGGCTGATTTTAATACTGTCGTCACTTGCATCTACCCAATCTACTGGAGTTAACACTTAATTGCGCGCGCTCGTAAACAATGACATACTGCATCTTTAATATTATTCAACATACAAGCTGAATTTCACGGTTCGGCAAAGGGGCGCACCCTCACCTGAGAGAAGCCCGCGTAGAGGGTTCCTGCGCGCCCGAGCTCGCGTTCTCACGGCTCTTTTGACATTAATCTTGCCGCCGCAAATTGCAAAGATTCCTTACAGACATCGCGGGCGTGCTTTTGTTCCGCGATGAGGATTCCGAAGCTTTTAACCCTCCTCACCGCCCACCCTCCTCTCACCCTCCACCCCCGTTCTCCACATTTTCCACCCACCCACCCATCCACCTACACTCCCCTTCTCTCTCACGGGTGGTAACCAACCTAGCGGCCTACCTTCGCCCTACCTCATACCTTCCTCATACCTGCGGAACAACAGTCGCTTTCTTCGCCACGTCACCGACTACGTCCCTCCGCCCGGATTTTCTCTCCCCTCAGGCCCTCTTCCTCTTCCTCCTCTCCTTCCCAACGCTCGCTTTTTACGTAACCACGAAGAAATCGACCGAGCGCCACTCGTCTCGCGTGGAAAGTAAAGTGCGCGCGCGACCTCGATATTTCTCCCTTTCTTACCTTTCTTTTTCCCCTTTTCCCGTACCTCCTACCCCTTCCTCCACCCTTCCAGCACCACCTTCCTCACCCACCCCATGTTTCCTTCTTTATGACCCCCTCCACCTGTTTCTCCATTCCTCGAGCTTTCTCGCATCCTCTGTTTCCACGCTTCATCCCTTCCCCATTTTCCCGGCCCTTTTCTCCTCCTACTCAAAGCACCTTTCTCCTCTCCCGTTCTCTTCTCCCCGCTCTATAGAAACGAAAAAGACGCGGGTGAATTACGAGGAACCCGCGGGACTCGTCGACGGCGTTTAAAGAAAAACTCAGGTGTACCCTGTTGAGTCTCGGAGAAGAGAAAGAGAAAGGGAGAGAGAGAGAGACGGAGAGAGAAAGTGAAAGGGAGAAGAAATTCTCTCGGGATAAGTGGAGAGAGGACAGGTTGGAGGAAGCAATAGATGGGGACTCACGCGGCAGAGAAAAAGGAAGAAGAAAAGCCAAAACGGAGAGAAGCGCGGGGTGGGTGGAGCTTGAAAAGGGGCAAGAAGGTAAGGTGAGCGAGGAAGAAACGAAGGTATACGAGGCGTGTGGTTAGATGAATGGCAAGTTTTATTCCGCTACTGGCGCGTGGGTGGCGCGACGCCTGCGTCGAAGACTCCCTCGACGGTATTCAAGAACGGGGAGCGGAGTAGCAGCGGGAAGAAAGTAAGAAACTCGGCTTTAATTGCTCCGATGAATGCGCGCGGGCGATCTGTATACTTGCGACTCAACCTGCCGGACGCTGGACGAACAAGGGGTAGAGATACGGGGATACGAGAGAAAAGAAGAGGGAAGAGAAAGCGAAAGAGAGACGAGGAGGAATAATGCGAGGAGAGAAGAGAGAAGAAAAGATGGAGATCGCTGAAAACGGGTGGAAGCACCGCGGACAGTGATTAATTCCTGCAATAAGCTATTAATTAATGTCGACGAAAAGGGAGTTGTTCGCCGTAAGGAAGCGGTTCTTCGTTAGTTATCGCCGCTTGACGGAAAAATGCGCCCAACTTTGGCGCACGAACAGTCTCCTCCACCCCTTTTCCTCCTTCTACTTTTCACTTCCCGGCGCTCCCTTCTCCTCGCATCGCTTGGTCTATTTCCCATTCCGCTCCCCTCGCTCCTCCATCCCTCTAGGAATATTTTCTCGCCGTAGGACAATTTAAGCGCGGTCCATATTAATGAGTCTCTAGTATCGGCGCGGAGCTTAAATCTACTCGCGCATAATGTAATTGTAAATGTAATCGCATTATGCGATGTTTGAAACGCGGTATAGCTTTTAACTCCGGCAGCGCTAGTTCGCATGACTATACGTAATACAGACGGATGCGTTTATAAATGTATGCAAATAGTCGAATAACACAGGGCGGGGTAGGCGTATGCTTCGTATCGAGCACGACAACGTAATGCAGTACGGGTAGAGAGTGGGGCACGGCCCAAAATTTAGTCGAAAATTTTCACGATCCGAAGAGGGAGAGTCCCCAATTGCGTAACTTCCCGAACGAATCGAAAATCGATAAATCCTCGGCGGCGCTTTAACCGCGGCAATTGCCGGTGAAGATTTTTTCGTGTATCGCTTAATTAACGTGCCGTAGTACGCGACGAACGATTTTCATCCCCTTGTCAACGGATTCGAAGATCGCGGTCGTGCGCCACCGACTGACGATCATTTGTTTTCGCTGATACGAAGAATTCGTTTCGCGTCTCGTAAATAGCGGACGACAAAGGCTTAATGAAACGTCCCGAGGAACGTCAGCTCCCGAGAGTTATGAGGTTGAAATTCTTCTGGTACACTCTCCCGTATTGTTTCTCTCCGTCGGGCCAGCTCCGACGATTAGGGGTGGGTTACAGAGAGGGCTCTAGAGGTGGGGGGTGGAACTCGGCAGTGGAGCACCAGCGGGCCGAGATGGAGGCCCGCCCCTGCGACTTCGTCCCCGAGAACTCGTTATTCGTTCCCATAGGTCACCGCTCCACTCCCTCCCACGGCCCCAACTGCGGCTGCGATCTTTTAATTACGCTAAGCAACGCAATTTTCTTCTTCCACCCTTCCTTTCTCCCCCCTTTCATCCTTGTATCTTCATTCTTAGAACCAGCAAGCCTCGAGTTGTGACTGACGGTTTAACGACTTCTCGTGAGACGATGAAGGGGGGTAAAAAGTGCGACCACTTCGTTAACTCTTTCTATCCACCTTCCGTTCACACCCGGATCCCCTTATCTGTCCCCTCCTTACTTCGTTACTCTTCTTGCGTTTCAATTTCTCCTTCCAGATGCTCCTTCGGCATTGGTAATCGTCCTTCCTCGAACCACGAACCGTGGACGAAATTTCAATGGGATTTATCGGTCCGCATTTCGATTTCTCAGTTCGATGGGGAGGCCCGTGAGAAATTCCTTGCTACGGGGTGGATCGATGCGAAAGGATAAACATATTTCATCGGAATTTATCTTTTCAAAGTTTCAGCGGCGCGCGTGTAGTGCACATCACTAGAGCAGGCTCCCCGAGCGATAGTTTCGTTCCGCGTGGGCGGCACTAGGCGGCAGTGGGACCGAGCAACGATGCGTAAACAAGCAAACGTACAAACACGAACGAGTTTGCCATTCTCGTTATCCCACGAACGCGTAACGCGTCGATTTTCAGCAACTGCGCAATCTAAAGGGGGCAACCTTTTTTCCATCGGTAGGCAATCGTCAGTAACGCCCGGGCACCGGAACTCGACGACGATCGCGAGATGCGGAGGTGGGCCACCGATGCGTTTAGTGAAACGTGGCCGGGGCCAATTACGCGGCGGAGAATCGAAGGGAATCTAAAGCGGCATTGAAAATGGCGCTACCACACGAGAGAGAATTTTCGAAAATTTTCTTTCCCATTTATCTCGTTTTTCCCGCCGGCGCCAATCGGACGATTCAGCGAAGTAAATATAAACACCGGGTATTTACTCGTCGCCTAGGATACTTGCCAGAATCGCGCGGATTTTTCATTACGCATTTTTTTACAGTTACATTTTCCGTTGCCTCGGGAATAAATTCATCCTGGCTGCGAAACAAATTGAAACGTGCTAGAGGGGTGGTATCGACCTCGCGCAAAACGACGAGCGAGTGCACGGACCGCGCAATCTTTTTCCTCGCCCGACATCGCGAAAGCCTGGAATCGCCAGTGGAAAAAGACAACGACGAGCGGACAGGGGTGAGACGGATCGCCAAAAGCCGAATCCTTTTCTCCCGTTTGTTTTTCGATACCGAACGCTCGCGAGATCGAAGCTTCGCTTCTCAGTACCCTGCTCAGGGTCGTTCTTTGCGAAGCAAGAGGAGTGGGAAGCACGGACGAAAAGGGCAGAGAAGGGAAGAAAATTTTCATCGTACCTCCTCGCACGCGTCTCGCCGCTAAAGGGTTTGCTTTTCTAGTATCGACAGTTCGCGCCACCACTTCACCGTGTCTGCGTGTGCTCGGTGTCTGCCGTCCCACGGGTGCCCGTGTGCGTGCCCACGCTCGACGTTGCGGTTAGACTGTCGAGGGAGAGAAAGAGAGAGACTGACGAATCGAGAAAAACAGAGGGAAGGAGGGAAGAAGGGAGAGAGAGAGAGAGAGAGAGAATGGAAGAGGAAGAGAGAGACAGCGCATCCCGGTTGAAAAATGTTCCGTGAAACAATCCCTCAGCGGGAGTCAACAATGGGGTATTTACTTTGACGGTGGGTTACCGCTCGCGTAAAGCGAACGCCGGCCGGCCAGCACGGTCCGTACCTACTCTTTTTTTCGTAACTTCGCCCAGTTGGCCCATCAATCACTCGATAATGGCAGGCTCTCTGTTTTTATTCGCTCCCATATACACCTACTACAGATCTCACTCTCTCTCTCTCTCTCTCTCTCTCCCTCTCTCTCTCTCTCTCTCTCTCTCTCGCCAACTTCCTGCTCCTCTTCCATATTCCCATCCTTCGAACAATGTCCTGGAAGAAGAACAAGTTGCGAGAATACACTCCGCCCTGGGACGTAAAGCTGACGGGGGAACATAAAGAGCAGGTGAATTAATTTGCATCTCTTCTAATTTCCATATCGAGATCACACCCCTGTCCTCCTACCTTCTCACTCCCCTTTCTCTCTACAGCTCGTCAACATTGCCGCCTTCTTCGCGCCCACATCACCATTCTCTTTGCCGAGACGAATTTATCCTTACGCAACGTTACCGCGCGACGACGATGGGAGCCATAAAGACAAAGCGAATGGACGGGCGGGCCGCGCTTGCTCATTTTACATTCGGTTTTACATATTGATCTCGTTTCGAGAGCGTCGCGGCTCGCAGTGAATCTCAAGTGCCCTCTCTTCCGCGCGACGATGAGGGAGGCAAAGAGAGAACCGTCCGCGACGGTGTACACTAGACCGTTTATTAGCGCTGTCTCTAGAAGGTTATACGAGAGCATCCGAGTGGAATGAGTACGGTATGCAGAAACTGGGACACTGTATTATTTGCAATACGCTACCCCAAGGCGCGTACGTTGCGTACTAATTAAGTAAGTATCGGGGCACACTAAATAACCGAGTAATAGAGGCACTAGGTTGAAGCTATTAGATGCGATGTAATATGCGAGCATTACATCCCGCCTTTGCCAATGGAATACTTAATTAAGGTGGATATAATTCTCGCCAGGATGCCAGGCTAAACTTCGTTCCACCCTGCTCCTCTTGCTCTTCGGTTTACTACTTTCTATCTCGCTCATTCTCCGCCGTCCCAAGGCACGAAGAAAATTTCCAAGTAAGAAAAGATAAATAAATTTCCAATGCCTTCCACCGCCTCGGCCCTTCAAGTCTCAACTCCCGTTTCCCTCCGGGGCCAAAATGCCACGGAAGGATGAGAGGCGGTGCAAAAATATTCCGCTTTCTCTCTCTCTCTGTGTTTCTCGCAGGATCCGTAAGAGAAACAAGAGCGACGACCGATGGATGGGACGATCCGCCTTGAATAATGCAATGGCCGATGGACACTGGCTATAACCTAATAAGTTTTTAATATCTGTTTTTCCACGTGACCCATCCGGCCCTTTCTAATCGCGGAAGCTGAAGCGGAATATTAGAGGATGAAGGTTGGAAGAAAAATGAGGGGATCTAGGACTGAATAATGCAACCTCGAGTGCGGGACTTTTCTTCTCGGGACTTCTTCATCCTCAATACGGTGTCTTCGTTTGTACTTCTTCTTTTACTTTCCTTCCTTCCTACCTACATTCGTCGTAATTTCGTCAGGCATTGTGAACCACGCTTCCCGCGAGCACTGCTTTCATTCCCGACTGTAAGTATTTTTTCGTTCCTTTCTCAAGAAGATGCACACTGCTCTCGTTAGGAGGTCGGTGAGCGTCAGAATGAGAGTAGTCGTGAGGTCACTTACAAGAGCGAGAGCTGGTCGGATACACCCTAACACAGTCGCTTCAGAGATTTGAGAATTTTCTCGTCGACCGTTCATATTTTATTTAAGCTCCGCGAAGGGTTGAATATGCGAAAATCTCAGATGCGAATTTATCGTGAAGAGTGAATTTCGTCGTTATAATGACCTCTTAAAATTTCATGTCTCTTAGTCTCCTCTTGAACAACCGTCAACTGCCAATTTCGCAGGAAAGCTTCCGCGACTGGTGGGAGTATATTTGCAGGTGATAGTTTTGTGTGTCGGGGTCAGGATTCGCGGTACACGTGTTCCGTCTATTCCTGGTCAGTACGGGCACCCCACGGCGTCGCGTCGAGGGAAAAGGAAGCCGTGGCTACAGTTTAGCAGCCGACCCGTGAAACCTGCGGAATGCGCCAACGTATTATGGACTTTTGCGTTTCACGCGGACCAACTGGGCGCAGGCTCAACAAATCCCTGGAACTCTCCGGAAAGCGCATCAGAACTCCCGACTTAATCCGATGTAGCTACACGGTGTAGAAATGTCATTCGATGTCATACGGCGTACACGCGAGAGGATACGGGCCCCGGGCGAGTGTGTGCGCGCGTAAGTCCGAAAGTTGGGAAAGAGGTAGCACGCGTGCGCGCGCGCGCGCTTGCACACGATGTGTGCGACTGTAAACGCGCGCCAGTGAGATTTCACGCGCTCCGATGGAGTTTCGATCGGAAGCGGGCGCGTGTGCTCGGTTGGAATCCGCGAGGTTTACAATTTCGAGGTAAAAATATTTTTTTTTCTCCCACGGTCGTTGGTCGGGTCGCTGGTTACCGGCGCGCGTGTATTCAACGGTTAAGGGAACGCGGAGAGAGAAACAGAGAATCTGTACGAAGCAATCGGCGAAAAGTGACGAATAAAAATTGTTACGCGCCGTTAATGTGCCCTAATGAAAAAGAAGCGAACGCCGTAGCCAAACCCGATTCTAGTTATCGATCGTGCACCCGGGATATCTCGTGAAATCCTCTTAATGAATTCGGCCTATCCCCGCGGCCGAAACAAATTCTCAAATTACAGGTAAACCGACCAATTCCGGTATTACGTAGTCCGGTGAAACGATACACGCTCGAATCGGCCCTTAACTCCGATCCCACGTTCGACCAACGAAATGCGGTAGCAGTCATTTGGCCCGTAAAATGAATTTCATCCTACCGTTCAATTTCAGAAAATCGTGCTCGAGAATCATCGAAAAGCCCGGCTGAGTAATCCGCTGTGGCCACACGCTGTAGAAATTACATACCCTATGCGTCCTCCGGGTAACTTACCCACACACCCGCCCTCATTCCCTCACGGACCGTGAGTATGTACACCCCTGTGATAATATATACGCGCCCTATATATGCACAGCCTTTTATTAAATATCCTCTTACACGTATACATAAACCCCGCCCACCGTCTCACCAACGGGACGGACTCTCCGCTGCCGTCCACCGTCTCCCTGAAATAGATAGTCTTGATAAGAAATAATACTGCGTTCCTAATTGCTGCTCCAAGTGAACTTCGTATTCAATATGCGAAATGTACCCCGCCTCGCTACGCGAAAGTACGTCCTACCGGCAGATTACATTCCGTTAGGAAAATCTTCCTTTTCCAGCGCGTTACGTTTACTCGAATAATGAGAGAACTATCCCGTTTCCCGAATCCATGGAATTTCTCAACCAAATTCCCTCTTTTTCGGCAAATCGAAATTCTTCGACGGGTGGGTCGGCTCGCGGCGTCGATGTAACGTAACGTCGGCGAATTTTTCGCTGATGCCACGTTGAGCTTCGTCGAGATTGGCTGGTCGAGACGCCCAGGGCATTTGGTATGCATCGGGCGGCCACCCGAGCAATTCCGCGTGGTGGCCGACACACACGTGTAAATCACGCCCGCGGACGCGTATGCATGCATCGTAGTGGATATGCATATAGAGGGTGAGAGAACGAAAGGGAGCCGCAACTAAACTGGTTATGCGAACTAATGTCGGAAGCCTACTTCTACGTTCGCACGTGCGCGTTCTCTAAACGCAACGAGACTCTAGACGAGAATTCTATCCTTCTCGAATTCCGAAGGACTATGGAAAACTTAATCTCGTCGGGTCTCGAGATAAAAGGATTAAAAAAAAAAGGAAGGAACGGAAAATTCAATAAACCGCGGAAAATTGGTTTCCATAATTTCACATAGGATTACAAATATTTCACGAGCACACGATCAACCTCAGCCAAGTTTGTCCAGATTTCCTGCTAGACTAAAAGTTATACATTCTAATATCTCTTCTCTAATTGAAATTATCCGTCGAAATTTCGTAGGCATACCCTGGGACTCGTTAATGCACTGCTCACTCCTTCCTTAGCACGTCTTTATCTACCTCCAAGGAGATCTACTTGGCTCACCCCGTTACGCGACTTCCCTTAATCCGCGAGATTTTACACGCCATAAGCGTATGACGATTTTCTGGTCTAACCGTAACATTCCACATACACATACACACCCAGACATATACGAATTCATTGGAAGCCTCGTGTAATCGGATGAACCCGAGCTCAAAGTCTGCGAGCTGAAGTGTTAGTAGTCATGCGCACACGTGTCTACAAGCGTAGAGAAGCGAGTTCTCATCACCACTCGCCTACTCCGCAGTCAAGACGATTTCGTGTAACTGGATTGCGTCCTGTCTTGGCAGTAACCATCTATTATCATCTCGCATGCATAGAGCGCCCCGTAGGAGCACTCGTCCGCCTTTATCCCCTTGGAAGCCGCGTACGATTGCGCGTAAATGAATATGTAAGCGTGTCGTCGCTCGGATATCGTTTAATTTGCTTCACGCCTCCGCAGTACTTGTCCGTGAATCACTGCTACTTCGTCACGGTAACTGGGGATCTATCATCTTTCACCTTGAAATTACGCGATTCCCATTTGCCTAATTAGTCTTCGGCGTGGGACGGTTGACAGTCGACACCTGACTCGTGAAATTATTGCGCGTCCCCGTACACGAGAGGCCGAACGAGGTTAACGATCCAATCCGAAGAGGAAACGTATGGATGGCATCGGACGAGTTACGAAGTTGCACCGATGGACGTAACAACGACACCACCAAGTCCCCCGGTTTCAATCCTCCGGTGACCTTAGACCCTCCTGTCACGCGTGGAGAACGGAAAGGAGGTGGCGGAGACCTGATACCGGGTCGGTGCGCTAACAGATTTACCGTATGCAACGTCAGAAGCATTATGAAACTCTGAAACTGCCTGGGATCGGCTACTAACTTAATTGACGGTTATCGGCCCGTCCTGTCATCGCGAGCTACGCTCTCCTGCTCCGCCTCCGCTCCGCCCCCCAATCAGTGAGAAGCTTCTGGGTGAAACTGTTCCTGGTCCAGGCGGGAAAGTAGATAAGCGACTGGCAAAGGAACGAGAGGGACAGGGATGGAAAAGAGGACGACGAGAGTGGTGGAAGTTTGGCAGAGGATAAGGAGCGCATACAATTCCGCTCGGCCTCAAAGCTATTCTCCTATCTGCGCGGACATTCTCCTTCCCATCCTTCTCATCCTCCACCTTCCCTTATCTCTCGTCCGCCTGGCCAGAAGGCGATCGTAGGTTTTAATCGTAACCGGACGATATACCTGTTCAACGGACAGTTGTATCGCTCGATTTATCGCAAGCCCACGGCAACTGCTACGAGGTCGACGATACCGGCAGGAGGCAGATGGACTTCGATTGCGCGTCAAGCCGGTGCGCGGTGGTCGATACACGCGCCATTACCCCGAGGGCGGTCGTAGCATCGGAGGCGCCCTGGCGACTTATGAAACTCGTTAACTAGTTGGAACGGTGCGATAACTTAATTGCCGATAAGCAGCGCGCCACCCCCGTGGATTTATCCTAGGAACGATGGAAAGAGTTTTCCCCCGGTAAGAGAATCAAGATTGCGGTGCTTGTTAATCAACAGGAAGGTTAAATTGAAATTTCCACGAAGTAGGTGGAAGTGTGGGACACACGCGGGACATCGTGGTCCTCGTGTGGCCGAGGGAACGAAGGACGAGCCGGTTGCCCGCCGGCGAGATAACAGATTTACTTGGACGCGCCAGTCAAGAGGGTTGCGAAACTTTGGAACCGGCCGAAATTTATCGGTAACTCGATTGGGAGGGGGGGAGGGGGGGGGGTTACCAGCCGCCTTTATAATCATCCTTCGTGTCGTCGCAGGACGACGAAGAGGCTGGCTCGGTCGGAAAGTCGGCGTCGTCGTGGAGCAACTCGGCGACGGCGACGGAAAAGTAATTCCATGCGATAAGGGGATGAGGAGAGGACGCGGAAGAAGACAGGAAAGGGATGGAATAAAAAGGACGAAGAGAAATGGAGGGATAGGAGGCGTATAACGCGGGGTCGAACAAAGCGAATGGAACTAGAAGGATTTCCATCGTTTAAACGCGAATTAAAGACATCGGGTTCCTTCGAGGGAAGGCAAATTACAGCGTGGCCTCGAGCTCTCTCTCTCTCTCTCCCTCTCTCTCGCTCGCGCGTGCAAAACGGCAGCCGGTTAAATTACGATGCGCGGTACGACGTGTCAGGAGGCCAATCGACTTTGCTCCTCTGTACCCGACTCCGCCGGCGGCTCCCTCCTTTCCTATCCGCCTAGTGCGCTCCCGAGCACCGCTAGCGTAACAGATTTACCGGATGCAACGTCAAGAGGAATGCGAAATTCCGAGGCTGGCTGAAATCGATTGGTGGTAACTTAATTAGCGGTTACTGGCCCACCTCCTGGAACGACGTCGTTCGTGCTTTGGGCGACACTTAGGCTCTGCCACGGGGTTTAGGCTCTTCCTGGATGGGACTAATGCTGGAGGCGAGAAAATGCGGCTGCGAGAAAGAGGGGAGTAGCTTCGAGAAGGTATGAAATCAAAGTGGACAATTTCCGTTCCATTCTGTTCTGCTCCAACACAGTGGGAGACGTAGTTGACTTCCGAAAAGGAAACAGTAGAATCGTAGGCGTTGCTTTGGCAATGCTCGCATAATTCGAAATGTCAGGCCCGTTGAAAGTATCGATCGAGTGACAGATCGCCGATACAATTGCTTCCAACAACGATACATGGCTTTAGAACAGGACAATGCTCGACAACCATAACCGCTTTACCAAATGCGGCAGCACTTGGACGGAGGATCGCGAAACTCCGGAATTGGCCAGAATCGGCTGGTAACCTAATTGGTACAAATGGTCCGCGCGTTCGTCCATTACCGGCGCGAACGAAGGTTCGATCCGCCGTTCGTACACCTCCGAGAAGCATTCCGAGTAACAATAAGGCTTAAGAAAATTTTGGAAAAGAATTGAAAGATGAATCGACTAATAGGAAAGAAGAAAGGAAAAAGATTGGAAAATAATTTTCTTCCACTCACCCTAATCATGTTATACCGTCACTTACGATCCCGCAGAAATTCGTCTACCCTCGCATGAACGAACACCGCGGCTACGGTTAATAATTGGCAAGTGCAGGCCACGAGTTTCCACGAGCACGTGCCGATGATTCAAAGTGAATTCAATACCCGGCCCATTGTGTTACGGCACGAAAATAAACTAATTAGCTCGTTGGTATCAGCCGCGCGGGCCAATTGTAACTGGAATATGAGAACGCAATTTCGCCCCTTTAATCGTCCATCCTACCACACGGGATAACTGTCTTCCTTTTTGCACCGGTAGCCTGGTCGCGAAAGGCGTGCGTTGTCCAATGTCAATTATTCAAAGTCCCCTGTCTGCGCTCGCTTACTCTCAAAGGGAATACCGTAGTTATCGTTATCCTAGTCGCGCGATAAAACCGCATCCTTTGCGAATCGATCGGCACCGACAAAGCTCCCTCATCCCGATCCCTTCCAAATTAAGATGAGAATAAAATCGTCTTAGGTGAATCCGGGGAGAGGCTCGTACGAATGGAGAAGAGCGCGTACCGACATCCCGGCATGGGCAATAGGACCCTGTTGAAATCGAATTTGAGAGCATCGGGAATAGGGAGCTGGGAGAACTCGTCGACCGACAAAGGTATTTCGCGAAACGATTGCCACTCCCGTCGTCGGCGCCCCGTCAGTCCCAGCGCGGGCGGGCGCGCGCAGTCTCAATCTCTATCGGAGGATACGCAAGGACGTTCGAACGAGTCGAGTAACATGAAAATTCCATTGTGCGATGCGACGAGCGAGGAAAAGGGGCTGAGAGGAAGCGGTGGAGAGGTGGGACGCTCGACGTTACAAAGTCTGGGCGCAATAGTGGGGATGAAAATGGCGTGCCAGCGACTCTTGTCGCCCACTCGATGCGATTTAAATTACCCTTGTCTCCGGCCAACCCCGTGTGAAAAGGAGTCGAGTGGGTTAGCCGATGCGCCACCGCCGGAAATACTCTCCGTTCCCTGCTCCTCTCATTCTCCGCGGCATAACTCGCCGCGGTTTAATAAACGTGTTCTTCTCGGCCCCCCTTTCCTGTTCATTGTTTTCATTACAGTGCGGCGCCGTTCGTTCGCTATTTACGAGGGCAGGTAAAGCCGTCACTTCGATCTCCTTCTTTCGCTCACGTGACGAATTGGAGAGACAAGGAGAAGAAGGCCAACTTGTCTCGGGATTGTATCGCCACCACGAGAGAATTGCGATTTTTCTCCAAAAATGGAGCGCACAAGCTACGAAGGGATTTACCGGGAGTCGCGTAGATTTTCCAGGATTTCTCATTGTCCTCGGAAGCGCGTGCTGGCCTTTCCTCGTAGTCGATTACTTCGATCCCACGGGCCGGGATGATCCGCAAAGAGTTATCCTAAACCCCTCGTTCCATAAAAAACTCGGGCGATAATGGTCACTGTGAACTGGTCTAACAGCCTCTCGACTAATCCTCTCGTTCAACCTGCTCGTTCTCCTGGAGCCGTAGACGATTCGCTGTTTTCAGAACGTCCTGAATACTCGCGACGATCCACCTATTAATTTTTCTCGAAACCTCTCCTCCGTTGGGAAATAATCGAGATTCCTCGAAGAGAAGCAGCCAAAGTAGAGGTACGCGGTTGCGACAACAAACCGATTCCCCCGAACGGCGGAGCATTTCGATAAATGATTTCTATCGCGCTCCGTCCAATCGCACCGATAAATAAGGCAGTCGGCCATTCGGATTCTGGGAATGGCTCGCGCGAGGACTTAGACTCGGTTAACGGAGAAAAACTGTTATTGTCTCTTGGGGAATTAGTGGCGACTTAATGCGGGCGATTTTTACGGTACGTTTGGCAAGTGCCCGGCTGGTGCCACCCCTAAAGTCGCAGCCACCTAAAGGCCGTCTTTTCTGCTTACTTCTCCATCGCTTCCCTTTTCTCCCTCCATCTCTCTCTCTCCCTCTCTCCGCGTTCTCCTCTTCCCCGAGAGTCCCTGGCCTCCTTAACTTTCAAACGTATTACTTCACTTCGTCCATGCGAGAAAATCCAAATACGCCACGGCATACCCGCATTCCACGTAAATCCGACGCGACGGTGCTTACGGTAACTGCATGAATTTTTGAGATGGTACCATCTTACCGAAGGAGAGATGGAGTATGATAAGGAGGGATGGGATAAAAGAGAAACGTCGGGTCCAAGACTGACGGACGTTTCAGCTTTCGCAGAAATGAGAGAGATGAAAATTTTACGCCGTAGACATGGACAGAGAATAATAGAAGCGCACCCCCTTCGATATATTTTTCACGCAGCTCATGTTCGCAAAAAGGATGAAACCGCCGTATGGATGGCGGTGGAAGGAGGGTAAAGAAGAATTTTCAGGAATCCGAGGATCTTTGGAAATTCTATAGCGTGCATCATACGCACGGATCAGTCCACTCCGACACCAAACTAAAATATTGTAAACTCTCAAAACACAATAAAACTATTTCGTGTAAAACCACGCATCAAAATTCTGAATTCTCCAACGAGCACACGACCGTTCGTGTTCCTAAAAGACCGTCAGCGTCCACTCCGTCGTTCTACACCTCTCCCGATTCTCTCTCACCGTCCATTCTCCTATCGAACGTCATGTACCACCATCTCTACCCTCTTCACCTCCTCCATCAGGGTCTCCATCTCCCCTTACGACCCGATCTCTCGCGCGAGCGTATGAATGCAGGTTAGACGCGCAGGTACACGCGCCTAGGAGAGATGGAGGTACGATGTGTGCACTTGATATCTATGCATGAGTTGGCACACACGCGTGACACGCTTCGCTATGTCACTGTACCCTCTCACATATTCCTCGTCGTACAGGCTCGAGGCTAAGTGGACGCGCGCGCGTACCCTCACTCGCTGCGCACCGCGAAACTGGAACGCGCGGATTCTCTACCCCTCTTCCTCTTTCTCCTAGGCGCGCGCGCGCTCACACGCGGAACTTCTCGCGTGTGTCCTGCCTCCCACACCGATAACCAGCAGCCTATCTCGATGGCGCGAGCGTATTTCTTAGTGGTGCGCTCGGAGCTGTGAATCGTACGAGTGTAAGCCACGACGAGGAGAGGAAGAGGATGAGGAGCGTCGTGCCGTGTGTGTCTATGAGGGGTAGTTAGCTGGTGCTCGGTGGTTGCGACGTCGGGACGGTGGTGGTGAGCCGGGATCGATCCAGGGACCACGGCATCATCCTCTAACCCTCAACGACCGACTCAACCCCACCTCCGCCCTCTCTGTGCACCATACACCCTCGCTTCTCTCCCCCTGATACTCTCCTTCAAGCCCACACCCCCTAACCACCCCCGTATCTCTCCTTTTTTCATTCTCTCCTTCCCTCCCTCTCACCGTCTCTCATCCTCCTCTTCCTCTTCCTCGCCTATCCATCTCCTTCTCCTCTCTCCTTTTCTTTCTCTCGATTCGTGTCTCCGTCGCGGTGCCATCTCCCTCTCTCTCTCTTTCTCTCTATCTATCTCCTTTTCTCCTCTTCTTTCTCCTCCTCCACCGAGATCTCATCCTCGCGGAGCCGCCACCGCCTTATGGAACCCCTCTATCACGGACAAATAAGACCTGCATACCGGGCTACCGTAGTATGCCGTAAGTGCGCACCCCCTCGAACGACCGACGGCTCTCGTCCGGAACATCGCTGTGGATAGAGTCGTCTGGAATCGAAGGGAACTCGAGTGGATGAACGATAGGTGAGTCTAGAACGAGAGACGAAGGAATGGCTGAGCGTCTCACTCATTCGTGGCTCGCTCTATGCAACCGGCTAGCGATAAGAACAGTGAGAGCGTGTCGATCGATCTCGTGGTGAAAGGAAGAAATTTACGAATTGAATACCATTGTCCTCGGATGCTCGCGCCGATGACGAGGAGGGTATTTGAATAGTCGGTGGGATATCGTTGGCGTGGAATCGATCGTTAGCCGAAGCATCGACTTAGCCAAGTTCAAGTCAAGTGAAAAGACGTAAAAGGAAGGTCATCGACCTGTAAGAATCTCCTTAAAATCAGGAGTGAGGTCTCTCGACCGTGTTCGGCGAGATACTCTCATTGGGGAGCGAAGGTAACTGGAGTGGATGAATCCTAGATAACGTTTACCGCAACGCGCACTTACCGACTATTTCTTCATCCCTCTTATAATCTTTCGAAACGCGATCAATACTATCAATTTCCTCCGAACCTGTCGACGATACTGAAAAATCAATTTCAAAAACGGTAAATCGACACATATATTTCACGTACCCCATCCCGCAACATCCCACAACCGCGTGAAAGTTCAACGTATACGCTCGCCGTCTTTTCACCCGAAGACGACGTCTCTCGATTGAAAACAGACAATTGCCGAAGCTTCCTTACTCGTATTCAATCCAGACCCACCTACCTATCCCCGGCATGTCGAGCGTTACATTCGAATAAGAATATTCAATCGGGCTGGTCGGCTCGATTTCCTTAAACCCGGACGACACTTCTCGTCGGAAAAATCCCACGCGGATAGAATAGTCCGGGGATCGAGCGGCGAGATGCTAGCCAGAGGAGAAAAAAAAACGATAAGAGAGAAAGGCCACGCTGAGAATCGAATAACCCTGGCAGGAGCCAAGGATTGTAAGCTCGTCCTGCTTCTTCGACCCACCCACGAAAACTCGGTGAATTCTCCGGAGAGAATGCGTAGTCGAGGTGGGCCTGACACGCGCGAGAAATTTAAATAGACAACTCTGGGCACTCGGAACGTCAGCTCGGTTCACCGTGGACGACACCAGTTTTGAACACCCTCGTACCGGGGAATAAAAATAAGCACCACCCTCGAGAACAACCCTTATCATCGTGGAAGGAGAAGATCGCGAGAGATCGAGAATATCCCACGCTTCGCCGACTCCTTACAAGCTTCGAGCCGTGGGGTACGCGCGAGATCGAATGCTTCGCTTTTCAGCCTCCTACCCCGAAAGTCGTTAAGTCCGGAATAGAATGGAATCTCGTCTGTGGAACTGCGATTAATAACGCGACGTCCACGCCCCCTATCGATCGATCGCCATCCCACCACCCCCGTTTCAATTTCTCGACGAGAGAAGGGATGCGAGGGGGTGGTCTCGAGATATTGCATCGCCGTTCCTCCGGTGATTATCCTACACGAGGCCGGAAGAAAGGAGAAGACTGGAGATGGGCGACGGAGAAAAGGAAGCAGGGCTGATCGTCCAAAACTGTTTCGGGTAAACAGATCCGCGTCGCGTGGAGAAAAGCGATTCTCTGCCGCGGGAGAGTGACGGGTTGAGGTTAGGTCCGGATAGGAGTAGAGGACGTCAAAGTGTTAAGCGACGGAGGAGGAACGGCAAAGGAGGCGCGATGGTAGGAGAAGCGACGAGAGACGTGGAGAAATAGAGGGACGCAGGCTGGGTGATGGAGGCGTCTCGTCTGGGCCCCGTCCTTCTTTGATCAACGACGATGACACCGTCGACCACTGTCGACGACGACGACGTCGTCGTGATTCCTTTATCGCGTCTAACGATAAGTAAAGCTCCGCTGATCGCACGTCGCCGCAGCAGCGAGAGCCGAGAGTTCCACGAGATGAATAATCCCTTTTACGACGGATCTTTTACCGTCCGGGGAATATAACGCGCTTCCGCGATCGCGAGAGGAACGCCTCCGGTGAGTAGACAGGGTGGGTTCCGACGGCCTGTAAAGAGAGTTTGTCTTCTCGGAGGACCGGTATATTTAATTGGACGGGTAAGGGTGCCGGTGAAGTCGCGGACCACGGAATATCGTCCTTGAGATTCTTAACGAGCGAGTTGCCGCGTTCCACGCGTCCCTTTCTACGAGTTTCGCAGTAAGGGTTCAAGATTGGCACGATTCGAGTGAGCTTTTTATTAAATCCTCCTGAGATAATATTCTCACTCGTGTGCTTTCAAAGTGAGAGCAAATAGTAATAATCCATCTTTATACGACCGTGCGCTCGCTCCCTTCACAACTCCGTCGTCATTCATTAGGCACGTAACTCACTTAACTCGTGTAACACACTCAAGACACTTGACTCACTCTCTTGTCAGCTGCAGCTCGCACGTTACCGACCCTTTTGCCGTCCTCGATTTTACGTGACGAGTGTCGGTCCCCATCACGAAACTCTAGGTTACTTTTCGGCGGTTACATTTCACAACATTGTCACATATAATAATGTAACCCAGGACGTAAATAGGGAAATGTATGTTTCCACGGGAACAGTGACTTTTTGGCACTCCAAGAGCGTTTATCCGTAAATACGTGGGTCGTCGGATTCGCCACTGAATTGCCAATTGGCTATGCTCTAAAAGCACCCTCTCGCGCCACGCTGGCAGGTGTATCCGATTGGATGATAAAAGGGAATGGTCTAATCCTCCCGATAAACCAGGCCTGCGTGGCCGTACCACCGAGTGTCGGTGGTGGTGACCGTAACCAGGATGGCGGTGGTCCCACGAGCTCGTCCATTTCCATGTAACTCAGGGGCTACACGAGTGGCACGGTGGAACTTCTACGTTCGAAGATAATAAGGCTCGCATGCCAGACACGAGGAGTATGCCATGTCGTTAAACGACCTTCTCGACTTCTCTTAAGAATTTTCTCTCTCGTCGCGCCAGATTCGCCCGTGCGCCTCTTCTCTACACGACTCCTTATTTCTCCCTTCCGCTCTTTTCCTTCAGACCTCCCTCGCCCAGCGCCGTCGCGTCGTTTCCCTTGGAAAGGGCAGACAACGTTGACGTTGCCTGGGCACCTGTACTACCAGCGGACGATAACGACCGTGACATGCCAAGAGGACGAGGGAGGACGGAGAGGATGGAGAATAGAAGGAAAGAAACGGAGAAGAGAAAGATGGATAAAGATAGGGACGACCTTGGGTGCGACCTTCCACTCGTCCTCCTTCTGTTCCTCCACCACCACCTTCCCTCGTCCTTTTTATCCGCCCACTCGTCGGCTGCAGATCGCAATCAGTTCGTATCTCTACGCAAGCCACTTTAATCCGTCCCGAATTCATTTAACCCATTTACCCAACGCGCGAGCGAGCGTGGAAGGTGGGAGGAGGTGGAGGAGGAGCACGAATTCGGGCCGAAAGTCGACAAGTTATCCCCTTCGACCGACTTTTTCATACTCCCGTTCGCCGTTTTCAATTTCGGCCGCAGCCGTGGTCGAGCGGTGAATGCCATCGCTAACGAGGATTAAGCGAGAAAAAGTTCAGTATAGGTAATCTCAATTTAAAGAACGTCCGGTTTCGCCCCGGGTCAACCGAACCGATTGCTTTTCTCTGCCTCTCCCCGCTATTCAGCCTACCGTGCATTCGTCAAGTACAGGCGAACTCCTCGTGTCGCGCGACAGCATCGAAATCCAGTATCACGAGGCTGCGGACAAGCGTAACTTCCTCCAAAAGCGGCCGTGTTATTCGATCCCCTAAATATTCCGAGTGGGGTGTATCTACGTCGGTGGAGGGGCAATAATCTTGGACATTTTAGAGGACGTTCTACCGCTTAATTTTCCGTGTACAGGCAGGCAGGGAGCGGGAGAAGCGGAACGGTCGGTAGCTCGCGCGCACTTACCAGCATCGCGTGCTCTCTCGCCACCCTCTACAGGCCACCTTTCATTCCACCTCCTACGGAATTAATTACAACCCGAAATTCATTTGTCAAAGGCGAGTAATGCGCATTATACGGAACCCGGGCATAAGATTCTCCGGAACGCCCTTATAAATGGCCTTTCCAGACTAACCGACGGGGACGCCAGGCGTCGGCACCGCCCCACCCCGCCCGGCCGCGACTCGCGCGCCCGTTTCTTGCGCGCACCTCCTTCCATCCTACCACCCTCCTCTTGTCACCCTTGGCTGCTCCCGTTCTCCAATTATAACGCGCTCATGTACCGGCCGTGACGTAGTCGGATGCTGCTCCAATTAAGCGATCGAAGGAAACATACGGATCGAGTGCATCCCCCTCCTCCTTCCGTGCGCATATCGGAGAATTTAGCCCCTCCTCGATATTTTCTTCATCGCACCGTACCGCTTCGATTCTCGCTCGTCCTTACACTAGCGCGTTCTCTCTCTCAACCTCTCGTAGCTCGTTATAGGGAAACGACGAGCCGGTGCGCCTTGTGCCGCTACACGTCGTGACGTTACACGTGCTTCGTGCTTGCAGCAAGTCTCCGGCATCAAGGAAAGCATTCGCTTTTAGATTAACGGCTACTCCGGTTGAATTTCCTAGAAACGATGTTTCTCTACGGACTGGTTAAACTTGCGCGTTTCTCAATAATGTTTTCCTTCTCATCACTAAAGAAAGAGAGTGGCGATGGTGACATACCCGTGAAATTAATCTCACGAATAAATACCATCGATCACTCGTCCCAAGGATGCCTAACGTACCACCCTTCCTCAAGTATCCTCAATAAAATTCCTTCTCGCTCGTCTAAGCATTCGACTGTCGCGCATCTCCAGCGTAGATCGATCACAGTTTTTATTTACGCATCGGCTCCCTGCGATGGGAAATTGTAAACCGTGACGCTGGAACTTGGCGGTATTCCCTGGGGCTATCGCACGCAGAAGGCCGCAGGGAATTGGTGGACGAATGACCTGCGCCGACGGTGCTCGTGCCCTGCCGCGCGTCGCGTTCACCGTACCGGCAAAGCCGCACGAAGCGATAAACGTCACGCCAGTCAAGCGGCTGACCCCAGCGGGGGGTCATCGTTGTGTCAAGATCGATCAATGATCGTGTTATCGAGGAGGGACGATCATGTTGACGTTGACGTCGACCTCATCTGTCGTCGGCCATGGTATTACAAGATCGGCGTAGGTGCGCGCCGTACAAACAATGCGCCATCGTCCAGTCCTTCCCCACCAACGTCACCCTACCATCCCTTCGTGCCCTTACTCCATCCTGCCACAACCTCTCACGCACACTCACACCCACTCGATTCTCCCTCCCTCGTCCTTTGTCCTTCGGCCCTTTCCCTCCGTAACGAGAGGCCACCATCTAGCAACGTGGCGATAACGCCGGGGCAGGCAAGAATAACAATAATTCCCGAAACGACCATACAACGAGACGATAATCCCAGGGAAATGTTTGCTATCGCGCTGCGTTCAATCCCCTTTACGCGCTCTCCACCACCCTCCTCCGTCCCCGATGATACGCCGCGCGTTAGCGTGCTATAATGATAATAATGCTCGCGAGAGCGAGCGACCGAGCGAGCGATATCGATCTCGAAATTCATTAACCCTTTGATAACCGACGATCACCGGAGTAGCTGCGCGCGCCGTACCGTACATCCCGCATTTTGTAATTATTTCGCGCTATCGGGCGCCATTGGGTCACGCGATATCACCGCACGGATCCGGAGAAAGGGCATTCGATATGGCTCCGATGAGAAGCGGGCGGTGTGCGTTACACACGTTGCTAAGCAGGAAGAACGAGATGGCGGTTGGTAGGTGGAGCTTGTGGTGGAAAGAGGGTGGAAATAAATGCGTAATTAAAGTGGACGAGTGTAGAGAAAAGAGGGACGGGCGAAAAAGCGCATTAAACTTCAAGTGTCCTCGGTTGGCCCAGCTCGCGGGATTCCTCTGGACGTTCCTATCCCTTCTCATCCCTTTTTATCCCTTTCCACTCTTTTCTCCTCGCTCGGGATATCTCTCCGCTCTCTCATTCTCTCTGGGCCGCGGGGTCGCGAGCTCGCAGCCGAGGCAGAAGACTGCAAGTGACAGTCTTATATTTTCCCCGGGCACAGTGTTCGCCCTAGTCGCGTCATCACGCTACGGTGATCCTTCCTTCGTAGCACGTGCCGGCTGCCGCTCGTGCGGTTACACCAACCGCGGTAGACTTGCGCGTTACCCACCAGCACCCATCCGCCCCGTTCCGCTACGTTTAGTCCGCGCGACCGCAATAAGATATCACCGTTAATTTGTAACTTCCTTCTTCCTCTCTACGCTTCCGGGATGGCGGTGGCGCCACAGTGGCGGAGACACGTGATGTGGATTAACGAAAGCTCGTGAGTCGAAAAGAAATTGTACGAGATGCGTGGTAGGAGAGCGAAACTGCGTTACAAGGGAGCGTATCTTTCCGCAAGCGGATAAACGTGGGTTTCCTTGTATTCTCGAAAGTATACACGTTGAAGTCAATGGGCTCTAGAGTAAATTACGAGCTCGAAATTATTTATGCGAGACGTATAAAGAGACGAAAGAGTCGTGTGAAAATAGCTCTCGGTTCGTAACAACAATTGGCAGTTCATTTGCGCATGGCTTCCGATGAAACCAAGCGATCAACCAATAACCGGATATGCAGTTTGCCCTCTCTCTCGTTCCTCTTTGACGGTAAATTGGAATATCGTGTAAATTGATAATATTAATTGCATATCGTATCGCGCGTTGAATTAAAAGAACAAGATTTATTTTAACGAGACAGGCATCGGTGAAAATAATGCAATCCAATAAAGCGCTTACAATCGACAACTGAGCCCGCTTCTCCGATGATTCGACCAGTTACGAATTCACCGTTTACAGTCAACGTTTAAAATCTCCCGCGGCAAATGATGCATCGCCAATATTGACTTATTACGTATTGAACGGGAGATCATGCGGACGTAATAATGTCCGTTCGTTTCGCCGAGAGAAAATGAGAATGACAAGGAGCCGTCCGCGATGTCAATATTATAAAGGCAAATAAGCCGTCGCGCTTGAGCGGCATGGGTTACACTATGCTAAAGATTTTTCAATTTTTCACCGTCCCCCTAACATTAATACCAGAAGGAAGGGGTGAGCGCGAGTCCAATCGAAACTCTCCAGGATAATACAGGGATATACCGACCGAACGAAATCGCGCGAACGGGACCGCCCAACTCACGTGGTATAACTCGATCGAGCGGAAAATTGTGGAAAGCTAATAATAAACTATGGACTTGTAACAATGTGCGCGGATAATCGCTTCCGATGGGTCACCGTTCGCGATCATTAATGCCCCTTCGAGTCAGAACTTCGTCAATTACCGCGAAAAATTTCACGTTAACTAATCCGAATCGAGTTCGGGGCACCCGGAATGGTTGATTTAATAACGCGCGACTGTGGCTTGGTAATGTGAAAAGAAGAATGGTGAAGTCAATTCGCCGAACGAATAATAATTTCCAATCACACGCGTGATTCCTCGCAAGGTATCGCACCGGCAACGTAGCGTCCCACGCGAGATCATCGCGACAATGGCGTCGTTACGTCGGGGTGGTAAAACGGGAAATGACAATCGCAACGACAACGGGCGGTATCTCGTACGCTTCGTCGCTCCGCAATTGCATCGGCGACATCGCGAGTGGCTGAGAGAGAAGGAGGAAGTGCAGAGTTTGGGGAAGCAAGAGGGGTTGAAAGTTTCGAGCATTGCGCCTGACAATCTTATCTGCGTTCGTGTCTCTCTCTCTCTCTCTCTCTCTCTCTCTCTCTCTGTCTCTCTCTCTCATCCCTTCGCGACACACACTCCCTCCGTAATTATTCGTCGCGTGTGCATCCAGTTCCCACGCGAGTCTCGCCCGCGATAGGCGGGAACACCTAGACACCAATTTTGTTAATTTAATTGCGGGGATGACGGGCGTGCGAGAAGAGAGCAATTCATTCGCGTGTTCGATTATAGAGAACTTCGAGCGAACGAAACTTCGTTTACGCAGTTACTGTGAATCGTAGTTTTTAAATCAAACTTACGATTACCAAGCTGTCCGTAATTCATCTATTATACAACGTACACGTATTCTATATACGAGAGAAAGGAGTTAACGTAGAATTTAATTACACGAGCAAGGACTGTATCGAACTTCGCTTAAAATTACTTCGCGATTTGAGTTTCACGAACTGCGCTTCGTATTCTTTCATGAGCGCCCTCCCTCGGCATCCCTGTAAGCGCTATAGGAAGTGCTTTACAAAGAAAGTGCGGGAAGTGTATTTACTCTCCGGAAGTCGGTCGGTGGGAGTCGCGAGTGGCCGAGCTCGCGCAAAGCCACGGGTACCTGGAAACAACGTGGTCTAAAGCAGGCTGTCAAAGCGCACAAAGCTCCGCGTCGAGGAACACATCGTACAAGTTCTGGCACCGATAGCACGAAATGGCTCTGGATAGACGTGGAAATTGTCGAGGGAGAAATCTCACCCGTTGGCGAAGATTAATATAGCGTGATCGTACAGCTCGTCGAATAGCAGCGAGCCAGTCTATCGTGTCGGATAGCACAGAGAGCGAAACTCGATCCAATACGGTCGAGCATAATTAATATCCAGTGGGACTTCCGATCAACTGGTAATACACGTCCAAAACGAGGAAAAATTACCGTCGCGTTAGAAAATCCGAAACAGCGCTGCTGAGTGGAAAATATTTCCCTATGGAATAAGGAGGAACAATTCGATCGAATTCCTTCGTTACACCTCTCTCCGAGCACTCTCGATATCTCAACACCAACGAAGCAACTCGTCCCGATATCTCTCAAGATAATCATTCTCGAATTAATCGTAAACGCGGTACACATCGCTCAGACCGCCCCCAGCATGTACAGGTTGTTCATGATAACCCGTTTTAGCTCGAGAGACACGCCTATTATGCGATTCGGTAACGAGTTTGTCAAGTAATTAAGCGAAGTGTGCTGAAACGTGATAACGAGATATACGTCGTCCGGCGCGCGATCAACATGGCCGACCATACGCATCCGGGATGGCCCGTGGAAGAACGAGTACCGTGTGTGTCACATATGTGTATCTCTGTGTGTATGTGTGTGTGGTTACACGGTGATGCCGACACTAGCAATATTACGCGCACGAGTCAGCACCCATTTCTACCCTTCTTCTTCCCCACCTTTTGTCCTCTCACTTCTGCTTCGACTCGACGACTTCCTGCCACGTCTCGCCGTCTCCACCTTCTCCCTCTCGTTTCATATTCCACCTCTCTCCCGATACCGCCTTTGTCAAAGAAATAATACGGCCGTCCGTTTCCTCGCGTAAGCCGCCGCGCCAGTAATCATTCCCAGCACGTGCCGAGTTCTCCTCGGTGTGCGGTCTCGGTGGCGGCGCGAGCGGTCTGGCCAAACCGAGAGCCAAGCCTGTTACGCACCGTTTCCCACGCTACCGCAATACCGCGACCGTCGTAATTTGTAAACTCGAGCCCACCCGGTATACAAGGGGGTGTACCAGACCAACGACGCCACGCTCGAGGAGACGATCCGATGGTTTCGAGGGTAAAAAAGGAATGCTCGGGCGTCGGCTGTCGGTGATGATATACTGGCCCGGGGAATTTTCAGAAAATATTTTCCTTTTTTCGCACAGACCGACTGGAATCTCCAATTCTCGTGGAATTTTTGATAAATTAACCACGGACGTTTCATCGCATATCCGAGAAGCGGAGAACCGTGGAAAATTCCAGTGAGAAGCCAATTAATCGTCGACATAGACATCCAGGCTTTCGCGATTTAGAGTTAAATTGGTCGGCGCGTGGTACATTGTTTATGTAAATTATCCGATTCGTCAACTTTAACCAGTCGTCCGAATACGTGTTTAACATGTGGATAATGCTCGCGCCTATGCCGGGGTTATGTCTCGCCTGTGCCATGAGCGCTTAACGTTTCGAATGCGAGTTGCATTAAACGCTCGTATTTCTGGAATAATATACACGTTTGGCATTATCGAGGAAACCGTTTGCGGTGCGCGTATATTCGAGTATGTCACCTTTATCCGTAATATACCAATATTAGAACGGCGCAAGGATGAAACCTGTGTATGGAACGACGTGGGAACTATAACATTTCTCGGCGTAAAAATGTAAAAAACAAGAAATTAAAGCGAATCAACGAGCATAAAATGAAAAAACGAATCTGCAAACGACAAATTTTCGATTCGCATCAACGTTGCGTTCATCATCCAATCTCACATTTCCGGAAGCTCCGAAGCGAAGGACGGCCGTGATTCGGTAACGAGAGTTCGCCACGGTAACAACGTGGCCATAACGAGTTTGTTAACTAATTAGGGATGCTGGAAATGGAGATCAACATCGAGTACACGTAGAGCGAGCGGTGTTATAACGCTATCGCTACCCTCTTCCACGCACCCGAGCCCTGTAATAACGTCTCCCCTTCATGCGCCTAGAGCGCATCGCGTTAGAAATTCGCGTTCTCAGCGTAGAAATCATCGTCTAATTTGAGAGTTCTGGCGATACGATGAAAGCGTAAAAGTAATTTATGCCGATCTGTGCGTGAAGTGGAAATAACTGAAAACATTTCCGCTCGTAACTTTTTCCTCGTGCAATTTGAAACAATTCCGGTTTTCAGAGAGCTATCCCCGCTGCTGAACTATCCTTTGCCTATTAACATCACTCACATATATTTCTGTCCATTGTCTTCTGAGTACTGGACAGTTGGAATCGTTCTGTAGTTATAATATGACCGCGAGCTCGACATTCATGTGCAGCAGTGAGCTTTCACGAATCGTCGGACTCCACGTTTCGCAGTCAGTCGCGACGATCATTAAATACGCATTGTAATTTGGAGGAATGTTCGTTTCCGTGCGATCGACCACAGGAATCCTTGTAGGAGTTAGGACGATAGGATACCTGATAGAACTACGGCGGAAGTGACGTTTAATTGAGTCTGGTAGTGTTGAATTTACGTTTGAAGCCACGGTATTCCACGAAATCTACGAATACTTCACATTGCGAATATTGTTCTCCTCGTTGGGCAGAGTGAAACTGACGTCATTATTTCAAGCGAGGTGAAATTGTTGGCAAAAGTTATCATGCAACGAGTACGTAAAATTACCAGCGAACGCGAGCTCGACAGTTCTTTTTCAGGAATATTTTTGTATGAAAAAAGTATTAACCTACTCGATGCAGTGAATTTTCCAAATGGAGCAAAATTACGAACCGGACCGGCCAATGGAACTCTGTCACGTTCTGCCCGATGTAAAACCGAAGGTAAATTGTACGAGACGCTTGACCGAAGAGGAGCGAATGTGGACGTAGAGGAGGAGGAGGAGAAGGTCCATGCACGAGCAAGCGGTTCCAGCGGAACGGCATGGAGCGTAACAAGTTTGTCAAGTAATTACGCGGGGTGTCGGGAATGAGAGACAACAGCGTGTACACAGAGATCCGAACGATGGTGGTCCTTGCGCGCGATAACGCGCTTCCTCCTTCCCACGTGAAACGTGGCTGGGAAAGCAAAGAGCTTGCAAGCTTGTACCACTCGACCGTCCCTCGACATTCGCGTCGTCGAGAATGACCCCAACAATTTTCGATACCCGAAAGACACTTGTCTTCTCGAGAAAACGTTAACAAAATTTCCTTACAAAATTCTCGAACATCGGGAGACAAGCGAAGTCATTTATACTCTCAGGTAATTGGCCTGGAAATTACTCCACACATGCGCGAATCAATATTTCACTCACTTTTCGCCGGAAAGGGTTCTTTACGCAGAGAGAATAATTCAGTCCCGGAGAGGACAATAAAGATCAGCCCCCGACGTTCACCTTACGCTTCTCTGCCGTTCTCCTTTTTATTCTCCCTCTTCTTCGTCCCCGTTCCTTTTTCCTAAGCGTCGCGGCAATAATTAGTTTTGCGCGCGGCCCGCTCGTGGTCGTTGCGGACACACGGCCTCATTGTAACTTTCTGGTTTACGGGGGACTTACAAACGAGAGACGCGAAAAGACTTTGTCGCCTAATGGCTGCTACATGCTTTACGTGACGAGAGAGAGAATGACGTTTAAGAGGAAGTAGGGTGAGCTGAGTGTAACGACACCGGAGACTGAGAAAGCCCGTGCGTGGCATTTAGAGAAAAATGCGTAGAAAGCTCCGAAGTATTCTTAAAATGTTCTTAATTAATGAAGCACTACGCTAGAAATTTGACGACATCGTGGACCTCTGAAATACGATTTAAACTTCTTTTTCATCGAAAGAAAATCCGCAATGGAAAGGAGCATTTTAATTGGGAGCCATATTTTCCCAGGAAAATTCCTACGTGACGTCATCGTTCTAATGAGCTCTTATGGACCAATTACGCGGGTGCATACCGAGCGAAATGCGACACGGTACGCAGACGCCGACGCTGTCTGACGACCGCTTTCGAAACGTGCCCGTAACAACGTTAACTCCTCCTTCTATCCTAGCTACCGACGCGAGCGGCGGTGCAGCTCCTTCCGGATTTCAGGCATGCGAGGAATATGTTGCACTAACCTGTACTCGAACCGCACTTAAGCGGAGGCATAATCCATACTTAACCCAGTCCAACCTAGGGATTCGGTCTATACTTAACCGTTCTCCTCCTGCACCGGAGGGATCCCGAAACCCGGTGATATCGTTAAAGCACGATTTTATCCTCGACCACTGCTATTTTCGTCCACCCTTCCTGCGCTACCACCCTACCTTACATATCCCCTAAAATATCAAAATTTCCGTTCGCCGCGAAATTTCCCTCCCCCTCGCGTGCTTCGAAAGGCCATCCCTCTTAACGACCCCGATGTCCGATAACGTCTGATAACGATCGATAACCATCGAGTTTGCCTACCGCGTTCGTCCAAGTACGCCGCGTTAGCGTAACGAGCTCGTTAAGTAATTAAGGCGCCTTCCTAAATGAAATGCGACGCCTGTCGATGCGGGAGCGAGAAGTTCTTCGAAATGGAGGGCGTCGATGCTGTAAACGTTATTGAAAGGGTGCCGTTTTTAAAATTTCTGCTTCAATGTTACGCTTTACTTCACGGCCTACGTTGAGTTTTGTTTTATAGTGTCTATTTTCGATAATTGCTCTGCATATTTTTAGTCGAACATCGAACATTTTATCCATCGTGGTTGTTTAGAGACGCGGACAATGCTAATGTATCATGTTGCAGAGAGAGAACGAAGCGCAGAGGAACCATCTCGTATCTACCAACGAGAGAGACTGGGTAACTCAAGGAGACGAGGGTAACGGAGCAGGTGGAGAAGGCGTGCGTGTGCAAGCATCCTGCAGTATGGCCGTTTGCGGTTTCACAACGTCGTCGTGGGGTTTCCTTCTGTCAGGCCACGACTCCGTCTATTTTCCCTCTCCCACCTCGTCCCTCGTCATCGCCAATCGACCACGTAACGTCCTAAATATCAGGTTCCCCGGACAACACCGATTTACTCATTTCGAATGGCAAACGGTTCGCTCTCCTTCGGCGACCGAAGGAAGAAGAGGTCGGAGGGACCGATGGCCTCGGGGTATCGCCCGGACGAAGCACATTCGAGACCGCAAAACGATCGCAATCAGAGGCGCAATTTCGATTTTGCCGTGCAATCGGTAGATTACACGGAGGGGCATATCCATCGACGACGATCGGATAGGCCGGAGAACAGCTCCTATTCTGGACGGTGCCAGGGGTACGTTGCGAGCTGGCGCTCGCTGGTGCCGAGAGAGATAGGCTTCAAGAGCAATAGCCCAATTGAGATTGTCTGGTAGGTACACGCGCGCGCGCGTGCACGCGCGGCAGTGATGAAAGCGGAGATCTCAAATTATGCAAGTGTGCAATTAACTCGGTGTAAGCGGTTTGTCGATACGCGTTAGCACCCACCTTCCTAGCCGTTCGTCCTCCCGTGCCCCGATATCGGTGGAGAGGCACACATGCGTTTTGCACGTAAAATTAATCGTTTCTCTCACCGTCGCTTCCACCGATTCCTCCCCCATACACATCGCCCTGCGCCCAGTGATCGATGCCGAGCGGCATCCGTGAGTTAGACAAAGTGCCACTCCCGGCTAGACGCTCCTATTAAGATAGACCGTCAAGATCGGCGAGTAAACTCCCTTCGATGTATGCTGCACGTTACAAATGGTACTCACCGTGTCCCTGTTTCTCAATCCCCTTCGCCACTCTTCTCTTTCATTGCTTCCTCTCACTGAGCACGAATAATTCGCGATACCTCGCCAGAATCGATTAAATAATTACACGGGACTAATTCTCACTCGGATGAAAAATCCTGAAGCAGTTCTCAGTATTCTTAATTACTTTTGGAAAGGTCCCAAATCCTATTCTGACGGTAGTCAAATGCCGTGCCGTACTGTTGCTGACCCGTGGAAACTACAACCAACCTTCCCGGAGAGTATCCAAACCAGCCGACCCTAGATCTCGGATTTGCCGGATCCCTCCGAGCCGAACCGCAACTAGCATCGTCGGTGAGCCGGGTATCCACGCGCTTGGCAAAAGGCTAGCCAACAGTGAGAGCTGCTTTAGCAACAGAAGCGCACAAACTGACCACGAGCGATCGGAATCGGGATCGAAATTACCGATCGAGGATCATCAGTCTCGCCAGTCACCGTCCAGCAATAACAGCAATTTCATCGTGCAGATGCCTCGCGCAGGTGGAACGAGATCGACCACGAGGCAGGAGCGTAGCGCGACCTATTCGATCATAAAATCGTAAATGTTTGACTAGCTGAGGCAGCAACAACGGCAACGCCAGTAGGAACCTGCAGAAGCGTACGAACCCTGCTTCTCTCATCACGCCCTTGCAACCCTACCACCCCGTTTCCAACCCCCGCGAGTCGTCCACAAATGTCTACATCCACGTCGCATTATTATCGCAGGACAAATCGCTCAAATAAATTATCCGCGTGGCGTGTTTGCGGGCGAGCTAGCAGTTTCCAAGTACGGCGCGGGGTCCCCCGCTGCTGCCTGGCTGGCTGCTCCTCGTCGCAGGTCGATCGAGCGCAATAAATTCCGGCCGGGCTAATCACGCGCGATCGGACGTCACGGTTCCTCCGCGTGCTCGACCGAAATGTAGATAGCTGCGAGAGGTGGTAAAAAGATAGCGGTGGGGAGGGTGCGACGTGAGCGAGTGGCGAGTAACCTTCGGTCTAGATTTTCGAGTATGAAATCCTGCCCGTATGGTACCAACAGGCGCTACCCGAGGTACGAAGGTACGCTTGGCTAACGGCCAACGAGATCGCTTTTCTGGTTAACTCCTCGAAGAGAGATCGATTAGACGATACCAGGGCGATCGGACACGTTATCATGTGGATCGTACAGCTGCGCGTGGTAAACGTGTGCGGGAGAAGGAGAGTTGAAGTACGACGATTTTAGTTTTAACCGAAAAGTCCGCGAGCCGCCTCGACGGATTAGAGAATGGAGGGTAGGAGTTGAGAACAACGATGCTTCCAAGGAGGCCTTTGCCCGAGGTAAATTTCAATTCCCGTGGAGAAGGGTGAAATTGTTTTGGTACCTCGGATCGCTCGGTAATTGGGAATTCGGGGTAGGACTTTGTTATTCCTTATTTTCCACGGATAATCCTCCGGAGTATCTATTATCCTCGAGTTCTTATCAACGGCCGTGGAAGATTCAAAAATATCCTCCGGATCCCATAATGAGGCTCTTATTTTTCTCGTCCTCCCTTCCGGCTTCACTCCCGAGTTTCACCCCGCACGAAGTCCTCCAAGTACCCCGAAACTTTCCCCGGGCTATACGAACTAATCTTACCGGGTTACCCGAACTCTTCGAGCTTCCAAGATTTTTTCCCGATACACCTAGCATACTTCGGGAAATCCCACTTCTTCCTCGACCCATCGTCGCGAGAGAGATTCGAACGTCGCGCGCTGGGTACGTAGATAAGTAAAAGGCAGAGATTCCTAAGAACCGATCGCTACCGGTTACAGGAATATTCTCGACCCAGGCCGTATGAATTTCGTTTGGCGCTCACCCAGCGGGACTGCAATTCAATTTCAGGGGTTCTCCGGTATCGATGTAACAATCGAATCGAGTGTCTCGAATGTTTCCAGTCATTCCCAAATGCAACTCCCCTTCGCGCACCACCCACGTCTTCTTTCCTTAAAGTTACGTTCCAACGATTTGTCGTAAAAGCGAAGAATATCTTCGGAGAGACAGAGAGGAAGAGAGAGACAAAGGGATACTCTCCGATAAAAACCAGCACGTTTATCTCCAAAGTATTCGGTAATCGTGTCCAAATCCGATTCGAATGATTCCATCCCCTTTTCGCCCGTCCTGCGAAAAACTTCTCGAGCGCCGCGCGCGCTCACAGTATCTCGAAGTTAAAAGGAAATTCCAATGAAACTTATCGAATATTCCGCGAACATTCGGGTTGGCTTTCGGCCCGATCGCCTCCTCCCCCGCTCGCCGCAAGTTTCCGAGGGCGCGAACTCTTCGAGGTGTTTCCAAAAGTTTTGAGGCTTATCGAACCGTTCGAACTTCTTCGAGACCCCCACCGGCGTGGCCCCCCGCCCACATTTTTTTCCGACATCGCTATCGCTTCGTGAAGATTTTCGGAAATTTTCCTAAAGATTGTCTTCCTCTCCTCTCAGTCTCTGTTCGCCTCTTTCCTTTCATTCTCTTCGTTCTCTCCGTCCTCTTTTGGCCCACCAAAGAAACTCTGGCCAGCTTCGCCAGAAGCGACCACGGTCGAACATTAAATTCGCAAAGAAACACAAGCTGGCGAGCTAGTAGAAACTAAGGGATTGCCAAAGATTTTCAGCTCTCACGGTTGTGGTTGATAGCTGCTTCGAGGAAACTCGGCTTACGGATGGCGGTTTGTGCGCGCGCGCGGTGGCTTTTGGTAACAGACCTCTCGCCAGACATTGCGGTCTGCCCTCGTCTGGCAATGAAACACTTTTCTCCCGCAGTTCTTACATTTTTCCCGGATTTACCGTGAATGTGTTTCAGTTGTAAATCCTGCGGGATCAGCGCGCAAACATCATACAAGCGTGCAGTGCACGCGAAGTGAAATTATAAACCTGCCGTGTAAAATAGTTTACGAAAGTAGAACAAATGCTGGTAGACATTTAAAACCCGAGTTCCATCGAGCCAGGGATTTTCGAGTTAAGGGACAATTTTCGCCGCGAATTACACCGCGGAAACGAGTTCTGGGGGGGAAAAAAATCGAGGACAATGTTAAGTACGCGTGTGGACTCGGCGCGGAACAAATATAGCCGTGATACTCGAGAAAAACATACAGGCGAAATTAATATTGCCTTTAATGGTCCTTCCGCGAATGTCATCGCGAGTTGCGTTACAGTATTTTATTTCGCGGACTAGAAGCAAAGGCAAATGTTTCCTTTGGCGCGGGAAAAAAAGCTTCTTCAAAATGGTACAAGTTTTGTACCTAACTAACACATACTCCGCGACGGATAATTTTCAGTTAATAAATTTGTTCAGTCAAAGTTCCTTCGTTTAAGAGACTTATTAAGGCTGCCTTTATGTTATTAGCGAAAGTCCCTCTCGTTACTCAAAGGACCCGACTCTTTGATGCCATGGGCCGAAGGAATTACTTTAACGGCGAAGTATTGTGCTTCGGTAATATTTATTACTACCGAGTGGTCTAATAGGAAAACAATCAATACTGTCAAGGATCGAAAAGAAGCGATACGGTAATGGTACACGTGGCACGTGGCGCACAACCGTTCGGATTCCCTCATTCTTTGTCCTTCGTTTCTCGATGCGTGACACGTGCCGTCTCAGCTGTCGAAGCGCAACAGTTTCAATTAGAATTACCATTTCCGTCTTGTTGCATGCGATCGGTACGTGCCGTACCACGCGAGGTATCGAGCGCTGTAAATTGTACACGTCGACGCGCGACGTCTTCCTTCCTCGACTCCTGTTTCCTTCTTTGAATTCTCTTGCCCGTTTATTTTCCTCTCTCTTCTTCTCCACCCTACATTTATTCCTCCTGTAACAATCACGACTTCCACGCAAAACCGTTTCCATTCTTAGAAACTCGTAAGAAACCCCATTGAACGTCTCTTAACACGAGCACCGATGTAATTGCGATTTAATTTCCCAGATACATGAAACAAACCGCGCACCAATGTACACGTGAATTTCCTCGCAGTCGTATCGACGCTCGCACATATCACACGTAAATCCCACGCGTCCGGCGCACCCCCTCTCGCATTCTTAACAGCCCCGTCCTTTCTCACGATCCACTTCAGCACCCCTCCTTTTTACCATCTCACGAAACTTCCATCCGACCGATCGTACAAACATCCCCGCGAGGATTCCATTCACCGAGGCATCCTTCTTCTCATCCCGTCCCCTTATTTATCTAATTCTCCTCCATCCATCCTCATCCGTCCCAGCGCGGACCCTCATCCCGCCTCATCCCCCAACGTTGCCCACATTTCTCACCGTTATTCTCGGTGCACTTCTCGCGCGTCTCTCCACCACCGGGCTGTTTCCGCGCGAGCGAGCCAGCGAACAACGACAACGTCCGTGACAGAAAAGCGACGGAAAGAAACAAAAGCGTCGGCGTCGCGTCGTCCGACCGGTGGCGGGCGGAGTGGATCGTGAGCGAGGGTGAGAAGGGGGTGGAGAGAAGTAGAAAGAGGGGTGGAAAGAGGATGAGGGCGCGGGAGATATCCTTTTATGCCGCGAACGGAATACGTCCGCCAGACCCCGCTCCTCTCTTTCTCTTTCTGTTTCGCTTTCAGAAAAGCACGACGACGGCGGCGTCCGCGACGCCGACGCCGCCGTGCTGCTGCACGATGCAATCGATTGCACCCGCTGCCGACGTAACTTTTATGCGCGCCGGTATATAACGTACGCTTTCCACGACTCTGTCGCATTCGCGTGAACGATAGCTACCGTCGTTACTGCGCGGGAGGGATTGGAAAGTCGAGTGAGGAGGAGGAGGAGAATGGTGGATGTAAGAGGAGAAGAATCAGAAGGAGAGGAAGGAAGCTAGAGAGGGATAGGACGAGGAGGATTGGTTAACACGTCGAAGAGATAGTGGTGCACGCGCTCGCCAAGTGCGTCGTTCTCCGAGAAAGAGGAGGACCAGAAGCTTAGTGAATTTTTCCCTCTTCAAAGACGTACGGCGTGCGCAGCCTGGAAAACATTATTGCGCCGCGATAACGCGTCGGTCGTTTTTATTCCTATTCGCGGATCGAACAGGGACGAAAACGGATGCGCAATGGAAAAAGAAAATGGTGAGAAATTCTTTCGAAATATTCCTTTAGCATTTTTGAAAATCTTGACCCACTCACTTGGGAGAACCGTTTTCACGAGCGTGCCATGTTAATTCGTTCTCCGTGGTATCACGGTGGTCAGAGCCGGGAGAAGATAGCTTCGCTCGGGCAATAAGGTCGAGGGAGTATTTCCGAAAACGAGACGTTCTCCACGGGAGCGCGTTATTACGCGGAGATACCGCCGAAATGTCGTTATTCCGGTTTTAAATTGTAACGCGGGCGAAATGGCGGAGGTCGCGCGCGCGCTCTAATAACGCGATTCGTTGCTCCGGTTCCGAAGATACGATCCCATGTGACGGACAGTAATTATCTCGTGAGATAATGGGGACAGAGGCGAGCGCACGAGCCACTCAATATATTCCCCGCAAACAAGAAGTTTCAATGAGAATCGCGCGAGTTTCTAATATCGTTTAAGAGACGCGCTCCTCCCCATTATATTTTGCATTCTACGGAATATTTTTCCTCTCTCCTCGCCCTCCACACTCTACGTTGCAAGTATGCACTTTATAACGTAGCGAGATATCGTGAAACCAGAGGCTGCTGTACCTGCAGGCAAGCACCCTCTGTATAAAGTAGAGAGGCCGAGAGATAGAGACCGTGAGGAAGAGGAAAATACTTTTTTTTTTTTCTCCCCCTCTTGCGAGAAACATTCTACGGGAAATGTTATTGCGACGGGAAGTTATAACGCATACTCCTTTTGCTCGAGATGTATATCGTCGCGGGGTAAATAGCGCCAAGAGACACCCCCGTCCTTCCTGTCAGGGTGTAACGTCGAGACGGCAGGGTCACCGAGACTCATGGCCCGAGAGCCAAGTGTATTTCGTCAAGGGAGCGTTGACATTTCGCGAAGCACGAACCGATGCAATTTGTAACATCCTCCGGCGCTTGAGCTCGTTTTAAATTTACAACGTTTACCGCGTTTAACGCGCCGCCCACGCGCGCGTTTGACGTGCCTCCCCGGCGGGCGCACGAGCGAGCGAAACGATGCAATCCGTAACTCCCGCGCACCCGTCTCGGTCAATACGCGCGTGAATTAAAAATATACCCAGACACGCTCGAGACTTCTCCGTTACTCTCGGAGAATTCCAATATAGAGTTGAAAATGTCGAGGAGCAAAAAACGAGATGGCTCTGGGCTGCGTGACGAGCGAGAGGAGGATTTCATTTCCATTCTGTCTGATCCCTTAAGTCTGTATCTACTGCAGGGGGACGTGTTCCTACATGTAAAACTGCTTGACAAAAGAGAACATTGTGCATTGTTATACGACTACTCTCCCTCTCTCTAGGTCTCTCACTCTCTCCACTGTCTCTTGATGTCACACCAGGAGGAAGCAATGCGAAGCAGAACTTGCATAATACGATAAAGCGGACGGTAGTTGCGACACGGTCAGCGAGATTTGACCGATGACGGCTTGGCGCATGCTATCGCGGACGGCTTGACGGTTCGGAGGTGCGTTTGCGTGGATATCTCGGTGCATTGGAGGCGCGGCTTCTGACGCGGACCGACGTAACCGCGCCTTCATCGGTCAAACGGCAATTCCAGATTTACCGAATTTAGTCGAGATGTTACGTGGATCGATGCCCTTCCCATTATCATGTATCGAAATTGTCCTGAAACGCGTTCTGTGAGATACGATAAGCGCGTAGACGTTTCGTGTAATCGGTGCGCGATAGAGATTCTCGGAGCGTTTATGTTACGGGGTCGATAAAAATTATTTACCGTCTCGCGCTCTCGTCGTGTTAAAAATCCTAGAGTATAAATTGTGCGCGACAGCACGCTCCCTTTAAAAGAGGCGAAACACGCGACGCGAGCACGAAACATTCTTGGGTCTCGTACCACGGGATTTGACGTTCCGATACGGCACCGCTAGTTCCACGGGGGTAGACTTCGAGCGTGGTCGCATTACCCGCTCCTGACGCGACCAACGATGCACGCGTCAATCAAGTTTGTTCTGAATTTATTGAATCTCCCTGAGACACGCGCGCTAGATTGACATTCCTCGATCGACGTCCCCGAGATTATTCTCCGATATTTTCGCTATATCGGCCGGCCTGGCACCAGCCGCAAAACAACGCCTCGTCTTTTTTGCTCCTTCGGCAACGCGCTAGCAAAACACACCTGAAATTGAGACGACGAATGCGCAGGCGTTGCAGGAGACGGTTTCGTTTCCCATCACGTATCCTCCCAATTCTCGTTCACGCACTGCAACGTAAACAATCGTTGTACTAATATTTTTCGAAAAATGTACACACCTCCAGGAGATATTGTTAGAAGTGATGGACGTGCTTCTAAACCTGCCTCGTATCTTTCTCTCGCTGTATCCTTTCTACCCGCAATTGTGCGAGCCTGCGTAAAATTTCACGCGTAATATCGTCGAACGGCTTAATATCGAAGATCTTAACGTTCCTACCGTACGAACGAGCGAATTTAACGTAGCAAAGTTAGTCGCGAAGCCGTACGGGCTGGTGTTCCGATAAAATAGGTAACGACATCGTCCGCCGTGAAAATCGTTCCAAATTTATCGGATCCGTCGACGAGCGTTGGGGATTTGCATGAAAGGCGACGGTGAGCAACGAAATGGTATAAATTTAGTGCCACGTCGCGCCGATACATCGTTCAATTTTACCGTTCGAAAACGATTAGAGGAAAAAGACGCGGGGGCCCCGAAATTGCTAAATAAAGGACAACCGTGGGTCAACGATCGAGATTGGGTGAAAAGGGGAAGAAGGAAAAATTTCATTTATTTACCCGAAAGAGATAAAGCGAGATGGCAGAGGAGAGTTTCCACGGACCTGTTATTACACCATGATAACTAGCCGAGGGGCTCTCCATGTGCAAGCTCGACGAAATAAATAGGCGCAAACTGGCGCGCAAACGAATGCAATATCGTGAATTCGTCTTTACGAACGCGCCTCGCCGCGTCTGATTGGCAAATGGCCACCATCCCCCGAGTTCCATACAATTTCGAGATAAATCGCACGGACGTCCCGCGCGTTTCAATAAACTCGACCTTCGAGTCGAATCGACACGTGTCACGTTTGGGCGACGCGCACGGCGCGTTTTGCATTTAAATTTATAGTCTTTTACCGGAGTCGTTCGATATCCATTCCAGGACTATTAACGTAGTGACATCATTGGGACAACGCGCCGGTCCCGGCTCGTTCGGCCAATGTCGCCAATTCTGCGTTCTTCGAGCTCTCAACCGTTATGGCGGTACAGAATTCTCTCGCGAATTTTCCCGCTCGGTGACGCCGCGCGGGACGGGCGAAGGGCGCGCAGAGATGTTTTCTGAAACGCGTGGGACATTCGATGGAAATGTTATCGACGCGGGAATACCGGCGCGGTGCCCTTTATTCGGGATGTGAATTGTAATGGCGCAAAACGACGGGGGCGTAAAATTTCATGCGCCGCGCGCGAAAGCGGATGGGTGCGGACAAACGCAACGGACGCTTGGACGGTGTAATATCGAGAATTGTCCTTGCGGTTCGATCAACAGGATTTGACGTTTCGACGCGAATACCCCACGGACGTTCCTCGATGCACTCGAGTTCTCTACTTGACACCCGCGCCGCACCGAGTCGACGACACAACGGGTGACGACGATGCTCTCTTCGAGTAGAAATCCGTTTCGAATTTATCGAATCTACCAAAGACGCGCGTCGAGCTGCCGCGGTGAGGAGAGAGACCTTCTCACGGGGTAAAATTGGAAAAATGTAAAGCAGCTGCCACCGCTGCCAAAGGCATATTGAAATTCTATTCAACTTGTATCTCGCCACGATTTCGAGGAAATCGATACACGTACGGAGAAAAATCCGTTTTCTTAATCCGTTTATTCGGAGCTCGCAAGTGTTGTTTTCACCTCCGCTTCCGGATTCTTCGGGCCACTCGTATTCTTTCGCACGTCTACGCATATGCTAAGATTCTCATCTGCTACGAGCTGTGCGCAACTTACGAGCCACGCCCGGTCGGCACGCGCCTCTCGGCACGATAGTTCTGTCTTTTGATCTCGACGGTGCGTCGAGCGCAAGAAAGAGAAACGGTGAAAAGGGAACGTCGGAGATAAGAGCGGGTACACGCTTGCGAAGAGCGCTATTCCACGCCGGAACAAGGGCGCAAGAATGCCTCCTAAAGCGAAACGTCCAACGGAAACGTTACTGCCGGGTCTCCGGGTTATGGCACTCTTTGTTTGCGATGCAGATTGCAACGCAATAAAACCACCGGCGCACCAGGGGTGGGGAATTACAGATTCGATGTAATGTTACGAGTCGTCTTCTCGTGAGCCAATCCCATCTCGCCTCTCGCGTCCTGACCTTTCGCTCGAAATTCGACAGGATGCACAACGAGACGTCGAACTACTCGCGAGAGTTTCTCCGATGTTTATAATATTTTTTAAAGCGACTCTCAATTTACTCGACTCTCGAGAAAATCAATATCCACTTTCCTCGAGTATTTTGCAACGAGCTCGGCGACTTTCCTCGACTTTCGCGACTTCTCGAATTCCGCGAGGTTACTCGCTCATTTGAACGGAAGCGTCGAGACGCTCTCCTGGAAATTGTTCCTCGTGCCAAGGCAAGGAAAACGAAGGAATCCTCGCGTGCTCGCGCGAACGTCACGCGAGATCCCAGGCGAAACTTCACGCTGCGGACGAGCGACGACAGGTGGGCAAGGCGCACGAAGGTGGCACGAGGAACAGTAAGCGAAGTGAAGGGAGCAGAGTCGAGAGACGAAATGGAATGCGAGGTAAGTAGCTTTAAATTACTTTTCATTTGATCCCTTTAATCGGCCACCTCTTGTTCCACCCTGAGTGAATAATACCGCACGAAATGACATCGTATCGCGCCTTAAGTAACAGGAGTCGCTTGATTATAGCGAGAAAATTTGCGCTCCGTATTCGTCTTTGTTTCGAGCCTACTTCTTTTGCAACAACTGAAATCAATCTAAACTTAATTTTTTATTTGATAATGGCAACAGCTGTGCGGTAAACCACGTGTGTAAATCCGATACTGCGATAAAACACGAAAGTGCATATCCGATACACAGTGAGTCGTAAATCCAGAGAATTCCAAATATAATACTTGAGTATTATTTTTACCTTCATAGCTGGGCAGCGGAGAAATTTAGAAACGGATGAACAATTTGGATGACTTGAGACGAGGATGTTCCAAGACTCGTAGCGTTGGCGAGGAAAAAGTGTGCGTTCCGAAGCGAGCATAGCTAATAGGGATTGCCATCTTGTTTATCCGATAATGGTGTTCAATTTTGCACCGATATCTGTAAACACGAAGAAAAAATTTATTAGGGATAATTAATTCCGTACGTAGGAATATCGATTTTTAGATGTATATGTATATGTACATTTCGGTATATTTTATATGCGGTGTAACTAAGAAATGTCGGTAAATGGCCGGAGAATCGGCCGATTGTAAGTGCCTTCATTACAACTTCTTACAATCGGCCAATGCTATGTCCATCTACCGAAATTTCTAAATTACAGGACATACATAAAAATACCAACATACAAAAACTACCGACATTCCTATACATTGGATATATGAATATTTTCAACGATATACATATACAACGCTAAATGTCACACCAAGAACAACATCTCCGCGTGAAATAGATTTTCTGCATGAGGGGGAACGATTTTCCGCAAAATTTTCCCCTTTCCCTATTTCACGTGAGCTCGTAGAGTTTCATACCGGAGCTGCGAACGATTATCGATAATATATGACAGACAAGAAAATTCAATTTGCAGTTCGCAGAAACGACACCACCAAATATTCCGCGGCTCGCCTAATAGACGAGAATCGGTGATACGCTTCCAAGTAAATTTCCTATTTGCGAGAGCACGGGGTCGAAAAGCGCGCGAAGGGCGGCGAATGGAAAATGGCCGAGAGAGTGGACAGTTTGTCGCACGGTATCCAAAAATGACGGTGTGCCTCGATGTACGCGCTCGCAGCTCAACGCCGACACTCTGGGCGGTTACTAACAGTATTTTTATTATCATCGTCGCCATCGTTATCATTATCGTTCACCGCGCACCGTCGCCGTACGAGATCACCGACGATCGTCATCGCGATCACTTTAACATCGTTATTACATCACCGATCGATTAACGTCTCGGAACCGCGGCCGGTGCGCGCTCAGGCGCAATTTAAACGACGGCCATTTACGGATCGTTGGCTTCATAAATTCATTTTCCCATTCTCCATGGGGCTATCTAAACAAAGTTTTTTTTCTTTTCATTCGCAAATATAGATCTCACGATTTAGCCGTGCAGCAGAAAATATTCTACCGTCGCACAGTGGGGCAAAAGGCATTAAAATTTGGCATAAATTGTAAATATTATTACATTTCCACAAAAATTGGTATTTAGGGATTTTGGGAATTGCTGGTTACGATACTGAAATAAAAATTTCAAAGTTCAGAATGGCGGATGAAAATTAGTTTTATAGAGGAAAAGTGTTAAACAATTCTTTCAATTTGATTCTTAATACAATAGTATTTTACCAATTAGCATGATCGTCATCATCATCGTCATCATCCTTGCAGTTGTTCTAATCATCGTCATTATCACCACTAAGGAAGAAGTGACAGAGTTGGAAATTTCATCGCTTCTTCCTAATGTTGACAATGGCAACAATAAGAATGAGGACAATGACGACGACGACGATACCGAAGCCGCCGACCACGATAACGATGACGACGATGATGATTGTTGAAAGACCATTAAAAATCGTATTTTAAGTATCATTAACGCGTTTCCATTAAAAAATCCATTTTACACATCCCATTTTTCATCCACCATTTTGAATTTTGAGTCTTCGATTTCAGAATCTTGGTCAGCGACACAAAAAACCCCCAAATACCAATTTTCGTGGAAATCCGCTAAAGGGTTCTCAAGATAGCATGTTGCCTCAGTTTATAATGCGCGACGAGAGCGCTTGGACATGATGGGGCACAAATGCCTTTTGTGAGAAAAGGTGCAAAAACGTGCAATTTTTTTAAATTGTACCTGAAAGAGGAAGGTCTAACGAAAGTATTAAAAGAAAAACGGTTGCTTGATCGGCCTTGAATCCCTACTTTATGCCCAGTCGTTTACATCGATGCACAGAAAATGAATTATATTTTTCAATATCACCTTTCACGAGTGCTGCAAAATTACAAGAACCATTTACGACATATCTCTTGATATATTCTATAAATGTACACTTTCGCGAGTAAAATCCTTTAAACCGATCAGTGGAATGTTCATTTCATCAAAAGATACGTGAGTTTAAAGCAGGGTCTGTTTCCCTTACATTTCGAAACAGATACGCGGGCATTGCAAAACGGCCAACTTTGCGCTAATATTGTGAGGAAGGATTGAATAAGAGGGGATTAAAACTTTTTGCATACTATTCACCCAGCCTTATATAATCTAAAATGCGTGTCACTTGGACTCTACACGAAGTTTGCATTTTTTAATTTTTGCCAAGTATTGGGGCCATCTGCCCCACTGTGCGTCGTACTCTCCATATAGGGGGGGAAAAAGGAAACCTCAATGCTTTGACCCTTGCACCCAAGTACCTGCCTCACGAAAACATCAAACGATTCGTCGACACAATTAATTACGAGCGTTAATTGGGGACACCCCATCGGCGATGACGCTCGAAAGTCGACGCGCGAGCCAAGAGTGTGTGCACGCGCGCGCGCGCTCGAGGTCGCGTTTTAATTACGGGGTCAAGAAAACGCGCGCACGAGAAGCCCGTTTTTCCTCGCAGTTGGCCGCTTCACGCTAATGGGGAAAGTTCATTCCCTCGAGGCGATTGTCGCGATCGTTAGTATTCCACGGGATGCGTAATGCAAGGGTGGAAGGGGAATTGAGTAAACGTTCGCGAGAGGGAACTCTTCGCGCGACATTAATACTTCGCGCGAAGAGGAACGCTCGTGAGAGCGTCCACCGCGTGCATTCTCCGAGATTATTGAAATTCGCGCGCTCGTAGTCGACATTCAAACCAGGAGTGGCCATTCTGCGAACAGCACGATTAATTAATTGATAGACGCGCCGGGCGTAAAGATTGCCGCTCGCTTTGCTCCTAATGAAAGAAAGGAAGTAAAGCGAGTGGAAAGCGAGACGACACAACGGTACGGGGGAAGAGAGTAGTCACTCGTAATTAAGGAAAGTAGAGCATTGAACGGGGGAGGAGGTGCCGTAAAGTTTAACGTAATTTCATTTACTTCTCGTGCCATCCCATTTTCCCTTCCTCGTCCTGTTCTACGGATGACTTTTCCGTAAACGGGTCGTTCACCGACCCACTCTCCTTTCCGCGGGATGAAATAGTACGCTCGCCGGTTTGGTATTTCGTGTGCATGCAGGCACGCGACAGTTCGAGTGCTGCGGATTCGCCGATACGCTCTCGAGCGTAGGAAGTGACAGGGTGGAGCCTCGGTGGGGTAAGGGCCGGAGAACAACGGTGAACGAAATGGGGTGGAGGTCTGCGCGCGCGCTCGCACAAACTTTAAAGCACGTACAATTAATTCGCCCGTTTGCAAGATCGTTATGATCGACATAAATCTTCGTGATTACATTGGCACTCGCGCGCCACCCCGCGCTCTCGTCGTTGTACATATTTTTGGAAATAACCTCGGGACGCGATGGACCGGGAGCGTGGAAAGAGCCGCCGCGCCTCGTTCCTCGAATTTTCGAACTTTATGTCGCGCGCTTGTCGCATCCGCGCACCACGAGCGAGCGCGGAGTGGTACCACCAGCGCGAGCCAGAGAAACGATTACGATTCATACCTACTCTCCCCGTGTTTTTCATTTTCTCCAACGACCAGCATTCGCGATTCTGCAATCGATTGATTCGAGCGGTACTCTTCGTGCAATTCCGCCTCGACACCGTGCGCGTTCGTTACGGCGACCGATTCCACCGTTCGTGGGACTCTTTTAAATCGCAGGACCCGTATCGATAAATATCTCCACGCGATCCGTTCCTTTGTCGGCGAAATCACTCTTTCCGAGAATCCATTAATATGTCCTAACGTGCGCGCGTACCTTTGTCTCTGCTTTCTCGGATGGCCCGACAACCCTTTATTTAATTATTTAATTAACGAACAAATTAATCCTGATAATCGTGCACTGCGTTCGCTTACGCTCCATCGCCGTATACTTCGTTTCGCATAACGCGTGCCGGGGAGCGCGCACGACGAAGCTACGGGGGTAGTTTCAAAGCTCCTGTAATTAATTCGTTTTGCAGCGCAGTTACGATCGTACGATGAAAATAATTAAGCCAGCCCGGCGAATAATTTGGCGAGGAAAATCGTTCCGTTATTATAGATATGCTAATGCGCGCGATCGTTGTTGGCGCGCGGAGGTGCGCGGAGCCTTCGTTGCTTTATAGCAAGTGTATAATTAATGCGCGACTCTACATAAATTTCTCGCGTTGCGTCGGGGAGTTCGCGCACTCACGCGTGCCCTCCGATTATACTCGCATTCTCGAATATCTTCCATCGAGAGGAGGAGGCGAGTCTCGTTCGCCAATGTATTCGCAGCTCCGAACGGAAAACTGCCCGGTGAATCGACCGTGAGCCCCTCGTCATATTTGCATGCAAAACGGGCGTAAAACATTCTCATACGCGTAAACGATCGTAATTCGTCGAATGAAAGTATTCGTTTCTAAATCGTTCTTTGCGCGATAAGATAAGGGTTCGGTGCATTTGGTCTTTGCCAAGTAATTACTTCGTTCAATGCTCAATACCTCGAATGACTCGTGTCACTCGATACGACTCCATTGGTTTATAATTGATAACACAAGTTTATAAATTCGGGTCAACTTTTGGACCCGAGCAGATGAGAGCGATTCTTAACATTATTTGATGCCCTGAACTCAGACCTTCAATCCGTGTGTCAAGATTTGTTCTAGTTTTCGAGTTCGCGCATGGTGGCAGTACTGCGCTCTTATAACGGCTACCAGCTAGAGATGCCACGAATATTCGGTTACTATTCGGTATTCGGCCTATTCGGCTCCTTTTTTTTAAGATTCGGTATTCGGCCGAATATTGCGTAGTGCGTACTATTCGGCCGAATATCAAATCATGAAAAAAGCGCATACATACCTCAAAAATATACCTCGCGAGATCTTGTTGCTACACAGCAAACACACAGCCACTTTATTATCTTCACTACAAATCTCATAATATCCCCAAATAGGCGATTTTTTATTAAATGCTGCCATGTTGTAAAGCTTTTAGCGAACAAACAGTGATATTTTTTTAGTAATAACGAGATTAAAAAGTCTTTATTACTAATACTCTTTAATAAAGACTTTCTTTATTATCTTAAAGATATCTTTATTATCTTTAATAAAAATTTTATTAGTAACACAATTTAATGAACAAATAATGCGTCTCGCGACACGACCTACTCGGAATAAAACAAATACGTCCGCTGTGTCGCCCTCGCAGGCACCACGAGACAGGTTACGACTCGTAACTGTTGGACCCTAATGCGTGAAACAGATCCCAAGCAGTATAAAAGACTCAGTTCAACCGCTGTTCATTTCTGATTTATACTTTTTAATTCAATAAATGGCCGTTAATGGTCAAAAATAGTAAAATAATGAATTTATCGAATATTTCGAAAACTAGAACCAATTTTAAAAAAACGGGCTGCTGATTTGGATTCAGCCCCCAAATTTACCTTATAAATAGCTTTTGGTTGCTCAGGTCCAAAACCGTGTATACTTGTGTAATCGACCAAGCACCATCGAAGGACTTACACTCGTCCTTCCCTTCAAATATCACGATTGCCTAGAGGGATATAGGATATCCTGCTTGTACGTCATTACGTCAATTTTCGATGATTTATGGCCGCTAGGACCGGGTTTACGTACTCAGGAGCTGGATTTCACAAATAATTTAGCTATTACGCGGTAGAAATGGCAAACGCGAAATCGTTCGATGCAGCTCCGTTGGAAACGTGGGTTCCGATCCTTTATTCACGGTAATTCTCAACAATCCATTCTCCAATTCAGCATTAACCAGAGAGATTCAGTGAAAAATATTATAGCGCGATTACCGATTCGCTGGTGCTTTTACAATGCAGGTGGGAGTATATTGCAAGAATCATATCGACGCTCGAAAATGTCCGATTCGATTGATTAAATCAGGAGGAGATTCAGCGATCGCAAAATGAAACTGCACTTTTTTGTTGAACCCACGATTTTGCCGCTGACGCAGCTGACGTTACGTGCCATTTCAGGACGACTGTCCATTATTGATTACCTCCTGCTAACAATGAGTGACGCAACGTCATTTCGGACGGACTCGCATGCTTATGAGGTGTATCATTGAAATTTATAACATTCGTCTATGTTCCGCGTTTATCGATCCGAGTCAACGACCTGCTCGCGGGTTTGGTCTTTCACTGGGATAACACACTGACACCACGGAGTCGCGTAAGTAATTGAAAGTCGGCCATTTTTGGTGAAATATTCATAAACGAAAACACCGCATCACCGGGTGTCGTGATATGCGCGCGCAAATAGTCGCGCGTGAATTCACCGCAGCGCACGATGTAGCATTCTCTATTATAATATTCATTCGCGTATGACAATGAGCAGAATAAGCGGAGATCAGTGAGAAACAATGGTGCGATGATGATGTGCGCATAAAAAACAAATTTGACGATTTGCATCGGAAACAACAAAGCGAAGTAATTTTCCATTTCGATAATCAGATTCCTGTTCTTTTCGATGCAATGCTCGCCATTTAAGTCCATAAAATTTACGTACTTCGTTAAATCCACGAGGATAGAATATGTACGTGTTTCGCGTTATACGCTAGATATCGACTTTCTTGTAGGCTAGAAATCCGGACAAGCGATTCAATTTTCCACCTCTTGCTCTGCTGAGAGCTGGTAGAGGTGAGCTACGATAACGCGACACTATCCATGCGGATTTATCGAAGTTTGAACCACAGGTAGAATTTACTTGGCCATTCGCAAGATCGGCCATTCATAGACACGAACGTATCGATATTTCCCCATTTTCTCCCACAACATTTTCCTCCTGCCTCTCTCGTATCTCTCCCCGTCTCGCGACCTGTTTCCACTCGCACTCGCACCTGCTCCGCCTCGCGTACACTTTCGCGCGCTGATTCAAAACGGACATGCATCGTTAAATTTTGTAGCTTAATTCTGGGGCGCACCGTGCGGCCGCATAGATCTTGCAAACGATTTCGCCTCGCACGATGCATTTCCGAGATTCCTCACCGATTTCAGCGACGTCCTTCCACTTCATTTCCCTCCCGCGAATTACTGCCCACAAATTCGCCGCTTTTTTGTAAAAGTGAAGTGCGCAAAATTGAATAAACCAAATTTAATTACCATTTTTGTTATTCCACGAGGAGCCATTTCACCTAACGCCGATATTAAATTATACTGCAGGTTTAAAATGCTTGACTGGAGTTTCGCATTATGGAAGTTCATGTTCGATAAGTGGGTTACGCGCGTAATTATCTTACATTATAAACGTAGCGGGAAATTTAATGGCACTCGGGGTACATCGTGCCGAGAATATTATTCAAAAATGATAGTCCAGGAAATTCGTTACACAGATGCCACGCGTCGCTCGCGAGTTTCTCATAAATTTCTCATCTCACTCGCGTCGTTCGCTCTTGGTTAAAATATTTCTTCGACGCAAAGAGATCGTTCTCAACCTACCACAGCACGACCAAAGTCAACGGAGAATCAATATTCGCTATAATCATTTAATTTACCGTAACAATACATATACCGTGCGATATCAATCTTCTCGTAGGGCCGGATACAGATAGGCGTTTCAATTTTCCAGCACTTGGCTCCCACGGAGGGGCGAGCTCTACGATAACACGATGAAATTCACCCCATCGGTCAGTTCGTGCTGATGTACCGGCCGAGGCATACACGTCGTAAATTGCAAATTAGCTTAAGCCGGTTTTGATAGGGTTTACGGTGGGTGCCACTGCCAATGGCGCGGGTAAGGGTGCGGTGCTTGAAACAGGGGTGGCTCGTGGATCCGTAGAGAAGGAAGGAGCGGTGGTTGCATCGATACCGCGCGAGAGGAGGCAGGGCGAAGAAACGGGGCTGGGTACACGAGCGCCAGCACGCACTGCGAGATGTATCACGCGCGCTGGGACAAAACAATGGATACACCTAACGAGGATGCGCCAGAGGATCCGCTATTAAATGCGCGAGCAATTCGGCTTTAGAGCCGCGCCACCCTCACACCCCACTCCCAGGAGGCGATAACAATAAACCTCCGACACGTCGGTTAACGCTCGCGATCAAGGAACGCGAGAGAAATGGAGTGGCGCGAGAAATAGCTCAAGAGAGAAAATAAAGAGAAGGGAACAAAGAGGCGCGGTGGCAAAGGGCGAAAGCGAGGAGGGAAGGGGCCGAAGAACGAAGAGAAGGATTCTTTCCCTTGCCCTCGAGTATCTCGCGCGTTCCTTCCATTCTTCAGATTCCACTACCATCCGCTCCCACTCCACCACCTGATCTCTCATTCTCCTGAAAGGATATCGACGGCATTCTCCCTCGTAGAATCTCCGAAACGTCGACAGATGCGTGCCTACCCTACCCTACTCCTAACTCGGTGAGCCCACCCCTTCTCACCTACCACCCCCGAAGGCAACCCGGTACCTCATGAATTTCCCGTATCTTCTGCTCCAACGACGCGAGAGTGACCGTGCGCAAAGTGAATTTGCAAATTAGCTTAAGCCCCTCGTCCGATAGAGAGTGCATTACACGGTCGGGGTATCGTGGCGCGGAAGGAAGAAAGGACGAGAGAGAGAGGAGCCTGGACGTCGACGTTTCTCCTTCGTCTCTCTTGTCTCTCTCTCTCTTTTCATCTCTCTCTATCTTACTCACTGCTTCTCTCTCTGTCTCACTCCACTGTACAGAGGCGCATCGGACCCAACACGTTGCAGGAAGTGTACACAAAACAATGGAAACCGCGAGCGTCGAGCCGCCGTTACTCAGCGCTAAAACCGGAACGACGATCCGTGGCAGCATGCTATTAAACGCTTAAACGGTTCCTCCGTCGCTCCTCCACCTAACCAACCACCGCCGCCGATGCCACCACCACCCACAACCAGTGCACAACTGCCACCCTCCCCCACCTGTCCATTCCTTCCCTCCTCCCTTAAACGCACCCTTCCATCCCTTTTCCCGCGCCCTCTTTTTCACCGTCTAACCTACTGACGCGAGCACGTCGGTGATCTGCCTTCGGCCGGAGTGTGTTGCCTCGCCACCGCCCGGCTGAAGTAGGTGGAGTACAATGCGGATACAATGTGATACTACGTGGGCGTGTAAAGAGAAGAGAGAGACGGAGACAACGAGAAAGAGGGAAAGTGCAAGTTCGGAGTATCTCGTCCGACGCACCCTCGGCTCTCGCGTTTCGGGCACGATGCTGCTCCCGTTGCTTCTTTGCCAGGATGACATTTTCAACAGAATCTTCTCGCGTACAAGTGTTCTCCTCCCGCCGTTCCTCATTCTCCTCGCAATTATACGAGGAGATGGTGAGAAGCATGCAGACCCGGGCATCGGTGAATTAATAACGCGTTACTCATAAAGAGCGTGATAAAATTAATAGTCCCTCCTCGGTGCCAAGGTAGGTACCCGCTGCGATCCTCGAGTGTGAAATATAAATCGCGAAACCGTAATTAAAACGGCACTTTCGGCCTGGGTAGGGGTCACTTTCGAGGGCTGATATACAGCTCCGATAAATACGCGAAACTTATTCGCGAATAAATCACGCGTGGGTATTCAATTTGGCGTTCTCCTACGTCGTCTCGGGTTATAGAAGATGCGATTGTATACAGAGTTTTAATTGAAAAGGATGCCCCCGGCACGTGACGTCGGAATAAAACACTTTTCTCCGCTCGCAAATTCACGCGTCCACTCGAGTGACTCGCGTGTCCGTGATCATCCACGCGCGGAGCCTCGAGCATGTACACGCGTGGAATCTCAGTGCTCGAAGCGGTTTACGATTACGTTTACCCTTTGTTAACTCGCCTTCGACTAATCGCCTTTTCCCTCTTCGTGCTCCACTTTACTGGCCGATAAACGAGAGGTGGAGCACGGGGTGGGTTGCGCACCATTCGAAATATCGGGGCTTATCGCGCCGAGGGAATGCTGCGGCGCCACGAAAAAAAACACACACACACGCGGGCGCGCGCGCAAAACAAAAATCAAAAAACGGGACAAACAAAAATGTGGGGCACAGCGTCAGTCACTGCGATTTCTCTTTTTCGTTTAGTTTCCTGCATTCTCGCGCATCGTTCCCGTCACTATCTCCTCGCCCTCCCGTAGTTCGCAAATTTCTCGTGAAACGCACTCGAATTCTCCTCGCTCATTCTGGGTTCATTGGCAGAATGTCGAGTGTAAACGATTTAACGCTCGTACTTGTCCGCTACGGCTGGGGAGAAAGAATGCAACGAGAGGACGATAGAGAGAAAAACTAGGGGGCAAGCCCCCTGCGCTTTCGCTTCGCTCAAGCGCCAACCCCCTCAAGATCGCCTTTGCTCGCGCTTCGCGCTCGCCTTAACGGGTGCAGAAAAGCTTCGCTTTTCTGCAATAGGCACGACCGCGGCACTCGCGCTTCGCGCTCGCCCACGAATTTCAAAAGGTTTCGAAATTGTGGAAAATTCAAGTATTCAGATATTAAACTATGCTACAGAGTCCTCTGCGCTTTCGCTTCGCTCAAGCGCCATACCCCCTGAGGTCATCGGATGCTCGCGCTTCGCGCTCGCCCACGAAATGCAGCATTTCTGCAATAGGCCCAAGTGATCAAAACCGGACAATTAAATGCATCCGAACCAAAATTTGACATGTACATAGAGTATATACACCTTTGCTGCGGTGAAACTTTATGCATGGTTATCTTCAACCATTCAGAAATTGCGACAAATTGAAATCTTTAATCCATTATTCCGGCGAGACGCTTGCGCGGATTCAAACACAATTTGGCATATAGTTTAAAAAAATATATCCATTTGGTGCCACAAAACTTTATGCATGGTCATCTTCAACCGTTTCGAAATTACGGGATTTTCAAACTATAATTATAAAATAGTGAATTAAAGATTTGAAACTGGCACCATTTCGAAATGGTTGAAGATGCCCATACACAATGTTTCGTGGCACCAAATGGGTATATACTTGATGTACATGCCAAATTTTGTTCGAATCCGTTCAGCCGTTTCAAGATGACCATGCATATTGCCGCCATTTTGTAACGGTTCGAGATGGCGATACACAAAGTTTCGTGGCACCAAATAGGTATATACTCGATGTACATGCCAAATTTTGTCCGAATCCGTTCAGTCATTTCGCCGGAATAATGGACTAAAGATTTGAATTAGTCGCCATTTTTGATTCGGCCAACCAAAAAATTTGAAAATTTCCAGTAATTGTCATTGCGTACGTGTACATGAACGTGTAAAATTTTATCAGGATCCAATGAATAGTACCAAAGATATGAATTTTTCGATATTTGAACTTCCCGCCATTTTGTACCGGTTCAAGATGGCGGCTCACAAACCTTATTGTCAACTCACAGTAGTGTACTTGATTTTTGTGCCAAATTTCGTCCCGATCGGTTCAGCCGTTTTCCCAAAATCGAGGATATACACGGACACACACACACACACACACACACACACACACACACACACACACACACACACATACGAACGGTTTTCAGGATGGCGATTGCATAAGTCACTCCCTTTACGGTCGTGCCTAAAAAGGAGAAGTTAAGAGAGAAGGCAAGTTGAGATAACTAGATCTACCCTGCAGAAACGTAACGGGACGAGAAATCTGAAAATTACGTTTGACGTGAAATTCTCAGTGAATGAAAGACTGCATTGGGTCTTTCACCAAAAAAATTGCTAAAGCTGAATTCAATGCATCCAACGCGAAAAATGAATTGCGCCGCTAGGGTGCACGAAGAAAGAAGGAAGAAATAATAGGAGTACTGAAACAGAAGAGGCGTAGAGGAGAAAGAGAGACGGAGATTAACGTACCACTTTTACCCGGAGACTCGCAACTCGCTCGCGAAAATCTTATGCCTCAAAGATACAGCGCCCCGTTTACGTCATGAGAATTCCTTGCTTCCTCGTTATATCTTAATGAGTCGCTGACGAGTAGACCCCTTGCCTCGGCTCCTTTCTGAGACGGGGCCGATCCTCCGAGGAGAAACACATTTCAGCTTGCGAAACGTCCTCGCCAGCATATTTTCGAGTAGAGCCCTGTCCCGTTAAATAATTTTTACAGACGTCCCTCTGTCCTCGTTACGTCACGGATGTATATCTCCGGGCGTTGTTTTTCGAGATGAATAAGGATGGACGCAGCGCTGATTAAAATACATCCGCCACCTTTGACGACGTCTAGAATAAATCGTAATTTCAAATGCAAGAATAAGTGTGCCTTCGTTAAGAATAATCGAATTACTTGGTAGGAAAAAAAAAATATCTCCCTTCACAAGGAACGTCTCGTCAACCCGTCACGAAGCAGCCACCTAAAGAATAAAACGTCTCGATCCAATCGTCTGTTCACATTTCCCTAATTACAGGTCCTGGACCCCCTTCACATAAAATTCACAGGCAATAGAAAACAATTTCTGCCGGACGACTCTCTCGATTACCGGCGATTATACGATTGCGAAATGATTCCAGTTACGCGGGTACTCGTGTCGCCAATTTCGAGCTCCAACCCACCTCCACTTCCTCTCCTTCTTCTCGCCGGCCGTCCTCCGCGGGAAGAGGAAACGGAAGGAGCCTATGAATATTACCGAATGTAAATTGCTACTATCGACAAGTCGAGACGGCGCGGCAACTAGATGCAGGAGGACGAGGACGAGAACGGCGATAGAGTCGAAGAATGGAAGCAGAGAAGGATTGCGGAAGAGGATGAGAAAGGTGGAGGAGGGTGGCACGGGTCGAAGCCAAACGATGGAAGGAGGAGAATGAGGAGAAAGGGGAGAAAGGCAAGGGCAATGGCGAAGAGGAGGAGAACGGAGCAAACGGTAAAGGCTGGTGGCGAAGAGAAGATTGCGAATAAATACGATTCAAAGTGCACGATCGAGACGAGGGCCCTCTTCTTTCCTTATTTATACAACGGCACATTACGCGTAAACGGTTTAACGCCCCTATCGAGGATGGACCGCCGAGCCCCACCTCCCGTTTTCCTTTCACTTTGCTCCTCCTTGCCGCACCCATTTCCTGCCCCCTTAACAAGAATTTTTCCACGATTTATCTCGTCGCTTCTTCTCTTCGTCCCGAAAATGCGACGAGCGTCAATTTGTCAATTTTGGCGGGGCAAAAGAAACGCGAACCGAGGAGAGCCGCCTGACCGCGAAAAATTTTCGACAAACTCGCTCATTACGTCTTGACAAGTTGAAGGCTCGTAGACTCGTATAATCTCCCACATTCTCTCACGGTTCACGGAATTTCTATAAATCTCGGGCTCCGCACTTCTCTAGCGGAAAGTGGAACGGCGGAACACTTGCGCAAAGCGGCACGGGCGCACGAGCACATTTGCAAGTCAGAGCGTTATGCATTTTAACCGTCCCGCCGAATTTTGAATGCCACACGCTCTCACCAGCTCGGCTACAGTGAAAATTCTGTAGAGACACTTTGGCGGTACAATAACGAAGGGGTGGATCGATTAAAGAAATTATCGTGGACTGGCGATGAGTGACGGACAAGTAAAGAATCGACTCTCGAAAGGGATATTCTGTTACACGTGAGATTTAATTTGTATAGAGACATTCACCCCTCAATTTACTTCGATATACCCTTCGACGTACCTCGGGAGCTGTATCGGAAGCAGCAATATTATGGGTGACTTTGATAGATTGGCCGACAGGCTCAAAATATCGAGGAAAAGTGCATGACAGGCAAAATCGATTTTATGCATCGTCTGCTGCTGACCGGAACCATAAGACATACTCGTGAAACGTACACAGAGATAGCCGTGCAGCTTGCGAGCAAAATCGATCCTTCCTTCGATGCCTTCTATCCTGCAGGGTCTATATCCTTCTTTCTTGGCACAATTTCAACGCGGCCCCTACGCTGAAAGGAAATCTTACTCGCGAGGAAAGTTAAGGTTGGAAACATAGCTTTGCGGTGCTTCAGAATTACTGTCGATTAAACATCGATTAATGATCAACTCGCGTCGACATCTCTCATATACATTGCACTTAATTCTGAACGAAGAGAAAAAAAAGCATCGATACCGAATCGAGCGAAAGAGACGCACTCGTTTCACCAACGACCAATGCACCGACGAGCACGAACGATCCATTCGAGAAAACTCTCCGAGTTTAGAAATAATTCCCGGCGCACGTCAATATGAAATATCTGGGTCACTGGCTCCGTCGACGTGTCCTAATTTGATGGTCCTCTTAGAAATCTCGTTCGGACTCTAGGAGACCTTTCGAGACCGACGGCGGTTTCCCTCGAACGGTACTCTTTCGACGTGGCAAGAAGAACGTATATAAAAACTGATAATTGCCTAGCCGACTGACGATCATCGAACGACAATCATCATCGAGATTATCGACATCTCGACCCAAATCTATAGCTAATGTCAAGTGACGAAAAAAATAGCAAACTCTTATCCAGATCTGCTAAATTTTCCGGCATCGTCGAACCACCCACGCTTACTCTTTCTCCACGGATTTGACTGCTTCCTTTCAATGGAGCATTGTCCAATTACAGTCGACTTCCTGTCGTGACGAGGGACGGCGAGGAAGCATTTGCCTTGCGCTAGCTCGGGCTCGCGTGTCGTCGATTTGTACTTTGATCCTACCGCATAGCGGGGGCCTATGAATATTACCGAATGTAAATCAGCCTCCCTCGGCCGAGAGGACGCGAAGCGAGACGTCGCGCGTCGCAAGGAGCCTCTCCCAGTGTCGACTGCTACGAGGCAGAAGGAGTGGATCGCCCGCGAGGAAAGAAAAGGCTCCTAATGAAAGTGATCTTGGCTCAAACCAGAATGGAAGGAAGGAGAGAGGTGGGCGTAAGAAGAAAAAAGGGTAACTCGCCATTACCGTCAGCATCGTCGTTCCCATTTCCTCGTCCCTCTCTCCGACGTCCTTGGCATCGCCGCCACAGTCGCCAGGGACTACCTCGAACGAGAGCGGCAACGAAAGAGCAAAGACACCCGGGGGAATACACCATGAACCAATCTCGACGAGGTCGAACCCCAGGAAATGAGGCCGGCTGATTCTTCGATCCTCAGCTCATTCGCGTGCTCTACGATTTAATAAGTCCGAGGGGAGGCCGTCTCCATCGTGAGAAGCGAGAGAGGATCATTATTGTTTTCGACCGAGTCATTGAAAAAGGAGAGGTTGGCTTTACTCGGAGGAGGAGAGGAGCGATATTTTCGCGGAAATATCCCGTGGAATGAAATTAAACGTCAGGATGATCCAACGTATCCACTCACCCCCCTCTCGCTTTAAGGCGTCGCCATTAACATCCCTGGATTCTCGCCAGCCGTGGAGACCGTTGAATGCGATCCAAGATGTAAGGATGACGATTTGACCTGACGCTTCCTCGTTCCACGAAGGACGTACGACGGCCGAGATCATCAATAACGAAATGACCTTCTTCGGGATTTCTCTCTTGGCTCTTCTTCCCACGCCAAGGAAATAACCTCTTTTCTTGGCCGCGCACTGGAAACGACTGCGCGATAAACTACGAGGGCGGCCGGCGGTTTCCCCGTTTTATGTTTACGAACCGTGGGTGGGAAGAAAGGTGACGCCGCGAGTCGGTTGGTAAACAGTCCGTAGGCCACACCGTAGGCAAGGCAAACGGACGAGGTGATACGTTCGCGTATACACCGAACGAAGAGAATCGAGAGGGGAGTAAAAGGTACGTTAAAAAGGGTTTGTAAATCGAGAAGAAAGTGTTCCTCGAAACTCTCCGCGTCTAGATCGAGAGTCACACGGAGGAGAAGCGGAGAACTCGTAATTTCGATTGGAAATCGTAACTTTCGATCTATCTAAGGCATCGCTGAATCGGTAGCCCCTACGACGAGCGACCGAGCCGTATATTTGATCCAATTGAACGAGGTGAGAAGAAAATGGACGGATCAAAGGGACGCGAAGATGAAAGTCTACGAGTGTCGTTTGATGTAATCGAGCGATTTCCAGACGTTTGATGGGGAGTTTCTTTAAACAACCGTGTCACAGCGGTGGAGTAGTGGCTTGCGAGAGAATACGAGCGCGCGTGCGATGTCAAAGCATTACCTACGATGTTAATGGAGCGTAGAAAGGGACACGCGCGCACTATCGTTTCGCCGCAAGCCTATCGGCCCGAACGTGAAAAACCTTAACGCCCTTTTTTATGCCGTATTGGGTATGACGAGCGTTGTTGGAGCGATTCATGGATGAGCTTTGGGGAAATAGACGCTTGGAAAGTCGCGTCGTCAGCGGTGATGCATCATGATGAATTCAACCTGCAATCTCGCACTTCGCTCGTAAGTGCGCCCATTGTCGCATGATGACAGGCCGCCTCGGAAACTCGCGCACCACCCGTTGAGACCTTCGTTTCATTTGTAGTTAGGCATCAGGGGATGGTGAAAGGGGGTGCAGGGGATGAAGCGGCAACGGCGAGAGAAAGTATCGAAATTGAATCGACTCCCAAGGGATCGGAATTGAGTTGAGGGAATCTTTTTGATAATGCAATGTCGTTCCGAGGGCACGGTACGCTCGGGATAAGTGCTCTGTAACGCTCCGATCGATAAAAATCGAGTCAGAACTAGTTGACGGAGAAAACAATTGAGAGATTCGAAAAATGTTTTTAAGCTCCGACCGAAACTAGGTTGAATTTAGATATTTTTGAATTTCGGCACACTAGGCGTGCTTCGATTCAGACCGATTACAAATCCGGACGCGGATTTCGAAATCCCACACGCGAAAACTGATTTCACTCGGAAATACGGCGACGCTCCCGCGCAGAGTGGAATCATTTCGGAATTGATCGAACGGGATTTCATCCGAGTTGGCTCCGCACGGCAAGCGTTACTGAATTTGCAAACGAGTGCTCGCCCTCGTCATTGATTCGTTTCGTCGCAGCGGGCGTATGACGCGGGCGTAAACATTGCAATCAGTGATTTTCGAGTGGGATAAACGCAGGGGTCAGGGCATGATTCTCGTTTCATTTGCAATTAGTCACCGGAGACTTCGGCGAATCGATATTAAATAGATCGACGAGGATAAAACAATTAATTTAAAAAATCCTGGATCAGTGCTAAATGGAAAATTCACCGCTCGCGAATTTCTGTCCTCGAATTAAATTTCAGCGACGAGAAGTTTCGAGAATGCAACGAAAATGGAAACGTAAGCGACACGTGTGAGGAAACGACTCGGCGCATGCAAGGACAACGTGGAAGATGGCGCGCGAATAATATTTAGGCAATGCGAGCTACTCGAAGAACCGTTATTAAAACTGCGAGCAGACGGGGTGCGAGGACAATTTCCCGCTGCTCGTTTGGTGATTTCGCAATATTCGCTGACTCGGCCGCGCAGGAAACGAGAACGTGAGGACACTGCGAAACTCCAGAATTTTCCAAACGATCCTGCGACTCCGAAGGATACGGCAACGGCAGGGACAACGAGGAGACGTAGTAAAGAAAACGCGTTTCGGCACATTCAGCGTTAAACTTGGGAAAGTTATCGTGTCCTTGTCCTTACCCTTCTCGATACGATTCAACGTGGCAAGGTGTAACGAAGAATTCGTTCGTCAACGTGTCGCGTGACAATAAAAAAATAAAGGATACTCCGAAAATGTTACGCGAAAAGATACGGGGTTAATTGGGGTTAGAACAGGATGCCAATCCGAGTAGATCCAATATTCGCACCTCCTGCCTCTGCGTATCCACATCCTCGCGTAAATTCCAGAAGATCGTTAACGGCTAGTAATAGACCACGGTGTAACCGGATCGACGTAACCGCTAAAACTACAAGCGATCGCTCACCTCCGCTTTGATTAATTGGCACGATCGCGCGCTGATGTTCTACAAATTTAACGCTCCTACGATTTTGATACGACCAATTATCTAAACATCTCCGAATACACGAAATGTCTATATAATTCTACGCATAACCGGTCGGTTAATTGCTAGATTCTATTATACCTCGACTAAATTCAATTCCTCCCCCGCGCGAGCTTGCTCTTCCTCCTTCCCCTCGCCTCAAATAACGCCAATCTCTCCCTCCTTCTCGCACTCGCCATCGCACTCCCACGTCTGGACTCCGCGCAGCGTTTGCAAACAATTTCCCTAGTCGCGCAATTGTCGGTGTTTCACCGACCGTTTATCACATGTCACGCGCTCGCCCATTACCGTCCGATTTCAATACCAAACTATCACCCCTATCATTATATATTGCGCTCGTAATTCCGCTTGCCTCATTGAAGGCTCGGAATAATGACGGATAAGAGATAACCATTGGACAATGGAGGCCAGAAAATCAAGCACTCTGGAATAAAATTGAAACGTGTGCTGGATACCGTACACTTTCGCTTTTTCGCAACAGTCAGCATTGTAGTTCCGACGACCTTCCGATTCTCCTAACGCGGCTGATCGCGCGCAAGGCCAGGGTGAGCGGAAATTACACGGGAACGTCGCCGGCGCCCTTTGTAATTTCATACCCCATCGATGCCGACGTCGTTTCTTCGATTTTCCCCATAAATCTCCCTTCCTCGGGTGACTAAAGTCTGGTTAAGCGTCTCGCGGAAACGAGACGCTTTATTTCTTGCCAATGGTACACAAAGGGGAAGGAATAAAGAAAAGTGAAAAGTCCCACTCCTACATCTGGAACGAATAAATCAGAAGGGACAATCGGATCAAAAGCTCTCCCCTCGCGAATCCGATAAATTTCTAATCGTCGCCGTCCCTCGTTAACCTCGCGGATGAAGACTCGTCCGATAATTTTCCGATCCGACGCAACGTTACGCGAGAGGGAAGGGGGCGAGGTAGAAGTGCGCCGCATTAAATCACCCTTACGCACACTCGAGCGAGCACTACCACGGTATTACAATGGAGTATTTAAGCTCCTCGACGTCTGGACCCTTCTCGCGCGAAGGCCAAACGGAAGCAGGGCCGAAAGGGGTGAGATTGGAGGTAGGGGTAGACACATTTTCACCGAGTATCTCGGGCGAGCGGAAATTACACGCTGGAGCATCGCGCGCGCCTCGCGGCCCCGCTCACCGTAATTTCATCCCTCATCGGCTGTTGATGCCATTTCTCCGATTTCCTTCGTAAATTTATCTCCCTTATGGTTTATCGTCGGCGAATCCCCTTTCCCCCTCGCGCTCACCACCCTTCCACGCTCTTCTAACCGAACCCACCCCAGCAAGTTCCGCCGATTGTACACGAAGCTCCTTCTCCCTCTCTCACGAATATCGGCACAGTTGAGCTCGAGGACGTGTGGGTACCTGTGCGTGAAAGACTCGCCTCCTACTACACCGTCGCGCTCCGTTACCCCTCCACTGATAGTTCGTATCGGTGAATGTGTAAGGCCGAAGACACGCCCAGCGTGGCGTCGCACGCGCTCCACGTAAGTACGAATAAACGAGAGAAAACTTACGGAACGAAGATGCTCCGTCTGGTTCAACATTCCGTAATACCTCGTTCAGCGCCTCGAAGTGAAAAGTCGTATTTCCTTTTAATGAGTTTTCAGAATTTAAGTAGTTCATATATTTTTTCTCCCTCCCCGCGAGCTAATCAAAATTTAATTTTCTCGTAAATAAGTTTCGCTGTTTAATTACACGTTTTGAGTACCTCCCGCGTCCTCGTTTCAACATTAATATGTACACTACACCGAAGCCGCAAAATAAAATGAATTGTTAATTAGCGGTGCGATTGAGCACGATTTCAATCGATCCCTGGCCAATCTCCTCCTTCCTACGCGTCTCTGTTTTACTCCCGTTGGACCGCACGTTTGCGCATACACGGAACGAGTACACGCGGGCGCGTGACCGTACATCACGGGGCGCTTACGTTCGAATAAATGCCGGCGAGGGGTGGAGGCGGGCGAGGTCGTCGCGGGCGCTTAGTATCAGGACGGGCATTTGTCGTTGGCGTTGGCAGTGGCGGCGTCGGCGGCACGTGTTTAACCCACGCAGCACGGGGACATATCCGGTTATTGCTGGTACGCTAATCAATTAGGGAAACGATATCCGCCAACGATCGGTGGCAGAAGTGGCTCGGTGTTTCGCGACAACAGTTTAAACGGTGCTCACCCGACACCACCGTTCACACTCAGAACACGACGAGGAAACTCAAGAACGAAATTAAATAAGTCACTCCTTTACGGTCCTACGACTAGTGGTGGAGAACTATCGATAGTACTATCGATATTTTCGATAGTTGGGACTATCGAAAACAATCGATAGTTTACAATCAACTATCGATAGTTTTCGATTATTCTGTCCGATTTCCCATTCGCCATTGGTTTCCTAACAAGACGATTTGAACTTCAATGCTTTCATTTCAAACCTTAAAGAAATAGGTTAAGTAGTACATTTTTTTTGGAGTGACGAAAGGATTTTATTTTCAAAAATTTAATTTTTCTTGTTGTTGGGTACGTATATTATTGCACGTTTTCCAATACTAATTGCATTACCGCGTATAGTGTATATGTAGTGATACAAGCCATCAATACTTGAAATCTTAAATTAGTGTTTTTGGCTATATAAACTAAATTTACTATTTACAAATTATTCTTCTTTCCAAAACCAAAAACGGATTGCCGAAGTTTAAAAAAACTTGTATTTGTAACCAAATTTAAGGTTATTACTCGATTTATTCACTCTTAATATTATGTTTATCTTTTTGAATAATCCATATTTAAATAATGTGATCTTTAAACTGAATTTACACTAAAAACCGGAATAATTATTATTTTATTTACAAAACTCACTATAATCAAAACTATCGAAAACTATCCATAATAATCGATAGTCTAGGGTTCAACTATCGATAATTATCGATGGCTGCGACTATCGATAGTTCTCCACCTCTACCTACGACCTTTAGGGAGGATTCACACCTTGGCAGAAAAACAGAAAGCAGAAAAGCAAAAACCAATCAAAAGTCGCGCTGGTGCTGAGCAGTCGTTTTGCTTTTCTGTTTCTGTGATTCTGCGAGTTTTAATTGGTTGCTGCTTTTCTGCTTTCTGTTTTTCTCCCAAGGTGTGAATCCTCCCTTACGGTCGTGCCTAAAAAGGGGAGGTGACGCAGACTTAGAAAGACGAGGAGAGAAAGATATTCCGCAACTTTTCCTCTCTTCTCGATCCACTTTTATTCTTCTTTTTTCAATGTTTCAATCGCGAGGCACGAATCGTCCGGATCAAGTCACGTGCCACCTATCGACGGATTTCGATCGACCGAGATATTTACGGACAAACATTTACCCGAACGAGGCCTCTTCACCCACAACCCGTGCGCCATCTCGTCCCCGGTAGCAGGGACTACTCTAATCGCAGCAGCAGCAGCACCGGGGGCTCTTCCCTCGGAAATTAACGATCCATGCCGATGCGCTCCTCTTTACGCCCGATCGCCCCCGCTACGGGAGGTTAACGAGGTGCTTTTCTATCCGGGGCTCGAGTCTCGCGATCGCTCCATTCGCTTCTTCGTGGATCCCACCCCTGCCACCCCCATCGCTCCTGCCAGGATCGGCGATGCGATAATTTCCGCGACGAAGGAACAGGAAGGAAGGCAGCATCGGTATCTCCCCAGGGGTAGAAAAAAAAAAAGAAGAAGGAAGGATCCAGTCGACGTTGTTGACTATCGATTGCCGATCCCTCGATCACGTCGGAAGAGAAGCGTTAGTCGGCAAATGACGTTGAAGTTTCGAGTGGAGCGGGAATATTGATGTCCACTGACTCGCGCATCGCGTCTAATGAGATGAGAGAGCGCAAAAAATCGGGAGGAGGGAAGATTTTCGGTATTATCGGCAAAAATTTGCCGCTTTTCCGGGATTTTATAACCCGCGCGTGAGCATTGTTCATTGAAAAATCGGATCACTCCCCCTGGGAGTTAAGTCGAACTATTTCAAAGCGCGAAACTCGTGAATAGCTCGAGCAGCGTGAAAGCGTGGCGAGCGAAATATGGAGATCATTCCGCGCGATCGTACCTAGCGTTTCCCAGAGTTTTTTTTATCTCTCTGTTCCCGAAAAAAAGCTCGCCTTTCGTCGCGTTTAAACAATTCGCCGTGCCACGACGGGATTCATCTTTTCATTTTTTTTTTTTTTTCCTTTTTTTTGGCCTGGCTGCATCCTCCTGGCTTCCTACTACTCCTCCTGCGATCCTTCTCCTTTCTATGTCCCACCCCGACGTCCATTCCGCTTTAATCAACGAGCTGTGAGACAAAAGTTGGCTCGCTTATTCATAGCACAAACGTCACTCACGCTTCGATGGAGCCACGCAACGGCTGCAAACGGGGAAACAAACATTTTCCGTTCGCATTTCGCGGAGCCCACAAATGCGCGGGGGTTTTTGATACCCTCTGTCCATCTGGTCCCCCTAATGTTTGAAAATATTCTCGGGACTTGCTTCCCCCTCGGTGGAAGGGGAACTGAATTTAATATTTACCGCCCCCGGGCTACGTCGAAATTGCCACTGCCTAGCTCGCGGGGGATGAAGACTCTGATATCTCCTTTGAGCGAGGACGAGAGGACATCTTGGTAACATCCTCGCGGATTTGCCAAGGCAAAGAACGTCCAGTGCCGCGGAAACTTCGAAGTATTGTAAGAATGTGCGTCGCGATGGTAGAGACAAGCGAGAGGAAGAAGAAGCGATTAAAGAAAAACTGAAAAAGCCGGAAGATCCTTCATAAAAATTCCTCGCCTCGAGAGCGATTCAAATGTAATATTAATGCGCGGGTGCAAGATGCAAGGCACTCGCCCAACACCCGTCGTCCCAGCTTACCCTAGAATTTAGCCCAGTGCGCCGGGGAATCGCAAGCTCCCCAATAAATATTCACAAGATAATCGATAACCCATCTAAGATCTTGGGCAGCATCGTGGACTACATCCAACTATAGCGAACTCCTTCTCGCCCGAGCTCGCATCTCCCCCAAGCACTAACTTCGCGAAAGAGTCTCTATCCCATTTCTCAGCGGGAACTAATCACGGCACGGGGATTCGAGCGAAGCCGGCCCGAAAATCCAGAGATTCGCCGCAACGCTGACGAAGGAGGAAGATCCTCGTAGCTAGCTGGAAGTGGAGCGCGAGGCAACGGCACATAAGAGCTTCCCGGACCACGGACGAAGGAGGAGGAAGAGGATAAGGAGGATGAGGCAGGCATAGCGGACGATGCGGGGAACGAGGCCACCAGGGAACGCGTCTTTGCCATCGGCCCGGCCTGTAGAACTCTGGCAGGCCAAGTTCAACTGCCCCGAGAAGAACGTGAGTCCGAGACCGTTCTCGTGCTTGCCCGGATAGAGATAGAAGGGAGAAGAGAGTGGGTGGGACAGAGAGGAGGAGGTAAAGAAAAAGAGAGAAGGGACGAGAAAGAGAGATCCCTCGGTAGACATCGGGGAAATGGCCAACGACGACGTTCCCTCGACGTTAAGACGGCGTTCCACCCGCGCCGTCCCGAAGGCGCCCGGGGCCACCCTTATTTCAAGGCTGACATCACGACCGTCGAAATAGGCATCAGCCAAGAAATCCTTCTAGGATTCTCCTTTCTGAACCAATCTCGGTCCTAGGTTCGTGTATTATTCCCCAAATACCGTTCTCCCGATAACGTGTATTAGCATTTGAAAGTGGAAAGTCTTGGGATATGAGTTTTCGGTTTTTATTGTTTGCTTTGTTCTCCTTTTGGTTTTTTCGTCTTTGTAATTCTCGCGTACCGAGACGTTGTACGACAGGACGCGCCATTGTTGTAAGTGAGTAGAGTGGCAATGGTCGAGAGGCAATGGACGATAAGGAAGCATATGCCGTTAAGTCCTGGGAAGCCTAGAGAAGGGCAAGTTCAACAAAGGAGACCAACCAAGTGAATACACGAGAAGTCCGAAAGTCCATTCTCAGACCAGATCTGGCGGTGGTCACAGGGGAATGGCCAACGCTTACTTCCCGCTCAGTTTCAGTCCTTGTCCCAAGGTACACTTGAAACACTAGGGACACAAGGGCGTGCGAGAATTCGGTCGAAACAAATCCATAGATTTTGATTAATATTCATTTCTTCTATTGTGATTTAATAACAGTATAAGAGATATTGTAGGGTATCCTTGGGTAAGATTCATTCGCATTCGCTGAAGAATGCATACTAACGTTCACAATGAATTCCTTCGTTTCAAATAGCTTCGGGCCATGGTTGTTTCAAAGATATCGACCCAGACGTCGTGAGAAGAAATTTCTTTATTCTGTGAGATTTTCCATGTTCCATGTAGATATCGATGAATCTTTGAGATTCGACTCAAGCTCATCCTAGAGAAAATTCGTAAAAAGGAATGGACAAAAATTTGGTAAAATTCCGATGAGAGCCAACGCAATAACGCGACGTCATTGTACATCAATTGCACAGTTGAGTTCTACACGACCTGAATTTAAAATGAAAATGCAGTATTTTCCATATTCGATGAAATTATTACAAATGTGCATTCAAATAATGGCACTCTGTAGTTTATTTTTGTTATTTCCAAGTGACATTTTAAATTAGTACCGCGTACTAATGTAAGGAGAAATTACAGTCAAGTACAAGAATCCGAGTCCCCACTTGCTAGGAAAGTTCAAGAGGGTCGACCTCAAGTGGCTCGAAGAGACCCTTCAACAGGTTCACTCGTAGATCCGAAGGTTCTATTTGAAGATTAGAAAATCTGCTACGAAAATAGAACTAAAAGATGATTGGATCTTGGAAAAGTTAAACTTCTTTTGAAAGCGGAAGTCAGATACAGAATTCATTATTTGATAAGGGGGATACATCTTTGTCTCGCTTGTTGATATTTCCCGGAAATTCGACAAAAATGGAACTCTCATTCATCTGGAGCTACAATTAAACGTAACATTTTGAAGCTCGTGCAATTTGTCCCGGTCACATTTACACATTTCACGTCCAGTTGGAAAGAAGATACTGTTTCGCAAACGTCTGCGGAATTCTAGATTTGCGGCGCCGTATAATCGAAAAAGACCGCGCACATTGGAGACGTAAGCGTGTCCAACTGAAACCACGTTCCCTCCATCAGTCACCTCCGGAACTCCATTATTTTGAGATTGGCATTCTGACGCCGAAAGAAACGCCAAAAAGGGACGTATCTACTTTTTGGGACGATCGTTCGCTGCGGTTGGTTTTCTTTCGCCGTTCGCCACCGTCACCTTCTGCGTTCCGAGTAATTTATTTTACCTCGGGAACGCCCGGAATATTCTCGTCTCGACGTGAAACCCAACCCCACCCCACGAGACGAGGATATCATCGAGTCGAAAATATCGACAGATTTTTTCCTCTCCTTTCTCGAACTTCTCCAGAAAAGAAAAAGGGTTACACTTTTATCTTGAATGGACGATGCAATCGTGGCCGATGAAAACGAACGGCAATTGTATTTTTCGAAAATATATTATATATGATTGCACGATTTATATCGATAATTTATTTTTCCGCGAATACGCGCATATGCGCGCCATTATAACTGACCGTTGCTGTAATTAATTTCCCTTTGCTTATATTACTGAGCACACAAATTTTTCCCTCACCTCTATTACCAAACGGTCACAAGCCCTCCTCCTCTCCTCGTCGAACCTCGTCAACCATAGTCGACCTCCCTTGACAATAATTTACTTGCACCCTGATTACAATATCCTAATCAACCACGCTTGTCGCTTACTGTTATTCACTCTGATTTTATCCCACGCGAGTACACTCAACCTGTATGAATATTTGCACTGTACGAGCGCGTTTATGCTCACACAATGCGCGGACAAACAATTACTTTCTAATTATTAAACGCTAATTTTCACCTATATTCTGTAACTCTCCAAATTCACGAGCACTCGCCTCGCACGACTATTCAACCTTGCTTCAGACTCTCCGCACATTCGACCCCTTCATCCATCCCTCTATTCGCCGTCCACTCTGAGCGGTGCACCAAAACGATAAACCTCGTCCATTAATTTTTTTTCGTCGCAGAGGGAGAGGTCTTCTTTTGCTCCGAAAAAGGAAATAGGGAAACCATAGCCCACACGGGACACGAAAACCTACCACGACCGGAGAAGCATCGGGGTCGGAAGGGGGACGAAGGATAAAATGGTGACCGAGGAAACGCAGCCTCCATCGTCGTACGTCGTCGGGTTTACATGCTCCCGTCGGTGCTTCTCATATATATTATGGATGGGGCAAATAATCGGCTTTGCCAGTGCCCCCGTGCTCCTCCTTTAGGTGCTCGAAAGAGATAGGTATCGATAGGTCATGCGGAACATTACTCTTCGCGGCGCGCTGGAAGCGGTTCGAGGACGAGCGTGAGTAAACGCGCGAAGGGGACGAAGAAAGATAGGAGAAGGGGTGGACGCGCAACCCTGAGAAATATTTTTCAAACGTTTAACCCATTTCTCCCGCGATCGTAACACGATAGCTCTTGGCCCACCCTCGCGTTCTCGGAGGAAGCAGCTTCACACTGGGGGTTCGTTTCATGAGAAAATTCCACGCTAATAAGAGCAGGTGTTCTCATTGTGCCTATTCTCTTAATTAAGAGTGCCGGGTAGAAAAACGCTTTGAATCTGGCTCCTCGCCATAAAGTTCTTTGCGCTACTATAAAGGCAAGAATGCAAAAGGCACGCGTACATACCGTCACGTTAAAGGAAATGGTGGCAGACGTTATTGTCTCTGATTGTGTGTGAGAGAGAGAGAGAGAATAGGAAATTTTCGGAAATTACGCGTGGCCTCTCGAACACGTTTGCGATTTGTGTCGAATTCCTGTGGCGTTGACCTGGAAGCTTATTTCCATACGCGACATTCTGGTCTCGTCAGGAACGCCGATAGATGGAAATTCGCGTGACCGATGAAAGCTCGAGGTAGAAAAATACTCTCGTTTCTTTACTCCCACTTCCACTGCCCACGTCTTCCCACCGCGATACTCGATACCTCTCGTTCTTCTCATTCTCGAGTTTATCCTCAACTATTTCCTTCGCCTTTTTACCGCATTCTTCCTCCGTATTTTCTTCTTCTCCATTTTTTCTTTCTCTGTCTGACTCTCACTTTCGTTCTTTGAGGCAATCGGTAACCATACTCGGTTACATTTCTTTTCACTCGCTCGCCTGCTCCACCGCAAGAAAAAGTATCTCGCCCGTAATATTCCTACCTACCGGGGTAAAATCGCGCTCGAGAGCGGTCAAAGTCTGAAACGAGGCAGGATGGTCGGAAACTTTCAACAAGGCAATCCATCTTCAGGAACGTTCGGCATGTCGAGGCTGGTATGCGCCTGCAGTGGGCACCGACTCTCTGCGAGGGCGCGGGCCGTCCGAATTGATAATCGGCGCGCGCTTCAGTTCAACCGAGGATGCCCGAGTAGTCTGTTTGCCTTGGATCTGTCCGTAGCCGGTTATCTCCGAATTCGACGGATCTCCTCGTTTCGAGTGCTCCCTCTGTCTCACCCTTCGATCTTGTCGCCCTCACTCGGTGACTCCGTTCCTCCCTGAGCCCCTTCCGGCCAAGTAGCGAACGGCATCGAATCTCTCGATTTTCGTTTCTCTCCTGCGTATTCTCTCTCGATCTCTCTCTTCCGATTTCTCCCACTCTCTCGACCTCCACAGATACTCTCAACCCCTACCTTGCTTCTTCCATAAGATTCCCTATACCAAACGTACTCCTCTCCTCCCTCGTTCGCCGTCTACCTCGCGCTCTCACAAATGGAATCCCCGCTTGAAATGCGCTCGAAACTGCGCAATGTCTCGATACTCCGGGTTGGTATACGCTCCGGTACTTGCTGGAAACTCCGTACAGTCCATATAACGATTTACCGCAACTCCGGGGGAGATAAACAGCACGCCTGTGTACCATTTGCCCAGGTTGCTAAGGGGACACCAATTAAGAATAAGGGAATAACGGATTGGAGGAAGCTCGGACGTGTATACCTGTAGGCCAAGAACTTGCCCGAAATTCCACGATCTTATTCTTCAAAATCGATCGTGTAGAAAATTTTACCAGTGAAAAGGTGTCGGGATATGCGAAAAAATCGAGGTAGAGTTATTGCATTGACTATTGGTGCATACTTAAAAGGAAGGAAGGAGGAAAGATACATACGCGTCGTACGTGCACATCGGTGTCGCGTGCTTCAATTTCGCAAGAGTCTATTTCGCACGGGTCACCGACCTTCCACGATTTATTGGCCCGCTCCCGAATAGGATAAGAATGCACCAGACGGATTCTCACAAGGCGCGACGGGATCGTCGGAAAGAAAATTTCTTTCCACACACCGCAACTATAGGGAGCTGTTGGTACGTCCGGTGCTGGTCGACGGCAAATTCAACAAACCATGGCGCTTTTCTACCGGACTACGAAGAAAGAAAAAAGACCAGTGCAATTTTTTCACTTGGCTCTCTGTTTGTGAGCGAGGTGCAACGTGGTAACAAACTGGCGAATAGACAACAGGATACAAACAAAAACTCCGAGAGGAAAACGTCCGAACGATTTGGCGGGTAAACGTTCGAACAAAGGCGGCCAATTATTCGCATGGTCGTACTCGCGCGGGGAACTCGTTTCGTTCGCGATATCTGTACGGTGGGAATATCGTTATATAATCCCATAAGCCGTGCGACGTAACGGCTATACGGAAGTATTCTCCCTCAGGAGGCACAAAACAGCCAATATCTCGGGCAACCCCCGCCGGCCACATCGCCACCACCCCCCACCAAACTCACCTCCCACCCTCGTCGTCCAATCCACCGATCTTTCGCCTCTCTCGCAACGTCCGCTCCTGTAGCTCACAGGCTTTCACCCTCATCCCCTAGTCTCGCTTCTCGGACCCGTACCGGCTCCATAAGTAACGTCGTACAATTTTGGAGGGAGTCCGTACAGAAATTATCGCGCACAGCGTCAGCGTAATCGCGAGAAGTAATTCCGAGAGTGAGAGCAAGCAAGTAGAAAATAGCATCGTGAGCGAACGCTGCTGCTGCTGCTGCTGCTGGTGGTGCGAGTGGCCTCGAGGAGGCTCACGAAGAAAATGGAGGAGAACGAGTAGATAAACGTCTTTTCGTTCTAGCGAGAAACGTCGGGGAGAAAGGAGTGGAAGCTTCGCGATTTTATCCCCTATTTTTATAAGAAGATCGCGAGGGAATTTTATGCGTTCTCGGTTTTTACGTCGTTAGGGACATAACGAGCAAGAACGTTACCGAGGATTAAGCTCACGAAATGTAAATGAAGATAATGAACTGATGAAAGTAATTATGCTATTTATCGTGTCCCCCGCGATAAATATCCCGAGTGAAACGGACTCTCAAAGGGACCTCGAGAGTCCGTTATAAAGGCCTTAACGTCCTCGTAACGTTGTCACCGTTTCCAGTGCGAAGCCACGACTGAGAAGCTTCGCGCCCTGCCGCCCCGCAAAACTTTGCGCGGCATTAGAAGAGATTATGCCGCGCGTAGTCTCTGCGAACTTCGACGAATGAAAACTGACGGAGAACTTGGAATTGTAATAGTGCCCTTTAAGCAACGGGAAAAGCAGGCGATAAAATTGCTCAGTGTTTCACATGACGCGCTGGATTGCAATCGTCGGCGTGAAAGCTGGTGATGACTACTATGAAGTCATCCAGAAACGAGGATTAATTCTTGAAATTCTCCTTCATTGCGAAATTGAAGCTCTCAGTGGTTGCGATTAAATTAAAGGAGGAATAAGAGCTCGACGATGTTTGCGGAAAGTGTCTCGCAATTTCGCAAACATATTCCTCATCGTGGTAAAAAATTTGTAAGTGACCAGCGCTATATTTAACGCCTCACCCCTTCTTCTTCTTCTGTCTTCTTCTTTCCTCCTCTTCCACCTCGTCCACCAGCCTCTCTTTCATCTCCTTCTTCATACCCTCTCGAAGAGCTTCCCTCAGAAGTTTACTCGCGCGAGTGTTTGAGGAAAGCACTCGGGCGCACGAGGATGGGCAGAGAAGGCCCGAGCGAAGCTCGTAGGGGAAAAATAATTTGCATATGCATATTTGAGATTCAACGCGGGTCCGGCATCCGTGCAGCTCGCACGCGCGCTCCTCCTCCGTCCCCCTAACACGGTGACAACGCGAGACACAAGCTTCGCAGCGGATCCTCCCGCTCAACGTATTCCGCGTCATGGATAAGTAGTTCTTTGAAGTATACCTGAGACTCCAAAAGCACCAGCGAGCGAATTAGGAGAGGACTCGGCCGTATGAAAATCACTGTACTCGATGCCTCATTCAATTGTAAGAGGGACGTGCCACGCGAACTACACGTTACCGTATAACAGCACACAGTCCAAGGACCTGAATTTCGTGCGCAAAAGCTCCTGAAATTTTTCCTTAAATTTTCCGCGACCTTTTTCTCCTCTCGCGCACCGAGCGCGGGCCACGCGAGCCACGTGCCTCTTAGAACCGAGAACTGGAAAAAACAAGCGACGCAAGTCTCCTCGCACACAAAGGACGTAGGAAAAATATCATGTTGTATAACGCGACGTCGTCGTCGTCATTGTCGGTGAGCGATCGGCCCTCGTCTCGGCTTTTCCCTTCGGGGACAGGAAGGCTGGCGACGTGGGTGCGCGGACTACACGCGACCGACAGTTTGATGCCAAAGAGGTTCCTTTAGACATTGTCGCTTTGTGCGAGGTAAGCTCGGTGCAGCCAAGGTGAGACCCGAGCGGAAAGTCAAGCAGCCGGAGGGCCGACGTTGCATGTCGGGAGAACGGAGTTTGGATGGGGGCAATCTGTCCGCGCGAGAAAATAGGCGAGCCATAGAGAAATGCCTCGAAGGAGCTTTCGTGGACCAGAAAGATTTTTCCGAGCTTAGGCTTGCGCGGCACGAGGCCCACCGCCGAGCTACCCGACGCTCTCGTGTTTCGAAAGCTCGAAAAAAACGCAGAGAATGTTTTGTTTCGACGCATGCTCCTCTTCGAATCGAGAGAAGGAAGTTTCGCGTAGTTGGCAATCCTTTGATGGTAATTTAATGGTCCACTTAAATCCCACAATTACCCCTCGTCGGGCAAAATCAACCCTCTCGTCTCACCGTGGCTCACAATCATCCGAATTCCTATCTTCATCGAGCACGCGAAATGTCAGCTCGACGATACTCTCCACTCGATTCCTATCCACCCACCGATTTATCCGCATCCCTTTGTCCGCGCGCGCTCTTCATCTTTCGCAAGCCTTCGGTGCTCCCTCGTCGTTCCCACACCCACTCTCTCGAAGCTCCCTAATGCCGTGATTAACGGACGAGAACTCCCAACGGTAATTCGAAACTTCATTGGAGCGTGGGTGAGGCATTTTGAATTACACTAATGAATCAAACTGCACGTCCAACATTTTAATCACTCGACGTCACCGGTACGTCCCTTTTAAGAAGCGAAGTGCACAAGACGGAGGAATCGGCTCACGATCGCTAGGGCATCGATGCTCTTCTCTCTTACCTACACTAACGCGCACACAGGCGCGCGTGCGCGAAAGCAAAGGAGAGAGAAACACAGAAGAAGAGACAACGCACTAGGGAGAGAGAGCTTCCCGGTCGAACTTTAAGCTTCCGCTTATACCGTCAATCATCCAATCAGGCGGCCGGGATCTCGAAGTTAAATCCTACTTAAATTTTAAGTAAGAAAGTTTCCGGGAACGCGCCTCTTAGTACGAGAAGCTGACAGCGAATGGAAGGGCCCGAAGAGAGAGAGAGAGAGAGAAGTCAAAGAAATTCGAAGGGCTCCTCGCGATAATCGAGGAAGTCGCTTCTATTACGCCCTTCTCCTCAACCTTCCAGAGAAAAGGTCCATCCTCGTCTACCAATGCGAAGACGTGCGCAAATCTTCCAACGTATTCTCCCTTCTTCCTTCATTCTTTAGATCATCCCCTCTCGTGAGCTGAGGAATTCCTTTTCTCCCCGAGAAAGGCACTTCGAGAGGACGTATTTTTCGGCCTTAGACTAGAAAGATCCTCTACCTCTTGTCCCTCGCTCTCTACCCTCCCGCTACTCCACCGGGCGACCTCGTCAAGTTAGTTGGGAAGGTTTTCTCGAGCCGGTAACGCGATACCCATCATCGCTACCGTCTCGACTTTCGTAAAATGCGGACTTCGACAGAAGAGAAGGAGAGGAGTCCAAGAGACGAGAGGACGGATGGAAGGACGAGGAACGGAGTCCGGTGTATCGAATTTCTCGATCACCCTTGTTCCGCACTTTTCATCCCCAAAGGTGAGGAGGAAAGAGAGAGGTCGCGAGATGAAACGAGAGGGAGAAAGAAACGCGCGCGCCTAGGGAGGCACCTGAGGGTCACTGACACTTTATCTTTCGGATCCTCGTAAAAGAGTTTAAATCCACATTTATTGCCATCCCGTTATCGTGCACCGCGTAAAGCTCCTGCGCGCGAGCCCCTGTAGAGGAGCATATCGTTTGATTTATGTACCGGCACGCTCCGCCGTCTCCACCGCGCTCGCCGTCATCGCCTCTCCTCCACCACCGTCGCCTCCACCACCGCCAACCTCCACTGACGCCACTCGCGCTCCGGAGCCTGCCAGACTCACGATCCAACGGCGGACTATGACGCGCTGACGCGCCCAAGGTGCACCGATAATGGCGACACGTAATGGCGAAAGGATCGTTCGGCACATTATCTCCCCTTCGCCCGTTCTTCCACCGGTGCGCCGACAACGACGGATCCCCAGCGAATAGGAATGTTATAATCGGCTCGTGGAGCCTGCCGTTCGGCTACTACCCAACCCCGGAACGAGACGTCGCGACGCTCGATACCAACGATGCCAGAATAGAAAAGGTGCCTGGAGGCTGCAATCGGCGATGGATATGGAGATGATGGTTTTTGGGCTCATGGAACAGTGGAACAGTTTTGGTTCCTGGTCACCGAATGGCCATAATGGTCTGGAAGCAGATCGGTTTATTTATGGGTGTATTTTTAAGGGAAACTGTGACACAGTTGGTTTTGATAGGTTTGAGAAAGACGCGTGGAATAACCGTGTACACTCTAGTGCAAATTCGGTTTCCACCTGAGTGGATCTTGAGTCGGCCTTCCACCGTTCTAACCAGGCAGCATTTCGACGTTGTAATGAGAAATCTTGCAATCTGGTTATCAGGAATTATCATATTGATGTATTTCATTTCGAATAAATGGAGTTGAAGAAATAAATATTGGACGATGAATCGCAAAAATAACGGTCGTGGGCATTGGCTTACTATTGGCTGCCGACAGGGGACACCGACTTTGCACTTCATTGTACAGTAGCGGTGAAACAAAGGAATTTATTGGTGGTTACGTTCGGTCAAGTTCAAGGCTCAGCGACAAATGCCCACGGCCGTCTTGCATGGTAAACAAACTATGCGCGGATCGCAACAACACCTCGGGCGAGGCGCGGCGATATAATAGGTGAGCTTCACAATTGTTGTTTGTTCGTGATATCCGGTGTTTCGCATTCCATTCCACCACTTCTCTTTACACGGCTCGCGGCAAAATTTTTTATCAATTTGGAGGCTGAAATATTCTAATCTCCTCGTTTCCGCGGAAATTATGCGCGAGAGTTAGGAGGCACGGTGGATTTTAGATAGACGGAAGAATAGGCGAGAGAGGACAAGTGGGACAAATGGTTCCTAAGAAATTATCAAATGGGTCGAATCTAGCCGCTGAATGGAAAATTAATGGTAATGCTTTCGGGACAGTTGGGAGGGTCCCCCCTTTTTTCGGGGGCCGAGCAGAAAGATCGTAATCGCTATCTGGGTCAGCTTGAGTCTGGGTTAAGTCGAGATTAAAACTTGCAAGTCTCGACGCTAGCACTTCTGCTTTATCTCGCATTCATCGACGGATGACCGAATCTCATTAACGCGTATCCAATTAATGATAATGCTTTTTCCCGACACTCTCAATTACTTTTCTCAGCGGCCTTTTAAAGAGTCGTCGAGGTAAGGCACCTCCATCGACCCTGAAATAAATAAATCGCTTCCCCTCGATTTACCGTGAGACAACGATTCCGGATATTTAAGTCGTTCTTTGCTCGTCCAAACGAAATAATAGCTGCCATTATCCAAGCTCTATCGAAGCTCGATCGAGGCTAATTCCAAACACAACTGACAGCCTCGCCTGAAATCACCCGGCTTCGTAAAATCTGCGTGGCTAATTCAGCGGATCGAAATCTTCGTTCGCAAATGAGTTGCGCGATCACGCACGCCTTTCCGAACGATTATTCACCTTACGTTCGCGTGGCCACCGTGCGCGTGCGCGAAAAGTCGATAGCTTTAAAAGTTCAGCGTCAGGAGGCAGAAAAAGAGAGAGAAAGAAATGGGCGGATATTCACGGCGCATATGCCATATCCTGTGAGCGGCGCTAAATTCACGGTTGGGGAGCGCGCCGGGCGTATTGGGCTTAACATACGGCGCACAATGCGTTAAATTGCATGTACCTTTGTACGGACGTCACGCATGTTGCGCCCCGTTTCGATTGTTCGATACGGGAAACAGACTACGCTTCCGTCACCTGCCCTTCCACCACGGCCTCCGCCTCCGCGTCTGCCTCTGTTGTCGTCGGCGCGGTGCCGCCTCCACTGCCGAGCCGATACGTCTTTCCGGTCAATTTTCTGACGATTTTTCATCCCTCCTAATCTCCCTTCGTCCAGTATATCGAGCATATCGGTGGAAGTTGATGCGCATCACGATAGGTGTCCACGCGTGCCGCGCACGTACACGAAATAGAGAAGGGAAGGAAAATTACTCATCGCGTTGAGAAATTTTGCCAAGAATTTTCTGGAGAATTTTCCTCTCGCTCTTTTTCTTCACCATCGATCGTCTTACACGCGTTACACCGACACATCCTCCAAAGGATATTCACCTTTACACCATACTTCCTTTCCTCTCGTGCCTCAAGTGCAAAGCGATCCGATTACGAATTCTCGTAGTTCTCGACAAGAGTTTCCCAAGTGTATGCACTGGGTATATATGTTTTGTCTTTCCGAGCTGACAATGCCAAGCTCCCCCGATTGCGTTTAAAGTTACATTTTTCCTCGACGACGGGTGAAGTTTCTGTCGCGCGGGAGTGAGAAGCATTCGACTACGAAAAGCCGTTCGTGCAGAAAGCAGTTATAAACAAAAGTCCCATTTATGCGGCTCGCGGATAAACTCCCGCGGAAAATGCGATACCCTGGAAATATGAAATGAAAATTAATTCGCTAATGGCTCCATTGAGCCACATTCGTCGCTTTAAAATTACACCGTGATACGTTTATTATTATAATGCGCGTTAAATATTACTAAAAGGGTATTATCGCATCGGTCGCATTACCAAAAGAGTAAACGACGCGTAGTTTCTCTTAGGATTTATATTATAACGCGTTGTAAATTCTCCTTCCATCTCTTCAACGTAAGCGGCGCCGATAAAATTAATTAGCAAAAGAAGCTGTTCACGAAGAATCTCACGATATATTGCTACAGCCTACCTACCTTCCTTCGTTAGATTGTAATATCCAAAGTATCCGATCGACTCTTAAACAATTTATAGTGCATCGCAGGGTGTAAATTTTCGCGCTCCTCGCTTGGAAAATTCTTCGAAATAAGGAAGCGCGGACTAGGGGAACATCTTACCCCGTACGGAACGAGAATTCCTAATCAGATCACTTTGCTATGGTGGTGGTTGTAAGAGCGGATATAAACGCCTCGAAGAATCCACCTACCCCCTTCTCCTTTTCTCTCCACTCCTCTCCTCTCATCCTCTTTAAAAATACAACGGCAGCCGCGAGCGAAGAAGAATCGGGACAGCAGCACAGGCGGAACCGCGAAGGAGAAAAATCAGGCTCCGGTATTCGGCTGGGGCCTCGCCGCCGATGTGATTTACTAGCGTCCTGCCGAATTTACATGTGAAAAGAAGCCACCTTCCACGGGACGAGAAATGGTTACGACGTTGTGCGCGAGCCACCGTAACAATGGATATATTTACCGTCACGCCGACGTATTCCTCGTGACGGTCCTTTCCTCCTCATCCGCGCCCTTCTTTTCTCTTTTCACAAGTACCCTTTCTCCTCTTCTCTTCTGCTTCCATAAAACGTCGTCGCGAGGGATGAACTTTTATGTCCCTGGTACGGTCCAAGAAAGCCCGTCGTCGATCTTTAGAGTCGTGTCACTCTCGAAATTAAGACGTAAATTACGCGCAACGCGCCGCGTCGTCGGCCTCAAGACGCGAGAATGGAAGAAGAAATACTCGCTTGCGGAAGCGCCATCGAAAGATGGGAGCCACCACCTTCTCCACGTTCCCCCGAGCGGAAATGCGACGCTTCGGATCCAAGTCGCGGTGGTCGTGATTCTTTTCCTGTAAGCTGGCGCGAGGAGCGGAAACGGAGGGCTGAGAACGCGGAAAGTTCTGCAAATTGCGAGAGTGAACCCAGTGGTCGTGGAGGGAAAAGGAACGAAAGGAAATGGTGACGCTTCTGATCTCTACTTCGTAGGGCGAGGATATAAAATGGAATGTGGGTGCGATTGCATGTAATCGAGATGAATTTTGAGAATTGTTTTTCCGTACGGCGGTTGTTAACACGGCGATGGGGCGAGATAAACAATTGAAATTACCTTTGTAAAACCGCATCGAATTAAAGCGTTAAGCATCAGCGAGCAGAATTATTTACGCGCTTTGAGCAGTAATGCCTGCGGTCGGAAGTTCCGCGACTTCCGTCCGTCATGCGGCCGGAAATGTAATGGCGTGGACGACCAGATTGGAATTGGACGTCGCGATTCTTTCTGTAAAAGGGACCACGATGGGGGAAGAGAAGCAGAAGGGCGACGGAGAGCAAACACCAGCAGAACTGTTCTTTTGATCTGCGTTACGTAGAACACACGAACCATGTAAAGTCCGTGAACTTCCAGAAATGGTTTTTCTTAATTCGACATAGTTGACCGTCGGGGCGGAACCAACTGGAATTTTTCACGTTACGAGAAATTCTTCGCTCCCTTAACCATCGACATTCCAGTTTGCATAAGTAGAACGTCAAACCGTGCGTATACTCTCTCGATATTAAAGTTTTAAGCAGGATAAGATAAAGCGAGGACCGAATATTAATCTACTCTGGGTAAGTTCGCGAATCCGCGTTGAACGCACCTTTCCTCGAAAGAATACAAATTCCTGACGCGTCGTCGAATTAGTCCGCCTTTTTCCACCAACGTGTAAGTGTACTTAGAAAACAAAATGAAAAAAAAAAACAACAAGAAATAAAAACCTGTATGAAGCTAGTTTCAATTGTGTCTCGACGCAAGCCGTTTTCTATGCAATCCGCATGCCTATGAAGAGCACTACAGGCCGTTCACAAATTTCCGTCCCAAACTGCGCGCTCGCGTTCCTGCTAAAGAATCGTCGCGATAAAAGGCGTGCGAGCGGCGGTATTAAAAGCTAAAAAGTTTTTCCCCGCTGAGGTCGGGGAATAATGCTCGCCAATTAAATGTTAATTCCAGCGGCCGCGCGTGTTGGCGCGACTAGCGACAAAATTGCATACCGCGGAGCTTATTTCATCTTTGTTGAACGTCAAGTGGGGAGATAAGCGGCGTCCTTACGGGAGCCCAGAGAATAATGCCACGCGATGGAAAAAGCAGAAGTTGGAGGAACGCGGTCTCGTAATTTCCATGAAAGTGCCAACCTTCACCCTACAACTATCTCGGTCGCAAAAATCTTCCACGATTAATCGAGGGGCCCGATCTTAAGCTAGCATAATCTCGACTGCCCTCGAGCGTCGGTAAACATTCTGGACCGCGATTCCCTTAATCGTAAATTTCCGAACACCGCCGTATATTCCAAGTCTCTGGTACACATTGTGTGTGCTGGTACCTTTGGCTGGTCGCACGTCGATACCAACTTGACCACGGACGATCGGCCGAAGCTCACATCGACACCCACCGCACAATGTGACGATGACGCTTGATTATAGAACCACCGACAGGAATGCAGGAGAAAGGATCGCACCCGTCTCCTTTTTATTTTTCACTGCCTTCCAGGCACTTGGCATTCTCGTCTATTCATTACGAACGACCCAGTCTCTTTAATCTCGCGGCACAAACGCGCGCGCACGCGCCCGCGAAGCGGACCTCTTGTAACGCCCCGTGTAACGCACCCTCGTACATCGGGTCAACGAGGGAGAAGAACCGCGGACGACACTCAGAGCCCGATCCTCTTTGCGCCATTGTGTCTTTGTTTAATTTTATAGGGGGATACGCGCGGCCGGGCGAAACAATTGTCCGAGTGGTTTAATTGTGTTCGCCGGGATAATATGCTAGGACGGGGGAAAGGGGAACTCGAACAATGCCCAGCGCAAGTTGCACCATTTACGTTACCACCATTTACGAGAGATTTGGGGTGTAGGAGAGAGAGAGAGAGAGAGAGTTGATTTGATCCCAAAGGAAGGTGATACGTAAGGATTGACTTTTTACGCGATCATTCGCTCGAGGTAAATCACTCGTGCGCACTTACGAACTTTTCGAGGCACTCGTCTCTTCTCTCGTTCCTACAAATTCTCGATACACTGATTTATAGGAAAGGTGAACACTCGAACCACACTGCACACAAAAATGACGTTTTACGCGTAGCAAAACTTCAACCGTCACATTCTTCACTTCTAGAACCTCCCTATATCCCACGGCACTCGCGCTTCGAGACCTCGAGCTCCAGTTCGACGTAACACTGTTGCCTTCAACCGTTGGTGGACAAAAGTCCTTCTCGCGTCGTTTCTCAAAGGCAGAGCTAGCGGAGAATCTACGAGAGGGAGAGGATGAGGACAGGCGCTAGGAAGGAAGCGGGATTCGATGGGGAGTACGTGTCACGTATCACGTGAAAGTGGAAAGTTTTCGTGCGTGGCCCCTATGGCCCGAAGGAGTTATTTCGGGGAAAACAGACACAGGACGGTGTATTTGTCGAGGGTAAACTGGCAATCAAGCAACTGCGAGCACGAGCGTTTCCAAGCCGAAAGGACGAAGCGGTCACGACGCTCAATGGAGACTATTTTTTTCCGTCGCATTCTCATCCCCAAAGTAATTCGAATAATTCCGAACACTTCATTAATGGAGCACCCCAGTCAACTTCAATCCTCATTAATGGGACACTGGGACGATCGGACCATCTTGACATCAATTATCGTCGTCGCCGAGTAACATTGGCAGACCGTTGACGCACGAGTCCTTGAATGTTCGATCCTTGAAACTTCGTGTCCTGTTTGTTCGACGGCTCCAGGGTCTATCGTTATCGTTCGAGGATCATCAGTCGAGTTTGCGCCCAGAGAAACTCTCACGAACTGTCTCGAGACACCGACTAACTATCGGGTGTTGCCATTGCTTATTGGCATTACGGGTTAGGCTCGTGCAGTCTGAATCGTCGTCGTACGAGGCCACTAGTCTTCTTCGCGCGCGCTCTCGCGTTGACTCGAAAACTTCCTTCGATTGTGTCAACGAAGCGGCGAGAAGGAAGTACGGTAATACACTCTAGTACGAGCTCGAATATCATGGCCACGAGATACCCACTTGGAAGTTAAGCGCACCACTCTTCGTCCTTGAGGGTTTCTTCGCAACTTCCGCACAAACGATCCGTATCAATTTTTCGCAACAAGGACGGTGTGTTTCGCGCGCGTCACACGCTCGCTCGAAGTCTGTCCTCGGGAAAATTTCTGGAGACAGGAAAATAGAAAATTAAATAAGAGAGAACACTGTGGCGAGACACAAACGACATCAATTATTATCCTCATCAATCTCGAGATAACGGCTTGTAATCTAGGGGACGGTGCGCCTCGGTGGTTTGATCCTCGAAACTTCTCACCCTTCACGAAGTAATCTCTCTCTCTCAAGAGAGAGAGAGAGAGAGAGAGAGGGAGAGATCCAGAGTGTCTATTGGCAGCGACGGACGGGCGTTACTCTCATCCGAAGGCAGTTCATTAATTGCGGTTTAATGTCACTTAACCTCGTTTAGCGTTATTCCATTTGGCGGCGGCGAATTAAAAGGGAAGAGAAGACGCGAACTTACTTCGGAAAGGAGACACGCCGCAAACTTTTCCTCCGATGGCGAACCCTTCGAAGTGGTCCTGGTAAAGCACGAAGATACGGTACGAAACTTCGTTCTGTTTCGTGACCAGAAAATATTTGCGTTTCAAAAGTTCACCGCCGATCGATGGTCGTTTCATGAAACAAGAAACTTGAATTGGTCCTCGGTCCGCTACTAGACCGGTGATCGTCGGCAACGAGAGGTGTGTTCGGTCACGCTCGCGACAGGCCGTCGAAAGGCTTATTTTGAAGGAAACAGATAGGTGGATATTTGTCGATGGCAAACCAGCAATCAGGGGTAACTTCGCTCCTGGAATCAGGCGTCGTCGTCGCATCGAGGGCTCCGCGATCCGCCCATCGGTCCGTCCGTTCGTTTCTTCGCTCGCTCGCTTTCTTCCTTCCTTCCTACGGCGTCTAATTGCCTTGATGGATCGTGCCGTCGTCGCAGTAGAACCATTAATTTCGTTTAATCGACTACTCTTCTTCTCGTTTCGTGGCACGAGTGGGAGAAGCTCCAGGCGTTCTCGCGCTTCCCCTTAACTACCCCTCAATTTCATTCTCCTTCTCTCTTCTCTCACTCCCTCTCTCCTTCTCTCTCTCTCTCTCTCTCTCTCTCTCTCTCTCTCTCTCTCTCTCTCTCTCTCTCTCTCTCTGACAACTCGGTTCAATCTTTTTCTCAACCCCTATCTTTCTCCCTTTTTCCTTCTCCGCGTACCCCCTATCCCTCTCCATCCCTTTCTTCCTCTCTACGTCTTGTACACTCTCGAGCGATTTTCAAAGGACAAAACTCTCGAGGGTCGGATGAGAGACGCGAATGGAAAGTGCGCGCAACATTCTTCTATGATAGAGTGCGCCCGTATCGTACGAATTGTGAGTGGTGAATGAGACAGGCGTCATTTCTCACGGAGGGGACCGAAGGAGGAGCGGAGCAACATTCGCATACGCCCCACCCAAAACTTTCTATCCACTCGTCCCCCTCTGCTTATTATTCTTTGCATTTTTTTGCTCCTCCACTCGAGAACGTTCTCGTGATATTAGGCAGACGAGCCGTCGCTATGCAAGGGCGAGGAGACGAGGAGAGATGTTCAAGTGCTCGCCAAGTGGTGGCTTACAATTATCGTAACTTCCGTAAGAGGATCCCGTCGACAGTTTTGACGTCTCGGTCGAGGAACCTCGCCCGGTAATTTCATCGCGACCAACGAGCAGAAATAATAATGACGTGGAATTGGAATAAGAGAGGTAAAGAATCATCTCCGACGATTGTTTCTATTCACCGACAAATTTGACATCGTTCGAGACAAGGACGTACTCCGACACCTGCACCTAATCGTAAGCTCTCCGGTATCGAAGCACCGAGCGACGATCGATAATCGTTAATCCGTCGGTAGTTTCTATCGTCCGAATCCACTTACCTCCGATATATCGTCCTGGTGCAGTCCTCCTCATATCCGTGGTCGATCCAGGTGATTATACACAAATCCTCGTGTAGTGGGCAACATCCCTCTGGATCACTCGTGTCAAGCAGTCAAGAATCCTTTTGATCCACCGAACGCACTCACACCCTAACCCTTCCACCCCTCCGTCCCCCTGTCCCTCGTCTTCTTCGCGCTCCTCGCAATCCCCGTTCGTTTCGGTCACGGTATATCCAGCCGCTCGCAGCTGTACGACCGCGATACTCGATAACACGCGAGCGACTGAACCCCACTCTCGTGGATTCGGGGCATACGTGGACGTGGGCACCGGAGGTGGGCAGAGGAAAAAAGGACCGCGGCGATAAAAAGGGAACAAGTGGGACACCGGGGCACCGCGTAAGAGCGAGCGAGAGAAGAATGGAAACTTAGAACGGGGCGAAGGAGAAGGAAGAGGGAACAAAGTGGACGAAGAGAAAGGAGGAGGAGAGGGATGAAAGTGAGGAAGGACGAGGAAAGGGTGTAGAGCGGGAAGTCCCCGGGAAACGAAGCGTCGAGTGAAAGGGGAGAAGGAGGAGTCAGCGGAAAATTTTCGGTGAGGCTTGGGATCGGGGTGCGCGCGGGAAGGTAAGAAAAAAAAAAAGGCAGGAATTCTCCTTTGGCGATACCTCGAGGGGGTGCGCGTTTCTCTCTCTCTCTCTCTCTCTTTCTCTCTGTCCCTTTCGATTTCGTGGGGGGTAGTAGGCGGAAAAAAGGCTCGCGGAGAACGACGGAAATCCCGAGCTCAGCGTCCGCGTAGCGACTGGCGCCTGACACCTCCACCCTTCCGACAACACCCCAACCCCGCGCGCGCGATCCACAGCGCGGGGACCGAAAGAGAGGGAGAGGCTAGAGTGTGGTGGGAAGGTTCGCGAGTGGAGGTGAGAGAGAGGACTAGAGGGACGGCGCCGATTGGGAGAACTGCCGCGAGTGGCGCTGCTGGCGCGTTCAGGAGGGGAGGTTAGGGGTTCGACGGCGAATTACGGGGATGGCGGAGGCGGTGGTGGAGGGCGAGGAGGGTGGAGAAACTCGCTGGAAGTGGTGGGCGGGGAGCTCCGGGTAGGTTCGAGGAACCGAGAGAGATTGTTGGTGGAAGTGAGAGATTCGAGAGTGCCCTCTCCCACCCCTGAGCATCCACGAAACCATCCTTCCCCTCTCTCCACTTCTCTTTGCCAACGACGCACCATCTACGGCGGCCACAACTCCGGGGAATCCCAAAGCGCACGCGCCCGGCCCTAGATTTCGTCTCGCCTCCTGATTTTTCGTAATAAAAACGTTTGTCTTGCCGAGTAGCTTGGCTCACATATCTCTCGCCGCGCCGCGCAGCGCGTCACACGCTGCACGCGTTTCCTCTTTTACTCCTCTCTCGTTCTTTCTCTCCTTCTCTCTCTCCGCCTCGTTTTCCACCACCGACTCTATCCTTCTGCTCCCTCTCCTTTTTCTCTCTCGCGAACTTTCTCTCTCTCTCTCTCTCTCTCTATCTTTCTCTGGCCTCTCGCCACCCCTCTACCTTCTTTCGTCTCTCAATCTGCCTACCTTTCTCACTCGTCTACCCCTTCCATCCTCGTTCGCGCTCATTTTTTACTTCTCGCCAATCAGCAAATCTCTTCATAATCCCGAGAGGAATAAATCGTCCGTGAACGAATCTGTCGGAAATATTTCAGCGATAATGAAGACAGTTTGTTGTTCAGCGATGACTTCTCGATGAAAGAATAGTTTGGGGTAAGCCGATGCTTGAGAATAAGCAAATAGTGTGAATAATGGGAGGGAATCGAACACGAGGACGCACGGTTCTCCGAATTTCATCTCTTCCTGCTCTTGATTTTTGATAACATAATATGTCATGCGTCGCGATATGGAAATCGTGTATTACCTTCGTTTACATTTCGAAAATTGTGTCAGTCACTGGATTAATTGAGTTCGTATAAACAGCAAATTATTAACGATCAACGTAAACGAGAGATTGCGCGATCTCTTTGTTAATGAGCGTCAAACGATTTATTTACTTATTTAACTTTCTTTTTAACTACCATCGCGATTTCACCATTCCCACCGTTAATTGGAACACACTCACTTCGCGTTTAAGACTCCACTGTTTACACGTTCCTCGCGGCAAGACAAATACCTCGCGAAGTCTTACACCTTAATTCTATTTCACTATTTTTCCTCGCGGCAGTTCCGCCTGGTCCTTTGATTAAGAGTGTCTTCGTCTGCCTCCTTAGTCCGATTGTTGATGCTTCTAGACCCCAACGAAAGCTACATTATGCGTTCGTTTCTACGTCGTTGTTTCTCCGCTTACACATCCCAACCACGCTTCTCCCTACGTTCTCTTTATCTTTGCTGCTTTCCCTCTTAGCAGCCTACCCATTTGCCCATCCTCACCGTCTGCCCATTATCCCACTCTTCCTCCTCCTTTTACTAGCCTCGAGCACTCACATCGTCGTGTCGCATCCGCAGTCGAAAACGAGAAACGTGCGTCGTTCCTTCGTTACGAGTTCCACCCCTTCCGCAATACAAAAGTAAAGAAGGGCTGGAAGCGGACGGCTGAGGAACTACTCCTAACGGTTGAGAGAATGACGAATGAGTTTCGTCGGAACGCCTAGAAACATCCGACTCAGTTGCCGGGAGGTAAGACAGAAATTTACAGTCATTCTACGAATTTCGCTTAATTTCTGTTGCCTCGCGATGAAGGGTGAACGACGTTGGAAGGACGTTGACATCGATGATCCTACGGGAGCTTCGGAAAATTTTAATTCCATCGCAGTACTCCTGCTATTGGCTGGGTCCGGATGGCGGAGAGGATGGAAGCATGGAAGACATCGAAGTAGTAAGCTCCTCGAGAGGAGCTTCGGTAGGTACAAAAGGAGCCGAACGACTGCGTCGTAATAACACTCGTAATAACGATCTTGAAATATTCTTAGATTAAGTTCCGCATGAAACGACAGAAGAGAGATCTCCCTCTCGCTCTCTCGTATTTATTCTTTACTGAAAGAGAACTACCACGGGGTAAGCCCAGAAGATAAGGAGATATTGTCGTCAATTAATAGGAGATGGGGAGCCGAGGAAGGAAGCGGGCGGGCAAAAGGAGCGCTGGGTCGCGAGGAGAATGAAGGGAGGACGAGGAGGGAGAGAGGATTGGCTTTTCTTAAGGATTTCACTAGGAGGGCCACTGGTCTTCGAGCCTACCCCTTCGCTTCCTCCTTCATTCCACCCCCACTCACGCAAATAAGCACGTACACATTCGAGTGGAGAGAGAGAGAGAGAGAGAGAGAGAGAGAGAGAGAGAGAGAGAGAGATTGAGACAACAGGACCGTGAGCTCCGAGGAGGGAACAAGTGAAGCTAATTGCGAGACCGGACCCTCTTCACTCCCGCAGTATTTCCTAATTCGACCTTCGATTTTCTGCCTTCGTTCTTTAAATCTTCCAGGGAAGATTGTTCTTGATCGTACGATTTACCGATGGGCGCAGACTGGTAGGGCGAGCAATCGACATTAAAGAGAGAAAGCGAAAGAAAGAGAGATAGGAAGCTTGCACGCGCGGAATGCGGAACTTTAATGGAATCTAATGAAATGTGCGAAGGCACGGAGAGCGGAGGGGTGGGTATACGCAAGCGAGGAGAAAACCGTTTCCTTACGGTTTTATTTCCACCGCGGATAGCGCGCGCACACACACGGAAACACACGCCGCACTCCGCAGCACGTTCGACCCCCCAGAGCACCAGGGACGCGTAGGTCCCAATTAATTTCTCTCGAAGCCACCGCGAAGTCGGTGAGTTGGGGGCGTAGGAGACACACATGGCACACGCCCACACACATGACCGTATGAAGCCACACCAGTTATTTTATCCGTGCACAAAATAATTTCAGGAAACTCTTCCCTCCTCGCATTCTCTCCTTCGGAGGTGCTCCTCATTTACTTTTCTCCGTCTCCGAGGCTTCCTCATCCTTGCCCCTCCCTTCCTCTGTCCGTCTGTCACCCCCTTCTCGCGTCGCTCCCCGTAAGACAGACGGTAGCTCGCAAATTACCAAGTCAAATGCGAGGCGGCGCATTCGGAAGATCGCGGTGGATTAAAGTGTCAAGCTGGGCTGCACTGGCCGAAAACGACGGCAACCGGGCAGATGACTTCATTCGACGCGTAAATTATGTAGACATTGGTGCACAGGAGCTGTTATCGATGAGAATCGGGTCACGGAAGGGGATGGTGAACGGGTGAGCTGCCACTCGAAGAGAAAGCGGAGAGGAGAATTGAGAGGTAGGGGAAGGAAGAGGGACAATCGAAGGTAAGATGGAAGAAATAGAGACGTGAAGAGAAGAGAAGGAAATGTATCCTTAATATTAAGCTTCTTGGCAGAGTACGGTGACCCGAAACTACACGCGCGCATACGAATCGACGAGTGGGGAAGCTTTACGCGCGAGAGAATTTCGATATCGCCTCCATCGTCGGCGTGTCAGTGTTTATGGAAAAATTTCCCATCCGCCACTTTGCTACCATTATTACCTTATCTTGGAAAGTTCGGGGAGGGTGCCGTGTTCCGAAGAAGGGAAGAAGGGGACGAGCGGTCGTTGCGAGGCAGGAGTAGGAACGTTTCAGGCTTGTTTATGCGCCTGGTAGGACCAAAGTCGCATGGAACTAATCTACTATATTAAAATTTGGAATTCCTCCCGAAAGTTTCGCCGATGCGAGGGTGAAGACGGTGTTTATTTGGCACATAATGCAGATATGCTCGCGTAGGGGAGACCTGACGGTTCATAATGAAATATATTATCGAAAGAATTTTCCTTCGATAATAGCTCGTACAATAGACCTCGGTATAAGAACACGAAGCAGATATTAAATACGTCCCTTTGCGAGAAAACTGGCGTCGATGAGTTTACTCTGGAAAAGGAAAACAAACTAATTCGTAGGGGTTGTCGTCACCCTGATCATGATGGATCTAGACACACGACTTCCTCGTTCCTTCCGCGAAGCTCGGTAATGCGTTTGCCGAGAACACATTGGCAGGAGCGTTACCGGCAAAAAGGGATGGAAAAGTAAAAGGAACTGTTTCACAGGCAAACACGGGCAACGAGTTTCCCTTCCTTTCAAGCGTCCCGCGGCGTCGCGAGGATCAACTTTCACCGATAATTATCTCCCCCGTTAAAAGTTCGTGGGCACACTTACTCCCTACAATGGAGGAGCGTTCGTTAAAAAAGTTATCCGTATTTAGCGTTCCTTCGGACCGAGGCGAATTTGTATATCATAATCTCCTTACCTTTGGCCTCGTACGCGCCTGAGATCCTACCGGATATTAATTGGCAATTACCGGTGCTCTATGTTGATCTTAGTATTACCCTTAATTTGCCACTTAATATTGATCTCGCCATTAAGCTGCTCCCAGGGAACAACATTTACGAAGGACAATATCCGTTTATGCGGCACCGTAATAAGCCACGCGATAGAGCAAATAACGCGCGAGCGTGAGATTAATCATGCATCGATGAAACATTTTTTCCCGTTTTCCATTACGATGAATATATTACATATTCGAGTTTCGAAAGCACGAATAATTTTTTACGCCGTTCTCTGAAACGGACGTGCCAATATTGCAAGTGACGTCGAACTTGATTGCGCAATCAACAATATTAGTTCGACGCTAAAGGGGTCGACAGAGTGGGTAGTCGGAAGTCGATACCAGTCTGCGCTACACATGTTACGTAATGGAAGAGGAAATGATGCGGTCTCATAAAGACCTCTGTTGCAGGGCGAATTCTCAGCGAACATTTTCTCATTAAACATAATTAGGCGCGCCGGTATTAACTCTTACCTTTATTCGCGCACGGTAGACGAACATTCGAGTTTGCACAATTGTCCCTGCACGCTGTCTACGTTTCCAAAGTTCAATTTTCCCACTCTCTCGTTTGACAAAGAACAATCGTAGAAGAATTACGCAATTTGCTTGCTCACCTCCGCTAATTCACATTTTCACATTCTCGCGATACTTTTAAAGAAAGCATCTCGAGAGCCACTCTGTTCGGATTCTTTGCCACGCAGTCTCGCGTGGGAACCCGCCGACCGCGCGGAATTGCGCGAAAACGGACGAATAAAGGGGGTTGCGGAGCGCGGTAGGGAAAGGAGAGAAAGGGCGCGGCGGTAAAAAGCGTATTCTATCTTTCCGGTTCACGGTGAAGCTGTCAAAGTGCGAGGGATCAAGCGGTGTGACCATTCGCCGCGAGGAAACCGGTTTTCCTTGTGGCTTTCCCGAGGCCAGCGCGACACGAGGGTGGCAAAGGGTGACGATGGAACGAGCAAAGGTGGAGAACGACGTTTTGGCGGCCGTATCCGCATGCGTCCCGATTTACTTGCGGATTTGCTCATACCGCGGCCGGACGACGCCGCGCTTACTCCATGCTCCTTTGCGAATAAAGCCCGACGTGCAATGCGATTATGAAGGAAAAGTCCGCGACCCGGTAGTATCACGGTTTACGAAGGTGGAACGAAACTTGACTTTACTCCACCTGCACATCGGCCGTACGCGAACCTGCGCGCACCCAGCTCTTCCTCCCGTGCTCAGGTTCCTCCTACTGCCACGAGAACGAATTCTATTGTCGTTAAATTAAGCACTCGTGCCGCCACTCCAAAGACTTTTCATACGTGGCACGGACGTTCCACGACCCTCTTCTTCTTCTCTCTCCCTCTCCGCGGCATGTTCCTCGCTCTTTTTTTTTTATTTCTTTCCTGCCTTCTCTTTCACTTTCCATCCTCTCTCTCTCTCTTTCTCTTTGTGGGTCTATCACCCTCCCCTTTTTCGGTCTCGCTCACCCTCTCCTGCTCATTCCCTCCTCACATCCCCTCCCGAAACACGAGCCCACGCTTCCGTACCCTCGCGTTTACTATTTCCCTCGGTCTCACTCTCGTCCTCTGCATTCTACCCTCCTTCATTCTAACCCTCGAGCTTTCTCTCTATCTCTCCTCGTCTCTAACATTCTCCTTTTCGAACTACCTCCTTTTCTCCCGCTCCTACTCCGCTCACACCGATTTTCGCACTGCCCCAACGTCGGTGCTTGCGTCGCGCCTGGATCCAATTGAAATTTCAAGCGAGCCGGGAAATAATATCACGGGGAGGTAGTCGGAGAAATCCGTTCTTTGCCTTCGAGAGTCTACTGCGACGAGGAGAACGCGCGTGGCGTACCTACGAAATCCTCGTCGAAACATTCGGCCACCGAGCCGACGAGGATTGTTCACAAACCCGCTCCTCACCACCATTCACGAGGTATCTCACGCACACGAGCCACACTCTATATCCTGGGTAGTTGATCGATACGACGACGCAACGTAACGTGTGGCGAAGGTGGCGAGTATATTATCGGTGCTATTAGGGCGCTCGATCGTGAACTTATACCCCTTTCGATCTAGGTTACATTCTAACGAGGAAAATTATACGATGGGCTCCTCGTGGCCCTTTAATCCGCCCCCTCGAGATCGGGTGATAATTCATCGCGCGACACCACCCTTCGCGGCTACTCTTGAAACTGGTGAGAGGGATGAGGCGTAACCTCAGGGTACTCCGCCAGAGTCTAAGCAAGAGGGAAGTTCGCAAGGGGTGGAAGAAGAGACGAGGGCACGTACGTCGTATAAACCCAGGACAGGCGAGGATGGTGCGGGCAGAGGCCGTTTATGCCTCTTTCGCGAGTCGCTCGACGCGCCTAGAATGATCCGCTTAGGGATCCACTAGTGGCAAGAATTTTCGAGCGGATGACGGCGAGAGAACGTGGAGAGCGAGCGAGCGACTATCCGCGCTTTATTTCAACGGATATACGATCGACGATGTTTTCACGAAGAGTACGTACGTTTTTACCAGAATTCCGATTTTCGAAAAATTATTTTAGCGTCGCTTGTGCGCCGATAAACAATTGTCTTATTGTTAGTTATGAGATAGTTTGGGATGGCCAGAACTTAGTAGAGAATTGTGGAAGGACCGAAAGGCCCGTTGGTATACACTTGCGAGAAATCCGAAAGGTAAACTGGAGACCTCAAACGTATTTTTCAAGGAATTTCTCATCCTCTCTTTCAAAAAAGTGGAGGATACGTAAAAAGCGTAGCGCCTTTGGAAAACACTCTTCGCGCGCACTAGAAGAATTCATAATGAAATCACTTGTCGGCCAAGGGGAAACGCGTTATAAACGCTTGCTCGTCGGTCCTCTTTCCGCCTCTGTCCGGTGACCCGTTGCGCGCGAGAACGGCGAACATTTAAATGCGGCCGCATGAAAAATTCTATTACGGATTTATAACGAGATACAACGGCGCGCAATAAGAGAGACAATCGGATGCTGAATTAAACATGAACGGGCGAAGGTCGAAGATCCTCCCGTTCCTTCCACCCTTCTTCTTCCCTCCTTCCTTTCGAAGATTCGCGTCGAGATTATTCAGATCTAACTTAGACCCGATGTCACTGTGGGAGCCATTAGTCCGGTAAGTGACACGCGAGATATTAAGCGAATCGCGAAGGAAGAGTTGTAACTGAATTGCTCGAATGATTTTCGATCTACAAGCGCGACGAACTTCTTCGAAGGTGAATAATTTGCGCCTTATCGAGTAAGAAGATCACTTAAACCGATGCGCATTAATCGTAGGAAGATTCGTGCTGGCAAACGGAATAACGCCACTTACCATTCCCCAGAGCAGATTAGGAGGAGATACGAGCGGTGGACGTTGCGTCGAACGAGATGGAATTCGGAGATTCTAAGCGCTGATTAATCTGCTGTGTGTGCGATTAGCCTGGCGCACCGCGAAATCAAACGCTACTCGCAGGGTCTAATCCGCTTGCTAGCAACGTGTTCATACCTCGATATCTCGCTTGAAGGACCCGTGAATCCTGGTGCGCGAACAGGTGAAGAAACAGAAATTGATCCTTCGCTTTGAAAATTATAAGCGTGAGAAGAGAAAATCGTCTGAAAATTACCAAAGACGAAAATGCCAAGCACCGGATATTAATCAAAAGAACGTCGTTCCTCGACCAATCGCTTCTTTCGCGCACCTTCACCCTCTTTTCCTTAAGAAATCGATGTCGCCTTATCGAGTCCCACATCGCTTCTGCTCTCAAAAGCCTGCGCGTGCCCTCGCAGCCGATACTTATCCTACTTATTTCTAAATTAACGAAACCATCGGCGTGCAGCAACGGTAAACGTCTACAGAGCGTTGTGGGATAGAAATTCCGCTTCCCTTCGGACTCTTTGAGGTCGCTCGTTCGTTAGTAAAATGCGATTACCGTGCACGAAACGCAAATTAACCCTCCACGGTGCACAAGAGTGCCAGCAAGAGCGAGAGAGAGAGAGAGACTCCAAGGAATTTCTAGAGGAGCGAATGGTAAGAGGAGGGTGAGCGAATAGTTGAATCGCAGTTTGAAGCGATATCAGGAAATTTGAGAAAATTCAAAGACGCGCTCAGCCACCGGGATTCGATCCACGGATTGGCGAATAATTAAGATCACGGACGATATACGCGAGTAATAACACGCTCGGGTAGGGAGAGATCTGAAATAGAAATGATATCGGGCTAAGTGAATTTGACTATGAGATGAGGCTGGAAGGTGCCGGGGTAGACCGGGATTCGAGATCAAACATCGTTCCAGTCGTAGTCATCATGGTCGGTGGGATTCTGGTGGCGATGGTAGTAGTGGTTGGTAGTAGCACGGCACACTCGTCGTATTCCTCAACCTCGTGCCATCCTCCTCCACCATCTAAACCTCCCTCGTTCCAATTTCGTCCTCGCGGTGGATCGATCCGTTTTCAGATATCGAGTGGCTCTGTTTATTATCGAAATCAGACGTAAATTCTCGGAGAAGGGCCGAAGGGCTGGAAGGATGGGCGGTGGGAGTCGGTGGGTGCAGTGACCTGAGAACGAAAGGAATCGCTTCCGCGATGGTGGAAAAGGTTCGAGACGAAAGGGTGAGTAGAAGGGAGCGAGAAGTAGGAAGGAGAAGGAGGAAGGAGAGGTAGTCTGAGGTGCGAAGCGGTGCCCAGAGGTCGACTGCGACGGAGAAGGGAGACGATGGTAAAGGTAATACGATGGGATTAGCATATTCATACGTACCAGACGTAATTCGCGATGTAATTCGTACGTTTCCAACGAAAATCCATCGCCCCCGTCCGTTGAGGAGTGAGGAAGTGGAGAAAGCAAGGGGAGAAGAAGGGAGAAAAGCAAGAAGGAGGGTAAGAGGTGGAAGCATCGCGCCCCCCGGAGAATTGTAACGGAGGAATACAATTATATCGTGTAGTGCGTAGAGAGCAGAGGCGCAGGATCAAAAGAAGAGATAAACCGGTAAGATGTTGAGGCAGCTGCGCGAAGCACGAGGATACGTGAATTGCTCGCATTTGAAAATTTTCAAAGTAAATTCAACGGTGGCACAACAGTTTCCCCTTCGCGAAGCATCGTTTCCTTCCCTTTTACGCGGCACGCGGGTCAACAACGTCGTTCTGTCGCGGACCGAACTCTCTCGAAAAACTGCGAGCGTAATGGAAACATTTGAAATCGAAAAGTAAGTGTTTTCGAATTTGAAATTCCGATCGTAATCGACGATAACGAGCACGGAGAGAACTGCGATCCGATATCTTCGCGTACCTGTCACCCACGACTCTATCCTCACCCCTTTTACTCCATCCCATCCACGAATCACACACACACACACACACACCTCTATTACGCGCTATCTGGCCGCATGTAACGACAAATAGAGAAGCTGGAGAAAGTCCAGGGGACACTAATCTTCCGAGATTTCCGATAACCCAAAGATTCTCCGCTCCCATCCCACTTTTCGACACTCCACCGCGTTCGCCTCTTCCTCTCCACCTCCTTCTCCATCTTCTCCTCTCCCTGTTCATCCCCTCTCGTAAAAAGACTCGCTTTAACCTTTCTTTCCCCGCAGCCGCGAAGTCCTCGGCGCGTCTCGATGAAAGCAGAGACGAAGGAAGTGCAGGGAGAAGAACTCACGAGGATCTGGCCGTCGTTCTCCTCGTTCGTCCTATCGTCAACGGGCACTCAACGTCGTCTCGATCATCCCCTTCTCTCTCCGTTCTTCGCGCGCTCGAAATGAGAAAAGAAGGGACGAAAGAAGGGTGAGAGAGTTAGGAAAGAGATAGAAGGAGAGAGGAGGTCGCGTTATCCGGGAGAGAGGAAACGTGCAAACCTTGGAAACTCGGTATCCAGGTCACACCTCGGAGAGACGGGGTCCGCGCGAGAGAGCCTCGGGATTGGGGTTGGTCCGGGACGAAGGGGTGAGAAGGGTCGACGGAAGAGGAAGGAGGTGGGGGTGAGATTCGCCACGGCGACAGGGATCGGGAGAGCGAGAATGAGACGAGACAGTCCGCTCCTCGTGTCTCCCCGGCCTGGTGTCTAATTTCGAGGAACGGTTCGTGCCAGGAGATGCGACTAACGATAAGCCTTGAATCCCTGATACGTTACGTACGTGTATTACCTTCTCCGGCTTTACCGGGGGCCACGGATGGACGGACAGACGGAAGGAAGGACGGATACGAGCCTTTCGACTACGCGGCTCGACGGACACACGTCTTTGCACATTCGCGCGAGCGCGCGCTCCCGTGGCGTACCGCGGAACGTTTCTATATTTGGGTTTTCTCCCAAAAGGTGGTGCGAGCCTGCCCCCAGCAGCGGTTGCACGTCGAAGCACACGTGACGAGAGAACGAGGAAGAAGAAAGAGGGGGAGACGCAAGGTAATCCATCGGTACGGAGTGAGTGAATTGACTTTGGAGTCGTTGCGATATTTTGTAAATCTTTTACGAGAGATCGAGGCATGGGAATGTTGGCGGGAAATTTGAAGGTTTTTCTTTTTTGAAAATCGTGAGATTAGAAATAGTAGGGGTAAACGTGCTAATGGAAGTGATTTTTCTTTTGCGTAGGATCTATCGATAAGCCGCCAAAGGTTTTGGTAACGTGGATTTATCTGCGGTGTTATCGCGAGATCGAAGAGACTTTAAAAAATCGCTCGGGCTCGATCCACTTTCGAAAAGCGGATTTTTGCAAGAAAATCATTCGGAATTCAACACCCTGCGGAATAATTCCTGCGCGGGGAATTGAACTCTCTCGCATCCCCGGTCTGGTAGCGCGGATCGATTCGATTTAAAAACATTCAAAAATTAAACGTAATTCCAATTGATTCCGGGAAGCTTTTCGATATCGAACTGGCTCCTCGTAAGCGGCCAATGATGAATTATTTAAAGGAAATCCTGTCGCGCGAGGTACACGCATTGGTCTATCCGGATACCCCCGGTAACCAATATAATGATACTGTGCTCTCGTATTGCGCGCACCGCAACGGTCAACGTCCGCCGGCTTTAATACACTCTTCTCAAGCCTCCTTCATTCACGGAAAATCTGTCCAATTCGCGAAAAAGGCCGAACATTAATCCGTCCGCTATTTTCCCCGAATTTTTGCCCGCTCGCGCAAAGAAAAATCCACGAAATTCTCCCTTCTCACCCTCGTAGTAGATAATCGCCAAATCGAACTTCGTCAAGGACGAGTAAAATTACAACGAAACTCCGCAAGAAAGAAAAGCGCACCTAATGACGAAAACTCGTCCCGACAAAAGAAATCGTTCCGAAACTACAAATCACCGAGCTTTTTGCTCGTCCCCCGCTTACGTTCCTCCGCCATCGTGGCCGATACCGCACACGGCGGTAATTTAAAATCTTTTCGTCGAGGGGCCCATTGTTCTCCCATTAAAATCCGTCGAGTAGAACGAAATCGCTAAGGTCGAAGCTTTTTGGCATGGCACCGAAGCGGCCCGTAAGCTCGCCCGTTCGATGCGATCACCGATAAGACCTACATCCCTCATCCGTGCTACACAGGTATATTGCTTATCTTCGAGATGTCAGCGGCAACGTGTGTGTGACTCCTTTGATCTGGACACGCCCGCAGCGAATATTGCGCGCAGTACCTGTTCGACTGCCTCGATCTCGGGGCCGCGGTAAGATTCTCGAAACAGTGTGACGTTGTAACGATTCGAACAGGGTAGGGTTTAGCGTCTGGGATTGATCAAAGCAACGACGTCGGCCGCGCAAGCCTCGTCATCCCGAGGAAGATAGAGGAGGGTATGTGGAGGAAAAATGGCGATGGAAGGAGGCTGAGAGGTAAATGGAAAATAGCATTCGAAAGTGAATTAAAGATGGCGACGAGCGACGTAGCGAATGGGGATTACTAGAGTAGAGTAGAGTAATCGTTTTCGCGAATAACGCGCGCACGGCAATAGGCTTCGTTCCGCGAGTTTTTAAGTCGTCCGAGGAATGGGAGTGAAATAATTAGATGCGCGTTGCCGGGGACGAAAGGTCGTAGGGAATTGAGAATGGCAAATGGAAATAGTAAGTGGAACGTGGTAGTAACGATGCAGCTGGTATCGTCGTCTATAAGCCCAGCGACGAGTCGCCACCGCTTCGTACACAGATGTTGCTTCCCTTACATTGCATACTTTTCGTAACGAGAGAAGTTCGGGCACACGATAATTCAAGAAAATGTAGAACTTCGGGGAGGTATGGAGTTAGGAGTGGACGATTTTTTATTTCCCGCTGCCGCGCGTACCAAATGCGAGATCCGCGTTGAAGTACAATTGAATAAGATGAGAGTTCGGTACAGGAGTGGATTACGAGAAAGTAGATAGCTCGGTAAGTAGAAAAATGAAATTTTCAAATAATCCTCCGGTTACTCTGTAGTAGATATCGAGGGAAAATGCCACTTTGCATTTTCGATCTGGAAACATCATCGAAAAGAGAGTATTACCGCGGAACGGTGCGTTCCAGCACCTGTAAATAGTCCTCGTTAATTCATTACACTACAGAAATGTGGTTGGGAGAGAATCGTTCATATTTAATTAATGCAATCCACAATACGTAGCGAGTGGTCGATAATGCGCAATTGTGAGCGCGTGTTGTTGATGAATAAGCGTTTGAAGGCGGTTAAAATTGAATAACGTTTGTGAGGTGAAATGGTTGGTCCACGCCCAATGGTACTTTACAATGCCACGAGCTTTCCATTTAACGGATTAAACGTAGTATTCATAAAAAAAAACAATAACGCCGGACATTATGACGATTACTGTTCTCTAAAACCTTATAAATAAACGAAAATTTACAAACTATTTAAATATTATAAATAGACGTTTGAGCGTTGAGGATGCAGGTAGCAAGAAATGGTGGCTCGTAAGGCACGTATACACAGGTGCGGAGTTAATGGAAAATCATTAATCGCAATACCATGTGCATGGTAGCTTATACCGCCGACAGGGAATAATGGCCATCAAAAGACATTTATACAACAAGAGCATTATCATGAATAAATAGGGCAAGCTTTCGCTATAATATAGATGATTCGCACTACTGGATTTCGTACCCCACGTTCACAGTCGATGGTACTATCGATGATGTGTTCTTTTATAGGAATGAATAGCGCTGAAATGCGGAACCGAACGATATATTAATCAAGCGTAATTTGCATGATAAATGGCTACGATGGTTGCCAATCTGCAACCGGAAGTCACGCCGGTGATGACGCTAACTGTGAAATCATTACGTCAGGAAATCTATGCATTTTTTCGGAAGATAATTATTATGCGATCATTTTCAACGACACTTCTTTATATTGGCATCCTTTTTCAAAAGATCTATGCATCTATGGCTTTAAGAAACCGCACGTGTGTGAACGAATTTAGTTTCTAAGTTATAAGAGTAACGTTAAATGTACGGATAAAAAAAGTTATCCGTTTACTTAATTTTTATTAGCACTTAAGAATTATTCACTATTGTCGACGGCCTCGATCTATACGAGAAACACCTGAGAATCTGGATAGATTCGAGAGGTGGCAAAATATGAGTACCGGCCACCGTAAAATTGGACGTATCTCCCTTTCAGTTTAAGCTGAAAATCCTGCTTGAGGAGGAAAAATTTAATAGAATGGATACTTTAAAGCTGTGAAAATGTGGAGATACGGTAGAAAAGAACGAGTCGCGATGTTTACCGAAAAAGCTTCATAAATTTTAAAAGGGATATTTTATCGTTATGTTGGCGTCGGGAATTATCCGGCATATCTGAATGAAACATTGACAAGTGGAGACGCGTGAAATTTCATCGGCGGCGGCATTAAAACGGGAGAGAACAAAAATTTCCGAATACAAAGCTAGCCCTGGACAAGGCCAGCCTCATCGATTATCGCCGCGGCGATAATTCAAAACAAATACTTGTGCGACCTACAAATATTTCTTCACGAGGCGCACACGTACACGACGTTTGCAATCGTTTTCGGGGCCTCTCGCGATCGGTGTGCACAAGAGATCAATTAATTCCGTAATATATGAATGGAACGACTGCATTTGCATTTACGCTACCCAGCGTAAATCTGCTGTATCCATGGCAATTACTTATATTTTTAAAAGCTATCTCGGTTAGTTAAAAATGTCGGACTTCATCCCCTTATCATCCCTTATCTCGTATTTTAGCTGTTATCGCGTCCCGATATTTATTACTCCAAAATAATTAATGATTTTCATCGAAAAGCGAGACTTACAAAATAATAATTTTTTCACTAGTCACGAGGCCCACGTTGCTTTCTCATATCTTGCAGTTTCCACTTGTAACTAACCGACAAACAATTCTACAGCTCATTATTTTAAAAAACATAATATCACAAGATTTCGAATTCAAAAGAGAAAAATTCTCAACACCAACAAGAGCATATGCAAGTTTAGGAATGCTATTCAAAAATATCGGATAAATCGAATCGTACCTGACGCGCGATATATTTCTGAATTTTATACGACACTCCTCAAAAGACCCCCATCTCATCGTCCACTCTGAGTATTGCCTCATTTAGCGTCGAGTGTTGTGTTCTGCGGAGTGAGAGCGTCTAATCTCGGACGAGACCGCCATTGAATATCTAATTACAAAGAGAGGGTCGGTTCGATTAAGGAGGATAAAGGGAGCGGCGACACGTAGCGCGGCGAACATCTCCACAGTCGGAAGGACTCGTCGAGAGAAGCCATTAATCCGATGATTTTGCGCCGTAAATGCGCTGCGCACGCCCCGCCGTACCTCGCAATAGCCCACGGTGACGGCAACCGAGCCGACCATCGTGGTTTCCATTCGTAATGCCCGCCACTGCGACGAATCCAGTTAGAAGCCTGTGAGATCCTCGTGTTGCGGAAGGTGCTAGTAGTAACGCGAGAAGGAAGAGAGAAAGGGGCTTGCAATATAATAAGTTACATAATTCCGGTGTGCTACAACCCGGCAAAATTAGATCCTACGGAGTACGAATGTTTTAACGAATTTGCATCGTGACGTTTTGTCAATTTCAGTTTTAACCCCCAGACTGATTCAAGAGGATAGACATTTTAATAAACTGACTTAACCCTCTATGGGCCGAATTTTCTTCTTACATATAAAACAATGTATTCCACCGAAAATCAATAGATTTATACCGATATATGCGGATTAACCAAAAATTTACCAGGCAAATTTTTCAAACTTGCACGGCATTTACTTTGATATTTCAAATCGATGGTGCTGCCAACTGTCATCGATATTATTATTGGCTATCTCCGAAACATTATACAAATTAAGATGTAAACACTATCTTATGAAGGACCCACGTTATTTGGTAAAACATCGATATATTAGTATGTGACCTGAAAGTTACACGAGCCCATAGAGGGTTAAATCGAGAAATTCACGTTTCTTGCTCTTACCATGCGTACGTCTAAATTTCTCGTACCCTTCCTCGTATCTCGTGGCCTTGCGATCCTTATGACGATTATCGCGAGGCGTCCGTAAAGCTACGGCGAAGGTGAGGACGACGTTAAATATCTGTAACTACGGAAATGGCCCCCTCGTAGGTGAAATTGCAACAAAGCCCGCGCGATACGCACGTCACCTCGGACCCGGGTAACGAGTATACGTCAAAGACGGGATATGCGACTAGAGACGTTAATCCGGTGTCTGTATAGGTGAGTGTGTACCACTGCTGGAATAGTATTCACGGGAGCCCCACGTAGCGATGTAGATTCGCATAGCGACGTCGACCGAAATGGAAACGTTCTCGGAGAGAAGATCGAAGCGAGGGTAGCCTCGTAGAGAGGATGGAGGGGAAAGAGGAAGAAGACGCAAGGTAAGGAGGAGGTAGACGTGGGTGAGATAGCGACAAGGATCGAGCATGAAGTTCATCCACGGACGAGCGAAGGAGGAAATGGATCAGACAGAAAACGTACGTCGCGGAACTTATTCGCAGAAATTCTTCAATTTCCGTGTATCGCGGGGCCAAAGGAAAGCGCGCGGGGAAGGAGATGGCATTGGCAATGGAGAAGTAAGGGAGAAGAAAAAAAATCAAGAGTAGAAAGAGCGAGGTTCTCCACTATCGAAAGCGTAGAGGAGCTCGTAAATTGGAAGCTCGAATTTTCCCTTGACTATGCGCCATTGTGAATAATCGTCATTCTTTCTCGTCCCCAATTTATCTTCCCTCCTTCTTTCGTCCTGTAGAATCGCAGGGTCGACTCGAACGCAAGGGAAGATTATCCATTAAGGCGGAAGATCGGCTAACTCGAGAATATTCAAATTCCACCGAGAACTCCTCGATCCACCATCTTCCACTCGCTTCCATCTCCACATCTCATCCTTTCCCACACGTCTCGCTCCGCTTATTTCCTCGTCGTCAGCGCAACTCGAATTTTTACCTTCACAAAGGCCAAATTCATCTCTCTGGTTAATTTCGCCGTGGCACCACGCTTCCTCGCGAAAACTTCTCCACGGTTCGAGCCCGCAGCGAATCGTGAAATAATGATTTTACGCTGGGACACTCGGACGCTCGAAATCGACCGTCCAGACAATTAATCTCCATAATTGGCGAATAGAATAATTGGCGTATTATCGAGCGCTGACGCGACCGTCACCAGTACGTGAACGCGGGGAGATAAATCTTTTACTCGTTAACGACCGCGTCGGCGCGACGGGAGGCGCGACGCGCGAAGGGAAAGGCAGAGGTGGGAGGGAGTGATTATTTTTTCAGTCGAACAAATATGATCTCGTTGAAGGGGCATCTGCTTGTCTACGCGTGATCGTTCGCGCAACGTCGTATAAACGATGTAAGCGGAAAGACCCCGGCACGCACGGATGATCGATCAAAAGTTCGACCTTGAGTTTCCTGGGTCGTTCGCCGGAGGACGATCGCGCCTGGAGAAAAAAAAGGCGACGACGATGCGACGCTCGAGTGGGTGCTAAGTGACCCTCGACCGTCCCTTTGTCGAGGACGGTGCATTTAAATCGGCTGTTTAAGTCGACTGTACACTAATTTCGTAATTCATTTACATACTTAACACGCGGTCGCCTCGTAGGGAGAGGCTGAGTGGACGAAGGACACGCGAGGATGGGGAACCGAAGGGCAAAGGAATGGAGAGAAGAAGGGATAAAAGAAAGATAGAGAAAAGTTGCGGGAAGTGTTTTACAAAGGTGACAGATGCTGAGGGATATTGCAAAATTGAGAAGAGAGAAAACGAGGCGGATGATGAAGACGCGGTGGAAGAAAGAAGCTGCTGAGACGAAGGCGAAGTATTTTCTTTACACGAGTCGAAAGAAGAGTAAACCGGAGGAATAGGCACGAGTGACGACGTGGCATTCAAAAGGAGTCCAGCGAGTACAGCAGTTAGGAAGGTCTATAAATAAATTAAGCGATCTCTCGAGGAAGCTTACGAAAACAAATCCAGGGGATCGCGGACGACCTTGCTGTATACGTAAACGAGAAATTAGCTGCCTGGATTTCGAGAGGATCCGCTGGGCGAGTGGCGAGCCGGGAGGAGTAGGAGTGGGTCGGTGTGGTAGCGGCAGCGGGTAAAGGAGCGTCGAAGTAGCACCGTTAACTGTCCATGAGAGAAAACCACCGGAGCTGCCCCGTAGATCGATGGTGGAGCGATCTCCACTCTCCTCGGCTCCTTGTAAGGTTAATTTCTAAGGCGCCACGAAGAGTTAATTTATCACGCCACCTGAAGTTTTCCTACCCCTCTTGCCCTTTTTCTACCCATTTCTCCCCACCCCATCGTGCTCTTTCTCTCGGAGCTCCTCCTTTGTCTTTTCATTCCTTTCTTCTTCTTCTTCTTCTTCTTCTCCAGTTCTCTATCTCTCTCTCTCTCTCCCTCATACTCTCTTCTCGCTTCCTCGCCTCGCCACTTTCCCAGTACCACCAGCAGTCGCACTTCTTTCGCCCCACGTTCCTTCTTTCGGATGTTGGTTCGGCGCGCCTGGCTCACGAGTAAAGTTTCCACAAGTAATGTTTCTCCGAGTGGGATAAGAAAATTCTAGTGGCCGCGAGATTAAGAATAAAACTCATTGCCCTGGCCCCGCCGTCGTTTGAGCGCGCGCACGCGCTCGTGAAGGGTCGTAACCCTACGGAGATGTTTGAGGTGAGAGAATCGTAGCACCGCTTCTCGCTTCTCAAGAGGCTCTAAGGGGTTCGCGCCAGTTGTGTTTTCCTCTCCTTTCGAGGTTCACCTGCGGCATCGCGTGGAGCATTAATTCGGCATATTCCATTTCGCGAAAATCGACGCGCTCCTGTGTTCGACTTCCTCTCGGAAATCCGATTTTTTAAGCGGCCGCACGCCACCCTGCGCTCTCGTCCCTCCCAAATCCTCCGACCCTTCTCCCGGTGCACGCATATTTGCATATTTCGTGCGCTGAAACGGGAAACTCCGTGGAACGCAATTAAATTCAACAATTTTTATCGTGGCTTTTTCTTCGATTAAAAAGTCCCCGCGAAAAAGGAGAGAGACGACGGGGCGTCCCAGGATTTTCCGTCGAAAGGAACAAAATTCGCAATTGCCGGACCGTATCTGTACCTATACGGTTTTCGCGTCACCTGTTCGCCGTCCTAAAAACTGGAGCGTGGAAACAATCGGGACAAAAGAGTGGACAAATTTCGTTTTTTGGTTCGCCGAATCCGAGCACTCAGTCGAGCTTCTATCGCCCATAAAGCCCTTGAAACTAGCAAAGTATCGAAGCTTTCGCGTACGAACGAAGTACCTCGAATCACATGTGTGGAAGGATTACGATAGGACGATATCCGAGGAAGGATTGATTCAACTTGATTCAAATGTTTCAATTGTCCACTCGTCGAACGAAGATATCGACGAGGAAGAAAATTCTACTAGCGATCATATTTGTAAGAACAGTCGCTATACCTCCTCCCAGACAGTGTCGGGAAATTAAGCGAGCGGTCTCAAGGGCGACGTTAGAACTTCAAACTTTTGGCGGGAAACTTTTTCCTCGCCGTTGTACTTAGATTTATCTCTTTCGAAGTGTCGAACTGCCTTCGAGAGCGCTCTGGTTAGAAATAAATTATTGCCGGCCGTGACTGGTGTACAAACATTGCGGCCGTGGAAAATTGTAAAGGTAGAGGGGAGGGGATGGACGCGGGTCATACGTGGGGAGAAAAAGATGGAAAAAGCATATGGGCGAAATGGGATGAGATGTAATGAAAAGGAAACGAGCAGTAGAAACGGAAGACTCGGAGAGCGGGAGGGAGATTAAAAGGAACGAGGACGATATGAAACGGGAAAAGTATCGGGGAAAATGAAAGGGGGTTGTTGAATAATTCGGGGCACCGTTTCAACTCGCGGCCCGCATTAATTTAACCTCTGGTTTAATAAGTAAAAATGAAGATCATCGATCGTGCACCACGTAAATATATCAATATTTGCCTCGCGCTCCATCGAAGGCAGAGGGTGGCGTACGAGTACTCCCGAACTTTAGTTTCCCTCTAATAAATCCGTCTGAAACAGATTAGTCGTCCCGGAGCTAAGTTCAAAACGGGCCAAGATTCATTCTCCTCTCAACTCGTTTCGCAAGTCTCATCACGCAATTTGAACCACCACGTCCTCTTTCAACGACGTCTCGTCCGGGAAAATACGCAATCGCATTCACCAGAGGAGCATCTCTCAAAGATGTTCCCTCCTACAAAGAAAGGACAGTCTCGCGTTCGTCCCTGATTCTTTCATAACCGCGAGAGGAGACTTGATTATTTTGAAAACTCCACGCCACTCGTACGGTATTAAACTAGATTTTTACTCCTTCCTGAGCTTTTCTCTTCACCATCGGTAGCAAGCTGCTCGTGCGTTAGACGTCGATTTTCAAAATATCCTTCTTCGCTCTATTTCTCGTCTCAATGCACGGTATTTATTCAACAAACTTGCGGTAATATAATGTTTATAATCTCCAGAAAGGGAGGAGATGCGTCAGAGCATAAAAAACTCGATTGCTCGAGGGAGAAACGTCCTCACGTCGTTCTCGCGACCACTCTCGAGGTAGCTAAATCCTCTCAGATTTTGATTCCGATCTCCTTGGCTTGATCTTGAAACTTGACCCTGTACTGGTCCTCGGGGTCGTACTTCTTCGACAGCTTCTCCCAATAGTCCGGCCTCTGAAACGTGACATTAATTGGTCAGAGAAAACCACTCGACTCTCCTTTCTTGCCACTCGAATGGCCCAAATAAATTTCGCGTATGGTTCGCGAACGCGCGCGCGCGCGAAGAAGGGGAGGGCGAACAATCAATCGAAAGTGTTCGAAATGGCGAACCGAAAGCGGGGTGAGTTCTACTCCGAAACGATTTCCGAAGGAGGTCTTTTCTCGGATCGTCTGCTTTACGATGTCATCGACACCGTATCGAGGGAAGTTGTAAATCGCACACGCGAAAACCGGCGAATTCTACAATCTCCAGTGAAAGGGTACGAGAAAAGGGAAAGCTGGTGAAAAGGGACGAGAAGAGATGGCATAGATTTAAAAACCCTCCTTGTTTCCTTCGACAACAGGAATTGTCTTACGCGAAGTGCCAGCCGATTTCGATAAATCGTAGAGGTGGTTCTTTTCAAATTACGATTTCCACGAATTTGTATGGTTGCCGCCCTTCGGAAGGGAGGAACGAATAATGGCGAGTAAGAGGAAGAGCGGAAGACGAGAGAAACGGAGAAGAGAAGCATGGATAGGGAGGAACGTTGCAACCACGCATCGTGCATCGATGTCGCTAAACTATTTACTCCCGAGCGAAAGTTTTCCGCGGTTTCTAACGAGTTTGTGCAACCCTTCCTAACTCGTCCCTTTTCCACACTCTCTCGCGTCGATTCACGAAGGAAACATATACGTTCGGCAGAAATAAAGTTTAGCAAAAAAGGTGCAAAATTTATTAAACTAACCCGTTACCTGGAAGGTACGTTTAATCCCTTAAAACATCCCTTAGAATTAATATCAAAATTTAAATAAATTGTACTCGGAACACACGTATCTACCATTCTAATTACGGTTCTATCTTCATACGGTTTCTCATCTCTCATAAAGGAAGAAAGCTGAAATTTCATATCACAAACGGCTTAATTATTTCCCTCTGCGCAAAGACTTTTCCACGGATCTCCGTAAGTTTAAACCGACCATTTCTCTCACTTTGCAAGCAATATTCACCTCTCCTCGCCAACCTGGATCCTACGCGAGTGATTAAATAAGAACAGGTACCCGTACAAAGAACACAATGAAAGCAAAAATGTGTGAGGTTGTATATATTAGCCACGAAGAACATTCAGTGTCACGTTTCGACGACTGTTTAGGACTAAGTTTATTACTAGGACGGTTTAGGTTTAAGTTTATGACTACGCCTGTTTAGGCTCAAGCGAGAAAGCGCTCGGCCCAAGGGCCCGTTGAGTGCGCAAGGAGTGAGGCCCACGTGCGTGGCACGTGAGGTGGACTGTGGGTGGACAGAGTGGTGCGAGTGGGTGCAGTGGTGCAGAGGAGAGAGTTGCTTAGACCACCGAAGGGTGCAGATCAGAGACTTGCTTAGACCACTGAAGGGTGCAGATCAGAGAGTTGTGTTGACCACCGAAGGGTGCAGATCGTAACGTAGAGTTGGAGATCGTGAAGGATAGATATTAGCGTAGCGTTGAGTTGAACATACGTGGTGTGATATAGAGTATATCGAAGACTAGAGTGAAATCTTACTGTATCTTACTGTAATCTTCTCAACCACACATCTTCCATATTACGCAAATTACAATAGACTAATTCTTAAACCTGCTAACCACCATCTTTGAATTAATTCCTACAAATGTACGTAAGAAGAACTACGATTAGTCCACGCACTCGAAAGATTCACTTTTAAAACTGCAACATCCTCGGTAGACTAGTCTTTTAACTGGCATAATGACACGCGTGCGCCCGCAAAATGAGAAAAATGTGACGCGCTATCGTAAGCGTAGTTAAATTATTTGCAGGTGCACGAAACTCTTCCCGTGGCTGGCAACGAACGGATATTCCACCTCCCTGGTACATGGGCGTGCGCGTACAAGGCACGAGGGTTGAAATGGAAGCAGGCGAAGCACCCGTGAGTGCGGCTAATGGCAAAGCAACCGTCGAGAGGAAACTAAAATGGGATTGAGGAGAAGAACAGGAAGGATAGATGGCGCCTAACCGACAACAAATATAATTACGTTAGGTAGTTGGTGAACCCAAAATTCTGCACCTTTCTCAAATGACTGTGCGCAAATCTACCCTCGATACTTAAACCTTAAACCTCCTTCTCCACAAAAAACCCATTCGCAAATCCGTTTGGAATCCTTCGACGAATACTCCGGCTAAATAACTCCGTGTCCCAGCGCGACGATCCACGCACAAAGGGGAAAAGTGAAATCGCGTATGGCCGTTAAATTATTTGTCGCTGGAGTGGGAAAACTCTTCCGCGGTGCGGTACACGAGAGTTCGGACATTTCCTCTATAGCGTGCTGCTACAAGCCGGGATGCGCGCTTAGGGGAAAAGGACCGGATGGAGTCGGCGGAGAGGCCGTTGGCGCTGGTAACGGCAAGGTACACGAGGAGTGCGCGGTTGGGAGGTTGGCGAGTATGCCGAGGGGATGCCAAGGGGAGGAGAAGTGGAGGCGAAAGGGGGCCAGGAGAGGTGAAGTTAAACCGTGGCTGGCCGCCTGTGAAAGTCAAACTAGTTTCTACGGGCAGTTAAACTAGATCGACGTATTTCTAGGGACGTACGTGGGGCCAACGACGACGACGGCGACGCCGGCCGACGGCGGTACGGTACGTAGCGGCACGCAACTCATTACGTCTCCGCGCTTAATTAGCTTGGAAAAGTGACGGGCGGGCACGGGTAAGCCGAGGTGAACGTACCTCGTTGACTAGAAACCGGATGACCTTCTGGCTGCCCGCCTTCTGTGTCTCGCTGCATTTGCTGCACTCGCTCTCCAGGGCGTCCGGCAGGACTTCTGCAAGGAGGAATGCAAACGATTAATATTTGCTGTGCTTAACTATTTGCTCCGCGCCGTCGATGGGTCGTCCACCTATGAATTCCCCGGCGATTCGCGAAAATGGAATTACGGTTGTGCACGGGGTAAGGAACGACGATTCCAAATGTGTCGAATTTTACTCTTAATCCTTTGACTGCGGCGCGCTTCAGGACGAATCCATCAATATGGACGGTGCGATTTTCGCATGTCAGTTGCTGCGACTGGTTGTCCACTGACTAGTGACCAAAACAGCACCCGGAAATTTGATACCATTCTTAGGGTTTAAAAAATGATAATGGCAAATAAATTAAAAATATCCATTTTTTTTATTTATCTTAAGTAACTTTTTAAGCTATTTCAATTTATTTAACTTAATTTGTGCATGCCTTCAATAATAATCGGTCATTAAATATAAAGGTGTTATACTTTTACTTTTATTTTTTACTTATACTTTGATTTCTTTACTACTTACAGTAATAACGGTCTTATAGTAAAAAAAAATACAGAGGGCGTATATTTACGCCTGTCGTATATATTGATGGATTTGTGAGGGCGTACATATACGCCTTTAGCAATCAAAGGGTTAAACCCGTCTAATTTCGTCGTTATTGTAAAGTCTAGGCGAGACGAATCGGGGTCGATTCGCGTAGACTTTTGTCACGTAAATTTCGTAATATCTGTTATTTCGACGATTGTACGAGGGAGGAAAGCTTGCCCGCTCGCCAACCCCCTTAGCGCAGCCTCCATCCCCCGCTCCTTTATTCCCTTGGTATCGCGTGACATTTTTTGTGCGGCCCGTCATTTGCACCAGCTGCCCGGGGCACCCCCGAGCCACCCCTTTGCCGGTACAGGCCATACGCCCGGGCGCATCGTTCCGAAATTTTTTCGCTTCTAGCCCCAGTCCGTCTTCGTCGCTTTATATGCGCGATCCCTTAATTAAATCTTCTCGGTGTCAAATTATGGGACATTCGTCAGTGTCGTGGTTAAGATTTATTAGACTCACCTTGTGTTATATTTTAACTTCTTACTTACGAATGTAAAAAAAACGCTTAAAACATATCAATTCGAATTACATTCCATCCATTTAATTCCATTCTATTTCGATCCTTCCCTCCACCAAAGATTCGATGTCACCTTTAGCTTTACCCTTTTCGTTCTTCGATCACCCCGTCCCTCGATTCCCGGAAAGGTGTCGACAGAATCAATCGGCATAACGAACACGCACAGGCTCATTCGTGACGTTAATGAACCGTGTCATCCTTTCGTTCGTGCGCCACCAGGTGAGCCTGCCATTACGGCCAAGGCTAATTCGTCCGCGGCGACGGCACGTTAGGAAGCACGGAAGAAATCATTATTATCGTTCGGCTCGTTCCTTCGTGGGGCTGATCCTGTTTATTCGTCCACTTACGCCCTTAGCAGGAGGCCTGAAAAGGATAGGAAGCGGTGAAGAAGGACCAAGGACGAGCCTGGATAGGAGGGGAAAGATTCTCGATTAAATCGAAGATTGCTTCTGTGATGAGCCTCGATGAGGTTCGAAGGCCGATTCCGTCGAGTGCCCCCTCGAACTCGATTTATCGTCGTCCTCTGACGATGACAATCGTTCGTAAAATCATCCCGAACTCCGGGCCGGAAAGAAAAACCTGATCGAGGGGTGAGATCGGCGCGAGGGAGGATTTAATCTTCTACCTGTCGCACGGTAATACTGTTTTATAAGGAGAAGGATCCGAGCAATTTTTGAGAAGACGCGCTTTTGTCGAAGATAAACGGAAGAACAGCTTTCGAGGAAGCTCTGAACCCGTAGCATAATTCGCGGTTCATCTGCCATCTTCTACGACTCGACCATTGGCGATAACTTCATTATTCTTCCTTTGCAGCATTCTCTTTTGTTCCTCGTGATCACCGAGTAAGTCGAAGCCGTCTGTGATTGCGGTCTGGAACGTCTCCGGAGACCGGAAGTAGGATCGAGGTCACAGAAGGTCCCGAACTTCACGAGCAGTGGAGTCTCCACGAAAGTCTTCTCCAACGGGCCGTGCCTCGATTTTCGGCCCGCTTCCTCGACTTTGACCAAGAGACCGTGACGTTCTTCGACGTCACTCGAGAGAACGGTAACGTCGTCGCGGCTTCGACGCGTCGCGACGCCTTAGGTACGCGAGTACGCGCCCATTCTCACTCCTCCGTGCCTTCCGATGACGAGAAAGAATTCAGAGCACGGGAAGAAGAGTGGGCTCCCGCGTGGAGAAAACGCGCGGAAATAGAGAGGGACGAGACAGGAGTATCGCTTATTGGATCTGGGGGCTAGAGGTCCCCGAGGAACGAGTAACGGAGGGCGTTACAGAGTCTGGCACAATAGAGCGCAGTAAGCGATGGATGGATGGAGGAAGAGGCGAGGAAAGGCGATGGATAGACGCGTGTGTGCACGAAGACTTGGGGAGAAATCGAAGGGAGAATGGGAAGCGAGAAAAAGAATCTATCGGTCGGAAGAGTAAAATCGTGGAAGAGAGGGAGAAACGGAGAAGAAAAACGTGCGAGGAGAAGCAATTGAAATAGACAGCGTGTCCTTGAGGGCAGTAAAATCGGCGAGAAAAGGCGATTGAAAAAGGGTGAGCTGGGAGAGAGGAAGAGAATTACGCAAGCGCAAAAGGAAAGTCTCGTGTTATTATGAGAAAGGCGTGACACGTGTTGCTGTTGAATGCAGATGAGGGAAACAATTAAAGGAGGAAAGAAAGAAAGAGATAAGGAGCTGCGAAAAGTGAAGGCACGAGGAAATGTTGTGCAGGACGAGGACCATCGTTCTTTCTGCTACGTCAGGTTGCGTCTGTTCGCACGCGAGTCCCTAGAGTACATTACGCGTCGTGGAGGATGAAGAAGATGGTAAGACGTTGGCGGGTGGAAGGAGGAAGAAGAAGGTACGAGTACGAGGTAGAAAAATAAATTCGAGTCGGACGAAGAGGAGACGTCGCTTTTCGGGCTTCTGCTGGTATTTGAGCCCAGGCTGGGGTGCCAGTGCGATATTTAAAAGTGTAGTACTCACTCTTGAGCTCCTTGCCATCGGGTGTGCAGCCGCCCAGATCCAGCAGGCAGTTCATGTAGCTGTTGAGGAGGCGCTCGTTCCTCAGGATCGAGTCCACGTTGATGTTGTCGTACTTGGTCGTGTACTTGTCGGCCGCGAAGGCGCAGGCGAGCACGGCCAGGAAAACAGCGGTGACCTAGATGCAGGCAAGAATGCCGGAGAAAAATCTTTTTAGCGAATCTCCGCTTGAAGTACCTCCAAGACTACGCGCGCGGCTTCGTAAATTTGAGAGAGGGACGCCGTGCTACGGAGATTTTCCAAGGCGTGTTATTCAAAGAGATAGATCGAAGAGAATCGCCAATAGTTTGATCTGTCCGATCGTCAATTCCAAAGAGTTTTCCCCTTCACCGTGATTCGATGTTTTTCCAAGGTGTTTTTACACCACCCGGAGATTAATTGCGTTACCTTCGGCTAATCACGCTTATTGCAAAATTGCCTCCTCGAACGAGACGATGGAGCACCGTGGCCTTGGTAAGAAGTTGCGGAAAAGCGCGAACTCAAGATAAGCACACCGAGAATCGAGATAGTTACTACGTAAATGTTAATTTTCCGACGATGTAACTATGTAACCGTTAATTCTACAGTTTAAACTTCACAAGCGGAACCTCACGAGCTCGGCGAATAGCGTGAAACTGTAAAGCTGCGCGTCCGGAAACTATCCCTGCTACTCGAACGATAACTTTCCGAAAAGGATTGTGATGCTTCCCGGGAAATATTACTTTCTAGAAGAGGAAAGTTTCCGCCCGACTATATGCAGATTTTACTCGCGAGAAACGAAACGTATCGGAATGTTCAGTCGCCCGGTGGTGCACGAGCGCGTCGAAGCAACGCATGCGAGACTTATGGAATTCAATGGGTCCTTCTCAGCGCCCTTACCAAGATCCATATCGACGAGATCGCGAAAGATGTTTACGTCGACAGCTCGAATTTATTTCCCAGGCATAATGCGCTAACGTGCCGTACGTTGAAAATTCAAGAAAAATGATACGCCGCGAGATTGGATGGAAAGTGAAGGAGACCCGAGCGCGACACAGCGCACAATCGCGCGGAATGAATTACAGTTACGGTAGATACCCTTGAAAAGGCCAATTCGCGAGGTAAAAAACTTGCTCGAGTAATTATGCGAGCAATTACCCGAGGAAAATTATTAGAGATATTTCCTGATTCAACGGCTTAGCTCCAGCTTGACAAATAGCATCGATTACGATAACGATCGTAATTCACCGCCGATCGAACCTTATCTCGATACTTATCGTCGTGATATTTCGAATCGAAAGTTTCGCCCACTCGATACCAAGTGTTTCAGCACTCCGAATTACCCGTGTCTATTTCTAACGGCGCACTATCTCCGAACGGGTCTCTCTACTCTCGACGACAATCGCTCCTATTACAGATGAGTTCCCATAACATAGTTTCCCGTCCCTTCGTTCGTTCGCGAGATTCGCGACAATCCACCTGCACGCGCGGCCGTTCTCTATCGCCAGATCCGTTGCCCGGGGGCTCAGTTTGCAGCGGAGTTTGGAAATGCTCTACGCCACTCTAACGCCCAACTATTCGCAAGTTCGACGATGCGAGTCGCACGTTCGCAGTTGCCGCGTGAAAAATCATTACGCATTCCGAGTACTATCGAGTCACCCTGACATCCACCGTCGAATTATCGGCAAAGTTGAGTGGCGCGAAAATCGACGGGTAATTTTCTTTAAAAAAAACTCACCGTTTCGAGGAAGGATCCCGAGCGAGCTTTCCGTGACACGCATATTCCAACGGATGCTGCGCACTTGCGAATTCACCTAACGCTCCGTCATTATTAATGTCTCGCGTATACCTACTCGAGGAAAATTCCTTCCCGCCATCCCACACGCCCCTCACACGCCTCATCGCGAGCATCTCCATCAGTAGCGCGGCATCCCATAAACTTAAACGTACCTACCGACGACGCACGCGTCCAATATTCTCTCGCCTACTAACGTCGTCGTCCCCGAACACGGTACACACTAATGTTCGCGTCGCGACGCTAACGCGATGCCTATGCCAAGCCTAACCCGAGAAGGCCGACGACGGAGGCGTCGGTACGCTTGAACCAAGAGCGGCGTCGCAACCCACCCGCAGTTTTTCATTTTTTTTTCTCTCTCTCTCTCTCTCTCTCTCTCTTACTTTTCCTTCTAGCTTATTAGTCAGACGAGATGTTGACCCTGCTTTATAAGGCGCTTATCCTTGAATATTACGGCGTCGACCCTCCCGTACCTCCTCCGCGTATTCCCCATAAAGAAAAATACGACGCTCCTTCTCTTGCCCACTTTTCCTTCCTCCACCTTCCTCGCATCTTTCCTTCTCCCTCTCGTTGTTCCTCTCGAAACGAGACGATCGAGAGGATCTCTCACCCCCCCTCCAGAAAAGTGGCCCAAGGCCAAGGGGGGGTAGGACCCTGGGAGTGGCATTTACGAGATTAAACGTTGGATGTCTCACGAAGAGAGATCTCGCGTGCATACAAATTGCGATCTCTCGCTCGCCTCTCACGATCGAACGGCCGAAGGAAAATATTTCATTGTTCGTCTCCCTCCGTGTAAATCACTCGGCGAGCCGCTCCCGCTTCGAAATTCGTATCTCTCACTCTCGGATCGACTGATAAAGAATATTCGAGGACCCAGGGTCTGCGAACTTCTCACCCCTGTTCCTCCCGTCTCGCTCTCGAGTTTCCATTATCCGTCGGATTAAAGATTCACCAACCACCTGTCCTCGAAGCTACTTTCCTCCCGTGCTCTCGGTAAGGACGAAAAACACTCTGCCGAAAAAGGAAAGGATCGATTAAGTGGCTCGCGGTCCCGGTGAATACTCGCGCGATCGGTGCCATAGCCAAAATTCTACGGGACCATCTTAGACCGGTGGCACGAGTGCATTATGCAATCGACCGCATTAGCCGGCGCAACGACGTTACTTGGTAACGCCTTTCACTCTCACAAACAAAATTTCACCTCTGATCCACTTATAACTCGCAGGTTGGTTTGCGCGTGGTAAACATTCTTCGAGATATAATATTTGCCACGTTGACGTTGGTCGTGGTTGGTGATGGTGGGGCCAGAACTGGCGCATGCCGTCCTAGCCGCACCACCGATGCCACACTCACCATCACCGTCACGCGGATCCCCACACCACGGTAACAGATATACTCGGACTACGTAGAAGCGTATATTCCCTAGAACGAGCTCATTTCATTTGAATACATATGCGAGAGAATATTTTATTCGAAAGCGCGCTCGACCACGTGACTAATATCCACGCGCATTTTCCGCAAAAACGTCCACGTCCGCTCAAATTTGTTGTTCGTTTAAGTGCACCCCTGGTCGCCCGCGAAATTAACGGCACGCCTGCGCGCGCGCGTAAAAAAACTCACGCTTACGAATCGAGGTAGGCACGCGATTTCGACCACGCTCGCAATTCCCTCTTAACCACCACACGCGCGTCCCACGTGTACGCACTGCGGGCCAAGCCAACCCAAGCTCACCACTTCTACGGACAAAGACGCACACCGACGGAATACGAAGTGAAAGACATTCGTTCTCCCGCAACTATGACTTTAAATGGTCTCTCGTGGCGCTAACGACTTCCAGCACAGCGGTCTCCGGCGTTCCACCGCGACGAGCATTATTCTCTTACGTGTCACGGAGCGTGTCGCTGAATTTTTGGTGAACGTCGAAATAAAGGGAATGAGAGAACGAAGTGACGGTACGAGAGAAAGAGAGAGATGGAGAGAGGAATCGAACTCGATACGCTGCGTGGTGTAGCGTCCGTGCAAATCCGCGAGTAGGTAAGCGACGAAATGCCCCGAGATAAATTACTGGCACGCGACGAAATATCGTGAAAAAGTGCTTTTTTCCGGGACCGAGCTCGACGATTTCATCGGTCCGCGATGGCTCATCCAGCATTCGGATCGTTCGTCACGTAACTTTGGTAGCCGCCGATTCGTGAAAGGAGTGAAATGAGAGAGAGAGAGAGAGAGAGAGAGAAAGGGTGAGAGCGTGAGAAAAACCGCGAGAGACCGCGTCGAATTTACGAATGGGGTCGCGGAAAAGGGGAGAGAAATTAAGGGTGGCAATTTATGTAAATCCGGCGAGCTATAAAATGCCGCGCGAAAAATTGATTCTATTGCTCGTGAGAGGCGCGAGTCTCGCGATAAAAACGAATCATTCTATCGAGTTATTAAAATTTCACTTTCCAATCAAACTTTATTACCTCGGCGTATGGGAAATGTCTCGGTTAATTGATATGATAAAAAAAAAACGAAGTATCGAAGGAACTCGCTCCCCGCTAATGTCATCGCTCATACAGGCAGATAAATTACGCTAGGGCTGGTAAAACACGATGAGAAAGTGGCTCCTTCCGTGTACCCACTTCATTTTATTCGACTCGATAGTTCATCGAGGGCTCGGCTCGTTCGTCACTGAATTTCGAAACAGCGTGCTTCGTGAAAGGAGTAAAATGAGCTGACGACGAGACAAACTACACGACGGTGGAGCCTGCTGCTTGATTCGGGGCCGCGCGATCGATGCGAAGAATCGACGAGAGGTGAATAAATAAATGCAAGCTCGTGGATGTCGCACCCGCGACATACGAGGAACGATTAATTTCGCCACCGACGAACCGCACGGGATTCTCGACGTCCCACGAGCACGGCCTCATTGAATCTTGCACTATTCGAACGCAACGATTGAAACACGTCGAAAGTCCCGAGCTCGAATCCAGCTCCGAAGAATCGTCGACGAGAAGAGCGCGCACGATCAAGACGCATTAAAAATATCGTTCAATCTAATAACCACGATTAACGAATCTTTTCCAGAAATTCGTCGTGCGTTTGGGAAACGTCGAAACTCCCACCATCGGCGCCGACGATATGAACGGGGAGAGGCCGTAAAAATGAATTTACGACGACGCCGAGCGAAATATTTCTCTCTCCTAGCGTTGACGCACAATAAAATTCTCCGTGCCCGCAGGTCCCCCACCTTCGACCCCGCGAACCTGCTCCGATCGTGATTGATGAATTTTTAAATTAACCAATCACCGAGAAAATATTAAATCATGCGTGTGGAAAGTCCAATGAAGCAGGGGGATGATCCTCGTAGGATCGATCGTGAGCACGTAGCGCGAGTAGCAGCGCGCGCGAATGAGCGTCACCGGAAAATAAGACTTTTTCCCGTCCCGTTTCGTAGCACCTTCCTTTTTTACATTTCCATTAGCACCTCGTAAAACTTCGCGGAGCAAGCGCGGACGGCCGAGGCTAAGCGAATTTTCGGAAAAATTCAAATGAGCGCGGCCATGCGGTGGGATTGGCCTCGCTCGCGAATAGAGCAAGACAATTGCCGCGCGAGAAGAAGCCGGAGTGAAAAAATTTACGGTGCGGCACCTGCTTCTCGTTGTTTCCAACAGGTCAATCGATCGGACGGCCGAGCGTGAAGCCAATGAGGAGGAAACCGCATTACCGTTCTCTCGAATATCGGCCGAATCGAAAGCCATCGCGCGACGGACAGACGGGCATTTGGAAAAAGCATCACGACTGTGGGTAACCCGGGTGTGGGTCACTGGGTGGGTGGGTTAGGCTTGATTGTCTGCCAGTCACGCGGATAACTAGGTAGAGTGACGTAGAAGCGCGTCGCGTAAGGTCTCCTCCGCGAGATTCAAAATATTAATCAATTTGATCGTTACGATCGCAATAATTGTATCAATCGCAAAATCGTAAACGGTGAATCGTGAAGAAACAAAAGCACGAGAGAAAAAATATGAGTGTAATAACAACGTGCGCAGAAAATAAAAAAGAAAAGAACGAAAGGAGGAAAGATGAAGAAGCATCGAAGGAAATTTGAGAAGAGAGGAACGATGAACCGACGCAGAAGAATAGATCGCGAGGAAAAATCAGGAGAAAAGAAGTAAAGAGAAGGCGAGGCTTACCTTCATGCTCGTGGCGTGTGACACGGAGGAGAGTAGTTAGTCAACTGATGCAGGTGCCCACGGTGATCACCTGCTTTATACCCGAGGCCGATCACGAAGCAGGTTCCGCCAAATTCGCCGACTCGCCTTTGACAAGGAAACGTTTCTTTTTTTCTTTTCCGCTCGCTTGCTCGTCCCTCGCCTTCCTCCTGTCCTCTCGTTCTGCTCGCTCTCCTGAAGGAAAACATGCGTGACGATGAACAGAGCGCAGCGAAAGGACGACAAGAGAGGAAAGGAGCGTCACGGATGAGAAGACGAAGGTCCCCGATGGCGTAGGATTCGAAGAAGGAATAAAATCGAAGGAAAAAAGAACGAAGAGGAAGAGAAGAGAAAGGAGGAAAGGTTCACGTGGTGCCTCTCCTCTCCTCTCCTCTCCTCTCCTCTTTTGGAGCGTCACGCTCCGGATGGAAGAGAAATAGGAGGGAGGCCAGTTTTCGATTAGAGGGAGTCAACGAGTGATCGTCGAGTACGTCGACGAGTACGTTTGCCGATCGGGTTGATGGATGATGGAACGTTTAATGCCACCGGGTACTGGAACGTGAAGCCTTTCCCTCATCGGCGAGACGGCGATATCGAGGACGCTCCCCCGTGAAATATGTACTATATATAAGTTATGATGGACGGTTGTTACGACGGGACACAGAGACGGGGTGATGCGCCGCGAACATGATTACTCGTTGCGCGCGTGCGCTCGCAAAACGCCCGACGACGACGCGAACCGCTCGAGAAATTGGCCGCGCCATAGGAAATTCGACGGCGATGGAAATTCGGTCCTGTAGGAAATTCGCCGTCGATAGAAAATTTAACTCGCGGCAGAATGGCGACCGAAGTAGCCACCCACTGTTATTAACGAGCTGGCCATTCGCGGAACGATTGATTCTTAATGATCGCTCGAATAACGGCTCTTTCGCCCAATCGATAAACCGCGCCGCTTCGCAGCGCGTGGTGTGTGACACGGTGAATTTTGGGAAAAAAACGTTCATTAACTTCGATAGGTACGCAAGCAAAATGAATCACGGGCTCCAAATTTTTCCGGATGAATTCTTTATCGATTTTCTTCTTTGAGGTTTTCTCTGTGACTCTTTTTTTTAAATAGAAGGGAGGAGAACCCTTTGATGGGCCCGCCGGAAGTCCTCGATTTTGTATTGAGAATTTGTGATGTGAAGATTCTGTGCCATACCGCGTAGGCAATCTCGAACCGCCAAGGTTTATTAGCGAGACTAATTCGCTCTCGTTAACACGGCGATGTCATCGATTCGAAGAACGTGAGCGAGTAAATTCGTCCTACTCCAGTGACATGTGCGTCGATATTTTAGATGCAGTTCTTTTCTTCGATTGTAACTGGATTCAAATTTTAATCGATTATTATGTAGAATTTATTTTATGTAATTTTACACATGCGTGCTCGTCGCGTCTATTAGTGTCTTTACTTATTCTAAACGACGCTATTCCCGTTGATCGAGTCACAGGAAACCACCAACGCAAATATCGGGCGATATAAGTGTGCGCATAGCAACGATCCTTTTACCTCGTTATTTCGAGGTGCGCGTCAATTATTATCGGCACCGTGGAAACGCGTAGCGGGCTTCAGTGCAAATACCCCAAAATAGAGGAGGTTTCGCCGCGGAAATTATTAATGCGTCAGATTTCCTAGCTAGCTGACAAGCTAATTAATGCGATTAGATGTTATTAATTAATCGACACGTGAATAGGCGTTATCGATACAGTATGTCGAAGTATCGCGTGAAGCTGTGGGACAAGAATTTTTCATCAATTTCTGTGTGACTCTTCGATGGTAAATTGTGAGGGAATTTCAAAATTGGAAGTGTATATAAAAAAAGTGTATCAAAAAAATCGTATTGGAAAAATGATGAAGCAGCGTACGATGTTAATAGCGAGAGTGCAGTAACAGCTTTGACTTTGGAATGCGGTCTAACGCAAAACAATTGGGCTTATGATTCGCATTAACGCGTAATTGCGCAAAGCCCGGCGTGCCCCGTGTATTGACATTTCCAAACAGGTACACACGCATACGCGACACTCGTCGTCGCTTGTTCGCGAAAGCTGTCCTCTTGCTCTCCTCGAGAATTCTCCGCGAATCGCATTTAGCATAAATCACTCTTGTACCCTCGATCTTCGACCCGCAAAGGGCAAAGCGAAACTGGTGTCTGGTGGCCGAAGCGCGCCAGATGGAAATTGATGTTAAACAGTAATTTACGCGCCACATTGACTTCATTGACAACTTCATTGCTATTTACCAAAATGTGCGGTAACTGACACAACTCGCGTACCCTTCGTTTCAAAAAACAACTGTTCCATTACTCCCATTACAAGAATTTAAAAAACTCTACATAATGGAAATCCGGTTAATTCACCGAAGAATTCCGTGCGGTCGCGCGCGACAAAGAAAAGTTCAGACGTATGAGAAAGTCGAATTTGAAAGCACCCGCGGCCGGAGAAAGTCCTCGGTGAAGTATCCTCACCGGCATTCAACGATCTATCGACGCGAGAGCTGAGAATCCTCTCGCAATCCCAACTTCGAGAAACTCACCTTCTGGCACGAGCAATCCCGCAAAACATTTTATGCAAAATCCATCGTTACGGCCACCTCCTTCCCCCTTCGCGCTTCCCTTCTCTTTGAATTTATCATGCGTCCATGCCCTCGCCCAAGGATATTCGGGTTCGTTTGATATCCCTTACGGAATACCACCATCCTTCTCATCCCCCTATCACCTTCCGACGTTGGGCGCCCATCCTTCGTTCATCGACATTCACTCGTCCAATTCGTTACGTCCTCCTGCATGGTACAAAGGTGGTGTGGTGCCTCCTATACGAAAACTTATCCTCGATAACCGGAGCGGATCTTTTTTTATCGCGTGAGACGCGAAAGCTCTCGAAACTCCGTAAACTCCTACGCCGAAGGAGAGAAAAAAAGGAAAAGCCTCCTCGCACTTTTTGCGTGGCTCCTCCACCCCTCCGGTCTACCTTATCCTAGTATGCATAGTCTCGAAATCCTTATCTCCGTCGTCTGGACTCCGTGACGACTCTTACGATTATTCCGAACTCCCTTTAACCTCCCGGATCATACAGTCCACCCCCTGGATAGAGAAACTTTTTCTCAGGGATAAGTTCGGTCGCCACGGAATCCTTGTACCGTCAATACCGAGGGGACTTTCGTCGGTGGAATCGCGTGCGGGGAATTCGAAAGGGGATGATCGTGGATGTGCCCCGGGGATAGAGAGATGAAGAGTGGAAAGTGGAGAAAAAGAAAGTATGCCAAGCTCTTTGGACGATTCTTTTCGGAGCACGGGGTAATCTGGTTTGAGATCCCGGCACGATAAGTAATACTTCAAAATATCATTATCGTTCGCTGTTACGCGTTTCGCGGATGCTACGGCGAAAGGAGAGATTCACGAGTGAATCGTAAGCGTGGTGCACGTCGCGCGTAACAATTACTTCCGATTTCGCGATAATGAGACGAGAGAGGGGAGCGAACGAGCACCGATATTGGCGCATCTGATATTTTAATCGGGACTGGAACTCCCGCGACACCGGAACCGTGTCATTGTCCTCCGATAGAGCGCGTCCGGTTACGCCTGGCATAAGGGAATTGCGCTCACGCTTTGTATGCGCGACGCATCCGAAGTTTGGCCGGGCGACTGTGATTATCGTCGCGATTATGCATATTCGGATAAGCAATCAACACCATTGAAGTGCCGTGGAAGGGTCGCGAGGTGGAATAGAGATTCGCAGAGCCCGAGCGGACAGAGTACGCTTAAACGCGCGCGCGCGCGCACCGAACGTGTCCGCGGGCCGGTGAAAAATAATCCGCAGGGGTGCACCGAGCAGTGAAATAAATCGTAGCATTAGACGTCGCCTAAAAAAAAATTGCCTCTCCACATTTTTGCGAAATAACGTCACCGATGCATTGAGAAATATCCAAACGTACATTGAACTACCGAGATTCTTGCTTTATTCTACCGCGGTGAATTAATGAAAGACCGATCGATAGTTGACAAGATCAAGTTTCGGAAAGTTTTGGAAAGTAAATTTTTTTTTCTACGAGTAGGATAATTCATTGAGAAATCTGCGCGTGGTTAACATGCGATTTACATGTCGGACCAGTGAAACGAGAGCGCTTGCTTCTGTTTTGCGAGTTTATCGATTTTCCGGCAACTTCCAGTTTCATTATAAATCCCGGAATAATTATAGAGTTGGACTCCTGCTCCACCTCGGAAAGCTTGCGCCACCTCGAGAAACCGCTTCTGTAACCGGCTTAAGTAGCGCTTCTCTGAGAATCACCAAGATACGATTAACTCCTGGGAAATCCCACGCGTAACATATTTAACGAAGGACACCACTAATTTACGAGACGCTAATTTTCCAGGGAAAATTTTATCCCTTGATACACTCTCGCGGTAAACGAATTTCAGTTCGCCAATCTAAAAAGTAACTCTTGCTCTCGCCTACTTCTTGGACACGGTGGAATTGTTGCGAGACAAAATTGATTCGAGCTGTTTTTGAGGTCGAGGAGCGCGCGGCCTTAGGGGTGGGCCGCACAAGGGTGAGCGCCTTACGAAATTGCATTGCGCGAGCGCATAATCGACTATGTTCCTTTTTTTTTCTTCTCTATGTAGCGGTGATATGGCCAGCCGCGTAACGTTGATGGTGGGAAAAGAAAGAAGCAGGGGTTGAAGGGGCATGAGAAAGACGGAGAAGAGAAAGGCGAAGCGGAAGACGAAGAAGAAGAGGTGGAGGCAAAGGAGGAAGAAGATGAGTGCCCGTGCCGAGGGAGCTGAGGACGGAATATATAATGTTTTAATTTCGCGGAAAATCTGATGATGTAATTTCAGGAGTAGGGCGACGCCCAGCAATTGTTTCAGCCGGCTTTCACTCTTGCATTATTCATGAAGCTCTCTTTTTTCTTTTTTTTTTCTTCGTAGTCTACGAGAGAGGGCTGTCCGACCTTCTCCCTCTTTCTCGCCGCTTTACTTTGTCCCTCCTTGCCACTCTTCGCTCCTTTACCGCCGGTTCTCTTCTTCATCCCTATCAAACTTGCTCTCCTTTTCTTACTCTTGGCTCCCCTCCGTGTCCGCGGTGTCCCAACCCCCCCGATCGGCACCCTCATTACCCTTTGCAGGAAAGTGGAGGTGCTCGTGGCAGGTATGTCTGCGCCATCGTGAAACCTTCTGTCATTGCAGTCTTATTTTCTTTCTTTACGGGCGGAACAGCTTTGAGGCACGAGTAGGAAGGTGGTTAAGAAAATCGATGAAAGCTTGAACGCGCGGAAAAGCGGTAGAGCTTTTGCAGAAATTACGAAAAGAGGTAAAGCCTGCCGCAGGCAGTTCAAGCCCCTCGGGTGGAAAATGTGATTTGCGGACTTTTCCACATTCCTCTATTGGTGGGCCACTTTCTCACGTACCTGGTAAATTTCTTATGTTATCTTATGATTCTACTAGAAATAGAAACTTCTTTTACAAATGCTATGTGCTTGAGGTCGCTGATTTGCCTGAAATATTTTTTCAGAAAATCAGAGACAAGGTAAAAGATATTTCATGCGACTATATTTTGTACATATAGTAACGACTGTTTATTTATAATGAACGTGTGAAATACATTACTAACGTGGGTACTCGAGAAAATGTTGACCTTATATACACGTCATCAGCAATCTGCAAAAGACAATTGTTTCTTTAAGATATTATAAGATTGAATAATACGTTCATTTTCCCAATGTTCGAATCAGAAGTAGCAAATAAGATAATTACAATCATTGCTTATCATAGATATGGTGAGTTAATTTCATCATTAACAAGCCTCAAGTTAAATTTCCAAGTTAAAGATATTTCGATAAAATGAGTTTTATAAAATGAAAATAAAACGATAACTTTGCAAATATGCAAAATATAATTTTCTACTAACTGGAATTAGTATTCAATATCTAAAAATGTGTAACCATTTGATATATGCGTACCGTACTCACTATTTAATCATTGCGAAACACACTCCTCATCGATATCTGCAATGACACAATTACATTCAGCTATAATTTACATTACATCAAAAAAAAAAAATCAATCTCAATTGCAATTTCATCAGATAGCAAATACACGTTATAATCATGGCACTCAGAGATCTTGGTGGTAATATCTTTCATCATTAAATAATCGTTTAATACAAATAATAAAAACAGAATCAAAATGAAATATTCATTACCTTGTCCACATAGATTAAATGCTCCGGTCTTCCACTTGCAAGTTCCAAACATTAAGCATCTTACCTGTGTACAAGCAACACAGGAGATTATAGAAAAGTCACACACGTATTAAAATAATATTAATAATAGTATTCAATCAGATAGCAAATACACGTTATAATCATGGCACTCAGAGATCTTGATGGTAATATCTTTCATCATTAAATAATCGTTTAATACAAATAATAAAAACAGAATCGAAATGAAATATTCATTACCTTGTCCACATAGATTAAATGCTCCGGTCTTCCACTTGCAAGTTCCAAACATTAAGCATCTTACCTGTGTACAAGCAACACAGGAGATTATAGAAAAGTCACACACGTGTTAAAATAATATTAATAACAGTATTCAGTCAGATAGCAAATACACGTTATAATCATGGCACTCAGAGATCTTGGTGGTAATATCTTTCATCATTAAATAATCGTTTAATACAAATAGTGAAAACAAAATCAAAATGAAATATTCATTACCTTGTTCACATAAAATAAATGCTCTGGTCTTCTACTTGCAAGCTCCAAACACCAAGCATCTTATCTGTGTACAAGCAACACAGGAGATTATAGAAAAGTCACATACGTGTTAAAATAATATTAATAATAGTATTCAATCAGCTAGCAAATACAAATATAATCATGGCATTCAGAGATCTTGGTGGTAATATATTTCATCATTAAGGAATTTGTTAAAATAGGTAAAGAAAGTACTGTTGATAAAACATTTCTTACCTCTTGCACGTAAGTTTGACATCCTGTTATTCTACTTGCATGAACTGTATATCTTCTTGGTTGCACAAGACGGACAAGATACTATAAAAAAAGAAGTCATACATAAATAACAGCAATTGTTACTAGCAATATTTAGTATTTTATGAAAACACCTAAAAGACTCACCTGAATATTAATATAATGGGAAAATTTTGTTACCTTGCTAATAGACAATAAAAGTACACAGGACATAATTGTAGTATGGATCTCTCCAAAGTAAGCAATATAATTTCAATACTTGCAGCTTTTTATTGGTGTTTGTATGCATCAGGATATTAGAAGTTGCTGTAAATCCATTCCACAATGATGTCCTGTAGCATAAAATACATTAAAATGCGTATTTATTGATGTACAGAAAATTAGTCAGTTTTTTTAGGAGCACGTGTTTTCTTTGCAGGTACAGGCTTCTGAGAACGTAGAACAGCACTTGCACGACGTAATGCAGCCTGAAAAAAGGATTACATAGTTCATAGGCAACGTTATAGAGAATTATCATATAATAATGCAATTAGTCTCATTTACTCATATGTTTCTGATACTAAATATGATATATCACCTTCGTAAGATCAGCACGATATTTGTTTTTAGCAAGTAAAGTTTTCAATTTATAGAGTGAACGGCGTGCTCCAGCCTTCATTGTGCTCCGTACTGTTGCTTTTGCAGGTTTCCTAATTGCTTTTGCTTTTTTGTAAACAACTGTGAATCCTTTTTTATCAGGTGTGTCAACAATTCCAACACTTTTACGATGAATCAGACCGGAGTAACGATAACTACTAACATTTGTTAAATTACTTGGTTCCTGAAAGCATATGTTTTAAAATCGAATATACAAATACAAAGTTTCACCAACGGTTTCATGAACAAAAACAGTTCCAAAATATAGAGAATAACAGGCAGATAAAAAATAAATTACAAACCGTGGAAAAGGGTTTGTTGATATTGCGCTTCTTAAGCAGGAACGCATTATTGTTGCGAATGATCATCCAATTCAAATGTGACATTTTGTCGTGTCTGCAATGTGAAAACATTCAGTTTGAAATTATATGATGCGGAATAAGTAATAATACTTATTACGAAAGAATGATGTGCAGTAAAAAATTATAAGCAGCTTTTACACATTTCCTGACAGGTTAGAACTCGAAACATTGATTTTAATAAAATATATTCAATTTTCATAAACACATATCTTAACGCATGAATAATATACGCTTAATCTCTGATAAGGTGTTTAAAAAGGTAACATATTCACAAATGAGAGATTATCGTCGAAAAATAAAGAAATATCAAAGAACATCTCACCACGTGCACAAGTTACGAAAAAGAGACCTTTCAAAATGGCCGACAAATCCTTACATCTTCAGCATAGATGGTGTGCCAAGCGAAAAATAAAGACGCATCAATAGGGATGGGCTTGTTTTCACAACGATAAGTTAAATTAATCGATTCCAAAAACTATATCGATACTCGATACTTTGTTGGTTACTATCGGTTTAATTAATGTTTAATTGTATTTTTACATACTATGTATTAGGTCTTTATCTTACTTGATCACCGATAATTGACGATTTTTCTTATTCAGGACTTTGCGCGACTCGACAGCTTTAGAACACCAGAGGATAATCGATAATGGACGTGCGCGGGAAATCCGGTCTCTCGCCTTTTCCTAGCCTGCGCTCATTGGCTTCTTTCAGTGCCTTGTCCAATGTCGAAGGCGCCTTCCTCATCTGTCTCGTTGCCATGAGCGCGCCAGTGGCCCCATCTTCCGGATTTCCGCCACATAACCTATACCGCAATAGCGCATTCTGTAAATGTTCGAATAGAGAGTTGCAGTGACAATATAATAAGTTTTCCTACATACTATAGTTTTATGCTCGTCAGTATGTTTCGGCGTCTTACATGGCTTACACTAGCCTAACAAGTTTTTGCTTAAATGCATCTAACAGTTCGGTAGAAAACAAGTTACGAGAAAACATAACCTTGCAATTTCATCTGTCATATAAAAATATTTAAATACACAGCCAGAATGGCTGTCGGATCGACAAAAGTTGTGCAAGTAACAAACATTGCACCTCAAGCAACCAAAGATCAGATGCAAACATTGTTTGGCTATCTTGGAAAAATAGAGGATATTAGACTGTATCCTACTATAAGGGATGTTGCGGTTCCTGTACAGTCACGTATATGCTATATAAAATTTCACGATCAGGGTTGTGTAGCAGTAGCTCAGCACATGACAAACACTGTTTTTATTGATCGGGCCCTAATAGTGATTCCATATCAAAATGGTGACATTCCGGATGAGCAGCGTGCTCTAGAATTAACCAACAACGGTACTGTAGTTCCAGGTAAGACGTTTACGTACAATCAATACAAACTGACTAACAAGCGTTAACTTTTTGAGCCTTATTACGTTATAGCACTAATAATAGTGTCTTATCCTTTCTTAGGTCTGTATCCTTCTGAGCCTAAGCTTCCACCAAACGTTGTAAACGCAATCGAGGGAATACCACCAAATCATGTAATAACTACCATGGACCCGAAATTAGAAGCAAATGGTTTACCCCCTTATCCTCACTTGCCAGGACACTTAGATAGTAGACGAATTGAAGAAATAAGAAGAACACTCGTTATTGCCAATCTAGATTCTTCTGTAACTGCGGAGCAACTGCTAGATTTCTTTAGTAGCAATAGTGTCGAAATCAAGTACCTACGTCTTTGTACTAGAGACTCGGATACTGACCATTATGCGTTACTAGAACTGTCGGAACAAGCAGCTGTAGTAGCTGCTTTGTCATTAAATGGAAAAATTCTTGCTGAGAGACCTATCAAAATTTATCATTCTACACAAGCAATAGCAAAACCAGAAGCTAAGAGTAATGAAGCTGCGCAAAAAGAAATCGAAGAAGCTATGTCCAGAGTGAAAGAAGCTCATAATTTGATCTCCGCTGCAATTGATCCGATGATTGGTATGCTATCAAAGGACAAACGCAGTCGGAGCGGATCTCGTAGCCGTAAATCCAGATCTAGGTCCAGGGGACGTAGTCGGCGATCTCGGTCACGTAAAAGATCGAGGTCTCGACATAGACGATCGCGTTCTCGACATCGACGCAGATCCCGATCTCGCTCCAAGCGTTCTCGTTCCAAAGAACGTAGAAGAAAATCTCCTTCGCGCAGAAGAAGTAGTTCTCGTGGGCGACATCGATCGCGTTCTCGTTCTAGACGCTCTCGATCTCGTAGGTCAAGATCTAGATCTAAAGATCGTAAGCGTAGATCCCCTCGCCGAAGGAGTCGTTCGCGTTCCAGAAGTAAACGGTCTAAATCAAAATCTAGACGATCTAGATCCAAATCTAAATCCAGATCTTCCAAATCGAAATATTCTGACAAATCAAAAGACAAAGATAAAGAAAGGAGAAGTAAAGATAAATCTGATAATGGCAAAAAAGGTGAGAGTGAGAAATTCGAGAAAGATAAGAGTGAGAAAAAATCCAGCAAAGAGAAAAGGTCTGAAAAAGAATCCAAGTCAGAAGAGAAAAATAGAGGATTATCTGAGAATAATGAAACTAAGGAAAAAACAGAGTCTGAAAATTGATCCATAAGTTCAACAGAATGTCATTCTCATGTACTGTTCATTTTGGTAATTATGTGTTACATTACATCATAATGTATTAATACAGTAACAATATATGAATACACACAATATACAATTTTGAGAAATATGTTTTACTTACTTATATTTTGGTATATTATCTTAAAAAAGTATGTATACGTACATGCACATGTAAATGTTTCTCAGGTCTAATTAAGAATGTAAGTTCTTTCTGCGTTTTGGAACAGGTGGTTTAAAATCTCGTTTCACGTTACTTTCGCGATTCTGCATATTTGATGACCTAAAATAAAATTTCACTTTCCATTTATGAAATTTAAACTATTTTTCCTTATATACGCATAACTTACTGTGCAACTTCTTGATTTTCATAAACAGTCACATCTTCATAATTCTCAATATGCACTGGAACTGGTGCTTTAAAGAGGTCTCTTTGTGCATTTTTTATAGTAGATCGCCGCTTTTTTACCACCTGAGTAGATTAATCAAATAATATCTATATTTTATAATCTTTTCTTAGTAAATATTATGAGTGATTTAGCAGACAGCACACCTTTATTTGCAATATAATTTGTTTAATCACATACCATTCCAGTATTCCTAGACCTCCGCAAACTATCACTCATAGCTGCCATTTCCATAGAATGGTCAGTTGTGCTCTTTTTCCGCATAATATTTTCAAGCTCACTCATTTCTGATAAAAGTTTCCCAAAATTAATTAAGTCTACATTCTTATACTTTCTTGATTATACTTACGTAATACGCACTCGTCATATTGGTCAAGTGGATCTATTCCCAGAAACAATGATAAAGCGTTTGGATATCGAAGATCCATGAATACTAATATTAATGCTAGGACGAGGCATAAAATTCCTACAAATACAAAAAATACTCAAGTAGTAGGATTATCTAATAGCCTAATTATCTGTGTGCCTTTGTATTCAGTCTTAATCTGACGACAATTTTGTATTCTACTTGTTTACAAAATAAGTAACAAAATATTGAGGCACAACTTCTATTATTAAGTACTTGCCACAAAATAAAGTCATCCAAAAGTGTAGTCCTAAATACATTTTTATAGCTCCATCGGCAAATGGTATAATAAGTGGAGTGGGATTATGCACAGAAATCCAAATTATACAAGCTAGAATCTGTAAGCTACCTGCAGTTGCAGTAAAATATGCTGTGTACCGTCCCACTGATTGCAAGAATATAATAGCTAATATCCACGTAGCAAATGCCGTCCTAATAAATAAAACACGTAAACCTCAAAATTATCAATCTTATTATTAGTTTATTATATATTACACTGTTATTGGTATTTCACATTATATAAAATGAATACCAACCATAGCAAAATGTGACAATACCATCCAGCAGTTCTGTAATATCTTCCAAATCGTATTCCTTCTCCATCTATTATAAAATACTCGGCAACCCATAAAATTGGTATAGGCAAACCTCTTCGCTGACCTTCTCTGAAAGTCCTCTGCAGCAGACCCGCTGAAATTCATGTATGTTAATTCAAGCATTAGAATACCTAATTCTCGCAGGTCCTAAGTAATTGCTGTCACTACTAACAATAAGGGAGGTAGCAGTTCAAGAATGTTTATCAATGTGATTTTCCAAAAAATGCAATAATAATTGAAATATGTAGTTACCGTATGGTCCAAAACCAAGTCTTCCTTGATCCCAAGTCCATGGAAATCTTTCATTGTAATTAATGGTTTCATGTTCTAGAGGAGTATCTTCTGCACCCTTTGCTTAAGAAACATTATTTACAAAGTTGTACACATTCTTCTGAAATGTAAAAAAAATTATCTTGCGACATATTTACCTTTTAGTGTAATATTTACTGATCTTAATCCAATTTTAACTCCAATGTGAGATTTAATTTCAAATGGTTGTCCAGCCCTATATGGAGTTGTAGTGTGAATGCCACCAATTTCCCATTCTTGCCCAAAATTCGCAACTATAGAATAAGATTCAATAATATTGTATAAAATATTTAAGAAAAGGTGATATTATATTATTTTATGTCTTACCTATGAGTAGACATCCAGTAAGCATACTAAATACAATTTTTGCACCAACGCAGACAGACTGTACATACAAATGTAATTTGATATATACATATATATAATTACTCGCATATTTTAACAAAGGTAAAATTTATAATCATTGTCTCACACAAAAGTTTAGAAAATATGATTATAAACCTTCCCTTTTTGTTTCGATTCTCGGTATTTAACTGTGTGGATTTAGTACTACATTTTCTTACTTACTCGCTCTTTGCAGTAACCAGGTACAATAGTGAAGTATGCAAGTGTCGTAATCACGAACAGTATAATAAATATTGTCTCTGTAACATCTATTGTCACAGGCGTATGATGTGGTAAATATTGCGACGGAAAGCCTTCTTGTCTTCCAAACTCAAACCAAGCCATTTTCTACTCTATTTATGTGTATTTTTTACAAAAATAGACCCGGTGATATGCAACTTGAAGTGAAATTCTCGATTCACAGTCTACAATGTGAATCTACTAAGGATACTGTGTTATCTCGTTTCCCTTTCCGCCTCACATTCACAATCCCGATGAGTAAGAATTATATTTCCGAAATTGTTCTCTCTGACGAAAGATGTGATCCTTTAATACCACTCGAGAAAGTTTAAAAGATACTATTCGTAGAAAGCTGTAAAAACTTAAAAATTGTAGAGCGGAATTGATTAATATTGTATACACTTTGAAATTTTTAAATATAAATCTCACCCAGGGCTACTTGATGTAACAATGGTCAGACTGACGATGCGTGACATTAATTTTCAAAACTTAAAATAACACGTATTATATATTAATTATCCTTTACTCATAAGATCCTTTACACGATGAATAATTCAAACTGTGATATCGATAAGATCGATACATCAGTAGTGCGCATAACCGACTACGCTTCGATGAGTAATGGCAGGCAATGCGAGATTCGCGCGGCACGGTATGACGGGTTGCGCGTCGGTCGTAGTGTAGGGGCATATAGGGGCAGAGGATCTCGCGCGTCGTGATTAGGTTGCGAGGAGTCCTTCACGCCAAGTGACTGAACAAGTCACGTTTGTTAATTCTTCATATACTATTGGACTTGCAAAACATCACCCTGGTATATCAGAATAATGGAAGCTACAACGCCAACGTTATAAAATCCATCCTGGAATACACGAGTTAGTTATTGTTATTAGCGATGGTCGGCAGGTGACCAACGTTGTTTTAACCCAGTAGATCTTAACCTTTTCAAAGTCACGGAACACTTTTGATTAGAAGGATAATTGCGGAACACCAAATTTATTTACACGATTAAGATTATATTTTTTTAGATGATGGTTCAACAGCCACGGCGCCGCTATGCTACGAAAATTCAAATTATGACATTTTCGTGCGCGCTACATATTTATTAGCTAGGTATAGTATACATTGACGCTTTCATAATTTCCCGGAATATTTGTTAAGAACCACCGGAAAAGATCCCAGACTCTGTTAACTAGAACAGTGCTCGGAATTAGTTGCATATTTCGGGCCGATTCCTAAAAGGTACCGCCTGTACCGGGATTCTGTAATTCCGTAACGACAAATGTCGCTATGATTACCCATCGATATCGATGATTATCGCAAAAAGTTATTCGCTAACTAGTAGTCAACGACAACTCTCGATAATCTAAATCGTTACATTCCGAAAAGCGTCGAAGCCAGCAAATTTTTGACAATTCTGTACTGAGGGAACGATGTTTAGTTACATGATATAATAATTATACCCTAACTGTAACCTTTTGCGATAATCATCGATACCGATAGATAACGATAGCGATATTTGCATATATGTAATACTACTATATTGCTAATGGACTGAAGAGGCGACGCCATATACAGGGTGTTTGACATAAGATGGATAACCCGAAAGTTGGTGATAGATGGGGTAAAACCGAGAAGAAAAGTCATGTACCATAATGCAAAATTCGCAATAGTTATCGAGATATTAATAAAAACGCGTGAGCCAATGAGCGGAGCCGGTGAACGGCGATAGACAAGAGGCGCGCGGTGAGAGGCAAGCGCGATAGACAAGAGGCGCGCGGCGGCGGGCAAGAGCGATGAGCAAGAGGCGCGCTTCTCCCTCGCCGCGCGCCTCTTGTCTACCGCGCTTGCCTCTCACCGCGCGCCTCTTGTCTATCGCCGTTCACCGGCTCCGCTCATTGGCTCACGCGTTTTTATTAATATCTCGATAACTATTGCGAATTTTGCATTATGGTACATGACTTTTCTTCTCGGTTTTACCCCATCTATCACCAACTTTCGGGTTATCCATCTTATGTCAAACACCCTGTATGTAATACTACTATTCGCTAACGGGACTGAAGAGGCGACGCAAACACCATGGTGCAGCATATACATATGTATATCAACCTCTCACTCTCACCATAGTTATCTATCCTCTCACTTCGTACTTTGGCGCAACTGCGCATGCGTGCAGCTGCTAACGCATGCGCATATGTTCGAAAGTACGATGTTCTGTCTCACTTTCTCGGCACCGCTCCGGCTTATAGGAAATATACGTGGCTAGCAATATAGGAGTATTACATATATGGATATTTGTCGTTACGGAGTACAGAATCCCGACACTGCTGTACCCCCACTACCTCTCGAGGCTCAACGGCCGCCGCCGATCGCGTGCGTGACGCTGTGCCTCAGGAGCGTCGGTAGGAGCTAGGAGCTGGTAGGAGCCTACGGCAGTATGCCTGTCTACTGTGTGATTAAAAAATATCTGCCGTAGGCGGTAGTGGGGGTACAGCAGGCGGTGCCTCAAGAATCGGCTCGAAATGTGCAACTAATTCGGAGCACTGCCATAAATAATATAATACGCGGAAATTATTAACTCCACTGGTTTGAATATACATATATGTACATATGTGTGCAATAAATTTACCAACCAGGCGAAACTCTAGAGTTATTGTGCTGCCATCTACAATATCTCTAGAGATTTGCACGAACTAAAATTAGGTCCGCAAATTATATACGGAAGTTTGCATCCCCTGGTCTATTCTGCAAGCCGTTTGTGGAGGCACGCAGTTCCTGCAATATTTACAGTTTTCTAGTAAATTAGTGCTTTCCCGCTAGCTCAGCATCAGCAATTTACATCTGCATTTCAATGATGTAAGTTGAGAGTAGTATGGTTACCAAAGATGCGAAATTAACTGACACAACCGTAAATTCTGGCACGCGATACAGTGACCGATGAAATTGTTGGCACAGAGGCCATTCCTTTAAGAAGGGCGTGAGTTGTAAAACATTATTAGCCCCACAAAATATTGGGCTTGTTTTTTTTATTTCTGCACTGGGACTGAACTCCCCAGAAAGTGTAGAAAATGTACGTATGTGTGAGTGTGTGTACACAGGGTGTACGCATGAATATAAACATGGATATAAACATGTATTCTGCACGTTCTGGGGAGTTCAGTCTCAGTGCACGAATAAAAAACAAACCTATTGTTTCCCCGTAGATCGTTGAATTCTTTAAAGGAAAGAGGTTAAGTGTGCCACTTTTGTGCACTAATATCATTGCTATCATTCACATATGAATTTGATAACGTTGGTGTTGAAATGTATAATTTGCAAGCTTTTTAGGATAAAAATCGTGAGGATACGTTTGACATTAGTATAATTTTAATATCTGACGTAGCTTTGTATATACTTTGTGATGTATGTTCAATTTTATATTAATATTTTTCTTTATCGTAGATAAATCTATTGCTTTAATTATGACCGAGGAACATCAGCTGCCTTCTGATTCTGATGAGGACGATGAAGACTATGTTCCCGATGGTGGTGACAGTGAACCAGTATCGGAGGTGGAATCGGAAGGCGATGCAGAGAGTGGTCCGGAGGATGAAAATGACGAGAATAAAAAAGAATCTGAACCGAAGAAAAGACGCAAGAGAAACGCAGGAGCAAAAGCAAAAGCTAAGCGTAGAAAAAAAGTTGGTAGAAAATCACAGAATAATGAGGAGGATGAGGATAGTGCCGAGTCTGCAGAAAAAAAACAGCTGACAGAAGAAGAAGAAAAAAAGCATGCAGATTCTCTTTGGGCTGATTTCATGAAGGACACAGGTAAGGCTTTAACTGTAATGCAAGTTACAAAAATTTACAACTGGATTTTTGAAAATAACAATAACTACATTCACAGCCACTGCGCCAAAACCAAAACCAAAACCCCAACATTCTACAAATGGTTCAAGAGAAAAATCTCCTTCTGTGCCAAAATCACGAACAGAAGAAAAGGTGAAGATTACAAAGATTTTTGAATTTGCCGGTGAGGAAGTAAAAATTGAAAAGGAAGTATCAGCTGATTCTGCAGAGGCAAGGTTGTCTTTATCAAGTGCGCATAATTCTGCACAGCCAGCAGATTCACCAGTAAAAGGTGAAAAAAGTTCGGGAAGAGGAAGAGGTGTTAAGCGGGGTGGGTTAAGTGGTATTTCTTCAGTTCTTGGTCAAATTGGAAAAAAGGCCAAGATCAGTACTTTGGAAAAGTCAAAGTTAGATTGGGATAATTATAAAAAAGAAGAGAATATAGAAGAGGAGATTAACACTCATAATAAAGGAAAAGATGGATATCTAGAGCGACAAGATTTTCTGCAAAGAGCAGACTTACGACAATTTGAAATTGAAAAACAATTACGAAACACTAGTAGGCGTAGTACACGGTGAATGAATGTTTCTATATTCTTATCTCTTCCATAAATAATGAAGATTAGAAAAGAATATAATGGAAAATATTCTCCCCGATTTGCCAATTTCTGGCATTCAGCATAGACATTTAGCATAAAAAAATATTTGGAATTGCAATGTACTTCATACCATGTGTAAAAGTAAGATTGTCTCACTTGGCCTGACAATCAGCTAAATCTGTTTTGTAGCAGCGATTGACAGCCAATTTTTTGAGACGAGACTGATCATTCCAGTGTATTGAGACTAATCCTGTATGTAAAGTATAATAGTTCAATTCACTCTATACGAGCTTTTGTCTCAATCCGTTTTATTATAACAGAACTTCGCATCGAAGCAGGACATTCGAAGCTTGATGCTTCTCAGGCTGACTATGCATTGAAATAGCGCAGGCGTCTAAATTATCTCATTTCACTCACTCCATTGAATGTAATCATCACCACGCATAGTATTCCTAGGATAGAACGTAAATACCAGATTGAATATTAAGTGAAGATGAATGTATTTGAGGATGAATAAGTAAAATTATATCGTGTAATGTCATTCACAATCACTGCCTTTGGCACATCATATAGAGAATATAATTTATACGCAAAACGTGTTACTTGTACGTTTGTATTATCTATAAGTACGCATCTTGAAATTTAATTGTGAACACTATTACAAACCATTTGCCGGATTAAAGATTCCAGCAGTGAATGTGTAAAGGAAACTAGTTGATTATGCATTGAAACTTGACAAACAATACTTACATTGTACACTTGTCATAACATATACAGTGACTAATTTAGTTTCAATTTTTTATATAGATATGAGGTCACATTTAGTATTATTGAATAAAGAAAAGAAGCACAAGGAAGAAACAGGTGAAAAAATGTGTCTGCATCTTAAATATTTCACCTATGATTCGTTGTTATTTATAGAACACTATGAAAAAGAACTGATGTCTAGGTACTCTACACATGGCCAGAAAATAATGCTACACAATGCATTTATAGGACATCTGCAAATTTCTTGATTATTCCAAGTTCGTCCGGAACTGATTTTTGAATCTTGATTACATTTTACATTTCTTCTCTGCCTATCGTTGCAATTTTGGCGAGCCAGCTTCTTAAGTGATGTTGCCGAACAACGTTTGACACTGTATTCTTGACACTGTATCAGAGTTTCACGCATGAATTCTTCAACGTTTTATTTTTATATCGCACAAGGAATACATTTGCCATTTGGTATTACCTGTAGTCGATTGCTTCTCACTTTTTGTTTGTCTATGATAGAGGGACTCTTATAAAGACAATTTTTTTGCTTTGATATAGTTAGGCACATTGAATCGGATAATTGTAAAAATACTCACAGGCATATGACATTGTCTTGTAATAGGCTCAGACCCGCCCCGGGAGCGTGCACAATGAACTGGACACTTCGCTTGGCATACATATATCTTCACATGCGGATTGCGCATGGATTGCGATATGGATCTACAATTGACAATAGAGAGGGGGTTTATGTTTAAATTAATTGTGATATTAAAATTTTTAGTAAATACACAAAGAAAAGACAAAACAAAATACTCAACGAGAACCATTTAGTCGTTACAGTAGACTGCATAATAATCTCAAAAAATTAACGCTATATAAAATTAAATACATGAAATTTTGCAATTCACAACTGATTAAAACTAACTTTTTCGGTGTAAAGAAATTGACCACAGAAGCACTCAGTCTCGAGAATCCTCTGCGGACAGAATTGACTCCTGTGGTGAACGCATTCTGAAACCACGCTCCTTTTTGCGATGTTCTGACCAATGAAATATCAATTAGCCCAGTATTATACGGTAGAATGTTGATCGAAGCAATCAGTATTTAACAAATAGAACCTAACTCGAAAGATGTTTTCGATGATCCTTTGCACATGCATGCCACATTGGATTTCCCAACCGGCGTCCCTAATTCGAGTTCATCGTCGCTCCAGCTTCGGGTTTTCGACAGTGACTTCGATTTAGAACTCTGCTTGGACGCTGGTGTCGAGTCGTCAGCCTTCGAAAATCGATAATTAGAGCACTTAAAATTTCCTCTGCTTCAAAGCAATATTCTTAAAACCACCCATATGTGACAAGGACTCGTTCGTACAATCTTCCTTCCATATTTATCAATCTCGAGTCTGAATCTCTCGGAATAAAAAAAAAGAATTATAAAAATTGAAGGAGGACAATTTCACTTCGGTAGTTACGTTACTCATATATTATCTTTGCTAAATTGTACTTTAGATGCGTTTCGCCTCGTGCAGCAACATTCTCCGCGCTTCAAGGATTTACAAGTGGGCTTGCAATCGCAGGAACCATCCCGGTTCAACTGTCGCGGCGACGATGACTGCGGCTTCACACATTTGCAGAGGGAAGCGAGGCACGCCTTTTTCTTCTTCGAGCACTGCGAGACCCTTTTGCCCCGAGAACTAGAGATGGCACTTTTCGTCTTCTCTTTCCTCTTCTCTTTTCTTTTCTCCTTCCTCTTTCCTACCTTCTTCCGGTCGGACTTAGTCTCCTCAAAAGAAACCACAGATTTCGAGCCCTGTATCGACTTCAAGCCGGTTTGAGATGACCCATTGCACATGCACGTAACTCTTTTCCGTTCCATGCTCTTTTTCTGTTCCTTGGCTTGCGACTTTTTTATAGGTTTCTTGAGGATTGAGGAGGCGCTAAGAAAAATATCTGTTGACTCCAATATCTTAATGGCGGAAGGCGAATTATGTTCAAAAAGTACACGCACATTGGTCCTCGTCGAAGGAGAATAATATCGCTAGGACTTGCAAGGTGTTATATAGATTCTCACCTTGTCGCGTTTATCAGTTCCATGGACGTGGCACATTCCACGGTGGGCTTCGCCGCCTGACATTTCTTACTGGAATTGAAGAATGTCTCGTGTGAAATCTGGTTGCACGAAATTACCATTTTGGCAGTTCTCGGGACAACGCGTTAGCCGTTCGATCTACGTAGAACGTTTGCCACTTCCGTAACAATATACTTTTTTTTACTCCTCCAGCAACGCTCCTCCTTCACTTTCGTGCGCTTGGATGATTTTCCATAGGTACTCGATGGACGCTTCGGACTTTGGGAAACGCTCCTCATCGATTTCCTTTCCTTGGATCGACTGGAACTACCCCTAAGGAATGACACATTCTTTAATCTCTTCTACGAAAGAACTCCTTACTCTTCGTGCCAATCTACCTTGACCTAGGCTTCCTAGATTGATACGCAGGACATTTGGGATCGTGGCATGGCCTTTTCGTCATCTTCTGACGAATGGTCTGTGGAAGAGGTACCTCGTTAAGAGGAAAAGAGAATGAAAAATTGTTATCCTTGAAAATTTCGCGGGCTGCCACTTACACAGGCTTCTCGTATCGCAGTCGCTCATTATTTTCAGGCGTTTGCCCGTGTCCGAGCATTTTTCTCCCCTTCCACTCGAGTGAGGTCCTGTATGCGAGGAAGGGCCCAACGAAATTGTCGTCGGCCCCGTATTCGAAATTTTTCGGGATAATCGGCGGTTCATGCTTCTAACCGGTGCATCTTTAGAGTGACCCGACGCCCCTCGGCACCCTTCCCCCACAGGAGTAGCGCGCACAAGTTCCTCCAAAGATCCGCGTCTTTCGGATCGTTCCGGTAAATTTATTGACAGGCACGAATTTACAGAAGAAAGGAGTGAAGTAGAATTACCTCCGACACTTTGGATTTCACCATGCGATCTTCAACCGTTCGAGCGATCGAATCGAAAATCGTTCTCCATTCTGGTGTTCGAAAGATTTCCACCGAAAAGTCCCGGTCTCTTAACACATTGACAGCCGGCTTGTTTCTGATCAATGAATAGCCAGAAAAAATATTCAAAACATTATATATTTTCGTAAAATAGTACATTTTATTTGCATATTTGTCATATACAATTTAACGGTAATTAAAAATAGAAACAAAATCGAAATTTTTAATTTATAATTATAGAAAAAAATACAGTTTCTCATTTGACGGTGGATTATTACATCTATATAACGTAAAGAGAACACAAAAGTTTTAATATTTAAAAATTCCACATCATCGTGGGGCCGCCAATCAAGCGACAGACTCAGAAACCCGCGTTTTCGCGGGACCGGCTGTCAATGTGTTAAGTATCCAAACAAACAAAAAGAGAGAACAGCAAAAAAGAAACGGAACAATCTCATGCTCGTTTCTCAATCCTCACCCGTGCGTTGAACGCTGGCAAAAAATATTTCCATGCACTGCCGTAAAAGCTCAATTGTGGTGTGTCCGTGTGTCGAGCGTTCCTACTCTTGGCTAATTTTCGCGCGTCTTACGACGGAAGAGGTGGGCGCGTTGGGTATAAGACCAAAGACGATGGCGTGGAAAAAAACAAAAGAAATTAGGAAAAGGAGAAGAGGAACGTGGAGGAGCGAGGAGCTCCCGTCTTGTGTCGTGCGACTGCAACGACAACTACGAGGACGACCGTGGCAAAAGTATCGACGCCAGTCTGGCGGCCGTTAGCGAACGGCCTTGCCATCGGCAATTTATTCACCAACCGGAATATCTTTCCAGACCTCTCGTCGGTAAACTCCTTCGCTTCTCCTCTCTCACCTCCGTTCTTGATCGGTGCTCGCTCGGAGAAGATCATTTCCGTCGGCTCTGCGTCCCGAGAATTTTCGAAATTGGACGAACGAAGGAACGCCTCTGCTCAAGCTCTCCTCTCTAGTGGCACGCTTCTCGCAGGTCCTCTCTCATTGAATTTGCGCCTTATTCGACGGGAGAATCCTCGAGACGCTTCGCTGGAATTTATTTTAAATTGTTTCCTACGGTAGGAGGTGGAGGATGAGGAAGACTGGTCTTGCCTTTTCGAGGAGGAACGAAAAGACGGGAACGTTCGAAGGCGCTCGTAGCCTAAGAAGGGGCGAGCGTTGAAAATCACTTGCAACGGGTGCGTAGGTTCTTTTCTTTGTTTCTCCCTTTTCTTTTCCTTGAGGTGCGAATCTTCGACACGAATTGATCCGCCTGGACGTGCTTCTCCGACCGGGTCGACCAAGTTTAAGATACCTCGGCTTAACCTCCGAACGACCCACGCCTCGGGCAAGGTCAGTTTCGAACAGGAGAATAGCCACTATGCTCCGAGGAATTCACTTTAGCCAAGAAGGAACGTCGGATCTCACCGATCGAACGATTCTCGTTCCTTCGATCCTCAGCCACGGGCACGCGGAATTTTATCCAAGTCAATTGAACTCGGTTAAATAACAGTCGATCATTTCTTAACCCTCGAAATCCGTCTTTAACCCGACAATTTATCTCGCCCGCTAAATGTACCCATAAACGCGACGGAGCTCGTGCGTTACTCTTCGCGACGGTAGAAAAAGGAGAAGAGACCGTGCGAATGAAACGCCCTTCTTCTTAATTTCCCACTGAATCGACGGCAGACGCTTGCAGAAGGAGAGTGACGAAGCGTTGAATCGCTGCCTGAGGTTTATCGTTTGCGCGTGCATCCCGTGCGCATGCACACGCCTCGCGACGACTGTAATTACAGTGGTGAGAATTTATATTGCACGGGAGGCGGAAGATGCAAAGAGAGAAGGAGAGAGGCGCGATCTAACGCGATCGTCCTCGTCGCGACTTGATAATTGCTCGAAACGAGTGCCTCGCGTCGCGCTTGTTTACCATCCATTTCCGAGGCTCGAGGGCGTGCGGCGTGTAATCGCTAACGAGGCAGGGATAAAAAGGCGCCCGGTTTAAATCCAAGCCTGAACCCCTTGCCCGTCGTCGTAATTTCATCCGAGATATCATCCTCCGAGAAGAAAGGGACGCGAAGGGCTCAGGCAGACTCGGACGAAAAAGTAGCTCGCTCCCTGTAATCTACGAGGGTCTCCACTTGGTTGGCAAATCAAGGGGCAAATCGCCGAGCAACAAGGACGATGACCATTTTTGGTCGCGCGACGCAACGTGGGACGATAAATTTTTACCGCCTGAATTTATTTTATCGGCGTCGACAGGACGAAAAAAAAGTTTGATTTTGCACAAGTGTAATTAGTGGCTCGTAAAAATTCTCGGAACGAAGTTCGCGCAGGCTCCTTCGCGATTTTCCTCGCGACCGGTTTTCGCGATATCGCGGATTGCGACTGCACGCGAAGCAATTAAGAGATTGTCGAAGATTGTTTCTTTAAAGGCTTTGTTAATGCGCGGATTGCGAGAAGGCACGCGCGCGGCTTCTTTGAATTCGATTGACCTTTCCTTGCAGTCGGGGAATCTCGAGAGATACGAGAGAGGGAAGGAGAGACAGAGAGTGACTAGAGTGACGAGAGAGGCCAGAGGAACTGTCGCTCTGGTCTCTCTTTCTCTCTCCCTCTCTCTCTCTCTCTCTTTTTGCAATAAACTTTCCTTTTCTCCTTATCCCGCGAAGAACAATCACCATTGCTACGTGAACGTAGTGGCATCCTCGAAAAACGGGACGAGGAGCGAAGGACGAGATAAAGAAACGAGGAGGGAAAAGCGAAAGGAAGAAAACGAAATGGAAGGTACCACTTCAGGCACTTTCTTTCATCCAGATACTCTCCTCCTTCGCTCGCTTCCTTTCTCTTTTTTCCTCCACTCGCAATTGCAGACGTCCGGGACGTTCTCCGGCATTCATATGCAGGAGGCGCCTTCGTTACTAGTTCGTTATTCGTCGGCATAATTGAAAATGTGTCGGTTTTCCTGCAATAAGCGTCGAGACCGCCCCTTGGGACGTCAGCGAGGTCTTCACCGACGGAGAACAATTAATGCGCAGACGAGAGGAGACCGATACTATCTTTCCTCTTCGTCTTCATCTTTGAGGGACGACGTACTCCGCTCGTTAAACGCGCTCCTAAGCGCGCCGATCTGCAAGCCAAAGCGCGTTCAAGAGAGGAGGAACTACTATTTTTATCGATTTCCTTTCGTCGCTTTCCTCGCGGCGGAGCCCTTCGAGAATTCTCCTCGCGATTTTGGCGCGAATCCTTGGAGCGAGCAATTCGCGGAATTCTCGGGAACGAACTCGCGTGCCTATCTACGTGACGAAGATCCGCGGAACCGATTCGACGTGATTCCTCGCACCGTGGAATCCAATAGTGTCGATCTCGATGCTCGTCTCAAATCGCTCGAGCATCGGCCGTAGTTCCTCGCTCGATGGAATTTTCGCATTCGCGCGACCACCGTTGCTCGCTCGAGCGAGTAGCAGAGAGTGGAAGCGTGGAGAATTCGAGGAGCAGATGAAAAACGAGTCGAACGGTTCCACTTTAGTTCTCCATACCACCCTTCTTTTTCTTCGCTCCTCTTCTTACTCGCTTATCGTCACGTCCTACGCTCCACCGCCTCCGCCCTTCGCTCGTGCTCTCCCTCTTACCCATGCTACCCCATTAATTCGCGCCACGTTTCTTTTATGCAATTGATCCACATCGGGATTCGAGTGCTTTTAGATACGAGTGCCTCCCGGATTTTCGAGTGGATGTCTAACTTTTTTAACGTCCCTTACTCCACGGAGGTAAAACGAAGAAGGGACAAGCATGCATGGTGGCTGGGCGAATTTTTTTCAATATGGTACTTTTGATCTTTCTTCGCGTCGTCTAATTTTTTACAATCAATTTTCATTTCTCCGCCTGTTTTTGACAAACTGTTTTTTCTACAATTTTCAAGTCCAGAGTAGTTTCAAATTTAATACCTTCCTCGTGTTAAGATTCTCGAATTATACTTTCTCTCGGCACTCGCCTTATCTTTTTATCGCCGTTTGTTCCAGCACTCCGGTATTCATGACTTCCAAGCTATTACCTCCCTGGTACGCTGGACGTTCTCGTATATTCATTTACCGCGCCACAGGAGAATTCGTAACTTCCCCTCGAATGAACGATTATCTTCCGTGGTCGCGTATACGTAGGTGGGTAGGGCCCTTCCTCCTATCTCTGTGCTCTCGTCGCCCTTTCCTCTTTCTCTTGTCGCTCCTTCCTTTCACTTCTTTCGCACCCCCCCTTCGTTGCGAAACAGCCCTCGCGGCTAAACGCTTTTCCGGCGGCTGTGTGGAAGACGAGTGGCGAGAAGATGCCCAGTTTCTTTACCCTCGTCACAGATCTCTTTCTCTCTCTTCTTCTCTCCATACTCTCCATCCTTTTCTTCTCTCCTCCTCTCGCATCTTCACCTCTCCTATCCGATGTTTCTCTCTGTCGTTCGCCTTAAGTTCGACTCTCCTCCGCATATTCAGCCTACCCGTCCTCTTCCACCGGCCCTCTCGCTTTTCGTTTTCTCGCTCGTCCGGAGGGCCCATGTTTTATGGATGGTCGTCGTCTAGGGCTCTCGCGGCGCCAGTCCGCTTACGAACTCTCTCTCTCTCTCTCTCTCTTTCTGTCTCGGTTATACCGGAATACACGTCGCATGGGTTTGGAGTCGCGAGAGGGAGGATACGCGAACGTATCCGAGATTTAGGAATTTGAAACGTTCCCTCGCTCCTAAGCGCCGCCACATTCTTCCGGGGTGGAGACGCTAAAAATTGAACAAGTTGGACGCGAAGGTACTGGGTCCAGGAAGGATAATGAGATTCCACGATGGAAGAGAAAAAAAACTGAGACCGAGAAGAAGGGCGAGAGAATGAATAAAACGTGGAAACTCGACGGCGGCCAGGCGTTTCATTAGCATCGCCTTAAATCAAGCTCTCGATTTTCTCCTTTCTTCGGCGTGCGCGCGTCGCGACGCCCTCGTACGAAAGAGCAAAGTCGTCGACAAATTTTCATCCGGTCGTGGAAGAGAGAGAAATTGAACGGAGTATCGCGGTATTACGAAGTGATTTACTCGAGCGAAATGCTACCACCGAGTTGTATTTGATTTCCGTCGAGGGATGGAACACGAAGAGATGGAAGAGGATGGTGGTGCACTTAATTACGTTCTACGGGCCCTTTCGAGAATTCTCTGGCATATTACCGCCGAGCCATTCGGACGAGATCGACGAGATCCTCGTCCACATTCCGCGGTCGTTAAAAACGTATTAATAGTACCGTAAGATACATGGGTATCGGGGTATTTAATTTCGACGGATTCACCGGACGGCCTCCGACGAGCAGGACGCGCAATTATAAAGGTACACTGTGAATTGCCGTCGTACTGAATATCGTCGATACCAGGGACGCATTAAAAAAATCTTTTACCGCTCCTTACACTCGCGCATCGTTCGCTCGATTTGCGGCTCCGAAAAAGAATCTCAGCCTTGGTTTAACTTGCTACCGAGTTTCACTTAATTGCAGAGAAGGTACCTACACTTCGACTGCCTCACCTGTCGCGTTTCACCGGCGAGCAACATCGTTCGGTAATATTGTTTATGCCAGTGCCACTTCCACCGTAATTAAACACTTACGTTCCTTATCTCCGCGGAGGATCTCATGCGAAGATATTAAATGTTACACTCGAGCGTTCTTTCGCGCGCCTGCTCCATTCCTCTCCCCTTCTTCTCTTCCTCTTTCCGTTTATCCCTCGCCCTGCGCGACACGAGATAATGGCTAAGTACTCGCCGTCGAGATATTTCTAAGAAGTCGTAACCGCTAAATGCTCGCTATCTCGCAGCGTGCGCGAAGGGAAGTACTTGGCCGAGGGTTTGTCGCTCTTGGAAGCGGGTAGAAAAAAATGGAAAAACATTCCGCGCCCTTTTGCGAGCTCGAGGCATGCGTTAAAATGTTACAGTCGGCCTCGTTAAACACCGAGATAAGAGTCAGTGCTGAGGTTTAAACGATCCGGACTTCCGACGGTCGTTGGAATTAGTATAGATACGATTATTATCGCCGAATGGGAATTCTTGTAATTTTTCGTGGAAGAGGGATTTCGCCCGGTGAGACTGGCCGATTAAAATTTAATCACGGGCAACGAGTGAGAGACGATCGAAAAATGGCGACACCCGGTCCGCGCAATTTCGTAATTTGCATGATTTTCGCGAGAATCGCGGGAGCGAAACTCGCGTTCGATGACTCATCGTTTTCGCGTTACGTCACCGGGCGACCTGGGGCCCCGAATTCGTGCGTTTCATTCACGATAAAGATCTTTCGTTCCGGTAGCCCACGCCGTGAAGGACGGCGAGCTTCAGTGACGCGCCGTAGGAATTCACCGGGCACTAAGAATCATTCTCTCTGAGTCATCATCCCGTGATGTAATCACCCAACACTTATCGTATAGTAGTCCGTGTTAGCAGGTGTAAGCGACAATTACCACGTCCCTACACTCGGGAGAAGAGAATCCTTTCGTATTAATAGAACTCCGTGCAAGAGTTCGCGATATCGAGGATAAATGAATTTTACGTAGAAGACGATACGAAATTCTTTCCGGATATATATTCTCACGCGTGGTTCTCAGAACCGATTAGGTGCCTCCACGAGACACACGCTCTACCCCTTGCCATTACTTTCATCTATTTTTCTCCTCGTTCGGAAGCGATCGTCGGAGGATCGGCGGCTTGCGAGGGAGAAAAAGGAGCGTAATGGGCCGCGGTCCTTGCAAGGACCGGTTGACGTAACCGGTCCACTATTTTTAAGCGGACCCTTTTGTTTCACTCGCTCCTCGTGGCTCCGCGCGCTCCTTTTACGATCGTCCTTGCACTTTATCCGGTGCCGCACGCTTTCACGAGGCCCGCGCCCATTACCGTTGCGTTTCGCCAGCGCCAAGTATTTCCGCGCGAGAGCCATTTCAAGAAGAAAAGGAGAAGGTGGTGGAGTAGGAGGAGGAGGAAGTCCTCCCGGAACGAATGTCTTTAAATTCCGCGTACGAGCGTCGCGCGCGCGGTAGAAAGGAATTTATCATTTGCAAGCCACTTCTTTAGGCACCGACATTATGCGTTCTGCAAGACGACCGTACACCACGACGAATACAAACGAACCTCTTCCCGAGCCGTTGCGGCGAGCTCGTAAATGAAGATGCAGTTTCCCGTGGTAGGAGGACACGCCGCGGGCTTGTGGTCTCGGGGATTGTTTAACGGTGCGGCACCGTGGCTCCTGTCAGCGGGAGTGGTAAACCGTCGATCGTCGAGATTCATCGCTAGATCGTGATCGGACCGGTGAAAGTAGAACGAAAGCGAAAGTGATTTATTTGGAGCGTGATACAGAAGGAAGGCTTAAGAATCTGCATGACAAAGGTTTTTTCGCTTCTCTCTTCCTTTTTCGTGCAACTTTCTTGTCAATTTAACTTTACAATTTCCTTGTCTACAACGTATATAGATAACTAAAATAGAATATCGTATCGGAGCACAGTGCAGGAAGTTCCTTTTCTTTCTACACATTTCCAACCAAGACTAAAGAACAATAAAATCAAATGAACCATCTACATCATTGAGAATCTTTCACAGCGCGAACTAACGAATCTAATAATCGGCGTCCAATCGAGAGCCCTTATCTCACAAGCGCCAGGAGAAAGAAAGATTCAACGAAAAGCATTCCGATATTAGACTGCGGGGGTAATTACGAGAACGTCTCTCGCTTCGCCCTTCGACTATCGATAGAGCGGGGGTAGTCGATATTAAATTTCAGAAATGCCATCGCGATCGTGCATATGCGAGGGGATGATAGACGCTCGGACGTTTCCGTGGCGGCTCGGCGAGCGCTCGGGTTCAGCTACACCGCCCGGACCCGTCAGTCTCGCGCACGACCTCGACGCAAGAGGACGCGTCGTCACCTCGGCGCCGATACGTCGACTCTCGATGCTCCAAAAGAATCGATCGCGGGTTCGCGATACGTGGGGGCAAGCTCGTCGATCGACAATAATCGCGGGAGAGTCCGATCGTGAAGTGTTCAGCCCCGTACGAGTGACCGCCTAAGTAGCTAAGTGAACTCGCGTTTGGTTGGTGCGTGGATCGATCCCCTGTGCATATCCACGGCAAAGGTGTTTTCCAACGAACCTACCACCCTTTCTCGCACACCCGGTGGTGGCCCTGTTATTATGCTCGGAATCGCGCGTGCCTGCGGAGTTTTGTTTTGACTCGGGGTACGCATCACGACCGGACCGCCCTCGTCGACAACCGGCTGCAAGATGTTACCGCAGACGCCTGACATCATTCCCACTAGCCTGAATCAGGTAAGCGGCGCGCCATGCCGGCAAATTCGAAAGTAATCTTTAGTATAGGTGTTTACGGCCCCGAGCCGTCACCATTGTACACCGAAGGTAATCGACCTTAGTACCGCGAGCTTTACCTGTGTTCCGATGCGTGTGGTTGATAAGTGTGTTAATACCTCTATCGCGATAGGCGCGCGCGCGCGCGCCGGCGTAATCGGCCTTTTCGTCGGCTCGTGCACGTCCTTCGGTAAAAACGTCGCTCAGTGAGAATTCCGGCCTCGAACCGAGCTCCGACTGTCTGTCGATACGTAAGCAGCGTTTACATTGTCCTCATTGGTGGAGAATCGATTTCCTCGTACCGCCAGTTTTCCCACTGCTTTTCAGTCATACGCTTCTACGACGTCGGTGTAGAGCACGAGGGATCAGGTGTGCTCCCGACAATTAGGCTACCCATCACCCGAAATTGGCCACATTGTCGGGGCTTATCGAACTACTGCTCCGCGAGGCCCACGCAGTTGACACTTCTGTCAAAGATGGCGCAAGCCCCGGACAAATATTTGCGGTCCGAAGTTACCGGTGCTCGTGGAGAGCCCGCAGGAAGGAGGAGTGTGGGAACGAGAGTTTCTTACTAGGGGGTGTCACGTTGTGTCAATATTAAAGGGCCATGCCCATCGTGGACGGTGGTTGAGAAAGTTTGGGCTTCGAACGCGCGCGCGCGCCTTCGGAAATCAGACGAAGATTGTCGGAGAACACCGAAGGGACCGATTGAAACGCGATTTCTCCCTGGTTGTTTATCGTTTATTTTAACAAGCGTCGTCGGTTTGGATTCTCCGATTCGTTCTTGACGATGGTTCCAAGGAGCGTAGGGAAAGTGTAGGAGTGAATATCGCCCTTGATAAGCCATCGTCACGCACTCGGTCCCCTCGAGAAGGAATCAGACGTCTCGTTCGCTTTGATATAAATGTTTTGAACATGCGGAGTGATCGATGGTCCCGAGCTCTATAAGGTTCGCGGAAGCGAGCGGTATAATTTATACCTTTAATTAAAGGGTCGTGGGGCGTCGTTGAATGGATTCTGCGTCGTAACGGTGGTGGTGGTGGTGCGCCGGTCGATCTACCGGTAGGCGCGCACCACCGATTATTCCCTTCTCGCGAAAACGAAACGTTCCGTGGGATACGCGCGGAATTCACCGTACGATCGCTCGTAGAGGAGTTTCGCGAGTACGGGCAAATACAACGAAAGAGTATTGCTCGTGGAGAAGCGGTGAGACGTCAGAGAGAGAAGGAGAGAGAGAGAGAGAGAGAGAGAGAAAGAGACGGAGAAAGGCGCATTGGATGAAAGAGGAAAAGAGAGGGAGGAGAAAAAAAGCAGAGACAGCGAGAGGCATTGTGCGCACAATAGCCACGAATGCTGTGTGCTCACTGGAAACATACAACAAAAGCCGACTTTGCAGAAGAATATTAAACAAAGGATAGTAGTTTTCCGAGCGGGCCCCGAAAAGAGTGCCTTTGCGCGACTCCAATTCGCTCGGCGATTCCTACAATTTCATTGGACGGGCAACGCTTAAGGCATTCCAGATGAAACGAGTTCCAAGGCTCCCTACCTCGCGATCTTATCAAAGAACAATTAGAATCTTGTCGCCGAGTAGGAATTATCGAGTGCAACGTGGTCGTAATGTGAAACTTCGACTCCTCGCGAATCAGTATTGCAAATTTTAAAATTCAGATTCTTTTCAGTCGTACTTCGTGCTTCACATTTTGTAGATTCTCGTGAGTCAACGATTTGCCGCGTTGAAATTTTAGATTCTTCTCAATCAAGGTCACTTTCTCCTCTCGCAGAAGTATCCTCGTGGCGAGGAAGGTCTCTCACTTTTATCAACGACGAGTCCTCCGGAGCGAGGAGCTGCGAATTTCTCTCATAACGGTAAAAGCCTGCGTTCGAAACTATAACCTCCGGCACCTTTGACTAACGGCCTGCTGGCCCGCTATTTTCGATGACTCCGGCGCGGGTGCTATCGTCTTCACGTGTTTGCACGACGATTTCCACGTAGCACCTCGAGGAGGCCACCTCCTTCTCCATCTCACGCGCCTTATCGTTCGCAGAAGGTGCGTGACGTACTCGCCGGGAGAATTCCTAAGGAGGGTCTTATCTACCTCTGCCGTTTCAAAAGTCAAACAGGACGTATTGGACGATTACGCGCGCCAGTCCATAAAGATTTACTCCGAATCGAAATCCTCGATATTCGTCGCCGAGAAGTGAGTAAGGCGATTCGCGTCGCGGTGACGCACGAGCTTCATTTTTTTAATGAGAAAATTCTGAAGACGATTTCGTGCCGGGCCTTGAACGATTCCCTTCGATGAAGATTCCACGTGAATCGATGCAAATCGACGGGATCGCATGCAAATGGCCATTGGCACGACTACCGCGAAATCGGTGATGGCAGACGAATACCACGAAGAGGTGAGAGTATCGCCATTCACCCTCGTGCCTGTATTCAATTTCACATGGATCTTCTGCATAAATATCGGAGTACGTTTGTCGAGCCGCAAGACGATCTATCAAACGTTCATTCGCTTATTATCGAATGAAGAAAATCGTTTGGCCATCGTGGCGCCAGTCTCACGGTCACCGACTATTCGTCAATATTTTTTCCACGAGTTCGCCATCTGTTCGCACGGACCGCGCGTGTTATCGCGCGAGTACTACGTTACGTCGAACTGACTTGGCCGCGAGTAGTCCGGGACTACGACAAAGATAGCACGGAAGTTCTTGCCTCGTGACGGGCTGCGACTCCTCCGGATAAAAGCCGCGGCCCGTCGAGAAAAATCCTCTCGTTAACGATGTCAAAGGAGGGACAAGCATTTTAATGATGCAGATCTCGTATCTCTGGTGCCGAGAGCGCACTTTGTGTTAACGATCGCGAACGTTATGCAGTATAACGACGACGCCTCTCTAGGCCCCGATCCCACCTCGTCACGAATACCGTGACTCGTGCGCGAGTAGTCGCGCGAGGACACTCGTCCCGCGGAGGGTCCCCTAGGCTGCTTCGAACACGCAGAAACACGCCAACTTGTGTCTGGCGCGTGAGAAAATTCTTAAAGTAGTTCCCTGACACGCTTCTCGTTTAGAAATCTTGATTAGTCGTGGTCGTTGGAGTAAGAAATGTCCAGAATCCTTTAACCCGACGATTTTTAATTTCACCAAGGAAGAATGTTGATTATTTTCTGGACGACAGGATGCTTTTAATTTTTATAAACAAGGTTCTCCTTTTTTCTCCAGGATAATATAATTAAAATTGAATATTCTCACGGTGCGCGCTACCATCGTAGCTTCCAGGGGTTTCATCCCCTATCGTTACAGAAAATATTTAACGTCTCAAATCCGCCGTGCTCGTTAATCGTCACGATTCGGTCCCGTTCCGCTGCATTCCGTAGTCCGTAATCTCCTTTTAATAATAACGCGTACGTGCTCCTTTCACGTGTCGGCGTCTACAGTGGGACGCTTTTCAGGAGGCCAAGCGCGCGCTTCACCACTGACATAATTAATCGAGTCGACGCACTCGTCGTAATTGGAAATTGGCAGGTCGGCACGTCGAAGGGGGAGGGCACGAAATTATTGCGCGTACGACCGACGATCCGAGTCGGACGAAACAGCGGCGCGGATTATTGGGACGTGGAAGCGCAATTGCGACAGTGATTTAATTACGCAGGGAGTACGAATCGAGTTTGTGGCCCTACGAAAATTTGCATATCAAGGCTGTCACCTTCGAAGAAACGTTCCATTAATCGCAAGTCGTGGAGCAACTCGAATTTCGATATCCTCGATTTTTCAACCCTCGCGGCGACGCGTTAATTTGGAATAGTCTTAAGATATCCATCTTCCCTCCGTTCAACAGGTTCCAATTTCTTTTTTTTTCTCTACTTGATGGATCCCCCTGCAGCTGCTTCTATGGTAGCTTGTAGAAGCTTCTAAGGAGCGGAGAAGACGAATTTAGCTACTCCGTCATTATACATGTCCGGAGGAGATCCATAGGAGTCCCTCTCGTCGTGCCTTGGAATCGAGACGGCATTATATCACGTTGTCGTGCGTGTTGAGAGAAGGCGGAGAGAGAAAGAAGAAAGAAGTGAAGAGAAAGCAGGAAGAGCGAAGAGGGTGAAGAACGCGAGATCGGAGCCGTCCTAAAATTAAAGTTGCGAGACGTTAATGAATAATCCAGCGGATAATCAGCCGTCGCCTTGCTAACGGACGAGAAGGAAATTTTCGCTTCGTAATCGGGCGGAACCCTTTGATAATCGTCCGCTCGCTCACTCCTTTTCTCGTTCTCTCTCGATCTCTTACACGAATGTGGCGCTTGACCGGTGCTTTCACGTCCGTCCAGACGTCGGAGCTCGAACGAGAAGAGCCTCTCTCTTCTTTTTTCGTGCACGCAATTAAGCAGCGTCGAGGAAGTGCGCGGGATTATGGATCTTCGCAGATATTCATCTTTTGCTCCCTTAGAATTGAACGGAGCGAAATAAGAAGATTCACTGCGCGCTCGTAATTTTTCTTCGGACAATCCACGAATTTGTATGCCCCGTTGGGTAGGTTGCTTCGTCATTTAACACGTTGGACGCTCTGTCACCCAGATGTGAGTGACGGATATGTTTCTGTGGGGGCCCTGACGCTCAGAATTGGGTGACACTTTTTTTCCGTCTGTGTTGCTTCTCCTTCGTTCTTTTGCTTATTAATCGTTAAAAAGGCACAATAAACGCGGGCGCACGTATGCGAAATTTGACACTCGCTCGACTGGAACGACTTCGCGATGCACGCCGAATTAATGACAAGAACACGAGTATTGTACACAAACGTGCTGAGAGATAAATGCTTGCGACGAAAGGCATATAATAATGCCTATTCGACTCAACCGATTGGATCGCATCGATCGAATCACGTCAACATAATGACCATCCTAAACTGAAATAAAACCGTAAAAATATAGAACGTTCAAATAAAACGTCAAATTGCTTATAAAAGAATTTGAATTAACTGCTGAGAGTAATAAACAGATTAATTATAAATACATATTTCTCTGGCGCGTTACGTGGTGCTACAGTAAAAATGTGCGCCTCGCAAGAAACCTACTCAATCTATGCTGGGCATTCAACGTGTTAATCCTAGATTTACGGAAACCCATTCATTCGACAGGTTTTAAATGTGAAACTATACTTATATAAAAAGTTCCGTTAATCTAGTGTTAATGTAGTTTTCTGGTTCTTGAATAAACAAACCTGCCTATTATTTTCCATTAATTTAAACATGTGCGTAGTTTCGTCACGTGACCTTCTGACTAATGATGTTAATTAGGCGATCATCGATTCAGGACTCGCCTCGATGTAACACGCGTGCGCGTGCGATTGTTGGGCGACTAAACGTTTTCACGATACCCTTGGCTCTAATTAATGACACATCCCTCGCACACTCTAATCGCATTAGAGGAACAGGTCTACCTCCGCGCTTAGCGGGATCCACCTGTCGTCACAGCTCTTGTCTACCCACCGGCGACCGCCAGCAACGGCAACGGTGAGAGTAGCAGCGGATCCAATAAAATTCAATTACTCTCCGGTTAATGGCGCATCGAAACGCACTAATTGCCGTCTCTTCTAGTCTACGACGCCCTCCTCAACCGCGTCGTCCTGCCATCCGCGAGAATTTCGAGGAAAGACGTGCACGCCGGAGATATAAGCAGAACATTCGACTCTGCTCAGCTAATTTTCTGAAAAAAGAGTTAGGGTAGGAAGAAATGAAAGCAATTCTCCTATATAAGATTCTTCGAATCCAATACACGATTTAAGGAAGAATATTAACGAATCGAAGGCAATACGCTTAGAATGCTAATTGATTATTTTAATTTTAAAGGTCGTTCCTCCGACGATTCGAAAGGATCATTAAAAAGCCGGCTGGCTTCGTTCGAGCTATTCTTGAAACTTTTTTGTGGAAGGATAACAATCATCCTTGGACATCGAGTTGAAAAATGAGTCGCAACTTAACGAGATTTCGCGGCCGACAGTAACGTAATTAGGGGCGGTGGTACCCTGTTTGGATGTCTGGTCGTTGAAAAGCTCTTCTCCCGTTCACTCTCTTGTCTCCTCTCTCTCTCGCACTCTGCTCCCACCACGTGCTTTGTAATGCCTTTTAATTTACCGTTAGTTGCACTCGTGGTTACCTGCTGCCGTCGTTCAGTCGCCGCCTTCTTCCTTCGCTCGCCGGCGAAAGGTGAAGGCTGCAGAATGGGGAAGACGGAGGAGAGGAAAGCAACGGAGGAGGGAGAAGGATCTCCTTCTCTTTGTCCTCTTCTTCTCTCTTCTCTCGCTAATCTCTCTCTCTCTCTCTCTCCTTTTCACCTTTTTCTGCCGGCGAGCGGAGCATAAGCGAGCGCACTTACGCTCGCGATTGCACTCGCCGCGAGCGAGTCGTGTTAGGGCCTCGTGGCACGCCGGCTATTTCTCGCGCAGAGTGCGTACGCGTGCCTCTTTCCACGAGTTTCTCTCGTACACGCTCCTGAGAATGCACTTTACACTTTGCCGCGAGATGACGGCGATATGGGATTTTATGTCGAAGAGGAGCCGGATGACTTTGACGAAGACACTTTCAGGGCCTACGCCAAAGAGTGGGTTTGTATTTTACGTTCTTTCTACTCATATTCACAGTTTCGTTTTAGTTTCTTGAAACGTCGAGATCGATGTTAAGTGATTTTATATGGACTCTTTGTTTCGCTTCGTTGCATTCTGTTTATTCGGAATTATCGTCAATCGTAGAGGTAATGCCTCGAGGGGAAATATAATTGTGCACGCGGTAAAGTGCACGTAAAGGTGCAGTATTTACATCGTGTGTATTCTAGCGATGTCAACATTGGCGATGTTCCGACGAAAAAACGTGAGTGGATTTCTAATCTAACGTGACATTGACCGGGGTAGGAAAGAGACCCCCCAGGTCGGGGGTGGTTGTAGGAGAGCCTGGAATCGATCGGTCTCGAGGCAGCAACCCCTACGTGCCCAGCCCCGTATACGACCTTCTCGTGCGCCCCTGCCTTTTTTCCCGTCCACCCAGAAGCCCGTGCATCCACCAGCACTGGATTTTACTTTCGTATGGGATGTGTGAAATGACTGAAAAATACGCGTCTAATCTCTAAAATCCACTACTTTATCTATCAAATAATTTTTTCATCCATAGGAAAAAATGTTACGAATTTTCTCGCATGTCTTTTTTCGACACAGTAGTTTGCTTATGATTAATTTTTGTACCGTACGCAATTTGATGAAACAAGCGACGTGATAATTGTGTAGAAATGAGAGGTAGCAAGATGGTTGCAGCTTTACGAGCAATAAATGAAGAAAACGTATTATGTCGAAAGGATATTAGCGGGGCCAGAGAAAATGAGAACTTCCGGGACGAACGAGAGCGCGGTACATTCCTGCTCCGAGTATATTTTTATATCCGAGGGACCGTTCTCGCACTCTCACTTTCGTTATTTTTCCCACCCTCTCACTTTTTCCTTCTACCATTCTACTCTCTTGGTTTCTCCTTCGTTCGTTCTCCTCGCGCTTCTCCTTCGTTCTTTCTCGCTTTAGCAACAAGTAGCCAGAATCAATTACGTCACTGCAATTAACCAATTGCAGAGTACATCAAGGGCGTAATTTCGACGGTATACGGTTGTCGATTTAATTAAAATTCAGCTACTAGGCGCGCCTCTTTCTCGAAATTACCCGCTAGGATACTGAACCTCGACATTTTCATTTATTTTCGCTCCTAAAAGAGCGGAAAATGTAGCAATTTTGCAATAATTAAATTGAACAAAATTATTTTTGCACTTGCCGTGAGGTTTTAATTTTTCTTTTTTTGTTCGAATGCGGACCCGTGGGCCATTGTGAGAATTTTTTAATTTACCAAAAGCGCTGGTCTGCGGGCGCCCATTTAATTTCAAAATAAAATCGAAAGGACACGCTTATACACTGTGCACACGTGCGCTCGAATTGGCTTACCGAAAATAAAGGGATCGAAAGTATGGACACGAGTGGTGCACGAAAATCGAATTTAATTCAGTTAATCGTCCATGGGCTTAAATAAACAGGAGTGCTCGACTCGATATGGAACGAAAATATGATATACGTGTCTTAAGGGATTGCACAGCGAGGAACGTCTGATCGATTGGAGGTAACTTTATACCTCGGCAAGCAGAAACTTCGCATTTTCACTAGGGAAGTTCACACAATGGTACCGAGGGTAAAATTCCATTGGAAAGGGTAAACGATCGTCACGTTCCGACAAATTTCGAACGGAAGGTCTAAACGAAATTTTTTCAGTCCGCAGATAGTATCGAGTAAAAAAAAATCTTATGTGTGCGATGAAAAAGATATGTCAATATAATTTTGTTAACCCTTCGTACATTCGAGCAGAAGCGTAATCCACCACCGACGGTCTCTTCTGGATTCACTCTCTTTGAAAATTCTTTTTCGTCCCGGTCTTTTCACTATCGCTCGTTAATTCCTCCAGAGTCTAATGCCTCGTGAGTAGCGCGCGAGCTCCAAATTTCTTTCTGCAATATTAAACGAGCCCCTGTCCGAGTACTTTTACGTCGGCTTGGTCCCCTTTTCTATACGCGGGCACCACGACAGATTTCATTTCCCAGTATAGAGGAGAGCAAAAGCCTCTCTCTATCCCTATTCCCGTGGTTCTTTCAACTTTATTACCGTTCCGCGTGCGTACGCGGGCGCGGAATCAAAGTCACGCCGCGTGGTTGGTGGCGTGCAGGTCGCGTAATTTACACACACGTTAATAGACGAGAGGGAAAAGAATTTCCGTGGCTCTCGAAAAATGTGGAAAATTTCTGGTTAAATATGTTCGAGGCGCGAAAGGTAGTGGGGAAAATTCGCAGACGGCAAATATCGACGATGGAACACGATCGATAATGAAAGGTTTAATTTTACGAGGAACATTCTTGTGTTTTTTTTGTGGAAATATCTCTTTGTTCCTGAGTCAAAATTGAATGTTGTATATTATTCACTTGTAAAGTGGCTTCCATGGTTGAGCGGGTGAATGTCCGTTGCCTGCACGGTTTCGACATTACAATCTATATTTTCCGCAGTGCCGTATCTCGATCCGTGCTTAACGAAGCGAAACGACAGCCTTCTTTAAAAGGCCTAAATACACTCGCACGAGGCGAGGAATAGGAAGTCGGTATCGTGTGGAATACGCATGCCTTTGTCGATGTAATTAATGCTACCTCCTTATCGATAAATATATCCGATTCCTCGAAGCTGAGACTATTAATTCCATTGCGGAATTTCTAGCGTGAGAATATGCGATTTAGGTGTAGACTAATGATAACGAGTTTATTCTTAAGCGAGAACTAATTGTACGTATGGATCAGGGAGTTTAGTGAGAAGTGCCCTTAGTGGGTCAAAGTTGGACCACAAGTTGCGAATGCAATTACGAGCGACGGTGGATCGCAGTGAAATTCTCGTTCGTTAGCGTAGACCGAGTTGTTTACATAATTGTGAATGCAAATGCACTCGTTGCAATTCTTCGGTATCTTTGAGTATTTCCTTTTATTCGATTATGCGCTTATGCATGAAACATTGCACGCGACATATGGCAATCGTTGATGCCGTTTAAACAAAATATTCCGCACAGTTGATAAAAGCAATGTTCCGCGATGGAAAGCTTATTCTGCCGATCGCATTACACATTTGGAATTTTATGGAAGCTTCGTGCGCGGTGGGAATATTTGATTTAAATTCCAGAGATTTCACGAGAGCCCGTGTCGTACTCGCGTAGCAGAGCTCGAAAATGATTGAGCTTTTTTTTCTCGTGTTTCTTTTTACGTTGTACACTTATTTCTACTCTCTGTTCCACAATTTTCCCTCTCTTCCATTTTTGTTCGCTCTTCGTAAAACATGTCTACCATTGTCGCTCTTGTTTGCCGTATTAACCAAACTTTTACCTCTCGTGCACGCGCCATTTCAATCGAATCACCGCGAATATATTTTCACTCGTGTAATTATCGTTCCGGTATTTTATTAAAAGTTTGCAAACATTTTTCGCCGATGCTTTCGCATTTTGGCTTCACTCCCGGAAAAAGTTCCGTTACACCGCGAGGCCGCGAAAATGACATAATTTGTGGAGGAAAACCACAGGCGATCGACTTCCTGCACGAGAGGGGAACGATCGCGTCTTCTAGCTCACAAAAAGACGTCTGTTTCCTTTTGTGGGAGGGCGACACAATCCCCTTAAAATGAGGCCAGTGACCCGTCCATTGTGCCACCCCTTACCCCCGTATAAAATATTTGAACAGAACTTCCGGTACGGGACGAGTCAGTGCCAGAGACTATCGTTCCTCGGCCCAACCCCCTAACATGTCTTCCTTCTTTTCGTCCCTACTTCTCTCGGTTCACTTCTTCCCTCTTTTCTCCTCGCTTCTCCTCGTTCTTCCCCTGGCTCGCCTCCACGACAACCTGCCGCTTTCCGCCCTTCCTCTTTCTCGTCCTTTTACGCGCCTCTTATCTCTCGAAACTTTTCCATCGTCGTTGAGCGAGCGCGCGCAAAAACAAAAAAAGACGAAACTTTCGTTCCAACCCTCTACACCCTCGCGCGAGCACGGAAGTTACGTCGAACTTTAAGGAGCTCAACAAAGCGGTACTCGCCACGAGATCGCCTCCGATTAGCATTTTCCATTTAGTTTTATGACTTCCAGCGGGCTGCTTCATTTTATGCCGCCCACTCGTCCGAATTCTTCTCTTCGATCCACACGGGCTTAATTGTTCGCACGAGCGGCTCCGCCATTCCGAGCGAAATGATTTCGCGCGAAAGGGAGTATCGGCGAAAAGCAATTTCCATCGGACGAACGAGTGGACGATATAATTTCTCTCGCATTCGTGCCCGTTTGTGCTTCGCGTAATTAAAAGAATGCCGGGATACGTTATAAATAATAACGGATCCGGCGACATTCGACCGCGAGGGGCTTTCGAACGTGCTGTGGGATTCGACGGGTCCCCCCAAAGCTCGAGCTTATCGTTGCCCATCAGCCCCGTCAGCTTATTGCGCGTAAATCAAAACGTTCGCTCTTCGTCCCGTGCGCCTTATCCTCCACGAATTTTCAAAACTTTCCTCTCGGCTCGTTTCAACTTTGCGGAAACTTCGGAGCCGACTTCTCGAAGACTCTCGTCCGCCTCAGGACTCCACGAACTTTTCCATCGCCTTTGAGAATGAAAAACTCTGCCGGGGTCCTCTCGGTTTGTCCCTTCGTTAGGAAGGGCGACGAAGGAGAAGTGGTTGTCGGCGACGTTACACGCGTTACACGGGGACTCGAGAGAAACGGCGCAAGGGTAAATAGTTTAAAGCGATAGGCACGTCGGGCCTCGAGTACTCGAGCACCGCGAGAATGAATACTTTAATGTCGGCCGGCGTACTAGGGAGACGACGAGACGAGCCTTGGGCCAGGAGCGTAACAACTTCCCACTCGTCTACTCGTAGCGACTTACTTCTCTCTTTGCTGTTCCTGCATTGTTTCCGCGAGAAGGGATTCCTAAGAATTTTCTCTTTTGGTGCTCTTCCCACTTCTGGACCGGTGAAGGGGAATTTTTTTCATCTCACTTCTATTTTCGCTCATTGGCGATTGAAATTTCGTCGTCTCGCGAACATTAACGATCATCGATTTATATAACAAGGACTTTATTTTAGGCACTCGTTCTTCTCCTCATGCGTGCGCACGCGTGCACGTGTGCCGGCCCACGACGATCCTCCACGTTCCCACGGTCTTCGAGATTCTTCATACACGCGATCCTCTTCTCCGTCTGCCTTTTTGAGCCTCTCGCTCTCCACCTTTCGCATCCTCTCCTGACACGCTACGATCTCAAGGTGTTCTGGACCTGTCAGAGAGGATGCGCAGGGTGCGTCAGCTAGGAGCGCGAAAGGATCGCGTGAAATATATTTATTCTGTGGTTAATATTCGCGACACGTGGACGGTGAATGTGCGGTGAACAAAACAAATTGAACGCGTGCCGAAATTTGTATTAGCATGCAACAAGGCGGTTGGGAAAAAAAATATATAACGACGAAACAACCGCCCACGTAACGTCACCGTGATTTCGTTGGTACCTCGCATTATATTCCCAATATATTCTTCTCTTTATCCGTCCACGACCATGTTTCGTCCCACCCGCGCGAAAACAGCGTGCCACCGCAGTCGCAAAAAGCCGAGAAAAAAGAAGCGACCAGGCTCGAAATATCGAACAATGCCTGACTGCTGGCGCATCGATGAAGCCGCGCGCGCGTTTATAGAGAAATATGCGAAAAATGGAATCACTCGACGGACACGTCAGGATTCGATGGTGAACAATTCTCTTCATCGCGGGAATGTCACGGGGACGTCCAGTCAGCTGCGAAATTAACCATTCTTCCTGGAAGTACTCTTTATTTTTCGTCAAGTGGCCAAAAATCGTGGTGAAAATTGAGCCGTGGCTCGAACGAATTTTCAGGGCTGATCGGACGATCGAGAGCAAAAATTTTGGAGAAACGAGAACTTGAGAAATATCGGGCTGGCGAAATTCGTCGATTTGCGAAAGATGACGCACCCTGGGTACATAGAGCAGGTGCGCGGTTTGCCTGCCGTAGGCGGTTCTACTTTTTCATTCTCTCCTCCACTTTGCTACCTTCACGGACTGCCATCATCATCGCATCCTCTTGGATTTCTCCTCTCGCGGCATCTCTCTCCTCACTACCAGAGCCCCTGCAGACTTGCCTCGGCCGCCGTCGTTCGACGGCGAATTAGTGCCGCATATAAATAGAACGTTTACACGCGATATCGGCAACTTTCGCGATTACGAGGTCCGCGTTACGCCCTTGGGGCATTCACGCCCTTTCTTTTTTCTAATGTCTCATCGGCCTCGTCTGTCCGAGAGTTAAATCGCTCCCTGGAGGAGCTGCTCGTATAATCCAGTCCTTTGATACAATCCGCGGGCATTGCTCGTTAGTCGTCTTATTCGCGCGACGATTGGTAACTTTGTTTTCTCGCTTTCACCGGTCGGTTTCTTTTTTGGCACGTTTTCTTCAATTTTACCGGAGATTATTTTTTAATCGTCCCACGATCCAGACGCGCGTAATTAATTCTGACGCGCGTGCCAGTTTTAAATTAATTTTCACGAATAAACTTGTCCTCGTGAAAATCGCAGCACGGTGAATTCGAATTGGAGTTGGGCAGAGCATTCGGGTTCGTCGACCCAAAAAACGAGTTCGACTTCCCGCCGTTCCGCGGGACGCGGTAAGGCCTGTCTGCCGCTTACCGTAATTTATTTCACTCCTATTATTCTAGAAGGCAGAAAGAGAAAATATCCTTTCGGAGTTTGTTCTCTTCGCCGTGACAAAGGCACGCCCGCTAGCCCGGTGGTCCGAGAGTCGCTCGAGATACGTCAGTGTTAATAATTTTAAGTGGGAGGCAAGTTGAAGAAACTCCGAAGAACTTCAGTTTACCCGGACGCGCCGCGAGCGCCAGACATCGAGGACAAATTTAATTAATCTTTCTTACCTCTTGAATATTTTCAATCCTTTATTCCTCGCCGCTCCCCGTTCCATCCCGTTTACCCCGGACGAGAATTAAAAAGAGGCGCGAGATCAAATTGGACCCCAGGACGAGTGGGAAATTGGAATTGTAAAATCGTTTTGACGTCCCTGTCGCGCAGGATGTGACAGCCAAACCCACCACGTGGGAGTTAAACAGTCCGAAATGTGTGGACGCGAGCGAAAAACTTCTCCCCGGTGAAAAATTCACCGCGATGAGAAATTTATTTTTCCAGATACGTCGGGAACATTTATATCCGCGAGGGTGTGGAGCGAAGCAAGCGAAAGCGAATTCGACATTGTTGCGATTGTAAGCGCGTGGGAGTTCCGATCGATCCGATGTCGGATCGGAGAAGGGGTAGGGACAATCGCGAGGAATAAAATTATGAGAAAAGGAAGAGGAAAAATCCGCTCGAGGCTTAACGAGAAGCGACCTCCTCCACTTCTTTCCTCTTTGTCGCGAGAGCTGGAAAAATTTGTCTTCCTCAGGGACAGCAGGCGCCCGTGACTCGTCGCGTCCTCCGCCAACCGCCCCCGCACGGGCGGCGCGGTGGCGGGAGGAGACATTTCAATTTCTCATCCTTTTATGTTTCCTGCCCATTCGATATACCGGCCAAGCGGGTCAGGCAACCGGCCAGGATCGTCCTCGGTTTAGTTGCCCTTTTTTCGGACCTTCGCCCAGCTTTGCGAGAGCACTCGGTCGAGATTGCGCTACTAGCGAGAAAATCTCTCCTCTCTCCTTTCTGCAACGTGTACACCCCAACCCAACCACCAGGATACTCCTCTCTCGCGACGGTTTTGATACTTGCATATCCTTTTCTCTCTCTCTCTCTCTCTCCTCTCTCTCTCTCTCTATTCTACTCTCCTCGCCGTCTCTCACGACGTTCGAGCTCCGAACTCCCGGAAGTTCTCTCTCTCCTTCCTCTTACGTAGCAGGAAATCTCAGGAAAGTCGATCGCGCATGCGGACCCTCTTCCTTTTTCGCTTATTTTGAATCTTATATCCATTCTCGGGACACGGAGCGAACAGAAATGCCGTCCTCGTAAATCTCCTTTCTCCTTGCCCGAGCAGAGAGCGAGCGGACATCTTCGAAAAATAAGAAACGCGGTTGCAAGCACGTACATATGCTTTGTTCGTATTCCGCGTGCACCCCGTCGCCGCAGAAACGATGATAAACCCTCTACGAGTTCTATCTCAGGCTCTCCCCTCTGCTCGTCCGTCTCACCGGAGAGAAATCACAAAGGATACTTTCCGGAATGAAAAGAGATCTCACGCGAATGGAACCTCGCGCGAGGAGATTGGGCTCTTCTTTCGTCCCGATCGTCTCGCCGCGTTCACGCGCGTGCACGCCGCGTCGGCGTCGATAAGATTAGATAGCGGCGGGAAAGACGTTTTTATCCAGAAGCGGATCGATACGACCGATTCATGCGATCGCGCGTGTGTGCGATGATGTACACGTACGGGCGCAAAACGTGAAGATAAATCGTGATACTTCGCGTTGATCGCCTCTCATAAGTAGAAGGAACAGAGAAATATGTCCGTGTGATAAAGAGAGACGAAGAAGAGGATCGTCCTCGATTCGTGGAAATATTTTCGAAATCTCTCTCGTATGTTTATCGTACATAAGTAGGCGCGCCGGAGTCTCGATGATCATCATCGAAGCTCGATCGAGCACAGTGAAGATACTCGAAGAAACTTCTACAAATTCTCGTCGAGTGTTTGATAAAAAGAAAGAAGAGAGATGCAGGGGTTGCAGAAAAATTTAACGAAGGTGGGCCGCACAGTTTTGTCGCGCGACGTGGGTGGGTTACATTGTGCCCGGTGGGCACGCGCAGTTTACAGGAACGAAATTCGCGCGGTGCTGTTTCCTGCGTTTTTTAATGTCCGATGCTCGGCGTGGGCGCTGTTGGACAAGGAGGGAAGGGAAAGGACCGCGAGAAGGGCGAGGACGAATGAGAGAACGAGTGAAAAAAACAAGGGAGAGGACGAGGTAAAGAGCGCGCGCGTCCTAGCGGCGCGGAACAAACGTCGGACTCGAGCCGACTGCACCAGTCAGGCGCACTCACAATCGGTGAGTTTTTAATGCCTGCCCCGGAACTATTAACCTGTGCACTCCTCGCACCTTCTCCTTTTCTTCTTTCATTTCTCTTCTTCTCCTCCTCGCGCGCTTGTTCGTCGGCCACGGTATAATTTTCGTGGACGCGGTCGCGCGGCCGCGCGACAAAAGTTATTCGCGAAGCTCGTGCGCGCGGGAAAAGTCTCTCTCTCCTCTCGGGGTTTGAAGAAGGAAGGAGAGAAAAATGTCAACGTCGAGTCTCTATGACCCTTCCGCGGGTCGTGCGCGGCACGTAATAAACTGGTTTCCTCGACGGTACTCGGCGACTTCAAAGTCTAACGGGAGAGCGCGAGAGGAGGCCGGGAAAATGGAGAAAAATGAGTGAGCGAGAAGGTTGAGGATGGAGAGGAGAATGGAAGGAAAGCGAAGAAGAGAAAGTAAGAGGGAAAGAGAAGGAGAGAGAGAGAGAGGCTGGGGCAAACACTCGGAGCTCGAAACGCGTCGTTTGAAGTACTCGTCGTCGTACCGAAGTGCAGTTAGCTCCGGAGAACTCGCGAGATCGGTAAAAGACTTGAACCACCTTCAGCAACGAATCTCTTTACGCATTGTAAAAACACCAGACAGAGACATTCAAAGCGACCGTACAGCTTTCGCCGCCGTCAAAGTAATTCGGAGGAGCGTCGAGCCTTCTCCTTCGGGGAATCAGTGGGATTTCGGTAAGAGCTTGTTTCATCGGTAAATTAAAATCCTGGCGACGAAGTAAAAATACTTAACGTGGAATCTTAGGTATTTTTCCGGCGATGAGCAAGCGTTGGATAATGTAAACTTTCGCTGTGGACTGGCGCAGTGATTTTTCCGGGATGTGAAATCGTAGGATGGAGAGAAATTGCGAGGTTATGAGAAAAAGAGCGGAAGAGAAGTGACGCGAAAATCGAGGAACTCCCTACGAGTTCGGGAATGAGCGTTCAACCTCGGCTTCAATTTTCAATTATGCCCTTCCTCCCCGGAGGGTTTCGTCGCGGTGAATTTCACCCGGAAATTTATGACCTGCCGAAGACTCTTCCTCGTTCGCTTCCTCTTCTCTCCTTCTCCGGATAGAAGGGAGAGATCCAAGGCCGCGCGCTCTACGCCATCGTCACCACCAACACCACCACCGACAAATGGCAGATGTCGGTGGATCCTCGACAGAACGAGTAACCGAATAAACGAACCGTTTACACGTGAGTCCTCCCTCGGATTCGCTCGACTTTCCACTCGACGAAGTTTTCAAGTCCGCGGGGGGTTTCCACCCCTGCTCCTCTTTGGTTCAGCCCTCGGTGTACCCTGGCGTGACCGCCCCTCGTCTGCGAGAGATTAGGTTCCTTCGAAATCTAAGGGCGAAGGGTCCTGGCTTTGCCACCCCTTTGCCGCGTCGCCACGGCTTCCTCCTGCATCCGCGGAGCTCGCGTCTGTCATGGAATTTCGGCAAGTTGGCATACGTCAACGTGGAGAAAATATTGTTTTCCCACCCTCCGTAGGAAGGGAAGAAAACGTCATTTTCCCTTTTCAACGCAGCCTCGCGAAATTCAACTTGTCCGATTTCCATCTGGCTTCCACGTCCGAACCCCTCGGAGGATGTCTGGCTGGGTTTTACATCCGAGTTTCTTGGATCTAATAATTCGTTGGGGTTGCCCGCATATTGCCGAGAACGATTGATTCCTCGGCACAAAAGCTTTCTACGGTTCCATTAGAATCGTATGCATATCGGGGATCGCTCATCGAGCTATCAGATTGCTTCAGCTTACGGAACAGTTAAAGTTATTTTTATCTCTCAGGCAACTGCTTTCCCCCACGAACAAGTGGAATATTAATTTCGTAAGCGATATCGCTCGCCCGGGCCTATCTATCTGCATGAGTTATATGCACCGTTAAAAAAGAGCCAACCCTTTCTTATCGAGCACAGTTCACGCGTCACGATTCATTGAGCATAGCTCGCGAGATTTTCCTCGTGTCTCGAGCAGATCGACCCACCCACATCTAACGAACATTTGGTCTATTTGACCCCGATGACCCGTTTCTGTCACGGCGCGTTACGATCGTGGGACGGTGCTCGTCTGTCACTCGCAGTAAGTCAATAACGTGAGAACACGATCAGCCTGATTATGACAGTTGGTGCAAGTAATAAGCATGGAAATGCAGGTGAGAAGGTTATCTAAATGCAAATTCATTTGTTTAATGAACTATCAGTAAAACAAAAAGAAACGTACGTCATTTCGATGCTTCGAACCCTCGCATTTGCACGTTCCACGAAGAAACGGAGCAAGCATCAACGACTCTGTCCGGTAATTATGACAGAGCCCCGCGCATCCCCTCATTAATTACTTTTTTCCTGGTGCGCTCTGGTCGAACAATTCCACCGACCCATCGGACGCTTCAGCGGAAAATGACTACCGCCCCTACGAGAGGGTTAGCGCGCGTGGATCAACCCCGAAGCGCATGCATTGCGTCGCAACAACCCCCCGACGATTTCTGTTGACTCAAGCCGCCAGTTTGGTAGCGTCCACCCTTCTCACCCACCCTCTCTCGTCCACTCATCACCTCCCCTTCGCCCTTCGTCCCAACGAGAGAAACTGGAAACGCAAAATGACGGAGCCTATCGATTCACTCGGTACCGACGGATTAGTCGGAGGCTACTGCTCCTCCCTTGTCCTCTTTTCTTCCCTTCCCCCTTTTTTTTTCTCCGTCGTTAGTCCGTACTTGTGCGCCACGAGAGATCTCCGCCAGCAAAGCGAAGTGGACAGGGAAGAGTAGAGAGAGAAGTGACTCTCGACTAGGAGAGGAGATTAGAGACTAGCGCGCTAGGCGAGGAACTGGAGCGAGGAGAGTCTTTCGTCTTCTCACTGGGCCGAGGAAAAGGGCGCGTACGAGGAAATAAATTTCTATCGATTATCGTTAACGCGAGACCTTTCTACAAATAGGGCTCGTAGCTTGAACTCACATCCACTTTGAAAAAAAATCACCTGTCGCAAAGGGTCGACCTCCCTTGGATCCCACGCTGGATATCTCATCCGCTCTCGTCGGGTGTGGTAAAACGTGTAGGGCGAGAAGAGGTGGAAAAAAGAATCGCGACGAGGCTCTTTGATCGCCGTCGTTGAGGCAGGCTCCTGGTGTACCCCGGTGTCCCACGGTAGTTGCGTGCAACGATGGAAAAAAAGAGAAGAGGAATCAGGAGGATCCTGTGACGCCGTTGTTCTCCAGAGCGCGCTGCGGGCGGTCTCCTTTGACGCGTTCTCGTGACACGCAGGAGTTACCTCAATTAAGAAGGTAATCGAGCGTGAGTATTATGTAACACTTGTGTATAGTGTTACCTATATCTTGGCGCGGCTACCGTGACTCACCGCTCGAGCGCAAAACTACCAAAGTAAATTGTCAGACGGTGCGCGAACTTCTTTTTGCACGAATTGCTTCATTCGACGCGGTAAACGCTCCGTGGGCAATTTGTCGTTACGGCTAGAACCTGTCGCGCGAGTGACTATCCAAATCTGTCCCTTTCACTCGGGGAAACCCCTTAGCCTAAACCACCACGGTCTATAAATCATACGACCCTGCGGAATCAAGACGCGTTCGCAAATTACCCTTCTCCGCTCGCGTTCACTAGTCAAACGCTACCCACTACGGAAGTCCCAGTCTCCATTGTTAATTACGCCAACTGTTGCGCAACGTCGCGTCCCTCCACGACGATAATCTCGCGTACGTCGAGACTTACCGAAAGGCATGTTGCTTTATTGTCTCACTTCGTGGGCCTTATCTCCGCGAGTTATTACTAGTGGCTAGCGTCGGACGTTGAAGAATTTACGCTCGCGCGCGAAGTACGAGAGTTCTAGTAACGTTGTTACCATCGGTCCACCGGTCGAGTGGATGCTGCGCAAAATGGAGAGGAGAGAATGTTCAGACGCGTTGGAAGAGAGGAATGAAGAATCGCTTGACGATTGCCTGCGAATGGCAAACGTAATTGCGCGTTAAATCTCGTGGACGAGGAATACGGGAAACACAATGTCGATGATGGTGGTGGTTGTAGTCTCGACGAGCTCTACACACGAGACTTTAAGGTCCGCTAGGCCTCGTGAGATTCGAGACGGTTGTAAAATCTTAAAAGTCTTTCACCGACTTACGATCCGCCACTGGCCGACTGCCGGGTACGCCTGCCGGACGACGACGCTCGTACAATCTCCTTCCACGCCGAAGCTCGATGGAATTTATTGCTCCGCGCGTAAGCAGCGTGTACACGAGGTACGTACTTCTCTCGAGAGTGGTGCCCCGAATACCGCAAGTCCCCTCCTCCCGCGCCATCACTTCGATTTTATGTAGTCTGCCGAGCACGCTTTTATTTATCGCCCTTGCTCCTGAGTAATTGACGTTCTACACGGTGGCAATGGCGGGGAGCCGGGCTTCGCCGAAAAATGTCAGACCGCTCCCGATGAGGACATTGTGGAGAACGTGATGTTATTTGCGGAGTATGCGACCGTTACTCTTATACAGCCTCTGCTCGCTTTTTTTCATTTCTCGATTCGGAGTACTTCTGACGTGAGTGCTACGAATACGTGTTACTATTTTTCGAAGACGGTTCTTTCGACGTTGTATCATTTTATTGTACTGATCTAAAGTTATCTCGACTCGAGGACCCTCGGTGTAACACCTTGTTGCAAATGCAACAGGACTCCGCATTGGAACCCCTGAAAATCTCAATTGCGCATTATCCACACTTTCTTCCCTCCCTCTTGTCGTCGGACGTGAAGTAGAAGGGCAGGGAGAGGAAGGTGTGGACGAGCTCTATCGAATTACTCGTTCGTACCCTTCGATTTCACGACTGGTCGCTCCCTCCCCCGCCGGAAGCAAGGGCGCTCGGTTAACCGGAAGTTCCATCGGCGGAGATCCGGCTGCGACCACCGCGGACGATGGATTCGCCTATTCCACCGTTACCCAGAAATATCTGCGGTTCCTGTGATCTCTGGTGTCCTGCTGCACCTCCAACCCCTCTCAACCTTCATTCCAACCCGTTTATCGCGATACCTTCGCGGTGCAGGTTTTTAATTCGCGGAAGCGGATATCGGGCCGGCGGAAATTGGACGCGCTTTGGTGAACTCGTGCGAATGCGAGCGAAGTGAACTCGCTACTCTGCCGATCTTGCAAATTGCACGCGGGACGCGCGTCGTTGCGCGTGACGCTAGCTCGACGCGTTCGCTCGTTCGTTAGACGGTGAATTAATTGCTCGGCAGAAGCGTTCGATCGATTCAGCAGGATATCGATGTTGTTCCGTGAAATTGATCATTTCTGTCATAGAAAGTGTATTTTTTAGGGACCGTTTCAGAGAGCTTCCGGTGGAATCATAAATGACGCATTCTACCAACAGCATGGTTACCGATGGCATGACAAAATCCATGGTCAGTCTATTAATAATAGGAGAATTTCTTAAGACCCGGAGAAACTTCTCACGACTAATTAGGTAGTTTCACAGAAAAATGAGGGTCTCGGTCGAAAGAGACACACGATGGTTCTCGTGTTTACACAAGACGATTATGATCCTACCCAGGCTTGGTAGCCACTTGACGACAGGGGAAATAGAGAAAAAAAATTTGAGAGTCCTGGTAGTTTGGCTTCTGGTCCTTTGAAATAGGAGACGTCTAGACTCGCGGTATCAAACGCGTTAGCTCGACCTGACGATGATCCTTTAAGCTCTACTTCATCTCCACCCACTACTCATTTTTCTGTTCCATTTCTCCTTCCCTCTCGAACGCGTCGCTCACGTCTGCGCGGTGAACGAAACGCCGAACAAGTTGCTCCCTTGTTTCCACTTTCCACGAGCGTCTGCCGCGTACCGGTGGTGGCACGGGGGGCGGGGACGAATTCCCGAGGTTTCCATCGAAGCGACCGCGAAACACGCGAGGCAACACGGGCCGTACGTCGCTCTTGAAAAGTTTCGAGGAGCCACTTAAAACACGGCGGCTCCGACAGTATTGAAGCAGAGAGACCGAAGGAGAGAGAGAGAGAGAGAAGGGTGCAAGTCAGTGACGGATTTATCGGCAATTGGTCTTTCAGGTTTGTAACCGGGGCACCGATAAATATTCGAAGCTCCATTCTTCGGACTCGATTTAAAACGCGGACGAGTATCCTGTCCCAGTTTACAGGTGCATATCATCGTGGAGGGACAATAATAATGACGATGATCATTCGCCCGTAGGAAGATTAAGAGACTCGTCCGGCGTTAAGTGGCTCCGAAGCGAAGGCACGATCGCAGAATCGATATCGGCCGAATCGGAACTGGACGTTAATCGATCCTAATGATCCTCTCTCGTTCCACCGTTGCGAGATCTCGTATCGATTCCTCGCTCCCTTCGGAGTTCTCTCCTCGCTTAGCAGAGCCGACTGGACGAATCGATGGACCGATGGACTGGTGGGCGGGCGGATGGAACGTCAGGCATGCCGTATATAGATGCCCCATTAAAATCGTCGAGGCTGACTCGCGAGATTCTCTCGACGTCCGTCGTGTCGGCCCGTCATCGGTCGAAATATAAGAAGCGATCGCATTCACGAGGGAAACCTTCTCTCATCCGCTCACCATTGGGATCTTCGCCCAGCACGGACTTTATCGCGATCGAGTGCCAGTGGTGGTGCAATCGATCGGGAAACGTTTCGCATCGATTTCTTTTCTTGCTCCTTTTCTCTCTCCCCCCTTCCTCGTCCTTTTAGCCACGAGCTCTTTGCCCCTCGCACCGTGAGGCAAGGCGTTTTATTTCTCTTTGGCATTCCGCAGCGTAACGTAATACCTTCGCGCGGAGCCTTCGTGTGCTCTTCGCGATCTCGGTGGTCACGGACTGGAATGCGCAATTTTTTATAAAGTAAACGATGAAAATTTCGATGGAAAATTCATTCGAAGTAACGCGGTGAACGGGTTGATTTAATCGATTTGTCCACGATGTTATTGAAAAACGTGTGTCGTGAATAATAATTTGCACTTTGCAGGGGAAGAAGTGGAGAAATGAATTAAATCTCATCGTCGCGTGGACGAGGGAAAAATCCATTGGGGTTTCTCTTTTTTTGGAAATTCGCACCGACACCGACACCCTTTGCTTCCAACAAGTAAATCCCATCCCGTCCAATTATCGTCCAAATTGCGCGATTACCTCCACTGCCCCCGATAATTACGCGAAATAGCTGGCGCGCGCGCACGCGCGCGTTTACAACAATGGCCGGTCCTAAAATTGCAATTTAGATAGAACGAGAGGAGTGTGGGGACGGAAGGGGAGACCCTTTCGGGAGATACGGTCGTTCCTGCTCCCCACGTTTCTCCGCGTTATTCTCTACCCGCGCATTACCGAGCTCGGCGGCGCGGATTCATATGCATTTTAACGAGCGACGTAATGTTTATGCAGACGAATGTTTGGTCCCGGCGATAATTCGAGCAGCGAGTTTTCAGACGGACGGGAGGAGACGCGACGGAAGAGAATGAGAAAGGGAAAGAGGGGAGAAAACATTTCGAACCTCTGCCGTAGTGGTGATGGGCGAGTCGCAAAGCAAATACAAAAGGGCCATGGCGAGGTTTCGCGAGTGCGTGACGGTCGACTGGTATTTCCTGCGCCTCTCATTTGTGCAACGACCGTCGGTCGTCGAGAGGGAAAATATATCGGGAGATACGTGGCGGGAGGGACTGTCGCGCGCACCGCGGGCTCCGATGCATTCGAATCGAGATGCAAAGTGGAATGCAAATACTCGTCCGGGCAACGGCGAACGCGATGTTTAGAATTTGAACAGGGGAGAGAGAGAGAGAGGGAAAGAGGGAGAGAGTGGAAGGGAGACATCCAGCCGGATACGGATGCACGGAAAGGATGAAAAATATTTGTAAGCGGTAAATCACGCTTAAGTCACACGCAGGGTAGCGTACACTCGGCGAACGTGCCGTATCGAGGATTCTCTGACGTCACGCTCCTCCCCGGGGCGATCGCGATGAACTTCCGCCTCGCGTGTTTTTTTTTTTTTGTGCGCCGAACGCTTTCTTGCCGATCTCAGCGCGAACTTCTCCACGGCCTCGGTCTCGCGTGCTCGCGCGAGATGCAACGTGTTTGGATGGAGAAACGTTTACGAAGGAAACGTTTCCGGTCGTGCTTCTTTCATCCCGTGGCGAAAGAAATACGCATGGAAAATTTTCGCGCGCTGTCTCGGCGAAGGGGAAAATATCGTGGGAAAGAAAAATTGCGCGTGGCCTGGTGTTTCCTCGCTTTATTTCCTCTTTTTTATCCGGCTTTTATTTTTCCGCTATACGAAACACCTCGTTCGGTCTACGAGCCCACGAAGGTAGACGCGCTGGCGCTCGAAAAACTCATTTTCCTCGATTCCACTCAAGTGCGTTTGTCCTTGAGATCCCGTGGGACTGCAAAGTTTTCGTGGTCCACGTTGTGCCATACTTTTTGTCCCTCTTCCACGAGCGTTTCTCCGTGTACCCTCGGCTCCTCATCTTCAGGAAATTCGCGTCGGAAGGTACCGCCGAGGAGAATGGCCAGCGAACGAAAATGCACGTAACACGAGGTGCTCGTAGGTGGTCCTTTGAAGGTCTTTGAGGACTTCTTAAAGGCAACTCCCTCAGGGCCGAAGTGCCTTCCAGGAAGGGTGGCGGCAATTCACGGACAATTACCGTCCAGGCGTTCAGACCACGAGTTTCTTCCCGTTGGAATGTCTCGTTTTTTTGCGAGCCGGTCGAACCTCCAACGAGAGTCAAGGGAGCTGGCAACGCGTTAATTTTGATCTCCTCGAAATAATTAACGAGAAGCCTTGAATCATTTTTTTTTTGTGAATTTTATAACGCAGAAATTTTTCTGCTCGCTCGAGTATCCTTCGTTCCTCCAACACTCTCTCCCAAAAATATCTTCGAACTCCCGGGCCAACTTCAAGCTGTAGCTTGGGAATGAATGAACTCGTAGGTCCGGACGAGCTCGCGCAGTCACGTCACTCGTCACAGTGGGGTAAAAAGGCTCGATTCATGAAGCTCGAATCCCAAAGCGATCCTTATCCGTCGAATAGAACGGAGTAGGACGAAGAGAAGGAGAGGAAGAGGAGAGTAGAGCCAAATGGAGCGGAGTTGAGGATCCCTGATGCGGCTCGTAACATTTGGTTCGCACGTGGCGCATCGGCAAAAAGCCGGACAGTTTTGTCCAAGTTTGTCCATTCACGGTGGGCATGTACACTCGCTCTTGGCCCACGCCATCGACCCATGCCCATGCTACTGCGTGTCTCATGCCCCGGTGTATATTAAACGACGGTGCGTTCGCCGTCCGGCACTTTCTCCTAACACGTTTCTCGACCCCCACGATGCGAAATTTGCCTCTCGACACGCGTCGCACGGTCCTGCTTGTCGGTTCTTTCTTTTCTTCTTTCGACAGTTTATCCTTTCGTTTATTCCGTCTCACGCCATCTTTCTCAATTCCATTCCTTATCACGGATTTTCCTTTCTCACCCTCTACGAGTATCTTCCTCCAAGGATTACTAAGTCAAGCGTCCTGCAAACACTTCGAACTTCGCAACTGTTATTTCCAGTCGCAAGTTTCCGGGATTCCTACGAAAATGGTCGGTCGGCCATTCGCGCGTACGTTTAATCCTCGTGCCCACCGGAGAACAATTAAATTGATTTCAAGCGACGAAAGGAGAAGGAGAAGGAGAGAAGAGCAACGGTTTGTGCGAGCAGCTGGGGACGAAGGGGGCTTAATTAACTCGAGCCCGTTAATTGATTCCTTTATATCTCGCCGTGCGGTCCGGCGTTTTCCGACGCCCGAGGGACTTCCTTGATTGCTTCGCGAATAATAAGCACGCTTTTTCCTCCTCTTGGAAAATACATCTTTCGTCAGACGTTTTTGGAAGATGCGAATGCGTTTAGAAGTTTTCTATACATGTACATTCGCGATTTACGAGATCGACGACTCTTTCCATTTCTCTCTTGTCCGTTTCGCGCTTCAGCATCGAGACCAATCGAACGGACAAGAAGGAAGCGTAGTGCGCGAGGAAAAGCGGATGAAGCAAAAGGAGCGCGCGACTGCCGCGCACTGGTAACGGCCCCTTGCAAATTGATTCGGGTGCAGAAACTGGTCTCGTAAACTCCGCCCGACGTTTCAGAGGCCGGATGTACTTAATGATCGGCAATTTCAGTACACGCTACGTGCGAGTAAGTCTCATGCGCGCCGCTCTTGCGAGAGCGACTGGTCCTTGCGACGAGTAGCGGTCGCTCGTTCGTGAGTCAATCTGTACCCTCTGAAAGCTTATGACACACGAGAGAAGGAGAGAGAAGCTTGCTCGACGAGAATCGATTCAATGAGAAATCTCCACCACGCGAGATATCGTATCACAAATCATTTCCATGCGTTCCATAATTGTTTATTAATATACTTGACGCCCCACGGAGTGACCACGACTCCCAACAAATTTTCCACGAACCCATGAAATCCTCCGCACGAGGGCGGTCCCCTTCGCAACCGCAATAAAACTACTCTATCCGCCGTTTCGAACGAAGGACACTTTCTTCCTCGCCCGCCGGACATTGTATTTCTTCGTAAGGTCCTCTCGGAACATATGTTTCTACCGCGCGCAATGGTCTCGAGAGAGGGTGGGTGGATTCCCTCGGTGGCAGCGGCGGCGGCATATTTATCGTCCTGCAAGATGTCGACGGTGCGGTTTCTCGAGTACGGGGGTGAGCCGTGGAAATATACATATTCGTGGGATATCGACGGCGGAGCGACAGGGGGCTCTTAAATATTTCATTCGTCGAAGCTGGGCGCGCAAGAGCGAGCTGAGGAGGGAAGGAAGAAGGGAGAGAACAAGAGAACTACGCGCACCCTTCCGTTCGGCTTCGTTCTCTCCCCTCATTGAAAAAAGTGAGCACGAAAAGGGACACTCGAGCGGGATGGGCCTCGGCCTTTTATTACTCCGAGGGTACGGGGCCCCAGGAAGGAAGGAAGGGCTGGACGAGACAAGGGCGAAGGACGAGGGCAGGAAGAGTCCAGAAGTGAGAGAGAAGTGAAGAACACGACGAGCCTGAAGGACCTCCTGATTATCCATTCGTCCCGAAACTCTCGCCACGTTTTCGCCACACTCCTCCAACCTTCTCCCCTCTTGGTTCTTCAAGAGGATAATGCCGAAGGATATGCAACTCCCGTGCATCCGTGCACCGCATCTTTATCGAAGCTACATGGGTACTCCATTGGCGGCGAACGAATTAGACGAAGTATCTAATCGTGGCGGACGGGCGGCATTGCTTAATTTACGACGCGACGTTTACTGCCGCACCGCCTCGATAACCCGTGGCTACAAATCTTCATTCTACGGGGAGAAGAAGGTTGCTCGATGATGCGCGTGACCGGAGGAAAGGAGCTTTATTCGGGACACGTATAAGCTTCACGGGTCGTTCCTCAAATTTTCAAGGATTTTTCAAGTGAGAAGCTTCGCTTGGATAAAATTTGGAAATTTTATTGGGAAATATTCAAGGTGGGATCTGTTGTACGTGATAATTCAAGGCTTCTCCAGGACCTTGTAGGGTGGCCCGTAAATCCTGTGAAGTTTCCTGTGACTAAACGTCTTGACAACGTCGTCGACTACAAGCACGACTAAAATAACGACGTCGACGACACGATGGCGACCCCGGGACGCCATTAACACGCAGAAGACGCTTGATCCCAGCCGTGAGTGGAAGAAGAGAGTGGAAGCCGCGACTAGCGTCCCGTAATAATTCGCTGTCACGATATCACCGCCAGGGACGTAACGGGAGACGATAATTCGCGCATCGACATGCCCCTCTTCCCTCCGTAAACTGTGGTTAGCAACGCGATGCCGGTGATTTAATCGCGATATATTCAGTCGCGCAGCGTCGACTTTCACCACCTTCCTAGGGAACCTTCCCAAGACGCGCCTTCGCCTCCGAGCGTTATCGAGAAGGCAAACTTTACGTCGACAAGCTACTGTACGCGTATCCAGAGATAATTTAATTTTTAATGCCACGCTTTCAGAACACCGTGAAAATTTACGGTGTTCGGAATTAACGGCTCTTTCAGATTTCATTTATGTTTCATCCCAGATTTTCTACCATAAATTGCTTGAAAATTGTCAAATATGAGAAGTCCACTACTGATACTTAAATGCATTCCAAAATTTGAATGTTTCGGGTCGTTGAACGATTCATATGCGACTTCACGGGTGTTCTTTCGTTCCGAGAAATCAAGCTTCACCTTCTTCTTTCGAATCCTTCGAATCGTGCACCGGGCCTACATCAAAGTTTCATTCACATCGAGAAAAGAGAGAGAGAGAGAGAGATAGAGACAATGAACACGGGTGGGCATACGCGCGCGCGCGCCGTTGCATCAGGATCGTGACGCGCGCGAGCGCGGACTAGAGTTCCCCCTCTAGCTCGTTTACCCTCGCCGAGTCATAAATTCAAATTAGAGGACGATTTATGCGCGGCGCCGTCAGCCATGGCGGTATTGATTCCGTCGTCGAAGTCTCGTTTAAAGAGACCCGCGCGACGATGGCCAACCGTAATTATACCCCGTTATTGGAGCGAACGGGTGCTCGTAAGAGAGAGAGACTTTCATTATCGTCTAAATTTGGGTAACGGATCTCGCGCGCCGCCTGCTCTTTAATATCCCACGGACCGGTTACGGGTTTATTTTGTGCGGAAATTGTTGCTCGCGCGATGCTGCAAGGTGGACGGAAGATGAAGACTTCGTGAGTTAAGGGCCTCTTAATTTTTTCTTCAACGACGGCCCTTCGCCTTCGCGCAGGAAATTGTTTCTTTTTATGCCAAGCGGAAATTTCTGAGGACCGCACGTGAATGAAGGCTTTACGAGTGGAATGGTTAATGGTCTCGATGAATTGGGTTTACTGGCTCGTCCACATTGCGCAAGGCTTGCTAACAGTTTATGATTAGCTTTCGATTGGCCATGACTAATGCCACGCGCTACTCGTCCTCTCTGACGCACGCGTTAACACGACGATTGATAGTTAAGAGTGTTAAATTCCATCGTGACTAATTTTCTTAGCAGGAAATTCGAAGGCGGAAGTGAATAATTAAGCTGTGCTGTAAGAATACGATTCTTTCTACGGTTTCGTGAAAATTTTAAGTGCTCCAGGGTGAACTCGCGCTTCCCTTGAGAGCGTTCCTTTTCTCATACGACTTTTCTTTATTCTCTTTTTAGCGATCGCGACCGCGTTGATCGACGATGCGCGAAATACGTGAGGTCAGACGAGCTCTTGCTCTCACGGAGTAATTACACATGGAGGAATGTCGACGAGTTAGTCCAGCCTCCGCGGTTGCGATCCTCGTGTAATTACATCAGCATTCGAAATACGTGGCCGCTTGGCTCCGAGAAAATTTCATCCCTTGCCTCAAGAAACATCCTGCAAACTTCCTCGATCGGAGCACATCGAATAATCTTTAAAAAACAAAAATTCACTGCTGCATCAATTTGGCAAATTATGCACATCCAAAGCTGCCGTTCAAAAAAAGAAAGAAAAATACATGAAAATCTTCAGGCGTCGCGACGCCTCGAGTTTCATCGAGAGTGTGACGCAGAAAATGCATTTCTTTGTGACGTGCTCGTCGTCAGCCCGCGGGTTCAATTCCAACTCCGTTAACCTTGGCGCGCGGCGAGTTAACGAGATCGACGGGAGAAAAAGGACGAGGAGAGAGAAACAGATGGAAGAGGAAGGTGAAGGGGCGAAGGTGAGGCGTACAAGGAACGGTACTCGGTGTACTACGTGAGCACGGGGCTTTTTGCTCGCGTGCATCGTGCGGCGTCAAGGTGACGCTAAGACGTCGGATGAGCGTCGTGCGAGCGTCGGACTAGCGTCGTGTGAATGTCGTGCAAGCGTCGGAAGACGGTAATCCGAGTAGAGAGGTGCTCGAGTGATAGTCGAGTGCCAGTGGATGCGCGAACGGCGAGTATAAAGTGAGATATATACGTTCTGAATAGGGCGCGTGGGCGCCACTTCATTCTCTTCGCACTTTGTTCACGATACTTTGTCGTGGAGCTTGGTGCCGCAAGGTGGGTCGAAGACGAGGCGTTGCCTTCGACGGAAGAAATTATTTCACGACAAGTGAACGTGTGAATTTATTTTTCGATGCTCGAAGACGCGAAATTACTTCACGCTGATAAAACATATAAACTTGTTCCTTCTACGAGGATACGTGAATTAATTCTCGTCGAGAATGCAGAGTTCTCGGTACACCGAAGATGCACAAAGTTCGATTAACTAGGTGTGCGATGTTTATATACCGCGTGCGCGAGCAACTTAACCCTCAACTCTGAACCTGATCAGCAAATCGATTTACTTTCCCTTCAAGCCGCTCGAACTTTCGAACGACCTCCGGGGCGTCCCGACGCCTGTCTCCGTCCTGATGCCTCTGGGACAGAAACCGGGGAGCATAAAATTTTCACGAGCGAGCACCACTACCTTCGACCGTCCGCGCTACTTCGGCACCCTTAGGCCTGGACGTTGAGCGAGCGGTGGTTCTGCATCTAAGTATCCGCAACCAAAAGCCTTCAATCCCAGGACACACAATATTCTTTTATCCAAGTCTCTTCTCGTAGTCGAGAATCGACTCACGATGGCGCAGATAAATAATTTAAATCTCTCTCTCGAGAGAATGTCACGTGGCAGAGCGTTCATGGACCCCATTATTGGCGTTTGAACGTGGCTGTTCACGAGAATGAGGAGAGAAGGAGAAGTACGAGGACGACGAGTAGGACGGGACTAGGATGCCGGAGGTGGCATGGAGATTATTCAAAATCAGGTAGAGCGAGTGTATGAGAGAGGAGGTCCACGAGAAATTTGGGATGACGTCGAAATGGACCGAGGCCACGTGGAATTTGCATAATTCAATTCCCGTCCGACGGAAGCCCGAATTGACGATCTTATCGTTTGGCAGGGTCCTCGCTGCGAGCTCCGGCACTGGCCTGGACGTTATTGGCCGCCACAGTCCACGCAAACGGGAGTAGCCTTTACCTCAGAAGCGGACGCTCTTTTGTGAAAGTGCCTTCATAAAAGATTACGATGCCCCGCGGATGCGGAGATCGTTGTGTTTTCTGCTCGCGCACGCCCGCGCTCGTTAACTGATGCTTATTACGACTTCACGTGTGGGAAGAGTTCGGTGAAAATGTTGGAGAGCTCTTGCAAAGAGAAAACAAAGAGGAAGAGCGGAGAAAAGCTCGTTGGCGATTTAGCGAATTCCTCTTGGTCTCCAAGTTGGATGGAATTGTTCGCAAATATCTACGAAGCCAGAAGAACGTGCACATGCTGCATCCAATCGATACGCAAGCCTACGCTTGGAATTCGATCTGCAGTATTATGTAATACGATTCTGCGAAAGAACCGATCCTCTCGATTGCGCAATTCTCGTCGGTAAGACCAATCGAGATTTTTAAAGATCCGATCCAATGATCCCACGGTAGTTTGTCGATCGAATGATTCCTTCGATCCTTAAATCTTGCGGAATTCCAACGTTAGTATTGCACGTTTAATTAAAGCCTCGGATCTCACGGTTCGTGGACAACGTTCCGCGCGAGTGCGCTCGAAATCTCGGACTCGTAAAATTCGACGTTACGCTCGGGGGATTCATGAATGGTGCCCACGCGCTTCGACGGGGCCAAGTAGCTTATTTTCACCGGCCGGTCTCGTTTACTTGCGCGCACACGCACGGTCGTTCACGAGGCGAGGATAGAAGGGGTGAGGAGGACGCGTGGGCGTCGTCGTGCGCCGCAATTGTCTCGCGCGTCGCACGCTTCTTTCTCGTTAATCAATCGCTTCCGCCGGATCGCCACTGACGGTGGTTCCGCCACGGAAAGTAAGAGTGGAAGGAGAACTGTGACGGTTCCATCTCGCGTCACGCAAGCTCCCACTGCGATTTGATTTCTGAAATTTATTAGCGTTGATCGTGCAACGAGTCGATTCTTCAAATGTATTCAACGATCCATCACCTAATAATTCTCTTCACCTCACTTTCTCTCTCTCCCCGTGGAGAAGATAAAATATTTAATATCGGCCATTCGTTTCAGATAGTATCCCTTTTCGTACCGGCAATTCCATTTCTCACACGTGCTTCATTCGACGACGATAACGCGCGAGTGCTTTGCTATCGAATTGCGCGCTCAGGGACATTTGGCAAGATGATACCCTTCCTCCGCTTTCTGGTACTGCTATCGAGAGTCGTTCCTCTCGATTCTCGGCTTATTTATCTAAACCGAAAGAAGGCGGGGCTCGCGTGGTATGCGTCTCGGGTATCTGTCGACGGATGCAATTCTCTTTGTGGATGGGAGGTGAAGAGTCTGTGGCCGGAGGGTGGCTCTCGTTCAGGCGCATTATCTCGATAGACCTTCCTCGAACAGCGCCCGAAAGGAAATCGTTCGAGATTCGAGAAATTTCGCGAATTGTTCGAATCACGTTTCACTTTGCCAAGTAATCGTAAGCATTGTCGCTTTCCGTTTTATTTTCTTCTGCGCGATGCACACGCGGGATTCGAAAAAGGAAATTAAGCTCGTATCGAGCGACCCTCTTCCCTCGCACATTTAATTTACCCGCGATCAACTAAATCCTGTTAACCTCCCCGGTTCCACGTTGCGACGAAGTGTTAACCCCGACATTACGGGCGAGCAACACTTATGCATTCGCGAGCGTAAGCGAACTGGCAGCTTATGAGCACGCTTGTAATTGGATTACCGACTTATGGCCATTGGCTCGCGAGCCTGCGAAATTGCTGATACGAGCGCACCCACTTTTACGAATGATGTGCACGCTTGCCAGTCGCTTAAGTCGCGCAATCCACCCTGCACGAATTTTTTCGTTTCAATACAAATCCGCGTCGCACAGCCTTCGACAATTAAAAATTTTCACTCACACTCATTCGATCCTATCCTCAATCTTCCACGATCATTAAATCCTTGCTCTGCTTCGGAACTCGATAAATATCTCGAGAATTTTCCCTGAAAGGACTTGGAGAGATCTTCAAAATGAACTACAAAGCATCGATATAAACCGGTCGCTTCCGTTTCTCCTTCTTCACGGCCCACTTATCTGCCGAGGGCGTAATTTGGAGAATTGGTCTCGATTGTCGGAAAGGTGTCGGAAGAAGGAGGCAACGCAGGGTTGTTAATTAGGAACGGCTTAATCGCTCTTGTATTCGTGGAGCGTTTCGAGGATCGAGGACGACATGAACGAAACTCTTGGTTCGACGATGGCAGAAAGAGGGGTAGAGGAGAAAATAATGTCGGCGACGAAGACGAAGATGAAGGGTACTTCGCAACGGCACTTTGCTCCCTGAAAAGGCACGTGTCGCGCGAAACGGTTTCTAACCCTCGCGGCAGGCAGCACGGTTCGCCGAGCGCGTATCGACATAAGGCTACTTATACCGGGGGCACGTGTGCGGCTTGTCTCCGCTTCTGCATACAATGAGAAGAGGGAAAAGGAAAAGAAAAGAATGGAGGAGTGGTGGAGGCGTTCGCTGAATTGCCCACGGTGCGGCGTGAATAAAGCTTTCGATGAGCCCGATGAGAGAAAACATTGCATTGTAAGCTAAAATATTCGTAATTGTCGACGGTGAGGGGTTCGTCGTTTATGTGAGAAGAACTTTAGAAGGAAGACTGCTTTCTCCTATATACCGCGCGACCTCCAAATATAATATAATAGGAATTATACGCAGATGCGTGCACTCGATGTAAATGATTAATGGTGGGTAGGGCCACGCGCACACATAACCAAAGTGTATTTGCATGTAAACGAGATCGGGCACTAAACTGTCTATCGCTATGTAGCCACGGGCTCGCTCGCGCGCAAGGAAATTACCCTCATAGGCCGCGACACCCGATCCACCCCCGATTAACAGCAACCCCATCGTCCGCCGTTCAAATGACTCATCCGTGAACACCGCGTCTGTTTCAATGGGCAGATCAAACGGCAACGAGTCGAATTTAAATCTCGACGTGCACCGAAATCGTTCAAACATCCAAAACTAGTTTGTACGCGCGACAGGAAGAGAGGACTGCTCTCCCCATCGTTTCGAAAAGGATTACAATGGAAGCGAATGCGGGCTCGACATGATTTGCTACAAACCCAAGCCAATCTCGTGGCCTGATGTCTGCGTGACGTTTGACGTAATCTCGTATCGATCTACCAGCCTCCCTCTATTAAGAACATACCATTGACTGTGTACTCTCTAATCCTGCCGAGCTTCTCTCTTCGTGCGGATAAATTAGAGATACTTTAATCAATCGCTATGCCCGCGTCGACAGGGATGTCGCATCTGTTTCAATGGCCCGAGATCAAAGGAGCACGCCCACGTCTTACTCCCTAGGCAGGAAATCACAATTGGGACCAACAACGTTCGTAGTAATCTTGAGCCAATGGCGAGCCTCGATTGGCCGTGCGTATAGGAAGATCCTAAAGCGCATGCAAATGCATGCAAATTATCCGGACCCTTTTTTCTCATCTCCTCGTTCCTTCGTCCTAGTCATCCTACAAATTGCTTCGTCCAACTACAATCCCTGAGATCGTTCGATTCTCCGAACGAGCCTGTGGGTGATTCGATGATTGTAGTCATTTGACCCTATCGTTCTAGTCGATCCACAAAACTAATCCTCGCCTAATCCAAGGCAACTGTTCTGCACGAGGCTACGTAGGTGGCACGCGCTCGACGATCCCCTTCGAACGAGTTCCGGCGTCATCCGACGTTAACATCGTCACCGACACACACCCCCCATTGTGTGCGTCCAACGTGGCTCACCCTTGGCACGTGTACCCTCTCGATCAAGCGCGCGACGTGCGTTTTGAAAACTGACTCATGGAGACCCGGGCAGGGGATGATTGGGGTGGTTTGCATACGTAATAAATCGTGGAGGGACGGGCCAGGCTGATTCGTTCGCGTCTCGAGAATTATTACCAGTGCGATATATCGTCCGATAATCCGCGCGCTCTTATCAGTCGCACGAAGCTTTTTCGTGGAAGGCATCAGCTGGGCGTGTCCCATCCACGAATGGTATCAGGTGGAGGCGTGGGATTTCGAAGGATCGCAAAACGGATTGAATCCGTACATACAATGGTGGAATTTCCTTCGATTATATTTAGACGGTACGCGTTAAGGCGCAATAAAAGTGGAATACGGCTCCAATCCGATGATAAACGATTGGACGAAGATTCAAGCGGAGCTTTATCTTCGTCGAGGGAATATCGTTGCTAGGGATCCAGAGTATATCTTATAGAAACATTATCCCTTCTTTCCATCCTCCCATCTTCACTTGTTCCCCCTCGATCGGCTTATGGTCACCACGTGTGTAGCTCACGGGTTTAGCGCCGTGAACCAAGCCGCGCCGCGTCGATACGCTCGAGTCACGTTGTATGCGTTTTCACCGGGCCCCGGTGAAAAGACGCCGACGCGCCGGTGGCCAACGCGTCAAAATATTGGCTTAGGATCCTCCGGCCAAAGCGATTTGAGTTGTATCCTTACACGCTTCGCGTTCTATACCTGCAAGACGACGAGTCGCGAAAGATACTGCGCAAGAAGTGCACACACTCGCACGCGCACTTGTGTACGAGTATATATTTGTCCTATGTGCCTAACGGCGCCGGTATATATTTATTTAAAGCACGATCGGCACGCGGAGCAATCCGAGGATGCAGCCAACCCATTCATCGACCGTCCGAGAAGGTCCACATAAATATGGATGCGGATATTAAATTCTTCCTCCAATTCTTTTTTTCGTCATCCTCCTTCTCCTCGTCTACGAACCACGCGCTTCTATCACGAGCGAAAATGAAAGCCTCCTCTGATTCCGTTTCGAAGCGACTCCGGAAGATGGACGGGAATTTCCATTTAATCGATTCATCGGATTCGTCGCGTGGGAGATAGGGAACATTACTGATTCCCCATTGAGAGGGGCTAATACCTTTTTATACCACGATAATGATTCTCCGTTATCAGCTGGTTTCTCTCGTGGAAGCTCCGGGTGGCGCGTGTAATTCGATTAAACTTGGCGCTATTCGTTCCGTGCGTTGCTTCGGCCCACAGAAATTTTCTCTCCTCACGTCGTTCACTTTCTCTCCTCTTCTAGCTCCACGTTCGCGCCGGACCATCACGGCGTCATAATGCGTCCATTGTCGGGCGTATGTGGGTGAGCGCACCTTCGCTCACATACCAGGCTTGCACCTGCACAAACATTTTCACCGTACCACACACCACGCTCGTCAGACCGACCACGCTCGTTATGCATACTTTCTCGTGGAACACGACGAGGAGGTCGTTACCTTTGACCTCACCCGACGAGATCGAGCTAGAAACCACGTTGGATAACTCGCGCGGGGTGTGACTCGAAATTATCCAGGCGTGCGTCATCGTCGGTGTCCCTGAGGTGCGCGACCGTGTCGCTTCTAATGCTACCATTGAGCAGGCCCATTGGTCATCGAGCTTCGTATCTCGCGTGTGGATCCCTCGTTTGTGAGAAATTAAAGGGCCACGATGATGCGTCTTAATCTCACCATCAAGGGCACGAGATAGAACTGGGAAAGAGTGACGAGTGTATGAAGAGGAATTTCCCAATTCCTGGAGCTTCTGAAAAATGCGTCAGGTATGAAGTGTCCAATCGAGTTGTATCTTTAGGGTGGAGGATCGATTAGATAAGATCAGGTCGTGTACACGATGGATCCGTGATTACCAGTCACTGATATATTAGTCTGTTGTACGATTTGTTTAAAATTTAAAACAGAGAATGAGGGAATTTTTAAATAATTTGAAATGAACGTACCGGCGCTGTTCATTTTTTTTTCTTATCCGGAAAGGAAAACCAGCCAATTTTCCGCATTGCAAGTTTCTTAATACAGTTACGTGCTTAAGCATCCGGCGGCTAATTACCTGTAGCACGATTAGAAGTCCTTCGACTCACGAATCTCTCTCGATCGTCTTCCCCTAACCGGTCCACGACAGTGGGAAGGAGTCGAGACGGGAAACGTGGCTGGACCCGTTAATCCGCGATTAATCAGTCTAACGAGAGTGCGAGCTAATTAACGGGGACGTCCTAAGGGGGCAGCAGGAATGGCGAACGAGCTAATTAAGTAGCGACAACGACAACTGCCTCCTTCAGCCTCCTTCTTCTTCTCTTTGGGGATCTTTTCGCTCCGCGATCGATTTGCATCACGGCGAAAGGTCAAAGGCCGGGGCGGGATTGACCTCTGAAAATTTTCAGAGCGCGAAACAACGAGGCGAGAGACAGATAGAGAGAGAGAAGGTACAAGGAGAAGGATGAAGAGGAGGATGTAAAGGAGTAGGAAGACTAAGAAGAGGCCCTCGTGCTCTCGAGAACTCGTTCGTTGCTGCTTTCTCCTAATTATCATATCACGTCGCCCTCGCTTGTCTCACCTAGAATCTCCTCCCGCGATTTCAGAGCGGTAAAGACGTGCTCTCGTTTACTGAAAAAAGAGGACAAAGTTCCGTGAAACGAGGACGAAAAAGATGAAAAAAATTGCACGAGCTCAGGAAAATTCTTGCACCAAGAGACGAACGCTCGATCCTCTCGAAATTAACGAGAAACACTCTCCTTCTTTCCGTCTCTTCTCGATAATTCGAAAACTTTTCCGTCCTTCTGCTACTTCGTTCACGAGTTCCTTCGGACGGAGCGCGATTAATTCAACGAAGGCGACGGAATTCGTCAAAGTCGCGCGACGGATGACGTCAAAGCAACAGCAGCTCTCGAGAAAAGGAGGACGCGAGATGCTCGCCGATGCTCCTCGCCCATTCTTCTTCTCTCGAGGCTTCAGGCACTTTAATTGAACTCACTTAAACGCGCCTGAAACAATAGGCGGTTTAGTAAGTAAACGGTGCGTTGAATGCGCGCGCGCACGAGCACGGTGACGAGGGGAAGAGAGACAGGACGACTCTTAAGTGATCGTCGTGGCGAAGAGAGACGTAAAAGTGATGGAGACAGAAGGGGATACGACGCCCGGAGATGTCGCCTTCTCGAAATAGACACCGGAGAGGCGGGCTAGATTTTATGGATTTAAATTGGCCAAAGGGCGAGACGCCGTGGACCAATTGGCGCGCGTGCGCATGCGCGATGGAATCGCTTCGTGGCGGACGCAGCTGCCGCCGGAAAGTTCCGGGTATTCCCTAGGATGAGTTGAGTGGAGCGATGGCTCGGAAAATGGGGATTGGAATTAATTCGATTTGGGATTCCATCGTGTGAATGGAATCACCGAGCGCGCACCGTTGAGAATTGATTATCAATTTATGAGAATTACGTGGAGGCGCGCGGCGAAAGGCCCGCGACGATATTCCGCACGAACGATCCGTTTTTCTATGATTTCCTCGTTTATTCTGTTTCAGCAAAAGTGCGTGAAGGCCAGGGCTCTCTACGACAACATTGCGGAGGCCCCGGACGAGCTGGCGTTCCGCAAGGGAGACGTTCTTACAGTTTTGGAGCAAAACACGGCAGGTCTGGAGGGCTGGTGGCTTTGCGCCCTTCGAGGTAGACAGGTAATGACTTTAGGATCTCCGATGCGAGGGGACGTTAATTCGCGTTAATCCCTCCTCGAGAATCACGTCGGGAGTCCCATGGAGAATTTCTGGATTCTCCTGAAATAGCACCCTTCCAGACTGCTCTCCAAAGTTTGTTCTTTCCTTCTTGGCTAACGCTGAAATTCCCCCCTACTCTCGTTACAAGACCGATAATAGTGCTTCTCTCGATAATCTTTTTATCGGTTGCTCGCATGCACTCGGGATCGATCGTCCATTAAAGAGGAGAATAACGAAATCAATTCCATCGTCCGTCAAAATGCCTCGCGGAGACTTTCCATTAGTCGTTCTCGTAGTTCCATTACGATCTAATGGAGTTTATATTACGCACAGGCAGGCACGACGGGACCCGAGAGGCTCATTCCCTGTCTATTTACTTATATTATTTAAGCACGTCGACGAGCACGTTGAAACTGGTTCATCTCCGAAGAAGACTCTGCGCCCTGCCAGGCTCGAAGTGGATCCCGTTGCGTTAGTCGTGTAATTGACTTTCACATACTTCTCCCTTTGCCTCCGTTCGATCGGGTCCTTTGATATTTCTATGAGCGCATCCCGATGGCGCAGGTCGATACGCCGAACGATATTAAATTACGTCCCGCAGCTTTTCACTTCTTCTCGATTCTTCTTCCGCCCGTATAAAATAATCTCCGCGATGGGAGGAACGGTAGAAATAAAATCACAGAAACGCGACGAATGGGCCGACTAACCGGTTCGAATTACACCAAAAGCTCTCGTTTTCACGCATCACGTCTGAACCACGGTTTCGTCCGCGAGCGAGCCCGTGGGCTGGCTGGAAATAAAATAGGTCGTCCCGACAATGAGAGAGATCCAACGTAACGGCGCCGGTTACACGGAGGCGTAGAATTACACCGGTTGCAGCCAACACCTTTTGCCATTCGCCTTCGCGCACGGCCACCGGACACCTTAATTTGGTGTATGTACGCGTCGTAATTACGGGTTCAGAGAATGCTTTTTTTTACACAAATTCTCTCCATTTCGCTCACGTCTTCATCGTCTCATCGTCGGTCTTCCCAATTGGCCACGCGGCTTCTCGATTTAACTTCTTCACTCACCGTGCCCATCATTTATCTTTCACCTCGTCTCTCTCACCGCAACGCGTCTCGTAACATCGCTCACCTCTTCGATAGCTTCCACGAGAAGGAAATGGAACGAGCGCCCGCGACCTTGAGACCTTCGATCCGGTCGTCTCACCTGGAATTCAAGCTGCACACGTGAAAGGCGCGACTTACTGCCGCCTTACGATCTTCTCTCAAGCGCCATGGACATTAGTGCGCCCGCGGGCGTGCATTCTTGGCGCACTTAAATCCGCGCGCTCGTGTGTCGGGCGCTCTCCTGTGAATTCGTGTGTGCTTTCGCGCGGCCATGTGCGCCGAGGTCGGGTCAACGGAGATCGTTTCCGCGTTCGACATCTGCTCGAAGTATTTTCTCCTTCCACGGGGGTCCACGACCTATGGCAACCTCGTTACCGTCGCGCGGCTTATCGGTACCTTACGACTTTACAGAAAGCGGCCTCTGGCATCTGTCAAAACGCTCTCCTTTCTCCTCTTTATCTCCTTTCTTCGGCGCGCCCTGCTAAGGCAGAATGGATCGGAGCTGGTTCGCGTTGGGCGCAGGCGCTGGCTTAGTAATTGAAAATGGGGGGAGTTTGTCGCAAAGAACGAGGGACCGGGAGGGTGAGTTCGCACAGATGGAGGAGGAGAAAGGATGTCGCGAGAAAATTGCTCGAAGCTTCTCTCCCTCACGAGTGCACAGCTGAGCTGCAGAAAATTTGAATCGATTCTCGTCCATTCGTAGAAAGTAATTACTCTTCCCTCCGACGAATAGGGGCCACGCTTATAAGTATCCATTGGTAGTGGACTCTCTGTGGAATGTTTGCGGCACGATGAAATTTTTCTCACCGCACCGGAAATTTATCCGACGCGTCGGATCATCGAGACGCGCGTGAGCTGCCTGCGCAAATTCCCAACAACTTCGTCGTCCTCGTCTGTACTTCTCCATTCCCCAGTAAGACAATAGACCCGCTCTGTTCGTACTTCACTCGCGCGCTCCTGCACTCGCTTGTAATACGCCACTCTGCGCTTTCTCCTCACGTTCGCCGCACCTCCGCCGCACGGCCGCAACGACGACGCGCGAGCGCAAATTGAAAAGCGAACGAGGTATGAAGCGCGCGCACGCGCGCCAGTTTCCACAGACGCTTCCCCTTTGGGGAGCAGTTAATTTTCTCGATATCTCCGAACGTCCTCCTCCTCTTACCCAGCCTCGCATCGACTTGCCCCATCGATTCGCATCGCACGTTCGCCGATCCGAATTGGCACCAGATGCGGCCTCGTTGCGTGCGTCGAGTGTTACGTGCGAGCGGTGAAAAGAAAGAGAAGCAGTAAAAGAGGAAGTATCCTTCTGGTGCAAAGTGGATGGTTAGAATTTAAGAGGGTGATAGAAACGTCACGTTCTCGCTAGAGAGTATTATTTTATCTCGTGGATCGATCATACGAACTGGAAACAGTCGATTGTATTTCTATTAATTCTACGCGCTCTCTCGAATCTTCCTTTATCTTCAATTTTCTCGTCAATTTTAATCTTCGAACTTCCTCATTCAAAATTGCATTTAAGCATTCCTGTATATGTATGTCGGTGTTTTCAAGCGTGTCCTATCGATTGGCCACCCCCCAGGTTTATCGCGTCCCAAAACTCTTGCCGTCGAATTGCGAGTGTACTCGACCAAACTTCGAACTCCTTCTCCTCCTCCGTGCTGAGAGAGCGAGCTGTCGAAAATGTTCGACATCTCGCCCATCCCTACCAGGTGGCCCGAAACTATCGAGGCCACCCTGCAACCCCATTCCTCTTTGCGGCTGTTCGATGGAGCCCCTAATGGCGGGTCTAAAAGGGGGTGAGTGAGTTTTGGGGGGGTGGGTTCGACGTTTCGCTTTCGCGATGCATTGTCATTTTCGACGGCGCGTGCGACGAATAAATAATGCTCGGAGACGAGGGGGATGAGGGTGAGGGTTTTGCCAACGGGGCTCGACCGACGCGCGTAGGCACGCAACTAAGCGCGAAACCAACCGCGCTTCTAGGAACGCGCGGACGCACGCACCCGCGCGTACCAGCACGAGTATTTACGCACGTGCGTTTTCGTATCACACGGAAATTCGCTTGCGCTTGCCGATGAGGGATATTTGCGCCGACGTGCCGAGCGTCGGTCAGTGGCCCCCGCCTGCGGTTTTCTTCCACAGTAGTAGGTACCGAAGCACGAGAGGAGGATTTTCGAGTGTCCCCACGGTACAAAATAAAAAGAAAAAGTTATCGAGTTCGATTACGTACGAAGACCCCAAGTGAACGAGAAGCAACGAATTTTTCAACGGAGGATCCCCCCGATTGCTCTTGAATTATTAAAATCTCCCGATATGCGGACGGTAAAGTTGTTCGTGGGCGCAACTCACGCTTTTATCCGCGTGACGAATTTCTCGGCGAAAGGGATACTTTAATTTTCCAGCACTAACACCTCCACGTTAACACTCGTTTCGCTTCTTCTACCCCTGGTCGACATTAAAACCCTTTTTCGTTACGCTTCAGGGTATCTGCCCGGGTAATCGATTGAGGCTTCTGGTCGGCCAGTACGATACGGGTGGTTGTTTGGTCGGCAGCAGGGCGGATCTGACAATTTCCGAAGATGGTCTACAGAGGCACGGGAAGCGGCGTAGCTGGCACGTACAGCCCAACAGGGTGAGTTATTTGTGAACTGTGTGTGGCTCCGCGTATTCTTAAGACCCTCCGCACGAATGCGCGCCACGAATTCGTGCATGGGATGGAGACAGATAATGCGCGCGGTGTGCATGGAATACGCGAATGTTCTTACGCGAAATCGTTTCCCGTAATCTCGTGATAATCGTTCACGTAGAACCCGCCGAGATAAACTTCGCTCCGTGAAGATGGTACGATATCGCGAACTCTCGATTTTCCTTTCCAATTTATCCAAGAATAACCCGTTCCTGGGTACCGATCGACTTCTTGCTCTTTCGTTCGTTTAATTATCGTGTCGCCATTATTCGCGGAGAAATACCAGCAAGGAGGAACGTAACGGAATATCATCGACGATCGTATCGCGTACGGAGGGTCAACACTGTAAGAACGTCGAGGAATTTCTCAAAGCTCCGAGAGAGTGGAAGGAGAAAGAGGAGGACCAGCTTGGGAAAGTGATCCTCCTGCAATCGAGATCCGATAGTCCGGGCTTTAAGGGCGTATGCGCCGGTGGCTGTCGGTTTCCCGCTGGAAAAGTCGATTCCTTGGGACGCGAGAGTAAAGGAGCCTGCCCGAGGAGGACGCGCGTATAAGAGGGTGAGAGCTTTCAAAGTCGCGCAAGCTCCTCCCGAGAACGCGAGGAGGAAGATGCAAACAGGTAACGCGGTGAGAAGGCATCGCATTTCGCTCGTGCATCCTCGATATAAAGTGTCCGCTTGCCCCTGGCGGATGAATTTGTCGGATCGCGCGTTAGCACGAGGAAGATCGTAGGAAATGGGGTTGCGATTACCGGCAAACGTTCGACTTTGTCGCGAGATCCTATTCAAATCCTATTCGATACTTTTTCCCGACCGTGGCTTTGCCTTACTCCGACGAATTCCATTCTTCGGTGAAAGGTATCGGGCCCACGAAGAGGCGCGTTTATTCGATAGAAGCTTCTTTAAGAGACCTCCATCGAATAGAAGCGAAACGGAATATTTGTCGAACTGATTAATAAAAATTAAATTTCCCTTGTTCCTCGGTTTTCAATAGACCGTGCCATGCTCGAAGGCCATAGGCAGTCACCATGCCGGTTGCCTTCTCGAATTAATTTATCCAAGCCTGCGGGCACCACCCCACCTAGAACATCGATCGGTTATGCGTATCGCTCCGCCGACTCACAATGGCGCCCGGAATATTTCCATTGTCCTCGGGACGCAGAGACTCCTGCGGCCCTTTCGCCCACCCTCTCGACACCCCCGCGTCCCGTCGCACGCGCCGATCACGCGCTCAAGCGGGATCTGTCCGAATCAGCTGACTGCCAATTCGTTTTCTACCGCTCGCTTTCGAGCACCCCTGGCACGGTCTGTTTGCGGCGTCGTATAACATCTGTCGCGGACAGCGATTTAGTGGAGGGAGCCACACCGCGAGATTAGATCGACTCGCGGGCGCCACATTTAATTTTCCATTAATCATCTTCGGGTGATTGTAGTCGTCGCGTGGAGTACGCCCACTGGGCGGTAGTGTCGTCCGATGATATTAATGAATTTTTGTTTGCTCTCGCGCGTCGATGGAATTCGAGGGTTGGAATACGCGGGATAATTCGGCAATTACAATTTTTCGAGATTTCTGATTATAAAGTGGAGAATGACGCGTGGTCGGTGGATCTTCGTTTTTCAACCCACGCGTCCTCGTTGTAAACGTCCATCGAGCGCCAGGCTACGTACGTCCATCGCCCGGAGCATTCCATTTCCGCATATGTAGGTTGATTTCACGGAAGGCTAGTTCTTCGTACGATGAATTCCACCTATTTCCTGTTAACGCGTCGCGTGCACGATGCGCGTTACACGGATGATTATTGACTCTGCGAGGATATAATCTTCAATGCGAGGTAGACATTAATTTTCCACACCTATACCTCGTATTATCTCAACGACTTTGCAAAGTTGTCTCACAATTGGAAACGAAATTTCAATTATTTCCATGCCACTTTGATAATACTCGTCCACGATTCTCTCGACGCGGATTTTCGCGGAAGTTCGTCGGCACGGAGCTGTTTAATCGTCTTTTTCGGCGGGCCCGGAGTATTTCGGGAGGTCGTCGGGAGAACGAGTCTGGCCGTCTCTCCCGATGCACTTGGCATTTCCTTCTTCGACTTCTCTTATTGTACTTGCGCGCGCTTTTTGCCCTCCTCGTGCGCGCGACAAGAGGCGGAGGCTCGTCCAGGAACGACGGCGGGGCCTCGCGCCCGCATCTGCTCGGGTCGTCGACAAAAATACGACGGTCGTCGACGCCGACTACGACCACGACGACAAAGACGGGAACGGGCGAGGTCGTAGTAGTCGCGGGGTCAACGTTACGCGAACGAGCGTGCGAGCATCCGTAGGTGTCCTACCGCGCGTGGAGAATTAGCGGGGGTCTAAGGCTGTCGTCACGCACGAAACGCAGAAGAATGGCAAGCTGATTCACCGTCGGGGAGAATTTGCCTCTGGCAAAGAAGAAAATTAGCGGGACCCTTACGCGAGAGAATCTTTTTCGAGAAGGCGAAATCCTTGAAATTTCTTTCGCGATTTTTTTCGTCGTCCGCGAACGAGGAAACTTCGTGAACTCTCTTCTAACTTGGGCCGTGATTCCCTCGTTTCACTGGGTCCAACAGCGAGGGCAATTTATCCGAATCGAGAGGGCTCGATCGTTGGACATCGCCAAAGGAGAATTCGAACTTTCATTCGAAAATAAGCTGGACGATAAAAAAAGATCGAGGGGGAGAGAGTGGATAGGATTCTTTTTCTTCCTCGTCGTAGCGTACCGTGCAGATATCTCGGGGAACGATTTACGAGTGACCGATCCTGCAGGATACCGTACAAGGAGCTTCGCCTGTCTCATTCTCGAGCGCAAAGAGCATCGGTGTCCTTATATGTCCGTAACTCCAGACAATGTCCACTCTCGACGCCACCGATCTTCTCTCTCTCCCTCCCTCTCTCTCTCTCTCCTTCTCTCGTTCCTCCCTTTCCGTCGCGAGCGTTTCCACGACTGTTCCTCTCGGCAGTTTGTATCTCTTTCTTCTCCTTTTCTCTTCTCCACGCTCCCGGTCCCGTTCTCTCGCCACTCCTCGTTTCTTCGTCTCCTTTTCTCCCGTTTCTCTCTCTCCTCTTTCTCGTTCCGCTCTCCCTTTCCGGCCGACCCTTTCTCTTTACGCCGGACGCGCGCCGGTGTGTTTGTCCACGCTCGGAGAAGAGGCACCCGCACAAGTACTACGCCGTGAGAAGAGAGGGATGGCGAAGCAGGGGGACACGCAAAGTGGGGTCTCCCGGAGTCATCTCGATGGAATGCGCGGAGCGGTTCGGCTCAAAGAAGGGCGGGCGCGTTTCATATCCCACTGTTTCGCGAGTCCACGCCGCCTGTCCCTTGACCCTGTCGATTCTTCTTCCCTTCGCGCTTCTCTTACCCCTCGTGTCTCTTCTCTCGATGCTCACGACGCGTTCCAGCCACCGCCACGCGTTTCATTTCGACGAATGGTCGGAAGAGCGCGTGCTAAAAAGCTCGCTCGAGGAAAAACCGGATGCGGAGGCTGGAAATGTTTTTCCTCGTGTTTTTCCGCCCGCTTTTCCGCCTCCATCGGATTACGGTCCTCCTTCTCCACCCCCCCGCTTTCCTTTTTCGACGGAAACGCAGATTACTCTCCCCTTTTTGTCCACGATCCGCTCAAGGTGAGCCGCGCGCGAGAAAAGTTCGTTTAAATTCCGCGCCAACTATTAATCCTCGTTCCTTCGCGCTCCTTCTTACCGCTAATTCGTGAGAATTCCGTTACCGTCATGAGCGAGGATTACGGGGGACTTATTTTTATACGGCGATTAACGGCCGCGAGTATTTGTAAAACGAAGGAATTATGGTGGAAGGTTTCGGTCTGTAAGCGGATAATGTGCGTTTGGGGGTGAATATCGAAAATAACAAGTACGACTGTTTCAGCATTTTCAAAGTTCCAACTTACTCTCTCTCTCTCTCTCTCTCGCTCTCTCCGCGGTCTGAGAAATTTCATGGAGTTGAGTAACTCGGTTAAATGATCGCAGAGTTCTTTAATTCAGTTTAATTTGAATTTCCCTTCCGTTCAACTCGACACCGAGAGCGAAAAGTGCCGACAATAAACTTCCTTAACATTAAGACTTTGTCGGTGCGACAATAACTTCAATCCGGAAATAGAGTTTCGAGTCATTTTCAAGGTCCAGCTCTGTTATCCCCGACGATTTTGAAAGTTAGCTGGAAACACTTCTCGGAATAATTCGCCGCGGTTTTAATACCGCGGCTCTTTCAACCTGTACTACGAGGAGAACGTGAGACAACGCGGACGTCGGCGTCGGCGTCGACGAGAAACAAGAGCGTCCGCGACGCGGTCACGCGCAGTAGGCGAAAGTAGCCTCGTGCGGCGACGACGTTAAATAGAATAAATAAAGTGGCGGATCGTGGCTCGCGCGTTCGCCGCTTCCCTCGGCCTTCCCGTAACGACCGGTAGTAAGAGACGCCTGGATAGAAGGAGAGAGAAAAGCACACAGGTTCCTTTCGATCCTCGGTCTGGAAAAACTGGCCGCGCCGCTCCTGGAAGCTCCTGGAAAGTCGCGAGAGTTCGACGCGGATGTTTCCAACTGTAGGGTACCCTCCCGCTCGTTTAATTTGCACGATGGATTCGCGAGTAAAAGGCCGAGCGGAGGATGTATTTCGACACGAGGTATTTCACGACGCGAGTCGACTGTAAATTTCGATGCACCACGCGCGGGGACAGATAAGCGCCCGTAATTTCCTCGTTAATGGATCACGTTATCCCCGCGATATAACGTGCTGCCACGCGGATATCGGACATTCGAATCTGGCGTCTGGTTCGCTCGGATTTATCGAGGAATAATCTTCGAAACTGGCGCAAAATGGCAGGGAGGGCTTGCGAAATCGAATTGATTTTGTCACGCGGACGGAGGCACGCCCCGGTTAACGATCTCTCCCCGTTGGCTCGAAGAATTTCGAGGTTCGATCGTTCCGAACAAAGTTTCATCTCTCTCGCGATTCTTTCCTACCTTGAGATTTTGCAGGCGCGAAAATGTCGTCCGACGACGAGGGACGTTATTTCTCCGAGACGGGTCGGTAGCAGGGCGAGAGTGATTTTAGCCCGGGGCGACGAATTCTTGACAACCGTCGGCGGTGCCGTCGTCGCCGGTGCACCGGCTGAAAATGACATGGAAAAGGGAAAGGGGCGAGGGTGAGGCGAACGAGAGAAGGAAGAGAGAGTGACGGAGAAAAAGAAAAAGGGATTGAGGTTGGTCGCGGTGAGACCGATAGACGGCGAGGGAAGCTTGGACGAGGCGAGAGAAGGATGCTCGTAACGAGAAAGCTCGGGGAGAAACAAGGACGATTTTAAAGTGAGGAAAAAGAGAGAGAAGGGAGAATGAACGTGCGAGTGAGATAGAAGGGCCGTGTAGTCTGGGCGTGGGCCGCGAGCGGAGTCTTTAACGACGCTGGTATCAATGAACTGCGAAACTCGTTCGCGTGGGATTATCCACTCGCTCGCTCCACCGCGGTAGTAGCGAGATCCTCGCCCCGCTGAATAAATTCCGCTAGCCGTTCCACGAGGGCTCCTAGCTCCTGTTCCAGCGTGTGCCCATTCGTGCGGTCGATCGTCTTGGGTCGAGAAACGTCCATGGGTCGAAGGCTTCGATTAATTGCTGCCATCCGAGTAGAGTTTGCTCGATGGGATTCGATTGGGTTGCCGCGGGTCGAGAGCTTTCGAAGACTCTTGGACGTGAAAGGGCTCGCCGGTGGAAGCAAGGAAGGGTGGACAGACGCGAGTGGAATTTCGGGTTTAACGAGAGATGCGTTTTAACGAGTGGTAAAACGACGAGGACAAATATTTCCAGGAGTAGATTTTATAATTTGGCGTAGGAAGGATGGTGGGTTGTCTAAAACGAAATTAGAGAGTACCCTGGGAGACGAGTGAACGCTCTGGCGTGAATCACGGCCGCGTGAAATCTCATTTTTCATTTAATATAACCGCAAACCGCTTTACTCCTAACACTCCATCCATCACTCTTATTCACGCGCGAGTAGACGCGACACGTGCAGATAGTCTTGCGTACTTGATAAATTACTCTCAGGATCTTTGATATTTACATGTCGATTTCCTCGCTTAATCCTGGGCGTCGAGGGCGCCGCCCGAATTAAATGCTCGTCTCGCGGAATATGAAAAGGCGAAACTCAATTTTCTCCCGGCAGCCAGAAGAAGTGACAAACGTAAATCTCCGCTTTATTACTTTTAAATCACTCGAGACCGGCACGCCTCTTTCTCTTTCTTCACTCTCGCGGAAGCTCAACCCACCATGAAAGTTGGTTTCCTCTCGAAGAGCAATGGGTCCTGCTTGGCTCTCGCCACCGCGCTTATTAGTACGACAATAAACGACGTTATCTCGTCTAATAAACTGCGGGAGGCGGCTCCGCGGCTTATCGCGAGCATCGCATTAGGATCGTTCGCGATTTATACCAAACGGGGTGGGAAGAAGGGTTGGTCGGACTGGGGCAGGGCCAGTTATCTCTCGAATCGTTCGAGAGAATTATCGATTCCACGATCCCGTGGGACCTGAGAAATTTTCTTCGTCTAATTATCGTCGATCCGGTGATTAACGACGCTCCACCGGCATTATATTCGGCGTGACGCGAAATCGAGGATCGTTAATCTTGATCTCGAGTCTAGTGCAGGAGGAGGGAAATGCGCGTAAACTGATGATAGATTTCGTTCCTTTCGAAATGGTCCCAAGTCGCAGGAATGATCCTGATGAGAATTCTTTTTACAAATATAATGGATAATTGCAGGAGGAAAACCAATAATTACCGAACGGAATTAATTGAACTTCTCGTCGCGGCGTGAACGAGCGCCTCTTCGCTATCTCGATGCACGCGGGAGAGTGGATGGTAACGAGATTCTTTCGTGAAATTTAATGGAACCCGTTCGCATCTGTTGCTCCCTGAGAATATTAAAGCTGAGAGGAACTATGCATAGAATATGACTCTGGGCGCACGAGCATGAGAATGCGCTCCACAAAATGGAACGGAAAATGCGAAAAGTCAGAGGATCGTCGACCCGACTTATTACTCTTCGGCGAATCAAGGCATGTCGGGGTTGAAAGCGTATTCGGAGAATTTCGAGGGAACTGTTAGTCCTAGATAACAAATTGTACCTGACGGAAAACCGATAATTAGCCTTGGGATTAATTAATTTCCATGGCGAGCGAGCGAGCGGGCGATCGGTTCTATATCAAGCATATTGGGCGAAGCCAGTGCCACGTTAATGAGATAGTCACGTATAATAAAACGACTCTTCTAGTTCTCCGATAGGAAATGCATTCACCTCCAAGATAATAATAAATACGCGTAGGTTGTCCGCACGATAATCCACCTGAAGAGTTCTTTTTTATCTTCGCGCGATAATCAACGCGAGAATTCGCCGATAAGCAATCGCAAAATATCGGTTCGATTGAAAATGTTACTTGCGCCATGCAGGAGTCAGGCGCGTGCATTCTCGTCGAGGAGATTATCCATTTAGTGTCTCCTCATTCTCCAGTTGAATGGAGTCGATCGATGAAAATCTATCGGGCTAACGGATCGTTGGAGACGGAAAGCCGATAATTAACGTTGGAATTAATCGATACGTCCGTACGACTACCTGTCTCGATTCCACGGTGCTATCCAATCGATCGAGATCGCTTTGCCGAGATAAAGCGCGCTACTACCTTTGGAAAGATGGAATTTTCTCCGAGATGAGAAAAAAAAGGTCGCACCTACGCGTACGAGAGGATTGAAGTCGAAGTGAATAGAAAAAAAATGTTTGCACGCGATAGTGCCGAGGGTAGGAACCTGATAGGCGATCTGCCAAACAAATTTATCTCTTTCGCGTAGGTGCGCCTAACTGATTTAATTCAAGAGCCTGCGCGGACTTCGGGGCTTGATGATGCGAGGCGATAAAATACGATACCTCGACGAAGTCAAATGAGATAATCTGAGAGGCGAAAAGGATCGAGTCTCTCGTTAGGACCGAGCAAATTTCTCTCCATCGAGTGTATACACGCAAAACCCATGATCGATTGGTATCGTCGATATTCCACCCACGGAAAAGTTCTCTCGTTAACGGATCATCGCTCGCGTCGAGGAGCCGATAATTAGTAAAGAAAATTAATCGATCCTATCTAACCTCGAGGCTCCTCCCGCTGGTGTCGAATGACGATCGAGAAGCGTAGATGGAAAATTACTCGACGCTCCTTGCTTCTTCCAGCGCTGCAGAAGAAAAGGATGAAAAAAAAGAATAAGCTTGCTTAGTCGGCGGGAGATTCGCGCGAGCGCGTCGAATAGACGCGCGATTTATCGTCGCGTCTGCGCGGAGCGGGCGAAATGGCGAGCAGATGGCGTCGATTAATCGTGAGCATTCGCAAACGGCGAGAAATCTTCTAGGAATTACGCGGGCGGTGCTCTTGCCGCGCGGAACAAAATTCATGCAAGATTTATGTAAACGAGGAAGTCTCTTGCACGAGGTCTCGTAGGGTGTCTCCGCGTGTTGTTACGAATCCAGTCGCTCCCCTGATTCTCCTCTTACTTCCAGCTGGAGAATCTTATTACGTCGTCGCAGATGTTGAGTTTCCGCTTGTAAAACTACCGAGCGTGTTCTCTTCGTTCACCAAGCGAAATTTTAGGAGGCGTAGAAAATATTGGAAATTTTGTTTACCCAGGCTCACTTTGTCCTCGAGGTTTTAGATTTTCCACGTGACTCCAGTTAAGCGAACTTTAACGTCTTTCTCGTTATTTTCCAATAATAATCAACGGTGAGTTTTCATTGTCGACACTTGGTTGCGCCTCGTAAAACGATAATTTCAAATCAACCTCGCTCGGTCGAGCAAATCCGCGCGGTAAGCAAGACGCGAGCAACATCGCCGGGGTTGTTCACCAAAAAGGGGTGAAACTTCCCCAAGTTTGAACGCTCGGGAAGTTTCACCTTCGCGCTCTTCGTGCTTCGAAGCCACTAAGCGTCCAACTTAGCATAGTCATGAGCTCGCCGACACTCGGACTAAGGAAGCTCGCCCGTTCCAGGTGCTTTGATATCCCGTAAGAAGTTATTAAGTAACGCACCGCCTAGCGTTACGGGTGTCGACGATATTCACGATTATGTTCTCAAGAAATTATAGACAACGGTAGGTAGTGGAGAATGAAAAAGCAAGAATTCTGCGAACTCTTATTCGAACCATTCTACTCATTACCTCGAACACAATCAACGCGCGAGTACAAGAAACTTGCCAGAAAACCGGTAGAAACTCCAGCTCCTCGATATTAAAAAAGCCCACTATCCAAGAAGACTTTACTCGAACGTACTTCACGCGCGAGTAGAAAAGCTCGTGAGATAATCAAGATCCATCGAGCTACTTAACATTTGAGAGCCCCTGCGCGGTCTCGCGCCTGGCTACCACCCGAAAGAAATGCTTTCCCCATCCGGAAGGCTGATTCGAGCATTGGTAAGCGTCGGCTCTCCTTCGCGGAAAATCCTTAAAGCATCGTCGTGGAGGCTGGAAAAGTCGCGCGAGTACATCCCCGGCGAGACTCGGTTCGCGCGGCTACGGAAAAAAAAAAAATTCAGCCCCTGTCTATTAATATTTTCCAGTCGCGTCGGAAAGCAGGGTACGAGGAGAGGAAGGAGTAGAGGGAGAAAAGGGAAACTCGTTCGCCCCTGTGTTGTGCGCTTTGGGACGGCAACGGAAGAGGAGCGAAGTTGGTCCGGTTGTAGGGAGTTGCGCACACGCACGCACTCGGCTGGGAAAAAGAAAAATCCTTATCGTCGCCTGAGACAGGCCGAAGGTCCTGGTTTGTGGAGGAGGTGGAGGAGCCTCCTTTCGCGTTACCATGGAAACCGTCCTTCTCTTCCACCCCTTCTCTTTCTCCTCCCTCGTCTCTCTTTCTCGCGTCCTTCCTCTTTCGTTCTCTCTCTCTTTCTCACACACACACACTTCGACTCGTCCTCCGCGCGTCCCTCTCGCACCCTCCATCTCGCGCATCCGTGGGGTAATACGCCTTTCACAGTTAGCGCCGCGACGCTCGTATCGACCGTCCTGCCACCCCTCCTTTCCTCTCCTCCCTTCGGTCCCACTGTTCAGCCTGACCCCCACCCCCATCACCACCCCCACGTTTCATTCCCGCCCGCACCACCCGCGCCGCGCCACTTCCTCGCTACAAACTTCTCTCCCCTCGCTCCTCACGTCTCCTCTACTTCTCTCTCCACTCCTCTCATCCACACCGTTACTACGGCGCCCACTATTATAGTACTATTCGATTCATACCTGGGCAAAGAACGTAATAGTGGAATCGCGTGCTGCTTTAATTCACCGGCACGCTCACTCTCGCTCTTTCTTGTCTCTATCTCTCTGTGTTTGTTTCTATCTCTCTGTGTTTGTTTCTCTCTCTCTCTTGGTTTCTTGGGTGTCTATCGTTCTAGCTTTATCCTCGTGTCTCTTTCCTTCGGTGGCTTCAAGCGAAGGCTCGACTCGCGCCACGCGGCACTGGATTGAATTTCGTGGCCGACGTATCAAGCTACGTGCACGCGAAACGCTCGCGGAGCGGACCGGAGCGGAATTGAAAGTGAGAGTGAGTAAGTGAGAGAGAGAGAGAGAGAGAGAGAGAGAAGTATGGTTACCACTCAATTAGTCGTGTGTGGCTAACCCCGTGCAGGTATATGGCAATTAACGAAACGAGACGCTCCGCAACGATACGTCTAACCCTCCTGTCGCTCGAGGCAGATCAAGGAAGGTCCTGGATGAGAAGGACAAGGATGACGAGGAGCACGAGGAGGATCCTCCAGAATCTCCGAAACTCTTCGAGACGATCGCGACTATTGCCTTTGGATTCCAGAGGTAGACAGAATTAAGGGAGGATTAGAATTGATTAGGGGATGGTTTCAGGAAGGAGGAATGCTCTAGAATTGGATAGTCTGGTGGAGAGTATTATAGAAGTTGACGTTGCGAGAATCCTGCGAATTCCGTTAGTTCGCAGACTGCCGTGCTTCGTTAACAGAAAAGCGCAGTGATACTTCAAGACTCTGCGACGAAACGAATTTTGTCTTCTTTTCCGCGTACAGTCTTATCCTTTTCTACTTTTCGACTGAGATAGCGCCGTCAAAAGCGTCTGGAAAGATACGTAAGCTTTTATCGCAGCGAACGAACGATACTTCGCGAGATTTGAAGAAACAAATTTTTCCTTTTTCTCCAAGAGCAATTTACTCTTCTACCTTTAACCCGTACGGCACGATCAAAAGCGTCTGGAAAGATACGAGCGGCTTTTATCGTCGTCAGCCCGCGATACCTCGCGAGATTTCAAGAAAGAATTTTTTTCCTTTTCTCCAAGATTACTTTATCCTTCTACCTTTAAACCCGAACGGCACCGTCAAAACCGTCTGGCAAGGTACGTCAAGTTTTATCGTGGGTATGCCACAGCCAACCAGTTGCACCGAAGAAGTCACCGAGCACTCGCGCCTCCTATCCATCAACGAGGACAAGCTACCTCGCGAAGCCACTCTCGCGCGTCTTTCATGCAAATCACTCGAAATTGAAGGCCGACTCGAATCCAATGGATACCCAGGATACGCCCACGCTCGCTTCGGTGAGAAAGAGCGAGAGAAGGACGGAGAGAGAAGAGTATCCAATGCATCGACAGATGCACAGACAGCTGCGCATCCCCCGCATCGCCACTTCCTCGATACTCGATCTTGGAATATCGAGTTTAAAGCGATTTCGAATCGTCCTCGGTGATCGATGCCAAATCGCAGGTAAATCGAGACCAGAAGCGATGAGACCACTAAAGTTTAAACGTCATGGAACACGAGATACTCGCGTACTCGCGTCGCGCCGTCTATTGCAATTTACAAATAAGATTAATTTTAGAACGATCTTCGAGCTCGACGTGTGCACCAGACGGGAAGGTCGAACGCTCGAGTGACCGTGGATCGATCATGGGAACGACGGAGTGGATGTAAATTGACTTTCGCTTTGATCTTCGAATCGCTTGTGTCGCTCGCGCTTTGAAGCCTTGGTACTGAAATTACGTATATACATTATGTAGGCGTATATAATATATATAATCTGCGGTCGAAGCTGGTTCGATCGAGCGACGGTAATTTGTCGCGTACTTGACGGCCGCGCAAAGACATTCGAGGAGGCACTTTTCTCTGGCGGGTCCAGTCGAAGAGAGGGGACGGTATGACGATAATGGAGAACGACGTAATTAACGAGCCACGGGGCTTCATTAGCGAGCGGCTGTCCCCTTGCGCCCGCGATTACGTCACCGTTGTTTCAGATGTAAAAAAGGAAGAGTCCGTGCACCACGACGCGAGAGAGTTCGAGAAGGTCCCGGGGCTTTAGCAACACCGCTCGCTTTATCTCGAGCTAATCTCCGCTCTTTTCCTCTTTCACTCTTCTTCCCCTTTTCACTCTTCCTTCGCTTTTTCCATCGTAAGATGAGTTTCGAAAGCATCGCTCCGTGGAATCTTCCTGGCGAATTTTTTACGCTCGCGGTATTCTCGCCTCTCGCTTCCGTAAATTCATCTAAGAGATGCGCCAGTTTTTTCCTTTTCTTTTCTTTCATAGAATATTCCTACTCGAGAGATCCACGGTGATTCTATAAACCTTGCAGGAAAATCGGAGAATTCGACTGTTCTCCACGGGAGCATTCTCGACCGTCCGAAATTCTCTCGACAATTTTCCATCGCACGTGAGATCTCCTTCGCGTGGTCGGAGCGAGCAAATCACCCGTGTAAAATGACAACAACCCGTCGAGTAATCGAATATGCATTACAATGGACGAGGAGAAGCGGCTGGTAACCCTGCGACAACTACCCCCGTTTATGCTGTAATCCAAACCCCTCTCTTCTCCACCAACCCCTACTTTCACATTTCTCTCTCGCAATCACGGTCGAGCGAGCGAGATCACTTTCCCCGCGGACGAGCATCCATTTTGTTTCGAACAACATCGCTGTTCAACCGCAACGCACGCTCGGATCGTCGAGCGATCTGCCAGGGGAGGCCCTCGGCGCCCATTAGCGAATTTCACACCGCGCGCAGGCGAATTCACGGACGACGGTGCATTTACGCGATACCCCATGCTAATCTACTGCCCATCCACGCCTCTTGCGGTCCTCCCCGTTATCGCGACAGATTCCACGGGACATTGACTTTGTCGTGGAATTTCACGGCGTAGGTGAAAAAAAGGGAATCAAGAAGCAGAGAGAAATTTTAGAAAGTTATTTTAGCGGAGATATTTTCCCATGTTAAAGTCTCGATGGTATTAGATTGGATTGGAAAAGTATGACCTCAATTAAGCTAGCACCCCCACCACTTCCAACGAAATTTTCATTAGTACAGGAATTTGTTCCTTTTTTGTTGCTATTTTGTTCCCGCAACCGCGATTTTGTTGCTCTAACGGTTTAGCAGGAAAATCGATTTTTCTGTGGGGGTGCTAGCTTAACGTTAAGCTAGCACCCCCACTCGCGAAAAACAGACTTCCCGTAGGAATTTTTTAAATCGGTTTGGACAGGAATTTGTTGCTTTTTTGTTGCTTTTAGAAAAACCAAGTCTCGATTTTCTAACTCAAAAATTTATGTTCAAAAATCGAAAAAAACGAAAAGGACGGGCGCGCCACAAGAGTAAAGTACCAGTTATAATTGAGACCCCGAGCTCGTTTTGGTCTTAAATTACTTCTAGAATTTGTTCCCCTCCGAATATGCAATCTCGATTTTGTTCCCCTCACGGTTTAGCAGGAAAAGCGGAAAAACATAAAGTGACCGTTACGCGCGACAAGAGTAAAGTACCACTGATAGTCGAGCCACCGAGCTCGTTTTGGTCTTAAATTACTTCTAAAATTTGTTCCCCTCCGAATATGCAATCTCGATTTTGTTCCCCAAACGGTTGAGCAGGAAAAGCGAAAAAAAGAAAAGTGACCGTTACGCACGACAAGAGTAAAGTACCACCGATTGGCGGTCCACACAGTTCGTTTTGGTCTTAAATTATTTCCAGAATTTGTTCCCTTCCGAATATGCAATCTTCATTTTGTTCCCCAAACGGTTTAGCTCGAAATGTATAAGTTATATATAGCACTTTTATTCGCAATGAAACATAGTTTCAGAAACTATATTTTGTTGCTCGTCGCAAAGTGTTATATATAAATTTGCGACGAGCAACAAAATCGGGACCGATAGTTTCTGAAAGTATGTTTCATTGCGAATATTTTGATACCAAGCACGTCCGAGCAACAAATTTTTTAACGAAATGATTGCTTGGGAAAGTTTACGAGACATATAGATTTCGACGTACAAGTCTGGCGACTTCGAGCCACTTTTTTAGCACTTTGAGAAGAGCAACAAAATCGGGACCGATAGTTTCTGAAACTATGTTTCATTGCGAACATTTTGATACCAAGCACGTCCGAGCAACACATTTTTTAACGAAATGATTCCTTGGGAAAGTTTACGAGACATATAGATTTCGACGTACAAGTCTGGCGACTTCGAGCCTCTTTCTTAGCACTTTAAGACGAGCAACAAAATCGGGACCGATAGTTTCTGAAACTATGTTTCATTGCGAACATTTTGATACCAAGCACGTCCGAGCAACAAATTTTTTAACGAAATTATTTTATGTGAAATTTTACGAGACATATAGATTTCGGCGTACAGGCCTGGCGACTTTGAGCCTCTTTTTTAGCATTTTGAGACGAGCAACAAAATCGGGACCGATAGTTTCTGAAACTATGTTTCATTGCGAACATTTTGATACCAAGCACGTCCGAGCAACAAATTTTTTAACGAAATGATTGCTTGGGAAAGTTTACGAGACATATAGATTTCGACGTACAAGTCTGGCGACTTCGAGCCTCTTTTTTAGCACTTTGAGATGAGCAACAAAATCGGGACCGATAGTTTCTGAAACTATGTTTCATTGCGAACATTTTGATACCAAGCACGTCCGAGCAACAAATTTTTTAACGAAGTTATTTCATGTGGAAGTTTTCGAGACGTGCGATTTTTCTATGACGTTGCTGGCTTAACGTTACGTACGACAAGAATAAAGTACCACCGATAGTCGATCCCCCGAGCTCGTTTTGGTCTTAAATTACTTCTAGAATTTGTTCCCCTTCGAATATGCAATCTCGATTTTGTTGCTCCACGATTTATGTTAAAAAACTAAAATGGAACGTCGTGTTCTGTGTCGCATACTGGGGGGAATTTCCTTTCTCTTCCACTAAGCCTTATTTTCTCCCGATTGCACTCGTAGATTCTTGATTGCAGACAATGAGGCGATGAACAATCCAGGCCTGTATTTGCTTTAGATTACGTAACAATGAGCGGCCGAAAATATGTACGGCGTAGTTTACGAACTCTGTGGACCGCCAATCGGTGGTACTTTACTCTTGTCGTGCGTAACGGTCACTTTTCTTTTTTTCGCTTTTCCTGCTCAACCGTTTGGGGAACAAAATCGAGATTGCATATTCGGAGGGGAACAAATTTTAGAAGTAATTTAAGACCAAAACGAGCTCGGTGGCTCGACTATCAGTGGTACTTTACTCTTGTCGCGCGTAACGGTCACTTTATGTTTTTCCGCTTTTCCTGCTAAACCGTGAGGGGAACAAAATCGAGATTGCATATTCGGAGGGGAACAAATTCTAGAAGTAATTTAAGACCAAAACGAGCTCGGGGTCTCAATTATAACTGGTACTTTACTCTTGTGGCGCGCCCGTCCTTTTCGTTTTTTTCGATTTTCGAACATAAATTTTTGAGTTAGAAAATCGAGACTTGGTTTTTCTAAAAGCAACAAAAAAGCAACAAATTCCTGTCCAAACCGATTTAAAAAATTCCTACGGGAAGTCTGTTTTTCGCGAGTGGGGGTGCTAGGTTAACGTTAAGCTAGCACCCCCACAGAAAAATCGATTTTCCTGCTAAACCGTTAGAGCAACAAAATCGCGGTTGCGGGAACAAAATAGCAACAAAAAAGGAACAAATTCCTGTACTAATGAAAATTTCGTTGGAAGTGGTGGGGGTGCTAGCTTAATTGAGGTAAAAGTATGACGTACTCGTAGCATCGAATCTTAGTCGATCAGATGGAAGCTAGTAAATTTTCTTAACCGTCGACGGTCCTCGTTCCCGTTCGCGGTCTCCTTCGACAATTTCTTCAAGCATGGGCGCGTATTACGCGCGATGGGTCCGTGCCAAAGATCGTCGATTGTGTCGACGAAGGAACGAGGAACGAGGAACGAGCAACGAACTCGCGTGCGCGGAATTAAAAAGTCGGTCACCGTCGTCGTTGGCCCCCAACGTAGTCGATCCTTCGTCTCCACGCCCTGACGTGCCTCGCAAAGTATAAAAGGCGAATCACGCGACATTTTAATCGTTCCCCTGCGACACACGAAGCGTCGAATTCCGTAGGAGTAACGTTGCATGCTGAAGAAATTAATCTCCATTAAACACTTACACCGCCACCGAAGCAAATTTTCGAAAGTACTAGAATTAGATGCTAATTTAGTACATTGGCGATTTTTATGCTCAAACGATTCAGCAAGAAACACGACTTTTCCGTAGAGGTGATAGATTAACTTTAACGCAGGTAATGGAGGTGAAAAGATGCTCGTTGGAATTATCAGGTGGAAAATCGTGAAAGTGAATTGTTGCAAAACAATTCGGCGCTCGTAATTCAAGCGGCTTTGAGATTAGCCACGAACTAACTTAACCCTCGCGTGCTTTCACCTCGCAGATAATCAGGAAAATTGACCCGTACGTTATTCTTATCGGCCCGATCCAATAAATCAGAGCAAGCTTTCCTGTGCTAACATAGTTTATATTACAGCCTTATTACCACCTTGTAGGCTACCGTGCATCAGAGCTCTTGATATTTATAACCATAATATTTTACTCTAATGTCACCATCCAATTATATTCATCCGACACTCTCTCATCTTCCGAGACCTTCCACATTTTGAATGCACCGATCGATGTCCCTCACCAACTTTCCAATCGCAAGGGTGTCACTAATCCGCCAATGTCGTTGATCCTCCCTGATAAATGATCAGCCAACATGCCCAGGAGACGCATCCTGGGCCTATCCCAACGCGAGTTACCGTTCCGCACTCCGCGTGCTCACAACCCACACCCGTGTCTACGCAGATGCACACACGCGTGACTCTACCCATGCACAGGGTGATGCACACGTGCTCCCCGAACAGAAGCTCCAAATGAATATCCCCGACACGACTTTCGTCCTTCTCCGTCTGGCCGACACAGTCGGAAACAAGCAAGGCGGACCAATCGGATTATGTGGGGTTCACACTCAGAATCGGGATAAACTTATCTCGGAAATCTTCCCGGGGTTGCTCATGTTCCTCCCTACCTTGAACCACGAGAAGGTTCGAGGAAGTTGAAGAAAAGGGAGGAAGGGGTCACCGAAGAACGTCGAACTCTAACGAGAACGATATTCTTCCTAACGAGATTATCTCTGATTTTCGTTGGCTCACGTGGTGCCGCTGTCGGTGTAAGTAGAAGCAGGGAGAGATGCATAAAATATTTTTCAGAGTGCGCAAGGTGCCTGGAAGGTGAGCTTAAGGCAGTCGTAAGAAGGCGAAGCTCGTATTTAAGGGGCACAGGTGCGAGTGAATTGGAAAGAGAAACTTGGACGATGTGAATTAAGAAAACTTGAACAGTTGTTTCTTTCGAGGATCGTTGAATAAACAATAAGTCACTCTCTTTACGGTCGTGCCTAAAAAGGATCGCCTCTGTATGCCACGTACATTTTAACTCTTTCTCTTATAAATTAAACGATTCAACTGTCCTTCTATCCTTCTGTGAATAATCGAAAATGACTCCAGGAGACGTTTATGGAACGAATTATCAGCGCGAATCGAATGGACGAAGTCGATCGATTTGCGGTTTGGAACGTCGATCGTCTCGAATGGTTCCTGCCAATGCTGATGGGGGTCGCCCTGGCTCACTGGGACGAAAGGGGTGTGGCAGGCCGTGTTATTCCGAGGGCGGGCACGCGGCATCGACGATAAACTCCGAGCCGCATGACGATAGACCAAAAGGGGCCAACGAGTCTCCACCCGCGCCGAAGGCGAATCCACTTGTCCTCGTTTCGAATTCTCCACGAGGACGCGCCAGAACTCTTTATCCTGGATGGAAATTCACCCGGGTGCCTTTAAACGTCGAACTTTGCCGATCGCTCCGTTTAATCTCAAGGGCTAGTCACTTTGCGAAGTTCGAAGGATTTGCCGTGGGATAGGTAGGTGACCGGATAATCGAGTCGAATTTTAAGAAAGGATGGATGGTTCGTGACCGCGAAGACATTACACCGATCACAAAGTAGTTTTCGATAAAGGTCCAATTCCAATGTGACGACCAAAACTCCTATGATCGCGCGGCTACAAACGTGAAAACAATTGACCCTGCTTCGTATGTAATCACATTGCACCCCTTTCCAATAACGTGACCGCTGGTGCGGCTACAGTCGTCTCGATCGTCCCCTTCGAATTAAACCTTAACAGGTCAGAATGCAGTTATCCGTTGATGAAGTAATCCGCTTGGAGGTTTAAGCGCGAAAATTTTGGCAGACGGATCAGAGTTGTATCCTTGACAAGGATAACGGAAGTGAGGCACGTCGGTGAGTTGGAGGGTCGAAGCGCTTCTATTATTGTAAAGCAGCGGACGATGAGCCCGGAGATAGGGTCCTCTAGGGACGTATCCTTTTCTCGGAACCCCTCTTCACCCCTCTCCGCATCTTCGCCGCCCCATTATTCCTTCCTCCTTCTCTATTAATCCTTTCATCTATCCTCCTTGTTTCGTCGGAGAAATTGCATTTTCTATACAACTTTGCGGTTCGCCGGTCGAAATGAATGCACTTGTCGCGCATCCGCGAAACTCACGACGAAAGGACCACTTGTTCCGACTTTGCTCTCTGGCTCTGTGCGCGTGCGTTCGTGTGCCGAGAGTGTGTCTGGGGTATCCTTCCTCCTTCCATCCCCTCCGCGACGACTCCATAGGCCTCGAACCCACCCGAGACCCGAGGATCGAAGTTTCGCCATGCTTTTCGCTTTACCCGGGAAACTCAATTAGCGGACCAGCGGCATTACGCCCCTGCCGACTCGCCCGTCCACCCTGCCTGGCAGGAACAGTCAAACGAGCCACTCGACGAGAGCCAGGCCCCTTGCTGTAGTGCGCCAGGAAGCGGAGGAACCGAGGACTGATTGGCCCTCGCGCAAATAAATTCATTAGGGCCACCACGCGCCACCTTGCGTGCCGCAGGAGGGTGAGAGTGAACGCGTTGCGATCTTACCCAAGGTTAATTTACGATTCCTGTGGCTCGACGTAGGTTGGTTTACGATTTTTCTTTTTTTTGAGGGATGTATGAAAGTACGTTCGATGGTCGAAGGGATTCTCGTTGAGACTTCGGATACGAGAATGGGACACCGTATAGGGTTTCGAAACTTTTTTAATTTAATTTTATTCCAGTGTATCTATAGTTGAATTTTAATAAAGGATTATTCTTTTGTTCTTCTTGCAGGTGGTAACGCCACAGAAATGCGGAGATGTTTACTTGTACGATTTGCCAGCGAGCAGGGGAAGTCCAGCGCCACCCTCCAGGCACGACTCGCCCTTGAACTCCACGAACGAGCATTTGCACAACACAGGTGTGTATTAATCGAGCGATTTAACCTTCGGCATAGTAAGCTGCGATGAACGTGTTAACGCATCTATGTTGATTAATGCAAAGTCACAGTGACATTTGAATTACATTACACTCGTGAATGAAGCGCCGTTGAGTCACGCCGTTGCAAGGTCTACAGGTCTGCGATGCTCGCTCACCAGAAAGCATCGACATTGTCCTAATAGTGCTCCTTTGAGAATATTCGACGCTCGTGGGGACAGATACCTGGCGCGTCTGTCCCCTGTGAGTTTCGTGGTGAGCGCTTCTCAGCAAAAGGGTATGCGTCCTGTGGTCGGGCAATTCTGTAGAATGGATGCCTCCGGGTCTGGCATTTGCGCGAATAATGTCGAGCTTCCACCATTTACCCCCGTCACGTCTTCGGAGGGGGATGACGATGTAACATTCCCCTTTTTCCTCGTAACGATCTCATTAGACTATCCAAGAAGGTCGTCGACCCTTCAGATTTTAGCAAGAACGACGGTAAGATGCGACGCTCGAAGAAAATGTTGGTAAATCTTAGGAAACTAACGGGAATAATTCGCAGTCCTCGATAAATCGCAGATTCCTTTCGCACGATTAAGTTCGCCCTGTCCAGGACTCTATAAAAGCGTGGAACAACTTTTGGTGTTTGTCAACCGTTAAGTCCGCTGACCACTCCTGAGATAAGTTCGCCGGAGTACGCGAACTCAGTCACTCGGTCGCAACTAGGTGAATTTCGCCGATCCACTTTCTTCTCCCAGACTCCGATAATAAATAGCGAGCGATTGTAGACATTACCGTTGGAAAGAAGGGTGGGGCACTCTCGAAGGGCCGAGCTAGGAAAAGATAAATATCGGCCGGCTTGGTGAAGAACGCGTACGTGACCACGTGGCACGACGAATGGCCGTGGTCCGATGTTGGAACCGCTAGCTCCTCGAGAAATTGCGGAGATACTTCGCCGAGGATCCTCGTAACTGATCGTCCACCGATCGCTACGAGATCGCTCGGCGAAGATACTCGGCTTGGATCCACGTTCGACCGACTGACCCGATTAAAAGTTCGCTCGCCACTCGACTCGCGGAAGGAGAGCCTCGAGAAGAGTCTCGAGAGAGTCCAACTTGCCACTCAGCTCCCATAAAATTGGAATAATGGCTCTCACGATGTTAGGAAAATTTACTGCCCTACTTCCTCGATTTTTCTGCTAATTTTCAATAGGATCACTCGGCTCGTAAATCTTCAGATCGTTACGAAGATCCGGGGGGATTAGGGGTTGCCAAATTTCTCCCAATAATTTCTTAGCACAGGTGGTCAAGAGTTCGTGCTGTGACAGGATTTTAACGAGATATCAGAGAAGACTTACCTTGGTTTCAGGACGCTACACGACAAGTTCTAGAGGCTCGGTGGACAACGGCGGTGATGTGAGCGACTGCTACGACGTTCCACCCCGAGCAATTCCGGTGATTCCTTCCCCGGCGAGTAGTCCAAGTCCGGCGGCATCCTGCTACGACATCCCGAGGCCACCGACGTCCTGCACGCCAAACTCAAATTGCTCTGCTGGCTCCGGCGTGACACCTTTGGATTGCTACGATGTGCCGCGTCCCTTGCAGCCTCTTACTCCTAGTAGCTCGGCATCGAGCCTCACCAATGATGGATCTCTCAGTGGATCCAACAGGTAAGGTCTAATAAAAGAAAAAGCTTGTAGTAAGAGTGGAATTCATTTTTTGGTGGAAATTCTGGAGTGTCCGGGTTCCGTTCTTTATCAGAATCTTTGAATGGTTTGTCTTCAGATCGAGTCTCGCCGCCCCAGACTACGACGTACCCCGACCGCGTCTTCCAGCGTCCACATTGTCTACCCGACATAGCACGCCAGTGCCGAAGACGCCCACGCCACCACCACCGCTGCAGACCCAGCAGATCTACGACGTGCCGGTCAGCAAAGAACTTCCGTTGGAGTTGGACTCTGCCCTGGAAGGTCTGCAAAGGTTGCAGACCGAAGCATCGGCAGCCATTGCCAGGCTACTGGGCTTCGTCAGTCCAGGGTGGAGAACACCCCAACGATTGGACGTGAGCCTAATGGACCTCAGGCTGGCGGCACTCAGACTGCGAACGTCTCTGCACGATTTGGCAGAATTCGCGGAAGGTTGTTCATTCCTTAGTTGAAACTAAAAGCATAAAGATCAAAAGCTTGTTTGGTGCGGGTCTGTCGATGATCAAACGAATATCATCTCCCATACAATACAGGCTGTTGCGAAAACATACACGGCAGTAGGTCGGGTTACCTATTCATAAATCTGCAAGCGCTCGTTCTGCTGACCGGCAAGAGAGCGTGGAGGGGAGCAGCCTGCCGATCTACTGGTGCTAGGTGGCACTGGACGAGGCTCGGGGGTTGACGCTCTCGATTCGTGCCTCGTCCTTATATTAACCGCACTTCAATTATTAATTACAAACTATTAATCGGCTTTTTGTCCCCAACGCTTACCGACCGGTCTATTAATCTGCTTAACAAAAAAGCAGTTCAAAAAGTTTACCGGTCGGTAAAGTGCATTCAATATAATTGAAGTGCGGTTAATATAAGGACGTGGCACGAATCGAGAACGTCAACCCCCCGGCCTCGTCCAGTGCCACCTAGCATCAGTAGATCGGCAGGCTGCTCCCCTCCACGCTCTCTTGCCGGTCAGCAGAACGAGCGCCTGCAGATTTATGGATAGGCAACCCGACCTACTGCCGTGGATGTTTACGCAACAGCCTGTACACTTGAAAGCATAAAATAATGCACGATAAAATCATCGTCTAATTTTCCACAAAAAATCCAAACCTTAATTAACCTATTACATCCTTTAACCATCTCTTGTCGCAAATATCGAACCATCAGCCACTCCCTCCGATCCTCTATGAAAACACAAACCATCGACCGTTCCGCGTCAAGCAGGCGCCTCGTCTACTCGATGGCTTAATTTGCAAGAGTAATAAGATCTCGAGGATGAAGTGGTGCTCGAAGCTTGAACGACTCTCGTGTCACTCGCACAGGTACCCTCGGTAACGCGGGCAAGGCGCCCGACAAGGGCCTGGTCACGAAATTACGGCCCCTGGTTAAGGCGCTTCGCGATTCCGACAAGCTCGTTCAGGAAGCCGCCACCGAGCTGGACACAATGGAATGGGACGCCGGTAAGCTTTGTCGCGGAGGCGGCGATACGCCGACACCTACTAACGGCCCGCCTCCCTCCCTCCTGCCGCCCATACAACCGGATCCACTCGATCAGCTGATCGCGTGCGCCCGGGCACTCACGGAAGACGTTCGTCAGGTCGCCAGTTTCATTCAGGTGAGCATCTCCTGCCTGCTAAAGCCACGAAACGATATAGACCTAGATATGTAATTGTTTAACCCTTTGTGGACTACTCATATATGTTCTCCGTGAACTATCAATGTGGTCGACGAACTTATATGTATGCGTTCAGCTAAAACAAATAATAGAGCCGAAAGCTCGTACATGGCGAACACAACTGACAGAACCGAAAGATATAAGTTAGAGTAGTATGAACGATAATTTCGTGTGAGCAGAAATGTGCGCTGACAATTTCAAACGACTATCGCGGTAGAAGCTCGCCCATACGAATCGCTTGACTTCCAATCGGCTAATCCACAAAAGGTTAAAAGGTTTCGATTTGTAAATTCTGATGATTTGATTTTACAAAGAGAGACCTAGATCTCCTCGAAGGTCTATATTGGAATTTTGATTTCTCCGCGTGAACCAACTGGGATTCCATTAATTGCGCTAATTGGACATTGATTTACCGGCGATTTGGGCCTTTCAGGGAAACTCGACTCTGCTGTTCAAGCGATCGTCAATCATCTCAACCGGCAGCAGCAACAACAGCGGGGCTGGTGAGGACTACGATTACGTGAACCTCGACTCTCGGGAGATGGTGAACAAGCAACGCGAGGAGATCAGGGCCTCCCTACCGCAAGAGCTTCGCAGCAGCTACGACCTCCTTGTCTCGGAATCGGACAATGCCACGATTCATATGCCGCCTACGACACCCACGCCCATGGATCCCAACGACAAACAATTGCTGGCGTTCTATGCCGCTCAGGTGATCACGCACGTGGCGCACCTGACGCACGCGATCGACGCGTTCCTGCAGACAGTCGAGCATAATCAACCACCCAAGGCAAGTGGGCCATTGAGCCAGAGTTTGAGAGGTCACTTTGCGTTTCTTGCGAATGTAAAAATTCGCAACGACGTGACTTTCACCACGATGGTTCCACACGCTTGAAATCGTTTGACAATTTTGTGGTACTCGCAATTCAAGTTTATCTACGATTCGAGCTAATATTTTTTTTCTCTCGTTTGCCACGATGATTCCACGCGCTTGAGATCGTCTAACAATTTTATGGTACTGGCATTTCAAGTTTATCTATGATTCGTGCTAATATTCTTTCTCTCTCTTTTGCCATAATGATTCCACGCGCTTGAAATCGTCTAACAATTTTATGGTACTCGCAATTCAAGTTTATCTACGATTCGTGCTAATATTTCTTTTCTCTCGTTTGCCACGATGATTCCACGCGCTTGAGATCGTCTAACAATTTTATGGTACTGGCATTTCAAGTTTATCTACGATTCGTGCTAATATTTCTTTTCTCTCGTTTGCCACGATGATTCCACGCGCTTGAAATCGTCTAACAATTTTGCGGTACTCGCATTTCAAGTTTATCTACAATTCGTGCTAATATTTTTTTGTCTCTTTCACCACGATGGTTCCACGCGCTTGATATTGTCTGACAATTTTCTGATACTCGCATTTCAAGTTTATCTACGATTCGTGCTAATATTTCTTTCCTCTCTTTAATCCTCCAGGTTTTCCTCGCTCATGGCAAATTCGTGGTGCTGAGTGCCCACAGGCTGGTACACATTGGCGACACAGTGCACAGAAACGTCACGAGGAACGACGTGAGAACGCGCGTTCTTCAATGCGCGAACGCCCTGAACGAGGCTCTGGCGCAAACGGTGTCCAAGACGAAGCAAGCGGCCCAATTCTTTCCGAGTGTCGCCGCGGTTCAAGAGATGGTCGACAGCGTGGTGGACGTTTCGCACTTGGCCAAGGATCTCAAGGTCGCGATGATACATGCGGCGCGACAGCCGTGAACGTTTGGCACGCACGGCCAAGAATAATTTTCACGGGCGGGTCCTGCGTGCCAAAGCTTTCTACCGATTGATCTTGGAACGAATTTCGGCTCGCCCCGTTTGATCCCACGATCGCAAAAGTTCCTCGGATTGATACGCAATCCCTTCACGATCGCGCGCCTATCGATCGTGCGCGAGACGCTTTGGACGCTTCTTCGAGCGAGACTGGAAATCCCCGAGAACCGGTAGCCACGTCCACGGGATTCCGCTCTAGCGTAACCTTATTTTTCCCAAACGGAGCGCGAAGCTGACTTGGAATTCAATCAAACTCCATAGAATTAGAGGGAACGAGGATGGGAGCGCGTGGTCGCATGAGCGACGAGACGCGCGCGTAATTTCTACGTTTCGTACGACAAAGATTTTTTTACCAGCACCTTATGAAATTCTCGAGATACGACGATTTACTCGTCGTCCAGACGTTTCGGACTTTCGCGTGGCCTAGGACGAATTCAAACGACTGCCAATGTGCACGAGGGTAGAAAGATGCGAGGACGGAGCACGGGAGATGTTAAGATAATAAAATTTCGAACGGCGCATTATGACTATGGTAGCCTTTCTAGAAGATTAAAAAAAAAAAAACGTATAATTGTGATGATCTTTAGATAGACACGCGGTTTCACCCTTATATCGCGATGGTACGTAGAGCTCGAGTTTAGACGCATTCGAGCTGACTCTTTCGAATTTGATTTCGAGCCTCCGTTAGGCCCGTTTACTATACTATGGCATTTACCGGCGTAATCGATTGGGTGTGTTAGTATTGTGGTAGGCGTTCCTGTATCGTAAGAGTCTTATAGGCCGATATGCAAAAATTCGCTTGGGACGCGTTCATAGTCGAGAGCATTTTGTACAGTCTACATTGCGCGTGAAACGTTTTCACATTTATCCGAGACGCATTTAAACGGGTGATTTATTTGCCGAGACTCCCATTGTTTGAAAGTAAGCTCACGAGTAATCGTGACATTGCTATCACCGATCGAATTACTTTCGAGGCAGCTGTTCAACCACTTTTTCACGGGGTACGTGTACGCCTTACGCGCAAGAATCACGCGAATGGCGCTTAATACGAATACAGCGATGTTTTTAGAGGGCGACTTTAACCAAATTTTATACGAGACTTTTACCGCCGGGTCCAACGACTTTTTCGTGGACCCCGGATGATTTTTACGGCTCTTCCATAACAGCGAATTAGTCACAGACGCACATTCTGAAGACTCGCGGGGGATAGGCGAATTTTGTAAGCTATCTACAATCAAGTAATTCCCGGGGCGTCCGAGGCTGCACCGTTTGTTACGTGGCATCGGGGGACCACGCTCTGCTAAATGAAAACCATACGACTTACTCAATGTTAGAATTAATTGCAATACCGAATCAACGAGAGGGACGCAGTGAGACCGGTTTTTTCTTTAGTTTCACCCTTCGCAGATTCTATTCGCGCTAGTTCGATCGAGAGCGCATTAGATATCTAACGTGCAACGACACACAGTAACTTCGATCGACGTATCCCCGAGCTCTTGGATCGTCGACGTGCTTTAACATTATCGAACGAATTGTTGCATTTAATTTTAAGTTGCGGAAGGGGACACACCGGCGCCAAAGTCACGCTCTAATTTTGCAAGATCGTCGTTAACCGACGTGCACGGTGTAAATAATTATATGGATTATACAAAAAGTCGATACAAATAGCGTTTTCGTTGCTCTCCGGTTCTAATTTCACTACACGATTCAATGGAGCATATCGCGTATGTAAGATCGTACACGCAAGCGTCGTCCAAAAGACCTGTATTATAATTTATTGGCGAACTGTTTTGTAAAATAACGCATTGACGTAGTTATATAGTGTTATTGTATATTTAGGATTTATATAGATATATTATATATATACGAACAAACGAAGGGATGCTTGTAATTCATCTTGTATCATTATACATATACAGGCATCGTTTAATGAATTTATTTTATCCCGAAGAATTATTGACTTATCTCTGACTGATTACGATCACCGACATGGCAAACGATTTCGCACTTTCTCGTTATCTTCTCTGTCGTTATTTTTCTTGTACGTTGTACCTGCAGTATTTTCCCATTAAAATGTTACACGAGCACGCGCTAATCTTTCAATTCGATTGCCTTTACTTTATCTATCGTTTTTGTCTCGTTTCTTGATATGAAATGTATCAAGGATACTTATGTTGTGAGCCAAATGAAAATTGCTCGTCATTTTACGTCATATTTGATAAGAATGCATACCTCAAGAATAATCTGATTTAAATATTTCTAAAGCTGTGCGCGTAAAATCAATAGTTAAACGTGAACAGGTACCTATTTGTCAAACGAGGATCCGACGGAACACACTTTGACCACGAAATATCAAAGTGTTTTTGACACTCTCGTAGAAGCATTCGAACTGAATCAAGTTACATTAAGGAGCGTTTAATGTGTACATAGCATATTTATATAGACATATATATAGATATATTAATTATTCCTATTACAAACGAAGTATGTATACACAGATACGATAGTATACCGATACAAAAAGTGAAATAAACATGCCTAAACATCGTGCAATGTCAAAGTTAATGTTAAGTGTCAAATTATACTCGGAAAAGTAAATGCATACCGAAAGTGAAAGATCATGTTTTATGTTGAACACGTTGAAAGGAACATGAAAATTATTCCACTACCTCTGTTGTCAAAAAAACTGTTTTATTCACAAATTTAGTACGTTGTTCTCCATTCCTTTACCGAGTAATGTCTATGGATGTGTTATTTTTCTATTGTAGTTTCGATGCATCAATAAACGTTAAATGATGATATTCGCACTGAATGCACCGACAGGAAATTTGCACTTCCCAGTTTCTTTATTGATTCACGAGAATCGCAAGTTTCGAATAAGGTGATATGTTAATTAAGTATATGTAGCTTTTTTGTTTATTATAAACCGTTGTTCAAATTCACACTGAAATACATACAATAGTTTAAACATCCCTTTCATGTTCTTTGTTTAATTACTAACAAGTATCCACCATACAATAGTGTACAAAACATTTACATAGTCTTGGGTAAGGCGTTAGTTACCATACTCTCGATATTTATTCAAATTTCATCAACGACGCGACAGTCAAAAACGCACGTGACGAGGTATGTGTGATATTCACGTAAACTCCATATTCAAATGGAAAATACACGTAACAAGAAGCATAAATTTATGACCGTACGCTATTTAACTAAATCATTCGAAGACCAATTGAACCATTGGGAAATGTTTTAAGGTAACTAAGAATGATCACAGCATCTACCAGTATGGGTATGTGCATTGCCATCCTTGTTTGCTTTATCTTTGGCAGCATTTTTTTCATAGTGGAAACTGCTGAGATCTCGTTTCATGGCATAAGCATCTTCGCCGTCTGCGTAGTACTTCGGTTCTACTTCTGACACTTCAAATTGCAAGCTACTCGTGTATAGATTCAAAGCTGCTCTGTTACTTCGTCGTACGTGTAAGGAGACGTACTTTGCCCCGAAACACTCGACCATTGCCCTCGAAGCTTGATTCATAAGTTTTTGGGCAATCCCGAGCCTCCGGTGAGATCGTTTAACTGCCAAGCTGGTAATATGTCCATGTGGATTATCCTCGCAATCTTCTTCCATTTTTGCGAGCACATAGCCCACAATTCTACCTTTCTCATCCTCGGCTACGTAGCTTAATTGTGGCCAGGAGAGAGCATGGTATAAGTAGTATTTCATTTGATAATTCTCCGGTAAGCACTGTAAATTACAGTGCTGAATGTTCAGCAAATCATCTGTATTTGCACAGCGTATATTTATAGACATTGTGCTATATTAGATATTCCAAAAATATCTACTACAAAATTGTGTCTCAGTTGTCCCAAATGAAGTCACCTATGCTTAGTAGCCCGTCATCAATTCGTTTTTCTCAATTTAATCACGGCGGATCTTTTTCATACGAGATCTACCATTTTTTAAGTCATTGACGGAAGATGATTCACTCATGCCACCAAGCAATTCACGTACAAAGCGGAATCTCGAAAGGAAGAATTTCCACACTAAATACCATCCTGCAATGAAGAATAAGAATATAATTTTTAAAATATTTGCATACGCTCACTTATTCTTTACTATATAAAATCTTAGACGCAAAAGTAATTGACAATATTTGGAAACAGGTGTATACGGCTCAAGATCAAGGTACAGTTGTTATATAATGTAATTAAAATTTTCTAAGAATCCTAATAATCTTGCATGGCAAGTGGTTGAAAACTTTGGCACGCACGTGATGACGTAGGTTAAAGATCTACAAAACCGTGCATTACAATCGTATCGAAAGTCACAGTTATTAAATCGAATAACAAGTATGTATGTCCTATACCTTGGCAAGCACGTATTATTTCAATTATCTTACCAAGCAGCACAAGGCCAAACACAATCAGTAAGCTGGATACCACAGAAAAGGCTGCCAGGATGATTTCCTGCATTCTTAAATTTATACTTTACGAATAGCGTAAAAAACTTTCTACAACGGATTATGCGAATACGGTGTCATAACCTCTATTTGTTGAATTATCACTAACCTAAAGCGAGTATCAAACTCAAAAGGTATAACAATTTTAACAACGGGATTTACTACAAAACTACGCGACTATTCGTCTACGTCTACTGTCCATTCGCGGTGACACGCCATTTTGAAATCACGAATCACGATAGAGTTGTGTGTGTACAGGTTATGATTGCCCCCTCCAGGCGGGTAAAAAAAATGTCTTGTTGCAACTCCTTGTTTATATTCTAGTACTTTTTTCGTTACACAGTAACAAACTCACCAAAGTCCAAACTCCAAGATTCCGTTCCCACGGAGTATTATTGGTCAAGGTGCTTAAAAATTATTCATCTGCACGACATGTTTTGAATGCTGGTGGTTACTTCAGGCGACAGGAAAGGGACATAATCCGAAAAGCCTTGCGCACTATGAGGACATCCGGATTAATCATTGTCGCCCTGCGCGCGATGTTTTGAATGTCACGTTGATAGTAAGGGTAATCGTGCACTTTAAACATTTATGTTAACAATTATATTGGTATTTCCATCCGCGTATAATTAAATAAATTTATCGAAATGACCGTGATTGTATCCATTTTTAAATATTACGATGCAATTAGTATTCTCTACGTAATTACTCTAATGTCACTTTAACAATTAAATATGTAAAAGTTTCTATTTTATACAAATATTTTATTTTAAAATCAAATATTCATTTAGATTTATGTACAAGTTTCACACATGATCTTTGAATGGAATTAATGGCTCATTATTATAGAATTTCAGGCATAAAACAGAATATTGTAGTTATATATTATCTTCTAATGATTTTCATAGCACATCTTCATCATTTTATGTATCTGGAATGAATGTTTGTGTACCATGTGATAAAGAACACGATTTAAACCTCATCTTCATCTAGTTCTTGTAAATGATCTAGCTTGAGCTCCTTCGTGCGATCTACGTTAACTTTTTTATGTTCTTTTTTAGTTTTTCTCTTTGGTTTCTGCCCAACCACATATTCCGGCATGATAACTTTACTGCTTCTGAAGATTGGTTTGTTATCATGATCGACGATGACTGTCGTAGATTGCTCAGCGACATTAACGTGCGCATCTGGCTTTTTAAATTCTACTCCCGAAGGAGGTTTTATTTTTCTCGATGAAATTTTCTTGCATTGTTTTTCTTCGTTTTCCTCCGTTTCATCCACATCCATTTTCTCTGCTTTTCCTACTTGTTCTCTTGCTTTACGTGCTTTTAATTCTTTTAGGAAAGAAAAAGCTGCCTGCGCATTGCTCCGATCGGTCATGTCATCATTGGACACATCGTCTAAAGTATATTTAATCCATTTATGGGGATTCCTGTGATGATCCGGTATACTTCTGACGATTGATCTTGGCGCAGGACCCTCTGGTCGTTTAAAGATGCTTTCTCTCCCTCGAAACTGGCTCATTTCTGCTTTACGTTTTACTCCGCATCTCGGCGAATGTAAGGGTCTATTATTTTTTACAACACACGTATCCATTTCTTCACTATCCGGGCTCGCTGCAACTTCCTTGTCTTTGTGACACTCTTTCTCCGCCATCGAGAGTTGGTCGAATAACAATTTTTGTCTATTCGCAAAACCCATATCTCCGCCTTTCAGTACAAAATTGGTAGACGTATGCATGGTAACAAATTTACTATTTACGTTTGCAGTCAACCAATCGCAATAGGTTAAATACAATTTGAACAATATAATAAAGGGATTACATTTTCAGATAAAGTTATACCTGTACAAACAGACGTTTGAAGGCTTCGCGAATTTTCTTTACTACCGAATCATTCGATGCAGCACCTAGTGCGCCAATACCTTTATAACAATAATCTCTCGATAGTGTTTGACATGAACTACGCATGGAACACGAGAACTTGTGCTGAAAATAAGAATTTCATTAGTTCATTTACCGGCGATAGAAACTCAGAGGGCAGATCGAGCAATGCGAATACTGCAGACACCTGACGGTAAACACGAGTACTAAGTAATTTATTCCACATCCCCTACGAATATATCAATGGAGCATTTGCACCGAATGCGTGCACCTGCAATACCGATGATTCCAAGCGGTTGTTGACAGACTCCTTTCGGGGAAAGCTTGGCTGCCAGCTGCATGAGTCAACGCGTTTACTGTCACCGATCTCCAAACTCCGAATTCCGCGAAACTGTTGCTTCATCCCTGCAACGCGTCAGGCAAAGGGGCGCATTTATTTCCCCAGTAAGAAGTTCTATTTATAACAGCGGGACAACGGCGAACCGAGCTACTAACTGGCCACATAAAATGAGGTATTTATTTCGAAAGCCAATGGCTTCGTTCACCATGCTTCCTCGAATTTTCTCTAATTTCTCGCAAATATACGTCTCTATATGCTGATCCACCTTGACACTAAACTACTTCGCTCTAATCACGAGGTAGTTCTTACGATTGGGAGTTTTTACTGTTCGAAAAGAACGAGAAAAGTCGTGGAACGAGTGACGGATGAGAAGATCGTTAGAGAGAGAGAGAAACGGGCGGGAACGAGAAAGCGATGCGTTAGCTGTCATGCAGCGCCGCCATGTTTTTTTACTGACACGGCTGTGTTGACACGAGATATGCCAAGAAAGAAGACGCATTATCATTTCTGTAGCCATTCGTCGTTCGATTCTGAGGTTCGCGTGCGATCGAAATTGATAGTGTAAATATTGTCTAAATCGCGTCAGTTCTACAAGAAGCAATGGGCAGCAGGAGACACCAGGTGTACGTGAACTTATCGTATGTGTGTGATTCCCGAGCTGCAGCCAAAATTACGTTATTAAAATCCGTATCGAATTACAGGCCATATTCTCACTAGTTTTCGCCTCTTCACCTGTTAGATAATAATCGATCGTATCGCTTACTTATAATTAGCGATCGGATTTGTTTACGTACTCCTATCTACTTGTTACTTGAACCTTTGTCTTGAATTGTTTTGTAGAGAATGACGTGTATGAGGCAGGAAGTTATTTTAGTCGGTAATGCTTTGCAATGAGCTTATAAGAATATCGTTAAGTTATAACAGAAAATTTTTCATGCGCCTCTCAAGAGTGCGGTATAAATGCCGTATTTGGATATTATTTTTATACAAACGGTGTATAATTTATTTAGGTTATGATAACCATCAAAATTTTAACGTACACACTGCTGCTGTGCTCTCTTTCTACGTGCGAATGATCTAGTATTATTGCCCAATTTATGTATTCTTAAAATTGAATGGGTTCTCTTATCTTATCTTACAGTAGTAGATCGCAAATGACCGCAATAAATGGGAAGAGGACATCGACGATGTCCGCCAGGCAGCAGCCTGAAACTGTGTCCCAGCATTTTGACCTAATCAAGTATATATACGATTGTAAGTATTTATATGACAAACTTTCGATGGTAAAAGGCAGGCATAGACTGATCGCTATTTTTTTTATATTTGTAGCATGGAATTCGGTATCAAGAGAATTGGATATGTGTCATAATCAGCCACATAGCAATTCATCCAATTATAGGAATGGTGCATCGGTGACGTATTATCAAGAGCGCGAGCCTAACCCACAGCTTAAAGGTAACATTTGTCGATTGGATTTTGTATTATTGCGGCACAGCGCACGTGCATTTATTTGTTATCCTTGTTCTTATAGATTTTGAACCTTTCAATTTGGAGGCATGGTGGGGACAACGTGTAGTGCAGAACATCACTAGGAATGCAAGCTCCTAGTGCCAGGCCCAACGTATCGATTTTAATCGGACATTCTCAAACAGACATAAGAAACAGAAGAGATAATTTCAAAACTGTTACAATAAATATTTTAATTTTTAGGAGTACATTGTACACTCGAAAAAGGACAGTTATATTAGTATAGGTATACACGTGTATCTAACGAGTGATTTTGATGACGAAAACTGATGGCAATATTTAACGAAAGTTTTAGACGAAGAAAGAGAGAGCGCCACTGACACATATATTTATGCAGCAACATTCCTCTTGTCTTGAATCATGTTTTAAAGTAATTGTCTTGATCTTTTTAAGAGAAATGTATTATACAATGATTGGAGTTGCCACTTTTCCTGTTTCTAATATCGTCTTTGTAAGATTTGAGAGACATAACGATTAGAACGATCTAGTGCATGCTGAACTATTTATTACATTTGACAAAAATATGTGAATCTAAGTATAAGATATAGTTTATTATATAAATTTCCACTGCTATTTAAAGAGAAATGTAAATAACTACTCATCTTTTTTCATTACCGGGGTGTCGAGCAGAATAACCATATTGCTCAAGTTTGCACAAAGCATTTAGGGAATGCTCAAGGCATGATTAATAAAAAAAAAAAAGAAAAACTACCGAAGAAACCGATCGAGGTTTATCTCTTAGAATTTATACATAGATGTACTTTTTCACATATTGCATTTCACATTTTTCACGAATTTTTCATTTTCCTCGTGCCTCTTGGATAGCGCATTTCAGATATATTACCTAGGAAGTATAACGTTTTTCAATTGTCAAGAGAATTTTTAATACACAGAACGTTGCACTTACACAGCATAAAGTTATAACACTTACGATGCGCGGCCGCATATTGATTACAAACGACTTTAAGTACGTATACACATATAACTATGTACACTTATATATATACATATATATGTATATATGTATGTATATTTATATCTATGCGTGTATAGATATTCATGTAAAATGAATGAGATAACGTTTCTAATGATGGAAAAACTAATAATGAGTATGTCTTTCTACAATCGTCAATATTCATTATCTACATTAATTCTCAACCACACGTATACCTCCACCGAAATTATTCCACAATCTATCACTAATGTTATATCTCTGCCTGGGGTAATCTCAAGACAATCCAGATCCCAAGCACGTCTGTTCACCGTTGCAATGTAAACAATGTCTGTCCATTGGACCGTGAGGAGAATTGGAAGCGAAAACGACGAGAGAGGATCATTCTACCAATAATTTTAAGCACTCGAAGAATTCCTCGTTCCCCACGTGGCCCGGTCCCTTGCCGATCATCGCTCGAGCTTGACCCACAGTGTTGGATTTCAGCTCGGCCACGCTTCGTTCCAACTTCTGCAGACTCCTGTCTATCGCGCGTTTCTCGCTGTTCAGCATCTGCTGGAATAAAAAAAAAAGTCGAAAAATGTTTAGCACTGAAGAAAAAAAAAAAGAAAAATATCAAAATGAAATAACCGACCGTGAGGCAACCGCGCCCAACCGCGCCGACCCTATTCGCTTGCGTTTGCGTGTGAGTGCTCAGGTGTCTCGTTCTGGTGGTCTGCGTGCCACAATTCAGGCCGCTTTGCTTTACTCTCACAATCGCGTGGACGTTCCTCAGATAGACAAGGATGACCCCGCCGTCCAGGCTACCCTCCTCGTACTCGTTCTCGTCGACGAATTCTAATTTTAATTGCTCCGCGGCACTGGCACCGGGACAATGTTTGACTTTCATCTCACGGTTATTTGAGAATCCGATCACGAATTCCTCGGAGATCCTGCCGTTCTGGTGGGACTCGATTCGCAGGACTTCCTTGCCAGCGGTGTCCTTGCCACGGCCGGTTTCACTGCTACTATTCGATATTTGCGGCCGTCCATGCTTATTGTTTACCACCGCGTGTCTCTCCCATTCCTCTTCTCTATCCACCGTCGGACTATCCTCCCTCTCGTCCTTGTTCCACTTTATCCACGGCTTTTCTCCTGCCGCGATGTTCACGTCGCGGATACGGTACGAGCTCCTCTCCGCTTTTAAAATCGGTTTGCCCTCTTCATCCATTGTGCACGCGTTTGGATTATTATTCTCGTTTCTCCTCGATTCGTTAGGCGAAGGAGGGCACAAGAGTGCGGCTGAATCCTCTCGGTTCTCCTGCATTTTCGCTTCATCCCCTCTTGTGCTCGACCACGGACCATTCTTCTCGCTCTTATCCCTTTCCGCGATTTCGTGGTGCGAGGCGGAAAGTACGTGCGCCTGAAACTTCCTCCGTTTTTACAAGCTTCGAAGAGGGATGTAAAAAAAAGGCGAGAGGAGCACAAGCGTAAACTCGATACGATGTTTAGGTAGCGTGATGGTGCACGCGTAGGATTATACTGTTAGTTATACTAGAGATTGTTTTTAATTTGAAAGAAGCATAAATCAGTTTCAGCATTCGTCAAAATTTATACTCGTGCATTAGTAATATTTGCGCATTAATGTCGACGCATTAATGCATCGGTTTCAATATCACGTGTTTATACACCCTGCGCGCTTCTAAATAGTGGATTCGCGAATCAACACCAGGCTCGTTTTCACTCACGTTTAAAATCCTCACCAGAGCGGATACCAATTCAATGGCGAATGACGATGAACGATCCACCACGAAACATTCCATTTATCGGCACCGCCGACATAATTAACAATTAAAATCCGAGCTAGTGGTGTTCCGCGATATTAACTCCCGTTAAATGCTCGTTTTCGAATGTGCCACTGATGCGGCATGACAACGAATACGAAAGCGAGTTAGTACATTGTAATTATATCAATAATCGATAAATTGAATCGCGCGAAGTTTAGTATTAAACGTGGTGATGGAGAAGGGGAAAAGTGAGTAGTTCTGTCGATTGAAATCGTATTAACAAAGCACAGCTCACGATGCACGCGTCAAATTGCGAATGATTTCGTTTCGAGTGTTCAACGTGACATTTTCTTTCGCATTCTTCATTAACACTTTGACTGCCACGCTGATTTTCCACGGATTGTCCGTGGCGCCACATTTTGCATTTTTTTTGGCTGTGTGTCTTTTTTTGTTAACACTTTATCAACTGGTCATCGATTAATCGACGTCCTTACGGTAGGTGATTAATCGATGCCCAGTTGGTCTGTTCTGCAAGCTCTTATATTTTTATACCACTTTGAAAAACTTAATGTTTTGTGACAATGGATAAAAAAATGTTCCAGGCGACAGTCAGTTGAAACAAAGTCGGTGCTTAGCCAGATTTACGATAGAATGTTGAAGTTTTACCAGTCGGTAAACTGTTAATACACGATCTTTCAAGTGCTCTAAATTGTGGTTAGTATAATCATCCTTTTAATGATCTTTCTGGAGATCACCGACGACCACAGTGACGCCATAGAAAAAACAAGTTGCTGTCACATACGACCATCATGGCAATCAAAGTGTTAATTAATCGACCCTTCCGTTACTCACCCTACGCTTGAGACTCTTGACGACCTCTTTCAAAACGAAATTTTGCCTCTTAAGCTCATCACTCGACTCCTGTTTCTCACTATTGCCCCGCCAAGCGAGTCCTCGCACTACCCCGAGAGAATTCTCGAAGGAGTCTCCACGCTCCGCGAGATTCTTCAGAGCTGCAGGAGTCGTTTAAGATAAATCCAGTCCTCATTCATCTTTCATCAGTGGCTTCGTGCTACCGACGTTTGTTTACCTGAAGACGTCGCGCGGCAAAGCGTCGCGGCGCTCACGTCGAAACGCTCCAATGTTTCCAGGAGATTCGCCAATTCCAGACCACGATCTCCCAAGATTTTCTCCCTGGTTTGGAGCTGGTCCGTCTGGTCGCGCAACAAGTTTATCTGCGGGTGAAAGAGAACAAAGGACTCGGTGACGTCATCGACAACTTGGACTGCTCTCGCGGGGCGCGTTAATTAAGCAGGAGCCGCTTGATTAATCGCTGAATTATTAATCGATCGAGGAGGAGCAGCAAGGAGGAGGAAAAAGTTTTCGAGAGAGTCTTTTGTTGAGGAGGGAAGCGGTTGAATTTACTCGTGGGAGTTTACTCGAGGGTGAGACGAGAATTCTGGATGCAAGGAAAATCGAAGGATTCCTCTCCCCAAATTCGAATCGTAAAAGAGAATTGGGGCGATTTGAATTTTCGTCCAAGCCACCGTCGTGGCACGTTGTAAAGCAACTTTTCACGATCCTACCCGATGGTTTTGTTTCTTTGAAAAATTTTTACGCTCCACCCGTAAAAATCGAAGCCACTTCGGCATAAAAAGCGCATCCTGCTCCACCTTATTCTCCTCTCTTCTTACCTTTCTTAAATAATAACTTTCAGGCTTCGCATTCCGGGAGATCATTCGCGCAGCGCTTCTCCTTTAACTCCGTGAATCGCGAAACTTTTAAATCGAATTACCCGCCCCGACACGTCTGACCTGCCGTCTTTACGGTAAAGTCGTTACCTCGGCTCGTACCGTAGGCTTCGGTGAGAAAAATTGTGCTTAAAGTAAAAGAAGGGAAAGAGGATGAGGAGAGTGAGGTGGGTGGAAGAGTAATAAAGTGTATAAGAGAGATGTCTTTCTTTAACCGTTTTACTGCCAAGCGGAGATATTGCGCTTCTTCTGTTCTCTGCCGCTTGTCACTTTTGGATTTAAGAAACAAAGACCCGTGACATTCAAACGGTTAATACTTTGACTGCCACGCTGTCGTATGTAACCGCAACTTATTTTTCCTGTGGAGCCACGATGATCATCGATGACCTCCAAAAAAATCATTAAAAAAATCATTATACTAATCACAATTTACAGTACTTGAAAGATCATATATTAACAAAAAAGCACACACACACACAAAAAATGCAAAATCTGTCGCCACAGATAATCAATGGAAAATCAGCGTGGTAGTCAAAGTGTCGAAGAAATCGAGACAAAGGAAGGAAATTGACAATGACGTCGATCCGGTGGACCAGGTTAAATCCTAGTCGTTTCTCGTTCGTTAATTTTCCGCGTTTATTCCTCGCTTCTGATTCACCTTCGGGCGTAAGGCGACTGGTAAATTTAGAGCGACGAGTAGCAGCGACTAACGAGGACAACAGACGAGGACCGAGAAGGAGTAGAGGGACAAGAGTGAAAACGTCAGAGACGCAAATGAAATCTGACGGTGTCTTTCGCAAGACTCCTCTCCCGAAAGAATATCATCTCCCTCAGCGCACACGCTCGCTTCCTCTAAACACCGCTCGACGGAGGCGTCGAGTCTGCAGCAACTCGATTTTCCAGATTTTCCAGACTTTCCAGGGACCTCCGGACGACCGAAAGGCACAAGTGGCATTCCAAGGTCGACGAACGCGCGCTCGTTATTCGAGCGATTTAATTAACCTTCTTATACCGTCCTCTTTAAGGGAAAATGTGAAAAAGGACGGGTTACAAGGGTACCGCCTCGCGACAAACGATTTTTCTGTTGGCGAATCCGAGGCACGAGGGAAAATAATTTCGCTTTGATGCCCACGAGGACACGCTCGTCCCGAAAGCAATAGTTTCACGATGAAGTCTCTGTAAAAAGGAACATCGGGTGCGCGTTGTATAGCGGGGCGCATATTAATTGGAAAAGCGCTTTTATGCTCGCCTTTCGATGCATGCGACAATCCTCGATTGTGTGTGTGTGCCCCCGAAAAAAGGAGTGTACTCGGTGCCTTGCTATGAAATTCGAACGTAGCCTGGTGGTTGTACCAGGATGACGTGGACGTGACGTGGACGACGAGCGGGCTGGAGAAATGGAGCCGAAAAATTCCACGCGTCTGTGCACGATGCGCTTTGTAAGGCTCCATCGTGAACGTTTACGACGAGCTCGGGAAGAGAATGATACCTCGGTACACCGAGCATCGAGGGATGATTTTTTTCCCCGAAAAGCTGTGGTAACACGGCATTCGACATACGAGTCTGTCATCGTTGTAATATCACGCAAGCATCGTTCAATGGTTTACTAAAAAAAAGTCGAGAAAAAAAAGTAATTAACAAACAATCGAAATTGGTATTTCGAACTATACATTCGTTGGTATAAATCTCGAGTAAATCATGAATTTTCATGCACTATCCCCCCTCTTTATTCTTTTGTCGCAGGGGAAAAAGAGAAGAAGCCAGCGCGGAGAAAAATTCCCCTCTGTATTTTTATTAATCCTTCGTATTTATGCGAATCGAAGGGTGCTTTTTCCCCCAGGAAAGGATTGTAACACGGCATTCGACATACGAATCGACGTTAAACACGATGAGTCTGCCATCGTTGTAATAACACGCGAGCAGCGTTGAATGATTTACTTGAAAAAGTCAAGGAAGAAGAATAATGAACGAACAATCGAAATTAGTATTTCGAACTAGACATTCGTTGGTATAAATCCCGAGTAAATCATGAATTTTCATGCACCATCCCATCTCTTTATTCTTCTGTCGCAGGGGAAAAAACGAGAAGAAGCCAGGGTGGAGAAAAATTCCCCTCTGTATTTTTATTAATCCTTCGTATTTATGCGAATCGAAGGGTGCTTTTTTCCCCAGAAAAGGATTGTAACACGGCATTCGACATACGAATCGACGTTAAACACGATGAGTCTGCCATCGTTGTAATAACACGCGAGCAGCGTTGAATGATTTACTTGAAAAAGTCAAGGAAAAAGAATAATGAACGAACAATCGAAATTAGTATTTCGAACTACACATTCGTTGGTATAAATCCCGAGTAAACCATGAATTTTCATGCACCATCCCCCCTCTTTATTCTTCTGTCGCAGGGGAAAAAACGAGAAGAAGCCAGGGTGGAGAAAAATTCCCCTCTATATTTTTATTAATCCCTCGTATTTATGCGGGCCGATAAATTTTCTCTCTGTTTAAGCCCGCGGGGTGCTTTATATGTAAAACGATGAATGGATTTATCGACGGCCCCGTGGCTGTATTCACTCCCGTCCCTCCATGCCACCACCCCCTTCCCTCGTATTAATGAAAGGAGATAACATCCGCGTCAATCTGTCGCTCGAAAGACGTCAACAGGATAATGGGTTGGTCGAGTCAACGACGTACAACGAGCTCCATCCACACCTCCTCCTCTTGCCTCGTTGACAGCACCGAGGTCGTATCACGAAGTTACAGTAACGAGAAAGGAAATACATCATTCCAGGATACCCACGAGTGGCCTATCCGACCTCCCTTTCTCATATAAAAGAAGAAGAGAAAAATTGCCGCGATCCTTTCACCGAAACTCGTCTCATCCCTCGTGGATGCTCGAGAAACTTAATCGAGGATGAGGAACGTCAACGGATCGGAGGATTCAATCGATCTTTCCTGGAATCTCGGAACGAATTACCCCAAAAAATTTGTCACCATTGTCGATAGTTCGAGCAACGTCGAAAGAATTTATGAAGAAATCGCGTGAAAAATGGTCGATGCCTTTTTCACGTACGCGGGGAGATCGATCGACGGGGGTCTCTCTCGATTTTTCACGTAGTTCTCGTTTACCTCGTTTGCCTCTATTATTTCTCCATCGACAAAAAGTTTGCGCCGTTAAAGAGTGTCTCGTGGGATAGGTGGCGCGAAAATTGATGATGGGCAATAGATTCGCCGCGTAAATACGCGATGAAGTTTTTCAATTAATATATCGTCTCGCCAGTGGTTCCGGAAGATCGATAGGTGAGTGAATCGATTGTTTCGAACGTACCTCCTGCCTAGCGCGATCGTAAAGGGCGAGCAGCTCGCTAAAGTGCTTCTCAGTAGTTTTCCGCGTCAGCTTCAAAATCTCCTCGCATTCTCGCTTGACCGCGTCCACTGCGTCGTCACGATTGGTTTTAGTTCTGCAACATCCGGCGCATCGCTCGATTAAAGTGACCGCCCTAGATACGCCCGGTGGTTACACGATTCAGAAGCGTGAAAGGGTACTTCCTTCGCGGTATATTGGCTAGAGAAATGTAACGACTCGGAGAATGGACACGCCGAGTGTCGTTAGTTAAATATGAGAGGTGAAAGAGCCGAGGGTTGGAGGAAGAAGGACGACGGTGTAAAGCGAAACGAGGCAATAAAGGTGCACACCGAGAAATTGCAGATCGGACATAAAATAATATCAAAACTGAAGATTCGAGGAATGTTGAGAGTATTCTTGTTCGCGTCGTTTCTTTGGAGAACTCGTACGTTTTCGTAATTAATTAATCGTAATCGTACGGTGTGGGACGCGTGTCTACCATGCGGGTAAAAAATTCCCTCGATTTTCCGCGGGTCGGTGCCCTCTATCCAGCCGGCGCGCGCGTCGAGTCGTTTGAGCGCGGTAGACGAAACTTTGCGCTTTTTTACTGTAAAAATTCCGAATGCGATTAAAAAAAAGCGACTACCGTGCAACGTTAAAATATTCGTCGAGAGATGAAGTTCGCCTCTGGGACGAAAAGACTGGAGGAGGAGCGCACGTAGTCGCAGAATTGCATAGGAACGCGAAGAGAAGAGAAATATTCCGCGGAGGCTGGCGCACGCCGGAGAATATTAAAGATCAGAAATGTCTTATCGTGAATTATTTGGTAAGCAAGGATTTGTCAGACGTCTCTCAAAGCAGTTCAAACAGCTTAAGAGGGTAATTCCTAAAGGTGATTAAGGGGTTGCGAAAACGTTCGTCTCTCGTGCTCTCGCGGACTTCAGATTCACTCGCGCGCGGTCGCGTGTGCTATGGCGGTTCGTCGTACCTTTCGGAGTAAAATTCCTTTTGAAAGACGAGCTCAAACGAGGAGAATCAAAATTCCTTTGAATATCCAAGTAAAAGCAATCACGTTGAGAACCGACGGAATAATGTAACCGCGAACGAATATAAGTATCGATCAATTCTGGTACTCCGATATTTCCTGGAAAGTAAATCAAATACACGGGGGTAGAAAAATCTGAAAAATCTCCCAACGTTTCATAAATGTCCTCCACTCTACCGACGACGAGCCAATAATTCACTTTTCACCCTCCGCATGCTTCTGCTCGTACAACGCTCGCAGTCAACTCGAGTCTCCCGCTCATTTCGCATGCTATAATGAGAAAGCGTTTATTGAAATTCGAAAACGTTCGTCCATCCTCGCGACCATTCTCATCCTCCGTCGGGATGCAACGTGGGCCGTCGCGCGACATAAGCCTTCCTCACCATTTATCTTCCTATATTGGATATACGATTTTCCAGGGAGTTCGCGAGATACGCGCGGTACACCTACAAACTGAAGCTACACACGAAAATGCACAGACACTCGCGAATGGGCGCGCGAGTCAAAAGAAATTGATCCTCCGGGATCGTAGCGGATGCGCCTGAGGGATACACTCGCAATTTAACGAATCGAGTTTTCCTCTTTCGCTCTCTTTTCTCTTTCCTCCCTCTTTTTCCTCTCTCTTCTTCTATCATCCACCTTCAAGATCTCTCTCTCTCTCTCGTCGTGTTGCGAAACCTCGTCGGCCCGCTTTGGCACGACACAAATGGTTGCCTCCTCCTCCTACGCCCCTTTTCCTCTGGCTCCTCCACTTTCCGCATCTCCCTTGGGCCGAACTTCCGAAATTATACCGCGAATTGGCTGTACAGAGGAGGAGAGTTATCGGATTGTCGGAGGGACTTTGACGGGGCACTCCCACCTTCGCCCACACTTCAGCGATAAACGTTCCAAGTTTATGTCACGTTTAGAAGCCCATTGTGGTGCGCGATGGAGGAAGGCGCCACGGATATTTGGGTTTCCGCTTTGATTTTCGCCTGGTTCCTATAGCGCTGTTTTCACATGATTCTATTTTCTTTTTTTTTCAGGTTTCGGAGTGCTCGTGGCTCTGGAAAAATCGTGAAAGCTACGGAAACACGATTCTTCGTAAACCGGGAGTGATACCGGATTGGCGAGCCAAGTTTCCGCGTGTGAATTCACACCTATAATCCAGAAGGACGTTGGACGATATGGAGCGAAGGATACGCGCCCAAGGATTCACTCGATATCCCTCGTTCCGAAAGTGTACCTTAGATAAAGCAGAGATCGCAAGAAGCACGAGATTCGCGAATCGACGTGTCCAGAATTTTGTATCTAGAGTTTTCTTTTAGAACTGTGCAGGGTCTGTTTCGTTCAGCCGCAATTTTCAGTCTCGACGAGTTTCCGCAGGATAACCGCCAATTTCCCTTGCGATCAATCGCTTGTCCAACTCTCCCCGGTTGGGTTAATTACATTACCGAAATTAATAAAGTTGCTTGTACTCCGGTGGATGGATAACGGAAAAGGAAGGGAGTTGCGGTAAAAAGCATACACGCAGAAATTGGAACATTATCCTGCCAATGAAACCTCTCGGTAGATCGTCGATTCGATGTTAAATAAAAAGTTATTTCCTTCTGCGATATCACTTCGAGTTTCCTTTGAACTTCCTTTCTTTGAAAATTTCGTTGTTCGTCAATTTGGCTACATGGGGCGAGAAGTGGCTTTGAATCGGGTTGTAGAAATTAACGGCGTCGTCGTCGGTTCGACGCTCCGACGAGTTCTTAAGCAATCAGAGGCTTTGTTCATCGTCGTAAAGTACACCGCACTCTACCTCATCATCCTGATTCCTTCCCTCTCCCTGTCTGTCAACTTAACACGCACATACACACACTTACATCTGCACACTCTCTTGTACATCTCATTCCAGACCTCCAGTTAATTTCCTGTATTCGGCTACCGCATAGTCAAGAGAAGAATTGAGAATTCTAATTCAGTCGAGCGTCTTTAAATAACGGAGAATCGTTAGAAAAAGATTCGGACGCGGAGTGGTATACCATAATAGTTGACCCAACTCAATTATAAGCAACCTCAATGACGTTTCAATCCTTCGACTTAATTTTCCTTCGATGAGAAAATCTCCTGAGAAGACTTCTTAGATAAGAGGTTTTTTTTATCGTCAGACGATTTCTCATTGAAGGAGAAGCCTGATTCAATTTCAGTTTTAATTGGTTAAATTTTCTTTCGGTATAATGAGATTCTTCATAACCAAGCTTGATCTCTAATCATCGAGTACTATCCCTGGCATCCCTCATTTTCGATTCCTTTTGTGACATCGGATGCCCACGAATCTTACCTCGATCTGCTTACAAAGCTACTTACGTGCAACCCAATGCCGGTCAAATCTTCACAGCTGATCGATTTGCATTAATCAAACCTGCATCTTCGACTCAAACATTTGTAAATATCGCGATAAACCAAATTCGTGTGCAAACAATTTTTAAACGAACTTCAAGTCCACTCCGACGAAGGGCACTTTCGTCTGTACGAAATTCTCTTTTCACTTTCATCTTCTTGAGTTTGGTAATCTCAGGAGAATTCTCAGACGCGAAAGGAAGAAATTGAAGAAAAAGTACAGGCGAACTTTTTCAAGCGTTTAGGCAAAACATCGCGGGTGGAAAATATCTCTGAGATGAAATCTGCGCGATTCTAGGGAAACTGTGGGGTGACGTATTATGTTGGTGGACTCGCGTCGCGGCGCCTCCACCACCACTGTTACAACGCACGGCGCGTGTTCCATTGTCAAAGCCCACGTGTTTCCGATTCTGGGCACACGGACGAGGGTCCAGTCAGTTTCTAACGATCGATCAACTACGTCGACATTGCATTCCCCCTTGGGCCATCACCTTCAGCGTCCCGGCATACGTATACGTTCCTGGAGAAGCGAAACGCACGAGCAGTGGCGTCGCGACGCCTCATGACGCCACCCGTGTAATTCGATATTGTTACTCTGTGTAAGCCTGCGTGTCCTAGCGTGTAAACCTTGCGGGACCGAACGTGACCCGCCCGTGTCAGAATTTCAACGATAATTAGGCGGCGAGCCATAGGTTCGCTCGGGAGAGAAGCATTTAGAACACTAAATTTGCCGGTACCCAGAGAAATAGTAAGAATTCCTTTCATTTCGTCGAATTTTTCTGGATTTTTATTTTAATCGATATCTTCTTCGATCGGTCCAGAAAGAATCTCGGCAGAAGGATAATCCAAGCATTTTCCGCCCGATCACATTCTTTCCATTCGCGGGATTACTTCGCGCCAGTGGTTGCCAATGTGGTTCTTTTGCGCGGAGAATCGAAAGGGGAGAGGATAAAGAAATAAGAGGTGAATTTGTTGAGCCAATGTTAGATAAATAGACGAAGGCGATTTTTGTTTAGGTGAGTTTGCCGATCGTGGAGTCAGAGTTTGTAGACATTCTTTAATAGGTATCAATGGCAAATCTTTTCATCTAGACGAAAGACCACTGGCTCGCGGATAATTACTGTTTCCACTATTTCTGCTTCGGAAAAACCTTCCTTTATTCGCATATTCTTATTTCTTCATTTCCTCTTATAGCTGGTATACGACGGCTTCGTTGCATTTTTTTTCTTCTTCCTTCTTCCTGGCATAAATTTCGCTCGAATGCTGTTGAGCGTTTTAAAGTGGAAACGAGAGGCACGATGGAACAATTGCGCGATGGGAAATTTACGTCTGACGCGTCCCACGGGAGTTAACGAGTCACTGTCCCCTTGTCTTTTTTACTGGATGATACATCGACAGTAGGTGTCTCTTCACCACTGTCAGTCATGCTTCGTATCTTAAGACTATTCCACACGCTTGTCCGCTGCAAGCATGGCAAGGATTAATTTACTGTGTTTGACACAATCGACGTTCCGTGTAAAGCAATTCCCTTCAACTCCTCTCCACCGCCTATGTCTCAATCGCAATGGATACAGTAAATCAATTCACGAATATAATCCTTCACTCACCTTCGTTTCTCATCAGTAGTTTCGACACAATCAAGGAAGATCTGGTCTACTCTCTTTTTATTTTGTCTCGAGTTTCTTACGGAATTAAGAAACTTATCCTGAAACTTTATAATTCACGCGATTCTAACGTCGCGGATCCTCCGCTTTCGATCAGCAACGAAGATAGTCGAGACTGGGGAAGAAAAAAAAGTAGACTTTAAATTACGTTCAATCAAAAGTGGCATTAAAAATGTCTTACTACAAAGCTTCTTTTCATCTCTTTTCCACAAAGCCTTTCATCCCAGGACTATCGATTATCGTATTCGCAGTTAAGAAACTCGTTTGCAATTTTTTTAGTTTCAGAATGACACCGGGGATGAGTTTCCTTTTTTCTCTAATGAACGTTTTGATCTATGAATCTCTCCTTTTTACGATTTCAAGATTCGAAGTAGGACCTCGACAGACCGAAACTTCTCGATACGAAGATGTAGCATGGTCTGAGAAAAGGCATTGCATTTCTTATTCCATCCTCTCGCGATGCTCACCGAGCATCTCGAGTCTCTTTTCGAATTAAGGAACTCGTTCCAAGCGCTTCAACTTTCTCTATCGAGCCGAATTGCTCGCGACAACCTCGCCGACGGGAGTCGGGCGGAGGATCGCGAGATCTCATAGGGAATAAATTTCTGTCTCGGCACGGATAGAGTCTCAGGTCTGTTTCTTCCTCTGTGGACGAGATCGTCGAATCTTGTCGTGTGCGGGTGTAACAAGTTCACCGATTACTACCACGTAATTCCATTGAAAATCAAGAATTCGAGAGAAAAGTTTCCCTTTTTTCGCTTTCTACGAATCACGAATGTAGCCTTGGAAGCTTCTCAAATTCTCAGCCCTCTCTACCAAGCGAAACATTCACTACACATTTGCATATAGAATATTGCATATTTCATAACGTCTAACTACCTGAACTTAACAGAAAAGTTGTGTCTTCGCGTTAAGCGCCAGTTATCAAAAATTTTCGTCGTTACCCCGTGGCCTAACGACCCGACGCGAGTCCACGGAAGAATTTCTCCTTTTCTCTCTTTGCACGACTCCCTTTCAAATCAAGCGAGTCACCTCGAGCTCTCTTAAAACTTTCGCCGTCGTGGCGCGTATCAGACGTGACACCCTGATTGGCCCGCTGTTCCAAGACGTTATACGGAATAAATTCACCCTCGGTGACATTCTTCGCTCCCGCAGTTAAAGCGAGGAAAATGCGACGAGCTTATTTAGAGCATTCAACCCTCGGAAAAGTTTCTTGTCCTCGGTGTTTACCCCCTTTTATTTTCGTCGCCCCGATGCTTCCGGACTTTAATTTCAAACTTGTCCCCGTTCTTCTCTGTGGAATTTCGTCACGCGCCACCGCGTAATTTTTGGCCGATCTATCAAATCCACGACGGGAAATTCGAAGTGACGGTATTCGGAAATCGATGCATTTCCGTTTCAAAGGACAGCGACGGAAGTTTCATTACAATGACGTAGACGATGGCGAAGTGGCCGATTCGCATGCGCGCGCCCAGAATGGAAATTAATGTAATTGAAAGGCCGATCGACTCTCACGAATATTCCACGATCTATGTAACGTGAAAATCGGGAGCTCGCACGCCCATCGGAAATTCAACGGGGCAAAACCGTATAAATCATTTGGCAAGAATCCCAATCGAGTTGAAAATCTACGTAGCACGTGGAGCCTCGGTGAAAAATCGTTCGGTAGAATCGCTCTTTCGGGCATCGATGGGGAAAGAATGGATCGTACGTCACGCGGCCACGAGAAAACTTTCGATGCATAAGTTAACGATAGGCGGACAATCAATTTATCCGTCTACCACCGGAGAACCTTTTTTGGTCTTGGATAAGAGTGAAATTCGCGAAGATCATCGCCTCGCGTCGACGACGGGCTGAAAATCTCCTCGTGACGACGTCCATTCGCGATGGCGATCGATACGTCAAAGCATCGGAGCAGAAAAAGAATTTTCACATTTTGCCAAGAATCCAGCCAACGGACGGACGATCGAGCTACCTGTCGAAACTAAAATTCCTCTCCTACGAATTTTACGCTCCAATCTTTTTTTTCACCTTTCGACAGCGAGCGGACGATGGATCAATCGCGAATTTAACATTGATACTCGTCGGATCACCCGGACCTTTTTATTTGGAAAATAAATAATTCTTTGAAACATCCTTAAAACACAGAGACGAGCTATGACGAAACTTTTCATCTACGAATTAACACATTGTACGCGAGACGCGTAAGATTACTTTCTTAGTAAAATGTCGATGGTTCTACGGGAGATGCGAAAAAATACATATTCTCGTATACCATGGACTTTTATTAAAAAGGCATTTTTACGTGTTTCGCATACAATGCATTAACGATCCTGAGACGACGATCGACTTCGTCCTATCGAAGAAGCTAGATACCGAAATCCGTTAAAAGGATAATCCAGCGAGCGTGGGAGCTTTACGATTATCGATACCCGCGCTTTACGAGCGGCCCCATTATCGCAGGCCCGCGGTCCACATTTGTTCCCTTGTTTCTATACACGCCGATGGATTAATTTATGAGATAACCGATGGCCCACGTAGCACCGGCGGCGCCCGGTTATCTCGTCAATTGAGTTCGCGCGAGCGTTACGCCGGCGCGCATTACACGCCACAATTTATGCCGCTGGTCGTCCCGACGCCTTTGGCAAATCCGACCAGGTCATTCTCACGTCGTCCCTTCCGCGAAATCTCTTTCCAAGAGATTCTCTCCCTTTCGAGATTTTAAACCCTCCGCGAAGCGTCCTCGAAAAAGAAAACTTTCCACTCGAAGAATAAATATATCAGGAAGGAAGAGATCGAGTCTAGGACAATCCCACTCGCGTCTATCCGCTCGACCGACTCGACGTCGTACTTTAAAAGCTCCACCCTCTTAAAGTTCCACTCCTCCTCCGTGGTCTGAGGGCAAACATTTGTACACAGTCACCCAAACGCCCACCTCCGTAATCTTCCTGGGCATTCTCTCTCGAGCATTCTCTCTCAACAAATATCATCCCTCACACTTACCAGCATCCTCGTTCCACGCTCAAAGGACTATCGTACCTCTTCGCCGGAGGAGAAGAATTCGAGGATTCTCAAGGGTGTCGATTCTGGATGGTGACGAAAGTTCAAGCTCGCCATAATTAAGCTGCTCCTAGAAATTCGGCAAAATTTCCCTTCTACTCGAGATCCGGTGCCTCGTAAAGCGTTATCTCTTCGATAACGTTGACGCGGGTCAGGATGACTTTTGGATTAGGTCCGGGTTAGAAGGATCCAGGATCCTGACAGCGAGGGGAATGTTCCTTTAACCACGACGAGAGGAGGGAGTGTTTCCTGGGTGACCTCGTGTAGAGAAAGCTGCCGAGGGTGTTACAAAGGGGGTGGTGGACTACAGGGAGTTACAAGATCGGATTACGCGTGGTGGCCAGGAACCTGGGTGAGCCTGGACACGATCCTATGGATTTCAAGCGCGACCATCGTCCACTCTCGGTTGACGGTGACGCTTCACCGTAGATTTTAGGAATTAGCGGGGAGGAACGACAACTCGCGGCTCGAAGCCACCGTGAAAAATAGATGAAGGCCCACAGCACGTTTTATTTTTCCACGACGAGTAAACGAGGGGACGAGCAATCGTCCGCTGGCTGCTGCGAGTGCTGGAAAATCCTAGGAGAATCGTCGAGCTCGCGATTGTAAATCGTCCGGTTCGCGATCCCAATGTCGAGCTTGCGATTTGTAACGTCGAGGTCAGCGCATCTTTCTCCGTCCCACGTTGCACTTCGCTCCTTTCATTCTCGTCCATTGTGGACCCTTTGTTTTCTCGTCTTTTACATAATGCGTCGGGGACATTGTAAATCCGTGCGTTTCTGTACACGGTTGTCGTTCTCCTTTGTACGAAACCAGGTTACAATGCTCGTTGAATATTTGGATACTGGTTCCCATGGTCCTGCATGCACACGTTGGTCCCTCGACGGACGTGTGACGTATAGAAATGCTAAAGCCTTTACTGTGAAACAATAGTCGCTCGTCGATTTCCCGAAAAGCTTTCGCAATTTCTCCTCGTTTCTATAAAGCGAGTACGTATAATTGTGTTTGGCTTCGTGGAAAAAAAGGGGCTCTTTGAAATTCCTACATGCCCGCCAGGGACTGAATACATCGCGCGTTTTATTCGTCTTTCTCATCGAGTGGAAACGCGAAAGAGGGTCCGAAGAAACACCCCGTTTTTTGCCCGTTTTTCCGCCCTCGATTTTAAAATTGACTCATATGTCAATCGATAGCTTATGATGAGACATTAATAAAGAAAAAAGTTTCACGTTGAGCATACGTCTGGTTTTTGAGATATACCGGGTGTTTCAGCCCACCCGAGTCACCCGATTATTTCGTAAACCGGACATTTTAGAGAAAAATGTTTCAGACAAAAGTTGTAAGGCTTAAAAAGACGTATTTAATGAGAGTAGTTATTTGACCTAAGATGGCATTGTCAAGGACACGTGAAGGTCAAAGAGGGTCCGCAGAAACTGCCAGTTTTTCCGCCCTCGATTTTAAAATCGACTTATATGTCAAATGATACCTTATGATGAGACATTATTAAAAAAAAGTTTCACGTTGAGCATACGTCTGGTTCCTGAGATATACCGGGTGTTTCAGCCCACCCGGGTCATCCGATTCTTTCGTAAACGGGACATTTTAGAGAAAAATGTTTCAGACAAAAGTTGTAAGGCTTAAAAAGACGTATTCAACGAGAGTAGTTATTTGACCTAGGATGGCATTGTCAAGGACACGTGAAGGTCAAATTAATTTTTTTAAATGGAATTATATAATTTTCCTTCGATTATATAATTCCACTGACTATTCTGCATATAAAAATATCAAGGTAGAGTTCTCGAAAATTCAATAGTTTGCGAGATATTTTTCACTTTATTATCGAACATTTCGATATAAAGTACAAAGTATCTCATAAACTATTCATTGTTCGCCACCAAGATCCAGCCAGTCAATGTAAGATGTAAGATTTTTAAGCCTTACAACTTTTGTCTGAAACATTTTTCTCTAAAATGTCCCGTTTACGAAAGAATCGGGTGACCCGGGTGGGCTGAAACATCCGGTATATCTCAGAAACCAGACGTATGCCCAACGTGAAACTTTTTTTTTAATAATGTCTCATCATAAGGTATCATTTGAAATATAAGTCGATTTTAAAATCGAGGGCGGAAAAACGGGCACTTTCTTTGGACCCTCTTTAATTGGATTATTTTCTTTCTGCTCGAGTCCTCGTATTTACGGGAAGAGGTTGCTTTTCATTTACACGTTTACTTTCTAAGATGATCGTCCTCTCGTGAGCACAAGAGAGTATCGAGATAAGAAACAGGAAGGCACTCGCATTAAATCGCAGGGTTTAAAACGATCGCGTCTCCAATGGGCCCCCGGTGCAACGAGCGTCTTTAAAATGCACTCTCGATTAGCGAGTTCTTTCCTAGAGGTGTTCGACTGAAATTTAAACACCGCTTGGGCATTAAATCGGAACGGCTGATTGCCCTCGTCGTGAGGATTTAAAGCGAGTGGCGTCCACTCTCGAACTAGAAATAGACAGAATCAGGTGGAAATGAGAAGAGACGTCAAATAATTACCGATCTCGCGAGTCTCTTTTTCTGTGATCCTTTTTTAATTGTAGTGATACGAGAACCTCGAGCGGAAAAAGCCTCGTTGAAGAAACATTTTAATTTGGGACACTCTACGTCGCTCGACTTTCCGAGAGACAGCAGTTCCTCCCGATTCTGTTATGTCACTCAGCAGGTTATGACACAGGAAGGTTTTGATGGAACAGAGCCGATATTTCGATAAATCGATCGATCTCAAGCTCCGTCCAATCGAGTGGGACAAACAATCGGCGTAGGTGGTCATTTTATTGCGCGCGACTGGTAGATTGACGCGTTGTGATATTTCACTGCGGCCGGGCATGCGATCAAATATTTGTCTACGTTGCACCGTTTTCGGCGCCGAGTCAAGAATAGAGGGACCAAACGAACGGGAAAGTAATTTTACTGTCGTGTACCTCTATGAGAGGCACGCGATCCACCCCGGTCATCGAGCGGAACTGAATATTTCTCAATAGAGTAACCAACCAGCACTCGCGAACCGAATTCTGAACGAGAATCAGGGGCAGAATTCGCTTGTGGATTTATAAAATTATGCGTCATATTTTCGCGAGAATTGTTTTCAATTTTTATAGTAAACGTGGTGAGAATTGACCCTGAAAAAATTCTAAGGTCTCTGCAGATTATTCCCCTTTTTCCGAATTGGCACCAATCTTCGAACGATTTGTTTCTCTCGTTACTCGCCAGTTCTGTGTTTTAGTCATTTTTACATTCGCCACGCAGCTGCGTCCGCGACTGTTACCTCGCACGAGAAACGCATTTCCCTTTCTCGCGCACTAGGCTTTTATTTTTCCAGCGTTTTTTAGCGGAATTGCCAATACGTTTCACTGTACTCTTGCGTGGAACTGTGCACTCATGCCCTAAAACGAAAAGGCGTTTTGCGATGCACCGATTCAGAGGCGCAGTCCTCGCGTCGAGTAACAGGGTACTTGATACGCTCAGGAAACCGAAATATCCCGGGAATGAGAGTTATACGATTCATCGATAAAGTTTCATGAGCCTCTGTTGTTATCTCTCCTCCATTTCCTTGTTATCGCTCCGCTGTTTTGTTCGACAAATGCAAGCGCATTCTCGCACGAGGTCGCTGTACTCTTCGGTTAATTTCCTTTTGAGCGTGCCAACGCGCAGGTTGTACTTATCTCGTTCTAGGGTCGACCCGCTTAATATCCACCCGCCATTCCTCATCGTCTCCCGTAATTTCGCGCATCGTGATTAATTCGCGAGGCGGATTAAATTCGCGACGGTGGTTGGGCCGAAAGGTATACGCCGTTTTTCATCGGTGGCCACTTCTTCGCTGAGCGATGTAATTTTCAACTTTACGATCTTCGTCGTCCTTCTCGCATCCCTGTTCCTCCTCCTGTTACCATCCTCGCCAATCTCCTCGTCTTCTTCATATTCGACGTTGCACCATTTAAGGGCGCATTTCCAGAGATAGAGAGAGAGAGAGAGAAAGAGAAAGACGGAGAAAGAGAGAGCTGCTGGGGGTGAGAAGATGCGATTTTCCTCCGAAGAAGATTTTATTATTTTTTAAAGAGGACCGAGCAAATCGTCTTCCCGTTAAGCGAATTCGACATTTAGATCCATCCCTTTCTGCACGAACGATCGTGCTTTCACTTTAAGCGACCATAGAGTCTTTGAGAACCTTTTACGCTGTGCCGTAAAGCGATTTTCTCGTTTACATGAATTTAGGAACATTCTTTCCTGAGTGTTTCAAAATCAGATTATTCTGTATTTATAATATGATACTTTTTAACGATGCATGCGACAAGAAGACTTCCACCGTGGACTTTTGCTCGAACGAGTGGGCTCCGTGAAAATACGTAGGCTTAAAACGAACCCCTTGGACGGTTGCAGAGTTAGCAGGAACTTCTCGCAGTTAGTAGGAACTTTTGATCCATTATGCAGAAACGTCGAGGCTTCGGCTACCGCGAAGGATGTGCACAATGGTGGAGAAAGTACATTCCCCTGCGTGCAGCAACCGGCTCTCCCGCATTATTATCGAAATTAAGCGTGTTGTTCGCATTTACACTCCAACTTGATGTAAAACACCCCGCGACTCCCGAACATTTACGTAAGGCAGAACAGACGCGCAACATAAAACGCGAGAAAGCATCGCTTCTCTCGAGAATTTTCCATCGCTTTCCTCGGCGCTGCCCTCCGGCGTGGGAAATTTTTTAAAATCACCTCCTCTTTTTATTTCAACCTTTTCGTTCACCGTTCACCACGCTCTCCCAACCAAGACTCGTCGCATTTTATCTGCAACGCAATAACCGACGCTATCGTCCCGCCCGCGAAATGTTTACCGTGCTTATATTTGCTACGTAAACCGCGCGCGTTCTCGTTGTCCCCGAAACGTTCAAAATTTTCGACTGCCCGCGTAAAGACACAATTTTACATGAGGCACAATTTGCATAATTGCCGGCCACATTATTCGTTTTACGACAGGCAGGCGCGAATGAATTGTTAATTTCACTTCGAAAGTACTATTCGTATCGCGGGTAAAAAGTGCAATAAAGGGGATTCTTTTGGACGGTGCATCGGTAACAAAATGAATTGAATTTTTAAACCTTCCATGATTCGTGCCCCGTACCCGTTTGTTCCTCTCTGCCTACTCTCTCGGCAGTCGCCGCCTGTTTTTTCCATATTCAAACCCGTCGACTGTGCCTATTTCAATCTACCTCGCACCCACACCCACGCACACGAACGTCCACCATCCACGACCATCGTCTCCCGTTCAAACGAACTCTTCCTTCCATTTCACTTCGCTCGAAAGGAAGCCGAAAACGGCAGTTCCTCTTCCACTTTCTCCACGTTCCGCTTCCACTACCTCCTCTCCCTTCACTTTTCACTACACTCCTCCTTCCCACCCTTACAAATCCTCGGGAAAGCTCCATAAAGCTCGGATGCCCCGGAGAACCCGGAGGGAGTCTAATCGCGTCTCGTTAAAGTCCGTAGACAGTCGATGTGTTTCCTCCACGGTGCAACTTACAACGAGATTGCGGTCCGTCCCCGGTGCCCGGGAGCCACGGACGCATTTGGGCTATTCATCAGGTTAATTGACGCCGTGTCCTCCGGCGCCGAGTCGCGCGCGTCGCGACGCCTCTCCGCGAGAAAAGCAAAAGTCCATTCGGTCTGCCCACCCGAAAACGATCCTGTCTATTTGCCTCAGTATTTTCCATTGGAAGCACGAGACTTGGAAAGAGAAACGAGAATTAAGACGAGGAGAAAAATAGAAAATATTTTACCCAAGCGTCCGGACTCTCCTCACTTTATTTCACTTGTTCCACGTATCTTTTATTTACCATTTCGACGATCTCCTCTTCTCGCGAGCTATTTTCGAATTTATTTCTTTCCTCGTATCCGCGAATGGACACCACCTACATGTCGAAAATTCTCGGTGCACTAATTATTTATGGGCGACAAATGAATCGCTCGTGTTTGACTTACCGCTCGAGTCTATCCCGGCCCGTTGTCGGAGCAAACATACGTGGCGAATTGTAAATAGACGGAGATATATTCTTGTCGCGTGCGCGACGTTGCGTTTACGACTAGACGATGAAAAAAAAGGGAAAGTAAAAACAACATTCACGAGTGGAGAATACAAAGGAGCAGAAAAGGGCGGTTTTGTTTGGTCGCACGTGAGTGGATAGTCCCGGCGATTGGTCCGCCAAGCCGAGCGGATTAATACTCATCTCTTCTTCACGTGAGATCGATAACTCGCAACGAATGCTTCGAGCACGTCGCGCGCCTTTCGTTCGGTTCTTCGATGTTTTTCGCCGTGTATTTTCGCACAAGCACTGTTCGTTCATGGAGGGAGAATGTTTGCATCGGACAAGTACCAGCAAATGTTCGTTTACACCTACTTTTACACGATTCGAACAGGTCATCGAAACAAGTAGATATTATCCATGCACGGTCGGACATTACAGTCAGTCCATTCGCTCGAATTTCTCGTTGGACTCCAAAACGAAACTCACTCGACGTCACATTCCAGTAGCATACCATTTTAAATTACACATAATCGAATCTGTAAAGAATTCGCCACTCGTTTCACGTTACATACCATTCTAATAATCCCGGCTGTGGAATAGTCAGAATTTAATCGTCGAATTTTATATCCGCCACAAGCAGCGTACCGAACATTCTCCACAATTATACAGAATGTTAACGTATATAAACATTCCTCTCGCTTCCTGTCGTAATAAACGATTACGAACGAATATCCGCACGCGTATGCTCTTGGCGTCGGGACGCCCGGAAATTTAATTACCGCAAAGCCCCGTGGCATGTTCGAATAACCGCGCCAAACAAAAGTTTCGGACTCTCTTTCTCTCTCTCTCTCTCTTTCTCTCTCCACTCCGGCGTACCCTTCGCGTCGTCCGCAGATAACGATTACAAATTACCCCTTGGGAGAGGGCGACGCTCGCGGACGAGAAACAGAACGGAGAAAGGTACACGAGAGAAGCTGCGATAAGGAACCTCGTGTACGAGCGGTGAAACGAGAAGTGGAGAAGATGGAGGAGAAGAAGAAAGGACGAGGAGGTTTAGCAAGGGCTGGCCGATTAATTCCGGGAGAGATTCGCTTGGGAGTAAAACGATTACTCGCGCGGAGGACGACGAAGTCAAGAGAAAAGGAGAAGAGGAAGGAGAAAAGGAAGAACCAAGAAAACCGTGGAATGCAGTCGTGAATCCATCGAGAACTCGAGCGTGCTGTCTTTCGATTTTCGATTCTCTCGATGCTACCCCCTACGTAGAGCGAGTGGCAAAGGGCTGGTAAATGCGGAAGCGTCGTGGACGTCGCGTCGTCGCGTGCGAGCGACCGCATCACGATATTACCATTGAATTTTCGGAATCTCTCGCCAATAAATCTCGAGGAGTACGTGCCGATCGTGCCCCGAGGCCGAGCAATTGGATTTCTCACGGATTCCGGCTCTCGCCCGATCGACTATCTGTTTATTCTCCTCGCACATTTCTCCTAGCTCTTCGCATCTTTCTCTTCCCATTTTCTCATCCTTCTTTTTCATCTACGATGTGCTCGTTCCACGCTAATGCATCTCCTCGTCCCTCCCAGCGATAGAAAGAACGTATTTTCGATCGGTGAAACTAATCGAGATAAATGAGCGCCCTCCATCGGCTCGGTTCGCTCGCGTTGCTTGGACTCGCGCGGACGAAAGGGGAGGAGGTAAATTCGAGTAGAGGAGTGAAGCGTGAACGTGGGTGCAAAGGGGTGGACGCTTGAAAGTGGAAAGGACCGGGGACTATCATGGTATGTATATCGGACGTTAATTAATCTTCGTCCTGTCCGCTAGCGCCATCGAAACCTGCAAAATTGTCGTAGCGCGAGCGAATCGATGCGACGGCCTGATACGTGACTGACTTTGACTCCAGAATCCCGTGCTTTTCGCGAACGAACGGATGGATCGACGGACGGTGTTGAAATCGGGCGTCTGGAATTGATTTTGAATGCCTCGTCGGCAGTGGTGAATGCTGGAAGTGCGAGCAACACGATGCCATGGGCAGGCTTGTTACGAGGGGCAACGAGTAATTGCCACCTGGACACGATTTTACGCGAGAAGAAGCTGGACTTAAAAGCCTGAGTTTGCTTTGTTCCAAAAGATTGCAAAAATTCGAAGCGGGGATTGATTGTAATAATTATTATCGACACAGAAACGTTTCATTCTCTCCTTTCACGATTGCCGGAGATAGTGAAAAAATTTGGAATTAAGAACTGAAAAAATTCTGGGGTGAGTGGAGATGGGTGACGTCGAATTTTCTCTTCGTAGAAATTGCCAAGGGAATGATCGCCAATTAGTGAAATAAATTCCTACCTTTGAATGACTTCTCTCTGCCGCTCGAACACTTTTTTCCAGTGATCCCTGTCGTTCGTTACTTCCTCCAATCTCGCCCTCGTCTCAACGCTCGCCTTCATTCCATCCTCGTTCAATTTTCGAAGATCTGGAACGCACGCACCACATTCGCGTCATTTTCTGGCGAGCTCCGCGCCGCGCTTCGTGCAAGTTAACAGTTATGAAATTCCCTGCACGCTACCCTCCGCATCCGCTCACGTTCCACCATGCCCCACCTTAATGCACTAGTTTGCAAATAATTTGGCGGAGGGTGGCTGAGTGCACGACACGCGACGCGTGTATTATACCGCGCATGTTCTCAACAGTACGATGTGGGAACGTGCGATACGGACTGTATAATATCGACTGCCACGCCCGACATTCGATTTCGCGCACGTGGCAGCTCGATCTTGAGTGATCTAGGGAATTTTAGGAAAAGAGCGAAGGAGGTTGCGTGAATATCGAAACAGATGGTCACAAAATGAGAAACCAAACGACTTAATCGTGAGTAGAACAAAGATAAAGATAATTGGACAATTCACCTTCATTCTCAATAAATTCTGATCTTTCCACGACGTGCTTAATTCTTCTACAACATTACTTCGTCCTTCGACGAATTTTCACGCGTTGCGATTCGGTGCTGCGAAAGTTCACGCGATGGAGTTCGATCGTGTATCGAAATTACATTTCCCTCCTTCTCCCCTCGAGGGAAGCTCCCTTCGAATATCTTTTTCCTTGCGGCTAAAAGGACGCGGTCTACCGAAACGAAAGTTGGTAACTCGCTCCGCCGATTAACTCCCTTTCTTTCTCACTCGCCTCACCTCCGCCAATTCGCTTCTCGACCCGCCTGTGACTCTATCTCCGCGCTCTATCCCGATTCTCCTCTTCCTCCTCTCGCTCCTCCTCGTCCACGGCAAAAGTCCGACCGTGCGCACAATATATATGCAAATCGTCGACCCGATCGCAGCTATTTCATTAAAAGTAAAAGTTTCGAGGCGGTCGCGGCACCCGTTCTCGACCTGCCGATATTTTGCATTGGACCGGAGGACAAAGTGGCCGTGCAAAAGTCTCGTCCTTCTCGTGGCCCGCGTGTCTTCAAAGACGCGAAAACAACGAGAGAAAAAAAGAAAAATTCGACGCGCTCGACGATTGTGCGACTGTCGAACGAATAATTTCTCCTCTTCCGGAAGAAAGCTACGGAGGAATGTAGAGGCGAGAAACGACGGCGGGCTTACCTTTACCCTCGCGCTCCGAACTCTCGAGGTCGGCCTGCAAGCGCTTCTGACATTGCAAGTTTATCAGAAAGGCTCGTTCCAACTGAACGAACTTGCCGCGGAATTCGTAGAGATTCTCCCGCAATTCCGCTGATTCCAGCTCCCGTGCGTGGAGACGTTCCAGGAGATCCGCGCGAGTCACGTTCATCGTTCCAAAGGAACGATCGGGGTGAAAAGTAGGGGCGGAAGAGAGAACGATCGGGATGTATCGGGAACGCAGCCACTTCGCACGCTTCTCGCGTGCCGGGACTCCTACTGCGGAAAGCAGTCGCTTACTTTCGACGTGACAACGCCATTCTTTGACTTCTTTCTCTTCTTTCCTTCCGTCGTTCTATTTCGTACTCCTTGCGGATAAGAAAATTCTGCAGACAAGGATCTCTTCCGACCACCCTCGCTGACATCGAACTGTTAACCAACGTTACTCAATACCCGCACTCGAAGCCACTGTATAACTAACCAAAAGTTATCCTCGAGGAACCCTCTCGACCGATGGAACTACTCAGATAAGGAAAACGAATATTCCGCTCGTGAGCTGCTTTCGCTTACACCTCCTTCAATGGACCAGCTCGTGAGCAAAAGTGTCTGATACGAGTTTGATCTATGAGAATACGTTTATATTCTGAAATGGAAGGAAAGAATAATAATTATAATAAGGTAGCAAAATGATTTGGGTAACTCACGTTTAATACTGACAAGTAAGAAGATCGTGAAAATTCTTCGAGGCTCGAAGAAAAAGTGGAAGCAATCTTCGAACGCAGCTTGCACCCCGCAGGTAAGAATCCTGTCCAGAATGACGCGCGCCAGGGCATCGAGCCACGAACTCCAGGCGGATCTCGTTGAAGCGTAGAATAAACACGAGTTAACCTCTCGTCCCTCGGTCTCTCGCGAACGAAACTCGCGAGTGCATAGGATGATGCACGTGTGCGAAGTGCATAGTTATTGACACGTCGACGTTTGCATCGGAAGTTGTTTGCGATCGACTGATTGGATCGGAAGACGCCACCGCGGTAGGGTCCAATTTTCAAGTGGCGATCGATTTCGCGATTCGCGAGCGTCGATTAAACTCGATCGAGATTCTCCTCGAAGTTCCGATTCCGTAATGGACTTAAACGTTGTAACTAACGATTCGTAATGGGAACGATGGTTTCCGAGTTCGCAAAATGGTGAGGGAAGTTGTGGATGTAGAACGCATCCTCCCTGATTACATCGTTTCACGAACGAATTCGTTCATTACCGATCACTTCCGCCATGGAATCGCGTGCGAATGATTTGCAGACAGAAATTGTTTACGATCGACTAACTCGATCGAACGTTCTCTTCCTACGAAATGAGCTCGTACGCAACGCTTCGAACCGATCGTTTCTCGATCCACGAATTATCACGGTAGACTTCGCGAGCTTCACCGCAAATTTACGGGAAGGCTCATCGAACTGGAATTTATGTTAAAGGTCGCTAATTACCGTGCCACAAATATTCTACCCATTACCGATTCATCTTCCTCCATCTCTTTCTCTCCGTCTACATTTTCAACAATTTGTTTACTCCCCACAACAATGAGCTTCAAGTTCGTCGATTAATTCCCCGGGGATGTTATTGCAAGGGGGCTAACCATCCGCGCGAATTATCGTCCGGCGATGTTGCTCGCCCGGCAACAGGTTAAATTTTTTCGAAAGGGAACATCGACGATAATGTCGCCGATAAAATTAACAGAAGTGTAGGCGGGAGCAACGCGCGACACCCGCCCGTGGCCAATTCCACGGGTAATAACAAAAACGTATCGATAACGCTCGTAGCAATACCATCTGCGACACAATCGTGAAATATGTCACGGTGCGTTAGTAAAGGTAAAGCTTATCGTTCGTGATTTCAGCGCGCATAAAGCGTTCCCGGGGCGAGGCCGGAGAAATAACGAAGAAGTTTAAATAATGTTACGCTATGCGAGGGACGAAGAGTGGACGAGGGGGTGGCAGTAGGAAGGCAGTAACCCTCGGGATCGTTTGAATTTTAATGCGAAATATCGGAAGCCGAGCGAGTTGCCGGCCCCATGGGAATATTGCAAATCGGAAATATGGATGCGCGATATTTAATAAATCTACAATGGTGCGCGGTGAATCAATTTAATGCGCTCGGTGCATCGAGCGCGACGAGGCCGAGCGGCCAAGGGAATATATCGATGGAATTTCTGGGAGGGTCGCGCATTAGCCGAATGACCAGGCCAGCAGAGATGTAAGTCACGTGGCCGATCACTCGTGACCGATCCGCCCGAAATTTCTCCCAATCCGGATTCGGACCCACCTCTCCGAAGCTAATCGGGCCACCTAACTCCGACGCGATCGTAAATTCGTCGCAAGTCCTTCGGACGAGCTCGTGAAACGAACTCTCCGATATTCCAGGCGGGTCTACCAAGGAATTCTGGAATTCCACCGGGCCGCACGGCGAGCCGAGAATTTTTCTTAGGAATTTCAATGTCAATCTGCATTGGAAACTCCTTGGTGATACAGATCTGTCTTCGAGAAGACGGATTTTTCTCGAAGGATATTTCTTCGATAATTTACTTTCTTCTCTCTTCGTATTTTTTTAGATCGAACGGAGTACGTCGAGGACCTTTCGACCGTGCGGTGGAGAAATCTTCGGAGATTCTCTCGGACGCTCGCCGATCCACGTAATCGAGCGTCTAGGGTGTCGTCCACTTAAATTGAAATTCCTTCCAACTTTTCCATTAACGCCCGAATCGCCCCGGAGTTTTAAGTGGCATGGCAAATATTCTCTGGAATTCTCCTCGTCCTCCTTCTAGCCGTCGTCTTCCACCTGACGTCGTTCTCAGTCTCGTCGTCCTTGTTGCCGTCCTTGACTGCGCCGGAACGGAACGCGCGCGCGCGCGCGCCACGGTAGACGTATTTGAATAATGCGCCTGTGTCGTCTGCCGTCGAAGCGGAGTCAAAGGGGAAACTATGTACCCGTGGAACACGGCCTCGCCAGGATCACTCCGGATTTCTCTCGTGGTTCCTTTAAATGCCGCGGTCTGCGCAGGACGAGATGCACCCTCGTCCTCTTGCCTCGGTCACGAGAGAATTCGAAGGAGTTGTTTGGCGAGACTCGGTTCGCGAAAATTCTGGCCTTGGCTAGTAGAAGAATTTTTTTTGCTTCTTTCTCCATTTTACCGAAAGTGTGGAACACGTGGGTATTAGGATCACCGAAGTAGGGCTTTCGAACGAGCCGGAAGATATAGAGTATATTTTGAGGCTGAAATTTTGTTCGAAAGGTTTGTACGATTTTGATGTTATTTATATGGGTTTTCGTTGTCTCTCGGCAATGTTGACTACGTAAAAACCGTGGATAACGATACGCAGATTATTCGGGAATTGAGTGACAAGGGTTACGCGCGAATACACGAAGGAAGCAAATGATGCGATAACGCTGATCGATAAGAGGATTATTCACGCGCCACACGGCACCGTCATGTACGACTCTCGACCTTTGTTTCCTCTACATCATCGACGGTGTTTCCACAGATGTGTGTCTAATGGGGATTACGTCTCGAGGATGTATAGACCGTGTGGACGGTAAGGGAGGATCGAGGAGTAGGATGAGAGGAAGATGAGAGGACGGGCTTAATAGACGTCTGCAACTGCAATCAGAGAAACTCGCGTTAAACGCATTTCAGAATTTACCTTATGAAAACTGACGTCAACGATTCAGGGGACATCGTTGAATTTCGTATGGTGGGACCTTCCTCTAACAACGTTACCTATATCGTTTTACTGATATTCCGTGCATTCGTCGATTCGTGTACAGGCGAAAATGAAATTAACGAGGACAGCCACTAAATCGATACAATCCTTGAAGGCTGCACGATGTGCCGTAAAAGAAATGAAATTAAGGGTCTTGCAGCCCTGCCGAGTGGAATGATGAATAATGGCCGATCGTACCAGAGCGCCCAAGTAGAAACGTGTCGCGAATCTTACGAAGGTACGCATGAGCGCGAAGGAATCAGGGGTGGCCAATATTTTCCAAATCTCGTTTAGCGGTTACGACCGTGCCGCATTCGGCAGGTAGTTGCAGGGCCTCCCAATTACAACCTCCCTCGTACTTTATCTTTGCCAATTGGCAATTCGAACCATTGGCTTCAGGCAATCTTTGGAGAAACATTAAACTTTTCGATCGACGCTACGAATTTCGCGCAGTTACCAGTGAACACACGACGCGTCGCACTAGCGTACAGAAAAAAAAAAAAAATAGAAATCGCAGGACGATAATTATCCCTCCAATTTTAGTTCGCAGAAATTTCGTGCGCGATGGCTGAAAGAGAAATTCGTCGAAAGTTTCTTTTTCTACCGCGAGGAAAATTCTATAGCATGCCGCCGCGTAGCTCTGACAATGTGGACAGCTCGACAAATTTTGCTTCGCTCTAACAAGCGCGTCCTCGCACGTTTCCTGCTAAAGTCACTCCGACAACGTGAAACCGATCCGCTCTCTGTCTCTCTTTCTCTCTCTCTCTCTCACTCCCTCTCTCTCGGCACATCCTGAAATTCTCTGGCGCGTCTACCTCGCACACCACCTTCGCTTCCAGGGAGGTCGGGCGTAGAATCGAGAGCAACGCGAACGCCTCGCGAGCTTCATCGATGCCCACGCCAAAATTGACGAGGCTCCTACGAAAGCGTTTCCACCCTCTTCGGAGTGTTCGAATGCCCGTGGAGGACGTGTCGATATGAGATGGCACGAGCGAGCCATCGAATGACGTCTCTCCAGTCGCATGCAAACTCCTCCTCGAGACTCCGGTGTCCCTTAATTCTTCCATAAAATTTCAAGTCTCTCGGCACTCATTCGCCGAACAATGCCAGAGTCACTTGTTGAATCGTCCAGGAGGAGTTCGACGGTCTCTCGGTAAGAAAAGATCTTTCTCTCGGCTGCAAACGAATCAAGAGACGAATTTTACACGAACGATTATTCCGCGTTGCAGACTCAGAGAGACTTACGATTCAAGGAAAAATGATTCCTTCTTCCCTCGTCAAATCCTCTTCAGTCGGTGGATTCCATTATAGAAGTGGAACGAACGTGTAAAAAAGACGGAGCGTCAAATACATTTTGCTCACGTGAGGTTGCGCACAGCACCTAGGAGAGAGACAATTACCGCGATACCATTAGCAGTGGATATTCCGCATCTCCGCGAGGGAAACTTTCCTCCACGGTGGCCAATAGCGGTAGTGGTGGTGGTGGCGCGAAACTCCACGGACATAGGTCAGCCGGTGGGAGTTGTCGCCATTATCGCAGTTACAACTACTCAGAAGCCATTGCGAAATTCCACGCTCGGTGGCAAGAGCATCATGAGCATCACGGGATGGTGGAATCGAGGGTGGAGGAAAATATGCGAGGTGGAAGAAGAAAAATGAGACGTAGGATCGGCAAGCGTGGTTGTTGCTGCGTTCGATTACTCCGAGTGCACTCGCTCGCTTATGTATAATCGATACGCGAGAACGAGATAACGAGGTCGTGCGAATGAGACGAGTACAACGTGCGCGCATTCGCGCATTCTCGTAGGAGGCATTGAACGCGAGAAGCCGTGGAACGGAGAGGATCTATCATTTGGAACGTCTAGAAGGCGAAGAACAATGACCGCATTACCTTGCGCGCGACGTATAATAATTATTCTCGTGATTGCAGCCGCGCCAGATGACGTGCGATCGTAAATTAAATTACCCTTAAATTACCACCAACCCTAGCGCACGACGACTGGAATTGCTCGAAAAGGGGACGAGGCGCATTCTCGAAGAATGATTTATCGTGCCGCGTGATTTCTCTTCCAGGTCGAAGAGGTGAACGTGGGGGAGGAGCTAGCACCGAGAAAGGAGGAGAAAGTATCTCTCTTCTTTCCAGAGTTTTACGCGAATGTGTCACGCTAAGAGTTCGCAAACGTATCGCGCGCGAGTAGCGCACAGAGGGAGAAGCTTCTCGCCATTTTATTACGCTCATGGAGCGTCTCGTCGCGCGGTGAACTTAAAAGCGACGGTGGAGCTTAAAGGAGGGAAGAGTACGAGGAAAGAGAAGGTGGAAGATGAAAAAAAGAAGGAAGCCTGGCGAGCGTAAATTCTTTCCGAGTGGTCGGGGCCAAATTACCGGCCGTCGTTCTCCTTACATTCTCTCCAATCCCTTTGCCCTTTGCCCTTCAACAGGTCCTTTTCACCCTCAGCACCCTCTGTGCTTCCGCGTGTCCCTTAGTTTCGCCATTTTCACCGACAAGCTTCAACCAACGACGTTGCATTATACGGACCGTTATTTATGCTGCCTACGGGTACGGCGCCTGTATTTCTTCGGGCTTGTAATATTTTTTCGCTTACCGATGGTACCCCGTGCCACGTCAAGCCACGTCACCATTCCTCTCTTTCTAGCTTTTCCCTTTTTCGCGTCGTCTCATTAACGAACTTCGTCCTCCGTCCTGCGCCCTAAAAAAAAAAGAAGCTCGAGAAATCCGAGCCCCGTGCTGAACTTACAGCGCTGCGATTTACGACATGCTCGTTCGCCAGGTGGACGATGCTAAAGAGAAAAGAGACGGAGAGAGAGAAGGGAGAGCCAAGGAGCGAGAAAAGCCGCCGATGCCTCGTCGCGCGTTTTCCAATCTCGCGGATGTCAAAGTTTAATGAAGTTTCCGTCGTCCGGTCACGTAAGATTTACAGGCGGATCTCTTGGATAGAGATCGACGGAGAGGTGAGAGTAGAGGGTGATAAAAAGTGTGTGGAAGTAGGGGAACTGGTCAATGTGCTTGTAATTACATGGGTTGATCACGCGTGCGCGATATCTCAGGCACCATGTTGCACAGAAGTGATGGAAAAAAATGGCGCATCGTCTGGTAACACGCTTGTAATTCTCCGTCCCTGAAGAAAATATTCAGACCGGAAACGGATGATCGCGTCGCGTAATCCGGACACGAGAGAGTAGTCTATCTCTGGCGAAAATCGAAACGTGGAAATAATCCAAAGCAACGTGACTGCCACCTCGCCACATCCCCTCCTGCTTCCAGTCTCAATGACAGATTGAACCGTCGGTGAACGAGCCTCGCTCAGGGGTGGAAACGAATTATGGTGTTCCTGGAAGGCCGAGGAAGTTTCATTGGGGATGGCGATGGAATACCGAGCTGATAATGGCTGTATATTTTGTAGGATGTCCCTAGGGGACACGAAGGGAGACTTGATTTCCGACGAGAAGTTCTGGGACAGGGTGGTGAACGCGAGATGTGACTGGCAAGTTCATAGGGCAAACGAGTTTTTCTCTTCACTTGGGGAGAAGAAGAGATATGGGAGGCTGTGATGTGGCCGAATGATGCGTGACCAAGGGTCTCGTTACGCGCGTAATGTCAAGTCTACTGGGAGAGGAAGATAAATTTCGGGGGTAATAATCACTTTGGGTGAAGCTTTTCGTAGTTTCACCGCGTCATCGGAAAATAAGGAAGGTAGTGTCTAATTCGAACAAACATTCACCTTCAACTTCCTCCAATGAACCCTCTCTCGAGCAAAAAAAAAGAAAAATTAAGGTCGACTTGTCGATTGAAATTTAAGAACCCCTGCTACGAGTCTTTTTCAATGGACTCCTCGACACGACAGGGGGATTTTCGATTTAAACGAGGGTTCGACCCACCCTTCCATCCTATATCGCGAATCTTCCAAAGCATCTACGAACTCTCGGACGGAGGAGAGACCTAAAAACCTGAGAAATGCTTTAGGAAGTAATTCCAGTGGGCTTACGAGGGTAGGCCCACAATGTCTCGAAATGATAGTCGCGAGGGGTGGTAGAGGGTGGCCGTTGGAGAATCTCGACGGGGATACTCGATGGGATCGGCCTTGAAACCAGTGGGAGCAACAGGTACGTATTTTCGAGAAAACCGCAAAACTTGTAGACGGAAGGAAGGATCTGACACGAGTGGAACGAGTAGGGAGCAGGAAGGGTGGACTAAGAGGTGGTGAAAGTTCGTGAAAGATTCCACGACGAAATTCGCGCGGACCTACTGCGGTAGGACGGTGTCGTGCTACTTCGCCACATAAATTCTCCCGTCTTCCAAAGTCATCTCGTCGTCGCCTGTCTTCGAGTACCGTGTTGTCGATGACGTCGCGCTCGTTCCAGCTCTCGCAAATCGCCTTTGTCAATTTCGATCGCGAGACCTCCTGCGTAGGTCCTTGGATTCAGCTCTCTGCGTTATCCCCGGGAATATTCGGCCGCTCCGGAAGCAGCTTGTTCCAAATGCAATTGTAATGAAGGATTTGCCTAAATGGCGAGCTCTCGCCTGCGTCTCGTTGTTACAGGGAGAAATGGAAGGATTAATTATGACCGACGGATTTGTTCTAATACCTCGGAGTGCATTCTCGCGTTAGACTGTCCATTAAGAAATTTTCAAATTCCACCTCTCCACTTTGCTAGAAGTAAATTGCATCGTGGACCTTACGTCAGAGACCATTGTTTAGATTACATCGATCGAGATTGTGCACGAGAATTCGTGGCTCGCGCCTTTTCCCCGCTTGCTTAAAATATCGACCGTGCCGCGATCCTCGACAATGCCCACTCGAGAGAGATCACTCGAGCTCACGTTTTATTTGCTTGCGCTAGAGAGGACCACGTGTACCCGCTGTACATCTGCATGCCCGTGGAACAGTTTCCAATTTCAAATGTATCACGCGAACGTTTCAACCAAAATCCAATTCTCCGTGTTAATGAAAAATTTCGCATCAATTTTGCCAGACTCTCGTGTGCAGTCTGGCTAAGACATAGATTTTTCCCTGGGTCGTTGGACCTTGTGATTTCGACTGAGTGAATGGTCGTGGGATGGCCTTCGAAATCAGAACCCACCCTTCTCTTCTCGGTGGAAGGCAAGAAGGGCATAAATCGTTGGGGTGGGGCGAGAAAATACGGAAGGATCAAGAGCACCGCCCTATGAGCATTTGACCAAAGGATTATACCGGCGCAAGGGTGATAAACGCTTACGAGGAAAATCCCGCGTAATTTTCTACTACCTCTACTCGCCTTGTGCCATATTTTTGGAATAGCCCTATGAAACTCGCTGAAACGAGCTCAACCCCTTTGATCGCGTGCTTCGACGAGTCGGCGCTGGTAGAGGACGAAGAGGACGAAAGGAGGACACGTGAAAGATTGAGGAACATTCGTGGCACTCAAGCTCGTCCTCTCAGGTACGCGCGAAATATTCAGACTGACCCTGAACGCGTGACATCGAAGTCAATCGACGTCAAAGGATGCTTCGCTCGCGTTGTGACCCAACAAGATGCTTCTAGGTATTCTCGATACCTCAATTCCTTAAGCTTTACCTACACGCGCTGGTGTACTTTATACGGCACGAGTACGAAAACACACGAAAAAACCTTTTATAAAAACACATTTTTAGGCACGACCGTAAAGGGAGTGACTTATGCAATCGCCATCCTGAAAACCGTTCGTGTGTGTGTGTGTCCGTGTATATCCTCGATTTCCGGAAAATGGCTGAACCGATCGGGACGAAATTTGGCACAAAAATCAAGTACATTACTGTGAGTTAAGGTTACAATAATAGTACATTACAATAAGGTTTGTGAGCCGCCATCTTGAACCGGTACAAAATGGCGGCAAATTCATATATCGAAAAATTCATATCTTTGGTACTATTCATTGGACCCCGATAAAATTTTACACGTACATGTACACGTATACAATGACAATTACTGGAAATTTTCAAATTTTTTGATTGGCCGAATGAAAAATGGCCGCTAATTCAAATCTTTAGTCCAGTATTCCGGCAAAACGACTGACCGGATCCGAACAAATTTTGGCATGTACATCGAGTATATACCCATTTGGTGCCACGAAATTTTATGTACCGCCATCTTCAAGCGTTTCAAAATTATGGGAAATTCAAGTATGGAAACGTGAGTTGCGCGGTCGTGCCTATGGCAGAAAGCGAAGCGTTTCTGCACCCGGTAAGGCGAGCGCGAAGCGCGAGCACCCGGCGATCGTGCCGACCACTAACCACCATTAGTTCTTTTTGGATTGTTTCGATATGAGTTTTTACAATGGTTTTCTTTCCAAAATAAATCAGTAAATAATTGAATTTTGTGTTTTATTCCAAATTACTTTCAACGTTGATAATTGCATATCGACGTATAAAATACACCATGGATTTATGTTATATTTCAGGGCGCGTGTAGTTGAAAATTAACCAAACATAATATTCAGCCGAAACGAATCTCGTTCTGGAAGCAAAATTCCCGTCGACTTCTCGAAAGGATCGACCTCGTTTTTGGCTTTCGGTTTCGCGCTTTAATCAATGTTCCCCTGTAATTATTTGCTTCCTATCGCTCTAATCCCTCGATTTACCCCACACCGTCGACAGATCGCTCTACAGGAAAAGCTCTGTCTCCGCGAGAGCGCACGTCGACGGAACTCGGTCACGTCTCGTTATTTACCGAAAGCTTCGAACTAGTTTCGCCATCCCTTACGCGATGAACTGTTCCTCCTTTCCACGTGACAGCCCCTTACGTACTTCGTACTTCGCCTCTCGCGTTTCCCGCACCCTATGTCGTCGTTAAGGAGTCCATTCGTATTTGTTGAGAGAGAGGACCCTGTCACAACTTTCGAGGCGGAGCTTTGGACCACCATCGGACGCATTTGCGGTGCTCGAGGTGTCCGCTACTCTGTTTTACGTTCCAGGACGAAAGACAGGAGCGCGAGGAAAAACGGAAATAAGCAGGACCGTTTACGAGGTTCGTAAGTTTCACCGAGCGGGAGACAAACGGGGCGAATCCGCGCGGTAAGAAAGATAGTGTCGACCAGGTGACAAATGTCGAGAGTGAGGATAGAAAGAGGAAAAGAAGGTGGGAACAGAAGAGACAGTGGAGGAAGACGTACGTGCGGTATTAGATGAAAATACCTGGAGGATTCGTAGAATCCCAAATGTTCATCGAGCGATGGAACCAGCGACGTGAACTTTGAGCGGCAAGTGGAGCAACGAGACCTGAATCGATTTACTTTTGCTTTCGCGGAATTTCCTTTGGTAAGACTGAAAGTTGCCCGAAGTCAAACTAGATTGGAAAGTGGAGAAGAACGCCGTGGAAGAAGCTACTGAAGCTGAAGTGATAACGCTCGTGCACTAATCCGGGATTAAGGTTGTCGTTGATCTTTGGCGATCGTCGAAGTCTCGCGGAAGTATGCAAACTGAAGTGACAGCGGAATATCGAATCGATTCTCAGGGATGGAACAGAAGAAAATGGTGAAGAGGAGGGACTCGTGCAGAAATAAAGGATAAAAAAACATTCTTACGTCACGAATAATCTAAATTAACTTATGAAACTCAAATTCATACGTTGATCGCAAAGAACAAAAGTACTTTGAGATCCACATTACTTCCTAAACGAGCTCAAACAGCGCACCACTGCGTTGGCCCAAGCAAAATCTCTTTACCTTCTCACCTGTGAAATCGGAAGCAGGCTTAAATTACTTGTACATGGAATCCTGCTCGCGTAGAATAATGGTGAGATGAGACCTCGAGCGAAGGGGGAGAAGAAGCCAGCCGAAGAAAGAAGCGGGGAGAAGTGGGAAGCCAAAGTGCACTTCGGGCCACTTCGAGAGGCTTTACTGGGACATCACCTAGCAGGAGGTTGGGTGGGTACACAACGTAGCCCGAAGAAGGGGCGAAAGGTAACGCAAAATAAGTTTCGAAAAGCTTTTAGCCGGTGGATGTAAAAGTCCTCGGAGTTCCGTGGGTTGACCATCGGTACGTTGCGAAACCTGTAAGGAGATTAAAGGCGGTGCCCCATCGGCGAGGCTCTTTTCCACCCCCTTGGAAACGATAGCGCAAAGGTATCGCGAGAATGCTAATCCTCGAGGATTAATCGATCGGATATCGTGTCGTTCGAGGGTGAGGTGATCGCGACTCTCCTTTCATTTATGAAGTTTTCACTCGATGGAGCGCCCGATGGAGTCGATGAAAGTCGGCGGAAGAAGTGTTGTGTATCGAGCGATTAGCGCAACGGCCGAGGGTATCCTCTTCGGAAGAATCGAAGTCGAGGGGATCGATGGCGTGGAATGTCGACGTCGTCTCGAATATTTATGGTGGACGAAGAAAGTAGGATGAAGCTGCGCGAAGAAATAAGAATCTTCTTCCTAGCTTGGAAGAACCATAGATACGAACAGCATACTTCACGCTTTCTATGCCTGGTTGATTCTACAGGCGCATCTAACTTTTCCATCTTTCTCCAAGGAACTTCCGCTCCCATGACGCGTCGTAACGGAGAATCGACAAGGGGTCGATCGCAAGCCACCGAAGTAGACCGAGGTCTCGGCTCTTAACGCAAATGTTCACCGATTCGGATCCTCTCCTGTATCGCATCGCGCCCCATTACACCGTCGGAACGATCCGACGCTCGATTGGCCGGGCGTCGGACGACACGTCCAGTCCTTCTCTCTCTGTCTAGGACGCCATCGGAAATTCTAATCTCTGCCGTGAAACGACGACGACGACGACCAGGACGTTCGACGAAACTCACGATCGAATCGACCGCTCACGGATATCTTAGTTAAAGCTCCCCAGATTCGAATGTTTCCTCGTAGAAGCGGCTTGGAACGTAATGGAGCCGACACACGAGCGTGCTAATCAGCTGTAGCAAGCACGGTCCATGGACATGGCACGAGGGAAAGGACGAAGTAGTATTTGAACGATGCGAGACAACGTTGGGATGATGGACGTTTAATTATCGATGCCCACTATCCATGCTTCACGATCGAGCTACCGTGTTAGAAGCTCCGGAAGATACCGAGAGTTCAGTCCGAGGAGCATCGTGAGATTGAGTGCGGCTGGTCTGTTACGGCTTTCGTGGGTAGACCCCGCAAGGGCAAGGCTATGGGTCTCTTGAAAGTGGAAGTTGCCGGGAGGAAGGGCGAATTAAATTGAGGGGTGAGTTGAGAAACGGCCCGCGGGGCAAAGGCACGGGATGCTCCGTCATGATCGATGGAATCGCAAGAGTTCTCTAATCTCCGATGGAGTTTATGTTGTTGTATCGAAGTTGAGGGGTGCTGAGAAGAAGTCTCTTCAAGTGAGAACATGATGTGAGTTTATCGAGTAAACCGTGAATATTGAACGAAACCTGTTCTCAAATAAGCAACGATCTTTAAATTCATTTAATTTCGTAGACACCTTGGTTAAATTATCCCAGATGAATTTTCCACCCCATTCTAAATTCTACTACACGTTCTGAGGATCGTTGTCCAAACGCTCGTTCTACATCGCTTTATAGGCAGCACGGTGGGAATTGGTTTGGAATTCGGAGGATCGTACTACTGGAGAGGGACTCGATCAGCATGACCATTATGAGCCTGGGTACAACTACCAGGAGGGAGCACGTCGACGTGACGTGACAAGCTAAGGTGAAAGACCGTAGAAGAGAGGGTAGGAAGGGAAGGAGCAGCAATCGCAATGATGATCAATGGGCGCATCGACGGATCGATTCGACGATTCGGTCATTCGCGTCGATAACTACCAAATTTGGAGGATGATCGACGGGATCAGGGCGCAGCTGGACCGTCACTCTCTCTGGGATGTGCGTCGGGCGTACTGTGACAATCGCTCGTGCGATCACCAAACGCACGCATGTCCTTCCGTAAAGCGCGTGTTCACGAACGAAAGACAGAGTACACGCAGAGATAGAGAGAGAGAGAGAGGGGGGGAGAGAGAGGGAGAGAGAGGGAGAGAGAAGGAGACATATTGGTACTCGGTGATACGATGAGCGATGAATTATCGAAGCTGCCCTGTACAAGCGAGCACGAAGGATGTTAGTTCTGCTATAAATTTCACCCATCGGTCGGTTGACTGAATTCTGCAAACGAAAGGAGAATTATTAAACCTTACAAACAGGTAAACCCTGTTAGAGAAAAGTGGTGGGATGTTATCAAGCTCCTGTCGAATTATCAGCACTATCCACGTGTAATTCAAGGATCAGCTTATCAGCTGACGCATCTTTTAATTAGCCAACTATCCGATGATCGTTTATCGTGCCAAATCTACATTGCATCCACAATACCGCGAGACATTCACAAAGCTTGCGTGTGATCATTGGAAGTGATGAGAACGCGTCAACGAGTATCTACACGTTGTACAATGCTCCTATCGATTATTTGGTTTGCGATGATGTCACACTGGATCACTACAGAGCAGCACAGTGAATTCGTAAGACGACGAGCACGTCACTATCTCGCGCCAATGATAATCGGTTGCTCCAACGTCACTGTTCTATTCGCGCGGACGATTTCCCGACACAATTTTGGCGCGCCCCGTGAAACCCAACGCCATACCACGCTCGGAATGCAAAGCGAGAAGCTGATCGCTTCGAGGATCGTTCGGGCGTTAATTGACTCGTGGCACGAGACAATTTCGGTGGGGGAAGAGGCCCTACTCGAGCAGAGACGTTCTAATCGGAAAATGCATCGTGCGTGTACCGAGGAAGATGACAACGAGAAATCAATTAGGTGTACGAAATTGTTCAAGTGAACGTATAATTACCAAAGGTGATGACTTTTAATAAGTAGAACACTTGCATATTTTTTGTGAATTATGCATACCTTACAAGCGTCACTCTAAAACATTTTTAAGTCGTACCAAGTGACGTTTAATCATTCTCCAATTACTCACCGTGTATCGCATCAACGAGGTGTTGATTAGGAAGAGAATAAACACGAAGAGAATATTCCTGCCTGCGTTGTTTGTGTTACGGCAACGAGCTCGTGGTGCATAATACGTTCTCTTAAGCTCCATCGTCCCGCCTATTAGACGTATTAATTCATACGTTTTCCATTGATGGAAGAAATGAGGAAATAAAGAAGCGACGAGGAAAAGACGAGGGTTGGAAAGTTAATAATCGTCGCGCAATTTTATTTCTTAAGTACTTCAGAAACCTTTCAGAAAGCATAAGAGAGGAAAACAGTTTACAAATTTGCAAGTGGATCGATGAATGAAGAGGGTATTTAATGTAATCAAGTCTACCGCTCGTGTGTGCAATTAACCGGCAAACCAAGGGACGCGATTAGCTTTGGCTGTTGCGATAACGATGGTGGTAATGAGCGGTAAATTTGGCGGACGTTGACCTTTCCATAGGAATTTACCGCACTGTTCCTATCTGCCTAACGACCCTACGCCAAACTAATGCTAATCATTTCCCGCAACTTCCTGCCTCAACTCGCTACTTTTTGCTGGAATCGTTAATTTCTGCGTGAACCTTCGGGAAGCTACGTGGCCACCATACTAATTTCAATACCGATCGTTCCTCGTAACTTTCGACTCGCCTTGGGAATAAATTTACGAGCTACGCGAGCCATTCTAAATTTATTCCGTAATAGATAACAAAGGGAAAAATAAGGCAAAAGCAAATTTGCTAGATACGATTTAAACGGTTAATGGACAGGGTCATGAAAATATCGTCACGTGAATTGTTTGTTTTGCATTAGGGACTTCTTTTCGTGCTGACGGTCGCTTTGAGCAAAAGCGCGTGCAAAGCTCATTTTAGGGTACCTTCGTGCCCTCCTTTGTGTACCAGAGTTGGAGGCAATAAGGTTACAGCGAGGTATTCGACAAAGGGTTACGCGTCGTCGTAAATTTGTAGGGGCGTTAGGATTTGGGGCTTAGGGATATCGCGCATGATTAGGAATTAGATGTGCTTTGCATAATGGATGGGACGCCCTGATGGGGCGAGTAATAAGATAATAGACAAGCGACGAATCATGTTAATCGTGTTAAATTACACGCTCTTAACCCTTTGCGGACGACGACTTTTTCGGCCGGGTAAGGTAGCAGGACGAAGCGATTTTCGCAGATGCGTTGAGTGACTTACATGATGCAATAAAATGATCTTACATATAAATTACCTTTTAAAAACGTTATACACCGACTGTCGACTCTCACTCGCCACTCGTCCTGCCGCACGAAAAGCCGTGGCGACTGAGAGTCGTCTATCGTCCGCAAAGGGTTAAAGGTTTAAACAAAAAATTAAACGAAGGACGCGTGCCATCGTTTCAACGGAATTATCACAGACCAATTTTGCTAAATTTGGTAAAACGATATTATAAATCTAATAACAGTACAGATAACACGGACTCGCGCGATTAAATTGACAATTTACGAAAGAATTTTACATTTCAACGTGATCCCATGCTCTGACAAATATTACGTATTATACACAGAGATAACATGGCGATAGCGCATGTCCAATTCACAGGGCGATTATACGTCGATTGCATATTAATCCGTCACATTAATCGGAAAGTGGTAAATACCGTAAGGTATTTATTCCTCATTGCATTACTAATTTACATTAACGTACCAAGTTTGTCGAATTTTCGATTTACACCCAATCGACTCTAATTGTTCTCGCATTTGGATTAATATCGCTACCTGTCTATATGCAGAGACGCGAATCAAATTATCCGGCGTAACACTCGCGAGCGAAGTATTTGCACTTGCAAATTTCCATCGACCTAATTTTCTTCAATGTCTATGTCATCGTGCTCCTTGGAACACGTGAGTTCCAGCTGGCATGTAAATTCTTCAGTTTCCATTTAATGGAACGGTTTGTATCCTGGACCAATAGTCGACAGATACGTCTTCCGTTCGTTCGTGAAAACAATCTGGGCGATTTCGCGACTCGTGTTGCCCGAACAGATTGACGGGAAAGTTCTGGTCAATGACGATTGTTCACTCGTATAGATGTATCGCTTATACACACCGGGGTGCATGCAACAACGGGCACCCGACACTCGGTTGCGTTGCGGTGAGACGTTGAATTATATGGCAGGCAAAGAGGAAGAGAGGGAGAGGAAGAGAGAGAATACCACAACTGCATTCTAAAGCATGAACCAGCAGACCCGACTTAGCAAGTTTATAGGTCATCTCGCGCGTACCTTGCGGCAGTTTTGCTTAGAATACACACCCTGCTCTGATTGAGCAATTGAGTTTCAAGATTATAAAGCACGAAAATTTCAGGATCGAGTTCACGACCGAAGAGTGAACATTCGAAGGAAGACATTTAATTCAACGAAATCCAATTGTCCGGTTACCAGATGTCCTCGGTAAATCAATTTTACATCCTATAAGAAGTATTTTGGGATATTGAAGAAAATATACCGTTATCCTACACGCATACGATGCACTCTGAAAGAAGATAATGTCCACTCTTTTAACGACAGAATATCCTACGAAGTAGTAAGCGATATTTTCTCGTGAGGCGCGTCAGGAACATAACGCAAATGGCGCTCCTAAATTATTAATAACGTCGTAACGGTTGAAAAATCGTGTCTTCAAACGCCAGGCACTTCGTTCCATAAGCTTATAAGAGTATCTTCTTATAACTAATTTGGTCTCTGCGACCCACTCTTACCAGACAGGGAGGAAACGTTCGAGGAGAGAAAAACACTTTGAGGCTTCGACGCGTCGCTCTTGTTCGTCCCACAAGGACAAATCTCGAAGATTAATCAATTCCGCGTCGCATTTGAAGCAATCGATCCGCCTTTCTGTCTCGAGGTATCGAGAGACGCGATCGACGCCGCTCCAGTTTCACCTTGGACGACGCGATAGTTGTCTACAATCTTCTTGGCGGACTAATACGCAGCCCCTGTTCAATAATGACAAAAGGGGTGGTTCCTGATTACGCGTCGTTCGTCACATCAACGGAGAGAATTTCCTCTGCGAATTTCGTCCTGCGGAGAACATTTTTCTCTCGACCCTTTACATCCGTTGAAATCACGCAAGCGTGGGGAAAGAAATTTTTTCTTTCGCACGAGACATTTGAGCTGGAAAAAGAGAAGTCGTAGAAAGATCCCTGCTCGATTGGTTCGCGTAGCTGCTCGAATAAAAAGAGAACGAGGGCCAAGAGACGTCGACTGTTTTATTTGAAATATTAAACGCTAATTATGCTACAGGCTTCGAACTTTTAAGAGGATCCACTGTGCTTCAGCGCGTTCACTGAACTTCTCTAATTCTTCGATCGGTGCTCCCTCGTCGCGATTACTTTAAAAGGCAAGACGGATTTTCTCCCTTCTCCCGGCCGAAGCACTTTCGAAGGTATCGTAAAATTGCTTCTGCTCCGGAGAGTCACTCGCATTGTGGATTTTCGCGGGCGCGCGTCGTTTCTCGCAGTATTCCTTTCAATTGAAGGACGACAGTGCATTCGTCCGTCGTCCACCCATCACGGAATTTTAAAAATCCACCGAGCTCTTTACGCCCTCAGCATTTACCGCGCAGCTGCAATTTTCCGTGGCATCGCAATTTCTAATTTACCAACCCCATACGAGGGCGCGAGCGCATACGTCACAGCTCTCCCTTCTGGAAAATTACAGCCCTTACGGGGCATATTCATTCCACGACCGCATAATAAACTTTTCACCCTCTCTCTCTCTCTTTCTTCTCCTCCTTCTGTTCTTGCCACGAATAAAAATAGTAGACTGGCGCACCTTTTTCGAGAAGCAGCCGATAACGCATGGAGCGTGGCCAACAGTACGCTCGGTTCACCAAACGTCGTTCGTTCTCGACTTACGAGCGAACGATTCACCGAACGAGGGTTATCCTTCTCGCTCGTGCACCTGCTTCTGTTCCTTCCGTCGTCTCTCCACTCTCCTTCTTCCTCCGTTCTGGTCTAGAATGCGCGCGCGCGTGAGCTGCGTATTTTTCCACAACGTCTTTCGAAAATCTCACCCTCCGCTTCTTCTCCTTTCTTTTCTCCTCCAACGTCTCGCGTGCTTCTCTCGTCGCCGCGAAATATCGCGGAACGCATCCTTTATGGCTCTTAGTACTTTTCATCCCGGAGATTCTTTTTTACAGCTGCAAGGGATGGGGATAATGGCTGGAACTTCTTTTCCCCGGATGCTCGAGAGCCCGGGGACAATGATGGAAGTTCTCAGCGTCCTCGTCCACGCTGTTCTCGACTGCGAGGACGAGCTACTCGCGCGCGACAGTTTCGCCTCGCGGGACGCGGATTGGAGGCGAGGGTGTACGGTGGAAGCATGTGCGACGCGAATCGTCGGGTAATACGCAGGAATTCGAGGGTGAGTAAACTTCCCAACGAGGTATCTTCCTCGCGGCGGCCCTCGTAAAAATTTTATCGAATATCTTCGCTCCCCGTTGTCCGCCGCCAAGAGAGTTCGGTTTCATTTTAAACGGGAATCACGGTAAAGAGGGTGACCTAGAGCTCGACTTTCAATGGCCACCGCGCTAGCAACACTCCGCGGGTTTTTATTCGTTGCTGAAGAACCGAAGAGCGATAATAGCGAGTCTCAAGCGCAGCGTGCTTCCTTCCGTCCTGGAATTTAGAAGATTCATCGCGGGAGAGACGAGGTCGTTCCAGAATTTAAGTGGCCCGCGGGGAAATTAATGTTTACGAAGGATGGGAGTAGCGTGCGAGCTGGAATGCTTTGGATCGACGGCCGCGGCATAAATAGAGCGTCTAATATCGATAGTGTTCCATCTCTACTTTTTTACCCCATAGCGCATTCTCCACTTCCTTCTGTCTCGATCTTCCCTTCCCACTCATCTTTTCTCTTACCCTCACCACTCTCAGCCACCACGGTCTGTCCGCGTCGCACCGCTCGTTCTCTTTCCGCCCATCGGGCGGACGCCCCGGTCTTTCAACTGTACACCGAGAGAGGAACTGAACCGTCGAATATTACATCTCCTCTCTCTTTGAAGCTGCCCTACCACAGCTATCTGCTTGTGTCCCCGCATAACGATTTCTACTGCCAGCTTTGAAACCCACTTCGTCCACCGCTTCACCGCCCCCTTCTCACCCGTTCTCCTTTCTTCCTCTCTCTCTACCGTGCTCTTCGTCCCTCACGCTCGTCGTTCGCGAGCCTTTCCATCCGCGAGAGCTAGGCGAAAAGAGCAAAAGAGAAGGAAATAGAGTGAGAGTGGCACGGCGGGACAGAGGCCGGACTACCGTGAGCCGCACAAACGCGGAGCGCACGTATGGTGCGCGGATGGGAAGCGACGGGCGAAATTCTCGAGCGACGTAAAGGGGAGAATTCAAAGTTTCAATGTAATTCACAGTTTTACCAGCGGATCTGACGAGGGTTTTTCGTTAAATGCTCTCCCAACGATTGCTTTCCAAGCAGGGACTTTATTCGCTCTGCCATGAAATTCGTTGGTCGAACTGCTTCTCGCTGACGAGGTATCAAAAAGTGAGAGTAGTCGAAGCTGAAAAGGTCACGGTGCTTTGATAATTTCCACGAAGTCCTGAAAAATTCTCTCGATGGATCGTTTCGCTCTGGAAAAATTGTCGCCTTGCTTCAAGAGACCCCAATCTCCTTTATTCCTGACTACTCCGTAATTTAATTCGATTACTCGTATACATACCTAATAAATCCTCTAATTATATCCGACGCTCCAATCTTCGTTGATTGTCCGCTACTCTATCTAAAGTTCTCACCAAAAATCAATGCGCACGATCGTATCGGTCGTGCGGGAACGATTTCCGGCAGGGGCGCGTCCGTAGAGACTGTTGGGTTAATTATTAACTCCCCGTGTTTGAAACTCTACAAAGTTATCGTATCGGCGGCACACCAGAGCCGCACCATAATATCAGGGAGAAACGCCTGGGTGGAACGAACCCGCGTGAACACCGTTGCGTTGTAAATAACAGTAGCGGTGTAACCGGAGTAATTAGTATGGTGGTGTTGGTGTAAAGAAGGGGTGGGAAAGTGGCGAACGTTTGAGAGTCCCTTTTGCTTTTACGCGACGTTCTCGGCTCGGGAGGCAACTAGAAGCGCGAGAGAATTTGCCGTGGATTGTCGGAAGGAGGGACGTGAAATCTCTGATTATTCCGGAAGAAGGTAACACCGAAAGCTTATTAGATACTGTCTTTTCGAGAATTTTCCTTTCATCGACCCACCTCCTCGTCTCTAACATCCTTTCTTTTTCCATCCTTTCCTTGGCTTCTGACTCTCTTTATTTTTGCAAGCTAACTTCACGCACCACTCGAAAATTATCCATCCAGCCGTTCGGTCGAATGAATTTCCCAGCCGCTTCTGCGCCTTGTAGTCCGACTGGGCTTACAGTGCTAGTCTCCGCTTTTATATCGTTTAGCGCCGAGAAATTTGCATTTCAAGCGAACCCGCGCCTCCGAAAATTCTCGTCGAAAGCTCGCGCGCATTTTCATTCGTCCATTCGTGCCATTTGATCTTTCCTTTTTATTATTCGTACTATTCGTGCGTCGAAGGATCGGAGTTCTCTCCTTTTCATTTAATTTTAACGAATACGCCATCGACCACTTGCTCGCTTCGTTCATTCCTACCTTCAGTCCCTCGCGCTTGTAGACTCTACGACCTCTAATTAGAAGATCGCTTATACTTTGTTCCGTCTCCTCTAACCATTTGAAACGTATGCCTTCCCGAGAGCAGAGGAGACCCGAGAGATAGAGCAACGATGAGAATCTTTGGGACGGGCCACGTGCACTGGACATTTAATCAGGCTCAGTCACCGCGAGGACTTTCTGAGAAAGGGTACCGCCCCATTACCATAATTGCAGGCAGATTTTATTCCCCGATAGTGTAACGCGCCCTGCATACTTATTCCACGAGGAACCCCGACCTCGAAGTGGGACAATGGACCATTGTCAGTTAAAGACTGCGAAGACCACGGACTCTTACAGGAGGTGAAATTTGCAATTGGACACTTGGTACAAAATTTCAGGGAGATCTTAAAGCATTCTCGAAATCATTCGCACATTTCTCAGTTCCACCATGGATTAATCTGAGAATATACTAAAGCAAGAAGGGGAGAAACTACAAAAGTCAGTACTGACTTTCTTCCTTCCATTCTCCACGATTTCTGTTCCGATTTTAAATAAAAGATATCTCATCCTCGGAGAAGAACGGACGAGTCCATTGCACGTTGCGCAACGAGAATCGTGGAAAAGCTGTAAACGCAGCGCGACCGAAACGAGCAGCGGGTGGTGAAGCTTCCGCGAAGCGTCGCGCTCGAGGATTGGGGGCGCAGAAGGAAGCAGAAGGTGAAACCGACGGCGGGCGTCGTCGTTGAGCCAATGGAGTGGCGCGCGCGCGTCAAAACTCCGTCGACGCGAACGTCTGGCCCAGGACCCTTAGGGATCATAATCACTCCTGAGAAAGTCGTGAACGAAGTTCTTAAGCCCAATAACCCGCCTTTGCGCTTCAAACGTCCCTTTTAATCCTCCCTCGACCTCTCTTTCTCTCTCTCTCTCGAGAATCGTCCTCTCACCATCAGTCACACTCACGTCTACCCTCTCTTCTCTCGTTCTTCTACCCTCTTTTCCTCTCTCTCGATCTTCCTCTTCGAGATTCACCGCACAGTGGCAAGGAACACGACGAACGATCTGCAATTTTGAGAAACCGCTGATCTTCCATTCTACCCTCTCTTCCATTTTTCTCTCGCCACATTCAAATTGTTCTCGCCTCTGAGAAACCTCGAGAAAGAGAAGACACGACTGTCACGACAACTAAGAGAATTAGACGAAGAGGGAGACGTACGAGGAGGGTGGGGATGGTACCGGTGCGCGCGTTCGTCGCGCGCCGACTTTCAAGGTGGTGCCCCGAAGGCGCAACCCTGTGCCCGAGTTTCGGGGTGAAACGCGTGCGCGGGTGGTTTTAATCGGGGGCGGGGGCGCGGTCACGGGGACAGGACCATTGCTCTTCAGTTGGGTTTGGTACGCGTACCGCGACTGGCCTCCTGCGCCTCGGGGCTCCTCGCCGTCGTCGTTCCTCGGCACACGTTCGTTCGTTTATTCGTGCGGATACTTTTCCTCGTACCACTTCTCCTTTCTCTCTCATTCCTCGCGGTGAAGACCAAAGGACCTCGTGATCCTCGCGAATGGAAAGATTTCGACTGTCAGTACACCAAGGCCGATAGAAATCGCGCGCGCTCTCTTCGTTACTTCTCTTTCTCTCGCTACCCCTCTACTCGTGCTTACGTCGTCCCTTTGTTTCTCGTGGAAGAGTAAATCCGCGCGGATCGATCACCACCACACGCGAGTAGTCGAGTTGCCGTCGTGGCGTGAGCCGATGGAGCGTTGTGCGTCTCGATAATCGCGGGAGGACTGAGTGAGAGAGGTGAGGAGGAGGTGGAAGAGGAGTGGATTGGTGAGAGAGGAGAGAAGCAATCCAGAAGGAACGTCATCGCGGATGGAAGAGCTCGGGCGTGCGGCGTGCATCGACTGGTAACGTTGCCTCAGATGATTCTGGCATGTGCGTCATACTCGCGTCGAGACCGACCTCGATCTCTCGTCCCGCGCGTCCTCAAGCGTCACGAGCTTCCGCAAGCGTCACCAGCTCCCAAGGAATCGCGAGCAATTGCCCTCGGATAAAGGAGTTTCGTTGGTTCGATGCTGGTGGTCCGAAGGGATGGTTGGAAACGTGAATTTTTTCGGAGGTGACGTGACGTGACGAGATAAAAATTCACGCGCTCGTCCAATCGGAGTGTCTCGTTCCGTTTCTCCTCTTCCTTTCCGAGGATGCTGGGAAAAAGAGGTCGAGGACGAGCTTCGACGCGAAGGAACGAATTCTCAGAGTGAGTCGCGAGGAATGTCCGGGCATTCTCGGGACCAGATTTTGATGAGAGTTTGGCGGTCGAGAATCGGGGAGTGGGAGAGACTGCGGGATCTGCGGTTGACGTTTCACGATGGAAACTTCCTTTTGCAGGTCCGTGATTGGATTTTGAAGATCACCTGTGTGTGGTATTAGGACGGCGATATTTTTATGCGCGATGAAGTGAACGAGGTCGCAGGAGATTAAGAGGCAGGAAGAATCTGATTACTCCGAGGATTTTGAATTATTATCGCGGAGAGATTCTTCTTGAACGGTTGCGCGGAGTACGCGTGTATATTTTCAGAGAGGAGGTGGATGTTCCGTTGTACGTGATTTCCGTGAATGTAAATATTTCTTCAACATCCTCGTTGAATATCCGAATGACGAGCTCGTCGTGCAGCGAATAACGTTCGATTGAAGCGCCTGTGCCGCGTAAGCAAGATATTATACGGAGATATGCACGCCCTTTCCACAATGCTCAATCTGTGCCGCGAGCGGCAGAAATTTACCTAAAAGGGAGACATTTTCAGCGTACCACCTTCTCTGTGATCGCGTGCAATAATAACGTACCAGGTTAGAACCGATTCTGCTCTTTTATTAGGGTGTAAAAGTGCACGTCTCGAAACTTTGCAAACAGGTATTTTAGAATGGAGAAAAATTCTCTTTTATTGTTACACACAATTGGGTTATACTCGACGCACGAACGATTAATCGGCATATATATTATAAACTGTATTATAAAATACCATGTCTTCTAGTGGTAGTATGAACTGAGAACAAATTTCGAGCACGGTTTGCCTTAACGAAACAGTTCCACCGTGTACCTACGTTCTTGTTCTCTTGCCGAAATTTCCAAGCGTTCGACGAATACAACGTGGCCCCTCTACTGTTTTCCTTTAGAAGGCGAACGATAGTTTCTCGTCTTTATTTTCCGTCGCGGCCCTACGGACGCTCTGCTCGGAGTGTTCAACGCCAAGAAACCAATAGTTGCCCGCGCCCGGTTGGTCGGATGGGTATTCGAAAAATGAGCCCCCTTAACCTTGTTTCCAAATCATTGGTGCTTTCCGGGTCTCAGGAGTCGTAAAAGAGATCTTGGTCGACGTTAAAAATTATGTCCCTCCAGTCGTCTTTCCTCGAATGTCGAAAGTACCTGTAAAAGTTCGGTCGAAGGTGAAAAAATGGCGACTCGGTGCTCTCGTTGCTTTACAATCGAATTTACAATATCGCCAGAATTGTCGTGAAGCACCGCGACTACACATGGAAAAGAAACAAGTGAGCTCAAATAATATGAAAACACAAACGCCCCTGCTTCTTATCGGAGCCTGCTTCTATCTGCTTATCACCCCTGGGTAAACGCTCGACAACCTCACACCTCGTAAATCACGCAGGACCCTCTGTCGTCTCTTTTTATCTCCCACCGGCACATCTAACAAGTGTGAGAGGCCTCGAGCACCGATCTAGACCTCGGCTCGATGCAGAGAAATTCCGAAATTACCCAACTCTCGCTTGATCGACCAATCGGATCTTTCTCCATTAAATTCGAAAGGGAAGGGCCGACTACGAAGGGTGGATGCCGTCGGTGGTTGGCTGGCTAGCTGCTTGTTAGACTCCAGACGACGCATCGGGGATCGATTCTCGTTCCCATTTAAAGGCAGAAACGTGTGCGTGCGCGTACGTGTGTCCGTTGTGCGTGCGTACGTGGAAAGCCGTCGGTAAACGAGAAGGGAGCGGAAGAGACGCGACACAATTAAGTCCCAAGCAGAAGCATCCCCTGCGTCCTGGTCAACTTTTTACATCGTGCGGATCGTGAGATCCCTGCGACGAAATCACAGCCAGGCACGTTTTTTTCTTAAACGGCCATTTTTTCTTTTACCCACGATTTCGTCCGAGGTCGATTCGATTAGTCCATCCCTCACGACCCCCGACTAATGGTGCTTACGCTTCTAATCGTGCGTGCACGCCCACGCCGAACTACGTGTGATTCCACGGGTATTCGATCGAACGACAGACGAGACGTGGAATAATTACGAACGAAGTTATTACGTACAAAGAGCAGGATTTTTGTTTGCCGTACTAATCGAAGTTTCTTTTTACGCAAGTCAGTTACCACGAGACGAGCACGTACCAAATTTCCATTAAGCTTCGTGACATTTCGGGAGAATGAAATTTCGACGGAATCTCACCGACAACTGTCCATCCGATCGTCCCTTTCATCTTTCACGATTCTCATAATTGCAATGCAACTCCATCGACGGAATTGCAGGTTGGACAGGTGCCCGGTGTTCTTTCATTCATTCTTCATTGGCACGCTCGTTTTCACATGTCCCGTCCCGCCTATCCTCGCTCTTCCTCGCTTTAATAAAACCTGCGCGGCCTATCGCGGATACGCGAACAGTAACTGGCGAACGGGCCATTCGCGCCCTTCGCGTCGATACCGGGAAAATTGGAAGCGGATGCGAAATTGTCCGTAGTCACAGACAGACTGACGGATGGACAGTGCTATCATCACCACTGCCATTCCGTTAGATCGATTAAAATAACATTAGTTCGCTCCAATGCTCGACCAGTTGTATCGGTCGGGTTATTTTTCTTGTCGATCGTAACCTGCCGTCGGTCGGCAGCAGATCTTATGAATGAACATAGCGTAGGAGTGGCGCAGCGCCTGCGAATTGTTTTTTCAATGCCGTTTATTCCTATGAGCTACCGATCAAACTGGGGCGATCCTTCGAATAAACCAGAGTATCCTTTCTCGTGAGTTTTAATGAACTGCGCGAAAGTGAAAAATTTGAATGAACAGTTGGACGATCCAACGGCGGTGTAATATTTAACGGATGAGTCTCGGATCGAGGTTAATTTCCATTTTCATTCGTGCATTTTCGATGAAAATCCGCACGTTTCGAGGATACGGTGTTTGTTACTTTACCTTCGGATTCCGTTAACACTATTACAAAATTGATTCCATCCTTCGTGCAAAATTCAAAACCCGCGACGTTTATTTTTCCCCGAATCATTAGTCGATAAATGTAAATCCCGTGAAATCAATAGGTACCGGTTCGACGATTTACGATTTTCCACGATATACGTGGAAGTGGTACTGATTTTTACATGCCGATAAATCCGAAAGCAGGGATGACAGATAAATGATTTCACGCGCCGTAGCGATATAAAATTTACGCGTGGATAGTGCTGCATTTTTTCTTTTTTACGATGCGTGAAATTTTCCTTTAACTCACGCGCATGACGCACCCTCGAAGAGAATTTCAACAAGGACCCTTTCTGCGCGAGAGTTTCGCGTCTGGCTGTTTCTAAGTTTCGTTCGTCTGTTTCTTGAAGGACGAGGAACGACGGCGGAGATATATCAGTTACAGGAGAGACATTTAACCGGTGTAGAAACAGGAGTTTCTCCCGCTTGTCGCGGTGTAACCGTTGCGGTGCAGTTTTCCTGACAATGATTCACGCTTCGCGTCTCTGCTGCATGCCTCTCTCGCATCAACGCACCAGAAAATCATCAGAGTCCCCAACAGCGGCGTTAACCAAAGGCAACTATTTATGAGTGCGGTCCCAGAGGCGGCACCGAAATTCGGTGATCCAGTGGCAATTTCCGTAAGCCACTGCGTCAACTCGATCTGACCTAGCTTCCAACATTTATTTTTACACAGGTACAAAGATCCTTGGAAACGTTGCACAACCCTTCTGCACTTTTTAGTCCCGCCTTTCCTTGACCTCGCGTGTATGATCGAGAAACGATCGCTTGAAAAATAGAGACGGCAAACCATTCGATTTTATATCCGGTACCCGCCCTCGTAAAATATGAGACTAAATGCATTCGCGTCTCGTCCTGTTTTCTATTTTATGGAGTATAAAGTAAAACGGATGTTTTCAATTTCATCTTCGCGATGACCACTCGATCTATCCCGTTACCCTATCTATATTTTATACGAAATTCCAGCGATTCGTTCACCGGGCCTGAGCGGTGAAAGAGGTGATAGGGGTAGGGATTAAAAAATCTTCAGGAATCAATTAAAATTGCATTCTAGTTGGAGATTAAAATGAAACTGGAGTTTACGGCGGATTTACAATCACGGTGGCCGGCGGTCGGGGTGGGCGTATCTCGTGATTGGAAAACAAAAGTTTGAACGAATGAGAGTTTCGCCGTGTCCTCTACTTCTCATTCTCTCACCCTCCTCCTATCTCGTTTCGCGTTTCCTAATAAAGCGGGACGCTGATTTTAGGGAGGCGAGGTGTCTCGTCATAGCGGGCAAACATGCCAGGCGGACGGGCTCGTGCTGGATAGACATTAATGGGGCAAATATTTGGGAAAAGTGGGAAAGCGCGCGGGCACAAGGGCATGCACGGATGTTTGCGCTTTTCATTCCTGACGTCTCGTCACCTCGCGAATTCGAGGACGTAAAGGTGCAAATTTACGACGAGGAGGAAAGCGGAGCACGCTCTTAACCTAAAACGTTCCTCCAACACTCTGGAAATCACATTCTTATTCGAGAGCTTACCGCAATCGCAGATCTCTAATACGAAATAATATTATAAATCCAAAATATTTTTCGTGAATGTAAGCAACATTTTAAGACTTGTTAAGACAATTTCTCCAACTTACAGACTCCACTTTCTTAATTACCGGCATAATTTATCTGTCCAAAGTATACAGACGTTCCTAATGTACCCCAAAATATTAAAAAATCCTGATCAAACGGACAATAAAAGTGACAGCCTCAGAAATACGCCCATGACGTTCAATGGAGTACTCACGAGGGTCCGGATGAGTGCGAATGGCTCTCGGAGAAACAGCTGAGCGTGCGGACGATCTCGCGCCAAAGCAAGGGTTAAAAATTCATGAATCCTGCCATCGTCGGCATCGAAGGAGTCCCGAGTGCGTACGTGAGCACGCGGCCGTCAACGTAGAGGCCTCGCGGGTGCCACATTGGCGGCGGTAGCGTTCAAAAAGGATCCGAAAAGGAGCACCTTACGGCAACGAACGGCGAGTCAACCCTTAATCAGTAGAACTGGGTCGACACGTGCGCGGAATGCGGCCGAGTGGCAGTCCGCCAACCAGCCAGCTAGGCCATGAGATTTTCTTCGTCCTTTCTCTTCTCTCACTTCCTTTCTCTTTCTCTCTCTCTCTCTCTCGCTTCTTATCTCTCTTCTCATCCTTCTCTTATCTCTCGAGCCTGTCCCTCACGTCACTTGTCGATATCCTTCCATCCTCTTTTCCATCGCGCATCTCGTCTTCGACCTCGCCAGGATCTCCCTCCCGAATTCTCCTCTTTTTTCGATGAGTCGCTAGATTGCAACGGCCCGCGAGCGGAGAAGTATTTTAAAATAGAATACTCCTCCGGCCAGAAGTGTGCGAACGATGTTCCAATAAATTCAATTTGATTCCATTCCTGCATTCTCCGCCCTCGCTTTGCTCGCTAGCTTTCTTTCTCACCCCCTCCCTCGGCCCAGCCGCTGCCCGCAACCGAGTGGTCTCGAGCTGTATCCCAACCGAAGGACGTATGTATTTCGAACGGGCGGAGAATCATTTGGTGGGTCGACTCGTTATTACGCGGTGGTAAAACGAGAGGTTTTACTGTCACCGAGCTTCTGGTCGATCGTTGAGAATCAACGAGGATCTGAAAAGGCACCGATCTCGCGTAAGCTTTATTCATACATGTCTAATTGACGGCTTGATCTTCGGCTGTTCTTCTTGGAATATTAACGTTAGCAGTATTTTCGTGCGAAACGAGAATTATTTTTAAAAGTGTACCGCGCGTTTATGAATGCTTTGCTTCTTCGAGAGGTCGCGCTGAGTTGAACGAAGAATTAGTTTCAGGACGGTAAAACACGAGATCTTGCTGCTGGAGAAGCAGAGGATAAAACCTGGAAGCGAACCAGTGGAGAAAAAGCGTGATGCGGCAGAGAGAAATTCAATGATGATCATTTTCATAGTTGACGCTACGGCTGACTGTACGCGTAATGAATATTCTGTACAAGTGGATAAGTTGAAACTGCGAGATAACATTTTCTCGTATTTTCGAGCTTTCTCCGCGTCACGTTAAAATCGAGTCATTGGCGATTTAACGAATTCCCAGTGCTCATTGAGAATGAAAATTGCACTTTTGCGAATCGGTAGCCTTGTTAGCCGATTCGTTCCAGCGTATAAAAGCGTACTGAACCGTGGATAAATTACGAGGATAATTCATGAGTAGGGCAATATTATAAAATAATGCGGTGCTTAATTGCACTGGACATTAAAAGAGCTAGGTGCGGGTATTTGAAAAATTATGATGCTCGCGTTACAACGATGTCCTCTTTTTCCCGCTCCGGATAAAAGGGATTTAAAACTGCATTCGAGAAAAAATTTATTCAGCGTCTCCTCGTGAATTTCAGTAATTAATTACCCTGTCGTGCGTACAGATCAATTCCACTGGGGTGTATCTTTGAAAAATTGCAGAATTTTCGGTGGTTATTATACAAAGGAGCGATTGAATTAAGTCGAGGATAAAATAAGGCTTCGGACGCCCGATGAAATTGAAGTAGCGCGAACAAGGAGATCCTACTATACGTCTTTCCGATGGAAGCGGAAAGGTTTCCGGCTGCTTTAAGGAGAAATTTATTCGCTCTCCCTCTCTGGATTTTACCGAGTGACTACCCCTTGTAGGGTCGGCCCCTTTTGTCGCTTGAGCCACGGCCCATTCCGCCTGCAAAAGGATCCCTTAACTCTTCGAGAGGACGAGAATTATACTTTGCATAGTTTCGGCATAGAGAAAATTTTCTTCACGCCCCACCGTATCACTGCGACAGTGAATGACCGTAATAAAAATAACGCAATTCCACTTCGAAACGCCTACCGTGCGAGTAGGACTCTAATGAAATATTTTTCCTATGGCCGAGAAATATTTAAAATTTCATGAGAAAGAAATTGACAGAAGCGTCACGCTGCGTGCCGGAAACATTCCCTCCGCGTTCCATTTTAGACACGCGTGCCAGGAGTTCTTCGACTCTACTTATCATCGCGGAGTATCCTAGACGCACCGAATTTATTCCATTCATCGTTCTCTACGGTACACGATAATTAACATAAAGAATCCGCTCCTGTTCCTCAACTCTTCATAAATAAAATAAAACAAAAATACAAACGAAATAACCACAAATCATCAAAAACCACTTGCTACCGTTCACTCGTGAATACGAATCGATCGATTAACTCGCGGAACAAGCTCGTAAATCGAACTTACTCGCGCCCTCAACACCATTATCCTCCACTTCGCATTTTAGCTTTTCGCTTCTTGCCCTTTCACGCGTCCTTCCACCTCCTCTGCGCCCGAAGGGAGGATACACTCGGATAAGGGGTGGCCCCGTAGGGAGCACGTCGACGTCCTTGGCGTCCCGCTTTCCCTCCTTCTACGTCTATTTCCACGCCAGCTTTCCTCTCCTTCCCATCACCGTCCGCCTCTTCCTCAACAGCGTTTTTATTTCACCTTCAGAGCCGCCTGCGTATACGGGCAAGCACTCTCGCAACATCTCCCTCTCGTTCTCCAAGACTCTGCTTCCCCGAATGTCATCCTCCGAAAAATTTCATCTCACCACCGTCGTGCTGCGCACCTCGGCGCTGTCCTCTTTTTATTTTAATATAAAACAGTGGACCAGAGACGTTAGACAGAATTGTTCCAAGACTTTCGTTCCGCGGGAGCTCGCTCCCACGCCCACCCCTCCATCGTCCCCGCAATGCTCGCAATTTTATTTCTCGTTTCTCCACACCCTCCGCGGAGGTACACGAGGATCAAATTTCTCCGCGCCACGAATTGCTCGACGCGGAAGCGCTTTGGACGACGCGCGGAACTAGATATGCAATTTTATTCTAATGCCCCTCCTCGGCCGTGAAATCGATGGAGAAATTTTCCTCGCGTTATTCTCCCTTCGAAGATTCCTGCGTGCGCGTGCTCGCGCATATCCATCACTTCCTGGTTTTACTTCAATACAAATGCGAAGGCCTCCACCTACCCGAAACACCGTCGTTTGCCAGGATTGCCTCGCGAGACTTTCCTTCTCGTGGCTTCCACCACGAAAGTCGAGCTCTCGTTTCGGTCCGCGAGCTTTCAGAACGCGTACTTTGGCGCGGGCGCACGTAACTTCGGGCGCGGCTTTATTTAATCACGCTTCAGCTTAGAACGGGATTGGGAGTTTCTTTCTCCAATTTCCTATTCTACAGGCGACATCGTTCTCGTCGGAGGTAATAGAAGGGCTCTTCCGGGTCTCGCGCTTATCGTCAATTATTATTTCGTCGCGAACTCTTTGTCCTCATTAAAGTCAAACTCGCTGATTAAATTCTTCTCGCGCGTAAAGGGGATGCTGGAAAGTTAAAGTTAGGAGTCGATCGACGTCGCACCGGCCATCGCTCGTGATTAGATTTTTATTTAAACAAGCATCCACGAAGGAAAATCCTTAGTCGAGGACATTTCGCGGTCAGGGCTCGTTCGCACTCGCGAAAGCGGACTCCGCGTTTCTTCCACGTTGGACTAAAGGCTTTTACCGTAATATACGCTAAACGAGAAACTGTGTCGTGAAAGTGGCGGGCTCTCAATTTTTGTCTCGTTAAACTTGAATCGCTTATACCTCTTCCACTGGACGCTACGACGACGATGTGTCTCTAGAGCGTGGCAATTATCAACGCGATGCAAAAGTGAATTCGGTATTATGTTAGAGCGGAATTAAATTTTACTCCCCTTCATTCACGGAGACTACAAAGGATTGCAGAGATGTTACGATTGTATTGAACAGTAGATCGACGGGAGAAAGGTATCCACGACCTACCCAACCCACAAATTTTGTTCTATCGCGCGAACCGAGTATAAACGTGCCCGAGAGGAATATTTTCGATCATGCTTCTAGTGGAATCGCGGTTATATTCTATTACAGTTATCATGCTCATACTCTGGAAAATTTCCACGAGGACGAAATCTGTCAATCTCGAATTCGTTCGTGATCGAATCGGATTTGCGTTACACGTCAGCTTGATTTTTGCCATTCGCCGAAAATGTGGGTCAAGTGGAAGGCAATCCATTGAATAAACTTGAGAAATGCCAAATATCATACCTGAAATTTGCGCTCATCGCGCGTAAGATTAAATTGTCATTTAGTTAATTGTTTTGATTTGAGAATCCTATTACGCGAAAACCCGGTGCAGTTTGATCGACAGCGTTACTCTTACTTCGTTCTATCGATCAAGTGCCGAGCGCTGCGCGCAGGTGTAAAAATCCACTCTACATTGATTTCTTTCGTTTAACGGAGCATCATTAAATTTATAGCGTTCTTGCAGCAGCAATAAATTACGGGCCCCGTAATTTAATTTGCCCTCGAAGCTCAAATGAAATCAACAGAACGAGAAATCCCAGTACACTAACTTTATTTCTCCGATAGGAGCGCATTCGCGTCTACTGATTCAAAATTTGAAAAATATGCGAAAGCACGATGAATGCGTTGCAGGAAATATCTCCATGATGAGAACACGGCTAGTAATAGATTTTCCAAACTGGATACAATTATTTTCGTTCTCCAATATTTGCACTCGTGCTTCACTGGTCGCTGGTGAAAAGCAGCTTGCCTCGGTCGCGTACTCGGCCCGGTATAAATTTTTCTGGTTACGACCCCGTTGGATTTTGGGCGTTGGAACATTAATGGTATATTTAAATTATTCAATAAGTCGTATTCACGCGAGACCAGCAGGATTAACCGAAAAATAAATGTAATTACCACTTACGATGTTGAATTCAGGGCATAATTGGCACAACTTCGTTCCATCTCAATTTTTCCATATTAAATAAATGAATCTCCTGTGGTATGAAATATTTCTCACGACTACCTGCAGAATCCGAGGTTAAAGCACGTTCCACGAAGAATTTCGAAATACTCGAATGACTTACCTATCGAAATTTGCACGAGTTCCTTCCTCACAACTGCCACGAAAGCAAGGATCCTTTGTATCGACAGAAGCAAAGTTCTTACAGCACAATCCTTGTTCAGGATCGCATGGAAAAGGCACCGCATCGTTCACACGGTCCAATCTCATTCCACTTTAAAGAAAGGAGCGGTGCCAGGGACGTTATTTGCTTTTCTCGGCACGAATACTTTCCCGAGGGTGAGAGGGCTCAGACACGGCCTATCCAATTTTGCCAACGATGACCGACACTCCGACGTGGCGCGTCGCATCCCGACGCTTTTGTCTCTATCGGCACAAAATTCATAGCAAATACGATTCCGAGACGTGTGTGCAAAGATCGTAAAAGTAGCCGTAAAAATGGCAGTAACTCGCGCTCGGGGCCGATGGGAGTCCTTCGTGAGAAAATAAATCAGGGTCTCGGCCTCGGAGCTTAATATGGACTAATTCCGTTCCGCGTTGGGATAGAGGTGCGTGATACGAAAGATACGAGGAGAAACAAGAGGATATCGTAATCTCACAGCACGTTCAAGTTTTTCTATTGGAAATAAATGTTTCTACTAATCTCGAATTTTTCGCACCATTTTTCTCAGCTCGCAATTCTTTTACATTATGGACCCCATTGGCTAATTAGCAGAGTAAATAATTGCGCAATTTTAATTGTCCTACGATTACACGTCCATTGGAGTTTAACGACGCTACCTCCGGCCATTTGAGTGCACTGCGGGGAGTATCCGATGCGCACTATCTCATCCATATTCGTTGTAAATTACTAGACTGGTGGATCGCAATTCGACGTAATGAGATACAAAGCGATTAAGTCTCGATATCGAGTTACGGGAAGTGCTATGGAGAATAGAATGGGTCGAGAGGTGACCGCATTTACAATTTGTGCGACAAGACGCGAGGTCGAAAGGAACACGCGGCAAATATGATTCATACATTAGGCAAATAATAGCCACGAAAAGAATGCATTTCGTAACCCTCGAAATCTACGTTATTTTTAATATTGACTTATGATCAATTTACAAACAATTGCGCCATATAAAAGTGATTCTTCTGTTTCTGTCACTTACAATTAGTCTTTTATTTATTGAATCGAAAGTACAACAGTTTGCGGCGGAGAATATTTTTCAAAGCAGAATTAAGCGGAGCAACTTTCGCGATGCATTTTCCCGAGGATCCTGCCTCGTGGGTGGATGCAGGCGGACGGGAAGAAAGTACGAAGAGAGGAACGAAGGCTGGAAAGGCGAGCGGACGAGCAAACGAAGAGAAGGCAAAATGACACGTAAAGAGAGATAGGGTGGAAGAGAAGAAGGAGGATGGGAGAAAAAATGGGAGGAGGTACCGAGGGAACTTTTCCCTAAGTTAGAAGCGCGCGAGAAAGGCGACCGCCATCTCCCGTAATAAACGTAAAAAGAGGGGAGAGTGGTTGCACGAGGATCAGAGACAGAAGAAGAGAAAGGAGACGAGAGGGAGAGAGAAGATTTAAGAGAGAGAGAGAGAGAGAGAGAGAGAGAGAGAGAAAGGGAGAGAAAGTGCTTTAAGAATCCCGTACTGCGTACGCCCATTCTGCAGTGAGCAAGCATGAGAAACGTGATAAAGAAATTTTTTTCAAACTTACCATCTCATACCTTAGAGTATATCCTTGTTTCCAAGACAATTACCATATACAATTACAACCATATACAATTACGATCATATACAATTTTTCTCGAAGCGAATATATTTCCCTGTTCGTGTCACCCTCGTTTAAGAAGTGAACACATTTTTCGAAGCTATCGAAAATTCGTGCTTAAATGTTTCTTCGATACGAATACCAGCTCTGAAACGAATGTAATCGTTATACGTGTATGTACCAGCATCCGTTCCACGTTGATATCTACGTTCCACGTTTCCGGCGTGTCGACGCAAGAACAGCAGGAAGTCAACTTCGCTTCGAGCACGAGGCACATGGGTGGAAAGCACCAGGCCCCCTCACTCCACCCACAATTTCGATTCCTTTCCTTGATCACTTCTGCGCCTCGACTGCGTCGAGGTAAATAGGTGGAGGAGGAGTTTCATTGTGACAGTATTCCACCGGGTCCGCTCGCGCCTGGAATTTCAAAAAGTAAAGATGAGCCGAGAGACGAGAACGCCAGCATTATAATGCCGTCCGGGATTGTCGGAATAACACGACCAGTGAGAAAACGACGGAGGGATTGCAAAAAGTGACTTATAATTAATTAACGGATTATAACACCGGGGAGTAGCGAGCAATTTATTTAACAGACTTGCACGTGTAACGTGGGGGTAAAAAGTAGACAAAATGAACGTAACTGCGTCGCAGTACTGCGCTTATCCTCAAATCCACAGGTATTTCGTCTCTTCTTGATTTAATCAAATAAAACCAAACATCGAGGTAAAGTTCCTTCGAGTTTCTCAAAAGCTCGAGAACGGAAGTGAAGAAACCGAGAAAAGAATGTCTCCTGATTGCTGGACTTCATCGTTGCGTGGACCGCGACAAAACGCGCAAAACGTTCGCGCTAAACGAGCGACTGCTCCGCGTCCTCGTAGGGGCTTTATACCGGAGAACGAGCCTTTAGTCTCTTGGTGATGCTTACCGCCTCGAACGTTCCTAGCCTCGGACGAGATCCATGGAACCGCTAATGCGCGCCATTGTAGCTCCCGTAATTTACGTTTCACTCGGCGGGCCACCACCATCAACCCCTTTCGTTACCGAAGGGTCCAGCAAACTGGTATTGTTCCGCTCGAAGCGAGTAACGTCGAAGATCCGGCATGCGTTTGCACCCCGTCCAAGCTCGCTTTGAGTATTGGTGGTTGAATTTGTCGTTTAGTGGAGGTGTTAATGGCCTCGGTTAATAGAGGAGCAAGGATTCTTAAGGAAACCCGCCGAGATTCGGACAAAGGTTCGTCAGAAGTGAAATCCATCTCACCTTACTCGGTATATTTCTGAGCAGTTTCTTTCGATGTAATAAATTTCTTCATTCGACACTACCAAAGATTTCTCGCCTCACTCATTACTCCACCTACCGATTGAATTATTACCTTAGAAATGCTTTTTCTTCCACTCCACTTCCCCGTGAGAGTGGCTCACTTGCATGGACGATAAACCATGAAGAATCTCACGTGCCTCCTCACTTCGTGTCGCGTTGGATGCGGTACCGCGTGCTCGTAAATGTCACCGATATCGCCCGCTGCCGATCTGCAAAAGCGATATATTGCTCAGCTATAAGGCGGAAAGCTACAGCCGGTGTGTCTCTGGCGAAACGGCGCGCCACAGCCTCCTGTTTCTCCTACCAAGTTTCCACGATGGAAAGGAGTATCGCGATAATGTTCGCAAGGAAAGCTCAACGGTTATTTACGAATGGCAAACGTGTCGTGCATTAACGAAATACGAGTGGGCGGAGCGACCACGAGAAATCTTCGATTCGAAAACTCGTGGAGAGTCAAATTTTCAGGAGAGTCGTTTCGCGTCGCGTCGTCAAATGTAACTGCGTCGTTAAGAGGAAACGTGAGGATCGTATTTTCGGGACAAACGTAAAAGTGACCTGGGGAAAAGGGGGACGGAGGAGGGGGAAATTCTTTGGGAGCGATATTTTTCGAGACCAAAGCTTCTCCGTAAGCCCCACTCGTTATCGATACTTTAACCTCGGAATCGAGTCCGATTGGGTTGGATCGAAGTCTCAGGTGACGCTCTCGCAAGCGGAACGTAAGCGAGTTAGGTTACGCCCGAGTTTGGCTTTGCTTGCGAACCAAAATAAGGGGAAATACGGTCGAGTGGCCGTCGAATGCAGGAGCGAGCTTCGTAATGCCAAACGGATGCCTTTGCGTCACAGCGTGCGATCGTATTATTAAGAAAATCTTTGTAGGTGGACGACGACAACGACGTTCTCGCGCAGGCGAGCGCTCCGACGAGGAAAATAAAGCGAGAGTGTGTTAGAGGCGCCCTGTGAGCTGAGGATTTTGAAGGAAATTTGCCAGACCTTTGATTTTCGAGTAAACGATCAAGGAGCACACGGTGAACGCATTACCTCAAAGCCTCCTCGAATAATTAATTCCTTAATCCCAGGATGCTTCTTACTGATTATTAAAAAAAATATTTAGTTTAATTCTGCATTGATACTAATATCTAGGATCGTTCATTTTGACAAGATCGATAAACTAATGATCACTTCGGAAACATAAATTTTGCAAGTGCTTTCCCCCTGGGGTACTCGTAACAGTACCGTCGGGGAAAGTTTAAATTTCGAAGGCACCCATGAGTGTATTTTGAAGGCACCCAGGAGTTCTCCGTTGACCCGACACTTGACCTACTTTTCCCAAACTCGAAGAAGTAACTTAAAAACGTTAAAGTAGCACTAGTTTCGTTTCGAAGAACGAGGGCTGCTTCCATTAACGAGTTTTCAACCCTTGCTCCGTTTAAAATAAGGTTGGTAACAATGATTTCCTTTAGAAGGAGAATTCTATTGTTATCAATTGATCGCATTCGACTTTCGCGCGAGGTTATCGATGGTCGGGATGAAAACGAGATCATTAGGCTTGCTCGACGACTTAATGAATCACTTTCACTCTACCCCACTCTCTCCTTCTCTCTCTCTCCTTTCAGACGCGTTATCTCAACTCGATCGTGCACCCTCCTACCCCATTGGGTCCTTTGTACGGCGGCATTCCTCAGCTTCTTGAATTCCTACGAACCGAATGCCACCGAACGTTTCCTCGGAAATGAGAAGAAACGAGGCGCTCGAACGTTTCGTCGGGTTTTCCACGGGCGGAAGCGTCTAAGAAATTTTTTCTAGAATAAAAAAAAAGCTCCCTCGACAAGAGCGAAAGCACGCGCGAGGCTTCAGTCAAATTCCATATTCGCTTGAAATAGAAAAAAGGAATTCTTCTTACTTCTTTTTCACGAGCGGAACTTTGTAAACGAAGCAATCACTCTTCCGCGATGTAAATCGAAGGCATCAGATGCACGCTTCGATACACTTCACGGGTAGAACGCGTCAAGGGACCTGGAAATCGTGTCACTCTGTTACAAAGCCGTTCCACGAGAGAAAAGATAGCGTAAAGCGAGAATTTCGAATTTGCGAAAATACAAATACATGGCTTTACACAGGCGGAAGAGAAAAAACGCGCGCGAATGCGAAGGCGTAACACAAATCCGTTTCGTTACTGTGGCATTTTTTTCTCGACGAGTATCGTGGACGATGGAAAAAACATTTTTCGAGAACTTCATCGTGCCGGCAAACCTTCCAGGAAAATTCTATAAATTCATAGACAATCTCTATGCGGGGTATCGGTGTGCGTTGCTCTACCGAAAATTGGAGAAAAATATTCATCGAAAATTGCCCCCTGGAGGCGAGTGCGCCCCCAATGGAGAAGCTGCTCCTCTTCTGGGCGCGTGTGGCTGATAATACACGTGCGGCGAATATTCTCACGCGGAGTGCGCGAGAATTTTCGTAGATCGCATCTCGTTTGGACAAGATGTGTTTGACGGTGACGTATGCACGATCGCAAACAACGTACATGGTGTATTTCGAAAGGTACACATGGTTATCGTCGCGGAAGATTGTTCTTCGACGCAGTGGGCGAACGCGTTCCGTTCTGCCTGCATTCGAAGCTTTTCTTCACCTCCTCTCAAAGCTCCACTCGCGTTTCCTATAGTCGGAAGAGCGCTCGAATTTTCGCGCCCTCTTTATCGATAATTTCCCTCCTTTCGATTTACGCCCTATCGAGTTGCAAGCGAGCTCCACTTCCGCCGTTTTCCCTCAATACAATTTTCCACACACGCGGTTTCTTTCTCACGAAGCTTCTGCGCTATATCCACAAAGGATGGCTTTTCGGGAACATTCCAAGTTTATATTGATTTACTCGCTTAATTTGTTTTCCCGGTGAATTTAGCACGATGTACTCGTTAATGTGCGAGGGGACAAAGGTCCTCGATTAATCAAATTTCAAAATAACTACAAAATAACGAGCGCGTGCTTTGTTACCAGCGTGCGTACTTTTTGATTTAGACGAACACCGTGGAAGAGAGAGAGAGAGAGAAGAAAATCGATATTAATAGAATGTTGGAAATGTTGTAATGGCTGGACTCACTTCTCCGTTTAGATTCTTTTACTGCCAAGCTCGAAAACATTGGCTTTCGTCACGATGAATAATTTTCCATGGAAAATCACGACGGGTCGGGTTTCGACGATACCTACGTACATGCATTAAACAAAAAGCTTTCCTTCGCGCGCCGCTGAAAGCTCGGCTACCCGTACGGCATTATGTAGCGCGAACGAAACGACTACGACTACTCCTAATCAATATCCAACGGTGGCCCGTCGATTGCGGGGCAACCCACGATGAACGTACGAGGCACGTTAATTGGCCGCACCACCGCGGTACGTAAAATACGATCGAGCCAATATCTAGCCGCGCATAAATCGAGCTCGCTCACGAGGACAACAAGGGCTGGGATGCACCGCCCGTTCTCGAAACTTTTTGACGAGAACCGTCCAACACCCGTGGAACGAATGAGTGAGAGACTGGAATCGAAGCGACGGAATACAAAAATGGAATATAAAACGAGAGAGGAAGAGTGAGTGAGAGAAAGAGAAAGAGAGAGAGAAAGAGAGAGGGAGAGAGAGAGAGAGAGGATCTCTTGCCACTTGCTAGAACTCCGGTTACCTCTCGACGACGACGTTCCGTAACTCGCGCGAATTTTTCTTCCAGAAATCTTGTTTCCACTTCTCGAGTCTCTACGTGAGTCCTTCGAATTGCTTTAGCCGGGCGAGCCTTCGAGATGAGTTTCTTGTAGTCAGCCTGCAGTCCACTACCCTTCGAGGTACCTCAGTTGAGGGATTTTCGTGGAAATGCATTGCTAGTTGTTACTTAGTGAGTCCATTCCAAGAAAGGTGCATCGACGTCGCTTAATATCTCGGTTGGAGGATACTTCTGGAGCGGATTTTAAAATGTACGACGAACCGATGTGGGCGCTAATTTTAGGAGGGATTATCCGAAGTTTTTTATCGTTGGAGTCTAATCGATAGCTCGCTATGGATCGTTCGGTGAATGCATTCATTTCGATGCTACTACTCGAGCCTAGGGATCGATGGATATAATCGAACGAGCGGACAAGCAAAAAATTCAGAGAGTCCTGGAAGTAGTCCAAGGCACCACTAATTAGATGAAAATAATGGTTCAGAGAAGAGAAGAAAATTCGCGAATTATCTTGATTCGAGAAATCCACCTTGGCTCTTACGTGAGCTGGTAGGGGAAAGTGGGGCACATTGAGACTGTTAAGGATTTTGAACCTGTATTTTCCACAATTTTCATCCAATTTAAAATTTGTAAGAAACATAAGATATGTTGAGGTTTTTGTTAAAGGACGATACAGGCTAATAGGCCAAAAAAAACCGTCTGTATTGTTAATAAAGTAATTTGTTAATAAGTGCAAAATGTCCGAATCTGCCCCACGGTGGGGTAGTTTGGGACTGCGGTGGGGTAGTTTGGGACTGCGATGGAATTCCTTAGAAATTACAGTTAGAAAACACAAGAATCTATTTATTGGAAAAAACTACCGTCCACAATTTAATCCTTTGCATTCGGTTATCCCCTCTGAGGGGACAATATAAAAGGCGCCGGGAAAATGCCGAGTGCGAATTGTTAATAAACAAATAATCTACCTTTTACAGATTAGGAATGTTAAAAATGTTACTGTACGTTATAATAATACTTTTGAATTTCTTCTAATGCAAAATTACTTTCGATGTCTGAATCCATTGCTTCATCCTTTTGCATTTTTTAAATAATTTCCTCTGTCTCAGTATCCTCATCTGTTGAATCTAACTCTGCTCTTTTTCTATGACGTTTTTTTATTTGTATTTTCACGGGTGCTCTTTTCTTCGAACTTTTGTATTAGATCTATGTGATCATCGGGATTGAGAGGACAAGCCCAATCTGCCCCACTTAGGTTGTCCCAATCTACCCCGCAGGTACTTCGAGTGGAAAACGCATCTATTCAACAACTCCTTCTATGCATTTCATAAACATAACTTGACTGTATAAAGTCAATACAAGATGGAATATGTTGAACATCAAACAAAAGCTTCATTACTTATTTTACTCAACTTATAACCTTAAGAACAGACACAAGAAATGCTTATGTGGATACCCGAAAACACTAAAACTTTAATATCTTCAACAGTTTTTTATCTGTGATTGTGAAAGCGACTGACATTGAAGGAATTAGTGTCTAACTGATTCTGACAGGACAGCCAACTGCTAAATCACAATAATTGCCGCAAAAATCGAAATGTCCCAATGTGCCCCATGTCCCAAACTACCCCACTCTCCCCTACACCGTTATTTCTACCCGTGCGAAAGTACAATTTTCTCATTATACCGCACCAAGGATACCATTGCAATGGTAACACGCGTATCACACTGTCGCGCGTGAAAATCTCGTTCCCCAAACACGCTCGGCCAATCAAAAATTTCATTTCTCCTTGCGTGGGCACGAGCGTTTACACGGGGCTATCGCCGCCGGCTGAAATTACAGCAGACGTTTACAGAATTTATAGTGGCGCGCGATTCGGCGAATTTACCTCCCACCCTTCTCGATTCTGACGGCAGAAGGTGGAATGAGGGTGCACATCCCAAATGAGATCTCGGCATTACTCTTCCCACACACTTTCAGAATAATAGCCGATCCGCGAGGCAATTACTCGCTAATTGCGTCCTGTTTGTCCTTTGCAGCCCCATCCCTAAATTTCAGTCCTTCAAATCATCCCCTGCGTTCGGTCCGTATCAACCCACGGGAATAAGTTGCAATTTTCCCGCCATTCATCGAAATTTGCCATTGAAACTTCGCTGCACTCGGACGAGCGAGACACGAAGGTTCTCGATTCGTTACAGGAAGGAACAAATTCGAAGCCTGCGATAATTGATTTTTCAGATCCACGAGGGCTCGCGGTAGCGAATTAGCGCGCTTATCAATTAACCGGAAATCGGTATCCGAGAGGCGAATCGAACCTGAGATTATCGCGGAAGTCGTTTCCGCTTCCTCTTACCTTTCCTCGTTTCCTGTTTTCCTTTCTCTTTCTCTACTCTCGTCGTGCGCCGAAATTGCCGCGAAAATTCCCGACCCGCGTAAAACCCGACGTATGAATTTTTGCGAAAGCCAATTCGAAGAGTCAAAATAAATTGGCACACACTTCATTCGTACTGAAATTGGTATCCACGTACGACGGGCTATCAATTTTAACGTTTTGATCCGAATCTAAATATACATACAGAGGATCGGCCCATGAAAATAAATTATCTTTCACGATTTTCCCCACACTCGAGCGGTCCAGTTCCGTGGGCTGACACCCATTAAAGATGGATTAGGCCTTGGCTACCATCGTCCATCAGCATAATTGGCTTTCCCCGCGGAAACCTGGACACGAGCGTCCACAGGGGTGCCAATTCCCTCATTAATCGAGGGCCAATCGCCCGGACGGGAATATCGATGATCGAAACGAATCGGAAATGAGATTGGACACATTATCCGGAAATGTGTTTCTGATTTCTTCGCACTCGCGCTTTAACACACCGATCTGTGCTAAAATATCATTCGCTTTTAGTCGTCCGTGTATTTTTTCTACAATTTTCTCTTCTTGCGGATGCATAAAACATCAGACTGAATTTGATATTCCACTTCATCTGATATTTTACCGGGTTCTCGAGTAAACGAGAAAACCATAAATACGTACCCAACGGTATAAATCATAGTAACGTTGAATATTAACAGTAGCCAAGGTGCATTACTCTGGTAATCCAAGGCACATCTCGACCACGCTCCAATCGCAAAGAGTACCACCAACAAACCATCTCCTGGCTTGTATCGTTTGAACCTTAGGTGAACGCACTTCATCGACCTAATTATTCCCACCGCACCCATTGCCCTATTCATCATTCGTATCGATACCCCACCTTCCACCGCATCCCCTATATTAGCCCGTGGGGTCTGTGGCAAACTACCCCCAGGATCGTTTACAGTGTCGGCAAAACTGAAGGTGTGGGAGAGACGAACGTGCTACTTGTTACGAGCCTAGAGTTACATCCATCGGCGCTGGATAATTTCAAGTGGATTCTCGGTAAGAGCATTAATTGCGCATCGCGTTATCAACCGAGATCTCACCGATAACGTGTTACGTAACAACCTTGCACCCAGTTGAAACCTTGGATTCGTAACGTGTCTCACGCATGAGCCTCATAGATAACGAATTGAGGGTCAAATTTCAACAGCTCAGCAGAATTAGAAGGCCACGCGTCTGCATCGGAACAAGAATGTGCTGACACAGCAACCTATATTCGTACAATACAATAGTCTTTCCGGTAGATTCACTCGCACCTCCTCGCGCTCCCCGCAAAAGCCCATAAGCAAAACATATAAAAGACGTACATTTGAAGCATCGGTCGTCTTTCAGTTCTCGATTCTCACCATAGTAAGATCGTCTGAACCAGCCTAGTCTATCGTCATCAAACCGCACCGCGCATTAGACTCTTTGCCAAACCGACGTAGTCTTAGAGCAGACCCGCGGAAAATCAGAACGCCGTATTAGACTAAAGCCACGGACAACGACTCATACCCAGACACGAGGTAAAAACGGCTATATCAACCGTATACTCTCTACGCGGTATCTTCGAGGTCGATTTCTCCCGTGTCGCTTAAGCATCGTGCGCCCCTTGATCTTCGCGTTAAAAACTCTACTTTTCAATTCTGCCAGCCCTCGCCGTAGCCAGGAGCTGTAATTCTTAAGTAATAAACAGGCTACGTGACAAGTTCTCCTTCCCCGTGCTGAGCTGCATAGAGTCTGGACGCACGCGGAAAAACGGTAAACTAATTAATGTAAGCGTGACAACCGCCCCAGTCGGTTCGTACCGACTGTTGGCGACACATTGTATCATTTGGAGACACAATATAATTACCATTTTATCATCAGGGGAACGGTTTTAGTAGTAACCTACTTAACAATCCGTCCTAACATCCTTAGTACAGTGAGGTGCGCTTAGCGCTTTAAAACAAGCAAGATCCCACACACGAAGAGACGAGCTACACCGCTCGGCTCGCCTCTTCGAACGTTACGCAGAGTCAGCATTCCTCACCGACCAGGCTCTACGTAACAAACGCATAATCTCTTCAACAGTTGCACTCAGTGCCGATAATGAGACGTTCGTTCTCCGCTGAAGAATTGTCCAATTAACAATAAGTAACTAATCATCGCGGTACTTCGGTAACGTCGGCAAGGCACTGGAGATATTTCCGAGTGAAATGAATATCCGTGCAATATCACACTCAGTGCTCATAGTATCGTGCTCACAGCAGACACCGCGCCTGGACAAAATGGATGGTCTTTTGCGCGCTTGCCTTTGTCACCGAGAACGGTTTTCGTCCACAATGAACGACGTCCGCCACTGCGGCGAGCACCACAAGAGAGACACGGGCTCGCGTCCTCGTATAATGCGGATTTGCGTTTCGTCGCGCCCGTTCTCTGCCACCGTAACTAGGGGGTGAGTTATACATCGTTATTAAACTACGATCACAATCAGCCGACTTTGTGGGGCCTGTTCCGTAATTTGCTAAATCGCGCCTCAGAAGAGAACGGAGTAAGGCGACAATATTTATTGGAAAATATTAGGTTGTCCCATAAGTTTCTTTCGCGCCACGCTAGGAATGTCTGTAACTGGTCATGTTTATATAAACATGCAGGCTTATCTATTAGCCGTCTATGTCGGCTTCAGTCGTCCCAGAGCTCTTTTAAAGTACGTTTCGTTGATGACACAGTCTCCTTTAACACGTTGAGTGCTACGTCAGTCCCCAGGGACTGACAGTGAACTTTGCGTTCAGGCGGCGTCGGTCCCTAAAGACTGACAATCGATTTTTCGTTTGGACGACGTGGATTCTGGGGACTGACAGCGAACTTCTCGTTTGGTCCACGTCGGTGCATGAGACCGGCATTGTAAAGGGTTAAATTATTAATGACAATTAAAAAATGTATGTTAATATTTAATGAAGTTTATTAAAACAGTTTAAACAAAGATGTGACTGTGATTTGCACATATTACAGTATGTAACAACTTTCTTTGTTCTTTTCCTCGCTAACTGGCGTCCGATCGTGTCTGTATTTGTGCTGTAACATTCAGCACAGTATTTTCGAACTTTATGCGCCTTTCTTTCCTTCTCATGCAAATGAAATGGATACAGAGTAACAAAGTTATCGTTTGTGTATACTCTTTAGTCGAGCGTTCGGTATCAAGTGCTCAAGCGCTGCCGCCTGAGCGAAAAGTATAGCGAAATCGGCGTAGCACTCAACGTGTTAAAACTTTTTTCTACAACGTTCAAGATGGATAGCCACAGGAAGTATTTGCAACATGTTATGTTGCATTGTTGTAAAAATGATAATAGTGCAAAGGATACTGCAGACAAGAATGAGTGATACTACGGCTATTACGCTCGTCCGCAAACTGTTTAATTCAAGGATTAATTAAGAATTTGCTTAGGAATAAGGAATAATGAGGCTTCTTGAGAAATGGAAGAAAGTGATAAAGCAGAACGGTTCATACATAACATAATAAATCAACCTTAAACAACAAATATCCTGAATTATGTTTCCTATCAAGAAAAGAAAATAGAAACTTATGGGACAACCTAATAGATTAAGACTCCTTTCGTCCGTTACGCGATCAAAGTGATTCCGTTAATGAGAAATTTAGAAATTGCCGAGAATAAAAACAGTCTGGAACTTCTGTAATTTTCCGACGTCTTAAATTGCACGCGGCGCGTCGAGCGTCTGCTTTCGTGGAGGGCGGATCGAATGAGAAAGCTGCGGGTCGTCTTCCCTAAGGGTCCTCCCAGTCGATAGACTCCTCCGTCCCTCCCGCCTCAGTGGGAGAAGACGAACCGCTGCATTTGTCGCTCATTGTCCGGGTCGTTACTCGAACTCTCCGCAGGCCCTCGAGCGCCTACGCGAATCCGCAGAATTTCGTGCGGAGAAGTGGAAGGACAAGGCTCGCGGGGAAGAGATAAAAGCACTTCCGGTCATGTAACAGAAGTAAACGATCCTTCGACGAGAGGATAAAAGAGGAGAAGGTGGAGGTGGGCAACGAGATCACCCGATCGGAAAATCTCGAGCGTGCCGGGCGTGCCGAGCGTTGTTTTCTTTATTCTCCTTCCATCGCTTTATCTTCTGTTTCACCGTGGGTTGCGCGGCCGCGCGAGCCACCGATTTTATCGTCGCTCAACCTCCCTTTTATTTCGCTATTCCGTCTCCCCCTCGTTTCGTATTACCTTGACCGCGAGACGCGTGACACGTCAGCGACGATAAACCGTTTAATCGCCAACTGGAACGATCTGTTTCGTGCGAACGACACCCCAAAGGTGTCGATTTCGCGGTTCGACTTCGCCATTCTTCCCGATCCCGATGTAATTATCCTCGCGGATGCAGTTACTTTGAAAAGAGCGAGTAAATCTCGATTCTCCGGCGATCATTACGAAACGCTCGTTACCAAACGACGCGTGGGCGCATTGAAAGTGGAAGGGTGGATCGATGGTATCGGGTGCCGCGCGAAATTTCGTTCGGTCTGCGGTGACCGCGGAAACGCGTGAAAATGTTCGACTTTTTTCGAGAGGATTTTTAGTTTTCCCTACGGCGCGGCGTTAGCGCGCACCGAAATCCCCGATGTTACATTGATATTTGAAGATGGGCCGATTGTTGTTGGCTTATCGGTGATAATTTATCGGAAAATGAGACGTACGAACTCCGTGTGAAATGAAATTTTGTTTGCCGCGCGATTGCATAATGCAGAAGATTTCTGCAGCCTGAGTTGCGAGAATGGACGATGTACAGTTGTACGCGGGTGACTCGTGCTTGAAGTAAATCCTTATTTGACCCGGTTCTACGAATTTACGGCATGCTTACTAATAATCAAGAAGGTCTCGAGAAATAACGGTGAGGACGATTAATGATTCGCGAATCGTTAGAAGAACGGTGCGACATTAATGACAAATGGGAGACGAGTACCGAAGATTAAGGCAGAGCCTGAAATTTCATTTTATCTACCGTGGTGTACCCCGGCTCGTCTTCGAGAAGAAACACTCCCCGACGGTTAAATTCTCTCGAGACGCGTTTTCATCTGATTATCTGGCTTCAGTTTTTAAGGCGTGCTAAACCTTGACGTGGAACAGCTTGCAGCTCCGTATTATTTAATCAAGTTAAAGGCGAAACGCAGCACAAAAATCCCATTACACGAGGAAGAGGTCAAGATGATTAAAACGGTGCTGGCGCTAATTAAAAAATTTCGCTGATTCTCCTTCGACGAAATGCGTACATTGCACAGTGAATCGTAATATTTTACGGTTCTCTTGTCCACGTCAGTGGAAGGTACAACGATGATACGCTTGAAGAATATCCGTATAACCGCTAATCAGTGCCCATTATTTTTAAATGCGAATATCTTCGGCGCATTAACGGAGAAAATGAGAGCATCAGGAAGTCCGTACTAATTTTCCATTATCGCATATTTTAACGCACGGTTCACGCGGCTCATCAGCTATCATTATCGGAACCTCCCTTGGAAAGGTAGAAAATTTAATTAATAATACTGGCAGCTGCTGTTCAACCGTGTACACGAATTCCCGTCCAAATATGTCATTTTGGTCCTTGCTTCATTGCCCCACTTTAACAACTAATTTAATTTTCATCGATACTCTTTCGGCATATTTTTGAGCCATTTAATAATACACAATAAATTTCCAACGAGACATTATGAATTCATAACCGCGCACGCTAGGTCACAAGCGATACAGACGATCACCAGACACCTTTCCGAACAGTTTCGCGCCACGGGCTTAAAGCGATTTTCATTGGCAAGGCGTCCGTACCGTCGTCCAATTTCCGTCCACCCGCGAAATGGAAATCTTGTTCTGGACCTTTGATATCCGGCATCGTCAAGGGCGTCTCATTCAGCCCATCCATTACGCCGATCCTTCCGCCCCGCAGAAATTCGCTTACATCGTTAACCGAGCAGTTTCACCGTCCTCGTCGTCCTGTTTCAGATCTGGAAGGGGAATTCCATGTTCGACGTAAGCTTTATGTATGACACTCGAAATGCGCGCGAGCGGAGAAAATGTAGCGTAGGATTCAGAATGTAATCCGATTAAAACGAAGTTTGCGAAACGGTAGAATTGGAACGAGGGAAGGAAGAGCAGATTCGTTTTACGTAGGACTCGCGAATAAAATTCAATCCGACAAAATTCGAAATTCCATTTGGCCTTTTTAATTATGACGTGAGATGAATCTATTCTGGACGACGGAGTGAAGTAAGTTGTATGTTGAAGCTTACGTATTCGATGCTCCTTTGGCAGGATCCGTCGGATGACTCGAGACTCGCAATGAGGGCGCAGGTATGCGCCAGAGTGTTTACGAAAATAATAATTACTCAACTGTGAAGTCTACGAGCAGAGCGTTCGTCACGAACGATGCAGCCAAGGAAGTGAGGAGGGTCAGAGGTGGGACAAAGGAGGATGGGTGGATTGTAAGGGCGAGGGAGACAAAGAAACGGAACAATTAAAAAGCGCTCCCGAGTTGGCTGTAACAAGAACCCTCGACTAAATTGAATCGGCGCCATAATGGATCCTTTGTGTAACGTGGCTATAACGTTTCAGCGAGGCCACACCGCGAAGAGAGCCTCGTTTCTCTTCGGGGCTAATTTATGACGGTCCCCACACCACCCTGACGTTCCTAAGATGTCTCGAACATCGCCCAAAATCATCGAGATCACGAAGAAGAGGAAGCTCAGCTTTAAAAAAAGAAGCCACGAGTGCAGGAGATAAAATTCCAATGTCTTTATAAATTCGCAGTGTCCTGGCCAAAAGCCCTTCGACCCTTCTCAACCCTGGACCAAGCAAGATCACCGATACGCGTTGATATTGAAATTTCCTTTCTTCCAGAAGAATCCACGTGGCCCTTGTCGCTTCTCTTCCACGTCCGCTTTCTCCTCTTGCCGCTACACCTCGTCATTCGAAATGAAACTTGCTACTTTGTACGTAGCTTGAATTATGCATGCGTTCAAGATAAATATCCTTCGATCTATGCATATGTAACGCGCCTCTCTCTACCCTGTCGACAATCTAGCACGATGGCACAAGTCACATGAGCTTCGGGCTCCTTCAATTTTATCGGATTCCTCGCTGCAGCATTCAAAATCTGGCGCGAAAAATTTAATCTCGAATTCTCGATATCTCGACGTCGCCTTTTCTTCTATCGTACTTCTTGATTTTACTCTCGAGATCTGGCAAATTAAATTTTACACGAAGCTCGCCACTTCTACCGTTCCTTGCGAACCTGATTGGCCGCGTTTAAGTCCCCGCTCGGTATCCCTTCGGCAGCATCCAATTATAATAGGGAAATTGGAACGCGTTCAGGGCCGTCACCAGCTCCAATGCGCCTGGGGGTCTCGAACGGGGCACCAACGATGCTCACAGGATGCGTAATGAGCGCGCATTCAAAAACCAGAAGCTTTGGACGAGCTACTAGCGAGGCTTTGTAGCAAGCGTAATTATCCATAGGAAGTTCTGACACGTATTCGAGAGGATGAATCGGATAGTGGTAGAACGTGCGAAGTAAAGGGATGACACGGTAAAATTATGGTGTTGAAACAGGATGTAGGAGTATTTGGAAGGGTTCACGCGAGGTCACGTGAGGTCACGTGAGGAAAATATCACTTACCCCCGAGGGCACCGCACTTTAATCTAAGGTCCTTGCTGACCCTGACACTTGGGTCGATTATTTTCACGCTGTAGAAATATTCCCACTTTCAATCTTCTTTTCTTTCCGCCGTTTTACTCGCTCGATCCTTTCTCACCACGGTGTCGGGCACACGATGTTAGGAAACAAATCGCACGACAAGATTACTGGACGACGTGCAACCTCGGTGATGCTTGAAAACTTTACGGATCCACGAAGCTCTAAATTTTGCCCGCATGGCCAATTACGCACGCGTGTGCCCTCTCTCTCGTGGTTAACACGTGCCCGCAGTCTCGTACGTAATGGCGCAGACTCCTTCGTGCCTTATCATCGTGAATATTTCAAGTGCCATACACGCGACTGAACATCGCCGTGGTATCATGGTTTCCGCACTCCGTGGAGGAGAAAAACAAAATTTCGAAAGTTGGTGGAGGAGTGCCTGAGGCTGTTAACGTGCGATATCCACTCCTAGCCGTTCGCACTACGGCGCCACTGGGGTATCGTTTATTCAGTCATTAGGGGTCGAAAGGATGGGAGGGAGAAACAGCATGGTGAGGTTAGGTTAGTGGCAAGAAGTTGAACGTGAAAAAGCTTCACCCGTGAAATGGAAATTTTTGGATCGAGAACGTGGTAGCAAAATCGGGCAAACTCGTCGAAACCGTCTTTTTGCTCGGGCGCGAGAATCGTCCGCGTGAAACGCTCTTTTGGATTGCGATGTCAAGCGGGAGGGGGAAAAAAAATAGGGAGTGCGTTAAAGCAGTCATCGCTTCAATCTTGTTTCGTGAACGACGCGATGCGTCGTTTCATTGGCGCTCATACGCAAGTTAAATTGCCGTTGTGAATACAATTTTCCACCCCCGTGCGGGCATCGGTCGAGGCTTTCCACCGAAACGGACGGTTTTGCTCCCTATTTTTCGCGTATTTTTCCCCGTGAGTATATTGTTCCGACGATCCCGCTTCGTGTTGCATTATCGTACGAGCGCGAGTCGCGATATTCGCGAATTGTTCGAGCACGCTGCTAAAACCTTCGTTTTTCTGCACTTTACCCATACGTGTACTTCTCGAAGTACGACACAACCGTTCCTGCAATACAAAGTATGACACTTATCTACCGTAATTATCGCGAACGCGCTTTGCAAAAATCCACGTTCACCTTTTCGCATGCGGAAAAACGTTTCTCGCCGGAAGAAACCTTACCTTCCGCAGAAATTCGACGCGCCATCGAGCGCGATATGAAATCCAGCCGGGTGCTTGATAATGAAAGGACTCGTCGAGAGGGTAATCGAGTCTCGAGTATCAGTTCCGAGTATCGTTCGGTAAGCGAGTAAACAGGCGTGTGCACCGAGTGTCGTTACAATTTCTGGCCGACTACCAGTGACAAGGACAATTACGCTCTCGGCCAACGGATAATTCTAGGATTATCTCGCTCCGCGCCACCATCCGTTCTAACGCACGCTCTAGACCTGAACTCCGGTATCTCGACGTCTCCACGCTCGCACGGGAGTCCGGCATGCGCAATTAACATTTAGTGTCCGACTGAAACGCAACGAGGAAACGCAACGGAACGCGCTTCCAGGCTAACCAAAGCCCAGCGCGGCTTCTCGCTGCTCCTTTTGCCAATTCTCTCGCAGAGATCTCGGCACGGAAGTCCGGCGAGCTAAGGGATTCACGATGGCTGCTCGCACCTCGCAAATCATAATCAAAGTTTCCTTATTTTCCGAGCTTCCGGCAAAATACTTATCGTTCGCTTAAACTTTTCAACGAGCTTTCTCTCCGCCACCTCTGAGTTCCTCGTCCACCCTCGCTGTTCTCGTCAGCTTCTGTTTTTAATCCGCGCGGGTGCGCGCGTCCTCTAATTCACGGACTTATTTTCGTCGAAAGCCACCTGTGAATCTGTGTGCGTGTAGACGAGGGTGTAGGGCCCGCAGGCTTATAGAAGTCCTCGTTTAGCGGACTATTTCCTACGTACTACTGGGAGAACCGTGTAAATATGCGAACTGTAAAAGAGAGAGGTCCTCCTCCGTAGTTTTTAGAGCGGAAACGATACCTTTCCTCCTTCCACCCTCTCTACTCCTTCTTCTCCCGCGATTCTGAATAAATTTGCAACGAGACGTTAGTCGACCTAAGTACACGCTAGTGCACTTCGGGGACGTTCCCCAGACACGTGGGATATACTTTTTTTTTCCACTTTTACTCTCCGCCGCTCCGTTAGTCTAGTAGTCTAGTTAGGGGTGGGTCTATAGGTGGGGTGGGCCGTTGACACGAATAGGAAAGAATCGCGGAGTCGCATGAGAATCCACCTGCGGAAGACCCCTTGGGAGGAGTCGTAGTAAATTCACCGTAATTACCGGGAGTAACGTAAATTTAGTTCGCTCGGCGCTCCTTAATTCGTCGATAAAGTAAATCGCCAAGTTCGACGAGCAGAGAGAGAAGGAGAAAGAGAGAATGAATAGAGAAAAGTGTTAGGTAAGATGGTATAAGGATGCTTTTCCGCAACTGCTCGCGAATCTAATGACTACGAGAAGAAGAGTTCGGTGATACGATCCTGCAGCAAGAAGAGTAGAACGGGTCTTCGAGGAGAGAAAGGTTGGGGGTTGGTATGCTCGACCACCCCATTCTCCGCGTTCGCTTCTTCTTCTCAGAGATCCCATGCCGATTTGGCCTCTCTCGGGAAAAGAATGGACCCACGGATCTCGCGACGAGCTTAAGACGGCGATTAAAGACGGGGACAGAGAGCTCCGGAGAATGGAAGAAGCGCGTTCGTTAAGCGAGCGAAACAGTGGGACAATCGAAGCATTCGATATCTCAGAGATATCTCGAGGAATTCGTTCGCTTTCTCAATTACACAAATTAATGCACTTCAGCTTCCGGCAAAGTAACCTCTCGTCCTGCATTTTCAATAAAATTTTAAACAGCTCGCTCTTTGATCGAACCTCCACCACAGCTGAAAGATACGCGTGTACGTTGCGCATGCAAGCACTCGCCTGGGAATTCTGGAATTTATGCGACAAGTTCGATGACGGTGCCTCGTAAAAATGGCAATCCATTTAGAACGCTCGTTCCTGCGGCTTCCATCTAGGCTTCCTTACTTTCCTTCGTTTGATTTCACTTCCGCAAGACATTGTCCGAGAATTCTCGAACCCTTTCCACTCTGTGTCTCTCGTTTCCAGTGAACTTTGGCGTGCTTGCATTTTCATTTTGAAAGATTCCTCAACGTTTGCGAGAAACGCGGATCGTGGGAATTATTCTCGACGATAAACAGACGTTTCGCGAAAATGTACGAACGTGTAAAGCACATTTTTGCATTTTCCACTGTCACGTGTGTGTCGTGCCTCGTCGTTTCGCGCCTACGAGAAAACACTTTGCCCCAGGAGTAATTTCGCGCATTGATCACGCGACACGATCATGGGCCTACGGGCGCACGTGAGCCACACGCATCGATCAGTTCTCTCTCAGTCCTCTGTGTCTCTACTTTCACGAAACGAATTTTCGGACGTTAACGACTATTCGATGGAATCGACTGGCCGAACGTGGCCGCCTGCTCGAAGGGTTGGTAAAAAACCAGCGAACGGCGAGTTACAAACCCACGAACAAGCTCCATTCTCGTTTTACAACCCACTCTCCCGTGCACCCTTTCCTATCGTCGCTTCGCCGTCACTTGCGGGCCACCTGCGAGCTTCGGAAACAAAAAAAAAAGAGTTGAAAAAGGGAGGCCCGAGTCTTTTCCATCTACATATGTTACCGTCTAATTTCCATTTTGCCATGCCTCGCCGAGCTAGGCGTCTATTAACATCGGCGAATGAAAATCAAATTTACGCGCGCCGCGGCGAGAGCTTCGAAGCTGAATACCGCATGCTTTGAAAACTCAATTTTCCGTGCCCGATCTCGCGCGCGAAGGACTACGCAACGATGGCTAACTTCGACTATAGGAAATTGTCGAAGATACACCTTTGCGTAAATAAGTCGCGAAGTTGAAATCGACTGGGGGATTCCCACGAATCCGCGTCTTCTCTCGCGGAAGCACGTAACACGGATTTACACGCGTGTGCTTCCGTGCCGGAATGCAAGAGCTGGGAATCGTTTTCGTAGAGCAAACGAGTTTGTTTGGAGAAGAGGAAAGAAAACTACGCGGTTGTGTAGAATTTTATCATTGCATTACGCACCGAACGTAAGAGAGAAGTCACGAGTGTATGTTTCTAGAGACGAAATTTTTCATTCGGAGATCGTCCAAGATGATTTTAATGAATGCTTCCAACGGAGAAGTTCCCTTCCGGGAGCATACCATTTACATTCTTAACACGTAGGGAACTCATTTGGCCAGGTAAGTTTCGCGGAGACATCGTGGCGATAAAGGAGAGATAAGGTGGCCCAAATAGTGGAGTAGCAGTTTCGTCTTTACGATTATCTCGGGAAGAGTATCTTTAAAATTTTCACGATTACTTGAACTTGACACTTTTGAGCGTACCCCTTGAATTTTTTTACACTCCGCAGGGATCTTTACAATCTAAGAGAGTGGAAATGGCGTTCTTTTTCAATTTTATCGTGTCTCTACGAGGTCGTAATGCGTCGAGTGGAGCACGCAACTGCCTCTTTCCATTTCGGACTTTTCACAAATATCCGAAAATGAATTTCCAAACCATTTCTAAGGAAATCCTCGAAGTGTGCCGCTGACATTGACAAAACGCGCAGTTTAACATTTTATACCGCACCTGCTCGTCGACGGCGGAAAAGAATTTGCGAAAAATCACACGTCAAGGATAACCTAAGAAAATCCTTTTTATCTTTTAGAGTATTCTTCCGAATTCACGTGAAATCTTACTTCGAGACTGCGATGTGAAATTTTTACTCTCGTCCGACCGCGTTGCTGAGAAAATGATAAGGTGAAAGAATAGGATCCTAAGAGGGCGGAGCATCTTCGAATTATGCTCGACGTTCTGCGTGCGGCGTGAAACGCAGAGACACCGCGGCACTCAATGTCGAATGCTCCTCGTGTCTTACGAAATTTACGAATGACGGTGTGAATTTGAATTCAAGGCGCGTTCGCGGCTTGGCACATCGGTGGCACGTCGAAGTCTCGGAAGCGAAGGAAGACGCTGTCTATAATGTTCCTGCGATCCTTTCACCGTTACGTGATAATCCATGCAAGAATGTGAGATCGATGGCAACCACTATTTTGAATTCGAGACCTACCCCACGCTTCTCCTTCAATATACATCCGATAACGTCAGATAAAGAGATATTTTTCCACCGGGGCTCCCGCGCGAGCAACAATTCCAAGGCGTCGATTCTCCTCCATACTCCGAAAGACCAACAAACGTGTGGAGAAAAGGGATAAGCAAACTCGAGGGTGAGAGGAGAAAGGAGAGCGCTTTCTGTAAAGAGGAAAAGCCAAAGGAACGTAAGGAACTCCACGGTAGGATAAACTCGAGGAAATAAACATTTTTCCCCAAGAAACTCGCGGCGCGAGCGCATAATAATAAGAGCTCTCGAAAGCTCTTAACCTCGTGCTGGGAGTAATATTCGGTCAACAGAGAATCCGATCCTTTCAGGATAATCCGAGCGCCCAGCGTATATCCTCCCACTAACACCAGTGTCCTTGCACCGAGAGAATCGAGAAGAGAGGAAAAGGAGGTGTGCCAGAGGTTCTGAACTCCTTCCACTTCGTGAACATATCGCCGCGCTTCCTTTCTCTCTTCCTCTCACCTCGTCGATCCTCATTTTGCCGCTTCGAAAATCCCCGCTTGCAAGCCCTCGTGCGCGCCAAGGTGTCCTTTTCCTCGTCCTTCTACACCGTTCTTCTTTTTACCCTTGATCTTCTTCTCTCTCGCGTCGCACAAAGGATCATCCAGGAGGAGAATCATCCAAAGTTTCGATGCGAGTTCACACGCTACGATATTCGTCGTATCGTACGGTCGAATTCCACGTACTTGTTAGCACGCATATCACGCACAGGTGTACACGAAGTGGTGGAGATAGATCGAACAGAATTCCAACTTGATTTCCATGAGATTGAGTTTATAATTTGAACGTGGGTGTCTTGATCAATGGAAAGGATTCTGGGTATCGTGCTTAAATTCCTGCCCGTTTTACTTAACGTCTCATCCTATGCATATTATCCGGATGCCGGTGCGAGCCGGGCATTTTTCACCGTTTTCCTTCTCCCCGATCACGTGGTACACCTCCACCGTGAAGGCAAAATCAACCCCAACGGATTTAGCTCGAGGGTGGCTTGCTCTAGAGGTAGTGGAATCTGCTCTACGATCCACGTCGAATTATATGCTAAGTACGTAACCAGGATGGTTAATTCGTTCGGATCCTTCCCCTCGAATCGGTTATGAGCTCGCGGCACGTTTCCCTACGATAAAGAATTTTAATTATTCCACTCGTCCGTCACGTACTCACCGTTCTCCTATCGCGAGCTCGAGGACGAATAGGATCCCGATAACGATTTTTTTTCCAATTAAAACTGCCGCCTCGATTCTTAATTCGATCGAAAGAGGAAAAAACGAAGTGGATCGTGTATTTCACCGGGGATATATCTCTCTGTATCTACAAGCCGCGAGTACACCTGCGCAACGACAGACGTAGTCGGAATTTTAATTGCGCGCACGAATCACCATCCCGGCTTTGATACCTTTGTGTTTTGCTTCCGATCAATTTCGCGAAAAGAATGAAATCCTCCGATGGAGCGTATTTGCAGACAAGTTTTTTATCCCCGTTTCAAATATAGTTTTCAAAGGAAACTTCGTAAGCTTCGTACGATACGTAGATTGGGCGAATATTCCACTGAAGCGGTGGATTTCACTAACACAGAAGTATTTTACACAGATTAATTATTTATCATGATCGTCGATATCGACATCCAGTGAAGTGGGTATGTTACAAGTGATTCTCATTTTTAGGCACGACCGTAAAGGGAGTGACTTATGCAATCGCCATCGCGAAAACCGTTCGTGTGTGTGTGTGTCCGTGTATATCCTCGATTTCGGAAAAACGGATGAACCGATCGGGACGAAATTTGACACAAAAATCAAGTACACTACTGTGAGTTGACAATAAGGTTTGCGAGCCGCCATCTTGACCCAACACAAAATGGCGGGAGATACAAAATTTGAAAAAAATGTAATTTAAATTTAATATTGCCGCCATTTCTAAACGGCTGAAGATAGCGATACATAAAGTTTGCTGGCACCAAATGGATATATACTCAAAGTACATACCAAATTTCGTTGCGATCCGTTCAGCCGTTTGGCCGGAATACTGCACTAATGGAAATAGTGCAAAATTCATTAATCCATCAGTATTCCGGCCAAACGGCTGAACGGATCCGAACAAAATTTGGCATGTACATCGAGTATATATCCATTTGGTGCCACGAAACTTTATGTATGGCCATTTTCAACCGTTTCGAAATGGCGGCAAATTCAAATTTTTTATCCACTATTCCAGTAAAACGATTGATTAGTCCACTATTCCGGCAAAACGGCTGAACGGATTCGGACAAAATTTGGCATGCACATCAAGTATATACCCATTTGGTGCCAGGAAACTTTATGTATGGCCATCTTCAGCCGTTCCGAAATAGCAGCAAATTCAAATTTTTAATCCACTATTTCAGCAAAAAAGTTGATTAGTCCACTATTCCAGCAAAACGGCTGAACGGATTCCGACAAAATTTGGCCTGCATATCAAGTATATACCCATTTGGTGCCACGAAACATTGTGTATGGGCATCTTCAACCATTTCGAAATGGTGCCAGTTTCAAAGATTTCAATTTGTCGCAATTTTTGAATGGTTGAAGATAACCATGCATAAAGTTTCACCGCAGCAAAGGTGTATATACTCTATGTACATGTCAAATTTTTGTTCGGATGCATTTAATTGTCCGGTTTTGATCACTTGGGTCTATTGCTGAAATGCTGCATTTTGTGGGCGAGCGCAAAGCGCGAGCACCCGACGATCTGGGGGGTATGGCGCTTGAGCGAAGCGAAAGCGCAGAGGACTCTGTAGCATAGTTTAATATCTCAATACTTGAATTTTCTACAATTTCGAAACCTTTTGAAATTCGTGGGCGAGCGCGAAGCGCGAGCAAAGGCGATCTTGAGGGGGTTGGCGCTTGAGCAAAGCGAAAGCGCAGGGGGCTCTGCCCCCTAGTTCCCTTTTTATCTACGTTTACGGTGATCGTGGAATTCCGGAAGCAACTTATTCTTTCGGTACGAGAGTTTGAAAAATTTTACCCGCGACTGAAATTATTTATCGTTCGTTTCGTGGAACCCACCCTTCGATTATCCGGGCCCGAGGGCGAGAAACCGGAATCGTTGCCTCGCATGGTCGCTCTCCGTCGATCCACCAGTGCTCGAGGGTTCGACGTTTCGCGAAGGAGGATATCGATGTGAACGATGGAATATCGGTGGAGAGGATATACTAGGAAGGCGCAATCGTAAATTCAGGATGAACCAGCCGAGCATCGATCGGTGGAGGGCAAAGAAGCTCCTCCCGCGGTACCGCTGCGAAATATTAATAGAGGATGTACGTAGTGCATCTACAAAGAAATCCACCTGAATTCCACGGTTCATAAGTTACACACTTCCTGCGAGATATTTTCCAAAGGTCACATAAAACCGCATTGCACATTTCTCTCGAGATTTACGCCCTCGGATTGTTTCTCGTTTCCCATGGAAATTGGCATTGGCATCTTGTAACACTTGAACTCCATTGTGTGTATTGGCATCTTGCGGCCACTCAATAATATCGCGACATGGGTCGTATCGATGTACGCGTACCAGTCGGCAGGAAGCAAACGTTACACAATGCATACGGAAGTTTCCCTTATACGTACGATCAATGGTAAAGTTCAATGGTAATCCCCGGGCTATGCTACAGTACAAGTGGAATCATCGTGGGTCCTTGAGCGAGTGCAGCGTATAAGGCAACGTCGGAGACAAACACGACAAATTGGACGCACAACACGAGCCACCCGTAATGCGTTTGTTGGTCGAACCACGCAGGATCCTCTATGCATTTAAATTTCCCAAAATCTCATGGTCTGCTGAGCAGAGACCAAGAAAAATCTAGAAGACAAAGAGTAGTCTGGAGACGAATATGTGGAACCCAGATTGGAGCAGTAATAAACTTCGAGTGCTCGGTCGAACAGTTACCTTCGTTTAATTTTGAATAGATTTATGGATACAATGCGGTGTAACATTCGGCGTAGCGAATCGATTTCCAACGCAAACCACTTGCCATGAGGCAACATCAGCGGGTTACATCGCGTTTCTGGTAATACACGCGTCAACAATGGATAATAATCCCGGACATCGCCAGCAGGTACGTAATGTGAAATCATCGATGACCAAGCAGATACCGCGAATAGACATTTGGAGTGTCGTGAGCGCCGGGGCAGACGGACAAACAGGACAAATTGGATGCGCAATTGAAAGCACGTGCATAGGAGACCGCGTATGGATATTGCCCATGGTCCGTTGCCCACGAGGATTCCTTCGATCGACCCCCTAAGGGCGTGCTATCCAATCCGAACGCTTCGCACGAGAGTCTTGGAGAATCGAGGAGAACGCAGGGAAATATTTTCGAGACGAGAATAAATTTTCTCTCGCTCTTCTATATACTTTTTGTGGTATCCAGAGATTTGAACGAGTGTTCAGGGTCACGCGCGACAAGATAAATTAAGTACACGATGCGAGGGCTAGACACGAGGACATGAAGAATGCTTCGTAGGGAAATCCTGGAAAATTGAGAGGGACTAGGAAAAACATTCTCGGGGTTGGAATAAATTTTCGTCCACTCCTCTACATTATTTTTTGTACTATGCAGAGATGTGGACGAGTGTTCAAGGTTACGCGCGACAAGATAAATTGGATGCAGGATTTAAAACTGTACCTGGTACGAGCGGCACGACGTGTGCTCGTGCTAAAGCGCGAAAGTTCCTTGAACCAACTGGCAAAAGGGCGAGTGAAAACACGCTGACGCTTCGAATGGGATACAAGGGGTGAAGTAGTAGGTGGATGAAATTCCTTTGTCGGCCGACGGCTCTTCATCCTCGAGTACTTCTATGAGGCGGGACTACCGTCGAAACAAGTGCCCGGAGGGCCTCGTACCGGTTCGAGGACGCGAGTTTCCCTCATTGCATAAAGGCCGAAACTTTTGTCCTCCTCTCCCAACTTTTCTGCCCCTCCCCAATTCAGATCCACGACGAACTTACTTCCGGAAGATTTCTAGCCATTGGTTCGTGGAAATTGACACTCGGCCTCGAGTGCTTTGAATCGTAAAGATGAAACCAGGCGAAGGTACGCTGAAAGAAACGATAAAAAAATTACGCTGTTTTCTTCTTCATTCTATTCTTGTAATTTTATTATAAATCGACACGAGAAGTGAATGGCCTTTCAAATCTGCGAACGCAGGAAAATTTTCAAGGCGTTAATATGCAAAACATTCGCTGGCCAAGGTAATCCTATGAGGCCGCGATAAATCTTCCACAGGAAAGAATACGGGTCGTACTTATACCGCCACCGAGATTCTCCTCGGAGCAAAAATCATTCATCCTGCGGTTACGTGGAAAAAATTCAAACAGTCGGTCGAGGGAAGAAATGCCTGCCGGTGGTTTACCCTCTTGTAATTTCAGCGAGCATGTCTTATCGCTATCGAGATTCGCTTGATCATTCGGTTTCCCAGCTCTGCTTTGCATTAAGCTAACGGGGAAAAAAACGTTGAATAAATTGCGATAATTAAGAGAAGGTAATAATCGTTTAATTATTCTCATTCGCGCTTCCCTCTGGCCGTATGTACCCTTTAAATTTGTAATATCGTATGAAGTATTCCTCTTTGAAAAATTCTCACGACGAATCTGCGGCCATTTTTTTTTGCCAAAAGACGAATGCGGGTGTAAGGCACGGGAAAACAGAGATGGATATCAAAATTGTTCCCCCGGGGTGATCCAAGAAATTCTCTAAGCATTCGCCTCGCGCAGGAGATAGGGTTGAAGGAAGCAGCGAAGAGCGATTTTGGTTCGGTACACCCGCGGCAGTATATTCATGATAAGCCTTCGGGGACTGATTCGTAATCGAGATAACTCCTGAGACATACCTCCTTCCTTCCGCGCGCGAGAACGTAGCAGAATAATTGAGTGGCGTCGCGCAGTGAGAGAATCGAACGGAACTCAACGTTCTCGTTCAAAATTCTCCTATTCGAAGTCGACGAATAATTTCTTAATTAACGCAAATCCTCGTTACAACGATCGACGCGCAAATTGTAAATTTTGCTTTAATTCACCCTCGTGTTAACACGCTTTTTTTCCCAATGAAAAAACGAACTTCGTTAAAGGACGTACAATCGACCACCGCATTGGCCCTATGGGTAGAAACGTAAAACAGGCGATCCATCAACGTCACCGGGGACTCATTAATTACGGTCCTCGTTATTATCGTCCGTTACAGGTCGATTGAAATTTTCCGCGTTTTCCCCTCGGTCTGCGCTTTCATTCGCCCTACCCCGCCAGACATCATTCATCGCTGATAAAATAACCCCCGGAGGTTTCAATTTATTTAATTAATTCTCCTTTCAAATTATTTCCAATTTTCATTGCCGTTGTTCGCAAAATTTTGCATATATCCCTCGTGTAATTGTTTCCCTCTCTCGTGCCAGACACGTTAATGTATATTACAATAAAAGTACATTTTTATTTTTTCATACTCGGATAAGATGGGAGAGCCCGTCGACTTTGGTAGACGATGGGCACGCCCGTCCCATAACATTATGTTACAGTGCAAATGACGAGGTTCCACGCTTACGGCTATAAGTGCATTCGTTGCGGCTGACATTGAGTGGCACTCGAGCTTGAGCGTAGGCCATCGGCACGACTGCGATAAAGCGCGATAGAAGCCCTGGCTGAAACGTTTTCACCCTCGAAATGCAAACCTTCTGGCTTTCGTTCGGACAGGAGGAGCTTCTTGGGACGGACGGAGAGGAGGAGAGCCTCGATGAGCATCGTTCGCGATTCGAGTGGCACGTTTTAAATGCGACGACGGATATTTCATTTCCCTCTGAATTTTCTTTTTTTTTCCTCTCCCTGGCTCAACTCAGTGCTGGATCGAGTGTAAGTCCTTTAAACAACGTCGACGTATTTCCAGAGATATTACGGCTAAGTACAAAAATAATCTTTCGCGCTCGTGCTAATCGGTCCTTGTGTGATATCACGTTCGAGGAAAAAATTAAATGAATGAAAATGCGTTTCTTCTCGTTACACTACGCACGATTAATTTTCTTTCTTATAGAAATAGGCACATTGCATAAATTGAAAATCGAAGAATCACCAGGCACTACTTTCCACTTGCACGATCTCGACTTTTGCAGCGACGCCACGAAGACTGGCGAAAAAAATACAGAAAGGAGAACTGGACTGGCGTTTAAAATTTTTACGAGAATCGTCTCCTTTGTCGACTCACCCTTCACCCTGTTGAATGCGAACCGTTTCATATTTCTCGTCGAGGTATTCTTTCTTAGTGCTTTCGCGCCTCTCCCGCCATTGTCTCTCCTTCGTAATACCTGCTGCCTACTAGGTCATCCCGAGGAGGACAAAAAGAACAGGGGACGACGAACTGCGCATGCTCTTTTCCAGGATCACAAAAGAGGCGCGCCATTCAAACACCCTTATTGTCCCTATGAGACATGGACGCGCTGATACTACCCTTTTGCGCCTCTCAAAAACGTGCACGTCGATCTTAAAAGAAAATCAACGAAAATGAAGTGCACGTCGATTTTAAAAGAAAATCAAATACAAGCAACGCTCTATCGAAGAATATTCAATACTAGATATACCTCACGATCTTCAATTAAATTGCTGCAAATAGTTCTTGAGCTCCCTGTTTGAAAAATAAACCGATACCTCCGTCGCTTCCGAGGGAATGGAGTGTAATTCAATTTCCGCGACAACGAACACCGTTCTCATAACTGTACGGAAACTCATCCTTTCTCTCTCTCCGCGCCCTTATCGCGGAAAACAAAATCCAAGCGAATTCAAAGACAAGAGAAGCCTTCGAAACCGTGACTTTCCACCCCGAAGGATAAAAGTGAAAGGGGAATGAGCTGGCAGCGCCTGCCAATTCTCTCCCCGCGCTTTCGTTTCACAGTTTTACGTTTAGCTACTGTTCTGCTCTCGGAATCTCTCTCTGGATCCCGAGTATCCAGGATGGTAGGGATGTCACGAGAGCCGTCGAGCACTTGTCTCATTGTCAGTTCAGTCCTCACGACCATTGTTCCACCCCATCCACCTGCTCTCTCCTACCACCGTCCAACATCCTGTTCCCAGGCTTTGCCTCGTCTCAACGTCTCGACGCTCGACGTCGTACCACCCGAGTCGTCGCTCTCCTATCGATCGAATTAAGGCCCCGTATCGCGAACGACGAGCAGTGCAAAAATTTTTCCGATCGACGCGACAGTTGAAGAGGACGGCGTAGAGAGATGACGAGGAAAAAGGGAAATGGAGAAAGGAGAAATGTGAGTGGGAGATTTAAGCGAACGGCGGAAACGGCGAGCTCGCAATTATGCGAGAACGTTCGATCGCACGACTGACTTTGGCGCGAGGCATCGTTTCGTATTATCGCGAGGGTGACTCGAGAAAGGGTGGGAAAAGGGCAATGCCTCGAAGACTTCCGGAGCAGAAAAAAGACTGTCTTCTATCGAGAAGGAGATATCTGGCGGAAGAGGGTAGGTGGAGGGATGAGAAATGTGATTTTAAGTTCGAATGTTAGGGAGGATTGGAGGATGGGAGCTCGTTTTATTTCGGGGGTGGGATGCGATAAGACTGCCTAGGGGAGGTCGAATCGACTGGAGTTAGAGTTCGCACGTGAGACTCCAGTTTTATTCGAACCATCTCCCGAGGAATGTTTTTAATCGAAATTACTAGGAATTTTTGCATAACTTTGTAGAAATGAAACTCTTTGAATCACGCGGAAGAAGATTAAATAGGCGATCAGGAGTGATACGGTTTTTAAAGTTAAGAGAACTTCGTAATTCAGTTTAGGTTTGAAGTAGCTCTCGGCGCACGCATAAATATTTATTTTCCGAAACAAGGTCGACCTCGATGTAATAATGCATACCTGAATATATTCAGCAAAACGTAGTACTCTACTACCTTGACGAGTTCCACTCTGCATATTCTTTACGATCTTCTTGCGAGCATTTGCGACCAGCCTTCTTACTCCTGTCATTTCCCATGTACCAAGGATCCGCTTCCGGTCGTGGTACAAGTGGTTGAAACATTCGCGAAACGTCTTTGAAACTTCCACAGTTGAGAACTGCGATCCAGATCGCTTCCTACTTCTACGTTATTCATTTTGAATTATAAATGCGAGCCGCGTGTAAATTAAAGGCCCCACTTCGCGCCGTGACTGGAATCTCTGTTCGCCATATGCCGAAGATCGTAGAGGGGTGAGAAACTCTCCACGTCAGCGTGTGCGCGAAAGTTTGAGCTGTCGCGGAATCACTGATCTGTTATGCGATTGACCCACTTCCCTTGCGGCACGAAAGTTCCGATTATTCCATTTTGTACATCGTACTGCCCCGTGGGTGTCTGACGCGTTTTCAATTTCAGTTCTTTTCGTGGAAAAAGCAAACGCAACTATCGATTCCTGATGATTGATCGGAAAAACGAATCTTCCCTTTACAGGATAGCTTTCGAAGGCCTCCTCGGCCATATTTCCCCAAAGCTTTCATCGATAATTAATATTTGTCTGCGTACCCCAGTGGTTAAAGTATTTCACGTAGAGAATGGTAACGATTCGTGAGCCAATTACGAGAATCATAAATTTCTCATCGATTTTCCGCCTTTCTGAGGCTTTTCGCACCCTCCTCCCTCGAAGCTCGCCGCAACACGTCGATACCTTCAGGCTCTTTTCTTCCACCACAACGAACCGTTTCAAAATCACGTACCGCGGGCAAAAACACTATTTCCCGTTGGTCGTAATTGCATCGTGCGAGCTCGTGCGTTCGCCATTGTGCGGCCATCGCGGTTTGTATCCGGGCAATTCCGAGCAGTTGCGCGACACCGACAACTGAGCCCACTACCCTCTCTTTAACCTTCCTCTCTTCGGTAGAGCGAAGAGCTAACAACGCAGGAAATCAAAGGACACTTCGAGCCCTCGTGCTCGAGATCACGGCTCAACTTTCGTCCTTCGTCTCTTCCATTCTTCTCCCTTCGCACGTCCACGCCGCCCTCTTCTCTTCCAATTTTCGAAGAGGGCGCAGTTATTTGTATAGTCCTTTGCGCGAGTGGATATTGCGAACCTCAGAGAGAAACCCTCCGAGAAGTGTTCGACTTGATATTCAAGACCTGTCGGTGCTTCCAGCCCTTGCCAGTCTCGAGAAACTGCAAAGGCAAGGATATGTAAATATTCCACATAGTGGGACAAAGTGTATCGATATATTAGAATTCCTCGATGTCGTATATGACTTCGTGCAATTTTGTTGGGTGGCTCGGTCGTTGAACTCATCGTACAGGTTCAAGCGAATGCAACTTCGAAGTGTACTCGTTGCGCGAGTTCGTCGATGATGATCGCTCGGTTTTTAGGAGGTAGAAAAGTTTAACCACGAAGTCTTGTACCACGGTACCCAAAAGACATTCTTATATTTTTTTCACCAAACTTAAATTTTCGTATGTGAGAGGGTTTGCGCACAGTATGCCCGGTTTGCTTACGGTCGGCCCTTAAATACGTAGGCGAGCTCGGTGCAGGACCTTTAATTATTGAAATCCTTTTCCCGGGTTGTTCTCCGGGATCCTGCAAATTTACCCGACCCACCAACCATTTTTCCTATTAAACTTTCGACGTGCAACGAATAATTGCCAGCGTTCCCTCGGAGTATTTTTGTTCAGTGGTCGAACGCTCTGCGCAAACGACGCGTGCATTAAATGTTTTCTTCATTCGCATTAAACGAAATTTAGCCGCACGCAAAATTTCGGAAAATGAAATTTCACGAATATGGTCCACGAAGCTGCTACGAGCATAACCCGAAGCAGCGATTCCGTTAATTTTTCTCGGCTTGCGAGAATGAGGGGTTGATGGTTGCGAAGGGTAAGGGGATTGGAGAGGAGGATGGAGAACCAGGGGATGAAACATTTCGCGATACCAGACGCTTTAAAGCGCCGTCCTCGCTCGTCTCGGAAACGTTTCAAACTTTACACCATGCCATATTTTTATTTCCCTCGTCTGCTACTTCGCTATTTTCAGGCGCTCTCTTCTCCAGCACCCTCTTCTCTGCTGGGACGCATTTCGAAATGCCTCTTACAACCCACCCAACCGGCACTACCGTCGCACGCGTGAGCTTGCTTCCTCTTTCTCGCCAAGTACAAGTATCGATTCCGCGTAAACCTTTATGGGAAAGTGTGTTGACTTATGCGGAGTGGGGCTATAAATAGGACGCGCGAGAAACTTCCCCTCGTCCTACTCCTTCATCTCGGTCCCTCGGGAAGACGTCGGAATAATAAGTCAGGAGAAGACGCGCACGATCCGAGTAGCCGTGCGAGTTAAACGGCGGAGCGGAGACGAAGAATGAGAAGATTGAGTCCTTTGTCTCGGCCAGCAGCTCTCGGGCGTGTAATTACCAGGCAAATCGTGCGAGCTTTACGGGCTTCGTTGCTATTTAGCGAGAGTCTCCAATGCGGTCTCGCGAGATACTCCAATACCAAGTTCGAGGACAAGAGGATTATATGTTGAACGTGCTGTCGCTCAATTTAGAGCACGTCGCGGACAAATGTGTGCCACATTTTAAACCGTTTCGGTAAACGTGGCTGAAATTGGAAGACAGAGAAGATGAAAATAGAGCGTTCCACGTCCCTGCGTAAATAAGAATCCTGCGAATTTCACCATCTGAATCGAGAACCGAAGACGTTGCCTTCTCAAACGGGCGTAGCAATTCGGCTCGATTCAATCCACATCTTCGCCAATTCCACGCGGAACGTTTTCGCGCAACTTTAAAACGATTCCAAGTTCCTCGAGCCTGCGCGAGTCGCACGCGAAATTGAACAGGGGAATATCCGGGAAACTATTTCGATACAATTTGCCTTTCCGTTTGGTAACAACCGCGCGGTGAGCAGCGAGAGGTTTAATGCGTTTGGATGTATTTTCGCGGAAACGTGTCTGATGGATTTTTTTCAAGGACATAAGTACTTCGTACCGATCGACTGGAGAAAAGTGCATGCGTGGTGATGCATTCTTATCTTCCTTTTTCTTTGAAATCTCGTGTAGAAATAATAGTTCAGAAATGTGTATGATATTTTTTTGTATACCTGATCTTTGCAACGATTTACATTGTAATTTCGTTCGTTCTGACATATCCACGGGATTCTGTAGTTTCCTCGTCGTTAATTGAGCACGAGAAAATGTTTCTTCGATCAAGAAAACTGGTGTAAGATCAAAATCAGTGCTACATTTTTCCGCGAAGCTGAGAGGAATTCAATTAACTTCTCTGCTTCGCACGGGCGAGCAGACGTCACTTGAGAACTTCGAAGATTCTTCCAATTTTTAACTTTCCACGAACGGATCGACATTGCGCGGAATGAGGTGATAACAGTGATTGCTGGATGACAAAATGAAAGTAGACACAGGGATCAGAACCATTAACAGTACATTTAAACGGTATCGATCCTCAGCTCGCGGTTTATAACTGGTGGAATCGTAAGCGGATTAATAAGCGTATTACGACTAATTAGTGCGTACAAACGCACGAGAGCTAAACCGATTTCGTCATAATTCTAATCACAGAACAAACGCAAGGTACTGAAAATGAAGTCAAACCATGAGCATGAGTACACGCTTGGAAATGAAACGTCCGTATAAAAGAAAATTGAGTGTAAAAAAAATCGCGATGCTCATTAGCACTTTGTTCGGGCGTGAGATTAGGAGATATCGAAGGAGACCTTGTGACATTTACGTTTGGCAAACTTCTCGTTAAATTTCATACCATCGGTATTAATATTACTAAACGCAAGAAGATTTCGCGTATGTCCTTTGCCGGCAACTAATTTATTACTGTAGAACCATCCTGTAAAGTCAACCCGTCTCAGGCTGCTTGTCGTAAAGTAAATTAACGCACAGGTTCTCAATAAATTCGGAAGCCTCTTGGATAGCAATTTAGACCCCAAGTTCAATGTACTCGTACTACGACGAATGGTACGCAAACGAACGGAAAGCTCCTTGCATGGTTTTGTAAATTGCTTCGCATCTGCTAATAATTTTGGCGCCACTTACTGCGAGACGCGCAATTAACGGTTTGTCAGAGTAAACATTATTCTATCCATTTTTTTCGAATAGAAGTCAACACAGAAGAACTGATTGTCTCCGCTACATTCTCCAATTTTATTTTTCACTGCACTCACGTTCTAAGAGAGAACGAAAAAAAAGTTCTCGTTTCCGTTGGAAAACAATTTCCTACCTCGTTTCAAACTTTCGAGGGAAAAACTAATTTTATTTTCAATCCAAAAAGTCATCGGCGATTACTAGCGTTCGTGACATCGGAGATCGACCGAGAAGGGAAGACTTCGAAACGAACATTCAATTTGATTTTATTGCTAGCCGGTTTGACTCGTGCGCGAGGAAGTTCAGATGGGAAGGAAGGTGTAAGGAAGATAAGTCGACTGGAAAGGAAACAACCGATCTAAGGTAAAGCCGGCGTCCTCGTATAGTTGGAAGGGTTTATAACCTGAAACGCAACAGCTGGCAACGCCTGAATCCCCCGATTACATTCCTTTTACTCAAGAAGATGCTCACGCCCCTCGATCTTATCTGTACAAAGATCGAAAAGAACGTCGGCCATATTGCGAACGAATTTAGTAAAGAAGGTAGTAAGAAAATTGTATATTTTGTAGTCCAAAGATCTCTGCACCGGTTGCAAGCACCATTATAACCAAGAAAGCTCGTTATGTGGAATTATAAAGTACGAAGGAAACCGTGAGACGTTTACGTTCTTGCTGCAGTTTTATGCGCATGCTAATCCAATGCCGCAAGAAGAATGGTAAATTTTACATCGCACTCGCGGTATTAATGTTTCTCTTTGTAAGTAACTTGAAACTCCGCGGAGGCCGAGTTTAAAACCACAGTGGAAAAAAATTAATATTTATGCAGAAATGCGGTTTCCGTCAGAGAATATGCTCCACGATAAAATGCGTACGATTCTACGAGTAAAATTACCACGAGAGAACGTTGTGTACGTTAAGTAAAAACTCGTCCCTTAAAAAATGTAAAACTACCGTGCCTGTTACACGAATGATCGACAAAAATGGAAAATAAAAATCTCTATTTTTGGCTCGGTAGAATGTTCGATTTAAATTGCAGCAGCATTAAATTCGACAGTCCGCATCGATTAACTGTTATACGAACGTTCGTCCAACAGAGGAGCAATAAATTCAACGATCCGTTCAGCGTTAGCACCCGTCAAAGGTGCGTTTAAAATCTCATCCTCCCAACCATTAACTGTCATTCGCTCGTTCCTGCTCACATTCCTGTCGACCACTACATTTAGTCATCGTCGTCGGGGCTCTCTTGAAAATCCATTACGCAGTACATAGCGCGGCAGGCCGCGTTACTCGATCGTTTTTACCGATTGGACTGTACGTAAACACGGGAGTGCAAGAATCCAACGGGATGCCTTGGATGCATTATCGATAATCGATCGCCAAGGCGTGAGAAGGCAACGGAGAGAGATTTCGCAAAATTTGCAATCTTCGATCGAAACATTCGATTCTTCGCGAAAAACGTTGGCACATTTCTGAAAAAATTCTTGTGAATATGGTTCTTTTATTTTTTCGCCTTCCCAAGAGTTTCAGAAATTGCGCACATTTTATACAACGAAACGCGATATTTTCATAGAACTGAAAAGTATGCTTGGCTTAGTGTCACGTACCTTACAAAGGATAAAATATATTAAGAACGCCACTAGACGATATGCTACTGGATACGTGGCATAAAGACGTTAATATACGAGCCATCTCGTACCGCTATCTCCCTCGCTACGCCTTCTGCGCTTTTGTGCTCGCGACGCGAGCGACGTAAGTAACTTAACAGTCAGCTGAAAGCTGAGCCAAAGAGGATTTTCGAGTAATGGAGGCAAAGGCATTTTTATGTTTTCGCAGGCCATTAGTCTCTTTCTCGACAGTCTTTCGCGCACGATTATAACCACTTTTATCATTAGAGGATAAGAAATATGTATCCATAACCGCAAAAGTAGCTCCCACATGCTACTATTCATGAATTTGCGATATTTTATTTAATTACAAGAATAAATGATGATTCAACTGCACCAATAATACATTTACGTCCCACCTCACTTCTCTCTAATCTTGCAGTATTAATTGTTTGCAATTTTAAACATTCATCAGCGGCACATTTAATGCGTAATTATAGCTAAAGCACAAAGTGTAAATTTTGATTGTAGTTAGGGTCAGCGATTATGCATTCATTGCAATATGTAACTAACTGCACGAGATATATGCTGTGAAGTACAGGGTGTTGGGAAATGATACAGGGCAGTAGAACGGGTTGCCTATCCATCGATCTGCAGGCGCGCGGTCTGTTGATCGGTAAGAGAGCGTGAAGGGGGACGGGATGCCGGTTTACTAGCACTAGGTGGCACTGAACGGGGATAGGGGGTTGATACTCTCGACTCGTGCCTCGTCCTTATATTAACTTCACTTCAATTATTTTAAATGCGCTTTACCGACCGGTAGCCTATAAATGGGTTTTTTCCAATGCCATCTAGCACCAGTAGACCGGCAACCCGTCCCCCTCTACGCTCTTTTACCGATCAACAGACCGAGCGCCTGCAGATCGATGGATAGGCAACCCGTTTTACTGCCCTGTATCATTTCCCAACACCCTGTACATAACCATAAAGTACAGGGTGTTGCGAACACATACACGGCAGTAGAACGGATTGCCAATCCAAAAATCTGCAGGCGCTCGCTCTGCTGACTGACAAGAGAGCGTGGAGGGGAGCAGCCTGCGGATCTACTGATGCTAGGTGGCACTGGACGAGGCTGAGAGGTTGCCGCTCTCGATGTTGAATGCACTTTACCGACCGGTCTATTAATCTGCTTAACAAAAAAGCAGTTCAAAAAGTTTACCGGTCGGTAAAGTGCATTCAATAGAATTGAAGTGTGGTTAATATAAAGACGAGGCACGAATCGAGAACGTCAACCTCTCAGCCTCGTCCAGTGCCACCTAGCATTAGTAGATCGGCAGGCTGCTCCCCTCCACGCTCTCTTGTCAGTCAGCAGAGCGAGCGCCTGCAGATTTCTGGATAGGCAATCCGTCCTACTGCCGTGTATGTATTCGCAACACCCTGTACATGAGCGCATAATATCAATTGATAATTGTATTTGTGTATATTATTTCGTATTAGTAACAGTTGCACATGAACTACACGATGGCATCGTGGAAATTAAAATCCTGCGTTCAAGTGAGAGCAAGAGAGAATCGTTTGGAACAATGGAGCGTACCTTAAGTAAAGCAGTTAAATACCGTCTCGCCTGGAGAAGTATTTACCGGCCCATCAACCAAAATTATTTCCACTCGCGAAAGGATTTTAGCCCATTTTCCAAATCCGTTGCCAAATGACCGCGGGCAAGAGGATTATAAATGCAGAGCGCGTCCTCGTATCGCGGCTCTGCTGGTGGTGAACGTGAGAGAAGCGCGCCTACACGAAGTGAGACTGCAGTTACGCGCGAGCACCATTTTAAGAGGAACTAATTGCGTTTTCATACCTCGCGAGCTAGCACCTGCTTAGCGGAACGGTCCATTGTCTTTCAGTACGAAGGTACTTCTCCGGTCACAATCGTTCTGCAGGCACCTGAAAAAACTCAAAACTTTTTAGATTCTCGATCCCACCGTGGTCTGGAAAATCAATTCCAAGATTTCACTTTTAAAATATGCACATTTACATATAAAATTGTTACATACTCGGTACCTACCTCATATTTTTATAAATAATAAGAGATCAAACGTTCGTATCGCGTCCCATGCATAGCGCTCACCGCGAAGGACACGCGTCAGCGTTTAGACGCCGCACATCGACGCAACCGAGAAATGCGTCGACTCCTCTAGCTCGGACTCGCACCACACACCGCGCGCTCCTTGCCAATAGACTCGGCGGACTCGCACCACACGCCGCTCCTCCGCATGATCACCAAACCATTTCCAATAAAAGACCCACGATTTCAATCAATCACGCCTTTAGAGTATCAGACGTCGTAACGCTGTCACTCTGCTCCGTTCTTTCACACTGCTCATTGCAATTCGGGTAAGGACAGAGTCCCGTACCTCTACAGTACAGCACCGCGCAATAGTCGCTTTGCCACTTAGAATCGGGAAGGGTCCGCGGAGCACTTGACTCTCGAGAAGCGTAGACCACGGATCGGTTACGTGTAGACTCAACCGCGTAGAACCTAATAATTATTTGCCAGCCCACGCAAGAGCCTGGAGCTGTAGTTGTAAGCGTAATTAATAGTAAATTCACGTCGCGAACGCGTAAACGTGTCTCCTCCGCGGTGAGTTAGTTTTAAAGCGAAACAACCATTGTAAACCGCGGAACAGAATTACAAATTCTTGTAATTGAATCGATCGCCCCCAGTCATATTGTACTCCTGGGTTGCGATCTCTCTTGTATTCACCATCTTATTCAATATATGATTTCAATATTAATTAATCTCGAAATCCCAGTGGGGTTCTGAATTTACAACCATTTAGATCTTTCCCATTGGAATTACTAACAACGAAAGATTGAGCTCAACCGCTCGGGTTCGATCTGACGTTACAATCAATCTGTTACTACACTCCTTCCATCCTGACTCTCTACGTAACAAAATATATTCAACGGTATCGCTCGTCCGCCATGGGAATGAAAAAATTTCCAAATGTTCAGTACCACCGTTCTACCTGCCCTACACTTATCGACGTAAAATAAGCTCTATCTTTTCCCTGAGTTTTCTTTGCAGAATAAATGGCCTGGCAAATGGACACGTCCCTTTGCGCGTTACGCGGCCACCTTAACCGCACCGTGCGACCTGGGCGTATCGAATCCCAGAGGCGCACGGCGAATGTCCAACTATAGCTTTCACCTTTTGTTCCTGACCGAAAGGCGGAGTGAATTGATGCTGGTCAATGCGGCCACGGAGTCCGCTCGAGCGAGGATAATAACCGGGAGGGATGTCGACGTGGGTGACCGCAGTCCTTCGATCGCGGTGGCAAAACGGAGAGCTTTCCGGAGCAACATCAACGAAATAGATTCGCGGTCGCGTTGCCCCGACAGAGGCTCCTTTTTGCACCTATGACTTCCCTTTGTCCGCCACTAAAAGGATCTCGCAAAGTAGCCAGCACAACCTTCCCGTTCCACTCGATCCGATTTGCATTCGAACGTCGAATAGGTTTAATGGCAAATCAATTGCACGAGCTTAAAGCTACCAGGACGCGGTACACTCTGCATTATTATAGCTTGGATAACGAAGCACCTGCTAATTTCACAAAGAATCGCCGGATGACGATATCGATCTAATTTGCAGCACGTACTACCCCCAGCCCGCGAGCCCATGGTTATTTTAATTAACGATCCCGTCACGTTGACGCGGGAGAGCCCATCAAACGGTTAATCATTGTCCGTTGAATATTCGGATAATTCACCACCCTCTAATGGAGAGCACCTCACGATTCTTCAAATGTTCCATGCACTTCAAATTTGTCATGCGGGATACTATCGAATCGCGATTTAGCATGGGATACGTGGAATTATTCGATGGATGAAAACCTAGATAATCAACCAAACAGGAAGGACCTTAAAATTTGGACGAAAGAGAAAAGGGGTGGGTTGTGTCAGCGTATGGGATATTCCCATTGATCAATTATCTCCAACACCTTTGTTACCTGGTCCGCGTGAACATGCGCGTCAATTTTTGTACATACAGATTCGCAGAATTTATTGGCCTTGATTACGCGATATTTATTTTGCCGCGGTTGAGACGCGCGATAATAAAATTTCAGGACTCCAGCAGCTTCGGTGTTTTTTCATTGGCGTTTATGACGCGACCGCATGTTGCTTCCCGGTTACATCCCACGTTCGACAAGCCCTCGATACGCGATATCCGAAGATCAAGCACGAAGGATTACGCCTGTAAGCGAGTGCACGATAATTCGCGTGGATTCAATTTTTAACCCTCTCCCCCTCTCACCCTTCTGTTATCCAGCCGAACATAATCGATAACCCATAACCGATAAATCCGTTTACACGGATAAGCCGCATCGTTTCCCTTCATCCTCTCACTAGCGTTCCACGTAACCAGATATCACCGAACTGCCTACAGGCACCTCTCTCCTCACGTCCCTTCAAGCGAATCGATATTCAAATTCCAAGCACCGAATTAATCTGGAGCAACTAATTCAACGCGATTATAAATGGAATTTACAATTCAGAATTTATAATTGCTGGAGCAGGTCGAACGTGGGATATGGTACAAGCTTACGTTAGAAACGGCACATACGTTACGAAGATACTCCCTGCGAAATTCTTCCTTCTACGGTCGTCGTTCTTTGCCGTCATCTTTGCGATGCCACGGCAACATTCGAGTGAGTTTGAACTGGGAGACGCGTTCTCCGGTAGGATGAGCAAAGGATTCGGCAGGCATCGTGGCCCTGGAGGACTTTATTGGCGAGGATAGACACGATTGTGTGCCGCCGCGGGGGACAGTGGCAGGAGCACGTGCTTCTTTATGAGAATGGGAAAGAAAACGTAAAGGAAAAGAAGAGTTTCTGGGTAGGAGGCCGAGATGGAAGAAGGCAGTCGGGATTTCAGCTCGTCTCGAGGCAAAACTACAATGAACTCTTTCGTCTTCTGTGTCTTTCTCCGTCTCGTCGTTCCTCATATTCTTCTTCTTCTTTTCTTTTTCTCCGACTTCAGCTCACATTTTCCTGCTTCTCTCTGCTCGTCTGGCTGTTAATCCGCGCGCGATCCTTTTCAAGCCAGAGCGGATAACCTCCGGGTGTCGCCCAGGGGTTGTCCTCCGCGCGCGAAAGGGTGTATTTTCACGGTTGAAGCGGGTCACACCCCGTCGAGTATTACAGGGCGACGTTAAATTGCAAACGTGAGGACGCGGTGGTCAGGGACTGACGCGTGCATAGAAAGCATCAAAAGCTACCTCTTGCGTGTCGACGGAAGCTCGACATTGACAATTTAAATTTTCAGAGAGCATATTAAATAGGTCTCTTGCACGAGTCTCTTTAATTCTATACGAGCTTGCACTAAAAATTCTTGAACTTCACGCTCGACTATCATTTCGGGTGTTCCTGGATTTTCGAACATGTTTCTCCGACAGTCTTTGCTCGTGTCGCGATGCGGTTCCATCGTACATAACCTCTTGGTATTTTACGAAAGAAAGAGAGAGAGAGGGTGAAAGTCTCTGGAGGACTATCTGGGAAAACAGGTTCGGACGATTCTTCGCCGAGGATTTCCGTAGAACGATCGTACGCGCAAGGGATGCATTATCGATGGTGTCTCGCTCGACTTCTCCTCCTTCTCGATTCTCCTTGGTATCTGCCCGTAGAGAAATATTTCGCGATACGTAAGATCCTAACCAAGCATTTTGGACGATACGTTGTGATGATATTAAAGGACGCGTTTAATAGTGACTCTACAAGAACGGAATTTAAAATAATCACTCGTCATTCGCGAGCACGTGACGCCAACAGATAAAAAAATATGTGAAACTAGGTGGTGGCAAATCTCGAGATAAGGTAATAGTTCAAAGTCAATTTTTCAATGCATGTCGTATCGAGAGCTCGCGAGCGCCCTTAGCTTGGAACGTGCTAAGACAGCATCCATTTGATCTCGCGACAATGGCGCGCCGAGGTCCACCTCCTCCTAACAATACCATGTTTGCACCTGCGGGGCTTGAAAGGTGTGCGAGATTCTCATTCTCCGCTCCGAGAAAGATTTATACGTCGCGCTGATGAGAAATATTCTCCGAGCACAAAAGATTTATCTCGAGCGAGTGTCTCCCTCAAGGACAATGTTCTCCAACGCGAGCATCGTTATTCGTTCCGTCGTTGGATACGCTCACGCGTGAGTGTAAAAGAACAGTCCTGTAAAATTCGAGCAAGAGGAGTATCGAAACGTGGCTTGCAAGAACGACGTATACCACGATCACCGTTCTTATTCGCAAACTTAATTAAACGTTTTCCCAACGGAACGGTAATTCTCTGGAAATTCTGGCCCGCCGTCGCGAAACTTACATCGTTACGAAAGGAACGAATCCGGTCGTAACCGGGGCCGGAAGTTACCGATGGCGAATATCGGGTGCGACGTGCGGAGTGGAGAGTTTTCCCATTTGAATCTTCCCGCCCTCTCGCTTCGATGTGCGCTAATACTCGACCTCGGGGAACGACGTGGCTTATTCCGCGACTAGATGCCGCGGCACCCGGAGACTAATAACGGGGACTAATAATTTCTGTAGTCGCTAAATTAACGAGGGAGAGAAGGATAAAGTATCAGTGGGGAGGGCGAGGACACTGTCTTAACTGCAGTCACCGTCTTTGCCTTAATCGTATTTATCTCCGTAGAAACCGTAGTCTGAAACTCTGGTCACGTTTCGAGACGCCTTCTAGGGTATCTCTAAGCAACAAGCGGATGCACTGGGGCGAAAGGAAATGGAAACATCGACTGGAGCATTCTCGGTTAATTGTCTGGCGCGCGCGCACGACGTGAAAGTACCTTAAAAGCATCTTAAACTATTTCCCACCTAAGCGTTACAAATTAAGCGTGCCCTTCCCGAAAGTCGAAGGAGCCGAGGCGGGACCGCGATGCTTCCATCGCTCAGACTCCACTCGGACTGTTTTCGAATACGAGAAACTCCCTTGAGTGAGTACAAGCTGGAAACTGTCGGAAAAGCGCATTTGTAAACTCTCCTTAATTGTGTACTTAATTAAGCGGCTCCACCGTCGAGAAGCTTAGTCGTTTCCTGATAGATACGTGAAGCGTCGGAGATCTCGTCAAGCGTCAAATTTTTCTCGACAGGGGCCAAATTGGAAATTAATTTTCGTCACATCGTGCTCTGCAGTCGAGAATCGATAAGCGCTCTCGCTAATAAAGTAGCATTCGCGTTTCGAATGAGACAAGGTCCGTTTAATTGGGCACCCGTGATCCTGGAAAACAAGCTTCCGGCTCGATGAACTTCCGTCGCCCGAATCGTCCTAACGACCCGGGCCAGTGGCACGGCTGTTGCCAAGTATATCGAGAGGATCCCATGGAAGGATATTTTTATAGTTACGGGCAGGCGAGAGCTCGAAATCGACGACGTGTCGACGCGGCGCAACCGGAGAGAGAAAATCATATTATACCTAATTGCAGCGTGCTACTCTCGCGCCTCGGCCGCTACACATTTCGCTTCCCGCGTGCCAGTTATGCACTCGCGTCGGCGGGGGCTTAATTACTTCGGTGTACTCGTATATCAAGCGTTGCTCGAGCGACAAGCGTTTGCCCAAACGTCTCCTATGCTTCAGAGAAATATTCGACACGTCGACGTTCGAGAGACGTCGATAGACGTAATTGGGCAGAGAAATTTTTATTTTTGCGACGAATGGAAAAAATTCCGCGGTTAACAGAAATTCGCTCCTCTACAAGCCAAATTCACTTTTGTCGTAAAATAAACTTCGGTTAAAATTTCGTTATGGAAATTACACGATCTTAGGGAGGGTTACAACGAGGAGCTTGTAAGCCAGATTTTCGTTTTTCCTCGAGGGCCATTAAATGATCATTTTCGTCGCTTTTAATGTGAATGACCCAGTGGCAACTTCTTGGACAACCGGACACACAATTTTGGAGTCGCGCCAACTTGGTACCGTCTTCGTTCTCCCACACCGTCTCCATTTTCCGACCCCAAATCGGTGGTCCTTGCGAAAATGTTGAAAAAATCGAGCACCGGGTAAAACGGGCGTAATCAAATTGGACACGAGTGCTTCATCCCGATCCCATTGGAGAGATGGCTTTTAACATCGGCTTGCGTGCGACGAATCGAAACGCGCACCGCCCTGTTGTTCCGTCCAGCATCAGCTGGTGATATTGAAGATACTGGAAACTTTTTATCGCTTCCTGCCTCTGCCTACAACTTGTACCGCCTTCAAATGTACTTTTTGCCTTTTCCCTCCGCGCGCCCTCCGTTATGAAAGGAGAGTCGTTCGAGAACAGTCTCGAACGTGACTTTCTCGTTGAACGATCGGTGACCCTCCAGTGACAACAGGATTGTGTATCCCCAACTGTGTGTTGGGGATCTCCCTGAGGAGTGAATGATGGCCAAAAGGACTTCGCATGTCAATCGGCACTCCCCGTATTGTCGATGATGCTGAATCTTTTTTCCCTCTCTCTCTCACTCTCTCTCTCTCTCTCTCTCTCTCTCTCTCTCTCTGGATTTCCATCTATTCTTCCCTTCTCCATTCACTTCCCATCCATCTCTCTTGCCAGACCAACGGCACCATCGACAGCATCGTACGAGCCGATCGTCGACCGGAAATGGAAATGGCGTTGGATGCTCTCTGACGGGTGCATTGAGAATATAAAAACGGAGAGATTCGCGATGATAGAACTACAGAGAAAAAGACAAAATGCAAAAGAGAAAAAGATGAATTTGAAAACACCATTTGACTGAACGCGGTGTTCGTGCGAACCGCGCAGGTCTCAATTTCGCTTCTGGGGCTAATGACCCACGCGCGACAGCTGGCGCGAATTAAATTTCTTCTATGGCTTCGAAAGATTTAAACTCTCGTCTGGGAGGTCGCTGCGAGGGCGAATGCGGTGTTGGATTATTGGCAGGAACTGCGACTTCAAGAAGATTGTGGAGGTGGTGGAGAAGGTGGTGGGTGGGTCACGAGGACGACACACTAGCAGTGGCCGCACTCGTGGCACGGAATAAAGGCAGCCTTGGCCTCTTGGCGTCGATTCGCCTCCCTCGAAAATGCCGCACCGCGTCGTCGCTTCCACCCAACTCTCGACCGTGTCGCAGCTATCGATATATCCATTTCCTCCTAACCCACTACTCTCTCAAGCTTACGTGCGCTCGCCTGCACCGCGTGTGAACCAGCGCGCCCGCGACCTTCTCGTTAATTTCTAGCCAAGCGGAATCTCTCGCAATGCGCGAACTGTCGCTTCCAGGATTCATAATTCTTCCAAGGGGTCGATTAAAAAAAGCCTTGGAAAAAAGAGAGATATATCCGGAGACTCTCGTTACAGACAATTAAGGATGATTGCGATTGGTCCGAAAATCAAGAGGCTCGTGAATTAACGGTAAGGGATTTTTTTTCGAGAAAATCAAAATGATCTGGTTAATTAATCGAAATGTTTCGCTGGTGGGATAATTGCATAAATTTATATCCGGAAAAATGTGTGTTAAAAGTAACGCGGTTGTTGAAAAAATACGAGGATAGTGAAATAAATGTCCTTTCCTCTCTCTCATCTCGCGGAAATGACCCTCCGATTTTAATTTACCCATTAGATAAATTCATTTTCGACCAACCTTTCTCCCTTCCTTTCCTTTCGCGACTGTCGGCCGCAGGAACAATCGACGATTAACGATGATTGCAAAATCCTGTCCAATTAAAGGTCCACGAGATGATTATTCCACGGCGTGTCCATTTGGTGGACCGTGGAAGAGAGGATAGGAGAATTTCCATCGATAAGGGTTAATTGGACCATTTTCACGGGACAAATATTTTATCCATTTGCTCTCCGTTTTTCTTCTTCGTTGCACGAGGTAAACGTGGATCTTTCCTATTGGAAAAGTGCGCCAGGTTCTCCGACATTAAAACTGTCAAACGGGGGATACCAGTTTCTAAGTCTTTCCAGTGGGCGCTGGCCAGAGGACAATGGACTTCCTGCGCGTCGTTAGAGTCGGAACTTTTCTGGAAGGAATCGCAGGAGGTGGAGGAGGGCGCGAAGTCGCGAAACAGAAGTTTCGCTCGGAGGTGCTCGCGAAGAAGTCGTCGCCCGGCTGAACTCCTCGAGGACTGCGTCTTTTGTTCGCAGAGCGTGTGCGCGGCTCCCTCTTATTTTCTTTACGACCAGACGAGAGGGATGCCAATTGAGTTGCGAAAAATACGATCGAGAGGAAGACCTGGTGGGGTGGGCGCGATAATTCGAAAGATGAGTGGATAATAGAACAATTCGAGAGGTCTCCGCTTGGAATGAAATGATTTGCATTAAGCACCCCGCGCGTAGCGCGCCGTAGAATTGACTCGTGGAAATAGGAGAATTCTAAAATTGACTCGAGACCTCGTGGAAGAGGGATTGCAGTTTTTCCACCATTTCGATTTAACTTTCCGCAAATAGTTACGCTTACTGTAATTAAGTTGACGCCGGAAGTTTGTTTGCTCGGCCTGAAGACTCGCAGGTGCCGCGTGGTAGACAAATGGCGAACATACGCAGACTTTGTACTTCTCTGGCATTAGTTCCCTTCCGCAGTGCAAATTTCATTCTCCGGATATATCGTCGGAAAATTCATCGACATTACTATGAATAAAAGAATCTTATTTATTTAGCGAACTATAGTTCACGAAGTCATTGCATAGCCTACTCCTCTCCTCTTCGTCAAGACGAAGAAAACAATTCATCGCTCGAGGGGAGGGGGGACAGGAAATTGAATTTAAACGACGAGACGAGACAGCAGAAAGAATTTCAATTAACCGTCTGGACAATCTTGCGAGGTGCTTATTGAAATTTACATTAAGTTGGTGAGCGTCGGAATACGTGACGTGGCAGGTTAAAACGGGAAGATGATTTAACGAGGTTGTAACTATTTATCGCTCATTCGCGAACTAAAATCTGCAGGACGTTGCTGCGCGTTGAAAATTCACAGTTCTGAGAAAGACGAGATGAAAAGCATCGAATACAAAAGTATTTATCGATCGGTATCTTTTAATGAAATTCGAACGTGCGCCCTTTTCGGTTCGCGGCAATTGCCCCGACAAGAGCAATCAAATTTCCTGGCTAATTTCAACGATGTAACGTTTGCGAATCCATCCGTATACACGATCGTGTCAGAGGAAGTAAATTGGCAAAAGGTGAAAAAAAGGGGAAAAGGTCGAACTAATTCGAACGATTCGAACGAACGATTTACGCCTCCCCTGCTTCGACGCTCGAACACTCGAGTTTGTGGCCGACGAACACCCTCGTGGGTACGATACGCTCGTAGCAACAGCCAAATTCGTTGGGCAATCTGGTCGCGCGTAAATGACCGAGGTAGCATTAAAATCGTGAAAATGTAACATTTGGCAGAAACAGGGGCTGGAATTCAAAAGAGCGGATGGAATCCGCGAGGTAAATGTAACGTTGCAGGGGGTTTAATCTATCAACCACCAACGATTACGATTCCACCGAGGCGCACAATTTGGTTGCCTTCGACCGCGCGCCGTCGGGATAAACGGATATCCGCTTAGTCTGGAACGGTGACGTCAGCGGATGTCCGTGATCCGAATATCCGAACACATTCGAATACTCGTATAACGGGCAGACGGGGGTTGAATGGATGATGGGAGCTGTGTGCGTGCTATTGCTCCGTGCCATTGATTGGCGGTATTACTCCAGCTATTTTACTAATGATTATTCCCCTTCGATCTTGATATGAATCCAGTTTCTATAGAGGCAAGTAATTCCACGTAGCTGGAATCTGATACGAGCGGAGGTGGATAGCTATCCGGTAGTCGAGCCGTCACTGCGCTTTCTCTCCTCTGGTTTTGAAAACACCGCGAGCCTTCCTCGATTAAAAACATTTATCGGAAATGAGGAGTATCGGAGAAAAGCGAGGTATCGACGAAACGAAAAAATATAGAAGAGCGTATAATTTTTGCTCGTTCCCTGCCGGTAGCAACTAAACTGAATTTTATCCCGTCTAACGAGTCGCTCGCAGACATCCACCGTGGAATTTCACTCGAGATAGGAGCAAAACCATCGTCTCCAAACTAATTGGAAAACATTTGCAGCTTCTCTCTCTCTCAGCTAATTCGTATTCTTTTCTCGTGCGCCCTGTCAGCTCGACGCTTTCTTCCTCCTCCTGGCCTCCGTCTGGCCACCCAAACTTTCTTCTACGAACAGTCGAGAGGAAAAGCCCCGTTGGCGGACACATTCGGTCAGCAGTAAACCTGTGGGAAATCAGTAGTGGAAGTCAAGCGACGAGGAAACTCAGACGTACGCTCTTCAAAGGTTTCGGCATCCAAGCCGCAAAATTTCGTGCACACGGTTGCTCCCCAGACTTCGCTTCTACCGTCTGCGACAAAGTGGACTCACGGAATTCCTTCCTCGAGAAGGAATTTTCGGCATAACCGAAGGAATGTGAGGAAAGCTGGACAAATTCTAGCTTCCAATGGAATTGCGGTAGGCCTTTGAGCGCGAGTGACTCACTCTCTCTTCGATTCTTTTTCCCTTTCTCTCTCCTTCATCGTGGAAATAAAGCGAAGCTACGTTTACGTTTGACCCATTAGCTTCAGCCTGGACAGGAGGCTACGGAATGGTAGGTAGTGGGGGTGGTCGGTGAAACGTACAATCGCATTGCGACGCGAAAGTCGTCAGCCGGAAAGAACGATTCGCCGCGCTGCACTGGGAATTGAATTTAAGTGTTTCACGATATCGCGCGGGGTGGTGTGCCACGAGGAACGGGCGATACAAGAAGCTGGGGTGGAGGTCGCGTTACTGGATTATCCGCCAAGACGGTTCTCTGTCGAAGAGGTCCACCATCTCAGATTTTATTAAACGCTTCCAATCTCTCCTTTTTTCCAAACGACAGATCGATACGTCTATGCACTCCATTACGAGCCACGGTACAATCAATTAGAAGCCACGTACCTATTTAACTATAATGGGCTACCCACGAAGTTTCACGGAAGCATGTCTCCTCGGTGCACCTCACGGGTGTGATAATTTTCCCACGCATTCACCACTGTCGAGAACAGCGCGCACATTTCTCCTGGTGAGCGGCAGCACTCCACGGGCAAACGGACCTCACCACCCTTGGCGAGTCCCCGATGACCTCGGAACTCTCGTAAGCTTCTTGAATTTATTTTCGAGCGGAGCCCGCTCGAGTGTGAAAACTAATTAAGGGTGGAGAGACGGAGCAGGCAATTCCGCGATGCACCGTAACGGAAGGAATTAAGGAATTCCGCTTCCGAACCGGGGAAGGAGAAAGGGAGTGAATTCGAGAAGGAATTCGTTCGTGCGGTCCCTTCAACCCTCTCTCTCGGCTTCCTGACGCGCGTGCGAGTGATTGGAATCGATCGAGGAGGAAAAAAAACGAAGAGAAGGAAAAAGGATGTAGCAAAAAGAAAATGTTGTCCTGGTAGTCCAAGGGATAATGGGTCGGGCTCTCGTCAGTCTGGGGGCTAGGACGGATAGGGCGACGGAAAAGCGAATAAAAGGCTGCGTAGGCGGACGCTTCCGTGTAGCTTTAATTAACAATAAAATTAAACGTTGCCGTCTGGCCGACCGACGCGTCCATTCGCACGCTCTTCTCCAATTAACGCGCGAGCACGCCGAGAGGAAAGGAGAGGACGAAGAAGAGGACGCTCTTTTCTTCCTTCACCCTTTCATCCTTCGAGCTTCGACTTATCTCCACGCTCTTTCGAAAATTCTCTCGTGTATTGGATGATAAAAAGGGAGTTTCTTCTTTCGCGTTGGAGCGCGAGCGTTTTTCCTCCTCGTACTCGCAGCACGTGACGTCAGGGGCTGCGTTAACGTCAGACTTACGGGGCCAGTTCGCTTTTCGTCCGCGTCGATGCGTTAAGAGCGGTGCACATTCACTCTCCTCCTCTACGTGTTAACCTCTATTTTCAAGAAAGAAGGAAACCTTGCTTCTCGAAGAGAGGAATGGCTTGTTCGCAGGAGCGAGAAAAAGTTTGTTACAGGGAGAGAAAGAGAGGAGAATTGTGAGCTGGGAGTACAAAAATGGGTTTTCACGGTGAAACGACAGGGCGTGTAGTTGGCCGCGAGAATAATCTGATAAAACGTGGATGTTGGCAAAAATATACAGTCATGTGTATCGTAGTCCAGGGACGCGTAACGAGAGTATGGAGTTCATTGTTCGTGTTCGGTACGCATTTTTCCATTGCTATTCCCATAAATATTCTCCTGTAAAGCGAACGGCCTTATTCACCCAGCAGGTGTTTTTATTCGGAAAATTAGTTCGGAGTTTCTTCGGAAAAGTTCTCTAAATTTGCTCGAAGAAAGTTTTCTCAAGTTCTGATCCTGGTTTTGTAGAAAAAAGAGTGCGGGAAAGATTGTATCAATTAATTACCCCGTCGACCCGTCTGGTAAGGTTTTATAAATTTGCTAAATAATTGCTTTTGAGTACGGACACTGATGCGGAGCATGGATCACGTAGTCGTGATGTTAATTTCTTTCGTGGGTGGAAGAATACAGGTGGGCCATAAAACATTCGCCCCCTTAAGAGAACTGGCCAGAGCTAATTAGCCACCGACGCGCATCCTTCGCAGAAAGAGCAAGCACGCTGCACGTATGCAGTAAATTTCAGGATTGCAGTCTTCTGTGAAGCTACACGGGGCTTAATAAACGATGTACGGTAAATCTAGAAAGAACAACGAGAGCTCGTTGATTCGCGAAAATACATACTAATTACCTCGCGCTTATTAAAACTGTAAAATTAAACTCTCGAATTAAATGTTTATAATTTACACAACTTTTCGCAAAAACTACATTTCTTTCTCTCGTGACATTTTTTTGTCGTGTTGAACGCTACACGTACCTGGCTCGGTCCCTTTTTCCTCACGAAAGATGGGGACCCATTTTACAAGGAGCCCTTTGCCTACCATTAACATCTTTCGCTCTTCGCGCATTTCCAAGAGGAATACGCGCGACAGCTTGTTAAAAATACCAAGCACCGGTGCGCTTGGGTCCGCACGGTATTTATATTCGGATTCCCATTTCCGGAAAATGGAAATGGGAAATACGACAGTTGGACGGATATCGCGCAGATAGAATCCTCGAGCGGGCGAGGACACGTGAAGATTAGCAAGAACGATTCGAAACATCCTGCTCGTCGAAGCTGGAAGATCCTTCGGAAGATTCTGCAGGATGGCGAATTATCGTGGCTATATCGTAATGGGAGACCACGCGCCAGCCTATCGCCACTGGGTCGGAAAATTATCGTTCGATTACCCTATAATATCGGATAATACAGCGAACCGAACTTTAATGAAAGTCCCGGCTGAAGTGCGATAACGGAAACGTAGTTTTACGATGAAATCATGAACGAACGACGGAAAAGAGTGGTGCGTATTCTCATTCGCCGAGTGTAGGGTGTTTTATTATTTTTCATTCTATCGAAGAATCGTTCCGCTCCGCGCCAAACGATCCAATCGGCTGAAACGATGCAATAACTGTGATCATATTGATTATGCTTTAATCTATCCTTCCTCTCCCACTTGATTTTAACATCTCGCATTTCCATGCTCAACGACAATCGTACGATTTTTTTACCCGTCGCTGTGCGCTCAGCTGGAAAATTCCTACTGAGAAGATAAAAAGTATTCCTCTTACATCTGCACAGAAGCCATTCACGATGTGTGCATGTTTATGCGAGGCGCGCGCTGAATTCCGAGTAGAAATATTTTTAAATCTACGAGAGCGTAGAAAAGCATTCTCTGGAATTCTCTTTTACGGTGAATCGAATTACACGAATAATTTTCTTCTCACACGAGCGCCGGTTTATTCTCTCGTTTGTTTGGATTCCCCTAAGCGTCCTCCGATATTCCGCGCTAGTTACCAATTTTATTTCCTGATATTCTCTACCCATGTAAATCCCCAGAGCGAGCCATTTCCACCCTGTAAACGTAAGCCGGGCTCGGCATAAACTTAATTGCGACGGTGGCAGCTTGGGAGACTGGCGAGCTCGGCTACGCTATTATCGAGGGAAACTGGTGAAAACGATATCGTTAAATAATCGTGAAAATAATTTCAACCACGACCCAGCGAACTCCTCTCTCCGTCCTCGTTTCTCTTTCCCTACGTCCTTGCCCTCTGACGTGTGCACCGACGAAGACCGACATTTTGCCGTAGCCTAGCCAATATTTCTGTTCTCGGTTTCCCTTCTATACTCCGTGACACGTTCCTCTTTCCATCTCTCTCCTTCTCTCTCCTCTCTTTCTTTCTCCACCTCGTTCTCATCTCTCCTTCGACGTTCGACGAAACGTCCCGGAAGTTTCACCATCGATTTTCCGTGCCTCCGCCCTCCCTTTCCTACACCGTCGAAAGGAGGAAGTTGGAGGGATATGCAACGGAGCTTCGTTAAGTTTTTCTTTGGTCCCTCTCCCTCGACTGGATGTCCGTCGAACTTGAGAATAAACATTCCCTCGAGAAGAAGACAGAAGATATAAATTCACTGGAAACAGTGGCTAATGGTGTCTATCGAATTATGGAAGGATTTACGACACTCTAACACAGTGACCGGGAGTTCGCCTCGTTAGCAAAGAAAGTAGGCGGTATAAATTCGCTTGGAATACCGACTAATGGTGTGTATCGAGTTATGGAAGAAGAAAGACTTAAGATACTCTAATACGTCGATTGGGATGTTGTCGGCTTGGAGAATGCGATAATGGAGAGTGGCAGTTGTGGAAGTGCGCTTTCGGCGGGAGTAGAAAAATGAATTATGCGAGGACGAGGAACAATGGAGCGAGGCGGACGAGTGGCTAGCGATAGAGACAAGCGTGAGAGCCAAAAGGCCTTTAGCTAACTAGTACACAGTTCAAAGGCATCAAAGCGAATTACACGGCGAGCTTGCGGTGCGTTCGCGCGGAGGGCCAAAAAAAAAAATAATAATCCGCCATTCGCAAAATCCAATATCGAATGGGATCGTCCTCGTCGCGGTTTCGCGAACGAATTCTCTCGGATGCCTGACATCCCCATTGACGAGGCAGATCGAGAGAGGAAGATCGCGTTTCCATTTGGAAACGTTTCCATAATATTTATTATGCGGTCAAATTCTGCGGCCCGCCGGTGGAATGTTTAATAAGCAAACGAACAAATAGAGAGACGACTAGCTAGTATTCCAGCAGAAATAGAGACGAAATAAATTAATTGGCAGTAAATCGAGTAAATAGATTAAAGCGAAGTCTCGGAGAACGTTCCAGAATTAATGCTCGTAAAAATTCTACTTACTTTACTTACTTGTGGATTTAATTTCACTGTGTCGCGATCGACATTTGCTTCGAAGCAATCGAAAATTCCCATCCTGCAGCTTCCCGACGTATGAGATCCGCGCTGCCGAAATTCGTCGTGGAAACAGAACTCGACGCCCCTTTCCATCGGATCGACGAGAGAGTGAGAATTGACCTTTATGCCGGGTCGAAGCGAGGCACTGGAAAGGCACGTGGGGAGGTAGAAGTGGAAGTGGTATGACGAGAGACAGAAATGTCTTCGATGAACCGTGTGAGCTCTGATTAGGGTCAAGCCGCCGTTGAGGAAAGCAGGAGGGGAAACACCCGCAATTTTCCATCGAACCTCGCTTGATCAATAGAACCATCGCCTCGTTCTCTTGTCGCGTGCGTCGAAACGAAGAAACCGTTTCCAACGACGAAAGTTCTTAGCAGCACGTGCAGTATCTGTGATCCAAAAGATATATATTAGTAATGGTTCAAGCGCCTTTAAAAGCTATTGCGATATTTCATCGAAAAGCTTTTCACGTCGTCCATTCTCCGGGGAGTATCGTCGAGGAGAAATTTCATCCGACGAATTTTCCAACGAATCACCCGCGACTATTCCCTTCCACGGAGAAGGAAACTCGACTGGTAGATGTAGGAGAAGATGCGCGAAAGGGAAGGGCGCGGCCATGAATGGCCCCTTTGTGACGCACGCGTGAGTTTTGATGGCGGGGCCAACGAGGGGCGAGCACGGCGGAAGGCCCATCTGAAAACGGGGGGGTCCACTGTCGTCGTATACTCCGAGCTGGCGGTGTATTTACGAGCGATACTCAAGGAAAGAGGAGGTTGTAAACGCACGCATGCGACGAAGAACCTTAGGGGTGTCCGCGCGCGGTCAATGTAAGGACCGAAGGTCCGTGGACCGATCGTAATGTAGGGCGTCGTTACGTGCCCTCGCTTCGCCGGATCGTTATAATGAGATGGAGGAGAAACTTCTTCTGGAATCAAGAAGACTCTCCAAAGGGAAAGAGTGACGCCAAGGAAGGAGTAAGAGCGAAGGAGACGTAAGGAGTAAGCCAGATAAAATTATTCGTAAGGAGATAGATCGATCGAGAAACTTCACCACGGATCACTTTTTTTCCATCCGATGGAAGAGGATTATTAGAAGAGTCAGAATTATCGTGAAAACTTTTCTTAAGAGATCGAATTTGCAATATTGAAAAAGTGAATAGTGGAATTGAAGGTTGATTTATGATTCGCCCTGCACTGATTTTTTTAACCGGGTGCCCGGAATATTATCGATACTGACTACGGTACCGCGCATGATACTGATACGTGCGAGAAGAAACACGAGACAGTTTACTTGCCACGACGCGTACTCTTGCTTCTACTCTGAGAGTTTATGCCGAGGCGAAGGAAAGTCGTGCAGTAGATAAGTTCGAAATTTCCGATATTAAATCTGTTTGACATCATTAACTCCGACGAAAGTCAAATGACAGTGAAACCAAAAGTACCTATACAGTAGTTTCACTTATATATTTTCATTAATATTCACAAATTAGCCATCGATATTGCGGAAAAATTCTGGTGTACAAAACATCGTGCGAACGATATCATAATAGTCATAAAAGATGTATAAACGAGCGAACGATGTCTCGCGAATGCTATAGATCTTAATATATCGTTCCCTTGGGAATTGCGAAGGGAAATACGAAGGGAGCAAAGGGGACCGGTCTGGGTGGATCGATGAGAAAATGTACTTCGCCAATCGGACATTGTGAGAATAAATTCGTTATTCCCTCGTAACTACGCGGTAGCAGAGGGATTACGAGAAAATACACGACGTCATGGAAAATTAATATATGCAAATGCTCGATTAGCATACACATTCCTTTTTTCGTTTTCCCGCCAGCTAACTGAATTTTCGTTTTCTCTCATTTCTTTTATTTTTTTTTTTTCCGTCTCTCTGCACTAGGACGCGTGTAATGCGAATGTCAAGGCGAATCTATTCGCAGTGCGATAAAGGACGAAGGAGAGAGAGAAGGTTACAGAAAAATGTTATAAAGGAGAGAAAGAGATCGAAAGGTGGATAACGACGACTCTCGAGGTATACAAGAAGAAGTGGAATGACGAGGGGAAGAGGAGGGGAGAGGAAGACTAAAGTAAGAAAAAACGACGGAGGGTAGGTCGAAACAAGAGTAATAAGAAGGAGAGGGAGGCGCAATGGCGTCGAGATAAAAGTCCGCGGGATAAAGTGCGACGTGGCGAGAATAAGAAAGAGAGGAGGAGCCGGAGGAAGGATGCCCCTGCTGAAAAGGTGAACAAACGCTTTAAACGATCCTTTAAGAGAGGGTCGTCGTTCGATCGGGGATGAGTCTCCTCCTTTCACGATTCTCCGCCTGGAAGAGAATCAGGAAGCGTGGAACTTCCTACGAGGCATCTTCCGAAAAACGATGAGTAACGGATGTTGTGAAAGTCACGAAGGCGACGAGACACTCCTCCTACGTCGTAAAAGAGGCTTGACTAACACGTGGCCAATCCGTGAAATTTGAAACTCTCAAAATTCTTCACGAGTTACATACTTTTTTACCACGAATCACGCCCAAAAAAATCCCTCACCCGTTCGTCATTCTCCAAGCGAAATTCACAGTCTTTCCGAATAATCGTCCGACTTCCAAATTCGCCCGTGGAATTTTTCGCGCGTATCATTCCGTCGCGAAGAATTTCACGCACGTCCACCGCAGCTCTCCTATTTTCCTCATCACCTCGTATTAAATTCTCGTACAAAATTCTTCACGAGTTACATACTTTTTTACCACGAAACACGCCCAAAAAAATCCCTCACCCGTTCGTCATTCTCCAAGCGAAATTCACAGTCTTTCCGAATAATCGTCCGACTTCCAAACTCGCCCGTGGAATTTTTCGCGCGTATCATTCCGTCGCGAAGAATTTCACGCACGTCCACCGCAGCTCTCCTATTTTCCTCATCACCTCGTATTATATCCGCACCGATTTACCGCGATTTTAAATTAAATTATATCCACGTTATAAAACTCACGCGGCTGCGAAAACTTTGGCAATTCGCGTAAAATCTCCGAATTATCACCCCTGTTCGCGCGCCACGCATAATACTTATGTCCCAATTTCGCAGTCGCCTCCCGCCCGTTGCTCATGCGGAAAATTTCATTTGGAAGAAAAATTCATTCCCTCACACCTGTCTGTCTGTGCAGAAAATTAACGCGCCCTTTTGCCAAAGCTATTTAATATTACCGCTCATAATTCTCCCGTTGTTCGTTCATTCGTCGCACGGACGATTCTAGGCATCGAAACCTTACTCCGGCACAAAGGTATCCAGGAGCTCATGATGGCAGGACGAACAAGCCAACTGGAAATTCCTTTCGAAAGAGCGAGCACGCGGACGGCAAAGTAAAGCACAGCCACTCATTGCAAACCGATCCCTTTTTCTTTGCACGAGCGGATTCACACATCCGCGCCCTCTTCCTTCCCATTCTCGGAGAGACGCGAGAGCCCCGCGTTTGGGATCGTATTCTACGTAGCGCGAATTTCATGCGAATCTCATGTCTCCCGATTGACGGAGCGAATCTGCGCCCCTTCTTCTCACCCTTCACCTCTCCATTCCTATGGAGCGGAGAAATCTCGTCCCGATTGGCGCGAGTTACGCGCGGAATTCGATTATCCCCGTCCAGAAAGTGGAATAAGAGAAGGTGAGAAAGGGTAGAGCTGCGAGAGAGAGGAAACACCAGAATGGTGGGGGTGAAATGACGAGATTCGAGTAAGAAGGAAGGAAAAAGAGACAGAGGAGAGACACGGAGAGAGAGAGAGAGAGAGAGAGAGAGAGAGAGAGAGAGAGAGAGAAGGTGGAGGGAGAGAGAACGAACTCGACGACGCTTTGACACTCGTTTACAAACCTGAGCCCGAAAGGGTTGGAAGAGGAATCGCAGGGGGGTGGTTCACTCGACGTAGGGGGATGATCGATGAATATCGAGTGGCCCACCCAGCATCGAGATTTACGCATTCACGGTAGACCAAGCCGAAGCGGGCCGAGCGAGAAGCTTCGTTCTCATAACCGGGAAAAACCTGAAAGAAGAAGGTTTCAAGCCCTGCGAAGTATTTAAAAATAAAGTAAAGTGTCTTATATAGTGAGGTCCCTAGAAGAACTAACTGAAAATTTTACAAACCTGAACCTCAGGGGTGGTTTACTCGGCACAGGGGAATGATCGATGAATGTCGAGTGGCCCACCCAGCATCGAGATTTACGCGTTTCCGCTCGACCAACCCAAAGCGAAACAAAGGAGAACTTTCATCCTCGTAAACGGAGGAAGCCTGAAAGAAAAACATTTCAGGCCACGCGAAGTATTTCACGTTAGTTAAGCGCCTTATACCTCGAGGTCCCTGAGAAGACTAAGTAGTTTTCGAAGAGGATGACGCGATCAATCACACGCCGCCTCCAAGGAGCTACCGTGACATGGTAGGTGGTGGGCGGAGGCTGGAGGTTGTGAAAGTCTACGTCACTCGTGCGTGGATGAGTGCTTCGGTTTGGGTTATTGACGAGGCCGGAAGTCTGGGTACCGGTGCACCAGCTAATGGCCGATAAAACTTTAATGGCGACGGATAAACGATGATATTCATGATCTTCAAGGGGAGTATCCGACGATGAGATTTTTATTAAGGGAAGGAAAGAAGTGAGAAGATGCTTGAATCGTTAAGGGGTCCGAACAGAGGGGCGCGACTCCATGGTCGTATAATTTCGCGCGAAATGATCGTCCCGTGGAAGGGCTGAGAGCAGAATGAGTTTATCGTCGATGAAATTATCGGGCGAGTTGACGCCCCTACGGCCAGTCTCATTATCGTTATCGATTCGCTTTGTCGACGGCCTTAAATACTTTAACGCTGATTACGCAGTCTTTGGTTCTCGGAGCCCGAGACTTACGATCTGCAACGGTGACACGCGAGCGTGACTCCGGTATAATTCATCGAAGCCAACGATCTCGGCTAAGCAACACGTGTAACCGGCCACTATTCGTCATCCGTAGAATACACCCGTTCCTGTGATAACATACCAATATACTCGCGTACAAACAGGGACAGGCGCGCTCAGCAACACGACAATCATCGTCCTATGAATAATGTAATTAATTACAGAGTAAGCTGACCGCACCGGTTATCCCAGAGCATTGTGCTGCCTCCGCGAAAACATGCCTCGACTTCTCCATCAATGTTCGATTTCCATCCTTTACTCTCTCGTATATTAAAAAAACAAAATTATTTCTCCGTCGACCGGATAAATGTAAATTCCGGGAGAGAGCCCGACAGCGAATGGCCAAACGCACGATTTAATTTTTCCTACACCCGACGAGTGGATTTTTTTTTTCCGCGCGCTAATGCGGCCAATTGTGCGGCCGCACGCGGAACGTGCCGGTCAGGGCGCGCATATATTAAAAGAGAGAAAAGTTCTCGGCGCCCTCTGAATTTCACACGACCCAACTCCTTCTACGACCGACAGTCGCTCCGAAGCTGATGGTCGGTGTCCAAGACGACCGTACTTCACTTTAAGTGGCTTCTCCTTTTAAAGCCACCCGTGGAGGACCCGTAGGCGACGTGTCCTCGTGATCAAGGGCGAGCTTTCGTCGTTACTAGGCTCTTCGCATTTTCCTGCAAGCAAGTACGTACTTCACAAAAAAATAGAGTATCGTCGAATTGGAATTGTAATCTGCGTAATTTCTCGAAACCGGAGAAAACTCCTTGGTCCGTTATCTCAGCGCGAATAACACGAGCAGGCGCACCGCGGTTTTTCGCAATTTTCCAAAAGCAAGAGAAAGGAAAATTCCTGAGAGAAATAGCGTGTTTGTCTTGTCGGTGAAGAAAGTCAAAAGTACGCGAGTGGACGACATGTGCGCTCTCGTGGTGCTTAGTAGTGGTGTAAAGAGGATTGCAGTGAAGAGTCGAGGTGGGAGTAGTCGCGATGTAAAGTGAAACGGAGAGGAGTATCTCACGGGCGGTATCATGGGAAATGTTGCGGTGCATCACCGTGAGTTTCATCAAGGTCCGGAGAAATTTTAGTAGTTTTCGAAATGGCGCGGCGCCGGAACTCTGCCATTAGGGCGTAATTTCATCGCGTTAAGTTCGCCGCGTCTCGGACGATAAAAATTATTTAACACGCCACCTGTATTGTCCGAAGGTAAAAGGGAACAATCCCAGAGGGAAGAATGGCGAAAGGGAAAAGAAAATCCCTCGAGGATTATCCTCGCGGGCATCTACACGAAAATTATGCAAACTCCCTTGGGTGCAATCAGGGCTCGATTAGGCGAACGTTAACGGTACCCAGTCCACGAGAACCCGGTATCACCTCGAAGGAGGGGATATAAAGGGGCCGTATCGTCATCGAAGGATGTTATCAACTTCGATGAACGCAAGCACGAGCCAATCGTGTCGGAGACTTCGCGTCTCGAAGTTTCTCCCGTTCCGCGGTGCGGTGCGTTCGATTATACGATGCAAATGGCTACCACCACCCTTCTTTCTCTTCTCCCTCACGGTTATTAGCCGATAATGTAATTCCCATTGGAAAAACAACGGAGCCATTTGGTCGTCCGCCAAATACCTTTCGAGACGTCCTGCGAGAACTGGACACGCCGGTGGACGTTGTCGTTGCGGTTATCGATGGAACGAGATCGCAAGAGACCGCGTGTAAAAATGTACATAAATGTAATTAAGTTCAGCCAAGAGGAAATGTTTCCAATCCTCGGAGTCCGACGAACTTTTACTCTCGACTTTGTCACCGCCTGTCTCCGTTGCCATCTTACTTTTGCTATCCACCCTCCGTAAATCGAAAGCATTGGAGACGCGTCGTCTCCTGGTTTGCATTCCGTAGGGTCGTGCATGCCTGAGAGAACGCGCGCGGGGTTGAGGAAGGCTGAGATAATGGAACGGAATTACGATCGTGCCAATGAAAACAATAGCCTCGTATCCACGATACGAGGGGCACGCGCGTGCGCGTGGACTTCGAGTCCTCGCAGGGACGGCGAGAGACCGCGGCTTGAAATGCCGCAGGCTATAAAGTGCGACGCGCTGTGCGTCATCGATTCTCGAGAAGGAAGCGCTCGACGGTGCTATGGAGATACGAGAAAGAGAGGCGGAATGAGAAGAGATAGGAGGAGAGCGCGAGAGAGCGCGATTTATGCCCGGAAGGTCCGAAAGGAATTCGTTGTAACTCTTCCGAACATTTTTTTTCTCCACTCTCCTCCGCGATTTCTATTTGAATTAACTTCCACGGTATCGCGATGCGCGATGAAGAATGAATGCGGAGCAAGCGTTGGGCCTGTGTGCGCAATTTTTTGCCGCTCCTTACGCGATTGCTATTCGAATTCATCGTGATATTATCGCGATGTAAATTCGAGAACAAGAGCACTTCGGTGGAGTGGTGGAATAATTTTCCTCCCCGCTTCCACGATTTCTATTCGACTCGGTAAAGTGCGGGTCACAATCTAAATTTAAGATCGGGTGACAGATTTGTGGAGGGGTCCGATCATTTCTCCTCCTTCCCCTATGATTGATCTTCGAGTCCGCAAAGTGCCGTCGCGATGTAAATTCACGAGCGAGAGCACATTTTACGCACCGCTCCCGCCGTCCTCGAGGATAATAATGCAGGACGACGCCCACGTCGTTCGGTTACTCGTAAAAAAAACTCCATGCGTCCAGCTCACTACCGCAGGCTCGTAAAATACGCACGGTAAGCGCGCAGAGGGGGTGGTTACAGAACAGAGGAGGGTAGGTACATGGATTTTGCGTTTTCACAGGAGGACGACGAGCGTAGGCGGCATTTATTTATGTAACCGACAACAATAACAGGGATTGGCAAGAAAAGGCGTAGCAGGGCGCGCCTTACCTTTTACACTTCGGTCAGTTGTCTGGATAATCCGATTTACCTCACCCTTCTTCCTTGCTCTACTTTTTTCTCCCTCGTTTTTTCCATCCCTATTTTCCGCCTGGCCTCGAGACATCCGAGTCCTCCCGCAGCATCGCCAGGACGTTTCTTATCGGTGCGCTAGTTTCCGCAGCGGAACGATCCTCCACCTCTCTCCTTCCACCCTCTCATCCACGTTTCGTTCTTCTCTCACGCTCGACAAGAGAAGATGGCCGCGCACGTGTCGCACTCTCTCTCGTACGGCCAAAGTCTTCCCAATGCTCCTCTTTCCCGTGGAAAAGCAGTGACCACCGCTACCAAGATCGAAGGCAATAATCCTGTGGATGTCACGGAAGTAGCACGACTGCTTTATCCGGTGGCTCTTGGCTCGCACCACTGCTCCCTTCCTATTGTCGTATCGCTCCACGAATCGTTCTCGCGTTTCTATCGGTTCGACCTACAGGATCCTGCAGGATCTCGAGTAACCGTGAATTTTTACTTAACGCCGTGTAACGACGTCGACGTAAGATTTATCACGCAAAGGTAATCTGTACGACAGACGAGCATTATCTCTTGGTAATTGTTTATTCAATTATTTGTAACGGAGGCGATGTAAGTACAATAGACTACCGGATAACGCAAGTTCGTACCACGCACTAAATAATAACACATTTTTTCTTAATGAATAACATATATATACCACTTAGGTTTTAAAATATTGTTCCATTTGACGAAACACAGAAAGCAAACGTTGGTACAGTAATAACACACGCCCACAAAAAAAAAAAAGTACCCTGTGCTGGCGATCTGACTAGGCTAGTCTTATGTATTTTGTCCCGCTGAATTCGAATCTGATGTCAGAATTCCTCCATCACGTCACAGTTTTTTTTAAATCGCAAAAATAGACGAAATTTCATAAAAATCGACATTCTAAGGCAATAAGATTGCGCTTCTTAAACAAGAAGTTACCAAAATCATATTTTAATGTATTTTCAAACGTTATAAATTCAAATTCAACCTAGAATGCGTTGTGCTCGATTTATGATTCGAGCTGGACCTAACGTCCGAATAATATCACTTACGATCGTCTGCGCTTACGCACTCTTTTATATCTTCAAATGATCTGTGAAGCGGATTCCTTTTACGTGTTTTTCTTTTTGTTAAATTTTCTCTTTTAAGCATGCAACAAAAAGAAAAACACGTAAAAGAAATCCGCTTTACAGATCATTTGAAGATATAAAAGAGTGCGTAAGCGCAGACGATCGTAAGTGACATTATTCGGACGTTCGGTCCAGCTTGAATCATAAATCGAGCACAACGCATTCTAGGTTGAATTTGAATTTATAACGTTTGAAAATACATTAAAATATGATTTTGGTAACTTCTTGTTTAAGAAGCGCAATCTTATTGCCTTAGAATGTCGATTTTTATGAAATTTCGTCTATTTTTGCGATTTAAAAAAAACTGTGACGTGATGGAGGAATTCTGACGTCAGATTCGAATTCAGCGGGACAAAATACATAAGACTAGCCTAGTCAGATCGCCAGCACAGGGTACTTCTTTTTTTTGTGGGCCACACAGGCCCATGATTACACAAATCATTCAAGCACATTACTATGTGTTATGCGAGACAAATTTTCGTACACCGCGATTTCCAATAACACGAATTCGTACAACGTGTAACCATTAACCACTTTGTAAGAAAGTCGACTGTGGTTAAATTAAAAGTTAATTATCCTCGATCACCGAAATATTCGATACACATAAGTAGTCTTGACAAAGTGTATTGGACATTCGACGTTTTAAAAATTCCGAGAAAAGGTAGAACTCGAATCCCACCTACTCACAGTGAAAATATTATAAGACTCTGACGCGTATTCAGGAAGAGAAAACTAAAATGCATTCTCCACGCCCGTGATTTCTCTCTCTTCCGAGGACCGCTTTTCTCGAAAGGCGAGGCACATTCGAGAGAGAAATCCAGGCGTAAACTGCACTTAGAGGAGGATGGACACCTCTTCTGTGGAACACCTGCAGCGCGGGATCGCGGAAAGCCAGTGCGTGACTCCTTGGATTTATCTATCGGGCGGGGCCGAAGCAAAATGCACGCGGCAGCGCATCGCGAGGGAAAACAGTGTTCGCCACTTTTGCCCCGGTAACAGGAAATACGTACGATTTATCTTTCTCATTTGACGTCCTCCTCTTGCCTCCTTTTCCTCGTCCTGCTTCCTCCTCCCACAGAAGGAATCCTCGATACGAAGACCCCGAGGCTACATAGTTCCTACGCGAAGGGAGAAAGCGAGCCCGACCAGACAGGGTTTTTGTCTTATCAAATTTATTGTCGCGTCGATTCCAACCGTAGCTCGCAACGGCGGTACGTCGTCCTCTGCGTTTCATCGAATTACGACGCTCGAACGTCGACGTCGTCGAGAACGAGCGTCGCGGAAAGAATAATGGCGAGGGAGAGAAGGAAAGGAGGGATCCGGCTCGAGCTAAGGTGGTAAGACGAAACGAGATCGAAAGAGAGAAGTGGAGAAAGGAAGAAGGAGAGCAAGGATCGCGCCAATTTATAGGAAAAATAGCGATTCCCTGGACATTATTTCCTCGCCTCTCACCTCTTCTTCCATGCTGTCTGCAAAAACAACGCTCGTACCACTCGATCGTTCGTTCCACGAGGAATTATTTGTTTGCGCCAGGCTGTCGTCAGCGAGCATCGATTTGCCGTAGGTGATCTTTCCTTCGCGAGCATGAATTTTAATTGAAAGGATCTCCGAAAATACATGGTGCGCGAGAGAATGTGCTTGTGACGGAGAAGACGCGATCTTAATGCCACGTTCCATTATTTATCGAGACTTTGTACGAGGGTATCGCGAGACTGTGAGAGACATCGGAGGGATCGATTTTATCGCGGAAACCGTTGACGGCGCGCATTAATTGACACCTGTCGAGCAGCTCGTATTACAGCGTAATGGCGTGTGCGCCACCGGTACACGAGGCCCTTCATCCCTTGAGCCCCTTAGTCGGCAAATAGGGATACACCTCGCCTACGTTATTTTAATGAGGGCAAATGATACGATCTAACCTTCCTTCGGCAAAGGTCTCCGCGCAATTATTCTGCAATTAAGCTTCGAGGGATTTTAATTTGGAAGACTGAGTCGGTGTCGGGCGTTATTCAAGGGGGAAAAGTTTACCGGCAAACGCGCCTGACGAATATCCATAATTATTTACGCGGGGATGCAGGGAACAGCGAGGGTCTCGAAAAGTTAGAAGGCTCTATGAAGATCGATGAGAATCGTTTGTTTCCTCTCACCGGATTCTCGAGACTCACCCTCCTCGATTGTTGGGTCGGTGAACGGTGCCCGGTGGATTTTCCTTTCCTTCGGAATATCTGCTCGGACAGTTCACTACTGCTTTCTTAAGTCTTCGAATTGGATAACACGAACGATACGCGCGGAGAAAGATTTATACTTGCGAATATGTTGCGGAAATTCCTTCGTCCCCCGAGGGATACCAGTGTTCTCGCGGACGGCCAGACGATTTTTATTTACGGATTTTATTGACAAAACAAAGTGTTTACGTATGATGCATCGTGGCAGGGAGGAAAAAATTCGCGGTGTCGGGCGGAGCGTGCAAATGGTATAAACGAACTTGCGAGCATTTTTGAAGTTTGTTATTAATGCCCAGTCGGATGGAGGTAAAAGGAAGAGGGTGGAAAATTTGATGAAAACTGAGGCGCGGAAAGTAAGGACGTAAAAAGTTCTGAACAGTGAAATGGTCCATTGTGAAATTATGAAAAAAAAGGGATTAATTCGAGTTCGAACTTCTGTTCCTAAACCGTTTCAGAAAACCTGGCCAATAACGACAAAAGTCCCGCTTGCTGTTTTACATCCGTCGAGAAGAATTTTCTCGCTTAACACAACTCTGTTTTAACTCCGTGGAGCGTTAAGACGAGATAAATACTTTTCACCGAACTTTCGATCGTATACACGGCATCAACAACCCTTGTAACGTGGCCACGAAGCACCAGGAGAATGTTTATCCTCCACGAGCCATCGCTTTCCCTTCGATAGAATCCTGAGAGCTCTACACGCCATTTCCCTGGTAACATGTGTCGTGGATAAGAGCCAAGGGCCCAAAATGGTGCTGTAAGGCATGGGCGATGCGCCTATCAGAAAATTCCATCGCCATTCACGCACCACCGCATCGAACTCGATCCGCATTCTGGACCTTGTGCTTGAAAGTACGAGGGCGTTGAAAGGTAAACCAGTTTATCGGGATAGACGAAACGAACTATTGAGAAACGAGTGCGGTGAAAAAGTTTCCGATGAGAATTTCCTTCTGATCGTCCTAACGCAGGATTCTAGCAGCATCCCTCGAACCCACTAGGATAACCGTGTCTTCGCGTTTTCTACAGAAAATTCCAACGAAAAATATAGCCTTACGTAACTCTTAAAATTCATTTAAGCCACAAGTCGAATTAAACATCACTTTACACTTCCTCAAATTAAATCGACGAAAATATCTATCGAGCAATTCGTTAATTTCACCGGTGTGGTGCATTAACGAATATCTTCACATTAAACGCCACTTCTGCATTAAACACAATGCCGAGGAAGGTCGAAAGCCACGGGTAGTATTTACCCCAGTAATTTCCGCGCCCACTCGAACGTCCTCGCGTTTATCTCCGACGGGTTTCTCCTCGTGGCTCGTTCGCATCAGGTCAAATTAGCATAAGTCACTTCGCTCGTCGAGACGTCTGGGAGGGTGAGAGAAGCGGGCGCACGCCGCGCGCTCTACTTTTTACGCTTTGATGCGCTGAAACGTACCATCTTAGTCACGGGGATTCGCTTTGCATAGACGCGCGTGCATGAAAAGGCGCGACGGATAGAAGGAACGAAGCGGCCAGACGAGAGAGTACAAGGGGAAAGCTTAAATGGCTTTTAGAGGGGTGAGAAGAGTGAGGTTGTCGGCGGTTGAGAAGCAAACTGGACCCCACTCTTCACTTCGCCACGGTATTTGCCAATTAGCCTTCTAATTAAGACCTCCGCGCAAACCGGACAAAAATTCTCCCTGGAATTTGCGGCACAGCGTGGTGCCCATCCACCGTGGTAGAAGTTCGTTCCATTGTGAAAGAGGGGCTGTATTATTCTACGGGGCGACAGATAACGCTCGCTTTGACGCGATCCATCATTGTTCGACGCGGCAAACGAGAATCGCAGGTGTGCTTCATATTTGGGCGTGGTTGACAAATACAATCTGCGATTGTCCCTCGTATCCGGCAATTCGTTACTTACGGTGCTTAGGAGGTAGGTACGCGAGATAATCAAATATTTTGATCCACAAACTGTAAAAGCGCGTGCATGAGAAAGAAGGTGAGATAATCAAATATCTCGATTAAAAAAAAAAACGTAAAAGCGCGTGAACGAGACACAAAACGATAAAATATATTCGATACACGGTAGAATTCTGGAAAGTGCGTGTTCATTAAAACTTGCATTAAAGCCTGCTGGATCCAAAGTATAATACGTCGATTTGTCCATCGATATAAAACTCGAATTATAATTCAGCCTGCAAGCAGCTTACCGTTGACTGCTCGCTCGGAATTAGCTTCGCTCGCTAAATCCACACGAGGGACATCGGGCATTATTCATGAATGTTTACGCAGCCAAAACCACTGGAGCCTGCCAGATGCGATAGACACCCCGCGGCTGAATATTCAATTTTTAGAATACGACAGCTGGACGTAATTCTCCGATACGCGAAAGTTCTTGAAATTGACTTCTGCGTTGAACAACGTTATGAAGTTATCCAGAAATTCAACTCACTTAGGCGTCCCTCAACTTAATCCTCTGGAAACCTCCTAGGAATTTCCGAAGATCCATCGACAATCCAATATACGAATGTGTATCGAACAAGGGTAATCCGGTCTGTGTGCAATTTAATCAACCCATAATTCCAATGGGTCATCCGGTGATCGATTGTCCTCGTGACGCGAATGAAGATGGAACGTATTTGTGCGGAAGCTTATATACTCCGACATATTAGCTTACTCCAAAAGTTTCTTTCTTTATATGCGCGAGGCTACATAATTATTTACGTATGAGGAGCGAAAGAGACTTTCGGGACAATCTAATAAAATTCGCAGTTCTTCTGATATTATTCATCGATATTACAAGTGATCAAGGATAAACAAAATCACTTCGTCGATATTGTAATGCGCAGCAGCTTGAGACAGCACTTGAGCGTTTATAATGCTCTATGCCATTCGCTCGTGTTACATTCAATCCAGCTGCGTTATCTATCCCCGCTTCTGCCGGTCCATATCACTCCTTAATCCAATTGGAGCATTTCCTGCGTCCCGCCGCAACGTCGCTAACGGTGCGACCGCCACAATCGGCCGCATCCCGCAACGATCCTCCACAATTTCGCAGGATTCTTCCCCCTCCGTCCCATTTCTCTCTCGTATTTTCCTACGGGTAATCTCCCGCTCGTGTTCGCAATTGCCTCGAATGCGCCAGTACGTAAGTTCCCCGCGAGGACGACCACTTGCTTATTTTCCATACCGTTACCGTCTCCACGATTTACGACACCATTTCCAATTTTTATGTAAAAAGCACTGAGTGCGGGCCACCGACATTGCTTCTTCCATTGTCGGCTTTCGTTAAAACTTACGGAAGCCTCCGCATTCCCTTTCCGGAAACTCCATTTTCCGTTGAATATAAATTCTACGCCTTTCTCAACCAGACGGACCACCATATTTCTCTGTTCTCTTACTCGGTTCATATTCCTCGCTCTTCGAAACTTCAATTTCCACTAATTACAGGCTTCCAATTAACCCTTACCGTAGGCCACGAAGGAACCGTACGTAACAGCGATAGAGCAAGATTAAAATAGTTTTCATCTACTGTTCTAGTACCGTCTGACGTCGAGACTTTCTACTGACTTGACAAATGTAGGGGAGCGAGGGTGGGAAATGTGACACGCGCACAATTTTCCTCCGACGAATCAAGCGACTGCCTAACGATCCTTGCTTAACGTACTCCAATTAATCCGACCAATTAAAGAGACACGCAGTGGCACACGCGTGTCTGCGTATGAGCGATTATACCGCTCGTTCTCGACGTTAACGATACGCGAGTAACGAGGAGTAGCACCAGATACAGAGGAAGTAAGAAGGAGGATGTGACGTTAAGGGAGCACGACGATCACACTGACTTTGTAAATAGCTACCCGTTCTCCTTGATTAATCACCCTTCGAGGATAAAGTTGACTCCCCTGGCACTATCTCTCTGTCCTGTAATTAATTTGGAAATATCGAACAGAGAACGATAATATCGTCGAAGTGCGATAAATCGATCGTAACGTGTCGCGCATAATTTTTACCACAAACTCCATCGTCCTATAATCAACGCACGTGTCCTATAATTGATTCAGGAATTTACAGCGCGATGCTACGATATCCACTGACGAGCGATAAATCGATCGTAATCTGCGGCGACGCAATAATTCCGTCGCGAATTTTTCACGAGATACTTTATGCAAACAAATAAAACGTTATTACAGAAGTATCCCCGATACTAGTAAAATAAAATTTGACGTTCACGGATAACGGTCAGAGATAAATCACATCGTAAAGGACCCGATGTTTGTTGGCAAATGAGAAAGTTTACGATTTCTACCTTGAGAAGCAATAACACCGACGCACGGACGTTAGGATCGTTAAACGATCCGACGTCGAAGTATCCACTACTTCGTTCTCTCCCTTTTTTTTATTTATTCATTCTCCTCTTACCCTCCTCACTTATTTACCCTCTTCTCGAGTATTTTCTCAATTCATTGTCTACTCCCTTTGAGGATTGCTTCCACCTTTATTTGCTTAATAGAAATTCATCTCCACTTTGCTTCTCTCGCCGTCACTCAATCGCCCTCCCAGTTTCAGGCAACGCGTTCCACGCTGATACAAGCTAACGAAGGATGGAGCGGGTCCTGCGTGACCCGCAAACTCTGTAATCCGAGCAAAATTTCGGACATCTGACCGCAGTCCCTGATCCCAACCCTTCCCAATGCAATTCCGCGTGGCGTACGTACCACGATCACCGACGCACAGATTGCCTCGGTGATAAATCTAAACTCGCTGAAGCGTCCAACGAAAATTCGGAAATTTACGTCACGCGACTGTTTCGCCATTTCGTGTTTCATAGGAATTCTACGAAGCCTTGACATCGATCATCACCCGGACGAGCGACGTACCAAGAATCCCCATGAGCGATAGTCTCTCGGTCATCGGGGAAAGGCGGAAGGATGAATATAGGGCGATTTTCGCGAAATTGCCTTCTCGAGGGAGGCCAACGAGGAAAGTTGACCGGAAGATTTTCTCACGCGCCCTGGGAAACGCAGTTGAAGAAATATACGACGTGTTACCGAAGTAACTTTCGAGAATGTAGTTCCAGGAATGACGAGGGCCACTCCTGGCGCCGTTGGCAGCAACCTCGCGGCACTACGCCTTTCCTAACTTTCCACCGATTTTCCGATCGCGTCGCAACTCCCTATGACTTTAATCCCATAAAGAGCGCTCTCCGGATATAAGCTTGATAAATCCTCGCCCGTCCGTCCGCATTGGCCAGCTGCACGTCCACGGTGCTCTAAGAGAGAACTTGAGTCTTTCGTTAAAACTTCAATTTCACGCTCGATGACATGCACCTGCTCGCGTGTATCTGCTTGCTATCAAGCGGCACGCTCTTCTTCCTCAAACGTTCACGAGAGTTCGACGTGGTAAATTGAACGAAACTAAAAATCATCCCCCTCGCTCTTGCGGAATTAAAAGATCTTCCAGTGGAGTTGGATTATTGAACCTGCATGCGTCCACTCGAATCGCAAGCGTTTTGCAATAACCAGTTATCCGCGATGAGTACCACGCGGCTCTGAAAATTAGCATCTCAATTGCGTTACGTTTACCGCTAATCTCGATCCTTCCCGCCCAGGATCGTTTCGCGGTCGCTGCTCCCTGATGGCCGCGTATTCGTCGAGCAGATAACAGTAGGCAGAACGCGTCACCGTAATATCTGTAATCCTGTGGAATATTTGGAACATCTGGCAGCCAACGCGCCGGCTGTAAAGTCCGCTCGGTTGTCCAACGAAATTATTGCGTGCCGCGGAAAGCCGACGGTGACTCTCGACTTCGCTTCCGGCCAATTGGCCAAAAATGATCCCGTCCTTTTTCAAAGCGTCGCATCAGCGATCCAGAAAGGATCGATCCTTGCAGAAGAGTCGACGTGAAAATCGCGAAGCGATACCACGGACGATTTATCCGTGACAATAGTTAGAGAAAGAGTGGGGTTGAAATGCATTGTTGCTCGATGCCCCGGATTTGATTTACGAGCAGGAGGATTAATCACTCGCGCGGATAGGAATACCTACGCGCGGAGAAAGGGTTTTACGGTTTCGGAGGAATTTTACGAATGGCGACATGCGCAGTCGTGGACAACGACGACATTTTCGTTTCACAGCGGACCCTTTCACGACTGAGTGAATTCTCTATTTACCGTGATTCACAATTATCTTATTGGCGCGGAAACGAGATATTTTTGCAGAAATTTCTTCCTCTGTGCAAATTCTCCAGGACGGCGAGCCTCCTGGAGAAAGCGGTCGGGATCGAGCCGAAATCGTCGCGTGGAATGGTTCCGTGGTGTATAAACAGAACGTGCTTTGCGCGCATTTCGACGTATACCTCGCACAGTGTGTTGCTCCCGTGTTATGTAGACCGTGTGCAGTCCACCCTCAGCCACGTGAGAGAAGGAGAGAGAGAAATGCGGGAGAAACGTGAGAGAAGGGAAAGTAAGAGACAGAGGTAGAGCAGCCGGTCTCAAAGCCTCGTGTATATAAACCCACAAACCGCAGCTGTTGTTTTCGTAAGTAATTCAACAATTCCAATTTCAACTGCTTCTTCTTGCCCGCTCTTCCTCGGGTTCTTCCGTGTCATTCGCCGATATCGACGTGAAGCTTCAACCGTGAGAAAATTCGCATACGAAATATGTTTTTTAAAAATCATTTTTTCTCGCGTGTATCTAAAACAGTTCGTCCTGTCCACTCCGCGTGTATTTATTATTGAGCATTCGTCGGCATGTGTGAAAAAAAAAATCCTGACCGACGAAATTAGTGGCACCCGCAGGATCGAAGATAAGCAGAATCCTGGCGCGTCCCTCTTAATTAATGGCGCGAAGTAGATTGGCCAGATGGGAATAAAAATTGCCCCAAGAAGGACGTAATGCGTTATTTACGAGTTCCACGTTACATAGGAGCAGGAGGACGCGCTAAATCATCTTCGGTTGCGTAACAAGGCTTGCGCAACGATTTACGACTGTCTGCGATTTTAAATTGACGGTGTTGCAAGTGTAGCAGCGACGGCACGGCGGGTCGATAATGCGCGTTTGTCCGTTCTTTCTTGCACAATTTTTATCCAAGAGATGAAGACGGCTCGTTAAATTGGTAGAGATATGCGGAGATTAACCGCGGTATTTCGATGACGAGGTAATTACACCCTGGAACGTATAAATTGACAAGGTTCGTATAATTTAGGCAATTTGATTTAACAATGTCGACGAATTCCGCCCACTTTAATTATAAATCTATTTGATCGTTTAAGCATAGATTCTACTATTCGACCATTTGCTCGTGAACTTTGATTGTGATAAATTGAATTCGATTCTACTGCATCGAATTTTTACTTTATTCCCCGATAATATGACCGCTTTTCGTCCATTTGCTCGTTCTCGTGGCCTAACGTGTTTCGACGCATCCTGTCGAAAATTCGTATTTCGACGAATATCAATTTTCCAGGTTTTAAGGGAATATTTTTGTCAAGGGATAAACGACGCCGCGACCGCCTCGCAACTAACGAGATTTTAACGAAAATATTGTGAAACGCGCGAAGCAGATATAAAACACGAGTAAACAGAGTAAAATCCCCATTATTCGACACGAGCTTATCGTACAAGCACCATAACGAACTATCCTTTACCCTGCATTTCGCAGGTAACCGTGTTGTACCGTGACGACACGAGTCGCGCGTAATAAATAGCCACTCTTGATAAATAAAATGCACCATGCCATCAGATTCTCACGAGCGTGCCGCGTTAACGGATGAAAATGTCCGGCGCGGAAGCTGTTTCCTAACAGCCCCTGTTCGTTCACTTGCGTGTAGACGTATCGAGAGGGAAAAATTTCATCCGTAAAATCCCGCATTGAGATATTCTACACCGTGCAAAATATCATTGACAAACGGTACGCGCGCATTATCGATCCTCGTTGCTTCGAAGGCGCTCCTTTATACCTGATAAAAATGTGACGAGGGAGTAAAAAGCGGAATGGAGAGTAAATGTAAAGAAAAATAGCTCGCAGCGCGGGCGCTTGTAAGGGTCCAAGAGTATACAACGTTTTACCGTTACACCGCCTGGAGTCACGGTGCAGGACGCGACACGCTTCTAATGCGCGAACTCGACGTGCTACGTGTACGTGCGAGGACTGTTTCCGTGCGTGGGGTTGGGTAATTATGATTAAGCAACGTGTGTGTGGGCGCGAGCCAGGAGCAGAAAGAGCGTGCGAGACTGGCGTCAACTAAAATGTCAAAATGAATCTCGAAGTAACATGCGAGACGCGACGAGGCGAGTTGCAGAGGACGTGGAGAAAGACGGTGGTGAAAATGGGAGAAAGGTGGTAGGAAAACTCAATCGGGCCCTCGGCAACCCCCGGAATAACGAGGGCGTGTTATTCCATATCGTTAAGGAGGACGATGAATTTACGACACGAATTTACACTCACCTTCCTCCCTCGCTCGGCTACCACGCCACGCCGTACTGGCAATAACGACGTTAATTAACGCCCATATATAAGATGGAGGAGAGGGATCTTAACGAAGGCGAGTACTTGTAACAGGATCGCGCCACGTCCAATTTCAATCGGACACCGGTAAGAAAAAATCCTGGAAAAAATGCTGTCGTAAATTACGCGCGAGTTCAAATTTAATTGCCAATTTGTTGGATCCAAAAGCCTCGTGACAAGGCGCGCTTCGTTCTCTAAGCTTCGATGTGACTTCCTTCCAAGATTCGAAACCCTTTGTGAAATTCGATCTGGAAGCTTGGGTAAAATTGTACGGACGCGTGTCGAGGCGGGTGGGCGACGAGCCGACGACAGGCACGGCAGATCTTGCAATTAGCAAGACCCCCAGGAAGGAGCCTCCGCGGTTAATTAGAGAGTATTAGAGCTGATCACGGTGAATTTCGCCCAAGGAATGTTTCTGAAACACAAGCCCCCGCGTGTGTCCTATAGCGCGCTACGCCTCCCACCTTAACGGAGAAGGTACAAGGGTCTCGAGATTGGGACGAAACCACAGGACTCCGAGACAGGGGATGGTTGGTTTACCAGAACTATCTATATGGGACATAGTTCAATATCGCGAAGCTTAATATAGGGTGGGGCTCTCCCTCTCTCTCGCGAGCACGCGCGCTCACGCGAGGTCGGTGGGTCTAAAAGTCGAAGAATCAATGAGTTGGAGAATCGACGAGTCGAAGGATCGATGCATTAAAGAAACGATAGTACACGAGGGAAGACGCAGTTAATCAAAGAGCCGATGAATCGAAGACCCGGAGAAAATTGTCCCCCTGTTCTTGACTTCTTGTTTCACTTTCTTTCCAGACGTAACGATCCATCACGGCTGCCTCTAATCGAGTATCGACACTCGCGAAACAATGATAAACGATTCGTCGGCTCGATTTTCTTCGTAGCCTGCATACGATTTTTCTTGCCCGGGGCCTTCAAAGCCTGCGAAACACGTAGAAACGTCACTTCGACAAATGGGAGTAATAAATATCGGTTAGATAGATTTTTTCCCCTCGTGTCGAGTGGAGATTGAGGTGGATTTTTGTATGCGAGAGGTGAGGCGGGAGGATATAAAGAATTTTTCTGGCGCGCGTAATCCCTCGGGGATTCGCACGAAAAACGATCGGAAAATTGTTCGGGATTTTTGAGATGAAACTCTCTGGCTTCTCTGGTAAAGGAGAGCAAAGAGGAAAGTAAGATGCAGGTGAGAAGTTTTGCGGTAACGCAGGATGAGATTTATCCATCGAGAATTTCCTGAACTCCAAAGGAAGCTGATTGGATACTTCCTCGAGCGATGGCCAATTCACCGTTCACCATCAACTCTCGAATATGTTTACGAGAGCACAACCATAAGGTGGTTAATTAAACCACACCTATTGCTTCGAGCATTTCCACCGTATTATCCTCATAACGATAAATGAACCCCGGCATTGTTGCAATCTAACGTCGTAAAATACAATAACGGCCTTATAAGATTGTTAATTTTATCGATGCCCATAACTACGCGCGTACACCTTGATCCTCGCGTTTCCGACGACGTTTGATTAACATCCCAACTACTCCCCGGAGATGTTAACGGGTAAAGTGGTTACTTCCGAGGGGTGAAGCTTTCAAGTGTGTAGTAAACGTAACGAGACGAGAAGCTTTTGAGCCCGACCCGCAGGGCGACGAAAAATGGCCGTAAGCTTTGACTTTTGTGGTCTCTTAGAACGAGGCATTCTGTCTTTAACGAGCTGACTGCGCCTTCAAGTGACCCGCCATATCAAATTTTCTCACCACTGTGGGCAAGATCGACGATGAATTCTACTTTGCACGGTGAAAATATTCGCTTTCGACTGGAGCGCGTCGAAACGTTGCGAACTGCATTACAACGAGAGTGCTTGTAAGCTGAATAAGGCAAATCTACTGTGATTCTCTTGAAATGTTGTTCCTCGTTTTAGTTTTCAACTGGCGACTGCAACGAGTGCACTCGGGACGAGAGAAATCCTTCGAATTTTCCGGAAAAGCTGTCGATTTCGAGTTACCCTTTGGGAGAGAACATTCTACGCGATAGAGGTCTCGATGATGTAACTCGAGTTTCGTAGTTTCCCCGGTGAAAGGAGAACTGTCGGTAATTTATTTCTCGCGCGAGAATTGAAAAGTTTCGTTTGTACGAGGAGAACCAAAGTCAAGGGCTAAAATCGTCAATTGATTTGTCGCAATGTTTTAGTACTTACTAAAGGATCACTCGAGAAGATTCAAGAGCAGAGCTCGCATATCGGGAAAGTTCTACTCAAAATGCCTTCCTAAATCGTCTCCCACGGTAGCAAAGCAATTTTCGATTTTACCGCTAATCGTCATTAGAATTTGCGCATGACGAAATTTGGGAACAAGACAATCTGAACGCGTTAGTTACATGTGTAACCACGAGAATCGTTTGTGGTCTGTGGTGCAGAATGTCCGACGTTAATGCCGAAAGTTTAACGTTCCCAAGTGATAGACATTCCACGTAGGCTTTCAAATTGCACGAATTTCGTAAGGGCCAATTGAAAATTTCTCACCGTGCGTTTCATCGTCCACGCATATCCTTCTGTTACGCGTATTCGAAAAATTCCAATTCAATCTCCCGATGTAACATTCACAAAGAAAGAAGTAGAAAAGAGAGTCAAGAGGTCCGAATATCGAATTCTATCTGGCAGTCAGATTTTTCGAGAAAAAGAATGGAAATTCCGTTCAACGGGTGGAAAATCGGATTCCTCGGTCCACAATGCGACGTCCGGAAAATCCGTCGCATTTCGCGAGATAACGCGTTTAATCGTTTTCGTGAAATTCCCGAGTTTGGACACTTCGAGGAATTCACAGCGACAGCGTGCTGCTTTTCGTTTTTTACCTCTACGAGCGAGGAGGTGGTGAGCAATGGATCCTCCAAGAATTATATAACCGCGAGAAAAGATGAACTTTTCGTTCGCGCACTTTTTTCTTGTGTACCTTGATAAAAGTTTCGGCTGGCTTCAAATTCCACTTGGACGCTCGGTCGGACGGAGAGAGGACCAAAACTTCTCATTCCACCGTTTTACCTCCGCGAACATTAAATTAGGTTAAATCGATTGTAGATCTTGATTACCTCTCCAAAGAGAGAAACGGATATCGTTTGTTTTCACATTTCTTGCTCCTATGCGGTTTGCGCGTGCGGTACGGTGACAGGGCATAAGCACTGATTACGACAGGAAAACTTTTCTCTCGCAGTCCATCTGACTCGCGCGTAACATCAAGAAAAGCTCGAGATCAACCATGGACTGACTCAGGATTAAATTTGGGTTACGTCCAATTTGAGGAAAGGAACTTTCCGCGATACTGTTCCAGCTCGAAAATACATCCGACAGAGGGTTGACCTTAAACAAAAAATGTGAACCATTTATTTCCACATTTCCGTCTCCCTCGCTTCTCACGAAACTTCGACGTGCACGTTAACACAACTTTTCGTCCCAGTCCGCTTCGCATCGTGTATCTTGTGAAAGTTGAATCTAAATTGAAGTTGTCCAGTCCGAAGAATTTCGTGACTCGAGCTTTTTACTCTTTTGAACATTGAATACCTTCTTAGGAAGAATGAAAACTTCTAAACTCATATGACATTTCTAGAGATAGTTTCATCTACATTACACCTAAACCTACCCTCTCTTGAACAACTTCTAAACATTTCTTCTCCACATCCACCTCCTTTCCTTTTGTCTTATCGTCTCGAATTTTAACCCTACACCCATTCAAATTTTTTTGTTCTACAAAGAGACAGACAGTGCTAAAAAACCTTCAAACTTGCAACATCGCAAGCATCATCGCTCCTTTCTTTGGTCGCTTTAGCTTCGGATTATTCTCTTGGGATCAACCTGCGCGCATGAAGCAAGAGAACCTGACCCAGCAATTAACCATCTACGAACGAAGGACCGGTGGGGGTCGACAGTGGAGGCGGCGGTAGCGCTACAAATTAGGGATGCCTAGCGCGCTTAATTACAGGCGGCGTGTTTCGACGCGGAGAGAGAGCGAGAGAAGAAGAGAGAGAGAGAGAGAGAGACGTAGAACATTCGTGAGCGGAGAGAGAGTATTTATGGCGCCTCGTGCATGTTCGACCGTAAAGTGTCCTCGTAACGTCTCTCGGCTTATCTTACGACTGCATACCAACGGTTACAGGGACGAACATCAGACTGGTTACTCATTCGTCCATTCCACAGCCTGTTGTCGTAACCATCGACACTCCACCACTCCAGAACACACGTACACCGTCCCTGACCGACGACCAAAAACGCACATATCCAACCACGCTAGTTCTCCTACCAACACAAGTCACAAGTGAAAAGAAAAGAAAAGTAAAATTCTCAGAGAAACGTTCTTTCACTCGACCACTAAACTCTCCCATTTCTCACTTCCCCTGATTACTTTAATAACCATCCACGCTAATAAACTACTTAACCTCTGCTTACAGGAGCCACGGCACGTGATGAAAGCTCGCTTCGGGGATGGAAGCCTCGTGCTGGTAGGAGCCGCTCGTAGAGGCGTCCAGTCGGAGAAGGAAAAACAAAAGAGGAGGTCGAGACGCGATCGAATCTTTAAAGTGAGAAAGTGAGTGAACGAAAGAGGAAGAAGAGGAAGAAGAAGTCGGGGTGAAAGAAGAACAGGAGGTGAAGAATCGATACTTGGTGGGCCGAGAAGGGTGCTGCAAGCATGTCGGCGAGAAGATGCAGAAGGAGCGCCGTATTCTTACGAATAATTCCCTTGGCAATGCTCCTGCCGTTGTTCGCTACCGGAAGCCTCCAAGGCAACACGGTGGTGAGGGGTGGAAGTGGAATAAAAATTGGGAGCAGCGACAGAGGCACAGCCTCGAGAGGTCAAGGGATAGGGAGGGGTAGCTCGGGAGTGAAAATCGGCGAAGGAAGATTGCTCAATTCTACGAGGACGCGTGTTTTCCCCACTACTACCACCACCACTTCTACCACCACCCCTCCACCGCCTCCGAAAAGGTCCACCCATCCGCCGGCGTCCACCCGTGGGAACAACAACGACAACGTCACCAACATCACCTACCTCAAGGTAAGTTTCTCGACTAGGTCGAGACGGTATAAGACAGTGGAAGAAATTAACTGTTAAATGCACGAATTCCTATTTGAAAATAAAAAAAACTATGAAACCAAAGCAAGAAGAAATGTAGGTTGTTTATGATGGCATTTAATTTGATTGGTATTCTATGCATTTTGGGGTTAAGGGTGGATAACATTCGGATAAGCATCCGTTAATGGTACTACACGCTTCGAAGGACGAAAAGGTGTTTAATACATTATTGATGAAATTGATAGAAATTAAATTAAAAAAGATTAGTATTAAAAATTAGATCGCTGTTTCTTTGAGAGAGCTTAATACCAGTCGTAAACCATAGATCGATTCGTATAGGTGGGAAAATAGAAAAGCTCGTTTTTCCCAAGATTCAAATCTCATTCGAACGATGCAATGTGTGCACGCACAAGGAGATGCAGTCTACTACAGAGAACTCTCCTTTCGAAAAGTGTTTTACGCGACCTTTTCCGAGCTTACGATAGATGCGAAGCTTTGCCAGGGAAATTCCATTCGACTGGAGCAGCGCGACGCCGGGAATGCCATAGCGAAAGGTACACATCTCGAATTGGCAATAATATTGTTCGCCGCGTTACATTCTCTCCGCGTACCAATGCGAGATTGCAGGGACTCTCCTTGTCGAGAGAATACATATCATCGATGCGATGAAATTCTACGACGGATGTAAATTCGGAGCACACTGTTTACGAAGCACGCGTTGGTAGACGGTGCATACGCTTCTTTAGTATCTCCCGTAATACTCATTGAATTTGCTGTTTTATAATTGAATAATTATCCGAGCGTATTTACACCGACCTGCCTTCATTATCCTCGAATTTACCACGGACTATTTTCCGCGTCATCGACGTTATCACATCGACTTCTGATTTACGAGTCGACAATCCAAACATGTTCCGAAGCTTCGAGTAACACGAGCATTAATCAAATACCACCCATGGGCTCCATTAATTATACTGCTTCGTTGTAAATGAAAATCCTACGTTTTTGTTAATCACCAATTACGTTATCGTCTCGTAAAAATCATCGTGCTTTCGCGTTCTCTCGTCGTAGCTATAATACGGGCGTTACACGAGGAGCAAAAAAGCGAGAGGAAAGTGCAAAAGTGGTAATTCATTCCCTCTGAGCACACAGAGGGAGTAGCCACGCCGTGCTCTTCCGGTAGGGCAACGCGTTATAAATCACACGGTTAGGGAAAAACTGCTATTATGATACTTTGTGTGGAATTTATTGCGGTTGCTACACCATGGCGAGGCATCGTTTCTTATTTTGTCTTCCAGCCACGCTCACCCTCGATGGAATCGACGAATATTCTCCGTCCACTTCGATGTTTTATTTCTTCAACATTATTATGGACAAAGCTGTGACCTTACCCTGAATCATAATTAATTACCGAAACATTTGACCTAAGAGTTACGCTTTATCCAGGATTGGGAAATTGGTCGACTATTCGGCGCAAGGTAAAATCGTTTTGGTCAACGGTATCCCTTGAAATTCCGGATCACCGGATATATCGATGTACGGGAGCCAGTAAGTATCTTGGGTTTCCAGAAGTCTCAGAAATATCTCCGGCGATATACTCGATAAAAATGTGGGTATTCCCTATTCGCCTTGGTTTGTCACGTTCCCTCGATAAAGCTTTTGTGGCTCGTAAACGGTGAACTCGGCGCCTCTGATCGGCCTTATCGCGACGTTATACGATCCATTGTGATTTCGGTGACGCATCGTTATTAAGTTATTCGAAATGGATTATTGGTACGTGTCGTGTCCGCCCGATAAGCCGCGAAGTAAATTCAGATTATCCGTCACGCGTTGTTTAAATAATTCAACTCTTAAATCATTCCGAGCTAAGGCAAATCCTACGGTAGCACGAACTTCCATAATTTCTCTCCTACATCTCTAGACACCTCAAGCACACCCCTCCATTTCACTCTGTCGCCCATTTTCCGGAGGACCAGCTAATTCCAAAGGATTCCGCGCTAACGCTCTCGTATTTCCGCACAGACATCTTATTGTCGGGTCAGGTCCCGCGAACGCGAAATTCCGCGTCGACGAAGAAACAAGCCGGAAACAAGCAGGCTCCTCCTTATCCTTCATGAAATCTCGCAAATGTCTTCCGGTATCACGATAATTCGCGCACCCTCTCCCTCGGCTCGTCTTCTTCCTTCTCACAATCAGTATCTCATTCTCTCTTCTCGACGTTCGCAGATTTCTATCGACGTTCCGCGTCGAAAGATCTTCGAACCTGGAAGCTTCTCCCCTCGTTAGATTTCCACTTCGCGAATTTCGTTGGGATCCTCGAAGTCTCACGGATGATCCTCCATCACGAGGCTTTCGTATTTTTTGTGGCTCAGGAGGAGTCTCCTCGCGAGACAAGATAGACAATTTACTTGTTCCCCGGAGTGTAGAAAACGAGCTGGCCACGTCGACGGCATCGTCGCGTGCTCGTCGTACCGGTGTGGCATCGAGTGCACCTCATGAATCATAAGCTCATCGGGGATCGCTTTCAACGCTCTTTTTTCTTCTCTCCATCCTCTTACTTTCTTCCTCGACCTCCAGCTGTTTCGTTCCGTTTAAAAAAATTATCGTACCCTCCGGACCCTTCTCGTCAACGTGGCGCATACGCGCTCGTTAAAAGACAAGGGGTTAATTGACGAAGAGCATGCATTTGCCTAATTTCTTCATTAACCTTCTCCTAAATACATTACGACGATGAATTCGCGTATAACGCTTTTCGGGGTAATTTTTCCGCTTTCGAAATTCAATGGAGTCTTAAAAGCAGGAGCATTTATGCGAGCAAATAGAGCATGTCGAGACTCTTCATGCGACATCGGTTACGTCCTCTTCTCTTTAATATTCCACGAAACGCCCGTGTGCAAACTGCCGAGCTTCTCTCGTGAGAAGCGGAAAAACCAGACGGAAAAAAAAACATTCCGATTCACGTCGACTCGGGAGCACGGAAGAAACGAACTTCACTTCTCGCATTTCTTTATGTTTCTCTCTCTCTCTCTCTCTCTCTCTCTCTCTCTTTTCGAGCACTAGCACCTTTCACAAATCCTGCCCGCATTCTGCAAGCGCAGAACCCTCCACCCCTTCCCCTTTGCCTTCCTTCGCGAATTCACTTTAGACGAATGCTCCTTCGACAAGTCAATATATCATTCCACCGGATAGTTCCGGCTCGCGAGTTCGCCGAGGAGAAGATGTTCGACGGTCTCCATTTATAAGCTCCTGATTACCGACTTCTTGCCAGGATCGTCCGAATATATCGACTTCTACGGCGCTGGTGCGAACAGATTTCGTTACAGGGCGGATCGACGAAGATAGGAGGATGAATTTTCGCACGTGTAAGCTCGATAATTGAAAGTTATACAAAAAGTTGTCGAGTGATCGGCGAACTCGTGGAATAGCGCAGGAGGAAATGCACGTGGAGTTGAAGAAATCGAGAGGAAATGATTGATCTCCATAAGCGGAACGTAAATCGTGTGCGCATCAGCGAAGCGCGAGCTTTGTGCAAAGAACGAAGGGAAGCAAAGGACAGGGATGAAAGGAGAGTTGATTTTTGCAATTTTTCTCAGCTCGGCAACGATATTATTTATGGAGAGGAGGGAACAATGGTTACATTGTCAGAGCCGATGAGAAATGCCTTCGTCACTGGCGGATCTTCCGCTCTAGGCTGAGAAACGAGCGTGAACCTTCTGTCTTTCTCTTCTCTCTCTCTCTCTCTCTCTCCCTCATCTCTTGCCTCTCCCTCCGTCATCCCGGCTGCATGCCATTCATTCGTGACGATCGATTTATGCAACAGGTGCTCGCCGATTCATTCTTGCGGTAATAAAGTGAACGAGAAGCCCTTACTGCAGTTTTCCAATTGCTTCGAGTACCTAATCGTTGTCGAGGCACAGCGCGCGAGACACACGCAACGGCACGGCCTGCTTTCAGAAGCCCCGGGATCACTCGCGTTAGCTGCATCGCAAAAATCCCATACCCCAAGGCACTCATCGCCAAACTACCTAAACGTAAAATCCTTCGAACCAGTTTTACGACAGTTTTACGCGCGAGCCACGGCGCGCGGGGAAATTAATGGCAAACCAGACTGAACAAAAATTGCATTAGGATGCCTCGCGAAGACGTCACGAATATTACTCCGGCAAAAAGGCGAGAAGAGGGAAGACGCGGTTCTCCAGGCGCATTACCCTCGTTCCTCGTCCCTGCCTTTTACGAATTGCCAAGAGAGCCGAGCGTAAAAAGGACGATGGATGCTGCCACGGGATCTTTGACAAAGAGCCCCGTGCCTTGTGCGAGCGGACGCCTCGAGGTACACGGACCATCGTAAGAATGTAAAATCACGGGGACGAAGAATCAGAATGCGCTGCGTGTTTGCTCGAAGGGAAAACGGGAGGGATCTCGGGCGCGGAAAATCTCCGGTAAAATTTTCCGCCTTCCGGCACGATGCATGGCCGCCACTTCTACCGTGGAGTTGGAAGCCTCGACGAAATATGGTCCAGCCCCGTGGTTTGCCTGATGCTTCATCTTGCACCGCGAACATCTGCATAGACGGATGTACGACGGTGGAGACTGACAGGCGTCTCGGGAGGATTCTTGAAAGGGGACGAGAGGAAAAAGAGGCCGAGCAAGAGAATAAGAGAAAATGAGCAGACGGCGAGGGGCGAAGGCGTGGCGGGAATACGAGAATGCACAAAGGCATAAAACGGATGGAGGAGAAGCTAAGAGGAAAATGGAGATGGAAGGTACGAGGGTGGGTGAGAGTCTGCGAGGGGAGAAGAAGGCGAGAGAGATGAGGAGAGAAAAAGGAGCAAAGTATAAATATGTTCCTGGGGCCTCTTGCTACCTCTCTCACCCCCGCGAGTATAAGAGACAAGAGGGTAGGTGTCCTTGTGGGTGGGTGGCAACTTCGCTAAGCAGCTAGCGTACCTTGTAGAGCGCTCGGGCACGCTATTCAAGTCCGGCTACACAATGAACGCTATTAGACACAAAGCTATTAGCGCTCGATTAGATGAGTTCTAGGTGTCCATTGAACGATTTGCACGGAGCAGCTGTTTGAGAGCGACCATAGTCAAAGTTGCTTGTAGCTGTTTGTGTCGTTCTCGAGTGATCAAGCAGTCTCGTTAAGCATCGGTAATTCTACTGAGGAGGCGTAGAAACGAAACGCGTTTAATGGAGCTTCTGCACAATCGATTCCGCAAAAGTTCCAGAAGCTGTTTCTCGCTTCTGCGAACAATTGGTTTTAGTCGTGCGTTGATGAAGCGGCGCATGAAAAATTTTAAGAAAAAATTCCCGGATTCTCTCGATTGAAACGTTATGTTTTATGATTCTAGGTGGGCTTGATGGTTCCGTACAAATCCTTCGGCGTGAGGGAGTACGCGAAAGCGGTAACCACGGCCGTTAACACGCTCCAAAAAAGCACCAGGGGTCCCAGACTAGGATTGTTTCAACATTACGACATACACGTGAGGATAGCCATGAAGGAGCTCACGCCAAGTCCAACGGGTAAGCAGTAACACTCACGTCAATTTATAATTCATTTGCGACGTTATTACCTACGTGGCCTGTACCCGACACAATCAACGAAAACTAGATTCTAATTAAATATCGGCGTAAACGAGAGAAATACAAATTAACGAAGAATTATTGTGGTCCACGCGATTGTCTATTTGCGACAACACTCGATCGTCCGATCTTAATTACTCGTAATTCTTTGAAACGATTGGTCCGCGCGAAAGCGGCTTTAGCGCTCATCCCAGTTTACTTGTATACCTCGGTGAACAAAGCTGGGGAAATAACCTAAGTAAGCGAAAAGAGGAAAGGAGAGAGTGAGAGAATTGACGCCAGCGCCCACCCTCGCGGTAAGAGAAGGGAAAACAATCTATTGCGGTGGTGGTGGACGTTATTGTGGACAGTTATTGTTTGCCACGACCAGCGGTTCGCTTAACGGGCGCCGAGAGCAGCGGCATAGAAAAATAAGAGCGTCTCCAAGAACGCGGTGAAATTCCATTCACGAGAATCGGGCCGAATAATTCTGAAAGAAGCGGAAGAAAACCAGGGTGTTTTCGGACAGAATGGAGAGACGATTGGATTTTTCGCGCCTGAAGGATCGTGTCCGACACAGTCCCACGGATAATTATTTATAAACGAAGTTCTTAATAAATTCGATGGAAGAATCCGTACGCGAAATTAATCCAATCAAGATCTTAACGTAACAATCTCGCAACGTGAATTTTCTTCCACTTCCCCGTTGACGTTTCGCCAGTTTCATTAACCTGGACTTTTCGACGGAAGAATTACTATCCGGCGACTTTAATAAGCTTGATTTTTCATCGTGGCTAATCCCACGCGCTACCACGATGAATTTCGCGGTTACACACGGCTCGCGCCATTTCACTTCACTTCCCCGGAGGATTTCGGCTCAAAATTGAGATTGTTCCGCGCGAGGATAGCAACCACCACCAATGTGATTCCTCCTACTGGTATAATGGCTCGGTTCAGCAGATGTCGTAAATTCTCCAGGGATTATTACAAATCGTACGAAATGTCGAGGGGCAGAGGAAAAAGTCTGGAAAACGGTTTCGTTCTCCCTTGCGCGCTACCGCGTACACGCTCGGCCTGCCTGTGAGATCAACTTTTTCCCTTTTCATGTGGAATTTAAAGAGGAGCATTCGTTCCGGATAAATAAGACGGAAAAATGGAGCTTTTCGAAATTCCCCTTCGACATTGCAACACCCGTATAACGTCCCGGATTTTCGAAAAAAATCGCCTTGTTTTACAACAATTTAAAATACCTCGTAGAATTGATTTTCTACCGTCGAGCAAACCTCTAATAAATTTGATTTTCATCGAGCAAACAGAAATACTACTCTTCTTGGTTTCAATCTGTTTGTCAATGTTGTCTCAAATTAAACGAATGAGCAGATTAACCGAAACCCATCGATACCCTCGGAATCCTTTTCCACACAGCGACCCAGATCGCCTTAATTCTTTTGCTTCTCGTCCCGCTGTGCGTCGAATTAAGGTACCTCGGGATGTCGTTCTATATATGCGTAGCGAAGAACGTAGAAGGAAAAGGAGGTTAACAAAACTCGACGAAGAAGGTACATAAGGTAATATAGGGATTCACGGGGCGGCAAAACCGCTCAACCTCTAGTCACCGTACGTAACTCAGGGTTGAGCTTAGGAATAAAGAGGAGAGAGCCGTGGAGGGAAACAAAAACGTTTATTCTCGGCTCCAGCCCACTAAGGGGCTCGTAATTTCAGGCATTTCGCTGTCTCGGTCGAGGTCGCCCACTTTCCAAGGAGAGAAACAACCCACGCCTTATGCCGAAAGAGTCTCGTGTGCACGTTCTCCACGCGGAAAAGGGCGAGGATTTCTTTCTGCTTTGGGTCTCGTCGCTAGCAGCTGCCGCTTTGAGGGCGATAATTGCCGTCGAGAAGCCAGTTTCATTTATTCCAGAACTCATTCGCACTCGCGCAGTTAATATCGCGTGGTTCGATAGCGCGAAACAAATGTGTATTTCGCTTTGGACGAATGGATGAGGAAAGTAAAAAAAAAAAGAAAAAAAATGATAAACAGCTGACTCTGACTCTCCGATCACGTCGTGAGCACCCTCGCGCATCCATTTTTCACCGTACCACGGATTTCAGCTTTCCTCGAGTTCTTATCGTCCCCCGGCCCGTATTCGCGCGCGGGGGTGGTGTTGCCTCGTTATTAATTAATCTGTATTCTCTCGCTCGCGGGTCATTTCTCAAAATGTCCCTTCCCGCGAATCACCGTTGTTATCGTAATCCGCGATTGTCGGGGTAGAGACGAGGTACGGTCGGGCGAAGACGAGAAGAAGGGGCGGCTTAATTTAAATTAATGCTCCGGACGGTTCGAGCTTTAATTAAAAATCTGCATACAGCCGTGAAGAGAGAGCGTTAAATCGTCGAGCGACGAGAGGGCTTCTCCGTTTAATCAATTGCGAGACGCCTAGGAATACAAAGTGCGATCGCGTTTACCCCCTTGCTTCTGTTTTTTTCTCACCGAGAGAGGGAGAGAGTCGTCGATTTTCGGGAACCGTAATTAACGCGCTTCTCACGGCAAATGCGAAGATCCTTTGTTCGTCTCGAGCGGTCCAAATCGTCGGCTAACGTAGAACCAGATCCCTCGAGATTCTCCAGAAGGCATTGAGAAACCCAACAGAACCCACGGAATAATTTCGCGGCCCGGCCAATCCGTCCGAATACAAATCCGATTATCTCCTCGTGCCATGTGGAAGAGAGCGAAGTTGTTCCAAGTTTCTGGGAGTAATAATTCCCCTCGTGATTAACATAATTAGCTTTGTCTCGGCGAAGAAAAAAAGCGCAACAGATAGCTTCGAGGAAGAGGGTAGAAGCTTGTGTAAACGAGCGAAGCGATATTTCTCCTTCTTACTCCTCCGCTCACGGCTCATCGGATAATTCACAATGGTATACACTCCTGCCAATAAACCGATAGCTCGCGGATCTAATCGATCGGAAAACGCAGAAACTTCGTTACCACCTTTCCTTCCGCCTTATGAGGCCTGAAAGGATTGTACATCATGAACCATCGTGTGTCCCTCTCCACCTTCGCCCCGCAATATTTCTCAGCCAAGATGATTCGATAGTTTGCGCAACCGTGCACGATTAATGGCACCAGAAATCGTAGCCACGATCTCTCCTGGTCTAACACACCATCGATACTGTTCCGAAAGATCCTGCACAGAGGAGCATATCGCGATCAATCTCGAACGATACCATCCCCCCGTGATAATATTTCTATGGCCAATACAAGAGTGGAAAGATACTTCTCGCTCGCAATAAGAGTAAACCAAGCGAGCCAGACGTGCCGGGCTTCTTCCACTCACCCTCGTTTTTTTATAAGTCCTCGCACACCTCGTCCTACTTTATCGTCACTTAGAAGATACGAGCCTGCCTTCATCGACCCTTCGACATCACAAACTTTCTTCACTATCGCACCAAGAACGATTTGTCCAATGGCAAATGGCGAAAAAGACAGCTCTGTCCCTCGTTTAACGAAGAAATAGGAGAAAGAATTCTCTCGTAGTCGAAGAAACGAATTATCGAAGGAGCCTTGAAAAGCGCAGGATCGCGAGCGAAATGCAAATAACGGCGGGGCTCTTTTTATTTCTCGCGTACCTCGTCGTTCTCCTTTCTTCTGCTGTTTGAATAAAAAATTGACTTCGTAATAGAGTTCTTCGTCTCGGTATCGCTAGTCCATTACGAGAAAGAATGCCACCCCTCTTGGGTAAATATGTGCTCCCTTGGTCTTTCTCTTTCTCGCGTCTATGGGGACTCCGCCTTCTTACCTCATTCGCCACATTCGCGCACCTCTTATGCAAACTGTATTAGAATCTTGGACGACAGCCCGACGCCATTGGCGCCGCGTCGCACATATTCTCACCGTGAGACGGGGGTGGTAACAGCAACCGAGGCTGGAAAAGGGGTTGACAAGAGCGGCGGGCAAGTGCTCATGCTAATGTCTCCCACCTTAAGTGAGGCGTGCATCCACCTTAGCCCCTCGCGTTCTCGTGGCTACGTTGTCGTCAGACGGTCCATTAGGTCGTCGAGTCTTCTCGCTATTTGTCCACGAATATCGAGAACGTGCCCTCCCTTCCATTCTGCTTCTCGGTAATTATTCACTATTGGTACTTTTCCAAAAAGTGAAATATTTTACGGCCGTATGATGCGGGAAATGTTTGTCGGGACTCCACAAGTAACATTGAGGGGGGAGCTGGGAAAATGTGTAATACACCATAATAAACATACACACATACACACACTTAGGTACATACGGTTGTAGCCGCCCACTCGGTTGCTCGATGTGCGCAATTCTACGTATGTGTATGCAAACGAGTACATTGTTGTAAGAAAACGCACATATACGTCCACACACCGCCCGCCTGCCCTAGAGCGAGCAGCTATAGTCACGCACAAGTGTGTGTGTATGTAATGAGATGTAATGTAAATATATGTAGTGTTCTGCAGGTTGTTCATGAAAACTAAATTGTATACATCTTTTGAGCCCCCCCCCCCCCTCAATGTTACTTGTGGAGTCCCGACAAACATTCCCCGCATCATACCGCCGTAAAATATTTCACTTTTTGGAAAAGTACCAATAGTGAATAATTACCTGCTTCTCCTTTCCTCCAGCTTCCTACGATATTTCATTCTTTGTCCTTGCAACGGTCGCTTTAACACTATTTCTACCGGGATTTTGTATGTACCTATTTGGACCAAGAGGGGTCTTTTCGTGTCCAGGATGAGCTGCAGGAAAACGATACCTCTAAATTAATTTAACATCTAATATGCGAATAGTGAAAGAAGTGATCGAGGAAAGATGATTCAACTTGGAAAATAAATTTAAAATACAATTTCAGAAGGTGTCTTTTGACACCTTTGGTAGAAATAGTGTTAACCGTTCTTTGGATTTTACGCAAATATATTTATCGAAATACAATATATAAGTTTAACTATCCTCATTATGTCCATTGGTATTTCGTATGCTTGTTAGACCATCGTATACCGTCTGGCCTCCTCAATGGTTTAGCTCCAACTACCTTTTCGTTCCTTCTCCTTTTCGCCCTACTCCTTGGTTTCTTCTTCTACTTTTGAGAGGGTTGCGGCCCTACAGGCGTTTGTGCCATATTACAAGGTGCACGCGTTTAACAAGCGAATCCTATTAACTTTCTCATAAGGTTTACCAAGAAACGGGGTTGTTCTTCATCGGACTGATAAAGCACGTTCGATTACTTTCCTTACCGAGAGCCAAAGAGATGGTGGATGAATAAGGGTGGAAGGTGAAAGCGTGGATACTCATTACACGAAGGTTCACCGTGTAATGCACGAGGCGCAGAATGCTTCGCGTTCTTACGCGAATTTACATGGTAGAGAAGCCTTTCCAAGCACGAGCCTCATTTCGCGTCTCAAATACTTTCGAGACTCTTTGAAAGGGGAGTTAGTTGGAAATGCTACGTGTTGCAGACGATTAGACAGTAGAACCACTATGATGCGCCTACATTAGTTGATGGGGATCTAAGCGCGAAAGGACAAAGTTCCGGACTCGTAAAGTTCTCCGCATGAAGTTTCGGTAGTCTCGGTAGAAAGTAGCTTTTGATCCTACGAAAGATGGAAGAGAGCGCGTAAGCGGGCCTTCTCGAAATTCGACTGTAATTACGACGAGAATAATGACGGAAAAAGGAAACTAAAAGGGTAAGTCGTTTAATTTAAATAAACGCCCTTCGAGCCGATATCCAATTTCTCCAACGAGAATAATTACAAGTCGAAACTGCAATTTCCAAAAGCTGTTAATTTTGCGACGGTCCCTCGGTCGCCAATTCATTCGACACGTGTGCATCCAAGCAGACGGTGGATACGTGCAATATAGAGGCCGATCCGATGAATTTCGAAATTGTTGACCCGCCTGAGGACGTCGGTAACCGGAAATGACGCGACCGTAAGGCAAATTGAACATTGTGGTTAAACGGTGCTCCCACAACAGCTGACACACGCGAGGAGCACGTGTGTTTGCAGAATGACAGAATGCTGGCGTACACGTCGAATCACCAATTCTATCAACCCCTTCCCCGATCTTACGTCACGCGCGTCAACGTGAGAGACAATTTTCAAATTCAGATAACTTTTGACGAGAGAAGAGGGGAAAATGAGTTGGAGTGCCGAGTGGCCGACCGAACGTCTAGTTTTCATCGTTCCATTTTCCTTCCTATCACTGGCAGATGTGGCAGAAGAACCGCAGCAGTTATTCGATGAAGAGCCCGGTCTAATTAATTATTCCATGCAACGGCCCTCTCAACGAGCGACACTTAATTTACGTTTAATCCAGCCCGTTTGTGCGTTTGACGTTGACTTTTCATTTGGCCCTTCGTTTCTCGGAAAGGACGCGACGTGGATGTAAATCGTGCACAATACTGAGTACACCGAATGGTAAAGGATACGAAGTGAATCCAAGTTCGTATACAGTACCTCTAGTGAGGATATAACGTTAAAAGGATTTTTTATTTTCGTACATTTTTATATTCGTAAATATAGAACGCTCATTTGAATTTTCTCCTGCTATTATCCTCTCAAACCTGAATCTCGCGTGTCACGTTATTATATTGTTTACCATTCAAAAGTGTGACGTATATTTTTCTCGAATGCATATAATTGAACGAATGCTTCTCATGAAAAAAGAATTATAAAGCCTGAAGGATTATTTGCCAGTGATTTTTTTACGATGTCGCGTATCGTTGAATGAGAGAAAAAAATAGAACTCGAAAAGAAGATACCGTCGGCGTCGATGTGGTGGCGTGATGCAGGGACTGAATTGGTTTCAGAGTTTCCCGCATTGTCGCGCGTGGCGCTAGCTGTCAGTGTCACGACAGTCGTCGAATTATAAAATAGGAAAATCGAAAACATACGAAACCAAGATTTACGGACGCGTTTAAATATGAAATCAATACTTAAGAGAAATGTTAGTAATTCGAGTGTTAATCCGGTGCTGTATTAATTATCGAATTTTCACATTCGTCAGTATCCCTATGCCAATTCACACATATTTTACAACAGAAATATTTCAAGTCATGAAACATTATTATATTAGCTCGTTGATTATTTTCAGCTTGTGTTCTCTGTAATCATCGGCATAATATTTCTATTTTCTACTAGTCCCCGTCAAAATGTAAAATTCGAAAGCTTACCAAACAACCCTAACCAAACAAGCGCGTTCTCGGAGAAATAATAGCTCCTCGTTGTGTACGCTAACGTTGCGCCACGAATGAAAAACGAGTGTTCGCAAGTCAGCTCGTAGTCCAACATTTGCGTCGTTACTATGCGAGCAAGTTATAAGAACGTTTCCGTGTAACTTACTTGGATGTCGAGCTCGGTGAGGTTGGGTGAAATTCTCGGTCGTAGAGCATCACGAGTTCTCTCGAGATCATGTAATCTCGTGAATGTCTTTGCGCAGAAAAACCTCAGTATCGCGATCTACGAGAATTTCCATGGAAAATCGCAAACATCCTTTCGCATTCCGTGCCATTTGCCGCTCGGATATACTCGGTTAATCGTTCGCGCGACTCCCCGATAACAACAGTTTCTCGGCGCACCCTCTGCTGGAACGCGTAAGCTACCGCCACCTAGCGAAAAATTCCCGAACTTTTTTATGCATCGTATCGCGCCACTTGGCGGAAATGCACGAAGTTGCGGAAAGCAAAGTGCGCCGAATTGTTGTGGAATTCAATTGTTCGCAGAACAGAAGGAAGTTTCATCGTGGAGTATTCTAATTGTAAGTAGTAAAATAATAAATTCTTACCATTCGATTTCAGTCATCGTCGATCTCTCCAATAGAAGATAATACCGATCGATTTATTTTTTAATAATGCTGATTGATAGGATAAATGACAATTTTAGTAGTTAAGTTAGGTTAGAATACAAGCAGTTCTCGATATTTATTTAGTGAACACATTCTACCGTAGAACGATCACGTGCATTGACTTTATTCTCACGATTATTTCCACATTGGAAAATCTACTCACGGTCGAATGTAAGGAGAAAATATCGCTACTCTTATCGCGCAATATTCCGAAAACCATCGATATCCATTCACGTCTCTCTCGTTCCCTCTCACGGTACGGTAGCACGCCTTGATTTCTACAAAGTCCCGCATGCAAACTTTTGCTCTCCACAGCATCGTGCTGCGAGAAGAATAAGCGGGGTTATATCCGTGAGAGCATGTTCGCGGTAGATTCATATTTTCAACATTATCAAGTAAAGCGCTCCGAGGGAAAATTTTCGGACGTGAAGCGGAAGTAGGAAGAAAAGAGGAAACAGGATGAGAAAGAATGGTCTGCTCGTACACAATATGCGACTTCCGTCGAAAACAACGACGAAGCTACTCTGCTTTAGAAGTTTCCAAATTTCGCTTGCCAAAGACATCTCATGAAAAAAAAAAAAAAAAAAAAAAAAAAAAAAACTTTTTATCTCCGTCAAGCCTCCTAAGCATACTTATTACTAGACAATCTTTTTAAGATGCGACGATTAATTTTATTATTTGAAAATTGTGTGAAATTTTAAGGAACCCGTCCATTGTCCCCGTTTAAAAATTCCATCAACCCCCCCCCCCCCCCCCCCCAAGAATCTTTATCGATCCCATTGAGAACATCTTCTCTTTTCGCTGGCACTGTCCGCGTATTTTTTTTGCGATCTTTTCCAAGTTTTACACACGTGATGCGCGAGTAACGTAACCAAGCGCAAAGGACGATAAAAAGAACGAAGGAGATGGGCCGGAGGAAGGAGAAAAAGGGAAAATGGGTGACGAAGGTTAACATTCGGGGACCTCGCTTCTTTCTCCGCTTCCCTCTTTCTCCTAGCGGTTCCGGTCCTTTGAGTGTAACCTAATTAGATTCTAGCGGTCAAGAGCGCATCGCTGATTACATCCTCGGGTAATTAGTCAGCTCGTGGAACACCAGCTCGCTTGCCGGTTGTTGAGCAGCAACACGACCGTTGGATTAGTTAAGTAAAATGCAACGGAGGCCGAAACGATTTTCGACAAGTGCACACGATTATCGTAAAACTATTTTCGTCGAATGTCAACACCCCCGAGCACAACGTGTCCACGATGGCACGACAATTTCACCATTACGAAAGGAAAAAAAGCTCGCGCGAATTTTTCAATAATTCGATGGAACGTATCTCTAGGAAAAAATTTCCCAACAAATTATCGAGCCACCGATGCGCTCTCTCGAGCGTCCTCGATCGAATCGCCCCGTTCGATAATAGAGACCGCAGGACGAGATTAAAATCTGTCCACCTTCTTGCATTTTACATGAACCACCTTCCACCGTTTGTTTATAGGAGAATCTTATATTTCCATACGCGAAACTTCTTAAAATTCAAATACGACATCGACTATGCAACAAGGCGTGCTTGTGCTTCGAAGGATCCCACATGGAGACCCGAGAAACTTCTTCATCGTTGACGAAGCGTATGTGTAGCTTGATGGAGAATGTAATCTTTTCCCTCGAAATTCATCATCGCGACAGCGAAACGCTTCTCGCCCTAGTCCGCACTCGCAACGGTGGTTTAAACCGGTGAGAAAAATCTTTCGATATCCGAAGGAAAATTGCTCGCTTTAGAAATCGTCCGTGAAGCTTGCCGTACCCCCGAATCTCCCTCACCCGTCGATTCAAGAAAGTTTTCCCCGCGAAATGAAAAGGCAAGATACCCGTGGTGGCGCACGCGCGCGCGCGTAAGTCTTCACGACCACTACGCTCGCCGCTTTATTTCTTCCGGCAAGTTTTCGCGAAGTATTCTCGCTCTCTGCGTGAAGCGGACGATCAAGATATATCCAGAAACTTGGGTCGTTCAACGTGCGCTACCGGTTAAGAAGAGGGTATACGGAAGACAAGAAAAACGGACTAGATGATTTCCTACTACCGGCTTTCCTTATCTTCCACCTTCTCTTCTTTCTTCTCTTCGTTCTACCTTTCTTGTCCCACGCGTCCACACTCTCACCGCATCCCACCGGATCTCATTGATTTATGAGTGCCTTCCTTCACAAGCTTTTCATAGATGAAAGTAATTTCTGTCCGATTTTACGTGTCACGTACCCTTAAAGCAATGACGGTGGCGGTGCACTTGGAATCTCTTATAAGGGAAGTGCTAGGCAAAGTTATAGGGAAGAAAGTAAAGGAAGTCCTAGGCTAAGTTACAGAGAAGGAAGTAAAAGAAGTGGGAACAATTTAAGAGGACGCTCACGTTCCTTTAAAGATCACGATCTTTTTCAACCACAGAGTTCTGGTTAACAGTAGATTTAAGACACTTTTTTTATAGGCGCGTTTTTCCATTTAAGCACGTCAAATTTTCAAGTTTTCGTGAATCTAATGTTAAGAATCTCGTTTTTTTCATCGAGACCGTCGTTAGTCATTCGACAGAGTCATCGACGAAGTAACGAAGAAATTTATTAACAGAAAAATCCGTATGGAAATTTAGCTCTTTATAATGACCGTGAACCATAACCAAATATCTAATTACGCTTTATCGCGTGGAATCTAAATTCTCGACGTACGTCGGAGAAGCTAGTGGTTGCGGTAAGGATTCGCCTCCGAGGATTTAGCTTTACCCCGAGTTTCAAGCCTTGGATTACCAAGGTCAAATCGAGAGCGAACTTGGGGGCTAACCAAATCGACGGGTCAGGCCAGAACTTATAAGAGGCTATTGGAATTAGCGCGTGCGCGTGGTGCATCCTCTCAGAAGTTCGCACTTCATGGTTACCCTCCGTACGAAGGGTAATACTTGTATCACGTAGCAAAATCTTACACTGATAATTTAAAAATAAAACATGGTATAGTAGTACATTCGCAGAGGAAAGAATTGTCACTGGAATATTACGAATTCATCCCTTACTTTCACGAGCCCCCTTGAATTCTTCGAATAAATAAATTCAATCGTTCCTTTGAAGTCGTCGATTACCGCGCTTCCCTTGCCACGGAGCCTCGGGAGGAAAGTCGGCTCGCTGGCGATGAGTTATAGAACCATCCGAGCGAATGTTATGCTTGGAAATTATTCATACTGAAGCCCACTCACCGAGAGTAACCGAACCTTTTCTCGTGTTGTTGGCAAAGACCGAGTAAAGTTCGAAGCTGCGTTGAAACTTTTAAACTGAGCTTTAATTTTCTTCGCTACCTCGTGGAACTAATTGCAAAAGTTATGCTTTCTAGCCCCGTTGTGAACGATAGGGGAGAAATTCGTGTCAGAATGAATTTACACGAACCGCAAAGATATTCGTCGGACTCCCTTCGCGTCGTTCGTATTCGAATTTCTTTACAGTGGTTGTACAATTTTCGTAACACGAAGCTCTAACGACAGTTTCATCGAACGTGGCCCAGCTCGGAGAAAAGTTCGATCCCAGGGTGCTTCTCGTTCACGTATTGCGAGGTGACAATATGCAAGCCGAATAGGAGCACCAGTCTGGTCGGTACGTACCGTATGGCTGTGAAATATGGGAAAAATTTTTCCGTTAGCAGGAAAAGAGGCAGGCCCCAAAGGCGTAGTCCCTTATCTCAGGTCAAGCACCTTCGGCTGAGCCGTAACCGAACCTTATTTTAAAGTTCACGAATCCATTTACATAAGCTCGCGCCGAGAACACATCCGAAAACGTTTTTGAACGCGCTGGAGGAATCTGGCGTGCGATCGTATATCGAGATTGAGCGCGATCGATGCCCCACTAACACTCACGATGACAGATCGGTGCCGTGATTTCCACCCGGCCGAATTTTGACGAGGGTAAGCTCATATCGAATTAAGCGCGAATTATCTGTCGCCCGAGACCAGAGAAAACCCTCGTTCTACCCGGAAACTGTGTAATTTTCAAAAGCATTTACGTTTAACGACGTCGAACTGAGTGCAAACGCGAGACCGAATTATAACGACTAACCTCGTTGATTCGCGAATATAATACAAATCAAATTATTACCGCGGAAATACAAATTATTTCCAATTTATGCGAGAATATTTAAACGAGCGGGACCAAGTTCAAGGTAAATTAAGGGGATCTTGACGTTGCTCGAGAGATTTCCCAAAGTAAGATTTTATTTACAATGACAGTCGCGTAATGCAACTTGGTCCGAACTTTTAGTCGACGCGATAATGAGAATTATTCTCTTCTCGACGTCGCAATCCGCAGTCCAGACATTTTAACTCACTTCGCCTTTCAGCGCGGCGCGCCTTGAGAAGTTTCTATGTGGTTTCCATTTGCAATGAGAATCCCCGCCCTACAAGAATCTCAGTTCTCTCTCTGTTTTTGCTTTATCGTTCTCCGAGTTGTCAAAGCTGCCCTTTGTCGCTACTTTCCTTTTCCCTATAAATGATTCGTTTATTCCGGGGCTTCCATTCGAAGTCCCACGTTTCCTGAAATTCCACAATTCTCTTCGGATTCTGATAAGAAGCGAACAAAATTCCACCGTGTTCTCGCGTATCAGCGCGAAAATAAGAGCGACGTCCTTCCACGTCAAGAATATTGAACGTCTTTTGGAAAAGCACGGTCCACCGTCATCGACATTTTTATGCGTCGCGTGTCGAAACTGCTCAAAAATTTGGCGCGAAGGAAATGGAGATTGACCGAGATGATATGGCTGATCAACAGCGCTATCGGGGAAACGTGCTGTGACGTATCAGGTAAATTTTATTCGAGAGCATCCCTCGAGAGTACGCCTTGCGACCGATCGATTTGAGGGCACAAAACGTAATTCGGGTGGAACGGAGCCGCGTTGACTTTTACGGGATAAAAGCTTTGGAAGAAGTGAGGCGATCAAAAATTAACTCGCACCGACACGCTCGGTTGCCGTGCGTGGAAAGTCAGAGAGAAAAGGCGAGCTTACGTCGTTGTAAACATTCACCAACTTGCATATTAAAAGTACCACGATCCGTGTATCAAATATAGAGACAAAAGAACGTCTATTGAAATTGTTTACAGAAAATAGTCTCACCCTTGCTTCCACTTTTTTCTTCCAAATTCGAAAAGGAATACCTTCGATCTCGTAAGAATAGAACCATTAGCAAGGGACTTTTATCTCTGTATCTGTGGGAATGCGGGTAAGAAAATTCGAGGAAATATCTTCTCTGCCGGGCTGTCGATCGGAAACTTGACAGTGGGTACCCCTGGCTTTCCACTCATCTCCATTGTTCGACACTGGAGCTCGACGTTGCGCACAGGCCACCCGGTATGTGCGGCTTTTTAGAATCTCGCGTCACTCGTCGCTCAATAAAGGGATGGGAAAGTGGGCCGTGACTCTAATGGTACTTTTTACAGTCATCCCCCCATACTCATCCTACACACGAAAATTGGTTTCCACTCGTACACGATTATAAATATCCGGAATCGTTTTCCCTTTCCCTACGTCTCGCTTTAATTTTTTTTCATATTTGTTTTTAGAATTCCATGAATGAAAAATTGCCAAAGAACACAATGGTTAAAGCGGATAGGTTTTTATCGAGATAGAATGATTTGTATAGAGAAATTTAAAACAATTTTGAATGTAATATTTCTAATACGTGTCATGATTCTGCGGTACCTTTGTGAATTAAGCATAAGAGAGATTCATTTACAATTAGACCACATTATATTCGCGATTCTTTTTGTCTCACTCCCGTGTGTATTGGTTTCTAACATAAATCAATGTTAACGCTTCCACGGATCGCACCCTGTATCGATCCATTCGTACTATTAGATTTTTACCTCGATGCATGCCCATTCCACGCGCTGCAAAAATAATAAATCTCTACTCTGGTCGGATGTAACGAGTTATTTCTCGGTAGTACGTGTATATAAGAGCATTTACTCTAACCTAGTGAGCGTGCGACGCACAGCGCGTGACAGGCACGCCGACGAGTGGAAACGATACGTCATCAAATCCAGAAACTACGAAATTTCAGAACAGAGAAGAATTTAATCAAGAGTTCGTCAATTTAAAATTTAATTTTGCCAAAACGCCTATATTAAACAAGATAATACGACACAATATAAAATCTCCAAATTATTCATGCCAATCGCGCTTTTCGAGAAATCCAATTTTACAATTACGTTTTTACTTTCTGCATCTGGAATTTTCTTGTTTCGATAATGATTTCTACAATAATGTAGTATTTTCTGGTGACCCTAGAATAATGAGTTATTTAGACGAAACATACTGTCATCGCAAGGTACACAACGACGTTAAGATCAACCCGCGGAGGTATTTAAAAAGGGAGGAATAGAGACTGAGATAGTAAGAGAGACCGAGGTGTACACTCATTTCTCAAGCCACGAGCCTTTAAAGGACGAAGATCAAAGGAAAGATGTACGTGGCCACAGTTGAAGTACCCACATCATTTATATATTCTTGTCCGTTCGACAAAGCGGGAACGCACAAAGGATTATTGCATAAAGGAATGTGTTTTACGGATAACGAACACTCGCAAAGTGTCAAAAGAAGACTGAGAGAAAAGGCGACAGGTGAATGTGAGAGGAAAGAGGAATTTACTCGCGGACCAAAAGGAGCCTGCCAGGTACAGGGGAGCCAACTGAAAGGAATATCTCGTTTGCGTGAATTTATGGCTTACACCTTTGGAATGTAAAATGAAGCTCGGCTCCCAACTCCTTTAGCCGAAAAATCCGATCGGCGTAAGTGATTTGTCGGGGATACGTGTTGGATACATTCGTTCGGGCTTACCTCGTACTCACCAGGCGCTCGGAAAGTCATTTGGAAAATTTAATAGGTCGTTATGAATTTTTGCACAATTCGTGGGAATCACCGGCATCTTGAATATTCATAAATACGGACATAAAGGACTCTCACGATGTGTGTATCCTTCGTGGAGAATGAATTCACAGGAGCGGATGTTGCCCCGCCTCTTCTGCATACCCACGAAAATAGAAACTTCGGAAGGGGGTAGGAGAGCGAGTCCGCATAATTTCATCCTTTCGGATTAACTGCATCGACTGAATTCCAAGTGCATCAAACTATTCCGTGTTTCTACGCGCGCGCCCCTCCTCACCCACTAACGAGCACCACGCCATAGTTTCACCGGGTACGCGCCAGCTGCATAGAATTTCAAAGTCAGTAGATGCATTCAAAGTAACGTAATAAAGCGGCGCGCCGTGCACGTCCATCCATCTGTTCCATGACGTATCCACTTTCCTTTACAGCGTCTCTCCCCGCCCCTACAAGCAGGTCGTCGATTAAACGTTCAACGTCCACGGCATCGTCTCCGCGCTGAATTCAAAAATATCCTACGTCAATCTTTATCGTGTTCTCGTCTGCAGGAACGAACAATGAAGCCACATTCCCTGCGACTTTCGATTTCGTCCCGCGTCGCTTAAAGAGAAGCCTCTCTCTCCGATAGTAATATCCTCCTATCTCCAAGAAGATTTCCATTGTAATATTCCACGAGTTTCCACGTGACGCGTTAAAGGGCGAAAAAGCGAGATGAATTTCTGGCACGAGGTCGTATTCGCCGAATATAATAATAGGGCGGGGGCGTAGGCGAAACTGCCCAGGTCGATAAATCCCAACCGTTTCCTCCTGAACATTGTGGCTGCAAGAAAAACTCTTGGGATTTATCGACGCGCCGTCGTCGGCTCCGTCCAAACGTCGTCGGTCCAGCTGTAGTAAAACACTAAACGTTTACTGCTACGACGGTAATTTTTGTCCCGACGTCCGGCGTCCAAACGACAAAAAGTTTTGGCCGCTTATGCAACCGTGTGTTCACCGAGCTTGATGTCATAGACCCGTGCTAAGTTTCGAAACTTCTATCCTTTTCTTCGTGCCGGACGTTCGTCACGCGACGAAGCAACAAAAAGTTGCTCACTCCGCGTGCAATAATTATTATCCGATTAGTCACACCATTACCTTAATTAGAGCTCGTAGAAATTAATCGCGAATAAATTTCCGCGAATTATCGCGCGGTGGCTCCCTCCGAGGTCTTAAGCGGATCCCACGTGAACAAAGGGCAAACGTTGTTGAGCGGAATACGAGAGGCTCGGGTGTCTAGCGCGCGAGGGAAAATTTACGAGGAAAAATAGGCTACAGGCAAAAACCGCTGACTCCAACCCGCAAAGCTCGCGACTCTCGCACCCTGCATCCACCCCGTGTGTCTTTATCTCTCACGCGTGACGATGCGCCGCGATGGGATTAACCGCGTCTGCTGAGAAATGGAGAACAAAGCCAGCTTTTCATCATCCCTCCGACTGTCTGGCGGAATGACTGGGAAATAGGGACGGATATCTCATTAGGAAACGAATACGCGTGGGGATGATTCTTCGTAGGCGACGAGGCCTCGGCCTCGCAAACGGCGAACTTCGATTAATCTCGACCCACCGAGATCACGAGATACTCAGTGTTTTAATAGTTCTCCCACCCGACAAACTACCCGGGTAGTTAAAGAAAGTACTGTAACCCCGGGTATATTAGTTTCCTCTCATTTTCAACTTCCTCTTTCTCGAGCGCGCATCATCATCGGCACTTTCCACGCCAGGCAACAATCTCACCCAAGTTCTCCGCTCCGGCAAGTAATTTAATATCTCGGAGAAATAACTTTTCATCCGGTTCTTCGATCGCCCCACCGGTCCTCGAATGCTCTCTCCATCTCGTCCCGAATGTTACGTTTTTCTCCGGGCTCATCCCCCGTACTTTTCCACTCCCTACAATTTTCACGACTATCTTTCATCTCCCTTTCGAGCGACGCTCCTGCACTTTCGACGATTTCTCGGTCCCCGTTCTCATCTCTTTAATTCCTTCTCTCACCGACATCTCGCTCATTTCGTTTCGCACGCTTTTTCCTTCCCATGAACCGGTTCCAGTTGATTTAATCGAGACTTCCCTCAAGCGCCGTTCTACAGGCCACCACCCCGGATATTCGACGCTGATTATTTCCTCTTAATTCGGGTCGCGTAATTCTTCCACCCGTAAATTTCCATCTCGGCCGAACGTTTTTCAAGAATGTACTCGGACGAACGAACCCACCGAGAGAGGCGTGTCCTTCGTGCTACATCACCGTTATCTGGAAAAAGTTTCCAGGCTATCGTACTTTAATTAATCTTTCACCGTCTGCTTTAATTTAAATGTCTATCTCTCTTTCCTTGCTTTCTCTCTTCCTCTCTTTCTCTCTTTCTCCCGCTCACTCTCTAGGTAATATACAACGTCGCATAAGCGGAATCCTCGTCTTTCCTCGGACGTCCTTTCGCGTCAACCGCAACGAAGAGATCGAGTTCAATGGGCGCCTTTTCATAACGTCCCGACGTCATTAATCTTGCTTTGATAAACTCCGCCGTCCATGCGGTCGCATCAACCCCTGACACGCGCGCGCTCGCGCACCCTTTTCGACCCTTCGCTTCCAACTCCCGTTGGCAAGCCACCGTAATGCGTGCTCAGATCTAGGGCACGCAGTGACCTTGATTTTTTGCCACGAGCTTCGTTCGTCGAAATTGTTTTTAGACGTAAGCTTTCCGCCCTCCGGCGCCGATACACCTATTACCTATAATGAATCCTCCTTTTTCGTCTAGTCCATTTAGGATAAGATATCGAGAATACAAGAAAAATAGTGAAGCGACAATTCGGAGAGGTGATTTGCAATGTTTAACACTAGAAGTACCGACCGGTCTAAATGATCAGTTGCATTAATTTTTCACAAAAATTTCTCTTTGACATTAGAACTACCAATTTTTTCTTTTTTTTTTTTTTTTTTCAAATAAAAACCTGTTTTGTTGACCACTCATTTTAAGGGGATCCGTGCGGACTAGACTTTCTCCTCGGGATTACATCGAGAGCCAATAGAAATCGCGGAAATGAGAGGAGATTTGGACCAAATTGTTTGGCTCCATTTGACATTATTTCCTAACGACAAAGTTATATATGGAAAGCTTGAAGTTTATTCTATTGACGATGACAGCGATATGTGTGCGTAGTGCGCGTAGATCGGAGAAAGTCGTGAAAATACAGCCGCGAGAGCGGCCATATTGGAATGTCCTTGACAGCTAGAGGGACCGATGGTACTTGTGAGTGTAATTACTCATTTAACATTCTTCGATGCACATATATCGCTGTCATCGTCAATAGAATAAACTTCAAGCTTTCGATAAATACCCTTGCGGTTAGGAAATAATGTAAAATGGAGCCGAACAATTTGGTCCAAAACTCCTCTCATTACCGCGATTTCTATTGGCTCTCGAGGTATTCCCGAGAAGAAAGCCTAGTGAGAACGGATCCCCTTAACAGAGAGAGCGCTTATTTTATCACTAGAACTACCAATTGTTTGTTTTACATGGAAACTTCTTTTGGTGACTACTCATTTTGATAGGCTTCGTAGTTCTAGTATTGACTGGTGTACGATGTAATGAAAAACTAAGCCAATAAATATTCCAATAAAAAAGCGGTAAAGCAAGAGAACGTCGCTCATCGGCAGGCAGAGGTCGCGTTATGCAAGTAATATTTTCATCGAGATGGAACTCCGCGCAGAGTCGTGGAAAATAAATGGCGAAGGAGGTTCACAAGGAACCGTGGAAAATGGAATGGTACGACAGATAGAGGGGGGGGACGAGAGCGCACCGTCGAATCGATTCTCGTACCCGTCATGGCCGTTTTCAGAATTTCGCAAATTAATTCCTCGGGCTTGGGATCCATTCTCCGTTGTGTTGGGACGATGCTTTGGACGTGGTACGAGGGAGGAGGACGCGACGCGCGAACGACAAAAGCGACTATCTGGTGGCCGGTTATCGGCATTCGCAGAAACCGGAGGACGACGAGAAGAGCGAAAGAGGGATGAAGGAGGAAGACGACGAAGCTGGCGGACAATATCGCGAGACAGAATTACATTTGATTTCCCGAAGCCCTTCTCTCCTTTGGGTGTCTCTCGTCGAGAGTTTCCACAGATCGCGTCCTCTTCGACTTAATTGCAATTTCGAATGACACCGCGCCTCGCAAGCGATGTCTTTGACCGGTAAGACACTCGTACAAAGGTTAATTGCACATTGTGTCTAACGAGCGTGCCTCCTATCTTAACTGGGTCACGCGCACCGGCTCAATGATTTCTGTGGTGCTGACAACGGGAGAAACAATGAACCAGGCCGAAGGTGGATTGAGAAGGGGAAGGGAAGAGAAACGGAACTGACGGGCAATTATTTATTTTAATGGCAAGCGCGAAAATGAAAAAGGGATGCGCCGTTCGTGTATCTGTCGGGAGAGTAGTCGCGTGCAATAACTGATAGGACGTGTGTGCTTTTGATGAGGAGTAGAGAGTTCGCGAAGTTAGCTTAATGGCGACGTCAAAGTCGGGCGCATAATAAATTGCGTGTTTCGTGGAAGGAACAACGTGTAAAACGTATATACACCGGCGCAGTTCGGTTAGCAGAGAGGAACTCTTCGAAGCGTAGTTGTGGACGATGAAAACATCGTTTTAATACAGGGACGTCCTCTATCACGTGCAGCCATGTTATTTTTCACGGACTGCCGGAGCTGACTATACTTCGATTATTTTTAATGCGTCCCGTTTCTCTACACTTTTATTTTTGTTACAGCCCCGTATCGCCGTCCGGTTGTTTCCACTGCCTTCTCTCCCTCTCTAACACGATATTTAAAAACTCTCCTAAAAGCGTCTCTACAATAAACACCGCTCGTGCGAAATCAAATCTAAATGGACCGCCTTTTGTTTCGCTTCGTTATCGTTTAACGAGGTTTCTAATTGACGGACTGGATAGAATAAAGAGCGTTGAGAAAAGGGAAAACAACGATGGAAAAGCCGTGGATGGAAATATTGTTGCGAATTCCACGTGGTAAGCGTAACGAAACTGAGACTGCCGCATTGTCAATTAAACGAATTGCTGTGACGAATGGCTGAATACTTTACTATTCCCAAGGCAGTCGCGTAACGAGCAGACGTTACGCGGAACGTAAGTGCGCGTAAATTCGACGGGATCCCCTCGTCTTTTACACTCTCGCTTTTTACTACGAAACAACGCCGATTAAAGTTATCTCCGTTCACGATAAAACGTTATCGGTTGTAATAATCCTGTAATTTGAAAGAGGAGTGCTTTCACCGCACGAGCTTAGCATTACAGGCGCAACAATAAATTAATGCGATCCCCATTTGCCGCGCGTTCTTCGCCCGACACGCTGAAAATTCGTATGGACGGCTGTGAAACGGTAAGAAGGGCTCAACAAGCGTTTTGCACGCGAGTTCGTTTATCGTTGCCTCGAGCGGCCGCCACCATCGTCTATTATACCGAATAATAGATGTTCCCGCGAGCGCTCGAATTGTGACAATTAATTCTGGCCTCGCAATTACCGTAATTGCGAAGCTTCAATATTTGTATTTAATAACGACGCGCGCGCGCAAGGGATTAGTAAGGCTTGGAATTAACGGAACTACGAATTAACCGAGTGCGCGCGAAGAACTATAATTTGTATTGCACCTTGCTCGCGTCCGATTACCTCGGTCTGCCGTCGTCAAAGGTGCCGGGCTGATAGCACTTAGACGTCGGCGTGCCCGTGTACCTTAATACGGATCAAGATCTAATCGAGATCCTACGCCAATCGGAACTGAATCCAAGGTGAAATGAAATTTCAGATCCAATTTATGTTAATTAGTACGAGGCACTGTAGGAGAAAATTTCTCGCGCACAAGCTTTCTCAGCTGGAGAGGAAGAGAACGGTGAGAGGAGGGAAAATGGCTTAGAATAAATTGATACGCGTAAGAGAACACGGTCGAATTGTAAAATAACGGTAAAATGAGCGGAGTGCGCGGGCTTGAGTGGAAGGTGGAAGGAAAAAGGAGAACGTCGATAATTATGCTAATATTAGAAGGGAAACGCGTCGGGAGGCTTAATCGATCGGAAATACTCTCTTCTCGACAAAAACAGCCGCGCGTGCCTGCGAGCTCCGTCAATTCAATTTCCATCTACTAAATTACTGGATTCACGAACAATCTTCTCGTTCTCGGGTACCAGGCGCGCGAGGACCCGATCGTTCGCTCTCACTCGTTTCTTGTCAGACTCCCGTGTAATATAAAGCAAAGAGAGTCCCTTCGGCTATTAAATTAGATCCTACCATTCTCGTACCCTGTCCCTTCTTACGTTCTTCCGAATTTAGCAAATACCTCGCGATCGATCCTGCTTTTGTCCTTCTTAGAAGTTTTTCTCGACAGATCCATTATTCAAGTTCGTGTATTATAAATTTTTTTATGATATAAAATAATGTAGATTTTTTTACTAGAAAACAGAGAAAAACGGCAACGACACGGATGTACTTTGCCTCTAAACGAATTGGCACCGGATAAGAGCCCGAAGAAACCGATCTTTTTACTCGCACCCGATCGTTCATCCGACACTGCCCATTGTGTACTCTCTCTTCTCCTTTCAACACTTTCTTGTCGCTCGCGACGTGCCGATTAATTAAATCTCAGCTTTCGCTTTCACGACGCGCGTCACGCCATCGTCCTCCTGGCGCTTTCGTTCGATTTTTTCTCATTGGGTGTAAGGTTGCACTTCCTTTCTTACGGACTCTTACTCTTATTTCTATTTAAAGACACGAGCATTTGACGGTACACTGCACAGTCTCTGGCATTCAGCATTGGTCGAGATATTGGCAAAATAATTCGCAGAGAAGAACGCAGAATTTCACGGTATAAAAACGAAATGTACGAGGGTAAAGTCGGTTTAAATTCATGAAATACACAGGTAGACTGTGATATAACGCATACCTGGGTTTATACTAAAGAAGAATTCGTCGACTCTCCTTGAATTTTCCACGCTGCTTTTCCATCTTCACCGTAGCAGGATTTAATGTTCCTTGGTAGAGTTTTCGGATTATATCCCACGATGTTTGTTTACGCGGTCTGAAGAATGTCGGAAAGATGTTGCTGATGTTTCCTCTCCACACATCTTCGCTCTAGCACCGTTCGAATATAACTGACCGAGGTTGCGGAGTAAATCGTACCCCAACGAAAATGATCGGGGTGGAAGGTAAACACAAGTGCTTTGAATTGATAGGATACGTCTTAACCAATCACAACACGCGCCTGAGATACCCCACCCAAGGATCAATCGTCTCCTGGAATTTTCCAAATTGACCTTCCGACCTATACAAAGACAGAGTGTGAACCGTACTAGGGTGAAGGTGCGTTTGGAAACTTTAAGAAAACACAAAGGATTCTTCGACAGAGCTACTCACAAGTGAGTTATATTATTCTTTACTACGTATTATCCGAACAATCGTTTATTCGTAAGAGAGACAAGAATTTGTTTAAAGTGTCCTCAATGAATAATTCAAAGACAGAGAAAAGTCACGTTAACTTCATAATTTCCATTTAACTCGTAATAATTTAATTACCGTCGATTCCGAGTATCTTGTCAATCGACGCCAATTGGGTATTCTACAGAAAAAATAATTTATCAAATCTAACTCTAGTAAAAGTCCGATTGGACGTAATTTTTTCCTCTCCCAATTATCCGTTCGCATTCGACCAATTCAGGCAACGAACGAAACTGATTTGCTTCAATCCGATTGGTTTCTCCGTAGTTTCGACGAGCGTGGAAAATTGTGTTTCGTGTTTTGCAACAGCTCGCTCCTATAAATGTAATTATATTTTTTCAACTTCTCGATTCTCGTGATGTTGTTCCCCACGCCTCGGTAATTTCCCTTAGCCCCGAGAGAGTGGCGCGCGAAACGAAATGAAAACTGGCATTAGGTGCTATTAGTTTATTTAAAAGCACAATTCAGAGAACACCGCAGGTGGTCCTTCGGGGAATGACATTCGCGGGGTTGCCGAGCCAAATGTAACAAGCGAGCGCTCGGAGGACGAAGCGGCAACTGGATAACACAGTGGCCCGTGTGAGGGGTTAGTTCAACTCTCGACAATGCATTATTGTAGCCACGTATTAGTTTTCCCATCTAATTAATTTTAATACCTTCGGTCGACCGTGTACGGTGTCACGAGCACGCCCAAAGCTTTTGCTTTCGAATTCGCATTTTAACATCACCCTCCTCTCCCTCGTCCCAAACCGACGCAAGCACGGACGGAAATACGAGAAAATGGTAATTCCTTCGTTTCAAGCTTTAGGTAAATTAAACGATTAATTCGATCTCGAGCGTAGCTATCGCCCCTTTAATTTGCATTTGAAATTGAAGGTGGAGCGGTTATCGAGTCCGGTGAATTTTATACACTCCAATATACAATGGACGAGTGCATTGTCGTTAATGATAGTGGACGATATGCGTCCCGCTTTTTGAGAGTAATATCGTGTCGCACCTTATTGATGAGAAATGCGGTAAGTCTTTGAGTTTCCACTAGAATTTCGAGAAAAGTCTCTTGCGCGAAAAAAGCACGATGGATTTTAGTCGTTCAACATTCACGAACGGATTCATCATGGATGATAGGATTTCATGTAGGACACGTCCTTTTTCGAATATTTTTCTTCGGTGAAAAACAATTTTTTTTCGAGGAAATGGCCCGCTCTCCCTTCAGGAATCGGGTTACCGATGTACGACCGTGCTATCGCCTAAATTTCCGTCCCTTCTAACGGCTTATAATTTGTAGTGAAAAATCTCTTTGTGAAATAACTTGTGCGAACAATTTTTTTTCCTTCAATTAATATCCTCAAAGCCTTTCAGATTATCCAGCGTGGTAAAAAAAAAAATCCTATAAAAGTCTCCTGGTTCTCGCCCGAACTACCCAAACCCTTCCAATTTATCCAGTTACACGGCACTGACACTTTCGACACTTGCCCGGGCGTTGGATAGATTTCTTTTTGTCCTTATCAGGAGTCCTTTCGGCTGACACTTTCATCGATTCCTCGAATCTCTCGGAGTTGTTGACTCCTTCCACGACGTATCTGACACTTCATTTCCTTCTTACATTTTATCTACCTGCAGACGCATGTCACTTTTTACAATCACGATTGGAGACACTTGCATTGATCGTCCATTACGAGTATCTGCAAATTTAGCACGTAAATAGTATTTCAACTAACCAAGAGAGATGTAAGCTAAGGAATCCTATCCTGCATAATAATACGCGGAGTGGAGAAAAACAGGAATTCCGTACAAAGCAATGCGGTCGATGTACATATATCCTTTGTAAGGGTATCGATACTACCGAGTAGAGAGGCGCGCCCCTATTTTCTTACACTCCTGGAAACTCTCCTACGTGTGGTTTTCTATACTCTCCCACCCTGCGGGCAGAAGCTAGAAACGTGAGACTACAATCGACTCCTGCGCGAGAGGATTGAGAGATACTTGCACGGTGGAAGGAAGGAAGGAAACTCCATACTCTACCAGGAAGCATAGGGGCGCGCAGTTTTTCGGTTTTCAATGCAAACGCTAACGATCGCTTCACAGGCTCCTGCGAAACAAACGAGTTCTCTATTTAATGAGGAGAATCGGTCCATACCATCGACTCTAAAAATATCACCGATATTCCAGTCTAAAACTCAAAAATCGTTTGCAAAAAATTACCTATCTATTTGCTTGAAAATGCTTTCCACCACGGATCTCAATTAAAATCGTCAGACTTTTGCACTTTTGTAGAATTTTCAAAAAGGTCAACGTGAAACACTCGTACAAAAATATTCTTCTAAGGGTGCCTAATGCGTACGCCCAAATTTACGTATTCGACGTCTTGAGAAGTACTAAAAAAAAGAAAAAAAATGAAAATTAATCTCGAGAAATCTTATCGACCTTATTTTCACTGCTCAACCTCTCGTGGAATCTCACCTCAATTTCGCCCCAGTGCTTCTTGCGCTCGCAGCAGCGGGGTGGGCATTAAACGCGAGATGTATATACGCATGCAACGAACGGTGGTAATTTTTTCGTTGGCCCGAAAACGTTTGCTAGTTCCTGGGCGCGCCACGATACGCGTTCTGGCACGACGTACGAAATTCGTGCGCGACCAATGAAACTTTGAGCCTCGTATCGCTCTGGTAACACCGCACGCGCGAGTATTTGGAACAGGTGGCGCGGCATCGATCGTTAATTACTTCCTATTAATAAAGGGAGAATAGGACGCGCGCTTACTTCAAGTTTGTGCATCCAACGATCTCTCCGACTTGCCTCCTTCTCTCCATTTCCGTGGTCGTCTCGGTAGAAGTCCTGGACCCCCTTATCTTCTGCCCTTTAACTCTTGTCCATTGCGCTCCGCCCTTAGCTCCAGTCGTTCGCATCGGCGCTCGTTCCCGTTTCTCCGCGCGCACTTATTTTCCGCCTCATCGCGTAATTACAACTTTCTCTCGTCTCCCCGCTACTTCTCAGCGCCCTTTTTATTATCTCCCTTCCCGTCATTCCTCCCGTCCCTCTCGTTACCTCGCTTTTACGAGCAGACACGTTTCACACGATCCACCGGGCTTACACCGTGGGCGTCACTCTCCCTCGAAAACTTTGATTTACACGAAATAATTCACGATTCATTTTCGAAGATAGGACGTCTTATTGGATCGCGGGGAGTTACAGGCGTCGGGAGTTTCGAAGCGTGAAAATTCAAAGAGACTCGACTATATTATTCTCGCCCGCTGATAATACGATCGATGAAACAAAAAAAAAACCCTGGGAAAGTATCGCGAGTGGACGGCATCGAAGTGATGAAAAAGCTCGGAACATTTCTATCCAGTATCGAATGAAAATCGGATTACTCGACGACCGCTCTCGCGGGTTCGCGTTGGAAATCACATTAATTCGAGATTTCGCTTGAAAATCGAACGCGAGATAGGGTATCGCGAATGAAGATCTGGAGAGATTCGGTCCGGTCGAAAATATCGAGTGCCATGTTCTTGCGGGATATCGCGCGGCACGTTCATAAATTTCTCTTTTTCCTTCTCCTTTCTTCCGCTTCCCTTTCCACGTAACCGACTGGCACGACAGCTGAAATTTTTCTTTCCTCCTCGGTCGGTCCTCGAGCGTTTTCGCCTCGTTGGCATCGGCCAAGGAAAACGTTTTCGAGGTAGGACGCGCGCACCTTTTGTAACCCTTATCTCGCATCTTCCGTCGTAGCCTTCGAACCGCGTACCCCGGACGTGAACTTCCGGCGCGCGGAACGACAGGGGCTCGCGAGCTTATCGCTTCCGGGCGTTTCACGAGCGCAAGCCTACCGACCGTTTTCCGGTGTGGCCACTTTTGACCTAGGCCTCTTATCTTTCAACCCCGGGCTTCTTTTTCATCACCGGCTACCTGTTGGTCGTTCCTTTCTCTCTCTCTCTCTCTCTCTCTCTCTCTCTCTCTCTTTTACTCTATGAAGGCACTGGGCGCTCTCCCAGAACGCTTTCCTTCTTTTTATGTCTCGCACGTGCGTCCTCGCTCCATTAAAGCACCGTCGTCGGAGGATCGAACATGAAGAGACGACCGCCCGTAGATGTGAAGTTTTTATACGGTGCGAGAAAACGGGCGAGCGATTACTTCGTACTTAATCTTTTTCACTCTCATCGATTGATATCTTTCGCCCAGGAAAAATTTACCGGATGAGGCAACGGTCAAACGCTTGTACTCGGAACGATTGCGACTAAATTCTTCGCTTTAAAATCCATCCACGAAATTTCACCCAGTGAAACTCCCAAAATACGCGAACTTCGAGTACTCAATTTCTTAATCCTTTAATACATAGTATTACAAAAACACAACATTGCGAATTATACTTCTTACACTGAGAGAAAAAAAATGGTTGGGTTTACTATAATCTCACTATATTTTATAGTTAAATTTGGCGTCAAACATATTTTTATAGTTCACTTAACCATACAAAATATAGTAGAATGAACGATTTACACAAATGGTTATATCATTAACTATTACCTTTGTTCTTGTTACCATATGTATAGTAAAATGTGCTATGCGAATATAGTTAGTTCTATCACTGTGTATGAAATATTCTGGTAATATTAACTATATAAAACAATTACTTTCCATACCATTATATATTTTCAACCATACCATATTTTTAGTTGAAATAATCATAGTTTTGGGTAAAAACATAATACAGTTGGTTATACTATGCTTCCATCGTAATTATTACCGACATTATGGTAACATTTACCATAAATATGATATTTCCAACTATAATTTTGTTACTATGCCATTATAGTTAGATATATCATATACTTTTCTCTCAGTGTATTAGTAATATCTGTATAATGAGAATCATTCAATGAGATATTTCTATAATATCTCTCTCATTCCTGTACTCCAATAGACTGGGATATGTAACAAAGAAATGCATTCTACTTGCATTCAACTGATAGGTTTAATATTCTAAAAATCATGCATTAACATCCATGAAGATCATTTGGTTGGAACTTCGTCGAACGATCGTCAAGCCGATATCAACTCTCCCTGCATCAGCCTCGTGCCACAACGTGGTGGCACAACTGCTCGACGTAACACCGCATACCTGTATCCTGGATATCGCATCGAGTGGCTGCATGCCGACGCGATCACGTCGTACTTATGAAGTGCGCGCGAGCGATCCATTCGGAGATTAACAGGCGGGCGCGTCGTCGTGAAGCGGCGGGCAGTTGATGCTGCAGGCGCGTCCGCATCGGTCCGTGTGTTGCGCGCCAGCGCGTGGCCCACTGCGCTCGCGAGGAACTCGCCGAGGGAGGATCAATAGCGCCCGGGGTGAATGGGAATTTCGAAACAGGTGTTTTCCGCGAGAGCCTTCCGCGAACGTTTCCCGCGAGCGTCCCCGAAGCGGGCCGCGATTTCCGGTGGAAATAAACCAAGAGCGCCTCCACGGATTTCGCTTTACGCGCTCGCTGTAATCGCGCGATAAAAGCCTTTATCGTCCGCCCGGTAATTTCGCAAGAGGACGCGCTTCCAACGTATTCCCAATGTCTCCGCGGATTTCTTTTGTTCTAGAAAAGTGCAGGTATCGATCGTTCGGAGAGAGAGAAAAACGCGGAGGGAAATTTTGCGTTATTAAATTGCGAGCCCGCTTGCGAGAGCAAACATCGCGGAAGTTAGTCGCGCGAAAGAAAACGTTCTCGTTTCCCCGAAGTTCTCGACAGTTCGGATGAGATATCTCGAATGGGAATGTAAATCTTCTCCCGTATTCTCGGCGGGCGAGGCATTAAACTCGGGACAGTCGAATACGACGCTTGAACCCCCGTGGTTCTCGACGAGAGCGTTTACCTCGCGAAAAGGGCGAGGCAAATTCGACGTAAGCGAGACCGTGCATACACAGCTGCGCGCCAAATTTAATATCTCGCTAGAAATTTCGTGGCCTTGCTCTCAGGTATCTTCTCCACTGCTACCGTCCACCTGTGCGCCTCGTCTACACTCTCTTTCCCTATTTTACCTAACGGCGGGCCACACGAAACTACGACCACCTGTCCGCGCTCGCGTTTCTCTCTCGCTTCAGTCGTATCCCTTTTTCCCCTCGGCTGACAGCCATCCGCCGCGACGAGCTTCTCGCGCCGATTTACGAAAACTCAAAGCGACGCTCGACGATTCGAACGTTCGTTCGTATCCATTCCCAGGGTGGCGCAGGCCAACGGTAATTTCATTTCCCATCCATCGGTTCCAATTTCTCCACCCTCTTCGCGCGCACCCTTCCTCTCAGCGCCCATTCGATACGCCCCTGACTATCGACACGCATCTTCCATCACTTTCGATACCCACGGACAACCTCGATTCTTCCGTCCTAAAGCCCCATGCCAAATGTATCTTCCACTTTCGATACTTTTTCGTCCCTCCTCTCCAAAACAACGCCTTCCGCCATGCGGAATTTTTCCAGGGGATTTCCAAAGGCGCTATGATTTTTGTCCGACAGGTAGAAAGCAAGGTTGGAAGTGAAATATTATTTTCTGGATGGGTTGCAGCGTGCTTTTGCGCCAGGATCAATTTGGGAAATAATGTTTGTGCTGTGCGATCAGCACGTTTTGTCACACGCGAATTATCGTCGATTATTAATGATGCGTTATTTGTCTTCGTACATATGGATAATAATTCGCGCCAGTCCCACCACCTGGTAAATCATACGAAAACGAATTATAATATATAGCAGAAGCGGAAGTGTGATAAAAGAGTGAAATCGGCATTGGCGTGCAGTCGACCGAAAGTCAGCCCTCCTTAGATGATCGCGTTGTCACAGAGCGTGCTTCCTGACACGAAAAATTCTTGGCATATTTGCACCCGTCCTCTCGCGAATTACTTACGCGTCGATACGCGTATCTTCACGCGTACAAACGTTTCTAAGGTTGACTCGTTGATCGATACGTGACACGCTAGGGCAAGATAGTTCCCTACACTGAAAGAAACTCTGTAGGACGACCTCGTACTTTTTATTCCACTATCGTCTCGTGTTACACTCTGCTCGATGTGTTCTCTCGATGCGAGAGAAAGATATCACATTCTCGTCTTCTATCTGTTATCCGCACCTTCGCCATCCCTAGAGACATCGAAACAAAAGTAGGAGATGGTTTTTCCTCGATGCACAATTGCGATCGATTGTGAGCGATTGTAGGACGCCTCGAATGATTTTACAAAATAAATTCAGTCGACCCACTATCCTCTCGGATAATAATCTTCTTCCTACCTCCAAACAAACTTCCGAAGTATAAACTTCAAAGATTAGCCCCTCGTTCAATTCGATCCCGCGAGCAAAGTAGTACCGCCCACGATTCACGTCCCTGCCGCGTAACGATTAACCTATCAATTTCGCGAGCTATTCCGAGCCCTGGTACAAAACCATCCATTGCGATCTCCTTATACGACCGCAATACCATCAAGCGTGTGGAGACTCGCACAAAAGAGCCATTTATCAGGGTTGGCTAATCTGATCCGAGACCCGACCGGACTACGAATATTCACGGGCCGCGTCGTTTTCCATGGGTCGAATGAGACCGGACGAAGACAGATAGCTCGATAGAGATACAGGGCCTGAAAGAAGGTAGAGAAGGACGGATAATCAAAAGCTCTAGCAAAAGCAAGAAAGAGAAAGCCTAGGAGAAAGAGAGACTAAGAGAAAGAGCGTATCAGATGTCTCTTAACGGGATCCAGAGGCACGCCAGCTCTACCAGGGGTTCCTGTTTATTAAGTTAACGTCAGAGCGGGCTGCACTTAAGCGTAAAAGCGCGCGGGGCGCGGGCTCCGATCGTCGAGGGAGGGTTACACTGGGGGTGGCAGGGGAACGAAAGTGGCAGGGAGCTGAGGATAGGGTGTGTTGCACAGTTGGTCCACGCGGGCACGACGACGCCGGGTAGGACGCCGACGCCTGGCTGGAGGCACCACACGGGGTGGCGGAGTCTGCACTCTGTGGCGGGAGGCTCGAACCGTACGAAGCCGTCCTCGAAGCAGTAGCAGAAGCAGCAAAATCAGAACCAACAAAAGCAGAAGCAGAACCAGCAAAAGTAGAAGCAGAACCAGCAAAAGCAGAAGCAGAACCAGCAAAAGCAGAAGCAAAAGCAGAACTAGCAAAAGCAAAAGCAGAACCAACAAAAGCAAAAGCAGAACCAACAAAAGCAAAAGCAAAACCAACAAAAGCAAAAGCAGAACCAACAAAAGCAAAAGCAGAACCAGCAGCAGTGGACCAGCAACGGAGGCAGGAGCGCCAGCACCACCAACTTCGCCCACTGCCCCGCTTCCGCTCCGCGTTCCAACACGATCACCATGGCGACCGACACATGCGCGATGGGGTGACTCGGGCCAACCGCCGTGTAACACAACCACGGGGGTGGTTTTTCGTGTTGGCACACCCGGACGGCCGGCTGGGCGGTGTCTGCAGTCTTCACTTTCCTCCCGAAAATCGAAGGCTACGGGGGTGGCGCCTGTCCCGTTTTTTCTCTCTCCTCTCTCTCTCTTCCTCTCTACCACTTATTCTCTCCTATGTTCGTTCATCCGTTCTCTCAGATCTCCCTTCCGAAGAAACTTCCCCAACCCATCTCCTCACCACTCTCAACCTCTCCGTTTACCTTCCACGATTCTCATTTTTGACCACCAGAAGTCGTCGTCCTTCCTCGCCTCGTGCTCACCTCCTCGCGCCCTCTAACCCTCACTCTTTCTTCAACCCTCCCTCCTGTCCTTCGCGCGGCGTGTGTACCGTCCCCCTTTACCACCCCTTTCGTCCGCGAGGTCGACACGTGTCGTAGTCTCCGCTGCTCGCGGACCTCCGAGTATCCTCGCGCGGTAGTCCTCGCGAACGAAGCGAGTCTCCGTGCGCGTGACTCTCCTGCTCCTCTTCCGTGCCTACTTACCGCGTGCACGCGCTAAAACAATAATTAAGGTGCCCACTTCGCACGTTGCTTCTCTAATTACCAAGATGAGAGAAGAAAAAAGGAGAAGAATCAAGGATAATTTGAAGGAACTTTAAAACGAGAAGAAGCGGAAGGGTGAATTATCGGAAGATCGGAAGCCCGGAAGAGGAAGAAGGTAGAGGTTGACGGTGGTCGTGCTAGGGACGACTCGGTCGGAGAGACGCTCCGAGAGAAACGGAGATAGAAGAGGAGAGAGGGTGCGTTGGAGAGCGAACGCCGCGGGGTCGACTCGTCTGCCTCGTGGCGGACTCGAGGGTGAATTCAGTGCCTCGTGGGTCCTGGACTGGGACGGGCGTCGAATGGTCGCGCGCTCGCGTGTCATCCAGGAACAACGTGAAGCAGGAAGGAGAGTACCTGAGAGACAACTCTCACCCGTGAAACCTCGTGTCACCTCTATCTTATTCTTGTATCTGAGACGCTTGATTCGTGAGCGTGCGTGAGCACGCGACGGAATGCTGGATGGCCTCGTCGCGCTCGTCCACGGGCAAAACGTCGTTTGCTTCACCCGGCTTGGACTCGACCGCCAGCAGGTGATTAGCGCGCCGCGGAACAGCTGACAGGGCGTCTCTTCGGAAGGCGGAGGTGGAGGAGGTGGAGGCGGCGGAGGTGGCGGAGGTTGGAGGCGCGAAGGACCCTGCGCCCCGCGAGAGTAGGACGCGCAACGTCGCTCGCAGTCGATAGAGTCCTTGACGCGCTTGGACGCTTAGTGCCGCGCTCCTCGCCGCGAGCAGAAGCAGGGGGGTGTGGTGACCATGAGGGGACAACGCCGAGGTGGTGGAGGCCAATGGTGCCCGCGAAGGCCCCTCGTTTTCGTCGTGCGGTTTTAAAAGTGCTGCCGTTCCTGTTTGTTGCTCCTGTGAAAGAAGCCCCAGGAGGCTTGATCCACGCAGCGCGCGCGAGCACGCCTCCAATTGGACACGGACAGCCTCGCGGATCGAGAATCTGGATGACCTGATTTCGTCCTTGGAGCATGATCGATCCTCGAGACACGCTCCCTCGCTCATTCGGTCTCACCACCCTCCTCACCCTCTTCTCTTCGCGTTTTCCAAGACTCTTCTCCATTCTCCACTCCCTCCTCACCGTTCTTTCCCTACTTTCGCTTCTTCCTCTTCGACCCTCGTCCAACCTCCGCTCCGCTGCTCGCTCGACGCTGAGGAATGCCTCGAGAGGGATCCGTGAGCAGAGAACCTTCTTAGGGAGACGTCCCTCCTGCCGACGATCGTCTATACAAATTCATTCCACTGCCAGATCGATCACTGTCGGCGCGGCGGTGCCCGCGCGGCTCCTCGGCGTGGCGGCCGTGCCGAAATCCTGCGTCGCGCGCAACGTTTTCAAAAAGGTAGGGCTTCCTTTCTCTGTGTCTCCCTTACTCTCGCGGTGTTTTTTGGCGCCTAGACGACGAGCTGTCGCGTGCACGAGGCACGCGAGTAACATTCCCAGTGCACGAGATTATTTTCGCGAGGTTCTCTTGTCCCACAGTCGCGAATAACAAGCACCGAGGATTTTTCTAATTGTACGTATCTTGGGCGTGAGATTCCATGGAGATTTTATTAGAGGGTCGGTTGGAGTGGCGATTAAAATTTCAAATTGCCGTCGATAAACATTTCACTTTATTACGACTGAGTGATGACCCAGAGCCCGAACAACGAACGAATTTATTGCAGCGGGAGAATATCTCACGTGTGAAATTGTATTTCACGCCGACGCTTGTAATTGCGTTGCCAGTTCTCGATCGAGCGAGTTTCATAAATATCCACAGGTGAATTAATCATTGCCACTCTGAAAATTTGATATTCACTGGGCGCGCGGTGCGAAGGGTGGTTTTTGGCAGCAGGTGGGAACAAGCGTGGACGTCGCAACGGGTATCATTAGCAAACATCAAAACGTCCTGCGCCAAGGTGCAACTGCTGCGCGAATGCCGGTACGTCAATCGTGCAATCACGGAACACTAGGCTAACTCGTTTAGATGGCCCTTCATCAAGCTCCGGTGTAGCGCACGCCGACGTATTTCCACAATAGGTTCGGTCAACCGCAGGCGAGGTCGAACGAACGACGAATATCCTTCTCTGGCCCCGCTTCCATCTATCCAAGCGAATTATTTATCGTTACGTCGCTCCATCGTGCAGTCACTCAGCGCGTATATTTCACCGGTGAGAAGAAATTTCGACGTGTTTTCGAGCTCGCCCGCTCTCAGCTGTAAATCCTTCGTGTCTAAGGTGAAATTCAATCGAAACGCGAGAGAATTAATTTTTACCACGCGAACCGGAAAAGCCAGGAGAACGAGGGGGACGTAGCGGAGAGGCGAGAGGAACGCGAGAAAGAAACTGAGGCTGACAACCTCGTAAATAATATACTTAGCTCTTGCCTCTTGGTCTCGAGCTCGCGTGCACCCACCGCCACTCCTCGTCCTCCGATAGTCGATAGCATCGATGACGAGTCACCGGAACAAATATCGAAAATCGAAACGGCCCCTCATATTCTCTCCCCTTGCTTCCACCCCTTTCAAGGATACATTCTCCCCCCGATATTACACCTTGCCCGGCGGCCCCGCGCCTCTACGGTTTCTAGGTCACTCCACGGTTACTTTACGATCCGTGGAATTTCACGCATTACGTAATTCCCGCGCCTCGGTCGCGCCGCAGGAAGGCCGAGTATGGGCCGCGCTCCAGCCCTCGAGATTATTCAGCGAGCCCTAGCCGACCGACGATTATACCACGGGTGATTATCCTCGTACTCTTATCACGAGCCCCGCGAATTTTACAAATCCTAGGTGCGATAGGTCCCGCGGAGCGCTTCGAACGAGCGATCCGAGAAAATCCCGACGCATTCCACGCGCGTTACTTCCGCTCTGGAAAGCACGAAGCGCGCGAAAACACGCGTGTGGGAAATTGTTCGCGCGTTTCCATCTCTCCTTCCGTGATGCGAATTCCCGGCCCAGCGAACGTTCTACGTGCTCGAACTATCCTCGCACACCCGTTGACCCGGCCAACTTCGGATTGGAAAGAGAGAACCTTCCAGGAAGAGTAGACCTACGGCCCATGGGGCTTCCGCCGAGTTTCCGAGCCTTAACGAGAAACTAATTACAAGTTGCATTGATTAAGCGCGACGGTGCGTAGGGTCGGGTAAATAGTATTAAAGGGTCTCAACGCTTCTCGCACTTGGACACGCCTAGCAACGTGTCCCTTCTACCGTTCTCTCCCTCTGTTATTCCCAATTTCGTCCATCCCTCTCAATGACTACGGCTAAAATGTTTCTCCGCGCTCTTAGTCCGTACCTTCGTCCGCCTACTACCGTCTTTCAACCTCCATCGTGTCGCGAGCTTTTCTACGCTCGCATCTTTGCCTTCGCTCGCTTGCTCGCGATTTATCGCCACCCTTCGTCGCGTCTCTCCTCTCCCTCTGTCTCCATCTCACCTTCTATCCTCCTCCGAGCGGATACTCCTTTGTTTCCCGGAGAAAAGGTATTCGCTTTAACGTCACTCATACGCCTTGCACGCTCGTCCAAAGGAGGTTGAAACGACGCCGAGCGCGGCATATTGTCGTTACTTTTTCTTTTTTTTTTTCATCCTTCTTCGGCCTTCCTCGAGTCGTTCTCGCGGCCCTTGAAATCGACGGGCCAATGCGCGACGTGGTAGTGGATAAAAAGTGTATCCAGAGGTAGGAGTAGAATATCGGATGAGATCTTTGCTTTCGATCGTGGGAGTCGATCGATCGAACAGACGCGTCGGGACGAATTTTGCGTAGAACAATAAGCTTCGAGAGAATGCGAGGTAGGGGGTGGAGGAGAACGTGGAGAAGGAGGAGACGCGTTCTTGTCACTCACTCGTGAAATGTATTCAAAATACGTGAGAGGGGCAGGCTTGAAAATACATATGCACCGAGCACGTTTAAGGGGCGGCCTGACAGAATCACGGAAGGGGATGGAAACTGGGAGAGCGGAAAGTGGAGGGCGAAATATTGACTGTGGCCCGCATTATCGATTTGTTTTTGAAATTAATTCCTTCCCTCTACGGTCTTCCACTCGTGGCCGGTATAGAGTGACGTATTGTTTCAAGCTGGCTTCGGTTGATTTTAATTTATATAAACTCTATTCCACCTGCGTTTGCTTCGTTCCACGACCTCCGCGTTTAAGTTACTCCTATAAACAACCAGGCATTCCGAGCTTTCGCGACTCTTCGCGCGTGTGAAATTAATTGTTTATCTCTCTCTCTTTCTCTTTCTCTCTCCTCTCTTTAGAGATTATTGTCTCCCGGAAGTAATGAGTGCACGCGCGTTCGGCTACGCGTCGGCCCGTGGCACGAGATTTTCGCCGCATAAACATGTCTCGCGTGTTCCTTGCCCGAGGGATGTTGGGCACCGCGAGACAAAGAGCGCGTGGCGTTTTGCCATATCCAGATAGAAAAATCGATTTCGCCTTCCGCCACCGCGCTCTGATTTATGAGAGGATGAAAAATGACTTTTTCAAACGACACCGACCAATCGCCATCTCCCTTCAACCAATCCGCGCGTGCGCGCACGCGCAAGCTTTCAGAACATTTTCCTCCCGTCTTTCCTACCGTTGCATTTCTCTCTATCACTCGTTCCGCGGTTTCTCCACGCGTTCTCCGCGTCTTTTTATTTCACTCCCCTTCCCACTGTTTTTCTCTCGCACTCGTAGCCGCCACCGACAGATCAAACGCTCTCCGCAAATCATCGCGATGTCACGCGATATTTACGAAAGGTAGTGAAAGGAAGGCAAGAACCCCCTTCAGATTTGCGCGTTTTAATTAAACGAGGACTTGCCCCGACCCGCAAAAGAGAGCAGCAAAAGGGCGAATTTCTCGACGCCTCGTTTCCAGCCCCTTTACTCCTCGCCATTTGCCTCTTTTCAATAGGCTCGCATCTTCCGTTCGTTCCAACTTTTGTTCCACCGAATTATCTTGCGCACCATTCGCTGTAACTTTCACCTCGTAAAGGTATGCCATCTTTGGAAGAACAAGGTCACTCGCGAAATCGACTCCTCGGGCCTAATTAAATTCTTCACGCTTATTGGAATAGCGCGCGCTCATTAGGAACGTTTGAGCGGTCAGACGACCGGCAGTCGTGCGCTCCGTTGAACCTTAATAGAATAAATAGACGTGGTGACCGTCGGCGCGGCGTGACTCCCTCGAAATTAACGTTCCTTCGCGCAAGCGGTCGCAGGTGTAAGCTGATAGGACAAGCATGGCGGAGGACGAAGGGCGCGAGAAAGGAGAATAATCGGCGTAAGCCACCGGTTAAACAGAGAAGTGACACTGCGAATCTCTGCCCATTGGCAAGGGCGCACGTGCCCCCGGAACCGTAGCAGGACGCTCGCTAATCGCTCCGCGCCAGCTAGGGATTAATGAACGAAGGGCAATTTGATTCACGCCGCTTGCCGTTTCACGCTCTCCACGCTTGATTTCACCTAGAATTTCATTCCGGCTCGCTCATTGGAAATTACCTCGAAGCTTCCTGACAGGGGAGTGGAAACGGCCAGATGAAAAATGGAGAGACGTGGAACGTAAATGGAGAGGAGTAACACGCCCCGGTGGGGTCTGCTGTGGGGATGAATTTAAAAGTCGTGAGAGCGCCCACGAGAGGAATGCGCGCGCGTTTGCTGACGCATCGGTAGGGACTCGATGAGAGGGCGAGTTAAACCGGTGGATGGGAATGAACGTAGGGGTGAACCGGTGGATGGAGTAGTTTTAAAGTCAACTACCAGCGCGGTGGATGGGTAGAGATAAAGTATTATTTAACGCGTCAATAATCGTTTAATGGACAATTTCGCGATACTATTACCTCGTGGGTGTCTGACGCCCGTGCGATAGGAGTTGAAAGAGGCGATGAAGTTTAAGACGTTAAAAGAAAGAGGTGGAAGCGTGAAAAGTGTGGAAAGACTTTGTCAAGAGTCTCGGATAGTGATGCGACGGCAGGTGACTTAATGTGCATTAATGTGCATTATTACCGACGCCAAAGTCGTGAAGCGCGAGAGTCGTCGCCCTTCCGATCCCAGGCTAATCGAGTTGTTTTCGTAAAGACTTCTCTCCGCCTGCGGAAGTTGCTCATGTAACATTCACAAAACCTTAACTTAGTAATTACACGGGGCAACTTAAAGTGGAAGCTTCTCTGTCAAAACATCGCCTGAGTGCACTCCGTGTAATTGGCCCAGCCAGCTTCGGCAGGTCCTCGTTTCGCCACATGAACGCTTTAACTTTGAATTTAAGAGTTACGTTCTGCGAGCCTCTCCTTATCATTCTGTTCTTTGACAACGGCTGAACTTTTCCGTACTCAACGTGTCGCTCTCCTGCTCATCGTCATCCGACACTCGAGAGCGTAACGAAACGCCCCGCAGTTTTTACCTCGGCACGAATTTTCCACATTTTCGAAATTCCTCTTTCAACGCTTTTCCGCGCTCTCGCTCGTTATGGCTTTCGACGCTTTGCAATTATTACTTTTAACTCGCGAGTTCCGCCGGTATTCGTTCGATTTGACGAGAATATTGCAGATAAATCCGTCATAAGAAATATCGCTTGATTTAAAATTTCGCGAAGATCGTTTGAAATTGAAGGGAACTCGTCGATGATTTTCTTTTTTTCCTCAAATTTGTAAGAGAGTCACGTAGATATGATCTCGCGAGAGCGTCACGTTTCGTTTGCACATTTTAACGAGCACATCCATCTCCTCTCGGAGACTCTTTCAAGTTAGTCTCCTAATTAAAATCATCCCCACGCAGATATTCTTAATATTCGAAATTGAATACGAAATTTCATTTCTCACTGACTACCGCCGACCTCATTTTCTTCCGCCGTCTAGCAGCAACGTTACACTTCGTTTCCAATTCTTAATAAGGATCCGCTTTGTCTCTCTCCCTCTTTTACTTTATGATTAAGCCTCTTCAACCTACCCTTCGACTCTTTTCATTAGGCCCGACAAACGAACGAGAAATTAGTTCCGTTCTCAATACACAAAACAGAAAGATATCTACGTGCAAAAACCATCTTTCCAATTTTCACTCGCATCTTTTCATATCTACTCCCGTAATATTAACGAATTACCTCGTGGGTAATAACGAACTTTACAGTTATCACATTTTCGTCGTTCCTCTAATTTTCACGCGTCTCATTTCAAGAGCGCAATTAAACGAAAAGAAGGAAAGGAGCATCCCCACGAAGCCCACCCCCATAAATTCCATCCTTAACTCGATCGCAGGAGGCTCGCGCGGATAAGCATCGAGCATTCCGAGGGAGTCTCCCCCAAGAATCGAATCTCAAAAGTACCGTTGAGATTCCGAAGGTGTCCCGGGGTGTAACGGGCGCGCGACATTCCGAAATCCGTGCTCGGAAGAAATACTAACCGGGGGAGCGATAACAAATTCTCCCGGAAGGCTCGCGGCACTCTCCTCTCAGGCCATGTTGGAGCCTCCTCTTCCACCGCTTTTATCTTCCAGGCCAAAAACTCTCGGAATTGTCGCGCCCACCTCCGTTCCATTGGAATGCTCGAAACAACGGCTCGCCACCCCTGAGCCCCTCGACACCAAAGAATCCGCACGAAAGGGCGGAGAATCGAGGAATCGAAAAAATGCGAACGCGTCGGAATGGCGAGTCTCGTGGGGTGGGACACCTTCTCTTTCGGCCTGTCCTTGGTAACACCCCACCCTCGACCATCTCCTCCTGCTTTCGCGCCCCTTTTTCGTCTCACCCTCGCCTCAGGCCCCAGGGACTTCGGAAAGGAGTCAAAGAAAGGTCCTTCGATAATTGAACCCATCGAGTCACCCACCCCACGGTCGTTATCCTTCTGGACGAAACCACAAGAGAAATAACGAGGGTGATCCGCGCTCGTCTTTTTTTTCCCAAACTGACCGACACGGTTCTCGTAGATCTAGTTCGTAGGACGACGAACGTAGGGCGTGGTAGCGGGTAGTGGATAAGACGAGGACCCCTAACAGTTCCAGCGAAAGAACCAAAAGAAACTGATTTCTGGAAGAAAGAAAATTCGGCTTAAGCTTTTGGCGCGTATACGATTTCTTTTTACATCTTCAAGTGCTCACGGAATAATCGAATCTCCGAATTCTCAAGTGTGACTTCTGTCGAGGATCGTGAGATTTTGAGAGGACCAGGGTTATTTTTTTCTCTCTTCGCTTTTTGGACGAGGGTGGCAACGAGCGGAGCTCGGTGCAAATCCATTTTGCGATAATTCCCACGTGGCCGGTGATCGCGAGAATTTTTGAACGATGAAAACTGAGCTTCACCGGTCAGTCTATTTGAATTATGTCCTGAACGAGCTTTCGGAACGTTCGATCTCGGGCGAGACGTGGGCGGATATAATGACAATTTTACAATCATTTGCCGATTTAATGCTCGACCGCGTATTAATGCCGTTCTGCGGCTAGTGGCTAAATGGTTGATACGATATTAATAATTGGTTACCTTCTACGAATACATTTCGTCCCGCGTTCTCCGATAATCGAGTGTTTCGCGTCGTGGCGCGTCACTGCTAATTGGAGGCCACAATGGATGGGAAGAAAGGAGAGTAGGCCGTTGTCGAAGTTTAATTTTCGATAATGTTCCTTTCTCCATTGATCGAGTGGCTAAGAGATTACAGTGGAGTCTATTGGCCGGATGAGGGAATTACAGTGGACGTCAGTGGCCTCCTTAATGAGAGCGCGAGACCGAGCTAACGAGGATAGAGAGCTGCGACAGTCTTTCGGGAGGAGTATGCACCTCGAGTTTTTCCATACGGCGGAGCAACACTCGACTCCCGAATTACTTCTTCCGCTAATTGGTCTAAGCTCCTGTCCAGCAACTTCTACGAGATTACTTTCTCAGCTCTCCCCTTTAACTCGTTATTTTTGTTTAATCACTCGGCGATCATTCGACAAGCGTCTCGGGTCCTTTAAATACATCTACACTCTTGACATTTACCACTAGATCCCCGCTCACCTTTTCCATCCTCTCTTCTTTCTCCCTCTTCATTTAAGTTCGTCCTCTCTTTCTCTTTCCTCGAGAGATTCCGCCAAGAGCGGAGGAGATAGCTTTCAATAGCGTTCTGCAATTTTAATAGGGCGATTTGGATCGATCGGTTAGCTAGGGAGGGAAAAGGAGGGGACGCATGAAATATTAGAGAAATCCGCACTTCGGATGAACGGACCTTTCGAAGGGCGATCAAACGCGACCTCGTGCCCTCGTCACGAAGGCTTCCTCTCTCGAACTGATCTCGACGAGCAGCCTTCTTTTTTCTTTCTCCTTCTTCTACCTATGCGCGCGAAGACAATAAGTCTCGGACATATCGATTTCTGATGTTCAATTTACCACGACCCCGGCGCATCGTCAATTCGGATTCCAATTACGGACTTACAAACGTACTCTATCCGAAAACTCTCTACACCCAATCGACCCCTCCTTCGATCTTCTCTTCGCTTGGCAATCCAAGAGAATTCGTTTACACGCCGGATCAGCTTCCTGCGCTTCCCTCGTAACGTCGAAGACTTTGTCCTCGCGGATATCGCGCCCTCAGAAATCTCGCGATTATATTTCGCCTTGTCGCCGAAAGTTCGGAACGAGGTTGCACGTGAAGTTTCTAGCCGCGACACGAGGAAGAAGGGAGGTGGTTCGTGTATCGCGAATAATGCCCGTGGGAATATAATCTGCGGTTTCGTGATCCGCGGTGCGTTAAAGGATTTGCCTTATTTAATCATCCTTCGATTAATTACCGTGGAAATTCTATTAAAGGATTTAACGTCATCGACATTCCAGTTTTCGTTGGTGAGCGCAGGTGCGGTGCGAAACGCAGAATAATCTCAAGTATTAGGCTCGAATATTGGAAGAATTTTTGCGAAGCATTCTGGTAATCCTCGTTTACACTGCGACTGCGACAACATTCAATAACAACGGAAGCGCGAACAGGTGCAAGGGGATGTGAACACGGAACCACGACCCGTGCCTTCGAAGTTGTAAATATCGAAACATCGATAATTCACCCGAACGCTGATTCGCCATTCTCGAATCGGCGCTCGTGAAACAATTATTAGGTGTTTAACAAGCTTCGTCCGGAGATAGCGCGAGGATCGTTCGCAAGCTATACGCATCGATTGGCAAAAGTTCCGTAGTCTTTGTGACGCACCAGTCGAACCTCTAACAATCTTCACAAATAGCAATACAATCTCATTTTCGCATAGATACATTCCACTCGACTTAAAAAAAAGAGTAGAGTAAGAAGCTCGGTGAGTCCTCGGGCCAAAAAACTTTTTCAAAAACCCGTCGATCCTGTGTTGGCTTCTCTCGCGCGACCCACATAGACTTCTTGAGAAGTCCTCGAAAGTGTCGTCGCGTGCCTACGGGACTTCAGGACACTTCTTTTTGGATCGCAGATAAACTTCGTCTCGATCCTAGGACACGCTCATCCCCTACCTCCTTCCTTTTTCGCGAATCCGTCCAGGATCGGGCGATCACTCTCACCACGACAAAATCTCCACGGATGTGCAACGAGGGCACGATGGGCGCGCGAGCTACAAATAGAAATCCTAGGATCGCGGAGAGAATTGGAAGCCCGCGAAAACCTCCGAGGGGTTTCACCCGTGCCCCCAGGATCATCTCCCGGGACGCGAATGCACTAAATACAATTAGACCGAAGCCACCCACAAGCCCCTGGTGTCCGTTCATCCGCGCACCTCCCACTACTATCAATAATTCTGACAACAGAGGCCGAAGCGCGTCGGCCCGTGTCGTCGCGCCCACGAGAAGAGACCCCAGGATATTTCCGCGAATCGTGTTATCGGCAGCTTCCCCTCCACCACGGATAGATCCAATCTGATCTATACTAGGGAAATTGCGAATATCGCGACGCGTCTCCAGAAATTGCATTTACTCGCAACGACGCGACCAAGCTCTCTCCCCTCGTCGATCGTCAGATTTTACGAAGCTACTGAACGACTATCGGGGAGCGCGGGACTCCTCGACGAAGACGCATCGTTTCCCTCGGAATTTCTAATAAATATGAAGAAGGACGTCCCGCGGTGACTCTGAAAGGAGAAAGGAGTTGAGGAATTTTTTAAGTATCCCCTGTCGCGAGAAACTTTTTTCCTTTTCCTCTTCTTTCTCTTTGTTGAGAAGGAAGAGAAGTTTTTTTATTCTGGACCACCGACAGCTCTTTCTTACCGCTTCTAAAAATGTTTTATTATCCTGGGTCACCGGAGCCTAACAAGATATTTGATACTGCAACGATATTTAAATTCTTGAAAGGAATCGTTCGATTTTCGAACGACTGTAGAAGTTCGTGGAAAGTTTTCCGAGCCCTTTGCGTGTAGGCATTTCTGACCCCTGGGAGTCACGATCGCAGGTTATGACGGCTGTTCCGGAGGATGCTTGCGTGCCCAGACGGTTCGAGCCACTACACGTTCGGTTGCTTGTAAAAAGGGAAAAGGTCGTGTGGAAGAGGAGGGATGCACGTGGTAAGGGTTCGTTGACGCTCGTGAATTATTTGATTCAATCTCCACGTCCCGTGATGCTTCGCACTCGGTTTCACGGGATTTGAGGTCCCCGCATAATTAGCACTCGTCTTAATGACGCTTGCACGTACTCGCGGGTCGTCCTCTCTCGACGCAACGTCAGAGACACAGCTTCGTCGCTCTGGCCAAAGTTGATCTCGTGTTGCGAGTCAGGACGAGGGTTTAAGCCTAGTGTAGCGGCATAACGGGATTCAAGTGTCGTGTCGCGAAAGCAGGATGAGATATGCGGGCAAAAATCCGTCGTGAATCCCACCAAGCATTACCAACTTGGAATTTCTTTGGGATCCGGGCTCTGTGGCGCAAGATTCCAGAGAATCGGGGAAAATTTTCGAAGATTCGAACAAACGAAATTTATCGGGAAAAAACGATGACTTTGTGGCTGATACGTGTCAACTCGAAATTTAATATCATCGTATTGTTGCAAATGACGCGATTACAGAATTTTTTCACGAGTAGTCCAAGGTACAGTAAAGTGATGTACGTTCTAAATGATTTGGCCTCGTTACCATCCTCTTAGATCCTCGAGCTTCGTCCTTCGTTTCCGTTCGATGCACATCGACGAAACTTTGAGGACTTTCCAGGAAAGCACACTCGGATATTCTCGAGCCACTCGGATGACTATGTTGTTAAGGGCAGTTTCCTGTTGGGAGCGGATACACTCCCGTTTACCCCGGATAATCTACGCCGAGTGGAGAACTCGATTGACCTCCGGCAAATTTCGTTTAACATTCCGTACTCTTCGCGCGAATGAAGGATTCATCGTGAATTCAGCCTCTCGCGTGGCGCTGTTTCCAAAACAAAGCGATTAGAGGGATTAGTAGAGCTGTATCGTCGACAGTGATTACCACTTCGAATTCACGATGATCCTGGCAACCTGCGCAAGTTGGATTTAGAGCACACGGCATTCTTAGGGAATTTATGGAAGCCGCGCATGGTTTAGCCGGGCGAAACTAGGCCAGACGTTTTCAGGGATGCACACGCCCCACACAAAGACAGCACGACCTCTCGAAATAATGAAAAATTGAAAGGGATTAATTCCTTCGGCGATCGGAGAAACCACGAGAATCGAGAACGGAAGAGAGAGGGAGCAAGCGAGAGATATACAGTGGAGGATGGAGAGGGGAGAGAGAAAGGGGGCTCGGTAAATCCAGAAAATGCGGCCATGAGTTCGGCGAAGCGAAACCGTCGATCTAGCGGTCTGACGATCCTCCGATATTTTTAATCCGCTCTGAATCCAGCTTGGGTGAAACATCTCCCCGTTCGCGCTAACGATTTCCGCGAGATTTGCCCCACTCTCATATTTCACTCCATCTCTCTCTCTATATCTCTCTCTCTCTCTCTCTCTATCTATCTCTCTTGCTTGCTAAAACTGCCACTGTAACCAAACGCGCGACGTTCCGTCAGGGAGAGTAAACATTTACCGCGAAACAATTGACACCGATCTGTACATTGCATGCAATATTCATGCACTCGTCGCGAGCTGCGCGTTTGCCTCTCGCCGCAACGCCAAGCGTCACGACGCATCCGAACGCTCGCGATATCGGGCAACCCGTTCGAACCGAGCACTCGCGCTCACTTTTCTCCCATTCGTGCGTTTGGTTAACGCGCCTCGTTACTCCGCATTAATCGACGTTAACAGGACCATTTAGGCGAGCCATACGTTCGAAGACTTTTTTTCGTTTTTTTTGATATTCGCAGCACCCTCGATTCGAAGCGACTGAATATCAATGATCGATTTACCTCGAAAAGTGCCTCCTCAAGTGGGAAACTTAAACGAGAAAGATTCATAGTTTCACGGGTGGGCTGGAAAAATTGAAGAGCTTGCCACTGCAGTGCTTTTTAATCGAGGGATGCAAATATGTGCACAGGGTGCCTAGAGTTGAATGGATCTGGAGGAACATTTATGAATGGAAAGGAATAGAAAACAGGGAGTAGGATGATCAGATGATCCTTTCACTGGAATTACACTTGTAAGTCTAACAAATTCGTAGGTTCGTAAGTAAGGTGGGGAATTCAATGAACTTTCCACTTGTAAAGAGGTTTTTAATTGAGAAACGCGGTTATGAGCGGAGCACTAGTAGAATTAAAGTGACCTGGAGAGTGTATTTGTAAGTGAAAGGAAAAGTAGAAAATAGAAGGTGCGAAGATCAGCTGATTTCCTCACTGGAACGATATATCTCACCTCACGGTTACTCCCTTTTTTTCATCCCTCGCGTATTTAATTCGACGCTTCGTTTTCCAATTCCAGAGGGACACGAAACATTTCAATTCCACCAACATCCGCTCTGGACACCGCTCTAGGTGGAATTTGTCGTGAGCATCCGAATAAACGGTGTACGCTCGTGTAAACGATTTCCTCCGACGATTTCGTTACCTCTCGTGGTACTCGCGTCTAAAGATACCCTCGTCTTTGTTTAACCGGAATAATCGATAGCCCATCGAAGCGGAACGCCCGAGGAACGAAGGGGCCAGATGTAAGTTTGAGAATCTCGAGAAAAGTAGAACGACGTGTTCGAAAATATCGATAGATCGAGAGAGAGAGAGAGGGAAAGAGAGTGTGTCCTCCTTCAAAGGACTCTTGTCATTGACAGACTCGCAATCCTTCTCCTACCAACGTTTCATTTTCCTCCATTTTTCTTCTTCACCGCTCTCAAACAATTTCCAGACAAAATATACCAAACTCTATGCGAGTTTACAAAGAACGTGTACGTCTCGATTGGTCTGTCGTTAACGATGACCGATCCGCAGAATGTAATTTATTTTCCTACCCCGAACTGACGGAGAACTTCGAAATTCGTGGAGATACGCTCGAGCTGATCGAGGTCTTCGCTTAATCTGTTCCCCTAGGTTTCACGTCGCAAAGTCTGTCGTGGACAATCGTCGAGGAAGCGATGCTGGACGATTTCTGCTCGAGAGGGAATGGAGAGGAAAAGCAATCGAGTGGAAGGAAGAGAGAGGACTCTCTAGCGCGAAAAAAATGAAAAAGGGCGAAGACAGCAGTCAGGTACAAACCTGTCTCTTGATAGCTCCTGGTAATTACCAATTAACGTGGGATTACGCGCCACTCCACGAGTCTCTCTCTCTTCTACGCTCGTGTGCTCCTCTCGCTTTCTCTCGTCAACTGACGAAAATCTCAATAATTGGCCTCGCCGTGATTGTGACGCTCTAGATCCGTGCTCGAAATTATCGGGCCCCGGCTTAATTGAGGGGTTCGTAATTACTTCGGGCCGATCTTATCCTCTCCCACCTCCACGTTCTAAAGTCGATCTCACCGAGAAGAGTCTTTACGAGGGACCAACGCAGGTCGGAAAAGTTTCTTTTTTTTCTCCGAGAACGTTCCTTATCCGGCAGCGAAGGGGCATTATCGAAGAGCTCGAGAATGCTGGATTTACGGTGACAAAAATTCTCCATGTTTCGATGCGAGAATATGCAGGGGTATAATTCAGGTGAGAAGTTTTCGAAAATAAGAGAGTTCGCGGAAACGAGAATTTTTATGTGGGAAAATTTAATAGACCGACGAGCGAGAGAGATCGGACGGATTCGGAAAATTTCAACGAGAGACATTTTTCATGTAACAAGATATCTTTTTCCTCGGTCCCTACTTTCTTCGGCCGTTTTCAACGGCGCGGCCGGAAGATCTCGAGTTTCCTGGAAAACTGGAGAACTCTCATTTCTCACTCTTTCTCACTCTCGGAAAAATATGTTTTTCTCCGATTCTTCCACTTCTTTCGGACGCTTCTCAAAAATATCTTCGCAAAATTCTCTCGGTTGGCGCTGCTGGTAAGGAGGTTGCTTCAATTTCTCGTCGATGACGAGCGAAGCCAAAGTCCCCGAGATCTCGCGTAAGTAGAACAATTTGCCATGTAATCGAGAACCTTATCCTTCCATTACACGCTCCCACTCACAGCCCATCTAGTCCGCCTTCTCCGCGTAATTCCCACATCCCTGGAATTCTTCGAAAAATCGATAATCCCCAAGTTACCCGACAAATTATTCTACCTCGTTTCCTTCTTTTACGAATATTCGAAAATTCTCCGAAGTTAGGGGTCGATCGACGAAACCAACTGTAACGCGATCGCGGAGAAATTTCCAACTCGACCCGATTCCAGATAGCTCCACGTTGCGCCAGACCATCCCGTATTAACGTAGAACTTTTCCATTTCAAGGGATTCTACGACGATTCTTTATTCTTCAAACAAGCTCCGCCGTTTACCTTCCATTCTGTTTACCTTCGTCCTCTCCCATGGTTCCACGCTCATTAAGCGGAGAACACATATAGGCGATCGCGACCACGATTGCAATTGCGATTGCAATTGATACAATTGATCAACAATTGATCAACAATTGATGCGTTTGATCGCGGTCGCGATCGTGGTGGCGATCGCCTATATGTGTTCTCCGCTTTATTCCTTACCGGGGGTTATTGTTTTTTAGAAAATTCAGAAATCTCCAGAAACTCACGGGGATCGCTTAAGGAAGCGCCAACTCGACCCGCTTTTTCGACCCTCGTGCACTCGAAAGCTCGTCGTCTGCGTCGAACCGCGAACACTCCAGAAAATTGTGCAAAAAAAAATTGGCAGTAAAGCAAGGACGATCTTTTTCTTTCAGTGTCTTCCGAAAGTAGACGATACGCGGGAGTAGAGGTCGAGGAAGTCGTCTACGGATTTAAAAATATCCAACAAGCATCGTGTCTTCCTCCCACCAAAACGTAGCACAAAAATCCTTAACGATTCAATCGTCGCGGTAGAAAAGAGAAACAATAGCCTCGCTTAGAACGAGAGAGAAATCACAACAAAGTGTCTTATTTTCACGTAAAAAAGCAAAGGAAGGAAGAAGAGTTTAATATGTACGCGGTAGATCTTTACGAGTCCCTCGAAGACAACGTCGGACAATCGACCGATCGAACGTCATCTCTATGACAACTTCAGCAGGAATTCGTGTAGAACGTTAGTCCCCGTCGAGTTTGCCACCGTAGAGATAAAGCAATCATGAAGAGGGTGAGAAAAAAAGTTCCAGCACCGAGGAGGGCCTGGTGCTCGTGCATGTGCGACTGCACTTAATAATCCCTCGGGCCCTTTTTCCTCACGGCGCTTACCTTCGCCACTGGTGGTGCCGCAACGAGAGGATTTGCTCCTGCGGCACGTTGCTGGTCGGCCAACTTTGAAACCTGCTCCACTTATCGGGCGGAAAAGCCCGAAAGGTCGGTGAGCGAGGAGCGAAAGAGAGGAGGAGTGAAAGAAGAGAAGAGGAAAGGAGAGGAAAAAAGAACAGCAAAGAGGCGAAAAAGGTGAGAAGGGTTAGGAGGGACGGAGTCTCGGACGAAGGATCCATTCGTGGCGCGTGTCGGTCAGTGCCAGGCGCACGGTTCCACTTGAAACACTCGAAACACTCGCATTATTCCGAATGACACGAGCTTCGATTCAGAGGTGAATAGGACGGTAGGCGGTGGAGAAGGTGGAAAAGGCGAGGAAAAAAAAAAGAATCAAAGGAAAGATGCGATTTTCCGGGGCGGAAGTCGTCCTGGTACTCGGCACCGTGGTGATCCCCGTCTACTGCGGCTGGAGATCGACGTTCGGCCAGGGTGGTAACAGCGTTCAAGAGAGAAGAACCAGCGACGGTAACGGGACCATACCGAAGCTCACGATCGGATTGATACTCCCGCACACGAGCTTCGGCGTGCGAGGTTACACTAAAGCGATCAGCAATGCGGTTAATAATCTCCACAAGATCTACGGGAAGAGCAAGGGCCACTCGAGAGTCTCCTTCCTCGATAAGTACGAGTTCACTCACCAACAAGTCAAAAGCACGATGATGAGGCTCACGCCCAGTCCTACAGGTAAATGTGATGCGACGAGGAGCTAATGTGGATGAATTAACTCGAGAGTTAAACATCCGTTCGCGTATGAAAAAGATGTCGATTATAGAAACGAGTGTGTCGCGTGGTGAATTTGCATCGAAGAATTTCAAGCCGTTGATTATTGATTTCCACGGATAAAAAGCTCCACGAGGAAAATTCTTCTCGTCGGATTCGTGACCAGGCACGATCTTTCTCAGACCCCTTTACGGAACCCGTTAGCGGTGCCTCGAGCATCGAATCTCTCAATATCACCCATTACCCCATATATCCCGGTACAGCTCGTGTGCAGCCTAGTACGAACAAGATCGAAAACAGAAAACCGTCTTTCGTTCCTTTCACAGAGTAGTGGAGAGCGTGGTCGGTGTACCAGCGATTTATTCGGTGCCCGACGCAGGTAGGTAAAACGCGCCTCCGGCCCCCATCTCGTCGTTAAACTCTGAGTGGATCTAAGAGTGGTGGTGTTCGACTAAACAAATTTCCTTTGTCACTCCAAGGCTGCTGCCGGGAGCTACGAGGTGGAGCTTGCAATAAAATTTACCGTGTCAAGCCTGCCAAGGTAGAACAAACGATCACAGTAATCGCACGTCGCGCAAAGTTACGCCTTCTCTCGATTCTCCACACGGTTACCTAGACTCGCGTAGATTTTTAAGCTCGTCGTAACACCGCGCGTCGACCTACAGGCTCGCATAATAAAATCTTTATCGCTTAATACGATATAAAAGTTTTCCTGTCGCCCGAAGAATAGTATCGGTCTCGTGGTTTTCCTAGTTCGAAGAGGAAGAGAGAAGGAAGCTTCGAAAATTTTCGATTCACCTCCCGTCGACGGTGAGCGCCCATCGAATTACGATAACGATCGAAACGCGAAAAGATTCTCGAACGAATATCCGCGCGAATCGTTTCAGCTGGAGAATTTCGAAAATTGTCGGAACACAATGCGCGAAAACAATGCGCGACTCGTGAGATAGAGATGGAACGGCGAATGAGGAGGATGGGAAGCAGAAAAGCTTGTCCTTTTGAGCGGGAAGATTGCAAAATTTTCCACGCGGTCTGCCGACGGAAACGGAAAAGGAGGAAAGCTTCTCGCGGGAAGAATTCCGGAATTCCAATCGGAGCCCGAGGGCTTTACCTTCTTTCTCCGACTATTCTTGCCTTCTCGATGGTCGACCCCAGAGTCAAAGAAGGTAGACGATCGGAAACGTCGCATCCTCCCTTGTAAGAAGAAGGTTGGACGCGCGCCCTTTCGTCCCTCGTTACAAACGGACCTGGTGTAATGGAACGAGAGGGTGCGCGAAGGAGAAAAGTGGACCTCGGTGAGTGGAACTCAGAGCCACCGAAGTTCGATGAACTACGAAACTACGCGATTGTTTCGAGGAAATGGTCACGTAGGTACTACAAAATGAAAGGGACTTGCTCCTAACTCGGTGAGAATAATCGGGGAAATTACACGGGCGTTAATTTCCTACGGTTAGTCTCGTCTCGCGACGGAATCGCGAGTGAAAACATTGGAGAGTCCTCTTTCGTTTGCCCGAGTGAATGATTCTTAGGAATTCCAAAATTTAATTAGATTAAAACCAGCGACTCCTACGATTCTCCATCTGTTTCAGCGATATTGCACTCCCTCTGCCAGGAATTTTTAAGCGTAAACGTGTCGGCCATTTTGTACCTGATGAACTATGAACAGTACGGGCGCAGCACCGCCAGTGCCCAATACTTTCTCCAATTAGCTGGCTACCTGGGGATCCCCGTTATAGCATGGAATGCCGATAATTCGGGCCTCGAGAGGGTGAGTTGCAAAATTAGCCTCCACGTTTCCATTCTGCATTGAAACGGTGCACTTCCTAGTTGAAGAGATACTTCGGAGTAATAGCGTAGCCTCTTCGGCGAACTTATTTGTATAATCATTCTTCACATTTTCGCTGATCATAGAAATTGAGAAGGAAATAAATTCATTCCTCACATCTCCATTCTACGCGAATACCACTCGTGAAAGTCCTTTCCAGTCAAAAATAATCCTTGGAAAAATTCTTAGGACCTTCTCTCACGAGTTTACCAATTTTCCATTCGTTTCTCGTCTCCTCGAAGGATCAAAAATACAAAAAAAAAATTCTTCTAACATCATTTGTGATTCTTCCTTGCAGAGAGCATCACAGAGCAGCCTCCAGCTCCAGCTGGCACCCTCCTTGGAGCACCAGACTGCCGCCATGCTTAGCATCCTAGAGCGATACAAGTGGCACCAGTTCAGCGTGGTGACCTCGCAGATCGCTGGCCACGATGACTTCATCCAAGCAGTGAGAGAGAGGATATCGGACATGCAGGACACGTTCAAGTTCACGATCCTGAACGCGATCTTGGTCACAGAGCCCCACGATCTTCTCGAGCTGGTCAACAGCGAGTCGAGAGTGATGCTACTCTACTCGACCCGCGAAGAGGCCATTCACATACTAACGGCCGCGAGGGACTACAAAATTACAGGGGAGAATTACGTGTGGGTGGTAACGCAGAGCGTGATCGAGAACCTGCAGACACCTAGCCAGTTTCCCGTGGGGATGCTCGGTGAGTCATCAGGTTCTTCCTCGCGCTTGAAATTCACTCCGAAAGTTGGAAAGCTTTTTTTTTTCTCTCCGTCAACACGCAAAAGTGACGACGATAACGCGCGACGAACGCGATCGCGCTACTTCTCGTCCCTCGGGCGCGTCGGAAAGTTGTTTGCGAAGTGGAAATTGCGAGGCTTCGAAATTTCCAAGCCCGAAGTCATAGGTAGGGTCTCGTGAGAATTCGCAAGATTCGATGTAATAATAGCACGGGCTATTAGTAACCTCGTCTTGTGGCTCAACTTATCCGCCATTAACATTTCTCTTCTAGCTAATTACTCGAGCGCCGGTTAAAGAAATGCCTTTCACGAAGATCTCAATTTTCTTAATAATAAGGACCAGTCTCGGTAAGACTTCCGTATCCGAGCCTCGTCCGATCTTAATAAAATTTTACTGGTACGTAGCACTTATTAAATGCAGTCGAACGCGATAAGTGCGAATTTAAGGAAACGCTTGGTTTCCGATATATTGTATTTTTAATTACGCTTAATTTTTTAGATTTTTACGTAAAAAAAATACTAAAATTCAAAAATGTTTTGCCGAAATGTTTTATTTTATTAATACCTTGCAAGATTATAAATACTAATTTATCAAAATATCATTAGAATACATATTAAAAACAAGAAATATAGAAAACAATTTTGTGTTTTTTTTGGTAATTATTCACTTATTTAGTTATTCAATTAGATTTAGTAAATGCTACTTACCTGTAAAATTTTATTAAGATCGGACAAGCTTCGGATCCGAAAGTTCAGCCCCAGTCTCTTGACTCGCTCGATAATTGTAGAAGTCCTGGAAATGAGAATCGCCGCTCGAGGAATACTTTGAAATCTTAACGGAGAATCGTTTGCGGTTCGATAAAAGTGGGGAGGCTCGCGCGCATGGTAGGATAGGCACAGTTGAGTAAACGATAACGCGGCGAGAAACTCTCAAGTGAAATTAATTTAAGGCTAGGGCGAGGAGGAGATCGTGAGAGGCAAGCGGAAGGAGGCGAATACGTAATTGACAAGAGATAACGAGGCGGGAGGCAGGAGATAAGGACAGTTACCAGCGGGCAGGACACAAAGACGAAGGAGGTGAGGCTCGAGAATCGAGAGGCAGGTCGTGCGCTCGGAGGCAGGGACGCTCTTCTTAACGTTTCGATCTTCCAATTTTTTTCCGAGAACTGAAGAAGCTCCGGATATAAATTCCATTTTCGAAAAGAGCGTGGGTAAAAGCGGTCGTAAGGCATAAATTGCTGCTTGTCCGAGCTCGAACGTAGAACGAGGGACTAAAATTTAATTAATGCGCTCGCGCGTTGGACGACGAACGAGGTTGGCGAGCTAAAAAAAGGAAAATAATTACTCGGACGACAACGAGCAATATTCTCTACGCGTTATTAATTCTTCGCGTAAGAAAAAGAGAGTACCACGGATCAGCTGAGAAATTCCAGCCCGCAGTCGATAGAGGATCGAACTTTAGCACGGGTAGAGAATTACTCTTACACTTCGTTTGCGAATGCTTGTGAACGCTTCTCTTTTTTCATTTCCCTCTTACGATCACTCTCAAACTGATCGCTCCACGCTTGCTGGTCGTCCGACAACTGTAGTTGAGCGATGCCTGCCCGTTCGTGATCATTTCAACTGGAATAAGAAAGCTCCATCCGAGATGGTGGAGTGGAAACAACGTGGAAAATTCAATTGGAAATTAATTCGACGTGGGTGGTTGGCGTGAGGACCGCGTATCTCGTGGAAAACCAGGGTCGAGTTTAAACTTGTCGGAAACGGATCGTGGGCTCCGGCATCGTGTAGAATCGGGAATCACGCGGGATGGGGCGCGGAAATGAAATTAGGGGAAATTTGCAGTTTTTCTCGGAGAGGGCTCTCGGAACAATTTAGCCTCCCGCGCTTCAACTTCCTAACTACGTTCTCGCCTGCGAGCACGCCCTGCCGTCGAATTACGTGCGCGTAAGCGACGCCGAGAACCAGGCCGCATTACAGCGAGGCGATGTCGTTATCATTGGCGCGAGCTGCGAAAGTGTCCACGAGCTTTGTCAACCTGCCTCTCGCCTGGTAAGCTCGCCTCACCATCTTCGACTCGCGCGCTCTCCTCATTCTCATGTCTTAAACGCGTGCCGTTCACTCTCACCCTCACTTCTTGTCTTGCTGTTTTCTCTCTCTCTCTCTTGCTCCGCTCTCCTTGCTCTTGCCAAAACCTCCTAGCTGCTGCGCACCCGGAAGAACTCAACGCGTTTTCCTATCGGTGGGTATTTTACTATTTCAGTGACGTTGTCGAGATTACTTTTCTTTCTTAAACGATATTTCATTATTGTAAAAATTCTTGCGTTCTTTCGTTCTTTCACATTAGCAGCGACTTGCCTTGCCAGCATCTGTATTTATCGTCTCTCAAATCGAAGATCTCTTGCACGATGAACATCCTCTCTCGTCTCCTCCTCGACAAAATGATTGGGCGAACGAAAGGCATTGGGGAAAAATTGGTTGGAGCATCGCGGAAAATCCGAATTCACATCTCTTTGCCAATTTCCGCCTCGCCTCGCCATGCATGCTTTCGCCTGGAGCGCCCACGCCTTTTGTCGAATGTTTCCTGCCTCTTACCCGGTACCTTCATACGCACCCTTTTGTCCGTTTTCTTACCCCATTCACCGCCCACGAGCCTTATTTCTTCCCGCCTTCTTTCTCACCGACCACGCATTGTCTCTCGTTTGTCCGCTCGTAACGCTCGTCGTGCAATTCTTTTCTTTCAGACTACTATTTCCCGCGTCCCTTCTCCCTTTTAATTCTGCGAATTGCAAAAGGCACGTAGAACGAGCAATAGTAACGCGAATAAACGATGGGCACGCTAATTGCGTAGATTCCAATCTGTTGTAATAACGTTGAGATCACGTGGGAGATTATCGGTACGCCATTATTACCGATTCTATTTCAACGGGATAACTGTACGTCGAATATGTACAAAGCGGACCGCATTTAAATCTTATGAGCGGCGAATTTCAAATTAAACGCGCTGCTTTATCTTTCTAAGATTACAATTTCAATTGATTGGTCAAACGGACAAAATTCGCCGTTTGAACGCGCCGCAATTCAATCTCTGGTTCGCGAAGGATGAATATGGATGGCCTGTAAGCGAAGTTGGTAGTCGCGGGGCATGTAATCACCCTTCGATTTCCCGATGTTCCAGGTTCGCATTTTCCGAATATCTGAATATTTTAGTGGTGCTTGTTGCGCGGTCTCTGATTCGATTAACAAACTCGAAATTAACGGCGGTAGATGTTCGAGAAAGGCGCGCGGTCGAAATTCAACGGACATCTGGAGAACTTTATCCGCTTATTTGCCAAAATCGATAGGCAAATTGAAAGCGAATGTAAGAGGAAAGGCAAACAATGGCGAGAAGAGAGAGAGGCCGATGAAAATTTTCCAATTCGGAAACATTTAACGAGACCGATTAACTCCCGATAAACTGTAAAGCCAATGCGGAAATCAAGGCGATTAATTTCCGATCGATCGTCGTATCGACGGAACTCGGGCGAAGAATCAACGTGGAAATTCCGCGCGTCATTGATTACTTCCTGATTTTGTTGTCGCGAATCAACGTTGCTTACATCGAACGTCCCTGTCTCCCCTTCGTTCGATCGTGATCCGACGAGAGATCGATGGAACATTGTGCTTATTTCTCACCTGCGATATTTTCGTCGCGTGGACATAACCGACTGTACGTGTTGCCTTCCACTTCAGGTGTGCACTTCGACACGAGCAGCGAGAGCCTGGTGAGCGAAATCACGACGGCCATCAAAGTTTACGCGTACGGAGTGGAGGACTTTCTGAATGACCCTAAAAATGCAAACCTCAGCCTGAAAACTCAATTGAGCTGCGAGGGAGCTGGCGAATCACGATGGAATACGGGAGATCTCTTCTTCAAGTGAGTTATCGGAATTCGAAATGGCACGAAAGCAAAGTGCCGAGAGATCGAGGGAAATATCATTTTCCGCGTACACTCCACTGCAGATCTGCAGCTTGACTTTGTAATTTCTTACCAATTTCGCTTTGTTTCTCGAGCTTGTCCCATTTTAAAACCTAACATTGTAATTGGTATAATAATTTGCCGAGCACGAACCGCTTCGCACAAAGATTCCTCTTACGTTTCATCTCACTCTCATTTATTCTCTGCGATTGGCTAGATATTTGAGAAACGTCTCCGTCGAGGGAGACCAAGGCAAACCCAATGTCGAGTTTACTCAAGACGGCGTACTGAAGGCTGCGGAATTGAAAATCATGAACCTGCGGCCCGGGGACAGTAAACAACTCGTGTGGGAAGAGGTGAGTTTATAGATCGGTGCATAATTATAGCGAAAAAATATTCAGTCCTGAGTACGCGAATTATTCCACTAGAATTTCTCTCTCGGATTCTAGTCCGTGTATTAATTCCAAAAACATTATCCACGTTTAATTAATTTTGAAAATTGCACGAGATTAACGGTGCAATTTTCGTGGAATTTTAAATTTGTTCATCGCCGCCTGCTCTTCGTTAACTTCTCACTTACGTGAAGCAAGCGGATCATGGGACTGGTTACTAGAATAAACTCGTTCACGAAACATCTATTACCGACTCTAACCACGTTTGTGGTGCGGATTCGCTGGACCATTATCGCGCGACAACTGCATGAACGGACTCTTATTGCAACTGTGTCGCATGAAACGTGCCGCTAACGATGTTAGCACATTCCCCAGCTTTCCACAATTGCATCCATACTATCGGTTCGCAGAATGCGAAACGTCAACGGAGAAATTCGGAATCCTCGAAACCTCTAATATCTTCCGATAATTGTTGTCACTTTCCATTGTACCACCTATACACACTTAGGAAAATGGTTGCATTCGATCCACGTGTCGCGCGTGGGAAAGCAGAAGGAAAGCAAACTCCACGAGAAAATCAGTGCAATAATTTAGGTTCTATTGGCCGGCTTGGCTAGAGGAGGACACTTATACTGCCCGATTTTACGACAATATTAAATACTTTACGACCCTCTAAAGCAGAAATGAACTCGGACTTTTTCCTAGCATAGCTATGGATGGGCATCGATATAGTCCGATATGGCGCGAATGCAATAAGGCTTTACGATCCGTGATAGAAGAAGAGGAAACGAAATGGGCACGAGGGATGAAAAGCAGACGGGAAATAATTCTTGTCGTTTTTACACAACACATTTGCACGTCTGCCCTTAATATCCTCGAGGCAAAAAAAGAGAAAGCAAGAAATTCTTGGGTAAATACCACGCGATGACCATTGATGGATCACCCGACGATTAACTCGTCCCCAAGGACGACATTTTTATTGTTGTCACGCAACACGGTTATACATCCGGATCAAAAAAAAAAAGATTCTTGGATAAATCACACGCGATGACCGTCGATTGCCAAATCGTGAATACTCGGCAATTATCTCGCCACTCAATTACCCCTTCAACGTAGACACGTAGACTACAACGGGCCGAGCACCAAGCCAAGCTTGAGTAACTCACACGCGATGACCGTCGATTGACAAATCTTGAATAGTCGACAATTATCTCGCCACTCAATTACCCTCTCAACGTAGACACGTAGACTACAACGGGCCGAGCACCAAGCCAAGTTTCAAAACGTGTCAGAAAACCTTAACCCAAGAACGACAGTTGTATCATTGTCGCGCAACACGTTTATACATCTGGATCGAAAAAAAAAAATCTTGAGTAACTCACACGCGATGACCATCGATTGCCAAATCTTGAATACTCGACAATTATCTCGCCACTCGATCACCACGTCAACGGAGACACGTAGACTACCACGTGTCGTCCACCAAAACCAACTTCCAAAACGCGGGGAGAAACTTTAACCCAACAACGAGGCGGAAGCCTGGCGCGAAGTAAGGAACTACCTAACGAGACGAGATTCTGTCTACCCGGTGCTTAACCGTCGCGGCAAACATAACTTCTAATTAACCGAAGACTCCTCGACTATAGGGTGCTACGATGATCAGTGTGCTACGATGTAAACGTTCATAATCGCGTGACGCACAACCCTAGTATTTACTACGCCCTTCTCTCATCTCTTCGGCAGATCGGCGTGTGGAAGTCCTGGCAGAAGGAGGGCCTCGACATCAAGGACATCGTCTGGCCCGGCAACAGCCACACGCCGCCCCAAGGTGTCCCGGAAAAGTTTTATCTCAAGATCACGTTCCTCGAGGAGCCGCCCTACATCAACCTAGCCCCGCCGGATCCGATCACTGGAAAATGCCTGATGGATCGTGGGGTTCACTGCAGAGTCGCCAAAGAATCGGACATGGTCGAGTGAGTTGAGAATCTTCTCGAAAAGTTTCTCTGTTCCGGTGACTTTACCTTTTCCCCTCCACCCTCTCGCGATTTCGCTTGGAATACTCGTAGGAGCCGTTGTCACGGTAAATCGTCCTCAGATTCTTCCTAATAATCTTAAGGATTTTCATTCGAAGCACCGACTGCGGTCGAGCTAATGCCATTGGCCGAATTGCATTCGGAATTATAGGGATTACAGTTATTGCGAGTGGAGCAGGAACGAGAACAGGATCCGAGGAATTATTTTATATTCCAGGATAGACATTCAGTCGGCGCAGAAGAACGAGAGTTTCTACCAGTGCTGCAGCGGATTTTGCATCGATCTTTTGCAAAAGTTTTCCGAAGAGATTGGATTCACATACGAGTTGGTCAGAGTGGAGGATGGCAAGTGGGGAACGCTCGAGGTAAGAAACGACGAGAGTCGGATAATTAAGTTTCTCGAAATTCTTATAACAAATTCTTATACCGTTTGCTCGATCGCTTGGCAGAACGGAAAGTGGAACGGTCTCATAGCGGATCTGGTGAATAGAAAAACGGACATGGTGATGACGTCACTAATGATCAACTCCGAAAGAGAAGCCGTGGTAGATTTTACCATACCGTATATGGAGACTGGAATCGCCATTGTAGTGGCCAAGAGGACCGGTATTATATCGCCAACCGCATTTTTAGGTGAGTTCATTCGAATGGGCTGTATTCGAGCGAGTAACGTGACTGGTGGTAAAATTCGTCGACGCTCGAATTTCGAATTTGGGCGTGTAAAAGGGATTACAGAGGTCCCAGAGGGCGAGCATAAAATATTCGTGCGAATGTCCATTGAAAAAAATGTTCGTCTCGGACCTGAGGATTTTTTGAAAATCTGTAGCTAATTCTACGATGATGTTTTTCAGAACCTTTCGATACCGCATCGTGGATGCTCGTTGGAATCGTCGCGATACACGCCGCCACCATTATGATACTATTCTTCGAGTGGTTGTCGCCATCGGGTTTCGACATGAAGGTAAACCCTTCAGACGCTGCGCAGAAACCGGTACCTTTAATTTCGCTTCTTATGGTGTATACTTTTGCACTCCTTTTAGATAGCATCACGGTAGCGCATGTCGGTCGACGATTGTCGCCGTCTTGCGTAGTAGTCTGTGAATGCGCATGCTGAAAGAGAAGAAATGAACGAATGATAATTAGCGAAGCACTTAAATACATATTTTCTCTTCTTTGCACATAACACGAGATACTTGAATTTAATGGTATACCTAATTAAAGTATACGTCACGCCTTGTAATAACAACGAATGAGTATGTACGTGGGCGAATGTGAAACTGTTTGCATTCTCTAATGGGTAGTACTAGTTTTGTGTTTTGCATTTACTCACTCAATTGCTCGTCCTCGTAGATGAGAAACGGGACGCACTAGTAGATTGTCTGCCTGTTCTCGCACCCCTATCGTTACGCTTAACTTATCGAATAAATGCGAAACGAAGTACAGCCGCTTCCAATTCTACTTTCTTTCGTCGCAGAAGAATCCGTCGCCGAATCATCGTTTCTCCTTCTGCCGTACTTACTGGCTGGTCTGGGCGGTATTATTTCAAGCTGCCGTCCACATAGATTCACCCAGAGGATTCACAGCCAGGTCAGTATTTTTCGATCTCATTTCTTGCTTCTTATTTTCCTCTTGCGCCGTCGAAAATAGCAGAGTCACTTTCCAACGGTAATCGAGCCTGGTCAAACTCGCTGACTCCTAATCGAATGTCCCTGTGACGTGTTTTTTTGCGAACTGCTTCTGGGACAGCAGAATCTTAAGATGTTTTTTGCAAGTCGAAGGTTCTTTATTTCTATCCGATGAAATATTGGCAAAGTATCAGGGGTCTCATTACTCTTTTCTCCTCGACGATGTTTCTAACTTAGTCCACGATATTTTTACAGATTTATGACGAACGTTTGGGCACTGTTCGCCGTGGTGTTTCTCGCCATTTACACTGCCAATTTGGCCGCTTTCATGATAACGAGAGAAGAATTTCACGAGTTCTCCGGCGTGGACGATCATAGACTGGCGAAGCCGTGGTCGCACAAGCCCATGTTCAAATTCGGTACCATTCCATGGAGTCACACTGACAGCACGTTGGCAAAGTACTTTAAAGAAATGCACGCCTACATGAAGACCTTCAATAAGAGCAGCGTGACAGAGGGTATTGAAGCTGTTATCAGTGGGTGAGTTGAAGAGCGCATTTAATTATTTCGATTTCAATCGTTAATGACAATCTCAATAGACGAGCTCTTAAAAAATCGAAAATGATTTCATACAGTTAGTGAATCGAAACTGCGTCACTCGATATAACAGTTCCCTTCGCACGTGAAAATGTGTGGGTCAGCGTCGATACGAAAGCAGTTCTACTTTATCTCCTGAAAACTTTACATCTCCCGCAGGAAAACGGTAGCCCGTAAAGAAAGAGCCATTTGACGTAAAAAAAATTGAACAATCCCATAGGTCCTCCGATATGGTCCGTAAAAGTTTATCGGTGCCGGTCAAGCTCCTATTGGTGCTGGCCAATAAACTGCATCGAAGATTTAAGGGTTCTCACGACGTTGGCTACGACCTGAGGAGATTTCGATGGAAATTTTCCAGAAAACGAAATTTCAGACAATCGAGACTCTTAGGTTCTCTACAACAGTTTTTTCATTCCTTAAATGGCTACGAAATTTGGCTAAAGAAGTGAATCCGATCGGATGAGATCGATAAAACTCCCAATGTCCATTGCGATTTCTCAAATTTGGTTCCTCGAGCTCGTTCCACTTTTCGTGACACTGCCATTTTTATTTTTCAGAGACATGGACGCCTTTATATACGACGGAACGGTGCTGGATTATTTGGTGGCCCAGGACGAGGACTGTCGTCTATTGACCGTTGGCTCTTGGTACGCGATGACTGGCTATGGCCTCGCCTTCTCGAGAAACTCCAAATACCTTCAAATGTTCAACAAACGACTATTGGATTACAGAGACAACGGTAGGAGAATTCTGCTTGTTAACGTATCTCTCAATGAGTTTGCTAAATTCAAATTGTCTTTCAATTGAAATTTGCATCTCTTGAACGCAGGGGACTTGGAGCGCCTTAGAAGGTACTGGATGACGGGCACGTGTAAACCTGGCAAGGAAGTTCAAAAGAGTAGCGATCCACTGGCCTTGGAGCAGTTCTTGAGCGCTTTCCTCCTGCTGATGATGGGAATCTTGTTGGCTGCCGCGTTCCTTCTTCTTGAGCACCTCTACTTCAAATACGTCAGGCAGCACTTGGCAAAGAGCGACGGGGGAGGCTGCTGTGCCCTTTTCAGTTTGGTAAGCCTCGATCCAAATATATTAATTTCATAAACGTACACGTGACGAACTTTAGTCCAAAATCGCTCGTACATTGGAAACATTTGTCTTCCGCTTAATTTCAAAATTGGGTTAACAATGCAACCTTTAAAATTATTTTACATTTATTTTGCTACGCGTTTGGAAGCTAGTCCTCGATTAAGGATCACTTTCTTAATATGTAAAACTAAATTAACTTAATCTCGAGTAATTCATTTATTAATATCCAGAGCATGGGTAAGTCCCTGACCTTTCGAGGCGCGGTGTACGAGGCCCAAGACATGCTCAGGCAGCACAGGTGTCGCGATCCAATTTGCGACACTCACTTATGGAAAGTGAAACACGAGCTGGACATGGCAAAAATCAGGATAAGACAGCTTCAGAAGGATCTCGAGGCACACGGCATAAAACCCAGTCAAACCAAGTAAGCTGCTGTCATCTTCGCGCGACCTCGTCTCGTCCCCATCCGTTCCTTCTCTAAAATTCTCGCACCAGATATTTAATGCGTTGCATAGCCAAAAAGCGAAGGAAAAGAAGTTCTCGCATTACACTAAGTCGAGAGGATCACACGAATTGTGGGCCGTCTCAGTGTATTCTACTGGGGCACTTCGAACCAGGCGCCACGAGGAAAACTTTCTCATCGTGCGTTCTCGTATCAGCCATCGAACCATTAAAGGAATAAAAGGGAAAAGGCCAAAAAGGGAGTAGTAAGAGACAACGAGCAAAAGAGGCGAGAGTCACTCAGGGCCCCTTCGAAGCGATGAGAAACTTTTTCAAGTGAACGCCAGTGCTTGTTTGCTGATAGCAGTAAGGGGTCTCATTGTTGGAAGATATTCTCCTCCCCTAAGGCTCCCTCGTACCGAGACCTCAAAAGCGGCATCGAGCCCGTGAAAAAAAAAAAAAGAAAGACAGAAGTGATTTACGCATGAACGCTGCTTAAGTAATTTTATCTCTTGAATCGTAAGTTTCGCTGAGTTTCTCGCCTACATCGTGTCGCACGCAAGACAGTGTGAAATCGTGGAAATTTGTTACTGAATTTTAAAGGAATATTCTTGTGATTCGTTGTGTAGTGTGCGAGACGATCGTTAAAAATGAGATTATTACGTGATGTCACACGGAGCCTTGCCCGCACAGCATGCACTCACCTACCGACATTTTAAAAAGCGCACACGCGTGATATTAAATACACGAGCGTATTTTATTTCACGCGTGTACGCTCCCGCGTGCGTAGAAGTAGTTACATTTATACGCTCACGATCCTATGTGTTCCTTTTCTTTAAATTATGCGAGTCGTTACATTTTGTCTTTGTTCACGCATAAAGGCCGCGACGAGCGCGCGGAGCAGCGGCTGTGAGTAGCCAGTTGATTTAAAAAAAGGGGGAGAGAGAGAGAGAGAGAGAAGGAGAGTGGGGGAAAAAGATGATACTACGAGGAGGGAGAGAATGGTGAAACTATTGAACGCGCGGAACGAAGTAGGGAGGATTGTGGTCTACTCGAGGGGGTAGAGATGGAAAAGGGTGGAAAACGAAATCTCGAAGAATCTCAAAGAGCCGTTCCATTTGTCGACCGTCCGTTACTTCCCTCTACGTTTCTTGCGAGATACCCAGTGGATGTTGGCAGGATTGAATTGGCCAATATTCAATATAGCTCGCCGAATTGTTTTCTTACCCGTGGTAGTGTCCCATTTCACTGTTTTCGCCTTGGCAGGCAACTTTTTCGCCTCACCAAGCACTTTTGACGTCGGATAAGTCCGGAGAAGATTGCAAAGAGATGGTAAAAAGGAGAATAACAAGATGAGCTCCGAGTGCTCGCTCGTTCTTTCAGAATGCATTAGTAAAGTAACATAATTTTCCACATGCATGCGAAAAACCACAAATCTCAAATAATATCCGTAAGATCCGATCAATTTTATTTCGCGCCCGGTTGAATTAAATTTATTATAAACTTTATGAATTTTTTCCCATGTCTAAAGAGGATTTCGGTGCAGAGATATTCATTTTTAAAATTAATTCCGAGAGTATCTTACGCGGGAGTGCTAGTTCGGAAATTTGTCGATAGGCGGCAGCATTAAATTTCAATAATAATGGTCGTCTGATCACGTGGCTGATCCACTCACCGAGCAAACGCAAACCTGTCGGGCCTCTCCATGTGCGACGTGATAGCGTTCTTTGCGCATATCCACTGCGCATAATACGTGCACGCGCATGCGCGCATGGCTCCGAGTCATTGACCCCGAGCAAAATGAAGTATATGAATATCACGCGGTAAAATTTAAACGCTTATATTTCCGCCAAAAATGCTCATATCGACGTGGAACAAAAACGACAATAATTTGCATTGCATCCTCTATGATCCGAACATCGTAAAATAATAGTTTGAATATTTTTTCACCGTGACATTTCGTGTCACGTCTGTGGCACAAAAGGATAAAGATTCTTCGAGATATCGCTGAAAAGGAATGGATCAGTCTCTCGAGGGGAATAATGTTGACGGTACTTGGGCGACAGAAAAAAAAGTCCCGGCACATATCGACGTCGGCTTTTTTAAAGGAGGAAAACCGGAACCTTCTACTGGTGGCGAAGATGCTTTCAAAGCTCGGATCGCCAATCACAGCTGGAGACGTTGGCGGTGGAAGCTCCGCATCCGCTACCATACTTTGATTCGTAAGTCCGCAAATGCCCAAACCATGTAAGAACGGCCAGTGACGTAGGAACTCTGGTGAACGATTTCAGTTGTTTTATTCCTCTCCCCCCGGAGCCCTTTCGAATAACTTTTTTAGTCTGTCAATCTCATAGAAATTCGAATAACGCGACAGAGTCGGTATAATTTGAATTGTCCGTGCGAAATTTTTAAAATAAAGTTCCAGTATTTTAGAAGTAATTCGTACATTGAGAAACATCTCAAAATTGAACACATACAAATACGTGAGTGTCTTAAATCATGTGGCAATAGTGAAAGCTCGTAAAATATCTAGTACGTAGCAACGTAGGTGTGAGATTGAAATGAGATTCCTAGATTTGTTACCAGTAATGTAGAGTCATGATCGAGTAGAATTAATTACCATCGTGCAGCTGTCGATTGCCAAATTTCCATTTGAAATCTACCAATGAGAACACAACATCCTGCCAAAGTAGGAAACGTTCCTACGTTACTGCGATCGGTCTCAGAGCGTGTAGTAAGATGTGAAGAAAGAAACGTTCTCGTAAAGAAAAAAAGATACCTATGCATTTTTAATTGTCAAGAGGTGGTCACGAAGTAACTACATTTCTGAGACGCGCACGATCCCGCGAAGCTCCTTAAAATTCACACAAGCTCTTCCATTCTCATTCCCGTATCCACTTATGCTATTCTGAATTATTAACTTTAACACGCTATACTGTGCTCATCATTGTGAAAGTTGTGTGATCGTTGTGAAAAGTGAGCGTCACGTGGATCGCACATTATCCGCACATTATTAATTCCATAGTATCCCAATTATTATCGTAGATCACTTCGCTTGTAGTGATTACGTAATTACGCACATATGGCTAAAAATTTTTATGCGCATTAATTCGTATCGATCACGTATACGTATATCTATATATCTATCTACGTGGAATTATAAATTTCTTAATATGCTCGAAAGCATGGCATGCATGTTCACGAGAGTGAATTCCCTTTTTTTAACGAGATTCGGAGAAGAGATTTTGCGTTTGGGAAAAATTTCAATATTTAAGGCTAATCAATTTTACCACGTTTACGTACGTGGAGATGGACGATTTTGCAGGGTGAAATACGATCCAATGGGATCGCAGAATGAGTGATCCGTGAAAGTCTGCGGAAGACCGAAGAGAAATGATAGAGCATGGTCGATTTTTAAAATATCAGTGATGCCTACGATCGAAACAATTGACTTGCTCGTCGTTGCATCTGGCTTCATTAAATCTTCATATCTTTTCACTTAGGTTCATCAACGCGGTCGAAGTTTCTAGACCAAGGGACATGACTAGAAATCACGTGGTCAGTACAGAATATTCCGAGAGCTTTCTGCCAACCGAAATTTACAGGTACGAAAAGCAATGCGAATATTCGAAAAATACCATAAATGTATTAACTCCTTGCCCTACGATTTATCTCACTACGATACGAACCACAATCGACAATGAGGCATCCGGTAACGATAACACGTTTGGCCCTGTAGATAAATTTATATAATTAGTCCGATTCCGTCACCACGAGTAGTTTTACACGATATCGTAGGTGAAAGGGTTAAGGAAAAATAGATTAATTCTCGTATACGACGAATATTTATGTTCACAGAAAACTAATTTGCATATGTAAAGCGCACGTTAACTCACGCGTACTATAAATATCCTTGTGTCTGCAAAAAAGTTAATTTGTATGCGATTACGTGCACGATGAATGTTTCAGTTTGCGAAACGATAAGAAATGTTCTCGCTTTTGCGTAGGATCCCGGACGACGAGACGGTGAGAATGGAAATCGCCGAGATGGAAACAGTTCTGTGATCTTAGATGCTTGGCTCTGAATCGCCCATCCTCAGAAACGATAGAAGCAGCACGAGTGATCGCTCCGAGATTGTCAAACACCTCGGCACACTCGTGGGGTGAAACGAAGCTCGTGAGATAATGGATCCTCGATAGATCCATGGGAGAGGAAAAATGTGCGAGGAGGCATGGTGAAATGAGGGAAGGACGTTCAGTGCCTACCGTTCGTTGAAAATCGACGTTCGTCGAGAAGATCCGATGGAACACCGATTGGTAAATCGTCGTTGAATATTTCCACCGGCTCGCTGAGCGACCAAGGGTGCCCTTCAAATGCCCCGCCAACCACAAACTCAAGATCTCGTCTCAATTCAAGAGCCACGAACTACACGGAGACGAGGAGAAACTCCAAGAAGAGAAAGAAGAAGTGAAAGAGAGAAGTGGACGTAAATTTTTGACATTTGTAGATTCCTGCTCGCGAGAGGAGGAAACTCGGCGAGTTTCCGATCGAGCAAGCTACTTACCATTACTACTACTATTGCTAATACTAATACTCCTACTATCGCTACTACTAGACTCTTAACGACGCACGCGAAAGAAAAGATTCGATACCATTGAAATGATTCTAAAGAAAAACTTTTTCTCTACTGATCGGCTGTCGGTTCTCGCGGCGAGCGGAAAATCTCGAGTAGACGGGTTAACAGAGGAGATTGAGAAATTCTGAAGTGAGAGAATGATAGTCGATGACGTTTTTATCGGGAAGGGATGAAGAGAGAGAAAGGGACACCGCTCGTCGCCATCCAATTTGTGCCTACGACCGCGTTAAACTCCACTCGAGAGGAAAACGAGTCCGGCTCCGCTCACGGGAGAGAGTCCAATTGGAAAATCGTAGTTTCCCTTTTTCACGCGAATCTCGAGGCGAGTCGGCGAACTAATCAACTGCCAGGAAGCGATCGAGAAGTTTAGGCGTCCCGTGTCGGCAAATTCTCCTCGAACGAAAACTTTCCTCTGTTCTTTTCCGGTGGGAGAATCCCACGGACGAAGCACAGAGGCGAGAAAGAAAAAAACTGCGCGCGGGTAATTTTGAATTTCCATGTGATTAGTAGTCGAGCGTATTCGAGCCAGGGTCGAGCCAAGCCACTCCAGGAGCGCGCAAATTTTTCATTGGACACAAAAATGAGGAGTAATAGGTACACTCGGAAAAACACTACCCCCTCGAGTGGCTCGGTCGAGCACCGGGGGTAGGCCGAATACATTCACGATCGTTCATTTCGCCGATAACAAGGAAGATTCCGTTTACGCGGATAATTCTAATCGTGAAGCTGGTTAGCGGGGGAAGCGTCAATGTGTATGATACGGGATATAATTAATAATATTTAAATGTGTGTGTCCTATAATGTTACTGTGCATCCTCAAGCGCGAAGAGACGCATGGGCGTAAAAGTACACACATACACATTGGTACGCGCACGAAGGTACATTCACGCATACATACACGCACACCCACGTACACGGAAGAGGGCATAACAGAGACACAGCAACTACAGTTTCTACGCGTTAAGTATATCGTGGTCAACAATGAGATATTCTAAACTAACTTTGAGGACGTCATATGCTCAAAAAATCGTAAGTGTAACGGATCGTCGACGTAGAGAGCGAGCGAGCGCATCGCGGAGTGCCAGTTGTCGCGTAACGAATTTCGAAAGGTTTCACGATGAAGAAGGTGAAGCTGAAAAAAAGAAAATTGAAACAATGCAAAATCTTAGAGCTAGCCCTACAATAAGGCGGGTGCGCCACGAAGCGAGGAGGCACTCTCGGAAGTTCCTCGAATCGTCCTGAGTATCGAAACGATTATTGCGCGAACGAGAACTCGAAGCAAGGACGTTAATTTTGCAAATTCATGAACCGAGTGAAAATAAAATATTTATTTACTCGTCGAGATATCAACTCGCACCGCCCCACTTTCAAGCGCGTCTTTTTTCGGCAAAGCGGAAGGGAGCTATGGACGAACGTGTTTTATAACGCATCACAGTGCCTGAGACTCGGTGAGAAAAAAGAAAAAAAGAACCCGCGTAAAAATTGCGATTCGTAGCGAAAGATATTTTCTAGCGTAAATGAGAGAAAAGATAAAAAAGGCAGATTACGACGAAGCCGCGCGCACACACACAGACACACGCATACAGGACACGTTTCAAATGTCGCGCCGCATTTTCCTTCGGGCGTTCTGGCACTCCGCGTTCCCCGCGAGCACATAGGCCAATCCTTTAAGAGATAACGAAAACCGAGATAATTCTTAAGCCATAAGCAATTATCGTGTGTGTAGGATACAGAGATAAGATAGTCCGTATTGAGAAAAAAAAAAGTGAAGAAATAATACGTTTGTCAGACCACGCAGTCCCCGGGACGAACTCCAAAGCCCAAATCTAATGCAAATCTAATTGAAATTTAGCATGGATCTAATCCAGATCCAAAACCACCACATCCGATTTTGTCCACTTACTGCGAGGTATCGCTATAAAGGACAATACTAACAAGTAACACTACCCAAGTGTCACTCACCGATCGGAATGAAACTTTGCACACTTATAAAGTGTCGAAAAATATTGAACACATATTTTTTTATTTTTCCCCAAAACGCTTTTTAACCCTTTAAATGTTGCAAACAAACAGCACTCTGGGTAAAGAATGCGTCGAGGCAAAGTAACTCTGATGATCACAAAACTCGATATTCTCAGGTCTTTTGGGTTGCTAAATCCGAATATGATACATTTCAAATAAGCCAGATAAGTGTGCCACACTTGTTGATTGGTGTTTTAAGAATGCTGGAATGGACTGTAATTTGTGCAGTAAAATTGCAGTAATTAAATGCGCTTGGTGTACAAAATCTCTCTGCATACAGCACTTTTTTGCAATACAGGACGGAAATTTGCCACATTATTGCCATATATATGTGAAATAATCATTTTTCTTGTTCAGGTTATTTTTCTTTCCTACTAGATTTGATCTCGCATTTGATGGCCACATTGACTAAATTATTTCCTTTATACATCGACGTACAGCATATCTTGCCTTTATTGGTTGTGTAGACTTTCAATCTTGTCTTCATTGGTTGGATAAATTCTCACAATCAGTATCCTTTTTAGAATTTTAGTATCGTAATCGGTTTTAACGAACCCAAAAATCTTATAATACCGAGTTTCGTGAAAATACATGTTGATTTTTCAAAATTGGTGTCCGCCATATTGGGATCGCCAGTTTAAATGTTTAAATTTTGATATCATATTCGGATTTGGCAACCCAAAAAACCTTAGAATACCGAGTTTTGTGATCATCAGAGTTACTTTCCCTCAACGCATTCTTTACCCAGAGTGCAGTTTGTTTGCAACATTTAAAGGGTTTAAAAGCGTTTTGGGGAAAAATAAAAAAATACGTGTCCAATATTTTTCGATACTTTATAAGTGTGCAAAGTTTCATTTCGATCGGTGAGTGACACTTGGGTAGTGTTACTTGTAAGATGAACGAATTATTTTATCCGCTTCTCAGCTCCCAATCCTCGATTTTGAAAATAGAGAAACAACACCACCACACGGCACTTCTTTCTAACCACTTGGAAGGAGAAACGCTTATTTACCTTTCTGTCGTGCTTTTTGTGGCTTGATCCACGCGCCAGTGGTACACCCACCGGAGCGAATAAAATCAATAATAGGTTCGAGAGAAGGATTAACAAGACGAAGAGTGAAATTATCGCGCGAAAGCTCGCATTTATTCTCCCGTTGTGCTTCTTGTGGCTTACGGTAGTCGTTAAGTACCTCGAAGGAAAGTGCGTGAAAAGAGTGTTTCGCGTCGCAGCTCAGCCCAATTATTCCTCCCCGTAAAGAACTAACAATCCCCCTGAAAAAAGCGTGAACATCGAATTTGCGAAACAAAAGTCTCGTATCTTTAAAAAAGGGAGAGAGAGAGAGAAAAGGAAGAATCACAAAGGAAAACGAAAGCAGGACGAAGCAATTTTCAACCCGCTCTCGTTTCGACTCCACTCCTACCGAATCTCTCCACGAAATCGAAACTGCTACCGCGACTACTCGCTATCCATTAATTATCGTTATTATTATCATTATTATTATTACTACTACGATTGTCATTAATTGTTGTGAGATTACGCGCGTGAGACAGTAGTAGAGAACTTGGAACGCGTAGATTACGTACGTGGACCCACGTGGGGGGAAGATTTTTTGGTAAATCACAAGTTGTTACTGTTGTTGTTAAAGATAAAGAAAAAAAAAAGGGGGAGAAGTGAAGTGTAGCTTGTTAAAACGGAGAAATTAGGTAATTATCTCTGGAGACATCCCCGACGACATTTTGGGACTTCGACGAGGCGCGTCTACTTTGCGATTCGTGAGATCCTCGAGAGTACGAATATCGACAGTGCGTCGATGTTTCTCGTACCAGTCGTTCCGATCTTCACCGATTTCCATTCGAGCCGAGGTCCGCTTCTTCCGCTCGACCGAGACTCTTTCCTCCAACTTCCTCCTTCCATCTGTCACCTGGTGCGCAGAAGAACCCAAAGAAACAGACAATTGCAAAAAGATTCCTGGGAGAGTATCGAGAACATTGGAAAATTTCGTCGTTAGATTTTTTAAAACACCCATTCCTCACTCCCCAACATTCTCCTCCCCCTTTATTCGGCATAACGAGGTGTCCCGTTAATGATGGATTCTGAATCATACAACGACAAGATAAGGATAAGATAAAAGAGACGGGACGCACCTCTCGAGAACGCCAAGTATACATATAATTGTACGTACTCTCTATAGCATTGTGTAAGATCGACGAAATGAATTCCCCGCCCCCTTGTACCTGCGAGCACGCGGAAGGATCTCCTTTTTTAAAGCGCAGAAAGCGAGAGAGAGAGAGAGATAAAGAAAGAAAGAAGAGATCGGTAGTAATACAAATGGGATGCAGGAGAAGATGGAACATGCGGAATGAATGAGTCTTTGGGACCCTCTCCTCCTGCATTCCACCGAGAGAGATCGCGAGACGTTTCGTTAGCTAATTGTGAAGTGTGATAGGTTATCGCTGGAAATCGATCCTTCGTACTAATAACAATATACATTTCCAGCACTGCCTATATTTGAATATTAAAGTCGATTAAGTAACGAGTAAGTTTACATACCCGCAAATATGGAATATAATATACGTGTGTGTCCGCTAATAAAAGTCGTTTAAAGTAACGGAAAGTGCGCGCGCGTCAGTGTGTTCGTAGTGTTCCGAGAGAGTTCGTGGGTGAAAGAACGTGTGCGTGTGAGTCAGAATAAGAAAAAGGGACAGAAAAGAATGGTGACTTAACGGGGGCGAGTGCGCGTTTAGGGTGGTAGATGAAAAAGGGCGCGAACGACGATTGAAGCGTTTAGCGAGCAGCGAAAGGAGAAAAGATGTAATATGTATATGTTACGTTACTTCATTAATTTTATACGTAAATACAAATACAATATATTACGGACCCTGTGCCGAATGTAATGTTGCCGCGGTTCGTCTTGTCGCTTCGATTTATTCACGAGAATGGGGAGAGTAAATTCTTTCGGTGGTCGTGTTGGTAAAGCAGGGGTGGAATACCCTGGAATACCGTGGTAGACCACGATGGTATAAAATCCTGACGTACCGTCGGACCATCCCTGATTTACCACCGATCCCAACATTTATAAACTTCCATACCAACCACCGTTGGTCCACGAAGCCGTATTTCACGATCAATTTACGAACGAATGATAATTTACACGAGCGCGCCCGTAATCGTGCGAATTTCGCGGGGCGGTTTGTATCACGAAGATTAATAGTTCGCATCCTGCACCGAGTGAAACCAAATTCGGTTTACATTACGCAACCGACAACGGCATAACGAGCCACTGATATAATCAACGACTTGCGCTTCATCAACGGTAATCCAATATTTACGAGCCATCTGGACCAACAAGTGCGCACTCGCGGTTCCATATCTCTCGTGACACGAATGAACAAGCGAAGCAATAAATTTGCAATTGGCATTGGTATTTCTCGAAATTCTTCGCTTCTTTCAAATTCACGTCTTGTCGCTGATTCGCATCCGTCGACGGATATTCGTCGATAATTTAAAGCGACGAGTTTCGCGAATCGAGGGACGATTTACTGCCACGACATTACAAATCGGTGATGCGCGATGCATTACGAACTAAGTCCGTACAGCCGTGTGTATACATGTAAATAAAGAAGAAGGCCTTCTCGTGCCGCCGACACTCACCTCGTCTTCCCTCGTCGTTTTCACGTCCGGGGTGGACGGAAAACCCTAAGCTTACAGTAGTCGAGAGCAGCAGGACGCCATCGAAATCCTCGTGAATGTCTCGCAACGAGAGAGAAAGAGAGAGAGAGAGAGAGAGAGAGAGGAGGGATGAGAATGAGAATTCGCGGACTGGGAAGGGAGAAGAAATGTTCGTCGTGTTCGCGAGCTTCCACGCGACCGACGGGGCGCATCGAAGCGGATTACTGTTTGTAACTGTTTAATAGGCAATCATGGAGAGGATGATCATCGGAGAGATGAGAGGAGGAGAACTTTTTCGACGAGCGTGTCCACTCCGTGCGAAGGTGGAACAGGCCAAGTCTAACGTCGCGAATCTCGCGAGGAACCTACCGTGGCGCGTGATTGTATGTTATTTAAAATAAAGAATATTGTTGTTTTATATATAACATTGAGATGTTTCTCTGACATTGTGTTCGACGATCCTCGCCATCATTCTCCGTGGTATTTGGACCGATGGAATTGTCTCGTGACACCTTGATTTGTTTATTGTTCACGCGAGTAAGGAGACTAATGATAAGTTATTATTCGATACGTTACAAAAAACGAGAAGCAAAGTGACTACCAGGTCGTCGAGAATCGAGATTCCAGAGGCAACACCGTTCGAAAACATAGGTTTCTTATCGGTCTAACTGCTGACTGCACGACGTAGGACGAGAGGACACCTGAGTTGGCAGTCCAGGAACACACGGTGCGATGTGTCTCGAGCTAGAAGTGTCAGCGCATTCCCTGGCGCTTGTATTACTAACGCGTTAGTTCCGTTTGGTCTTTAATCCTCGTGCACGATGCAGACAAAGACTCAATGCACTTAATGTGAGTAATGAATACTTAAGGGAATATTAAAGAAGGCATTTTACGCGCGCGGATTATAAACCCCATTTCTCATTTAGCACGAGTCAGCCCACTCGCACGAGATCGACCCACACGATGTTTAGATTAATATAACAATTTCACGAGTATGTGGGACGAAGCGTATCACGTGGGTGTATTTCGGTCTCTTACTACGTACATTATTAATAACATTTTCACCCTCCGGAAAAAAGAAACGCTCTTAAATTGGAAATCTAGAGATACGATTTATTCGAAGAGAACACGAAGAAAGAATTTAACGTAAGTTTGCGAAGTAAGTGGCAATTGCGAACGACACGTTCGAATTTAAGCTATCACTTTTATTGACACTGTCACGACGGGTACATTATGATGGTCAGGATGCCCTGTAACATCATGCCCAAACAGAAGTTGATGGTCTTGATGGTGAGTTCGTTGGCAGTGCCCGTGCCGGTGTTGCAGAGTGATTTCTCGCAACAGGCCGTACAGGCGTAGAGCTTGGTGCGTTCGCCTATCACGATGCAGCCTGGCTCGCATTTGACAGCGCAATTGCGCTCCATCGACCACATCTGCGGACTCGAAGTCGAATTTTCGGTACTGGTCGTGTAGGAGAACCTCTTCACCTACGAAGAATAAAAGTCATTGAGATTCTCATTAGAGAAAAGGAAAAGGAAAAATTCTCACAGCATTATTTCCATCCGTGTAAATGATCGAAGAGAAATGCGAGAAATCATCGTGCAAATGGTTATCGTCAGTTATGCGCACGTCGCAACTGGTTCCGCTTAAACGGCCGTCACGTATAATTGACTTTAATCGTAAATATTTTATCTGTCTGCTTACCATGCATATCCTCTTATCGTCGTCGCATTTTTGTACGAAGGAACTGTAATTGCCCCTAAGCTCGTAACATTGATCTCCGTCCTCCATCGTGTCGCAATGGTAGCACGTTAAATTGTTTGGCCTTTCGGAAGCTGCGTGGGTTCGATGTTCCTTGGACATGAGCTGGCCTGTGGATCGAATCAAAGTAGCACGTGCTGAAGTAAAGTGATCGATTGCGTGCAGCGAATTTGATCGTGGCTGCGGAAAGTTTTAACGACACAATGGGTACAAAGTGAACGGGGTCAGAGTAGAGCTAGGTAGACACGAGTCGGCCTGTTGATTATTGGACATCCCACGTGCGACCCAATGTACTTCCTACGCCCTGTTCACACCTGTCATTACTGTCAAACCAACAACTACGAAGGACAAACGACTTGAGCTTTCATCGACAGCCAGAAGCACGAGGGTCAAGCTTGGAATTCTAAATGAGAACGAGCGTGTTACTTTGAGTTACGGAGAGAAGTAGGGAGTTGGAGAAAGAGAAAGAGAGAATTAATGGGATAAATAGATAGAGAGAATGCGAAGGAGAGAGAAAAGTAGGACGGATGAAAATACTTGGCAGACGAACGGATCAGACCGAATGTAAATAAATAGTCGAATTCCAGACGTCTCGCACGGCAAACGAATAAGCCACCGCGGATATCGATGACATTGGCCCATATACGATACGGGCTTCGAGGACAGAAATAAGAGTCTATCTACTAAATTGGAAAGTCGTCAAAGTAAAAACAATCTCTCTCTCCCAGGTCCGTAGCTAACCAAAATCTCCCCCTGCTTTTACCTACTTAATCGTGTTTACTTATTCGTTTATTATTATACTAATTTACCGCGTGTGGGTGTAATTGATCGGCGGGCGGGGCCAAACATCACTCCCCACTAATAATTCAACAATTATAACCTTATTTTAATATGACTACCTGCTCAATTTACTCAACAGAATCTCTTAAAAACTGAACAAATCCAAAATTCTATCCAAAATTTTCATGTGACCAAAGAGAGTTTGTACTCAGCCCCACCAGCTTTCTCCCAAACGTAAACAAGCCCATTGCCGACCCATTGGACGGTACCATTGAGCCAACTAGCAAAAATCCTCCAGCATCCTGGCTGAGAATCACTCTTGAAACCTCCCCCCCAAAAAAAGATCCTGGAGGACAGCTTACCATCGGAGAGAGTAATCGCCGTGATTACAAGTAGGAAGCACGTGACAATAGCACCGATCACCGCGTCCATGATCACATCGACCTTCCTCTTCCTTCTGCCTTCCTCAGCAGCAGCAGTAGCAGCCGCATCAAAGCCTCCTCCTCCTCATGCGGCGAATCTCTCGAGCGAACTGAACGTCGGTGGAGCACGATAACCCATCGCAAACGATTTCCACGCCTCTCTCGCGCCACGATCAGCACCACACCTCGCAAACCAGATGGACTTGGCGCGTGGTGTCACACGGTGTTCTCGACGTTCCGAGAACGTGCGCGCTCTTTGGGCGCGAGTATATCGTCGACGTCCACTGGGCACCACCATGTTGCCGAGGAGGGACGCGACGCCTGCGCCGTCGCGACACTCAGGAAGAGAGAAGGAGAGAAAGAGAGAGAGAGAGAGAGAGAGAAGGGTGGATGTTCCAGAAACCTCGAAACGCCGAAATCGATATCAGCACGAGAGTGCCAGGCGAATGTTACGTCCATCCGTCCATCCGGTCCCTTCGTCGCGCCGGGACGAAAGGTTTGACGTCATGAGCGACGCTGCGCGCCGCTCTTCAGAGCCTGCCGGTGGCGTCGTCGGTGGCGCCTCGACCGAAAAGATAAAGGAAACTTGGACCGCGCAAATAAACATTTCGCGGCAATTAGCGAGGTATTCGATTATCAGGGTTGTTCCTATTGGTTGGTAAGACGACAGCCCTGCTGGATGAGCAAGGGTGCCAGTTAATTGGCACTCGCGACCCAACAACTGCGTAACGTCGGATTCTCTCTAGATTGGGGGTTGAAAATTGAGAAAGGTCACGAGAGAAGGTAGTAAGGGGCTTCACGATGATCGGTGGAGAAAGTATGGACAGGATGATCGTGAGAATGTGACGAGAAAGTAATTGAAGAGTAGAGCGTTCGTTTTACCGTCCATCGTGCTGTCCGTTAAATCTGGAGCTCAAGTTGAGCTTCTGTTCTTTTTTTTCTAAATTCATTGGTAATTCCAGGATGCATTCCTTCCCGTGGAATTCCTCTTAGTTTCTCACGTCTGTCCAACCTGGCACTCCACCCTCCCAAGCTAACTTCGCGGAAGAGAAGAATCGGCAGTAGACTTTTTTTTATCTACCACGTGCACCAAAGCGCGGAGAAAAATCCATTACCTAAGAGCTACCACCAGTGTGTACTTACAATTGGACACGTGTACGTGCAGGATCCACCACCTGAGTGCGCGGCCGGTCATTTTATTTTGTAAATAATCGATCCCGTCGGCGCAGGTTCACTGATCCGTGTCGGAGCTCGCTCTCTTTTGTAAGGGACAAATAAAAGAGACGACGACGTAGTCGTCGTCGTCGTCGTCGTCGTAACCACTCAGTCGCTCCTCCACCTCGCTCTAAATTTAGACGCGAGTACCACACACGGCAACACACGCGTCGATTGTTCGACGAGCCGTGGAGAGAATTGCATACGAAAAACACCCCGTACTGCGGACTTCTACACAGTCTGTCCACATACTCCGTGTGTGTGTGTGTGTGCGCGCGCGTGTGTGTGTGTGGAATTGTATACACACGTGTGATACCTCGTGCGCCATCATCGATTCCACGCGAAAACGTTTCTCGCCTAAAAGGAACTCTCGGCTGTGGCCGATTATAATAAGGGTTGCCTGATATCAACCACCTTCCACTCGTCGACAGCAACGACGAGCGAGAGCGACGTCGAGCGGAAATAGAAATAGGATCGAAGGAGTGGTGGAGGGATGATGACGAGGCTTTTTAAAGCTCGCGGGAGAAGGAGGAGTGTCGGTGCGGCAGTCGCAAAGTGGACGGATGCACGTGGTGGATTTGAAAAATTCAAGCTGGTGGGTTTGATTAATTGACATTATTTCGGGCGAGCGGACGATAATGGCTATTGTGCGCGAGAGAGGAGGAGAGAAGGAGAAGGGGCACTGAGAGAGAAATAAAAAACTGGGCTACTGCGTCCTCGCGTTCGTTGTCGAGAGAGAGAGAAAGAGAAGCAGAGACGAGGGAGAGAGAGAGAACGTGTTCGTGTTTACGAAAAACCAGCTCACGAATTCGTTACTGCGGATATCGACTAATGATACACGAGCGTCCTTTTTGTGCGAAATAACTCGTTTGGATTTAATTAATCTCCCGTTAATTGACGAGCAAGCCAGTGAAAGGCGGGATAGGAGGTGGAAGAGGAGAAGGGAATCGCCGAGAGCGTGAACATTTTCGGGATGATAAATCTGTGGGTAACTCTCCAACCGCGGTATATCCGTTCTTGTCGTATTATCAATTGGAAAATTTTTGTCCGCGAAAATGATACCTTAACGAGGACGAAAATATTTGCGCCAGTGTTTCTTTCTGGAATTAAAAGAATGAGGAGAAGCTCGTATTTAGAATCTCACGCGAGGCGCGAGAAAGTGGCAAACGTTGTGGAATTGGAAAATTGTGTACGGTCCGCGGTTCGTGCGCGCGTCCGTTTCAATTTTCCCCACGAAAATTGAATTTGGAATACGCGGGTAAGCGGATTAGTTAGCGTCGCTAATGAAAAAGGCCGGCGCTCATTAAAATGAGGTTGGAAAGGCGTCGCGGCGAGCCAGCTACGTGTTTGTACGTATCGAGGCCGGTGAGTCAGCCAGCAGGCACTCCGCTCGACCGTTCTGCCGCTTCTCCTTTCATCTTACCTCGAAGGGGATAACGTTCGTTTGGAAATAAAGTCCTAATCCTCCCTTTTCTTCGTAGGAAATAAATTCGCGAGCTCTACGTGAAAACATTCGGATACCGTCTCTCCGTTTTAAATACTCGCGTGAATTAATTCGTCCGCGTGTTTTAACGTTGAACGGAAAAAAAATCTACTTTTTCGAAAAAATTTAATGGAGGCTGGATGTACGAGGAGCAGTCGTCGAACAAATTGAATTAAATGCGGTTCGCGAAACTCCCACCCGAATGACGATACCATTGAGGGTTAATTGGCCATTATTATATCGGAGGCAGAGGAAAAAACTCGAACAACCTGAGAAGGGATGTCGAATAGATTCTCGACCAATGGGGTTCTACGAAGTGTTGTACGACATCGTCGTTGATTTATTTTTCTCGTGCTGCTCGGGAAGGGCTCGGTCAGTTAATAGAAGGGCGAATTAATAAGCTCGTCAAACAGGGGAAATCCTATTAGACGTTCTCGTTCGACTTGTAAAGGACATCGTTCGATAAACATTCGTGCCCTTTTGCTATCGAGACTCCTCTCACAAGGTATATAGAAGTGTTCGCGAAATTTTGCCGTAGTAAGGGAGAAGTCGACGAGGATAAGTCGTAATCGATTATTCTACTCGAGTCTCCTACAGCAGCTGCACGTTCCGTAGGGGTGAATAGCCGAGGAGAAAATCGATTTCAGGTTGTACAGACAGCGGGTGTATTATTTCGCCGAGTAAGAAAGGAACGGGATTCTAAAACATCGCTCGTCCTTGAAACCAGACCGTGACGAAAGTTTCAACACCCCTCTAGGCCGCAATAGATAAAGGCAAAGTGAGGGTTCGCTAACCTCCGACGCAAGATACTCTTCCCAAGAATTTTTATATTTATCCAGAGAAAACAAAATCCAAAAATTTCTTCGTGAACGAAGGATCTCGTTGTCAAGAGAATTCAAAAACAATTGTCCATAATTAGCACCTGTATCTTCGTCACCAGCATAAATTCATGTTTAGAACCCGCACCTGAAACAATTTCTAATACAACTCTAACCCAGATCCAAGCTCGAATGAGGCACGTCCGAACCGAAAGAATTCATTTTCCATTTCGACAGGCCGGGTTCTCACCGAGAATCTTGAAAAGAATTTAGGCGTGCGCTCTCGTCGAAGAGGGAATCACGAGACCAGAAGCGTGACGTCGAAAAGTCGCAGGAGTACTCTTTGTCAAACGAGAAACTTTGTTCCTCCTCAAACTTTTCACTCCTTCCTTCCGAGTCGTCTCCGATTTTTACAGGGACCAACTTCTCTCACCCCCCTATTCTCGTTCCACTTTTCACGTGAAACGAAAGAGGACGAGCTCCTGGGCTGCGCTTAACACGTACGACAAGAACAGTTTATCCTTTCTCTCACTCTTTCTCGACATTCTCCTTGCGGAGGAGCCAAAGAGGGAAGCGGAGAAGGACGAGGCAAGTTCCTCCATCAGGCTCGCAAGATTTGCAGCTCTACAGGTGTCTCGCGCCCTACCGAGAGCACTCTCCGTCTCTCGCCTCCGAACTCTTACGAGCAGAAATAGTTTTATGTCCCGGACAATGGGCCCCGGACACGTTGAGATATTACAGCTGCTTGACAAATCTACGAAACTTTCCTCTTCCTGTGCTCGTCCGGTAGAGAAAGCTCGTCGTCCTCGTGACGTTCCTCCTGTCTCGTGTCGTTCGACCACGAGAGATCGACTGCTTCCAACCGTATTAGACTAGAATATCGACGGTGAGATGTTCCTGACAGAAGTGACCTTCGATGACGGAAGTGGAGATAAAAAGAAGGGGAGAGAATCGGGACTGAGGATATAGAAAAAGCTCGGGTCCACGTGAATTCATCCACCATGGAGTCGGGAGCCCGTGAATTCGTAAATGTCGTGGGCGACACGTGACTGTCTTATTTATTGGCGCCGTAAATAAGAGGGCCGAGACCCTCGGATGCTTATCTACGGGCGCGTGTTGGTCTTTCCCAATGATCGATGTGCTCATGCGTGACGTATGTACATACGCGTTTCTCGAACCAACAGGTCGGAGAAAATCGAGACGCGAGAAATTCGGACGAGAAGTAACATTTTACGTGACTGGATGCACGAGTAATTCGGAAGAACTCGACGCGCGAGTGGAATGAAAAATGTCCAAGCACGAACTCGCGCTACTTTGACTATTGAAAAAAAAATGTGGACGATTTAAGGTAGGCGTCCACATTTTCGCATCGTAAGTATCGGACGCATCGCATCAAACGGATTATTTTCTTACAATGCGTCCACAGTATCAGCAGCGATCGGATTTGCCGACGCAACTACCAGCAATCGGATTGCCGACGCCACTTTCATTCGGATTTTCGTAGTGAGAGGTAGCGTAGTGTTCGGTGGAATGTGCAAGATGGAGGAAAACGAAGAAGAAGAATTTGTTGCAATTGCTTGTTTGTTAGCAGAAGAAGAAGAAGAAGAAGAAACAAAAGCTAAATCATTTAAAAAAAGAAAACATAATATGTGGGTACACGATATATTTAAGAAGAGATCTATATCTCTTTATAGTCTTGCACAATTGAAATTAGTTGTGCCACGTCCATGCTAGAATAACACGTGTCAACAGGACGATAATCGAAGGTAAACGGCGGACGACGCGGAGCGAGCGAGCGCGCGGAATCCGTCCACTGATCGTCATTTCGTAGGACGTCATCCGCACGCATCGCAAAAGTTGCCCATCGGAGCATCGGCATCGGCATTGCCGACGGGTAGATTCGTGCGATCCGTACGATGCGGATCAGAGGACGCACTTGTATTGTTTTCTATACAAAGAATACTACGATCCGTTTGATGCGATGCGTCCGATACTTAGGCCCGTTTCACACTCGCGCGGATGATCCGCGCTCCGCGCTACGCGTGCGGTTACGAGCAAGGTAGGAGTCGCTTATCGTTATGGGACATTTCACAGTTGCGCGGACGGTCCGCACGCGGATGAGCTTTGTTTGGAAAACCGCGCGCGGATCATCCGCGCGAGTGTGTAACGGGCCTTACGATGCGAAAATGTGGACGCCTGCCTTTAATCGACATCGGTATAAATCCTTGTTTAATTTAATGGTGGATTAAATCCGAGGGAAATTCGTGACGGAAGAAATGAAGATTTTTTTCATCAAATCCTTCGGTAAATAAATTCCCCGCGGGAATGAAATATCCATTGCACAACACTCGGGGAGAAGATGATTAACGCGCGATAAATCGCCTTGCAAACTCCGCTCGATGTGCACAGGCACCCACGTCGGAGACCCTCTCACCCCCCAGCACTCGTTAAATTCACGGGATAGCGATTATCCCAGCGAATGAGAACGTTCATTAGGCAGTATTAGAAATCCCTCTGGTATTAAGCCAATCGCCATGTACGATCACGCGAGGATTACTTCACTTAAGGGGATCCAATGCCGTTAGGCCTTGTCGACGGCAATTAGTCCAGCAGCCAATAGAAATCGCGGAAACGACCGAAGATTTCGCCGAAAGTTCACCTCCCTATTTTTCATTATCTCCTAACGACAAGGGTATATATCGAAAGCTTGAAATTTATTCCATGAAGTTAAGATAAAGGAATGTTAAATGAGTGCAATTACTCATTGCAATTAATCACAAGCACCTTCGGTCTCTGTATCTGAGACATTCCAATGTGGGTGCTCTCGTAGCTGTATTTCTTCAAATTTCTACGATCGGTTTCGTGTGCAATAGAATAAACTTTGAGCTTTCGATATATACCCTTATCTTTAAAAAATAATGTAAAATGGAGACGTGAACTTTAGATAAAAAAATCTTCGGTCATTTCCATGATTTCTATTGGCTGCCGAATTAATTTATAGTCGAGAGGACCTAGTGACACTGGATCTTCTTAACGTATCGCGCGTCTGACCAACACCGGAGCTTTACTACTGCGAGAATAACACTCCTCATTTTCGACGCAGGTACAAAGGAAACGAGAAACCCCAACGACGCGTTCTCGAGGTACGCGATCAACGAAATAACATCCTAAAAAATACAAACCGACCCCTTGCTCTCGTCCACTTCCGTTGACACGTTCGAGAGACGTTCGAATTTCTAGAAACGCGAAAGATCGCACGAGAGAACGATAAATAAAGCGGATGAGAGAATCTCTTTGCGTCTCTCGAGTGAATCTCTCTCGCCGCGTAGCCTCTTCTCCTTCTCGCTTTCCCTCTACCTTTTCACAACCCGAGAACCGGGCGAATCCATCTCGACAGAGGAATATTTTCGAAGTGAGGGAAAGAGGTGCGAAGATGGGCGCCCAGCGTGATACGCGCGCGCCTCTCACCCACTCGCACCTCAACCTTGCGATCTCCTATTTCACCTCGGCAAGAGGAAACCACAGTGGAACGAACGCGTGAAATATAAGATCTAGAGCGTCGCACGAAGAGGTGAGCTCTCCCGTACCGGACGACGCGTCGTCGAATGGTAAGAGCGCAGGAAGGATGTCGACAAAGGAATAAAGGGAACTGAACGCGGAGAGAGAAACGACGTGTTTTCGAGAGGCCAGTGGGGTTACCAGGACGCGCGTGGGTGCGAAAGAGAAGTGGCAAAGGGTTGGAGACTCGTCGATAAATAATACCCACGGTGAGAACCGCGCGTGAATGTCGAGCATTAGCGAATACGCGACAGGAGGCTCTCCAAAGAAGGTTCCACGACTGATTTGACCTTTTCCGGTGCCCAGAATCTCTCGACATTTTTCACTCGAGCGAAAGCAGAGCGGATTTCTTCTCTCTCGAAGGCAGGGATCTCTCAAGACCACGAATAAAGCACGACGCATAGAGGTAAGAAGGACCGAGAGACCGGAGAACAAATGTTTCCACGTGCATCCTTCGTCCATCCACCGTCGCATTCGACGGAACAAATATTTTCATATCCTCAAGATCCCATTCGAAAACTGATCCTCCCCTTGCAGAAACGCGGTCCCACGTACACTTATTGTTAGTCGCGCGCGAATCCGCCCTCGCTATCAATTTTAAAACGTACCACCCTCCTCCATCGAGAACCAATTTCTCTCTCCAGACTCTCCTATTGAGTTTCAGCCCAGAAGTTCAACGAGTTTCATTCAATCCGCCCTTCATCATCCTCCGACCCCGTTAATCCTCCGAACGAATCGTCCCTTTGCTAGCTACCCTTCGCGTACCTACTTTCCAACTACCGAGCCCTTCGCCCATCGATGGACCATCCAAACCCAATGAACGACCCAATCTCACGGACGCGCCTACCTGGCCAATCCGCATGGAAAATCAGATTATCGTGGAAACGAATCGCGGAGAAAGAGAGAAACAAAAGGTGGCCTCTAACGAGCTTTGTAACCAGGGAGGTTCCAACGTCGGATGTACCCAGCAGAATCTCGTCCCACGATTGGACCTCGTCCAGGTTCGCGTACGAATGGTCGCGTTAATCGAGCAGCTTAACCGCGATGGTTGTTGGAAAGCGACCGCGATGTTTACCCCCGAAGCAACACGTGAGCGTCGGTGCTGGCGAGTGCGAGCAGGGTGGGCAAAAGTGGCCGCGAGTAGAGAGACGATGGGCAAGGGACCAACCCCCGGTGTCCTCGGGTGCTCATACTGGTACGGTGTGCATGGATGAGTTGGATACAGGAGAAAGCTGCGACTAGATGGGAATATGGTGGTCCGGATTGGCGGAGCGGACTCGGGTCGATGGTGGAAGGGGACGCCGGGTCGTCCGCGAGGCTCGCAGTACCGCTCCGCTCGCCGACGTGCCAGGAGCGTCGCGACGACTCCGTTATGCACGAGTGAGAGTAAACCCGAGCCCGCATCTACGAGGCACCACGAGCACCCCACTTGGGATGCGCGCACCCTCGCGCCTTCTCACCCACGGCGCCCCACACCATCGGCACAGCCACGGTGCATCAGCCACGAAACTTTTCGAAGAAGATTATTAAAGCGTGAGAGAGAAAGAGAGAGGAGAATAAGAAATAGAGAATAGTGTAGAGGATAGGAAGGAGAAGGTTGCAAAAGTTGGAAGAACCATGGGAATGAGCGCACGCACCCCGTCGTAGGATTACGAGGATCGCGTGCGAAAGGCAGGGGTAGATAGCAAGTGGATTGTGGAAGGAACGGAGGACTGTGGAAGAAGATATCACTTGCTGCTGGAAAAGGACTTGAGCGGGAGGAATTGATACGAGAGGGGACCCTCGTACGAGTGCAAGGTGGTGGGAGGAGAGAAGAGTTCGTGAGGATCACGAGATTAGAGAGGTAAGAGAACTCGTGTGTGCGTGGACCGTGGGTGTTTTGATGGGTCGTCAGAATTTGCCGGAATTTCTTTCAATTTTTATTTCTCACGGGACGAAGGAAGGGGAATTTTCTCGGATTTTCACGCGAACTTTCGAAAGGCCCGCGTGAAGCAGCCTCGACGCGAACGCGTGAAAGCTCGGTCGAGGAAAGTTTCACCTTCCGGTTTGTAATAAAACGAAAGATTTCTGTCTAATGAATTATTCTCGTTCGAGGAATTTTCTTTTGTTCAAGCTCGCAAGATAGTGGCAACGCGTGGGTTAAAGTGAGCAACTGCGTGCCTTCACGACGAAATTACTTGAGAATGTAACGACGCTCACTCGCGTTAAGACTTTGCTCATTTTCGCACGCATCCTCGCGCAAGACGCCTCTGCAATTATCTAATAAACGCTCCCTGTCAAAGAGACGCCTCTACCCTTTGTAGCTCCGCTCCCTCAATTCCTCATTTTCTTCATTATCTTCTCCTATCTCCGTCTCCACACGCACCAAGGGCCCATTACGACTTTCTCAAGTGCTCTTCAAAATTCCACGAGAAATCCACACCTACATTCTCTCCCTGTCGCCCGTGCCTCATCCCCTGACTGGCTCGAATCCAACGAAAAGGACGTCGCAGGGGAACGCGAAATGAAAAAGGCAACAACGTTATCGGAATATCGATCAAGCGGTATAAATACTTTTGCAAATAAATAAACGATATATCGAGGGCGACGTCACCCGGATATTACAGTTCCCTGAGAAAATATCGCGGTGATGACGGAGACTTAAGGTGGATAAGGAAAAAAAAATACGGAAGAACGGGACACGTTTCTACCGAGATTTAATCGCACCCTCCTGCCACGATAACCTCCCCCATCTTCCACGAGTACCTCCTGCATTTCGCGGAGATATACGAGCGATCCTGGCCGGGGAATTCGAACGATTTAATTAAGCTCGGAGAATGGGCCGCGATGACGTGTTGCAGGGTGAAGGAGCACACCCAGGACGAACATGTTTCAAAATAGAATCGCGCGCTTCCGCGCGGCCATTGTCTTAATGCTGGGCAATTTCTGCGCGCGGGGGGAGTTATTCGTTTTAATATCGCGCGTTCCGCGCCAGGTCGAGCGTGGGGCGCCGAATAAGTGAACTCGCGGATCCCGCGAATTAGTTTGCTCGTTCTCTCCGGTGCGACGCGACACGCTCGAGCGTTCTAATAACGTAAATCTGCCTGCGGGAGAGGACGCCTGATGGAAGTGTGGGACGAGCTGACGTGAATATTAAGGACGATGTGTATTTACTCGCATCGAGTGCGCGAGCCACGATTTAATCGGATGATTGTAAGCCGATGAGTTTATTCACAAATCCCGAGTACATATTAACGTTACGATTTGTGCACTGTGTTATCCAGTTCCTTTCGATATTGTTTTGGATTGTCCGAAAAGTTCGTGGCGATTTTTTGAAGTCATTTCGAATAGTTTTTCGCCGGAACACCTGAGTGATTTTGGAAGGACGGAATTTTCAAGTTGCCGAAGAGCTGGAGAAAGGTTGTGGAACAGAATGACACCTATCTCATTTGATAAGTGTGCACTAAAATTTAAATCTGCTGCGTTTCAATAATCTTCACAATCGGCACGAAGTTTCCGGACAACCCAATATATAGGTGTGTGTGGTCGAGCGTAAGATTTGTTTTTAATTGAGAATTTCTTCGATTTAACTTGGCCCAGTTTTTATTTAAGTTGGGGATTAAAATGGTGAGTAATATACGGGAGACATTGACATTTTTTTGAAGGATGCCTCGTGAGAAATGTGAAATGCGATCTTGCACCTAGCATGAATATTTTACTGCTTCAGAGGCGTTAAAGAAATTGCGAGAATTGTTCGTTAGAGCCATTCCTGTAACATCGGTATTACAATGCGAAGCCTGCGTCATACGCGGGAGCGTAACCGCTGATATCTCTCCACGAAGCCCACGCATTCCGCGAGATCTCGAGCGCGTTTTATGCCCTTCGTTGCGTGCAATTTGCATAATCCGCTTCCATCGAAGTAATTTTCCCATACGACCGCTCGCACCGGAACGCATTTGTAATAAACGAATTCGAATGCATTCAGCTGGATTAACCTTGCGAGCGTTTTATTTCCGAGCACTACGTGTCTCTTCTTCCTCCTTTATCTCTCGCGTATTATGACATCCGAAAGTGGGCACTCAAGTACCATAGATAGACGAGCGCTCTGAATTAGCTCGTGGTCCATGGAAATCGAGAAACGACAAAAATCGTTCATTCTGTCCACGAATGAAAAAAAAATCTAAGAAAAATTGAATTGAACATTAAAAATACCGAATAGCCGCGTGTTAGAAAGGATGAAACTTGAAAAATTTTCGAACTTCTTTCCGTCGTCTCCTTCTTCGCGAGGGATCATTGAAGGTGAGAGAAGAAAAAAGGGAAGAGAATAGCAATTTAATATCCGAGAAGAGAATTGTAACACCTGAGGGGGATGAAATGGAGTGCATAACCTCGTTTAGCGTATACCGCGCGTACCACGAGAAAGAGAGAGAGAGAGAGAGAGAGAGAGAGAACCCACATTTAACATATTGCGTGACGATATTCCCCTTTAACCGATTGGCCGGAAATTTAATTAAATCGGTCCAGATCCTTTTTTCCAAATTACACAACCGCCCGCTTCTCGCCCATTTGGAACAGAAAGCGACTGCGAGCTAGGCGTGTGGAAGTAAAGAGGTTTGCGTGAAATTTACACCTTTAACGCACGTACGTAGCGTAGGATTTACGTCACCCTGGCCTGTAACGTGGGCACTCGCTATGGACCCTCTCTATTCTCTAGCCAGACCAACGACAATGCCGCCCGTTAGTTTGTCACGTAGTTGGAATAAGCGCGGTCGCCTGCGTACCACACGATTCGCCGAGAACGCAACAGATGGAACGTGATTTATTGCGAAGTGGAAGCGATTTTTCATTCGACCGGCGCGGAATGATTCCTCGAGAGAAGAATGAATGGGTAGAATAGGAAAGTAATGTTTGCTTTATCTACCGCATAATGAGATTTATTATTGTTTCAATGATAGGGAGAAAGAGAGAGAACGCTCGAGGGTTCGAAAAGAAAATTGCTTCATTTACGAGGGAGATTCGAGCGTGGGGCGTGAGAGAAATTTTGAGAAAGTTCGGAGGGTCGTAAATACAGGGGTGGAACTTCCGGAAGTGTCGCCCCCGGAGGTTCTTTCGGTGGGTGAAATTATTCGCGCTGCCAAGTTCGGTTGTAACTCTCCACGTGGATCACGGACTTCTTGGCGGAGGGAGGAAGGAAGAAATTATCCACGGTGCGGTTGCGTGGAAGCGATTTAGGACTCCCTTTCATCTCGCGTGTCCTCGAGCACTCCCTACACTCCTTCATTTTTTTTCTCTTCTCCATTCTCTCACTCCTCACTCGACTCTGACCTATCGTTCTCGCCAACTGGCGCACGAGTTAGCAACGCCATGAAAAGTCACGACGCCTTAACCCTTCTCGTAATTGTCACTATTTTTCCATCTCCTTCAAACCTCCGAACTTCCAAAGTTCCTCCAGCTGCGGCCCGACAATTCAACGAGATTGAATACATTCCCTTACTGGATGAGTTTCCCGTCGCGCCCCGCTTCTACCTTTATTTACGGAAATCCCAATTCGAATGCTCACCGAAGCGACAATAATCTAGATGAGCACGCATCACGTCGAAGTAGTTCTCCACTCCCTCCTCTTGCCACTCGCTTCCACCCGCTCAGCCGCGCCAATTCGCGTAACTACCCAAGATACCGGAGTCGAGAGTCATTCGTAGAAAGGATCGCAGAGACGAGCTTGGTCGAAATTTTCCTCTATAATATCCCGACAAATTGTTTTCCGGTGCCGGTGGAACTTCGTCGTCCTTTTCTTCTCCTGGAAGAAGATAAAACACTAGGGGGCAGACCCCCTGCGCTTTCGCTTCGCTCAAGCGCCAACCCCCCCAGATCGCCTTTGCTCGCGCTTCGCGCTCGCCCACGAATTTCAAACCGTTTCGAAATTGTTGAAAATTCAAGTATTGAGATATTAAACTATGTTACAGAGTCCTCTGCGCTTTCGCTTCGCTCAAGCGCCATACCCCCCAAGGTCGTCGAATGCTCGCGCTTCGCGCTCGCCCGCGAAATGCAGCATTTCTGCAATAGGCCCAAGTGATCAAAACAGGACAATTAAATGAATCCGAACCAAAATTTGACATGTACATCGAGTATATACACCTTTGCTGCGGTAAGACTTTATGCATGGTTATCTTCAACCATTCAGAAATTGCGGCAAATTGAAATCTTTAATCCAGTATTCCGGCGAAATGCTTGCGCGGATTCAAACACAATTTGGCATGTAATTTAAAAATATACCCACTTGGTGCCATGAAACTTTATGCATGGTCATCTTGAACCGTTTCGAAATTACGGGATTTTCAAACTGTAATTATAAAATAATGGTTTGATTGATGAATTTGCCGCTATTTCGAAACGGCTCAAGATGGCTATACATAAAGTTTCCTGGCACCAAATGGGTATATACTTGATATGCATGCCAAATTTTGTCCGAATCCGTTCAGCCGTTTTGTCGGAATAGTGGACTAATCAACTTTTTTGCTGAAATAGTGGATTAAAAATTTGATTTTGCCGCTATTTCTAAACGGCTCAAGATGGCTATACATAAAGTTTCCTGGCACCAAATGGGTATATACTTGATATGCATGCCAAATTTTGTCCGAATCCGTTCAGCCGTTTTGTCGGAATAGTGGACTAATCAACTTTTTTGCTGAAATAGTAGATTAAAAATTTGATTTTGCCGCTATTTCTAAACGGCTCAAGATGGCTATACATAAAGTTTCCTGGCACCAAATGGGTATATACTTGATGTACATGCCAAATTTTGTCCGAATCCGTTCAGCCGTTTTGCCGGAATACTGGACTAATGGATTAATGAATTTTTCACTATTTCCATTAGTCCAGTATTCCGGCGTTTGGCTTAAGCCGTTTGGGCTTAACGGATCGCAATGAAATTTGGCATGTACTTTCACTATATATCCATTTGGTGCCAGGAAACTTTATGTATCGCTATCTTCAGCCGTTTAGAAATGGCGGCAATATTAAATTTAAAGTACATTTTTTTCAAATTTTGAATCTCCCGCCATGTTGTGTTGGTTCAAGATGGCGGCTCACAAACCTTATTGTCAACTCACAGTAGTGTACTTGATTTTTGTGCCAAATTTCGTCCCGATCGGATCAGCCGTTTTTCCGAAATCGAGGATCTACACGGACACACACACACAAACACACACGCACACACATATGAACGGTTTTCGCGATGGCGATTGCATAAGTCACTCCCTTTTCGGTCGTGCCTAAAAAGGAGAAACATAAATAGGAAGAAGCTCCTTTTCCCAAAAAGCGTCGCGAAAATATCGCTTTACACCCGAGAGCTGGGTCTTCTCGACGGATTTTATTTTACCACTTCTACTCCTACTCCTCTCTTACACGGCGAATGCATTTAGCCGAGAAACTACCACGGCGCGAAGAGAGGATCGTTAAATGTGCAAAGGAACTTTTCGTAGTGACGTGTTGCGCAATAGCAAACGTCCTGCATCCTGCAGTATTGTGGAAACGGGTGAGCCGTGGACCACTGTAATCTCATGACCCGGTCTAAGACAAAGGGTTCGATAAATTGACGGAGTGTCCCCCGCGGTTTAATCGTGGCTACCGTTAGATCTTAATATCAGTCCAATTGCCGTCGAGGAAATGATCAATAGCCATTACTCTCGCTCTCTCGAGCAGTCTCCACTCAAGAGTCCTTGAGCCGAGACGAACGAGACGTTTACATTGTGGATGCAGTTTCTCCATGCGATTCCCTTGACCAGTTGACTTCGTTATGTTTGGAGGACGTCGGTGGGGAAGGCGAGTGGATCGTGAAAGCTTTCGACGCGGTGCAGTTAGTAAGTAGCGACGGAGTGTCGTCTCCTCTAAGGTCGCATGATCAAAATGCCACTGGAGCAGCAGCCAGCAGCAACGTCGTGAAAATCAGGGAGCGTGCTTTCCGACGAGACCGTCGAGTGCCTAATAAGTTCTTCGCTCGGTGGTTGGACGTGTACGTGCTATAAGGTGTCCGTGTGCGTTGCTACGACTCCGTGTGTGGGTGGCGCACGTCCACTGAGACGAGAGGAAGCGACGGAAAATTAGCCAGGAACCGAGCGGATTAAACTTTGGATACCCACTTCCGACTCACCGGTTGATGGGATCGATTAGCAGTGATAGAGAAAGCCACGCCACCGGGAGAAGGAAGAATGAGTCAGCCCCACCGGGCCAATTTCAGAATCACTAGATTTCAATGTGTGCGCCCTGAACTCCCGGATGTAGCGCGATTCGACGAATTCCGAGGACCCGTGCGATCAGTCGCCTTTGAGGACATATCCACGGAATAGGACGCTCGGAAGCGACACGTCGAGCTCGAGTCAACACAAACAGTCCCCGGAGTTAAGTCGATTCTCATTTGTGGACATTCCTCGAGGCAGCACTCGAACTATCGATCTTTCTACAGAAAGCTTCTCTCCGGGTGCTGTCGAACGATAGGATCGATTCGCGAGCGCTGGGAAAATCGTCGTCCAAAGCAAGAAGGATTCACCGATTTCACTCGATTATTTACCTCTCCCGATTCGGTCCGTTTCAAGTTTGTACGAGTAGCACGAATCCTCCTTTCGATATCACCATAAACGCTTATCGGCCCGTGATATCGCGAACAAACTCTCCGAGTACTTAGGGCTCCTTAAGTCCACTCTCTTTCGCAAAGTTTCTTCCCGAAAGCATCAAATAACAATCTCTCCCTTGACGATGACTCGAAGAAGTCGTCCCCTTGAAACACACTTCGTGGAAGTTTTGCGATGGAGTTTCCGATGCCTCCGGTTCAAGGCAAAATATTCCGGAAAAGTGTTCCACCATGGAGTCTTCCGACTGATCGCAATCTACGGTATATATGTATACCCTTCCCGACGCGCTTCCTCGCTCCGAAGCTTAAAGTTAAATTCTAACGGAAGACTCGCGCTCTCTTCTCTCTTCGCGGAAGATTTCACCGTCTCGTTGGTATTTTGCGTCTCGCGCGTCTACGAGCTTATGGCTAAATAGCCTCGGGGAGCGGAGATTCCACCACCAGCGGCGTCCGACGCGCTCGCCTTTGACGTCACTTTTCCCGCGCTCCACGCGCTTTCTACACCCCTTTCCACCCCACTTCTTTTCTCCGGGTGGTCGAGAGAGTGATTTTTCCGTGGGCGGTGGCAGGACCGGTGGCGCTCGACGACGATGCTGGAAAATTGCGATATTTTTTCCTCCCGTGCGCGATTTTTCCCAGCCCCATTGCTTTTTCCGGGATCGTGTATCTTGATGCGCCAACTCGGAAAATTATTCTCTCTCGATCGTGGAAGCAGCACTCAATTCCCCTTTCTCTCCTTTCGTGCGGATTTATTTAAAATTATCAAAAACTGAGAATTCCTGCAGAATTTTTTTCTCCGTCATTTTTCAGTCCACCGCGAGACTGAATAAAATTGTGGGATGTCCTGGGATCTCGGTAAATTCTCAGCGAATTTTCAGCCCTCGAGGAACCAATATTGAGAAAGTACTGAGGAGAAGTTTCATATTTTACGCTTTATGAGCGAACAATGTTCAATTTTCACCGTCGATGCATCGAGCCGCAGGGAGAGGATAATTTTAGTGGAGGAGTTAGTCGAAGTTACATCTTATTGTATTATAGTTAAGGATAACGTCTCACGAGGTTCGGCACAATTCCATTTGCGAGGTACTCCGGGCCATAAATACGTAAGTTAAAATCCCTTCTTGGGAAAGTCAGTCGGCCCCTTTTACCACGACGCGCGCCCCTTGCTTCGCGGGTGTCGATACGATCACCAATACCGACAGAATTCGCGACGAATATCCCCTCGGGACATCGAGTTTCCCTTTGGCATCCATCGCAGTTGCCGAATTTGCATAGCTATTACCGATACTTATGCATATCGGCGAGGACCACGTTAAAATCGTCCCTCGGGTAGGTAAAGATAAAGGGGAGTGCCGGAGGATCGAGGATAAGAGATAAAGACGAGAGAGCGAGTTAAAATAAAGTCGTGACGCAGCTAAGCTGCGAGAAGATAAAGGTGAACAATTTCTTTCGAGAAGGAAAAGATTTATTTTGTGTCCGTGTAAGTGAAGCATCCTCTCGTAAATCAACCCACCGTGCCAACTAAGTGTAACAAATTTATAGAAAGCACGTGATACGAAGTCGGAAACAAATCAGCTCGTTTATAATTAGCTGTGGTTAAAAACAAATTTCACACGTCGAATTTATCACACTTTAATTTAATTATCCTGGTTTCTTGGAAGGCCTTCGAAGCGCGTTCTTGACAATTGGTTTCGTGCATTATCCGCAAAATTCCACGTAGACAAACGGGTAGATACGCAGTAACGATCCAAGACCCTTCTCGATATTCGGACCTCCGCAATGGGTTTCAATCTCTCAGAAACTCAGAGTAGGAGCCGCGCGCGAGCAACAGTTTGCTCTTGGCAATATTTGGAGGCATGCCGCGTGCTTCTAGGGTGCCTAAATATTGGTGGATACACGTCTGCGCGTAGCGGAGAGATTCAGCTACCCCTGGACGCTCGGTGCGTGCGTTATCTGGACGACGGAATATGCTGGACTCGTGGAATATCCCGTGGGCTAACGACCGACTATCCTCCGTGAGGGTTGCAGCTTCGGTGAATTTGTCGGTGTTTGCTGGACCGATAAGGGACCAAGACGAGGGAGGAGAAGAACGTTGCGACCGTAAACTCACGATGACTCGTAGTGTTGGGTGAAGCAGCGTTATCGGTACTAATCCGTCATGAACCTACTTCAAGTGGCTGTAAAACTCTCGTGACACTTTCCACCCACGCTGAGGATAATGCAACGAAAGCAAGCGCCACGACGACGGAACTTTCGCGCGTCTCTTTTTACGAAAGTTAGTAAAATGCAGAATTTCGTTTAGTAGATTCTAACGACTTCGTTTCGAGAGTACGAAGGATCCAGATAATGGGACGGAAATTTGACTTGACCGATAGCCACGAGTAGAGGGTGCTGTTATTCGGACGATCGGGAAAGAAGAGTTTTGAAAGGCCTGGAAAATAGACGACGCTCGTCAGAGATGCTTGCTAGGGGAAATTGCGTCGTAAAAGTTGCTCGGCAAACGCGATACGTCGGTAGACTCTAAAGTTTGAAGAATCTTCGCTCTCGAGAGGATGCGAATATTTATACGAATTTTCTGCCACGCGGGAAAGACTTCGTTATAGGAAATTAAGCGTCCAGGTTTTTAAGACTGAAACTGTCGACGCGGAAATTTTCCACTGAGACCTGTGAAAAATAATGAGCAATAATAATAATAATTGAATTTTCTTTGTCGACGAATTTCGACGACTAATTGAAAATTTACATCTTCCCAATACTTCTTCGCGTACTTCTTATCGGCTAAAACGAGATACTATCGAGAGTCGTTCCGGAGCAGCTCAATTCTCAAGAAAGGACATACAAATGGTGGATCCTTTGTGAGAAGGAGAATCTATAAAGCGTAATGGCGAGCCACTTGAAAAAGAATGCGGCTTCTTATTTAACGAGAAGCTTGTGAAACTCGAGGTAGATCTGCGAACACGAATAACGGAGCCCGACGTCGTCGACTTGGTTCGCGGTACTTCCAACGATTTCTATTCCGAAGGAACTGCCGAGAGGGAACTTCGTTGAACTTAATCCGTTAAAAATTCTCTGTGACAAAAGTACCTCGCACCAAAGTAGTATTTCCGACGAGCTCGTGCAGCAGGATCCACGAATTATTTAACATCCTCGACTACCGTGGAACTTCGAAGGGTCGCGCGTGACGATTCGGACCCGTGGATTCAAATGACGCGTGTAGGATGCAAAGTGATTAATTTACATGAGCTCAGGCTTGAGTAAGGGTAAATTGGGCGCGACCACTGCTTCACATGGGCCGAACTCAACGATCTCCTAGGTAACACATCCCCGTTGTCGACGCAAGCACGGTCCAACGAGACGGGCTTCGCCGTACTCCCGATTTTGCGCTCCCTGAACATTAATTGGCGCTCGCCGAAAATAAACCGAATTTGCTTCTCGAGGAGCAACGCCGCGGGCACCTTCCACCCGGTTCGATTCCACTCGCGCTCCACCCCGTTCGAGATAATCGATAATCGATGCTCCGAGCGATTGTTCACGGACAACATTACTCCGAACGCGAATGAATGGAAAATTGAACATTCCACAAGGAGAAACTTTTTAAAGGGTATTCCGATGTATTATTCGACGGAGTCTATAACGCAAGGGAGCTCGCAGAATGGAGAATAATTTGTTCTCCAGGGTGCAGGTGGAGTGTAGGTACTGCGAATACATTTTGAGTTTATCAGAAAATATACCGATACTCCGTGAGATATTCTCGTTCTGGACACTGGTACGTACTCCATCATCCTCGACACCGCACGCCCGCGGAATAAAGTACGAAAGGTGAAATAACTTGGAGGAAGAACGTCGCGCGTGAGTCGCTCGGATACCTTGCGAGAGAGAATAACTTATCTTCCACGAGGCAAGACTCTTCGTCCGACGATGAACAGATGTCGAGGACATCGTGGAACTTCTAATTTTACAAGACACCGAACTTTCCAACGAGTTCCCTCGCAATTATTTCATCGCCTTATCCATCGAGACTTCGTTTCGACTTAGTGCCGACTGGATGAAACGGGTAGCTTCGCCGACGAGATAAATAAAATGAGAGATAAAAACAGGGAAGGAGGTAAAAGCGCGTCGCTAGCTGAAGCTCGTAAACTCGGTGATGAAAAAGAAAAAGAAAAAAAAAGAAAAAAAAACAGAGATTAACTCCGAGATCCTTATTACGAACATGCTCGGCGAATCCACTCGAACAGTTCCAAAGCATCCAATTTCGCGAAAGCGAGGAACTTCCTAACGACCCCTTACAATTATCCTCGTGCTTCCTTGGGAGGGGCAAATTTTAACTTCCGACTGCGATAAATGTCTCGCGAAAGTTGTGCGCGTAGAATTAATAGCTGTCGAGGGTGAAGATCGATAGGCCGATTGTCGTGTGTTTGACGAAAATTTGCCGTCCGATTTAATTCCCTCGATGACCAGACAGGACGTCGCAGGCTCGACCTCGAGTGTGGACTAAACGACAATTCGTGAATCTACGAGGCGAAGGAGGAATCGAGAAGCGATACAAAGGCGGCATTGTGTGAAAGCCTCGGACATGACTTATTGTTAGCATACGAATGCAAGCGGAACACACAGGCACACGCGCGTGGAGTGACTCGACTGTGATTTCCGCCACGAAATGCGATTTGGAATAGCGAAATGGGGTTAGCGCGGGCGGATTCGAATATGGCACCTAGTCGACCATCGAAGATTACCAATTGGCTTGAATTAGTGCTCGATTGTGCGCCACGGTGAAATTGATGTTTGTCGTTCCGAGTACTCCAGACAACTTCCGGTGGACGGTAAAAGCTGATGGGTGCATTTTATTAGGACGATGAGGTAGCCAGTGAACGTCAAAGGAATACCACGGTGTCCTGGGACGACGCGATAGCGCGACGCAAATTTATTTACCGGCTAACCGAGTTAGGCAACGCGCTTTTCCAAGGTCCACGATTTCTCGGTTACGTGCAGCACGTGAAAATTACAAAGACGCGATTCTTTCAAAGAAGAAGAAAATTCGGACATTGCACGGTATATTTTTGAATAGTGGTCAATGAGATTTTTTCGAGAGATCGAGTTAAAAGAAATCGAATTAAAATGCAAGAGTGTGACCAAGGTACCAAAGTACTCTTGAAGTGCCGAAGAAAATGGAAGATTTCGCGTGCTCTGTAATTACCCTTCGATCGATCTTCGCGAATAATCTTTGGATTTCCTCTCGAGTGTTTGCGTTTCCACGAGCAACGGGGGTTGGGAAATGCAATTCTTAGGGTAAGTCGCAAATCGAGAGAGCGAAGTCCATTAAATAAGATCAGCCGGAGTTCCTTGGATTCCTTCAACGTTCCGATGTTTACGTCAGCCTCCGCTTCCTCTCGTCGTGCCTTCTTTTCCACGCGCCGCAGTTTTCACTTCGACGATTCTCGACTCGTCATAATGTCTTATTTGCAACGCCGTATTCCACGCGCCCTTGTTTCCCGCCCCGTTGTAATTTTCTCGGTGAGCGCTCGTGAAAATATTCTCGACGTGCACAAGAGAGAGAGAGAGAGAGAGAGAGAGAGAGAGAAAGAAAGAGAGAGAAAAGCTAAGGGACGAAGAGAAATTAATTTCTCGGGAGTACAGAGGTGATAAAAAATTCAAGAGCTCCATGAATGAAGGATCGAGCCGGTATTTTGTTAGCCCGTGGATGCGGGCTTGAAATGTTGTGCGTGTAAACATCGCATGAGCTCGAGCGAGGACGGGAAAAATAGACGATGCGAAACTATCGGCGGTGGATAAACGCGTGACTACAACCGACAATTGTTTTGATAATAGCCCTCCTCGAGATTACTCTTGAAAAATCTGATACAATCGAAACACGAAGGAAGCTATTTTTCTTCTCTCACGGGTTGCTACTTCCGTGCACGACGCACGAGAATGAAGAGAGATAGGGATCTCCGGACGGACGAGTGCTCGTTACTAAAAATAATTTGCGCGAAGGGAAAGGTTGGTTCGAAGGGTGGAAAAGGGAGTGGGCGAGGAGAAATCCGTAAGCGTCTGGTCAATAAGAAAACGCAGAGAAGCACGAGGATGATGAGAAACGACGATCGTCCGTGAAATCGCACGAGCTTGGAATATCGAATGATACTCGCGCGACTTGAAATGCGTGAATCCTGAACAGGCCAGGGATTGACCCAGTTGGCCAGACTCCGCCGTCTTAGTCTTCTCGGCGCAAGGAGAGAAAAGCAGATTAGAGCAATCCCGAAGAATGAGGAGGAGAAGCGTAAGCGCGCACATTGGACTTACAGAAGGATCCCTCAGCTCTGTACGATCCAATGGAAACGAGACTGGATGAGATCGCTTGTCTTTTTCACCACGATTCTTCTCGTCTCCCTCGCGAGGACGCGAAAGAGGCTAGAATTCAAATCTTCTTCGTCCAAGCTCACTTACAGCATCGAGCGAGAATTAAATTTCGTTAAGCTGGATGGAAGAGAGATAAAGAGGGAAAAAAGAGAAGGACGATCAAGCGTGGAAGTGAAAAGGAAACGAGTAAGGAAGAGAACGAGCGTGTACCGAGTTGAGAGATGGAATTTATTCGCGCGCACGCCTCGGCGGCTTTATTTGGCCACCCTTATTGAACGATACGTATTCCCTGTTGCAGGTGAAACCCGATATATTGAGGGAATTCTCGGAGTATACGACTGGAGGAGAACCGAGGAGAAGTAACTGAATCGGGCAAATCTGAGGCGCATCTGCCGGTACCGGTGAGTTTCTTAAGCTCCTTAGGTTACCGGGTAGCTTGGAATGGTCGCTTGGAATCAAATGAAAGGACACTTATCCTGTACAATTAATTTTCCCTTCGTCCTGCGTGTACGAATTTTACATAGCAATCGTCCCACGTAGGAAGACACGACGGAAAGAGTGTAACATCCGCGTAACGAGCGAGCCGCAACTTCTTGGGTGGTAGTTAATTTAAACTTTGTTATCTTCGGCGGGTGCTCACGGTTGCGAGCGAAGGAGCGCGCGCGCGACGAAGGAGCCGACGGTCTGGAAAATTAAAATTTATTCGCTCGGTGCTTACCCACTCTTACGCCGTCCCCGATGCAAGTGGGTTAACGTGAAAGCGCGCCAGGAAGTCCCGGCATGGACGGAGCACGCTATGAATAACGTCGATGTTCTCGATCTACCAACATCGTTGCAGAGAAAGTCTTTAAGACAGCAAGGTGGCTCGTTTTTAGATGCGAGGTATAATCAACGCGATAATCTCGCGGTAAGATCATTTATTCTGGAAGCAATTTATTCTGAATTTGTGGACCACCTGAGACCTTCGGCTATTTAACTTCTGAAGGTTTCAAAACTCCGATCCTCTGGATAAAGTACGAGTCCTTCGCCTTCGTTTTTTCCTTTTATGTAATATTATAGTAGCGTACCTGAAATATCTTTTGTACCAGCAAAAATGACCATTGAATTCGCGAAACCAATGAGCCTCGACAATTTTCACAGGAAGGATTTCATTGCTTCCGTTACCCGGATGAAACACGAGCCCTTTCTTACTGTTCTTTTCCAGTACCACAGGCGAATCATAAAATCATAAAATCTACTGCTATACTCTCTCTCTCTCTCTAAGTTTTAAGTCTAGACTATTTTTATATCTTAAGGATAAGTGTGAATAGTTTCTGTTGCGTGCACTATTACCTTTGTCATTATTATTATTATTTTCTATAAAATTTATTTTTTTTTTGTTTTGTTTTGATTGTTCGGGGCCTGAAGGATCTTAGGTCCAGGCCTGTTAATAAATTCTAATTCTAATTCTAATTCTAATTCTCTCTCTCTCTCTCTCTCTCTCTCTCTCTCTCTGTCTGTCTGTCTCTCTCTCTCTCTCTCTCTCTCTCTCTCTTACGAAGGAAGAGAAGACCACAACATTTCGTGGTCCCGGGAGATTGAGAACGGGCAAATCGAATTTCCTCTCCTGAAAGACTCCTATCTCGAAATCGCCTTGCTACCACGACTCGACGAAGCGGTGTTCGCAGGGTGAACCTTAACATCTTCTGACATTAAGAGACGAAGGGCTCCGTCCGCGCGAGCGTAAAAGGTGCGCCTCGTGTAGGTGCAGTCTTACAAAAATACCTGGTGGAATTACTTGGCTACTTGGAGCTTCTCGTTTAAGCCGCGCGCGCTCCTAAGACAGCTTTTTAACAGCAAAATACCTATCCATTTTACGAGAATAGCTTCTAAGGCTTAACCCGTGTCGCTGTAAAATACGAGGAGCCTGTTGCACCTCCATAAAATCCCACGTAACCATCTACTCCTCGGCAAGACATTCTCCTGCCTCTCGGTAGGAAAGAGTAAAACAAAGGTGAAATTAGCGTATTTTCCAAAGCCACCACAGGTCAATTAGTCGGACCCGCAATTTAGCTCGCCGATCGCGCATGCTCCAGGTCCTCGTAACGGACGAAAGTGCCTACGGCTAAGAGCAAGCGACATTTCTCGAGAGACAGAGAGAGAGAGGGGGGGGAAGAGAGAGAGCGTTGCCACTTGACGAGAGTTAGAGGTCCACTTAACTGTTTCAAGTTTAATGACATTAATACGGTATCTTGCCGAGCGTCGCAAGCGAGGAGGAAAGGAGGGCACGAAGGGATGGAGAAGTGAAAGAAGAAAATGAAGAATAGAGTGAAGGGCTTGCGTCTTTCACCACCCACGTCGAGGCACAAAACAATAGAAAGAATCGAGGAATCTCTCGCAAGGAGCCAGGTCGACGAAATTTCTGGATTCTTCGGATTACTTTCATTTTTCAATCCTCTTAAATTACATCGCACTCTCACGGCGTGAAATATTCTCAAATAAATCTCAAGTTCCTGCAAATATGGTCCCTATGATTTTCCAGAATCAATGTTGAAAAACCAAGTGCAAGAATTATGAGATGGGCTTGAAGAAAATTCTGGATAAATATTCTTTCCTCTCGTGCTCGTCACGTCGAAACTATCGCTTCTAATCGATTTCGACTCGCCAGACCGTTACATCGCCTTAAGCCACGATATTCTCATCGGTATCCGATTCTTCTCCCCATCCTCCTCTTACTTCCACCGAGGATTTGACTTGCGCATTTCGTCTTCCGACCCTTCACGGAGCCGAGGCTGATCCGATTATCAAACGAATCGTGCACCGTTTTTCTCTCGGCTCTGGCCCCCTCCCAGTCTGGGGAGAAAAGAGATACGATCTCGCGACTTCTTCCGTCTGTCTCGCTTGATCAATTTCACACGACATTTCTTCGTCCGAATGGGCTACGGGGCCTACCAATTCGTCGAGGGAGAAACTGCGTTATCGGTTAGGGTTGGCGGAAAGTGCGAGATATCGGCCTGGCCCATTTGTATTAGAAGCACGAAGGGAAGAATGAGGAGTGAAGAGAGAGGAGGAAAAAAATTGGGGAGCGTAAGCGAAACGACGCAATAGTAAAATTATTCCGAGAAGAACGTGAGAGAATTACGAGATTCCAGTGGATCTCACGACTTCCGCGACAATAATTAACGACGATCCATTTGTCATAACTGCCGCGTTCCGTCAACCACGACGGACGGGCGGCAACGTAAGTCGCGCCCCGCTAAGAGGATCGCATAAATCAAAATTCTCACCAGTCTCCCTCCTCCTTACCGGGATATCCCCGCGAGGAGAAGCTACGAGGATTTCCTTTCAGCGAGGAACTATCGATTTTCAAGGCCGACTGATTTAGGAGGCCTGTATCGAGGGACAGGTTATGGGATTCCTTTTCGCGAGAAACCCGAAGCTCGCGCGAACCCAAGAATTTTTTATCGCCCGACCGACCGACGCCTCGTTCGCCCCGACGTAATGGCTTCTTTCGGGAGAAAGAGAAGCTTACGTCGAGGCGCGTGAGATATTTTCACGATGCTCCACTCTTATGGATTGGAAAAGCTCGTGATCAGAAGTGCCGTTCGATTAACCCTCGCACGAGAAGATTCCGGAGGAATAATTTTCCGGACTTTCGCCTTCGTTATCCGTGTAATAAAGAAGCTCGATTAATTTCAGTTCACTGAAAATCCTCCATCTCGTATCTAATGCTGTCGAAGAATCGTCGTTCGAGAATTACGCTTCCAATCTTCCTCGCCCTCGAGCTATCGGCACTCGGCCAGCCCGAGAAATAATCGTGAAATGGTCTCGATCGATTTCACCGTTTAAACGACATCGTATTTTAATCGCCACCACCACCGCCGGCAACCGTTACCGCGCCGTTGAGATTTTCCGTGCCCAGCATTTCTCGAGAAAAGATTCCATGATGGCGAACGGTTCGCGAGACGAGGTCGTAAAGCGACGTTATTCTACCCTCTGCCAGGATGATATAACGTCGGTGGAATACAGCCGGCTCTTTCTTGCCGTCGATGAGGACAAAGATGGAGAGTGGCAAGTGGTGAGAGAAAGAGAAGAAGAGAAGGAGAGAATGAAAGTAAGAGAGAGAGGGGGAGAGAGAATGAAAGAGAGAGACGATTCTCGACATGAGGCCGTGACAGAGTCGATAGAACCTTTTGCACCCTATTCGAGATCGCGAGCTCCGATCAACCATCGCGTTCCATTCGATTCGACTCGATACCATCGAACATCGCCATCAAGAGTACACCCTCCTATCGTTAATTACCTGGAATCAGATCGATGAGGAGAATCGTGCGACGGTAAATTAATACCACGTGCGTAGAATGGTGCACAATGATGAAGCGCCTCGTAGCTCAAAATAATTTGGGAAATTCGATGCCAGAGTGTCCTAGCTTCTCGATTCTATGCGAGATCGAGTTATCGTGGAGAGAGTATTCGACTATTTTCGTAGACTGTAACCGTAGATTGCGTTTCACGAGGGTGATCGAGAAAACATAGGTATTAGACGAAGAAGTGAGCAATGGGGATGGAGTTCGGTGAAAAACACGGTGCTAATTCTACGCGTCCAATATTGGCAATGGAGTTTCTATACGCGACAGGTATTGACGGTGGATCGTTAATTAGATCGTTAGTGGTGCCGGGATAGTTTCAAATCGCGTAGTCAACGAATACCTCGTACGCGTCGCTCTCCATCCACCTCGTGTATATTTCATGCTGCTCGCTGGGGTTATTTGCGAAATTCGATATGAGCGCCACGCCTTCCGTTGCACGCCCGATCGATGCAATTATTAAGTTGCGTTCATGTCGACGCGATAATTCACGAGGAAGGGATCGTAATACAGTTGAGTTTTTATTTTCAGATTTCTTGCCACAGGGTCTCTAACAGAGGACCTCATTTCCCCTTCGAAAGGAGGGGCTTTGACGGCATATGAATTTTTTCGAGTGACTCTCGTGAACGATATTAACTTCCATGAACGCGCCAAAGGGATATGAGGTTTCAAATAAATCGTGCTACTCGCGTGATTAAAATTACGCGAGGCAGCATTCGTGCTTTGAAAAATCCCTAACCGCGAATTCCAATAGTTTCAGTTCATTTTCGAATTTTCCATGGGGCGGAGTCCGGCCACCGACGTCACTCGTTGGAACGGTAATTTGATTTCCAATATTCTACAAACCTCTGCCATTTTCCGTGGAAAATGTTTCGTCATCCGGGATTTGTGGATTGCGATTAACTTTTGGTAATTTTACCGGACCTTCGTAGATATTTCATGGGAGCGAAAAGCAAAAGAATTGTTAAAATATTTAATATTAGCAATGACACTTTTGTTGCAGCTCTCAATGTGGAAATATCTTCTTACTACGGTCTCCTACAAAATTGCTGAAAGAAGGAGAATTCCATAATTGAGAAATATTAGGTGCATCTTGCATAATGCTTGTGCAGCCTCGTGTAAAAAAAAAGAAGGCGCCTCGTTGTAATTTGCGAGGACGACAAAGGAGCTGGCCATCTCGTGCAATTATACAAATGCGAGCAAATTCGCAGAATTTTTTTATTCCGAGACGTTACGTAAAACGAACCAGAAACAGTAATTAATTTCTCCGCAATCTTCAAATTATATTCCACCGATGGCAAAAGATCATCGGGAATTTTTTGCAAATATTCACCGTGAAAGAAATTGCTCCCTGTGTAAGGTCAAATATTTACATCCTGCACCGCAGAAGCATCTGAGCTTTACGTTGTGGATACATTACACCGTGTTACATCTTGCTTGCCTGCGGGGATTACGAAGCCCCGGACGGCACCCTGGTGAAGCGGAATTTCGAAATTTCCCACTGAAACGTGAGGAGAATTTACGGTTAAAGATATCGTGTCAAATTTCCGTGTCAAAGTTTTTCGCTTAACGTTTTAAAGTCGAATATCCGATGACGCGAGAAAAACATTTCTTGCTTTACGACAGCGAGCGTAAAAAATACAAAAGTTTGGAGAATCCAAGCGACCCCGTTGCAAGCTGTCTTGTACTATATGCTAGCGACACGCCCCTTCAACCGTGAAATTCCAGGATATTTAACGTGAACGCGTAACGCGGAAGTGTAACGAACAGAAGGACCACGGTGTTTCACGAGAGACACGAGAGAGAATCGGACTATCGACACGGCGTGGAAAAAAAAAGTGGAGAGAAAAAGAAAATTCGTCGACGAAAATTCTTTTTACCCCTTCACTTTCTCGCTCTCGTTCTCTTCCTCACGCCACGTCACGTCACGTCATGTCACGTCACATCACGCTCTCACGTGTTCGAACGAATATTCAGCACCCGTCCTCCTCGGTCCGACATGCGGTTTATCTAATCGTTACGTGCGAGCCCTTCACCTACACGTTGTACTACGAAAATCCAATGATGTAACACACGTTTCGGATTGCTCAACGTATCCCATATTCGGAAATGGGTCACGCGTAGAATTCGTGCTCGCAGTTTGGCGATCTAATGGCAACCATTGACCAGTGAACATTGAAGTTCGCGAAATTTCATTATTTTCCGTCGTCCAAATAATTCGCGTCCCTTGCGTGGAACACGGTGGACACGAGCGTTTGCAATTTTATTTTTATCGCAAAATACTCACCGCTGCCTCTGACAATCCTGTTGCCTGGACAACAAGCGGTTGTCGCGTTCACGCATTAATCGTCGTTACTGTAAAACGTTCGATCGAGCGGAAATGCAGAAGAGAAGTACGAGCGAGCACCAATGCGGAGGCTTTTTATTACGACAGCTCGTGTTTGCTCGTTCGCGCTCGATTACGTCGCATAAATGCTTTTAGCATGCGCGAAGTCACTTTAGTTCGGCCAATAAAACGAGAATATTCGGCAGCCCTTTTCAGTTCGTTCTTCTTTTTTTATCTAAAACAAGGCTTTTAAAAAATGTCCTCGGTCGGTGCTTTCCAAAAAGTGTCGCTTCGTTTCGAGTGCTTTCTCGAATGAATTTTTCGATAAAGCGTGTAGCAAAGCTCGTCACCCGGACCACTCGCGAACTTTCTCGGCAATCGAGGATGAAAAATCGGGGGTGCGCGATTGCGGTTGAATTAATTTCCAACCGAGTGGTCGCAGTGAACCGCGCGAACCTGTTGCTGTCGCGGGCACTAATTCGACTCGATGTCAAAAAAGTGCGAATTTTCCTTCACAGTGGATGAGCTTAATTCATCGCTGTTGCGGGTGGCCAAAAGAAAGAATCACGATTTTTTTTACCAACCATTATCTCATAAATGCGGGCTCGTAAGCTGCTGGAATTTTCTCAACGATAAAGTCGCAAGCTTGTTGGCCCATTCTCCGAGCTATTTCACTAAACCTAAAAACTAAGCTCATTCCGACGCGCTGCTCTACACAAACTTTTCTCAAAGCTTTGCATTCCCCTTCGCTCGCAAGAGAAAAGCACGAGAAAATTTAGCTTTCTAATTCCACCCTTCTGTCTCGCGAATCGTATGACCGAGAATTTTATTAAAAAATCACAATTTTTTTCCCCGACGATTATCGCGTAAATGCAAGCTCGAAAGCTGCTACAATTTTCTCAACGATAAAGTCGCAAATTCGTCGGCTCATTTCCAAAATAGAAAACCTAAAAACTAAGCTCATTCCGACGCGCTGCTCTACACAAACTTTCCTCAAAGCTTTGCATTCCCCTTCGCTCGTAAGAGGAAAGCACGAGAAAATTTAGCTTTCTAATTCCACCCTACTGTCTCACGAATCGTATGACCGAGAGTTTTATTTGAAGTTTCCTCCTAGCCTCGTCCTTTCTCCCAAAAAAAGGAACTTACCTGCAGGCAAATTTTCCCCTTGAAAGATTCTCTCTCAATTCGCCGTTTCGGAATTCGCTGGACCACGAATTTCAATGGGACGCGTTCTTTTGGAATTACCAGGAAACCGAGAGACCTTTCGATGCGCTTCTCCCGTTACTATCCGCGCTCGGACGGTTCACATTCGGAAAATCTAATCTCGACGTGGCCTGGCACAGAGCGGATTGCGAGGAGAGAAATTTTTACTGAATAGACTACCGGTGCACCGTGCGGCACGTCGATATTACATCGCACCTCTCGCGACTTGTCAATGCTACAACGTGTCCCCTCGCGCGATAAATCGGAAACGCGTTTCTAACCGGCGCACTCGAGGCTCTCCAACCGTCGCTTTGCAAATCGTCGACGAGCGCCATAAACGTTCACTATTTTCTTAAATACACAGAGACAGCCTTCGTGCACCCGATAGAATTTTTATCCTCATCTCATATGCCGTTTCCGTGGCGCGCCTCCTCGTGCCCGCATTCCCAGGTTCTTTTCTAGCGTTCCATGTTCTCACCATGCACCGGTGGCGCGAAAAGCGGACGAGATAAACGATAAAAATGCACCCGACACCAGTCGAAGGCGACTGCTTTTCTCTTCCACTTTTTCTTCGTATCCACGCCTACTCTTCTCCCTTTTAACACCCGACCGAGCATTCTCCGGTGTGATGCGCTTTTCGATTTTACACGCGACAACCTCGCAATTTTTTCTCCGCGACACATTTACCGGCCACCGTGGAAAATGGATTGTGCCCTTCGCGTGTGGCCATTTTTCATTCCATCGGTCTTCCATATTACAATTTTGCGAAGTGAAGAATTACGAAAAGAGACTGGACGAGAAACAGATCGGAACTGGAATAATGTCGTGTCGCGGTAAACGAGAACGTTCGGTCTCTACCGCGGAAACAAAGCCTCACAACAAAGCCTCGTAACGCGCTCGATCGCGAAGGGTTAATGTGGGGCAGGCCTGAGGGAGGTAAAGTCAACTGCTCGCGTAAAGAGGTCTTTCGCAATTCACGCAATCTACCCTGTCCTCTCGTCCTCTGGCAGTGAAAATATCGCGAACGTTATCGATAAATTTCTCTCGTGAAAATTTAATGAAAATTATCCGAAGGGAAAAAAAAGGAGGCGTGGCTTTAAACAAATTTACTTCACGAAAATCCTGGACTCGATTTCGAACGAGCTTCTTTCCCGAATTCTATTTCCAACGTTTATTTTAAAAATGCTGTAAGTCCATTTTTAAACAAAAAATTAATTCGTTATACTTAAATAAAGTGTTTATACTAAGTTAATCATAAATGATATAATGTTTTATTTTTTTTAAAGAATGGACTTACGCACCACCTTCAAAATAAACGGTCCGTATTACGGTGATCCTGAGCGAGCTCGAAAGAAAAATCCAATAGAGAAGTTACGTAATTCTCGTGTCTTTTATTCCCGACAATCTCCCACGCCCTACGCTCACGTGTCCCGCAACAATTGGACGTGGAAATACGCGCGAGAAGTGGCCCCTACGCTCGCGTCTATTTTCGGAAGAATAGGCTCAAAGTCGAAGCAACGTTTATAACTGCTTTATCAACCAGGGGGTACCTGACCTACGTCAAGAACGTGGAGGACACCGGGCGTCGCTACGTCACTCGTGCACCTATCGGAAAAAAAAATCTGACGTAATTTACCGGCTTTACACGCGTGTTCTCTCACCACGCGATTAACACAAAGGGGGAACGAAAGTGGCCGAAAGTACCACAGTTTTAGCTCATTAGCGGAACGCTCGATTTTCATTGGACCGCGAGAAAATTCAACCGGCTATAAAAGAAAAGAGAAAAAAGGGAGAAGGAAAAAAGATTCACAGACCGCCTTTCGTAACGTAAGAGCGAAAGACGCGAGGAGGAGAATAATCTCCAGGGTCGAAAATAAGAAAACTCGACGAGGACTGGGGGTAATCGACGGGAGAGCAGCCGAAAAGCCCGATAAAATCGATAAGATGCGCTACGTGGACATGGTCGAAAAATAGAATCCGTTGGAAACAAAGCGAGCCGTGTACAAAGGTCAGATCGCGAGAGAGCACTCCCGAGCTTGGCAACGGGGACAAAGTTTAATTCGCGTAAATGCAGATTCCATCGCGAAAGCAATCATCCCTCTTCCACTCTCGTCCCCTCCGTCTCCCACATCGGTGACATTCGTCCGGTGGACCGGGAAGAATTATTGATACTCTCTCGACAGGCTCTCGTTTAAATGGAGAGGACAATCGCGCAGTCGCTCGCCGTTGCATAAAGAGTTTCCAGCCGTCCTGCCATAGCCGGAGCAATCGATGTTCCCTTTGTTTTCAGAGCCTCTCGATGAGAAAGGAGAAATAAAATTACCCGACCCGCTCCATCTCCATTCTGTCGCTTACTTGGACGTTAACTGGTGACTCGTCGTCGTAGAAGGAAACTTAAACGAGCGAGAGGAACCATCCTTGACACAGAAATTGCGGATTTTTAAATTTCTACGCGGGCGACCTGCACCCGTGAACTTCTCTCGGTTGGACAAAAAAAAAAGAGGAAAAATCGTTAGCTCGACCACGAGCGACGACTCGATCGCGAAAGCTCCCGGAAATTCGACGATATTGTAATTTCACATTTTCCACCGACACTCGAGCGTATTGGCTTACGCGGGTTTACATTTGTTCGACGCGCATTACAACGTTCGATACGCTTGATGTAAATATCGTATTGGCTTCGTCGGGACCGTTATTTGCGTTGAATGGAGTAAAACGTAAAACAAACGATCTTCTTCCGAAACGAATCCAAGTAAACGAATTCACGGAACGCGTTTAATTACCGGCTGCTACGCGAGACGAATGAGGGAAGCGGTGACGACGCGTTAATTTCTACCATTCTCCTTGCCGTAGAGCGAGCATTCGCAGGTAGGGTGCGAAAAGAATTCGATTACAGCTTAAATAAAATCAAAGCTTCCTAGCGCGGAGAGAGAAGCTCAGCACTCCCGTGTAAACTCGTTTATGCGAGGAATGCAATTATGGGAGTACCTCGAGCGTATAATCGAAGGGGCTTAATGGCGGGCTGCCGTGGCGCGACGTTAGAAATAAAAGGAGAAACAACAACTGGCACGATCGCCATTCTCGCCACTCCCACCTTCGCGGTAATTGAGAGAAGCGAGCTTTTATTTTACGCGAGGCAAGCCCACACCAACGTCCCGATGAAATAAAATGAAATCTTTATCGGCACCGCGCGTCGCGCCCAACACCACCTAGGGGAATATTGGTTTCGAGTCCTCGTATTATTCGAAAACCGATCGGGATCGGAGAACTTGTGGAAATAAATTCTACGAAAGTTTCGACTCGAGGAAGAACATGGGCACGAGATACGCCGAGGAATCCGACGAGCTCCCAGGAGTTTAAGTAGTTCGAGTCAACCATTCGTCAGGCATCTCGTATAAATTCGAGAACTAAACAATCCCAGCAGGATTATCTTAACAGTAGGTTTATGGAGCTTTTTTGTAAGCGCGTACTTTTCGTTTACAGATATCAAATTGACGATTTTCCGTAATGGTAGGGTTGATAGAGTCGTCGTCGCTTAGGATTCTCGTTGCCACTTGAAAAATTCGATCCTTACTCGACTCCAATTTCCTTTGTAATTCTACTCTTGAGCCGTGAGTCACACGAAGGATCCTTAAATTTGCCTAACCTTACCTCCAGGTCCGATCTTATTACGAAATCGGTTGAGACCGAGATGCTTAAACCGCACTCGACAGTTCGCGACGCGCCCTTTCCAATATCGATCGGTCCAGTTTAGAGCTGGACTTGGGAGCAGCTCGGATGGCACCTTGGGACCGCCAAGTGTATGCCTCTAGCGTGCCACTACCGGTACTGGAGCACCACTCGGAAGCAGTCCTCTATCATTTCCGTCGTCACTGCCTCTTTTGCGTTTGTCGCCACCAGAAGGCCTTGAAATTAATGGCAGGTTTGTTTACGTCAATTTTCCATTTCAATGGGAAACATAAGTATAGACGAACTCGAAAAATCGGATGAGACTTTTCTCGTGAACCTCGCACGATCGTTTCGTAAATAATTCTACAAACTAGACGTTTGAAGTTTGAGAACTGGTGAAATTCGAAATTCCACAAAATTCACGGTAATATCCGAATTACAGAGTAACTGGCTCGGTAATTTCGTTTAACGGGTTACAGAGAATCACGGTATTACGGAATTACGCTATTAATAGGATCAATCAAAGTTCCATAATTCGATTATAACCGGATCGCGTCCGTCATTAGCGTCAAGTGACGGCAGAATTCTCTGAGGAATATCAAAGACGGAATCGTCGATAAATATCGACAAGCGAAATCACGTCCGAAATTGTGGAATGGAGTAGAGGCCAAAATACAATAAGATGTTGGAAAATGTGAGTTTCGATTATTTTTCACCGCGACGGAGACAAGATCTCTCCAAATTTCTCACCACCGAAGCACGCCCCGCGTACGCGCTCTGAAAATACAAAATATCCGACGATTCAACCTGTCCAATTTAAGGTGTCACGAGCTAAATGCATTCGAGGCGTGTTCCTTGGTCGGAAAGTTTTCCGCAAGTTGCGAAATGCACGTAGGAAGTATATCTAGCGCGAGAAAAAGAAGAGAAAGGAAAAGGGGTGAGGCAAGAGCTTCCCGTTGACACGCCTGCGCCTGCTTTCGCGAAATTTCCAACCCCGACGAGATGAACTTTCCAACGTCTTCCGCTTCCTGCATTCGAAATCCTCTCTCTCTCGTCCTGGAAATCGCTCCGAGTTTGAAACAAGAGAGAGAGAGAGAGAGAGAGAAAGTTGGGTAAGCGCGAAACGGCGAGCGATCAAAGTAAATCCCTGGCAAACACGGGACGTCAGTCGGCGCGTTGCAAGCGACGGACGCTCTAAAAGCATTCTGCTAAATCAGTCGCTTACAATTAGCAACACGGAGGGTTAGGAGGTAGCGCTCACGAAACAAAGTTAAGTAGCAATTTGAAACTGCGAGCGTTTGGCACGCGCGTGTCAATCGTCGTGCGACAACATTAGGACGAAACGCGTCACTTAGAATTTTTTTTTTATACCCGACCAAGTCTCCGCCTTGCTCGTTCGCTCTTAAAATCGAGTAACTCGCAGAAACCTCCGTCACCGACGCGACCGACACGGATCTTCGTCGTAATCTCGAAAATCCGCGAAATTTCGTAACTGCAATTGATCGGTGTCTTAATCCTTTGGAGTGAAACCTCTGATGATTGCAACTAAAAATGAATTCATTAAGGCGGATATCAAGTAAAGATGATTAATACACAGAGATTAATTAATATGCAGATGATTAATTCCAATTATTCCATCACACCTTTCGTATCATTCACAAATTTACTCACCTATCTATCTTTTCTTCAATCTCTATCTCTTTAAGCTTCTTAACACTGTAGAACTACCAAGCCGGTCAAATTGACTGATCGACAAAAGAAGTTTCCATACGAAAACAAAAGTAAATGGCAGCTCAGTGATAAAATAAACGCTCTCTGTATTAAAATGCGTATTCAACAAGAGAAGTATCCATACGAAAATCAAAATTGGTAGTTCTAATGTTAAAGAGAAATTCTTGTGAAAGATTGACGCACCCGGTCATTTTGACTGGTCGGTACTTCCAGTGTTAACACTTTGTCGGCCGCTGTCACGTACGCGTGACTTCTCTTCGCCAATGGTGATGCTTCGTTCCGATGTTTATGTAAGTAAACATATTGATACAGAGGAAAAATTGATGAGTAAAGAACAGTGGTTTCTTCAGTTTTCCCCTACCAATATCAGATTGTCTTTTGTTGAAATCTTTTAAGGGGGAATTACCGTCTAGAAGCGTGTTTTTTAAGTAATATTTGGGAATTAATTTTGCGAAAACTATCAAACCTACAGTGCCGGGATTTTTCGCTCATATTAAGACATGTTTAAACAAGCAACACAAATTTTTATGAAGATCTCCTCTTAAAATGTATACAAGTTATGCAGGCCGCGGCGTGAGCACTCGTACAATCGGGCGCACGGGTTGTGGCGATTCTAGTTATCTGAAACAAAAAACTAATTTTTTTTCCAATCTATATGAGTGTAATTATCGTCCGAACTAGAACTAAGCAAGTACAAATATTTTTATCGAAATCACAGCTGTTTAAAAATCAAAATTCAATTTTTCCGAAAAATTTTCAACCAAAACGTTAGATTGGAACTGAAATATTCAAGCTATCAGTATAATCCTAGTTCCAACCATAAATAAAGGTTCCTTCAATATGTGTGCCAAACCGCAAGTCAATCGGTTCAATGGTGTTTGAGAAAAACGTGCGCCCGTCTTAAAAAATGTCATTCCGAGAAAAACGCGTTTAAAGTTTGCCATACATTTAGCACCTATACGGGTGAACTTACGGTGGATAACGACTGATTTGAGTAGCTTATCTTTAATCAACTGTCCGGCACCATAAAGACCACCTTCCTCAGCTTCAAAACAAGATAGGGGGGGGGGGGGGCGATAACAAAAGAAATTCACCAAGCCGGTATACTGAGTAAACAATAAACAACGATCCACATATAAGGCTCTGTAACTATGGGAGTTCTACGAATTTCAAATTAATATTTTCGAGCCACATTCTCAAAACCCCAGACTATAATAAAATGCACAAAAAAAAAAATCGAATTTTTGAATTCTCTAGACGGTAATTCCCCCTTAAGCGGACGCTTGTTCTGTTAGTCTGAACTTGCGTCAGTCTCACCGGCAGAAGCGTAACGGCCACGCGATAAATGAGCGGCCGGCAAAGTGTTAATTACACCCACGGATCTTACAACAAAATTCTGCAACAACAATAATAAATTACTCTCACAAATAATCCAAATAATTTCTCCGTTCTTTTACAGATCATCGTAGAAGCAAGGGAAAGAAAATGAGGCGACAGTCCTTCGCCGCGAGCCTGAGCACGGCGAGCACCGCGGGCGAGCCCCTGATCGTCGTGGAGGAGAGCACAATAGGAGAGGAGGATTATGAAAATCGAAGAAACGAATCTCCACCGAGATGTCTCGATCCCGACTCGCCATCCTTGAATCCCTATCTCTTGTCGCCGTGGCGCGAAGCGAGGAAGCACTCTTTGCCGACGCCGCAATGCACCTCGGGCATCACAGCGTCGCAGGTACCATCACTTCCGATTCGACCAAGCCGACAAATTAATTGAGAAACTTCCTCGCGAAACGCGACGTTCTCCGGAACGAGCGTCGAGGCCGGAATAAGCGCGTAACTCGATGGGGAGTTAGTAACTTTTTAATACGACGCGTGGTAAGAAATAATTAATCCCCGTTGAGAGAACGATTTGCACCACGGGCGGTGGTCTGCGAACGAGACGCTTGGGAATGCTCGAGAGAAAAAAAACTTTCTCCGGAGAACGGTACTTTACGGGTGAAAAGTGGAGAAGCTAATTGTAAGCAGGATGGAGCTTGCACGGGGGAAAAAAAATTCCCTCGAACCAAATAAGAAAAGTGCCCTACCACGTTCGTTCGTTTAATTTTTATTTAACACTCGCATGTTCTTCTTTCTGTTAATCGACGAAATCGATTCGAGCGATTAGCAGGTTCGTTTGAAATCCAATTAACTTTCAATTATACAGGTACGACGTCTGAGCGAGCGTGGAGGCGAGGGCTCGGGTCCCTCGCCGAGGGAGGCAGCATTTTTGGCTACGCTCTCGCAAGCACCGATGCCTCAACCAGGTGGACGAAGACACTCAGTGGTGACGATCTCAAGGATACCAGCTACCTTGTTCGGCCGTAGCCGCAGAGAATCCATCGCAGCTTTTCCATTGTCCGGTGGCACGCGAATACTACCCACGAGACGAGACACGACCGCTGGGTTGTCCGGCCCGCCCAGCAACAGCGGCAGCACTCATAATCTCCAATTGGACATCATGGACGATATTGCTGAGATCAGAGCGAGAAAGGTACGCGAAGAAGAGTCGGATTATTCGAAGATTCGAATGTAGAATTGAATACGTAGATTTTCACGGGTCGTGAAAACGAAAAAAGGAGGGAAAGCGGAAGCATTGATAAAAGGATGGAATCCTACATTTGGTAGGGAAAATTATTCCAGACGCGTACCATGACGACGTTCCTTTAATTCGCGCGACTCACCATTCACTCTCGCTCTCTCCTTTATTCGTTATACCGACTCGACGTTGAAACGAGACGGAAGCAACGAATTCTCGTGGCGACCAAATATCAGCGATAATGATGTATCCAGTTAGCGGTACCCATTGGATGTAGGTTCCTCGAGAGGGCTGGAGTTACGATAGTCTTCGCGCTCGAATTCTCGCGTCGATAACGAGAACGATCGGTATCATGAATCGTGTCAGAAGGTTAGGAGGGTCTGCTGAATATTTATTTCGTGGGACGAGGATTATTGCTGAAATTAATTTGCTTTGTCTATCTATCTATTCATTTATTCATGTAGTTAGGTTCATCCCTTTATCCGTTCATTTGCTTATCCAGTTAAATTCATCCCTGTATCCATTCATTTGTTCATCCAGTCAGATTCATCCATTCATCTGTTCATCCAGTCAGGTTCATCCATTTATCCGTTCATTTGTTTATCCAGTCAAATGCATCCATTCATCCGTTCATTTGTTCATCCAGTCAGATTCATCCCTTTATCCATTCATCTGTTCATCCAGTCAGATTCATCCTTTTATCCATTCATCTTTTCATCCAGTCTAATTCATCCCTTTATCCATTTATCCGTTCATTTGTTCATCCAGTCAAGTTCATCCTTTTATCCATTCATGTGTTCATCCTATATTCCTCTTCGCAAATTCAGTACCAAATCAAATCTCACGTACCACCCTAGGTCCCCACGGACGAACCTTCACTCGCAAATAGAAGCTAGATCCTAAAAAAAATGTTGCAGGTGCGATTAAAGATGTACCAGACTCCATCGAGGGAGCGGGTCTGCGAGATTCAACCGCTCGAGGGCAACAGCTCGACCCAGAGGTACACGCAGTACCAAAAGCGTCGATTTTCCGAGGCCTCCGCGACATCGCCAATCTCAAGCGGCTCGATGCGACGCCGAGCGTCTGAGGCGCCACCAAGGCGTCCAACCACAGGTGCTACGTCACCCGCAGCTGGGATCGTTTGCTCCAACACCGATCTCATATCGATCCTGAGCTCCCTCACTTCCTCTGCCACGGAGATCAACAGATGCGGAGACGAAAACGGTGGCACCGGAAGTATCTCACCGTTTGGTCCGACCACTCAAGACGACGGAAGTGGCGGTGGAGGTGGTGGCCTAGGCAGATCGAATTGGTCCAGCAAGAGCGTCGAGCAGAAGAGAAATCGACTGAAGAGCTTCCGCTCGAACAGCTTCGACGTCTCGATTCTCAACGGTGTCGGTACGAAACAAGCAGTTGGATCATCGAAGAACAATGCAGCCTCGATCATGGCACCGTCCACCTGGTTCACCAAACGGCACCAACCCATGTGGAAGAAGCAGAAGCCCGAGGGTCTGATACTGAACAGTCTCAATTTTAAATTCGACAAGGCCAAGGTGATCAAAGTGGTGAAGGAGACGCTGACTAAGACCTCACCCACGAAGGAAGGTCCTGATCCCAGGCACAAGGTCGTTTGGGATGGTTCCAGTGGGACCAAGGTGGACGCTCAGGTGAGGGTTTGAAATTTATCGATCATTTTATTCCACGATTTGGGGACTTGTTGTGGAAAGATTTGCATGGAATGAGGACTTCTTGCTTTGACAGATCCTGGGTAGCGCGATCGAGAAGATTCTCACGGCCCAAAGGGGTGGGGACCAAGAGGCACCTGGTACCTCTACTGGAAAACCTGCCCTGTCACCCAACAAGCCAAGGCCACCGGGCAAAGTGACCAGCTGGTTCTCAGGTGGTAACAAGGATCAGGAACAAGGTGCCGAGTCCTGCGAGTCCTCTATTTGCTCCTCCCTAAAAGATCTCTTTGTCAAGTAGACGCGCGAACCGAGAAAGGCGAAAAAGTAAAAAAGGAAATCAAAAAAAAAACAAATATCAAATCGCAAGGGATGTTGTCTGTTAGATCCTAATCAAGCCTGTTCGTTCTAAGAGTGTCTATTAAAGTGTTAGGAAGATCCGAAAGTGTTAGGTACCACCGACGTCTGACAATCTTCTTTGAAACGTAGAGGTTGCGTATAATTTTTTACGATTCTCCTATCCTTCCTCCCCCCCCCCCATCCCATCCTAATTCTCGATTAGGTACTACATCGGATGATCCCAAATCCACGAATCTCGTCTAATACTCTTCCTCCCCCATCCGTATCAGCTTAGATTTGTAAATCTTAGGTAAAGCATTCCGGATCCGAAGGACAACCCTCTCCCGTATAATCGTGCTCCGTTTTCCAGATTGGCCCGAGGTAGCCCGATCCTAAGGTACGGCGGGACTGACTTTCGAGGGCGCTCGTTGACGGGCCCATTTTCAACGTTTATTTTGTAAATATTAAGAGAGAGAGAGAGAGAGAGAGAGAGAGAGAGAAAGGAAGAGGGAGAGAGCCTGCGTGTGCACGAAAGAAAGAGAGAGAGAGAGAGAAAGAGAGAGAAATAAAAAAAATCGTTGATGATAATATATAAATGTACTGTGAGATCGGTATATATAAATTGTCAATGTTGCCTTGAAAAGAAAGAGACGATTCCTTGGTGGTTAGTTTGCTTTCTAATTTCCATCCCCCGCCTCCATTGGGAGAACAACGTCGCCTCTCCTCGGCTTCCGTTGCACTCTGACGCGTAACGAGAATGGCTTTGGCCACGGCATTTAACGAGCCTTGTGGAGCCGTCCGAAGTCTGTGCGGCTACTTACCGCGGAGTTCGCGGTCTACTTACTCTTCCGAGTTTAATGGCGTTAACGTTATCACGGAGAGAAGAAAGTTTGTAGATGAGAGAGAGAAAGAAAGAGAGAGAGAGAGAGAACCTTGCCGCGACACCCACTGTGGGTCGAGGCTTCTCGAGATCTCTTCGACGAGCTGGTCGAAGGTCGACGAAACTATCGAGAGAATTTCCTGAATTTCAGTCTCCGACATTACGCGCTCTACAATGCCCTTTTGGTAAGTATGACACACTTGTGCTTTTGTTATTTAACGTGAATAATGGTACATTAAGCGAATCGGAAAATTGGGAATTTCGTTTACTCTTGGACAGACGTGGAAAATTTCTTTTTCAAGATTTTTCAAGTGGTGTGACGGTAATTATTTATGGCTTTTCCTGTGCGGATATTTTCAATAGCTCGAGAAATCGAATGGATTCACAAGTGTATCCGAGTACGTGTATAAAATGTCCCATTGATCAATTTCTATTGTCGAAGCTATTACCAAGCTCCGTCGACGTCCCGACTTTCCCCTTATTTCTTCTTCTCGATATCGCTTGTCGAGCCCCCTTCTCCACGGTAATCCTATTATTATCAAACGGATCTGATAAAGGATCTTTTCTCCATCTGGTAACTGCTAAAAGTGGCGGTGGATCCTTCACAGTGGGTTAAAGAATTTTCAATTGTGTTAAAAAAAAACTTCGCAATGTCTCTCATACCGCGAAATAATTCACTAAATATTCTCTTACCCGATCACCTAGAAAGTAAGCTACTTATCTCCAAGCTCGAATTCTCCATTCGAATCGCTAATAATTCAACGAAAAATTCAAGCAGATGATTTACAATTAACAAGAGCGTAAATGAACAATTACGAAAGGACACATTAGAAATAAAATAAATATGATTTCTCATGCTAAGAGACTTTATTTCGTACGACTTCTGCCGTCACAAACATGCATCGTCGTACGTAAGAAAATGTAAGTAAGTGAGATAAGACTTTCGTTCACAGCCATGCATTATTATTAAAACGAGACTCGTCTAACGAATCGAATATCGAATAAATCTGTTAACCGCACAATCGATTCCTGCAACCAAAATATCGCGTTTCCACAAAATAATCCTGAACTTCGAGCGATCTCACGGGCGTCAGTAGAAAGGGTCAACGTGTGGTCAGACCAGTTCGCTCTAGACTCGTCCGTAATAATAATCGTGGTGTGTAGAAGATTGTGCTTCTGCTTTTTCGAATTACACTCGTGGTACCGGTACGTAAGTGCGACGATGAATAAAAAGAAGGAACGGCACTCGAGGATCGGTCGTAATGACGTCTTAACTTCGGCAGACGCAAATTCCGTCGCGGCACCTGCCACCTCTGCGACGTTGGGCGATGCATCTTGCAGCACAAGCGGAATGATTGATGCTGAGCCATTTCGATTGGAAGGAGAGAAGATCGCAAGTCACTCTACGTTGCCTGAAAGGCGCCTCGTAGGCGTCACTAGCGTCCGCGTCGCTGTCGGAATCGTCCACGGGAACTACAACGAGAAAGCAAAGATAATCGTAACGAGGTGAAAGTGGAAGTCGATTGTAATAAAATCATCTGCAATAATTGTGTTTAATCTTCAAAGAATTGTCAGAGTTACTCGATTCTTAATTAATCGGGAAAGTCGATTTGCCAATTGATTCGCGAGTCATTAGTTCCTCCTGCTTTATCCGTCTTACAGTTGGATATCGCATTTTACTACTCAGTTTCGTGGAATGTAATTGTATCGGTACAGTGAGTGTGTGAACACTGACGAGAAAAGATTTCAAAAAAATAATAATAATAATAAAAAGGAGAGGAAAATGAGTTACGAAGACGCGAGTCCTTTTTACCGCGAGTTTCTAGGATATTCGAGTTCAGCAATTAGACCGATTTTATGAAACCTCTAAATTTAAGAGAGAGCATCGAATTTTCTAAAAGATCATTCGCGTTTCCGTCGAGTTATGTAATAAATAATCAATGATAAGAGAAAGAGGAAATTGTGACCACTTGAAAATATCCACGGAAATGATTTTTTTAGGAAACGAATTTTCCACTCACCAAGATCATATGTTGGACCATCGTACACCACGTCGGGCAAAGCCGTGGCCGAGGCGTAGGCAAGCACGGCGAAAAGGGCGAGAATTGCTACGGCCTTCATCTCGTTCGATATACTCTTCCTTTAAATCACTGTCAAATCGAAAACAACAGTCGACCCGATTTTTAGGCACAACCGAAAAGGGAGTGACTTATTTATTCTTCTCTGGACAACGAGGTGAACTGAACATGTTCACCGATTGCATTTCGCCTCTTTATATACTCGAAGGAAACCAACGAAGATGCTCTAATCTTTTTCCCCTTCTCGATCCACGTCTCCCCTCTTTTGCCATTTCCTCTTAAAATGCGCGCTATCGGATTTTGTCTCGTGGCTTTTACCATGAGATATCCTCGAGACGAGGAAAGGAGATACTGCAGGGCGGACTTTCCTCGTTAAGAGTTTTTACCGCTCGCAAGAACGAGTTGCGCGTTGCACCGATCGGATTGTCCAAAGAATACCAAAAGAAGGAACAAGTTACAATTGTTGCATTGCATTTTTCTCTTTCGTCATTTTCCAAATTGCTCCAGCAAGACAATCGACACGATTAGCGAATATAAATCGTTATCACTACACAGATAATTAACGGAATGTATTATTTGCTAGTTGAGCTTTCACGCAAGTGACTGACGCTATTAACGCGGTTACTGCCATGTCAGCAGCTTGCATGTAAAGCTTGCATTTTGGTGACTGTTTAGTTAACTATCTACAATGTTAATTATACTTCTAAATGCCTATTTATTTTTGACACGACAATCAAAGTGTCAACGACGATCGTGGGTATAGAACCCTAGCTCGACCGTTGAAATTATCCGTGCCGAAATGTAAGTTTCTCGATGGAAGGCAAGTATCGCAGTTGAACTAGTTCGAGGTACGGGATAAACCATTGTCAACTGTTCGTACCACCTCGTTCGTGTTCCTCGGTTCAGTATCGATCGATGGAGTTTGCTCGTGTTTCGTGAAGAAACTCAGGTTCCCAGAAATGCACACCCTTTTCTCTGCAGGACTTAAGGAGAGCGCGTAACCGCAAGTGCAAAGTGAAATTAATTGCAAAGCCTTTGAAAAATAAACTCAAGCATTTAGAAGGAAAGACTTTCGAAGATGCAATTGTGTAGCTTGTTGATAAATATGAAGAAGAAAAAAGAAACTGAAATTCGTTATTTATTGTTCTGTGAAAACTTGTCTTTGTCCGTGGGCAGCGTGGAATGGTAAGTGGGACGAGTAATGAGGAAGTGGTGCGAGACCACTAGAGAGACCTCGAAATCGAGGAAAACGTTAAAAGAGAGGAAGAGGTAAGAGGACTTGATGCAGATTTACCATCTACACGTCTATGTATATCTTTCGACGTCCTGACGAGAACGCAGGAAACGTCTGCTTACAATCTTGCGTCCTTCCGGGATAAATTCAGGACACGTTTTTCTCGCTCGTCTTTTTAAAAAGGAATGCCTTATAGGATATATTGGTAAACGGTAGAAGCAATCCCTTTTCCACAGATTTCGTGAGGAAAGACAGACTGTCTTCGACACTTCGTGTTACAACTTGTGATCATATACGGTATTTATTATCATTGAAGTATTTCTTTACCAAATTGTAATGGTGTAGCAAAGATTCATACCAGGTACTAACGAGGAAAGATAATAAAGGCGAACACAACGATTTGGTTGGTCATAGCTAATGTAAGAATTTTACATTTCTTTATTCGTCCAATTACGTAAAATAAATTTCCTGGTAAAGAATGCGACAGAGTTTAAAAGAGTTGTATACATTTTTTTGCGCGTAATAGGAACATATTGAGGTACTTAAAAAAATATTTTACAGTTTTTCCATTTTTACAGGTACTGTTAAGAATAAGAAGTGTTATCCTCTATGAATATTTACTCCGTTATTTCTTTTGCCTTCTAAAACGCTTATTGATTTTTTAACCAAACGTATGGATTTCAAGTGAAGATAATATAGACATCTCGAATCTTTCGCTTTACAGACTGCCTGTAAAAATATTTGAATGTATGCCACGTGCGCACAGCATGTGTGCACGTCTACGCAGCTCTACTCAAACAAAAAGACGATACTATGAACTGTGTATTACGTTACCCTACATATACATACATTATTTTCACGCTAATTTTTCGCCATGCTGCACGATCATAGGACGAAATAAATACCAAATAACATGCTAATTGGAAAATATTATCTATCGTCTATGATGCGGCGTATTTATCAGGCCGCAGATTCTCTTGCCCGTTATCAATCAACATTCAATACATTGAGACAAATAGTCATAAATATTAAAGAAAATCAGTGAAATCACAATGAGGACGTACTAATTTCAAATTACATATGTAGATAAAATGTCTAATACATATATGCGCATTCGGTTGCATACATATTTGTGATGTTTGATTGATTGTAATTAAATCGACAAATTTGCCACTCGTTATTCGACGTGCCAGTAATTCGTACAATTCAATGATGATGTAGAACGCAAACGTTTGCAAAGAAATGCAAAATTATATACTCATTGACACTACATACGATCAAGCGTAATAACTCCCTTGAAGAAAATCTGCCAATGTATAATTCAAATCTTCTAGACGAAAACATAGATAGGTTAAAAAATTACTTGATCAATTTTAGCGCTCGCAAAATGACGAATTTTAATATTTCTTGGAATATTTTACTCGCTTTCATGTATTGGAAAATATTCGTAAATATATTCCCTTTTATGTAAATTGTTATAGACAATGTCCTAAACATATTTTTGAAATGCTACCGCATTACATAATCGATGTGATTTAAATTTTTCATCAATTTCATAGAATCCACACTCTGCCCTCAAAATAATATGTACAGGCTATGGTGAAAAGAAAATGTATACTTGAATTAAATAGCTGTTTAAATATTCAACAGATTTAATTCATTGAGTAGTTGATATTACTATCGTACCTAAAATCAGTATTGAGAAGAAATTGAAAAAGAAACATTATGAAGATTAATGCTACAAAATTGCTGACTTATGTTCTGGTATTTCTCGTAAAATAAACAATGTGAAAAAATCCTACTTATTAAGGGCTACTGTGCACACATAGTGGTATAAGTGAACTAAGAAAATCACAGAACCACTTAAATATTGAATGAAGCAAAACTATGCAATTAGTATAATCGTTACATAAAAATGTTAAAAAAAAAAGTAGAACAAAATGAATGAAGTTACAATTTATAAATTAACATTTCCATTCACGTTTGCAAATGTACGAGTAGTTTTTGATATAGTATAGTATAACATGTACATATTAACATTTTTCTAGAAATGTATTAAATGAATTATTTAATGACTTATTACAAAGAAATTTGTTCTCAGCAGATAAGGTACTGCAAAAATTCGTTTAGCTTTCGCATCATTCCCTTTACACGTTAAAGAATGAATTCCCCTTTATAACAAATGTAATGTTGGCACTATAATGCGCGTGTGTCGTGTATATGAGAACTCAGAGAGAGGGATTGTAGAATCAGCATGATCTAAATCGTATAAATATCCTGACTGTAGCATGTCATTGCATATGGAAAAGTTGTTTATGTATAATTGATGTATACATTACAAGTTACCTATCAGTTATATTTATAGAAGTCATGATAGCTATCGCACAAACTACCGTTTGTAACGCCCTTTTATCAGTTGTAAAGCTTTTGCCATAAGTGGAGCCTTCGTCTTTTTAATGACTGCAGATGCTGAAAAGAAAATAAAAATCACATTAAATGAGAATGCAATTGCTTGTTGATCTTAGGAAAAGAATTTAATTGCTTGTCTAGAATATTAAAATTACATACACGATGTTCTCACACGTGCCATGGGTGGAGGCGGGACTGAAATGTTTGTTGCCCCGGTAGAACCACCACCTGCAATTAACTTTTTTTTTAAGTCAGAGGTAGATGTCGCATTAGCCGTACCATATTTCGCTTGCTTTTTGAGTACGTTTCTGGGTGGTTTAACAACATTATCCACATATGCAAGTTTAGTGGATCGTAGTGGGACAGATTTGTCTATAGATTGCTTAATATTAGCAGTAAGGGTCTTCAGTTTTGCTTCTCTTTCATCTAAACAGCGCTATTTTGGAAATTTCACAAACAGATATCAATAATTACTTTAAATGTTAACACAATGGTATTAATTGCAACTTTTGAATGTGTTACATACCATATACATTTCACGCCATGACTCCATTTCTTCTCTTTGTTTACTTCTAAATTCTCGATTACAGTGAAATTGCCATAACGAATCTGTATCTTCTATTAAATATGGATTGTAGTGCTCTAACATAAATAACTGGTCTGCTGTAGCACGTTCTAAGACAGGCTTTAATATGTAATAAGGTACACCGCCAGTGAATTCAAGTGCTAAATGTAGAAAAGTGAAGCTGATTGAATTGTAAGTTATTGTATCACATGTTTGTTAATAAAAAATTTGTGCGACAAATCGTGTACAAAATACGAATACCTACTCAACGGATGATACTACTTACCATCAATATTTTCCATTAATACTCTTATGCATAATTCATAAAGAGTGGGTACGCTAGTGTAGCCAGTTTTATTTCCAGAATATACTTTCGTCCTAGATTTTAAATTTTGTACTTAATAATATAAGATTTATAAACTCGAACTAAATTAAATAATACCTTTGATTCTTGACATATATCACATCATTAAGAAATTTATCCTCGTCCTTACGATGAATAGGATTGATATATGGCAGTGGTTTGTAATTTGGACTGATTTCAGGTAGAGTGGAAGCCAAATCCACACTTAATGGCTCTAGCTTTACATTTGGTGCCAGAAGAGATGGTGTCTAAAAGTAAACCTTTGTTAACATTGATTCTTGCAGTTGTATTCAATCATACAGTAGCTGAAGGACATAGTGATATCACAACACAACATTTAATAAAAAAAAAAAGGGGGGGAGGCTGGCTTCCTCTAGCAAATAGTATGTATTGGAATTAGAAAAAGTTGATATTTACATCAAGAGAGTCACTGGAAGTTGGTTCTGTTTTTAAAGCCGACATATTTTTATTGCTCAAGGAAGGTGATACACTTGGCTCTGTCTTAATAACCTTCGCTGATGCTACATTGGGAGAATTATTATTACGCTTTCGTAATGGCTGCACTGTACACATACCAAGGGCTTCAGCAAAGCTTGCACCTATTAAGGATTAAATAATAATTTAATTGAACCTTTTCGCATCTTACATCTCTATTTTTTTTATGGAAATTAATTATATGATGAAAAGATACCTTACATATCTTTGTAATTCCCAAGCACAACTGTTTACGTAAAGTAATTAATATTACTATTAATTAGCCCATTTACAACATAAAACCTTTTATAACACACTTAACGACAGTCCATACAATACATAACCTTTTGCAAGGCTGTGCTATAGCCAAATTGTTTAATACACCTTATGAAATGTAATATTGTCTCACTTTAAAAACAATATCACAAACCGCATATGTGTTCGCTTGGGAATACGAGGATAAATGGAATTACATTGTGCTATCACAAATTCATAAACACAGAATTTTGATCATATTCAATGTTAGTATCCAATTTTCTTTGAAAAATATGCTTTATTAAGAATAGTATTCATTATATGGAATATAAAAATAACAATATATATTCATTAATGTAGCAGTCTCTGAAGATGATATACAAATTGTTATGAGGATTTTACAGAATTGTCTTCGCTATATTCTTATGTTTACACCAACCTGAGTTACAATCTATGCCTTCATCTCCATTAAGTTCTTGCTTAATTTTCACTTTTTCACTTGTCTCTTTATTTGATTTAGAATTTTTTAATTCGCCCGGCTTGCTTTTGTCATTCTTATCTTCCTTTCTTTTAGTTTTATCTTTATTTTTGGAGTGATCTTTACTACTAGAGGAACTATGAGAATTCTTTGATTTACTAGATTCTTTTACGGAATGATGCATATCGTTTTTCTCACTCTTTGCATGAATCTCATCTTTCTTGTGTCTATGTTTTTCAGAATTGTCCTTTAATTTGCTACTACCTTCTTTATGTTTAGATTTGCTAGAACTGCTTTGGTATTTCTCTTGCAACTTTCGTTTTTCATGTTTCATATCGACTTCAGTCACAGCATCTTTGTCCTTTGGGGAGTGCAAACAGGACTCTTCCTTTACTTTAATTTCAGATACCCTTTTCTGAGATTCATGCCCGGCATCATTAGTGCTGTACTTTTCAGCACTGGATAATAACTCCGTTGAATCCTTGTCACTGTCACAATTAGAATCTTTTCTTCGTTTAGTTTTCCTCTTTTCATAATTAGCATTGTCCAATTTTCGTTTTCTGTGATATTCATCATTATTCCCACTAGAGTTTATTTCATTGCTATCTGAATTTTTATCAACACTCTTTTTCGACCCTTCACTTTTCAATTGATTCTTTTCCTTAGAACTATGACTATGCTTTACTGATGTGTTGTTCTTACCACTTTTTGATTCCTTAGAACTTGACTTCTTTTCATCTTTTGATTCATATTTAGATGTATGCTTATGCTTGATCGTTTTCTCTGATTCATTTCTTGTACTTTGACTTTCCTCGTGCTTCGTTTTGGACTCTCGCTTAGAAACATGTTTTGAATTCTGACTTGTACTGGATTCGTCACTTTTCTTTGTTCGATGTTGATGCTTATGATTTGAATCATCATTTTTAGTTCTGCAAAATTACAATACTCTAATTACTTGTTTATTGTGATATGTGAATGCATTCGCATCGAGGACATGTAGAAGATATAGGACGGTCTTATAAAAAAGAAATTTCTTGTTAATGCGCGTGAGTGTTTGTATAGCATATAAATAGTACCTAGCGAAAAATGAAATATGCAATAATGTACGGAAAACTATAGAACATAAGTTCGAACGATAATACAGGAACACAAGGGAATATATTTGAAATTGCACCTCGAAGTTTTTGATATATCAGCAGCAACCTCATTTTCAACTATCACAAACTCGGAGCTGTCACTGTAACTCTCTGGAGCATCCGGGACACATGCTTCATCTTCATCTTCGTCTTCGGTAGTTTCTTCGTCGGCAACCATTGCCTTCCATTTTGCTACCAAAGCTTTAGCGGCATTCCCTACACCGCCATCAAATTTTCTTAATGCATTAACTGTGCGCCCAACGCCAGTCTCTTGAAGATGTTGTACTGTCACAGGTAGAGTATATAATTTTGAAATACAATGTAACATCTGCAAATAAATTTTGTTTGCACTTATACATGAAAAATAAGCAAATTTAAGAAGTGATACGAGCTTAACTAATACTCAATTAATAGATACATTTAATTTAAAAAATGTACTCGTTTATCGTCGTCGATATTTCTTTGTCAGGTGGATTGTATCCATATTGCTTACATTTCTACGTGCAAGTCTGTTGTAAGCTTTGCAAAATTGTATTATTCGGCGATTCGCATTGTTATTCGTGAAATAGTAAATTATACGAAGTTTACAACGTATGTTTGTCGCGTAAAATTAAATATTGTGAAATATGGAGATGACGTGTAGATTGATTAACGTAGGAAGGAATTAATAGAATAACGGCATGTGGAGTACGATTATAAAATTTAATTCTTATATAGGTATATGAGATTTTATTGAGTATGCGACTGATGGAGTTAATGATTCGATGTTTTGCATTTGTTCCGGAGGTTATGAGTCGAACGACCTTTACAGCTGTTCTCCTGTGGAATATATGTTCCAGCTACTGTTCCTTAATTTTAACACGGAAAATGATATAACACGTACCCTGTCTTCATTATCAGTACATTTCTCTATATTTCGCTGGTAATGCTGAATTTTATCCACGACAGACATTATTGCCACTGTCAGCTTCAGCTATGTAGCTGTATCAAGCTGTATGTAGCCAGTTGCAAGTGTTCACTGAATTTGAATAAACGAGTAGGACCTATTGACGTAAGCGGATGTCTATTGGTTAAAAGACATCATTCATGAAAAAAGTTGAACGGCAATATTCGTCGCCTATAAACCAACTACTTCTCGATGTCATTCACAGTACGAAAAAACTACATTCGACATATTGTTTATCCGATAATTGCATGTCCTTTTATTCACTCCCACCGACAATTTTACTTTCAATTTTACTCATTACGGAGTCCATTAGGAAAAATACACAATACAACGCAGTCAAAGTTAATTAAGAATAACGTTCAAATAGGATTAATCTCATAGTCTTGTGTTTCGGAAAATTCGTGAAAGCGATTTGAAGAAGGGACGATTTACTTTTATAATTCATTAATATCATATATGATACAGAGTCAGTGTTTTCAGTTCTACAGGGTGCGGTTAATGCACTCACATAGATTCATACACGCTTCACACCCTTGCATGAATACGACAAATTTCATTTACACGTGAATTCAAAATATATCGTTGCTTTTATTATAATTGTATATTTACGCTATACAGGATTTTCAGTTTTGTCGTGCTCCATGTACATTCAAAGACCGTATTGACACAGGTGTCGCTATTAGAAATGGGCGACGTTTAATCGATGCATCGACAATCGAAGCTTTTTTCCCCCAATCGATTGTTCAGTCGATATTTTTAAATTCGATAAATCAGTTTTCGATGTCTAGTCACAGAAAATTACAGAATAAACTGGATCGGTAACTATAGATCCTGTTAGACTCTCTATTACCGCGTATTTTATATTTTCTCGAATTTTGGATTTACAGACCATTACCACCCACTACGATACATTGTTTTATCTACTTTCTGTCACTGCATTATCTTCATCATCGAGGAGAGATAACTAAAGATGGTCAATGCTTATGGGTCTAGATAATTGCAGTGCTCTGTTCGATCAACCGTACTTGTGGAGTCAACGTAAACTATGTTGATTCGCTATTTAGTTAGGCCCAAGTAGCGCTCGTCACAATGAAATTATTCGACCCTCCTCGATCCATAAGCGTTAACCCTCTTTGGTAATCTCTCT